>CM060185.1:0-2400000 GCA_030549335.1 Pontederia crassipes | reverse complement strand
CAGTACATGTGACATATTTTATCCCTATTTAAAATCATTCAGGCATCAAAATCATGTAAGTGTAAACAATTAGCAAATCCATATCCTATAATTGATCACGGTCGTGCCGGTTCGATACGGTGTGAGGTCGCACGTTCACGAGTGTTACAGTGCGCCCGTCTTGGGTTTGATTTGGTCACACCGTGATAGAACGTCCCTTCTTCATGCCTTCAAAATATTCTAAGGCATATATGGTCACGATCGTGCGACCTTATGGTCGCACGACCGTGATAGAATGTTACTTTTCTCCCTGCATCAAGAACATTAGGCATATGAGGTCATGATCGTGCGATTCTATGGTCACGGCCATGACAAGAACGCCCATTTTCCCTTGCCTTAAGTTCGTCTAAGGCGGGAGTGGTCACAATCGTGTGAGCTCATGATCACGGTCGTGACATAACGCTTCCTTTCCCTTGCCTAGTTTTCATCTAAGGTTGTGGGCCCTCTCTAGGAGGGTCACAGTAGTGTCCTTGTGCGTCACGATCGTGCTTGGGGAAACAACAGAGTTTCCCCTATTATTTACTCCATTTTCCTCATACAAGTGATTCTAAAACATGCATTCTTATAGTAGACGAAACAAACATTTACACTAGTCATAATAAAGTTTGCATATCCATATTTAGTACCATAATAAATCATGGAAACTAATAGAGGTACAAGAAAAAACTATTAACCATAATAGTCACATTCTTATTCAATAATCACAATTTCATCATGAACTAAGCATAAATGACATGAAACTTCATAATTCTAAACAAGATAATCAATGAAACAATAACCTAATAAAAATATGACATGAATCTATATCATTATGCACATTCCCTAATCATACATCAAGAAAATTTAATTGGCCTTCACAAACTCTTAATTCAATCATCAAACATCATTAAGAGGTGATTAGAAATGTGATCCTCTAAAACATAAGTAAGTTCTAAACCCTAGCTTCTTTCTCTCTTCTTCTTTCTTCCTCTTCCTTCCTTTGCTGCACCCTCTTGCCCTAAACTCCCTTCCTTCTTCAGCTACAACACAGTGGAAGAGATGAGGTTTCTTGCGAGCTGCTGGCAGGGTTGGGAAAAAAAAGTGAGGGGGAGGGTGGGAGTGTGTTATTGTAGCTAAGCAAAAAGGGGGTTTTAGCTTTTGTCTCAGCCGAATGGGGTAGGGGGAAAAGCATTAGGGCACTGTAGCTTTTAGGTTATTAAGGTGTTGGGCTTTGTGGGCTGATCACTTGCTGGGCCTTTTTGGTTGTTTCTTTCTCTTTTTTTTTATTTCTTTAGATGTTACGCCCATATGGCGTAATGCGGGATAAATTACACTAAATGTTCTCCAATTTTGACATTTGCTCATTGATACCTTCTAACTTTATTTTGTAACACGAATGCTCTCCGTCTTATAATTTGTTTTACGGAATGTTCTCAGCTCTTTTGATTGGGAATACCAAGTTTTCCAGTCGATCCGCTGACTTCTTATTTTTTTTAATGATGCCACGTCGAATTTTTCTTACATGGGGGAGAGAGAGTGTCGCCACATTAGCGGAGTGAATGAAAAACTGAGTATTCCCGGTCGAAAGGACATTCCGTAAAATAAATAATAAGATGAAGGGTTACAAAGTAAAGTTGAAGGGTAGAGTTGGAAAAAACGATCAAAGTTGGAGAGCATGTGACGTAATTTACTTGCGTAATTTGAGTATGATGATGTGGAAATGGGCCATTTTTTTTCTAAAATGAATCGTAAAATGTAAAATATGTATTTTGACACACAAAATATGAAGGGTCGGAAAAAAAAATGTCGTCGAGCTTGTGATCTTATATAACATCATAGGGGAGTCATAGATCGAATAGAGAATCATAAGATTCTAGCTAATGTAGAAAAAAAATATTTTTAAAATAATAAATATTTTTTGATAAATTTATCATATTTAAATTTTACATTACACTTCACTAAGTCATATTTATGTTGGTTCTTAAATAAAATTATATCAAAATATATTCAAGTGAAGAAATATACTAAACTTGACCTAAATCAACTATTATTATCATAAATATATAGTTTTATTAATATTTTTAAAAATATATTAATCATATTGGAACGAATTAGATTGCAAGATTGTGTAATCAAAATAAGATTGCAATAAGATTTTACACGTAAGATTCTGAAAGTAAAATTGAGATCAATTATGAATAGTAAGATCGTAAAATCTTAATATTTAGATCGAAATGTTGACGAGGGGAAAACATTATAGGCAATGTATTAGCTTCAAAAAAATAATTTTCCATTTTGGTACAACTAATGATTACAGTAATGGATGGGCGATAAATAATTAATTAGCAGCGATCAATTCACTACATTACGTGAAGATATTTGATCGCTCTTAACTATTTATTTTATGAACAATCAACTCTTGATTTTTTTTAATTTCGATGTTATATTAAAAAACTTTGAAGAAGGCCATGGAGAAAAAATCATTACTAAATGCAGAATAATTTTAGTGGGTATAAGTTGCTAATTCACATGTTAGACCAATTTTGGTGAATTCCAAACTTGTCTAATGATCATAATTACTACCATTACTAATGACATGCCAAACTGTCAATGTTCAATTTTAAATAGTACATATTTATAAATTATAATACGCTTACTTTATTCTTTTTTTAAAGACGATTTGTTTTTGTGTGGTTGATATAGCTGACTTTATTTATGAAAAACAAATGATTTTGAAAGAGGAAACTCAAAAGGAAATTTTACTTTTTTTTTATGTATAACTTATTGTCTCAATATTTTTCTTTTGACCAACTTCTTTTTTATATTATAAAATAGCAAAAAAGTGGACATCATTTCCATAAATAGTTTTATCAAAGCAAAGGAATGCGAGATTGTCATGTAAACTTGCTCCACGCGCGGTGATCAACGAAATTGATGAGATTTATATTTTTTTTCATTTTAAATGTCATTTTTTTAGTTGCTAGGAGAAAAGAATGTTGATGATTCAACTTGCGCAGGTGCAGTGTTAACTAATTGTACGTATTATCATAAGTTAAAAATTGACTCATTGTCGAATTCAATTAATTAAAATCGTCTTACATTCTATGCAGATAAATTTCTCGATACAAAAATTTTATATTCGTTAGAACTTAAACTCGAGACCAGCCACACTCCACCCTCGATAAATATGTCATTATTTGAAATTATTCGTCAATTAATTTTGTGAACAATTCATAATGAGTGTAGTTATTCACGGATTGAGATGAAATCTCAGTTATAATATGTTCTTAAGCTTAATTGTACATTATTACTATTGTTTGTTATTACTATTAAGGCTTCACGGTGAGCTATTGGCCAGCCACGTGGTGATTAGTCATTACTAGGAGCTCAAATAAACAAAATAAGTACAATTCCCTTCTCTCATGCCCGTCGCTTTGATCCGATCACCGTCCTCCTCCCGCCACCGGCCACCCGCTTTTGCTTTCCTCTCCGCCGCTGCCGCTGATCTCGGCCTCGTCGATCTCCATCACCGCTGGTACCGCGACAGACGACGTGATTCCGAACAGAAGACACGCTTCCCGGCTATTCATCGCCGGCGACTCGTTTCCTGGGCCAAGGTAACCCTTCTTAAGGTGTCAAGCTGTAACTCTAAAATTACGACTTCTTGATACCTGGAAGATCTAATCTGGGATTCAGATTTTGCGTTTCGCTTTACCATTGTTGTTTGTTTCTTTTTGCCACCTTGATTGGAGTCTAGGGGAATTCATTTTGTTACATAAAAAGAGCGGATTAGTAGGTTTGAATGAAGTGTTCCATTCGTCGTATTTGAAGCTATCTTGTAGACTGAGAGCTTCTCGTGGAATGATTGGTAACTCGTTTTTAGTCAGATTGCCGTAAATTATTTGGTTATTTTACTTCTCCCATTCAAGTCATTGAGAAATGCCAATTGTGCAGTCAATTAGTTAGTTTGTATTGGTAACTTCTTTTGTTCCAACTGATTCTTAGTGCACAAGAAACAAATTAGTTCACTTATGAGTTTAGTTGAATGTCCCTCTTATTGTGTTGGTAAATTGTACATAACAGGGAATTTAAGTTGCCAGTGCTCTCAGGAAAGCGATGAACTTTCTACTTCGTACCACCCAACCTGTTGTTCCAGACATTTCTAGTTCGCCTCAGGTTCATCATGACAAGCTCCCAAGAGCTGCATCAAAATCAGCTACGACTTTAGAAGGTCTTATTGCTGAAGATCCATATAATTTAACAGGAGAAGAGGGTCAAGTGGATGGTGATGGAGTTGGCAATGCTAGTGGGGCGACATCAGAAACCATTTCCAAAGGCCGAGCTCCTGTTGGGAATCACGTTGATGTTTCAGAAGGCGAAGGATGTATAATTATACCATATAGTATGTTCATTTTCATGTTATATTCATTCACTTAAAGGTTTATTTAATATGGTTTTTCGTCTTATCATCCGGAGATCTGTGTACTGTGAATCAACTGTCTTCATGGTTGAGATTTTAGATACATAGAACTTGTTAATTCGTCTTTTTTTGAAAGGATTAACTTGATAAATTAAGTCAAATATAAATAAAAATTGAAGGTGATTTTTTGTTGATAATTTATTCATGGTTGTGAACAATCTCATCTCCTTTTTCCTAGATAAGATGGTGCTCGGTTGGTATTGTTCCGTGTTCTGCTGTTCGAGATTATGAATGAGTCTGGATAAAAGGCATCAATTTCCTGATTAAAGTGGTCCTGCACCATGAGCTTCCTATGACATCAGGTTTCAAGTTCTATAATGATGTGCACTGCATCATTCAGTTAACTTGAATGTATCACTTCCAAGGCTTAGATCTTGATGGTTTAAGGTGGACTGATTGTCATATTTGATACTCATTTAATACTCAAACCAAGTAGAATCAGATCTGAATATTTAAGGGTTTGACTTTAGAAATGGAAAAAAAAAATGAAAAGAGACAAAATGATTGCATAAGTTAACTGTGCTAGGCCTGATCTACCTCTTAGGAGAGACTAACCAGTGACAAAATAAATTCAAACAGCATAACAGGATAAAAAAAATCTAAAAGCCATGTAAACTGAGCTAGAGGGGATGCTGCTGTCTTCCTTTATTGCTACCATCACTACTTTAGTTGCCGCAGTAGATCACCACTGTTGCTATCGTTGGTCATGACGTCACTGCCACTATGTTGAGAAAAAAGAAAATAGATAGTGCCTTCTTTCTTTGTTATCTGTTGCATGAATGATCACTTTTCATTCTTCTTTAATGGAGAGGCAACCGGTATTAAGAAAATGAAAGAAAGAAACAACTGTGCCCCTTAGGACCAACTGAGAACCTGCTTGTGTGATATGACTGGCCGCTTAGGTCCTGCTGGGGCCAATTACATGTTCTTGACTTATTCTATTCTTTGGCCTTTTTGTATGATCTAAATTCTATCATTGTGGATTGGCTAGTTGTATATGTGGAGAATAACTACATGTTTGAATCTGTATTCTATAGTCCTAGGTCAGCATATGTAAATTCTTATTAAGCCTCGAGAGTCTGGATTATTTATATTCTGAATGTGCTTGCAGAGGAACTTCCTGCTGACTGGGCTGACGCTGCAGATATAATGCAGTTGCAGTCTTTGGACCGTCGCTTTATCTTTCCTGGTGTGTGTCTCTGTCTTTGATCACATTAGATACCTCTTTCTATGATACTTTTTGTCAATCATAATATTTCATTAGATTATCTATGATTTATACACAACTTTTCACAGGCGAGCAGATTCATATACTTGTCTGCTTGTCAGCATCCGATCAGGAGACAGAAATCATAACCCCGTTTCGAGTTGCTGCCGTGATGTCTCGAAGTGGTAAATCTAGCCCAAATGGAAAACAGGATCTTGGGAATTTGGAAAGTAAATCCAGATCTGTCAGTTATAATGGAAATGCTAGTGGCACACATGAGGAATCCCCGAGCCCTAAACAGGATATTTCAGCAACTGAGTCTCTCCTTCGGATGCAAGACCATAAACAACAAACTAAAAACATACTAGAAAGATTTAGAAATTCAAATTTCTTTGTTAGGATTGCAGAGACTGAAGAACTACTTTGGTCCAAAAGAACTGTGCCATCTTTAGATAAACCTGAGATAACAGGGGAGAAAAATCTCCCAAATGGAGAATCAACAAAGGTTTCAAGTAGCCTTTTAAATGCAATAATCGACAAGGGATATTTTGACAGCAACACGTCTGCTGGACTAGCCAGAAATACCATCAAATGCTTCTCTTTGTCGAATGGTGACATAGTGGTATGTCTGGAAATTCTTTATTCTTTATGTACGAATGTTGATGGAATAGAGGAGATGCATATTTTTTAATGGACCAATTTGTCGTTCATTATACTAAACTGCTTTTTCTGCTTTATTATCCATGGTTGACTATAGATTAAGGTTTCGTTGTGAAGTCAAAAGTAAAAGTACTGTGTGTCTCTTATAACCACCTTCCATAAACCATAGTTCCTTGATTTTATATTGTGAAATAAATTGTAAGGGTTAGATGTAATTCAACTTCTCTTTGGATCAATGTAATTGTAAGCTATAGTTCAAATTATTTTCAGATATTGCACTTGAAGTAAAAAGAAGAGGTGCAACACGTGATTGCTTCTAGCTGCAACTCTTGGTACATTGCATTTCTTTGTTCCAATTCACTCTAATTTTTAACCTTTGATGGTATAAAAGATTATGTTTCAGAAGACTTGGAAGCCAATTTCCTCCATTAACCAGCTAAATATGCTGTATACTCTTTAAGAGCTTTATTGCTGTGTAGCTGAAATTGCAAGGGGCACACATTATGTTAATCCAATGTACCATGTACATTAACTGAAGTAGATTAAGAAAATCACAGGTACACTACACCCTGAAGCTTAACGAGCTTTTATAGTTTGGAGAAGGAAGCTAAGATTACAACTTAGAGCTAAAAAAAATGATGGCCTTAGTTTGTAAAGTAAAGGTCATATTGGTCAATCTGCAAATGAAACAAGAATCCCAAGAACATTTTTGGAAATTGGTATTTTGAGTCAAGTACAAGCACAGAATAGAATGACTTCTGAAGCTTACTAGTTATCCTTTCGTCAAAGAAAAAGTTTTCTAGTTGTAGTGTGACTGCATGAAAATTGGGAAGCTTCCTTAGAAACTGTGCATGTATCACTGGCTTATTATCCCCTCAAAAAATCACTGGCTTATTATATTCACGTAATGCTTGAAATGCAAACAATGACAATTCGTCCAATAAAAATAGATGTTATCCTTTGCGGAAGTTAGGCAATTCCACTTTACTCCTCCAATTGCTGATCATGTCTATCATGTCCATTGGAAGGATGCAGGTACTTTTGCAGGTAAATGTTGGAATCAGTGACTTAAAAGACCCTGTTCTCGAGGTTCTTCAATTTGAGAAGTGTCAACCAGTTGATTCTGCACTGGACATTGTTGACAACATACTTGTTTCAAATCAGGATGATCCGTGTGGGGAACTGCTTAGTTGGTTATATCCGTTAGATCGCACTTTACCTCCTCCTCGTCCACTATCACCTCCTTTAAGCTCAAGCATATCCCAAAAGTCAGCATACCCTACATCTAGTTCACAGATTTTTTCTTTTGGCCATTTCAGAAGTTATTCTATGTCTTCACTTCCTCAAGTTAGTGGATTGTCTTTTTCCAACACAAAACCTGCTTTCGACCATGAACATTTTGATCGTTTTTCAACAGAGAAGACAGTAAAGAATCCGAATGCAGGAAATGAGGGCCTTTTGTCATTTCGTGGTGTCACTTTAGAGCCAGAACGTTTTATGGTGCATTGCGGTTTGGAAGGAATATATTTACCAGGCAAGAGATGGCGGCGAAAGTTCGAGATTGTTCAACCAGTAGAAATTCATTCTTTCATTACTGAATGCACCGCTGAAGATCTCTTATGTGTACAAATAAAGGTATTGTAGTTCTTTATCTATTAGTTTCTGATCTCACAATTATACTTTATCTATTCTACTGTTTGAATATTCTTTGTTGTTTTGCAGAATGTTTCTCCAGCACATATACCAGATTTGGTCATTTTCGTGGATGCAATAACTATTGTATACGATGAGGCATTAAAAGGAAGTTTGCCTATATCTTTACCAATTGCAAGTATAGAATCAGGAAGTGGGCACAGTTTACCTGATCTTGCTCTCAGGTTGCATTCATATATTCTTACGTTTTATATTCTCTATCTTTTTTCTGTTCATATATAAGATACTTCAGCATATTTTATAAAATATATGAATCAAAATTCTATTTTCTGATCATCACAATTATAACTTTGGGTTCGTTTTGGTGTATGTATTCAGTACATGTTATTTTAACTTTGCAATAACAACAGGGTGGCTCATCTGGAGGCACTTTGACATATTATCTGAGTTAGGAGTTTGATTATAGGAGTTGCTGAAAGATGTAACGCCGAATTTTGGTGTGATGGAAGCTAAGCTTCAACCAGTTTACTTAAAACAAGTTTATAATAAGATTTACATTGATAATAGCTTTCGCTTAAAGTTCTTTGTTTGTTGATTCAAAGAAAGAAACAACTCTTCTTTTGTTGAAAAATTCTCATTTAATCTCTATCATAATCTTGATATCTATGCTTACATTCTGCAGTTGCAACCAATATAGACTTCTTAAGTGTACAAGTTATGCAAATCTCTGGTTTATTTTAACATGGACATCAATACTTTCACATAGATTTTCTTGTATTATTTCAGAGATACTCTAGAATGTAGTGGGAGTGATGTTTATCTCATGTGTCATCATAGTTGATATGGAAAGAGACCATTAGAATTGGATAATATTGGTTTTTTAAAGATTGAATGCAACCTGCTTATCTGACCGTCAAAATAAGCAATTTATTGAAAAAATTATGTCCACAACTTTCTACTTGTTCAGGAGAGGTGAAGAACATTCTTTCATTCTCAAAATGGGAATTACAAGAAACAAAAATTTTAAGGTTGAAACTGAGACGGTTCCACATTCAAAACTGTCTCTTGCTGGGTCAGTTTTGCACAAGGCACCAAATAATGAAGGGAAAAATGTTGCTTCCATGGCAGATCACTTTTCTATTATGGTATCATGTCGCTGCAATTATACTGGTAATTTATATGGCCTACATGAAGTTTTCTTGTTAAATCTTTGACTACAATTTAATAGTTTAATTTGAATGTGGTGCTGTTGCCATAGAATCGAAGTTGTTTTTCAAACAACCGACAGGTTGGCGGCCACAGGTTGCAAGAGATATCATGATATCTGTTGAATCAGAGTGTTGTCTAGAAAATAACAGTGTAAATGCTAGAGGATTTCAGCTTCCTGTTCAGGTTATTTTGCTTGCATCGGGCTGTAGATCATCCAAGTTCATTTTTGTTTTCTTGTGATAGTAACTTTTGGTAATCTTTATTTGTGCTGATTTGTAATTTTATAACTGCTTTCAGGTCTTAACTATGAAAGCTACAAATTTAACCTCAGAGGACCTTACGTTAACTGTATTAGCTCCAGAATCATCTGCATCCCCTTCAGTTTTATCATTAACTTCTACACCCAAAACACCATTGAAATCCAGTGTTAAGAATAGGTTTGGTTCAGGAAAGCTGAGCTCGCTTTCAGCTGTAACAAATAATGAAAAAGGTAGTCGTGATGAAGGAAAAGGATTGAACTCTTTAGAGCATTGGGCCACTGCACTCTCTGATGCATTTTCAAGTAACAATTTGGGACTTACCCATCTATGGTTGCAAAGTAGGGTTCCTCTAGGGTAAGGATCTCGTAAATTTGGTTTATTAATCTGTGATGTATGTCTTTGACTTTTATCATGTGATGTAGATTTGTTCCTGCTCATTCAAGTGCTACAGCCAAGCTTGAGCTTCTTCCTTTGACCGATGGTATAATTACACTTGATACTATTCAGATAGCTGTCAAGGAGAAAGGTCTGTTTGGAGTTCAAAATTTCTTGTTGTGTGTTCATGATCTATTCTCTTCTTCTCATGTCTAAACTCTGTGCACAATTTTTTTAATAATGGGGAATTCTTGACCATTATACTTCAAGAAAACAAAATCATTGAGCTCAATTGTATATATCTTGCCATAAATTGATAAAAAAATGGCAATTTTTTTTTGCTTAAGTTGAAAAATATTTATCCTTGACTTTTGTTTCAGCTATTTATATATTCAGCCTGTGAAAATTTCATTTGTTTCCACTTTTATCTTTCGATATCTTCTCCCTTGAAAAGGTTTCTCAATGTCCTCAGACTCATTGATATAAATCATCCATCCACCTTAACAAGTTTTAGGGTTGACCTCAATTTAAATGACTCTCATCACTTCAACTATAAATATTTCTTTGTACATTTAATAGTTACAACTTTTAGTTGTTCTAGTCTATGCATTGCCATTATGCTTATTACCCAGTTATTGTTGGATTATTTTTTAAGTCGCTGAATAACTTTAATTTTGGTGGTCGTTGTTTTACCTCTATAAAGTTCTTCCTACTTCCATGTCAGTATCTTTCTTATCACCTAAGTATTAAACATTTTTTTTGTTCGAACTATGTCATGATCGTTCTTGTACGTGTATATAACATCTCATTTCAACAAATTAGATGACTGACGTAAGATCATTCGTCCTTCTTCGTCTAAAACGAAAGCTAATTAGTCATGAAATTTGAATTGAGTTGTGGCATATGTAGAACATTTCTTGAACTATGTGAAGTTCATGTTATGTCTTTGACGTTAGTAAAAGCGGATTTCCCTAGAACATCTGTATATTTGACTTCAAAATGTAGATAATTTTTTGAAAGGGAAAAGAATATATTTAGTTGACCAGTCTCCGATTGTGTTTTCCTTTGTCAAGTTAAAAGAACCGAAATCTCTTGTATACTGTAACTTTGACAATAAAAGTCAATGAAATAGAATATTCCAGAAAATTCAAGTGCTATTTGTTGGATCTTAACATTTTTTTGGAGCGACTGACATCTTTATGGACTTCTATAACAGGTTTGACGTACATACCTGAAGAGTCATTGAAGATCTATGCCACTACAAGCATTACAAATGGAATATCATAGATCAGTTGTGACGGAAAGTGATGTATGTTGATCTAAGGTGTCAAGGTAGCGAGGCTTTTGTATGTGATATCCCCGCTAAGAGATACGTGGGCCTCCTTAATACAATTATTTTAATAGACGGGGATGCTGCGATTTCAGTCGATCTTCATTTCCCAGTGGCAAGGAACCCGCTAATGTCTCTTGTGTGCTCCCAGCTGGATCTGAAGGCAACGAGTTCTCTCGATTCTGTCTGGAAAGTCTCCACAGCCTGTTCATGCACTTGTCATCGTTTTCCTTCGCAATCTTGGGACGCATTGTTTCGAAACTTGGGATCTCTACTCACAGCACTGCCTGTAAGTCATTGCACATATAGCATTTCCCGTATGTACTTGATGTCATAGTACAGCAACACTAAATTAGAGCTGAAATGGTGACCTATTTTGAGTTCTTTGTATGTAACACATGGATGACGAGCTTTTAGATATCTCAAATCTCCATAGCTATTAGGCCTGAAGCTCAAGTTCTTCTGGGCGCGAAGAGGGTTTTCATAGTCGACTGTTTCAGGAGCTTTCCCCATTGCAATCTTCACGACAGAGCGTGGCTTTGGACGAATTCTTTCGTGAATTATATTTGGATCATTAATTAATGTGGAATCAGAAACCAAGTGAAATTCATCACATCTAAGTAAGCTTATTCTTTTTCAAGTAAAAATTCTGAGTCCATCCTTTAGCAACATAAGATTCTGTTACATTCTTCCTTCACCCTGTGTCAACTGTGAAAGACCACCTCTGCATGGCTGCTTGCTGAATTGAGACCATTTGATCCTTGTTTGTCTTGTATTCTTCTGTCACGATTAAGAAATTAGGAAAAGAAATATAGTACGTGTAGATTTCCACATGTGATGATAGAAATCAGAATCACTTAGTCGGCAGTACTAGCACTACGTCGTGCTCCAGATGTAGAAACACGTTGAAGTGGCTCCAGTTGTCCGGGGGTGGTGGTGGAGGTGGTGGTGGTGGTGCCTGATTCCAACCTCGCCGGCCGTCGTACGTACGTGGCGTACGTACTAGATGGCTTTCACCATGTCTCACCTGCACGGCTGCCCCACCCCAGGGGAACTTATCAAGCGAGCCGTTGCATGTGTCGCTGTGATGTTTGCATCAACAGGTGCTCAATTATTGTGCTGGGATTTCCTTCAACTTCTTTTGATTTTACCTTTTTTTTTTCTCGTCCAATGCACGCGGGGTGGCCACAATGTTATGAGTTCCGATCCACCCAACTCGACTAATTTGATGTGAGAATCACATTTATGAATGAAACCTCAAGTAGAAAAAAATTAGTTAATAAACTTAAGATTTTACTTTTCCCTTTATTTCCTTATGTCTGTTTCGAATTTTACGGGAGGTCTTTGATAAAAGATTACTAGCGTACGATTAATTTAAAATTAAAAAATATAATAATAATGATTTATTCTCTTATCAATGTGATGATTTAAAATTCAAACTCGAAATTATATCCGTGGAACATTTGAGAGCAAACCATCGTTCCTTTACTTTTCCCTTTATTGACATTTGAGCTTGATAAAAAAAATGTGAAAAGCGTTAACATTGATACATTGTCTCGACTAATCCTGTTTTAATAGATGCTTCTAAAGTCCGGTTTTTTACGATATTCTTTAATCAAACCAAATTTGTGAATTTATTAAGTGTCATTGATCTTAACTGCAAATTAATATACCGAAAGGTTTGATTACTAATAGAGCGAAATGACGTCGTATGATCCATGTAGCCGACCCTACTTAGTGGGATAAGGCTTTGTTGTTGTTGTTGATCTTAACTGCAAATATTGTAACTCTTTCGGGTTGTTGCAATAAATATTTCGATATAATATTCTTATTAGTTGTTTTTGTTTACAACATTTATAATGGATTTTTCGCGTTGGATATTTAATTATGCGTAGCATTGGATCTTTGGGGCAGGTAATATATATAAGAAGAAGAAAAGCTTTGAAGAGGCAAATAGTTAGATAACTAACTTTGTAGCGATATTGGCTACTACAGCTTACATATTGAACAATATCCCAGATGTGATGATATGCCATGCTGGTTAAATTAGCCATCATCAATTCATGTGCCATGCATGTGGATGCCATATAATATAATACAATATAATATACGTCATACGTGGACAACAATCATCCATGTCCGCTCAAAAGATAAGCTTCATCTTTCTGTAATAAAAATAATGAACAGTGGATGATCCTTGGAGGTGGAAACCATTCCATTATCCGTCCATTCAACTATTTCTCGCTCCTTTCTCTTTCTCTCTCTCGTCATCACGACCATTTTTGCTAAAAAATTAAGCTGCTAAGTTACAATCATAATTATTGTTAGATAAGGCAACACGAGTAAGATTACGGATCATATTGGAATCGTGATTCTTCCGACTTTGGATGGGTGAGAACTAGTGATTTGATGTGATAGAAAAAAAAACACAAATGTGATAGATTAATTTTAGTGTGTGTTTGAACAAAAAAAAAGTATTATAAATATAAAATATAATTTTGTTAAAAAATAAAAGTATAAATTAAAATTGTTTATTAAAAAGAGCTAAAAATATTATTTAAATATAAAAAAAATAAATTATATTTAATGAAATATGAATTTTTAATAAAATAATAAGTAATAAATAATATTATGTTAATATTTTATTATAAATAATTTATAAATAATAAATAAATTATTTTAAGAGAAATGTGAGAGAGAAAATAGGAAAAAAAAGAATTTGTATAAAAAAATTTACGTGATGTCACATAAAAAAAATGAAATCAGATCATTAAAATTAGGGGTCACATGATATTTAGTTCCATGATTTCATTTTGTCTTGAGAACTAAGTCAGGAGCTGGTATTTGATGAAATCAGAAACAAGCCCCTAATTCCACGATTCCATATCCAAACCTGATTCCACTTCTTCCATATCCAAACGTCGCACATGTTCCAAAACCTAATAATAATAATAATAATAATAATAATAATAATAATAATAATAATAATAATAACAATAATAATAATATATCATCATCATCACAACAAGAAAATATTGTCCATAATCTTCTCTGGTACGTTATATATTTTCTTTGATCCTTCTTTGACTTTTTCGTTGACCTAAATGATCAAGATCATGGCACATAAGCAGAGGACTTAACAATAAATATTACAACTTAGAAAAATGAAAATGTGAAAGCTAGATAATATAAAAGTATAAAGTCCATGCCATATACAACTCGATAGGTTCCATAATAGTTCAAATACAACTGATGAATAACAAGAAAATGACTCAATTTAAACTCTACGATAATCATGTGCACACATCACCCGAGTTGTAGTCGCACACATATCAACTAAGTTCACAAATTATCTCATATAACTATGGGGATCACACGAGGAAGCAAGCTTATTGTGAATTCATATAAGTCATGGAGTAAGTTTCCTCAGAATAAGCATGAAACAAATAGACAATGAATATGTGATGATAAATCAATAAATCATCATAGTTTCATTTCCTTTCCTTTCATTTTTATGTTCATAGTCCATTGTTCGTAATTCATAGTTCATGATTTATATTCATTTTCATAAGGGCAAAGTCATTCCATTTATCTTTAGTCATTCATAATCTTTTATTTTTTTTTCTATGGATTGGAAAAGTTCTCCACTTTTAGAGAATACCATGACAAACATACAAGTGTGTATTACCTAAACCATGGTGGATCAATGGGGGATCTGGCCCCACCGGGCAAGATGACCTCGCTTAAGACGAAAATATCTATAAGAGAGAAATTCTCATCTAGATAGATAAATAGTAACCCTTCTTTTTATTATGAGTCTCTCTTTCGATCACTTGTATCAATCAAGACTATAGGAAGCAAGGTGACTTCGAATCATTTTTTAGGGTTTATATCAATCGGTATCAAATCAAGAGGTTTATATTAAAGTTCTACTCTTTCTGTCTACGGATAGGACGTTTGAAAGGTCAAGCGGTCGTCCGTTTAGTGTGCATTCAGTTGTCATCCGAAAGAGGTGCCGACGTCCATTTTTGTCTATTCATTAGTCGACCGAAAAGGGTGTGGTCATTCATTCTGAGTTCATCCGTTGGTCGGTTCAAGGTCATAAACGATTGGTCGACCATAAGAGGTTTGGTCGTAGATTATAACATGAGAAAGTTTTCAAACTTTCGGTCGAGAGTTTTGATTGACCAAAACGTCCGCTGGAACTTATTCCATCTTCCTCGATCGATCGAAGATCTTCGTCGATCATTAGCAACATTTTTCGGTGTGATAATTCAAATCGATCGCTTGAAAAAGGTTTCGATCGACTGACTAGTTATTGTCGCCATTTTCGAGTCTTGACATTTTCCAATTCCATCATCTGAAAGAGTTTTGGACTTCTGTTATGGTCTATATCGATCGTCCAATCGTGTTTCGGATGTCCGATATAGATGTCGCTATACTTTTGTCGAGCTGAATCGGACGCCCAAAAGGATTTCGGTCGTCCGCTTCAGTTCAGTAGAGCTGTAGGTCATTATGAAATCATTACGTTTTCAATCAAGTTTTTAATGCAAGCAAGATCTAACATAATCTAACATAGTACCTAACAGATAGTATGATTTAGAGACATCTAATCATGAATCTCATTCTAAACATATCATTTTCTTTCACATAATATAACTCGCTGAATTCTTATCATCAAGCATAAATAGATTCGAATCTCGTAGTTCATCATTTTATTATCTAAATCATATACCATCATATTCTATTATTCATCATGTTAACAACTCATATTTAACATGCAATACATTCGCCATGTTCCGAAATAGAGGAAAAACATATCTATAACTTCCTAATAATTATAAAGCAAGACTTCTATCTATACTAACACGAACCTAACCATGCTAGGATCCTTCAAAACATACAAGCTCCTCAGGAAACTACCCCATAAATTAGATCCCAAAATACATCTTTTTGAATGATTTCTTTTTTATTCTTCAAGAGATGAAGTTTCAATGATTTCTCTACGTCTACAACATCTGCAGCGTTGCCACCCCCTCCTCCAGAAGAGATCACCGTGAGTAATGATTGAAAACAACAAGGAGTAGAGAAATCGTGAGAAGATGGAAGGAGATGGGAGAGAGAAAGATGAGGGATGAAATGGGTCATAAAGGGATATAAATGATGGAGCTTTAGTCTATACAAAATAATTTATAGTTGTACGTCGATTGAATTGTCATCTCATTACGATAATAGATATTCATTCTAAGTTTGTGGTCCGAAAATCATATTTAAAAAGTTTTAAATTTTTATGAAAATTTGATGTGTTGCATAGAGTGTATACGAGCTTCCTCTTATGTTACACGACAATTTTTGGATCTATAAGTACACAAAAACATCACATCGCCTTACTATTTTTTCCATAAGCAAATCTAAAAAAATACATGTTTTGTTATCTGAGTATTTTTGGTGTCCTTTTCGAGTTCCCTTTCTCGTGCATCTAAATCGTGCATGTCTTTCAACGTATCAAATCTTTCGCTATCGTAATCAATTGTTTTTTTTTCATGCATATATGCGATGTATTTTCTTGTCACAATTGAAATTTTCTGGCTAAGCTCATTGTAATTAAACAAATTACATCACACACAAGAGATTTCCAATTCACCCATCTGCGTGCTTAGGTAAATTGTTCTAATAATTACTAATAACTATTTAGAAAAAAATAATGGAGCCACTGTATACATTCTCTGAGCACTACTGATTTTTAGTTATATGGTTTAATTTGTCACTGATCATGGGCAAAATAATGATTTGATATACATGATCATTAGCGTAGGTATTAAAATTAATGCATAGTCAGTGAACTAAGTGGAGAAGACAATGATAACACACGCACATGAATTGGCTAATTTAATTTAAACGATATAATGCGAGTTGGATTTCGAATTGGATTCAAAATTTGAGTTTCAATTCCTTGATCTCTGGCCCGTTGCTACTTAAGCTATGAAACAAGTATATCTATAAGTAAAGATACAAATAGAGTAAAAACATATAAAAAGTATCATGAATAAATCAAAATCAAGACTCGGTTTAACAAAGTTAACAATTTAACTAGAGAATAACGATTAGTTATTAGCGGATAATGATTTGGTTATAAATGTAATGAAAAAATGTTTGATACATATAATGAATCGTGACAAAAATAGACATAAGTATAATTCATTATTATTTTTATACATATCATACTCATAATAATTAATATATAATATCTTATTTTGAATAATAAAATTTTTAAAATATTTTTTTAATATAAAAATATTGATTATCTCAAAAAAATTTATTTGGATTGTAAGTAAAATTAAAATGGTCATATATTAAAATAATGATGTTTATTACAATAAGATATGATAAATTACATTAAATACTCTCCAACTTTGATCATTTTTCAGTGATATCCTCCAACTTCATTTTATAACAAGACTGTCCTCCATCTTTTAACTCATTTCACCCGGTGTTCTTTTTACTTGTGATCAGTCATCTCCCGATTGCCCATCAACGTGGCATCCACATTGCCATTTCTCTCTTTTCCATGCAAGAAGCCATCCGCGTCGAAGGTCGCAGAAAGGGGGTGGGGTGGAGGCCAAGGCCCCCCTTCTCTTGTGGGCCGACATAGAGAAAAGGGAGTGGGGGTGGGGGTGGGGGGGGGGGACGATAACCCCTTCTCTGCGTGCGCTAGCAGATAGAAAGGGGGCCTCGTCCCCCCCTCTCATCCTCCGATGAGCGCCGGAGGTCACAGACATCCCCTTCTCGCCCCCTTCTCTGTGTGTGCCGACGCAGAGCTCACACCCCTCGCCTCCCTCATCCTCCGGCAAGCATCGGAAGTCGCAAAAGGGGGGTGAGGCCCCCCTTCTCCGCATGCGCTGACGTAGAGAAACAGAGGGGAGGGGGAGTTGCTTACCTTCCCTTTGCAACATCAGGAGGGCTTGCCATCTCTCCACGTCCTTTGGCGAGCGCCAGAGGTCACATAAGGGGGGGCGAGGCGCCCCCCTTCTCTGCGTGCGCCAGCGCAGAGAAAGGGGGCTTGCCCCTCCTCTGCATCTTCTGACGAGCACCAGAGGTCACAAAAGGGGGACGAGGCTCCCCCTTCTTGCGTGCACCGGTGCAGAGAAAGCCACCCCCTCCCGCCCTTTGCGTCCTCTGACGAGCGCCAGATGTCATAGAAGGGGGACGAGGCTCCCCCCTTCTCTACGTGAGGGGGAGGGCCACCTCCTCCCTCCTCTAGGCACCTTTCCGGCGCCATAGAGGATTGGCTGCCGACGGCCGAAGGGAGAGGGAGGGAGAGTGCCCCTTTCTTCTATTTTTAATAATATTTTAATATTTCATATATTATTTTTTAAAAAAATTAAATGCCACATTAGTCGAATGATCGAGAAACGGGGTATTTTCGATAAAAAAGCATTCCGTAAAATATATTATAAGATGGAGGGTATTCGTGTTATAAAGTGAAATTGGAAGGTATCGCTCAACGAATGTTAAAGTTGGAGGGCATTTAACATAATTTACTCCAATAAGATATCTTTCCATAATAATAATTATAAATATGTTAAGAAAGATGTTCCACGTGTTCCTTTGGTAGGTGAAAAAGATTGTTCCCTCCTTTTAAATATTTTTAAAACGGTGATAACTTAATTTCTGTGTTGTGTTATTATTTTATTATATTATATAAGAGAAAAGTTTTGCATTGCCTACAAAAAGACCGGAAAAACAAAGAGAGTTTTTATACTTGATTATTAAAAACACGCGTATCAATATACTTTAATATTACATTTTTATCACATTTTTATTCAATTATTAAGTCGGTATCATATTATCTTAATTAAAAACATATTCCTCTTTATTTTTCATCCTTAATATCTTCTAGACTTAAAATTATGCGAAACACCGTTCGCTACTATATAAACTTTAATGTGGTTATAATCCAAAATTTCAATGAAGATAATTATTTTGTGTTATATATTAATATAAAAATGATATACTTGTTTCAAAGATATTAAATTTATCAAATAGCAGAGTTGTGTTATGAGATCGTTAGATGCTAGTACCCCAAATTTAATTCTTAGAGTCACTATTTTGATCAGGATTTATTCATGTCGCTCTCATTTGAACATCAGATTAGTCGGATGTTAGTAGCCTGAACATCGATGGGTTTGAACCCTGGTCCAAAAAAATCTCAAATTCAAATTTCGCCCATGAAAAATATCATGTTTTTATTTTTTTAATTTACAATTCATTGTATCAAAAGTAGTCTTAGTTCTCGTTCATAAACTGTACCATATTTTCAATTTTATCTTCTCAACTTTAACTGTTATTCGCTTACCTCCTCTTTGCCTGAGATATATTTATTTATTTTTACCCTTGTTAGCTTTTGTAATATATTTAAGTTTAAAAATTAAAAGAATCCAATGAGATCATGACAAAGATGTAAGGATGTGGGGCCCATTGGTTATTGATTTTTTTTCTTAAAATTTTCAAAATAAATGTATAATATTTAGTTTGGATAAGAAGGTAAATGTATAGTTCAAAGTAAATCAATTTTAAGTACCTGAAATTAAATGAAAATGTTTAAAAAGGTGAGAGAAAGGTAAGTGGATAATATTAAATTTAAGGATAAAGTGAAAATATGGTATAATTCAGAAGTAGAAAATGGAATTAATTCTAATTATAACTTACCTTATATGCATAATACAAACATATCTACCAAGTATTTATGAGTTAAAAGACCATCTATATAATATGAGAAGCTTAAGAAGGGTCACATTACATTACATGCAAACAACTCTCGTGTACTTGCTCGAGGAAGGCGTGCGTTGGTAAGACGGGCCGCCGGCGGCCTTGCTTGTTAACAACCGCCGCCCGGCTGTTTCGTCCGACGTCCCACAAAAAAAACTTGGCTTGAAGAGTAGAGCGGCGACTACTACTACTTGCAGAGCAGCAGCAGAAGCAACGGCGATAGAAGAAAAGGCGGACGATGACGACGGCGACGGCGGAGGCGAGGTCGATGTCTTCGTCTCTGGTGTTCGCCAGCGTGGAGTTAAATGACGCCGCTGTGGGTCTTCCGCCAACCGTCTACCACCGAGGGGAGGAGAATAATAGGACGACCGATGGTGTCGATGGCGATGCGGCAGCGCTGGTGAGGGACAGGGGCGTTTTGTTGGCGGAGAAAGAGTTAGCAGCAGCGAAGGAGGCGGATGCGGAGGCGACGTCGGAGAGCTCCTCGATCGGCGTGGCTTCCTCTTCGTCTTCGTCGGAGGAGGAGGAGGGAGAAGAAGAGGCGGAGAGCGAGAAGAAGGAAGGGGCTTTTGGTTCCTTGGTATCCCTGGACGATTCCCTTCCCATCAAGTAAGTTGTTCTTTGGTCTATGGTGCCATGCATGTATCGATCGTGCGATCAGCGGCATGCGCCTCCATTACCATTGCAAGATTTTAAGATTTGTTTCCGCCGTAAAACAAAAGGACAAATTGCAGGAGAGGGCTCTCAAATTTCTTCTCGGGGAAGTCGAAATCGTTTGCGAACCTGTCGGATGTGGCGAGCGCGAGCGATCTGGCGAAGCCGGAGAACCCTTTCAACAAGAAGAGGAGAATCCTCATGTCGTTCAAGGCCAGGAGTGCTTCGTACGGCTCGCTCGCTTCTGCGTCCGCGGCCACCGCATCCTCTTCCTCCATGTCCACGCTACTTTTCCCCGTTCAAGCGGTGGCGGAGGAGGAGGAGGACGATGAGGAGGGGGCATTTGGCGGCGTCGGCGGCGTCGGCTGGGGAGATCGCCCGATCACGGCGTTGGCTTCCGTCCTCGGCCATGATCGTTGCACCGGCGGCGAGATGAAACCGATGAGCTGCTTCAGATCATCTCCGAGGTCTTTTTCGCTTTCTGATCTCCGACGTGGTCAGTAGAATTAATTACCTCATATTATTGTAATAATTTACTATTATTGTCAAAGGTAATAATAATAATAATTATTATTATTATAATTATAATTATAATACAAAGTGTATGCATGGGAAATTAGATTTTCTTGAATCGTCTTATCTTGCTTGCTATTTGTTTGTAGGTGTCACTAACGCTGCTCGGCCCTGCTCCAACAATTTCAATAGTTATAAATAAATAAAAATAATAATATATTGCTATTCATTTTATGAATACAAAACTCTCTGCTCTACACCATTTTTCCTTATTATTGTTTATTATTATTCTACAGATATTTGTTTTACTCCGAGCTAGAGAAATATATTAAGCTAATACAATTTACTTCACTCCGATTTTAAAATTTAGGCTGAATCATTCTTATATTTTAAAATTTTTAATGACTAAATAATTTTGGATTTTTTTGGGTCGTAAATATTTGAAATAGAGATTGTTTATTACCCATGAATTTACTTCACATCGATCTTAATCTAAAAAATATAATTAGAAAAAGCAATGTGAAAAAAAATATGGTGAATTTAGTTATAACAGATCTACACAAACATATATAATATCCATTAACAAAACTGTACATAAATAAATTATGATAAGGAAGTATCATATTATTTTCAAAGTTAATGGTGAAGAGATATTTTATTTTCTCAAAATTTCTATAATTTAAAAAGTAAAAAGTATAATGGGTATAAAAGAGGCACTAATGGTTAACTTGGATCTTATTTGGTAGATATTTTTTGAAGGACAAGGCAAAAGCCAAAGGTAACAGTTTGTCGAGTGTGCCACGTCTTCTTCCACAATCTTATTGTTGCTGACATTAGCATAATAATAATAATAATAATAATAATAATAATAATAATAATAATAATAATAATAATAATAATAATAATAATAATAATAATAATAATAATAATAATAATAATAATAATAATAATAATAATAATAATAATAATAATAATAATAATAATAATAATAATAAGGTTTTGTCAGCTTGATGGGACGGGCCCACGGGCCTACAGTAGAACTCTAAATTGGGTGTTGATTCTTCTTGTTCTAAAATTCTGACTGTACTTATTAGTTATTCCATCTCTTAGTTATTGCCCCATTAATAATTTCATATCACATGGGGCCATATCAATGCCTGATCTATCTTTTGGTTTTAAAAAAATAATTTCATATCATGGCGCAGTGTTAATAAAATGAGTGTTATTTCTATTATTACATTGATCCCATTAATTAAATGATAAAAGATAGGTAATTTGAAAATGAGGGCGTGGCACAATGGCTAGGGTTATACGAAAAAAATTAAGTCGTCCGAGGAGCCGGAGATCTATATAATTAAAATTAAATAATATATTATTGTATTTTGAATACTTTTAATATATATATATATATATATATATATATATATATATATATATAATTACTCAACGAATACAATATTTATGTCATTAAATATGTAGTATACATAATGATAATTATAACATTTATAAGAAGTCAGGTCCCAAAATAATCATCCAAAAAAAATGATAAAGTTTTTTTAATCTAAAAGTCATAAAAAAAAATATGGATATTCTTTTGAACTGGCCGTACATCTTGATTTTGATGTTCCATATATTCAATAACCTCATGTATAGGTTTTGATCTCACCAAACACCCAAACAATACAAAACATTAAGTTAAACTTTTATAAAAACACTTCAAGAGTTCTCCCAAACATAGCTTTAAATCTAATCAGTTAAGAGACTCACTCGAACACAATACACTTCTAACAAAGTTTTTTTTTTATAGACATATGTTTCTTTCTAATGAAAATAACTCGTAAATTTTTCTACTTTGTTCTTATCGTGCTAATGAGAAAATTGAAGAAATTTTATTTATAATCTTGAAAAGTTCTTTTATAAGATATATTTAATCATTTTCCTTATTAAAATACATTCCTGTTGCATGAATATTTATATTCTTAATTCTTGACGTAAGATAAAAAATATTATAAATTATTTCACAAAAGAACAATGAAAATAATACTTTGTTTGAATCATTAAAGAAAAAGGAGGGAAGGAAGAAAAAGGGAATAGAGAAAATCATGAACTCGTATTCAGACTAAAATATTTTTTGACCATTTGGAAGGAGAATAAAATTAATATTTCTTTTATCCTCCACTAGATTTTTTGTCCCAAAAAATGGAAATAAAGTTCAATTTTAACTTTTCCTTCGTTATACTCTTTTTGTCTTGATCCATGAAGTGCAGTTTCAATCAAGATTGTGAAAAAAAGGAAGCTATACTTATTCAAAATCTCAGTTGTTTTTAAAGTTGTAAGGAAAGAGATCTATCCTGACTATTTTCTTGATCTTAGAAAAAAAATTAAAAAAATATGAATGCAATTAAATTATAGGGTGGTTTTTTAATGCCTCTGAATCAACCCAATAAAACCAGAGCTCCATCCAAAAAGACTCTAGAAACCTAGGATCCCATTTGTTACTTACAGATATCTTATTAATGGTATTATTTCATAAAACATCATATATATTTTATTATTGACATAATGATTTTTTATGATATGATGTTTTTCTATTACATTGTTATAAAACTTTTATTTCATATACTTAAAAGCTTAGATATATCTTTATATTATTATTATTATTATTATTATTATTAATTTTTATCTTTTATATTTAAAATATTGGCATAATCATGCATGAGTTCGAAAAAAAAAAGTGACCAACACAAGATATTTTTTCCTAAAATATTACAATGTTTCTTTATAAATTTAAACATGTCGGGTGATTTTTTTTGCATCTTAAAATTCATCTGCAACCTTTCCATTTTAGCAAATATTTTCACAATTGAATCGTCGATCAGAGGACCGACTAGATCATGATTGGGCCGATTCAATTTGATTGCACTCAATCAAATTTAATTAAAATAATAATATTTATAATAACTTTAAAAGTATTGATAAGAAAGTGTTAATATTGATTGATTATTATTTTATCATTTAATGCTATTAATAACATGTTATTTTTTTACCATAATTCGCACTTATTTGTTTATATTTTACTTTCTTTTTTAACATTTTCTTTTTTTCTACTTCTTCCTCTCTCTCTCACACACACAATTTCCTTTTCAGTGTTACTATTGTTTTTTGACATTTTAAGTTCTAAATTTGAATGTTGATTGAAATATATTACCTTATTTTCCTTTTTATCTTTTCCTTTCTTATTTTTACTGTTTTTGTTTTTTCAACTTGAACCGGGTTTTCTTTTGGTTGGCATGTTTCATCATTACACCAATAACCAATTGTTTCATTTGGAATTTATTTTAGATTATGACATTGAATCAAGCCGGACCAGGTGTCATGAGAAAGTTGGATTATTAACTCTTGGAGCCTGCAAACTGAGAAACTGATGTACCTACTCCAAGTGTCAATCCATTCGCTTATCTCAATTTTCCAGGCCCAGGCAACAAGGCATACATGTGATTTGCTATTTCAGACGCCATACACCATATCTTACGTCAACCTTGTCTACAATCCATCCTTGTTCTTCATGCATCAGAGAGGACAATAAAACCGAACGCAAAATAATCAAATTGCGCCTCGAAGTATATACACGGATCAACGGAAGAGTTGCTGTTTCGAGCGTCTTGACGTCCGAGAACTATGATCACTGGGAAGGCGATAGACGACGTGTTCTCAGCGTTGGTGCCTCTTTACGTGGCTATGATTCTTGCCTATGGCTCCGTCCGGTGGTGGAAGGTCATCACGGTGGAGCAGTGCGCCGGCATCAACCGCTACGTCTCAGTCTTCGCCGTTCCCATCCTCTGCTTTCACGTGATCTACAGAAACGACGTCTACGCCATGAACTTCCGCTTCATCGCCGCCGACTGCCTCCAAAAGGTCGTCATCCTCGTCCCCCTCTTGGCATGGCAGGCCATCAGCAAGGGCAGCAGCCTGGACTGGGCCATCAGCGTCTTCTCCATGTCCACCCTCCCGAACACATTGGTCATGGGTGTCCCCCTCCTCCAGGCCATGTACGGGGAGACCTCGGGACCCCTCATGGTTCAGATCGTCGTCATGCAGGCTGTCGTTTGGTATAATCTACTGTTGATACTCTTGGAGTACAGAGCAGCCAAGGAGTTGTTCTCGAAGCAACTGCCGCCTGAAGCAGCTCGTGTCGTTGTGTCGTTCAAGGTGCAGCCCGACGTCCATTCGCTTGCCTGTTCAGAGCCGCTGCACACCGAGGCGGAACTCAGAGAAGATGGCAAGTTTGAAGCGATTGTTAGAAGGTCGGTTTCTTTTCCCCGGTCGAACAGTTTGGTGTCCAGATGGAACCTAAGAGCTCATTCGGGTCTCACGGACGTCGAGGTGTACTCGGAGCGATCAGATCCCGGCAGAGGGGTAATGACGAGGCTACCGAGCTTTTTATTGGCATACCATGATGGTAATAAAGATGACTCTAGTGTCATTGCTGATAAACCAAGGAACATGGACGATGTGCATAGCAAATTCGATGATGGCGATAATGAGGAAGGAGGGATCAAAAGTAATGTACTTATCATTGATTGGAGTTCTGATCCTACACAGAGCATGGAAGGGGATGCAGTCAAATTGAAGCCTGCGTCCAGTGATGTCTTCGTTGTTGATCCTTCTCGTGCAGATCATATCGAACGAGAAACTAGATCTACGACTAGAGGTATCAAAAGGAACACTTTCTTTTAAATACAATATATCTTCGTCCATCTTTATATATATTTAAGATTCAAAATGTCTCAAAGATCCAAAGTTAATAGTCTTTCATTGTCTTATGAGGAAGTCTGTGAACACATAATGGATGTCCACTATATCTGGGGTCCTGCAAAGATCTTGCAACTTGTAACACTATATAGTGAACAAATGTATAGGTGCAAGTGAGAAAATCGACGGAGACGTAATTGTAGAAGCAGGAGGATCGAGGGGAAATGATCCATTGCCGCCGGCTTTTGTCATGTTCAAGCTCATACTGACCGTGGTGGGTAGAAAAATGATTAGGAATCCCAACACCTACGCTGTTGTTGGCGGCATCATGTGGTCTCTAATATCATTCAGGTACGTATAAGAGGAAATCCAACAAATTGCAGTAAAAAATATATGTTCTATATGTTCACGAAGGACATGTGTATCTTTTCAGTTCGCGCTTTGGGATGCCCAAGATCATAGAGGGTTCCATCACAATATTATCCAATACAGGAATGGGGATGTCAATGTTTAGCTTAGGTGCGCATGGTCTGATGTCGTTGTAGGAATATATAGTTCAAGCTTGACAGACTTCCTGTACCACTACTAGGGCTAAAAAGGTTAATAATTGGTTTGTATTTGAGCAGGTCTGTTCATGGCTGAGCAACCCGAAATCATAACTTGTGGGATAAAAACTGCACTGTTTTCCATGGTTGTTAGATTCTTGGCGGGTCCTGCGGTGGCTGCAGCAACTGGTGCCGCCGTTGGCCTCCGTGGGGATCTTCTCCGAACGGCGATCGTCCAGGTACCTTCAGTTCGATATCTGCCAAGTTTTCAAATCTGATATTTCTCATGGCAACTTGTGTAATGTTTGTGTACAGGCTGCTCTTCCGCAAGCGATTGTGGCCTTTGACTTCGCCAAGGATTACGACTGTCATCCTGAACTCCTTAGCACATCGTATGTGGAGAGTGCATATATTGCATGCATGCTAAAAGCTGATTCTCCTCTCAGAATTCTTTTTGCATGACTCAGATTTTGTTATATCTAATTTGGTTGCAGAGTAAAATTTGGGAGTATCATTACTTTGCCGGTGGCTATCATCTACTACCTTCTTATTGGGCTGTAGAAATAAATGCTACGTCTATCAGGTACTGGAACCAGAGAGAGTTGCTTCTGTCTAGTTGATTATCCTTTAATTTTCTGTAAATTGCTTACTGCCACTCTTGCAGTGCATCAGAACATAAGTTGGTAGGCTAATGTGGCTAAAGCTGATGGCCATTTACTTTTGAATACATGAGGAAAGTTCTTCCCCCCAAAACTAACTGTTGATATGGCCTGAATTATTACACAACTAGTGAACCCGTTCGCTCTTTGCGCAATTACAAAAAAATTTAAATACTATTAAAATAGAAAATTAATATATATATATATATATTAAAAAACATTAGTTTATATAATTTCTTTTTATTAAATATGGTTCTTTATTATGAGCAAAAAAATAAAATAAAATAGAATTGAAGAGTTAAGAATTTAACATGTAATTTGTAAAATTTAATAAAATTTAATAAGGATACATTTATGTGTGATTATCTTATAATATGAAAAATATAATAGTAAATCCACTTGCACTTCGCACAATTATAAATTTCTTTAAAATAATTTTAAAATAGAAAGTTAATGTATTTTTAAAAATACATTATTTTATATAATTTTGTTTATTAAATATGATTCTTTATTATGAGAAAAAATATAATAGAATTGAAGAGTTAAGTAGTTAACATGTAATTTGTAAAATTTAATAAATATTAATTAAGGATACATTTATAGGTGATTATCTTATATTATGAAAATATAATATAATATAATATAATATAATATAAAGAGTCAACCATAATTTATGAACATGTTAAAATTTTCATACACAAATGAATAATTAGAATACTAATGTTTGTGCTATTATGA
This sequence comes from Pontederia crassipes, assembly GCA_030549335.1. Lineage (NCBI taxonomy): Eukaryota > Viridiplantae > Streptophyta > Magnoliopsida > Commelinales > Pontederiaceae > Pontederia > Pontederia crassipes. The sequence continues at coordinate 2,372,178 of CM060185.1, read as the reverse complement.
TATTTATGATAGTAAAGAATGAGAATATTAAAAAACACTAAAAATTAAGAAATACCGGGAAAAAAATATAAGGATGAAAGATGGCTTAAGATTCATTTTCAAGTCTTAAAAAGAAAACATCAAAGTTTTTGTAAAATAAAAGGATAGCATAAATATTATCGGGAACCACATGCCAAGGGAAAATTTTGATTTTTTGTAAGAATATAAAAGTTTTGGCAAGAATTTGTTTTTATTAAATATAATTTATTATGAGAAAAAATATAATAAAATTGAATAGTTAAGTAATTAACATATAATTTGTTAAATTTAATAAACACTAATTAAGGATGCATTTATATATGATTATCTTATATTGTGAGAAATATAATATAATATAAAGAGTCAACTATAATTTATGAAAAATAAATTATGATGTTAAAATTTTAATATGCAAATTAATATTGAGAATGCTAAGAATTAAATGATGATGTTTATGATAGTAAAGGATGAAAATATAAAAAAACTAAAAATTAAGAAATATCAGGAAAAAGATAATGATGAGAAATGAAAATTCATTCTGAAGTCTTTTGTAAGAATATAAAAGTTTTTATAAGAAAACGATAAAGGTACAAAAGGAAAAAACTAACCCTTTGCAATTATAAAAATAATACTATTCAATTATAATATGATTTATGCCATGTGTATTAATAAATAATAATTTTGAGAAATCAAAGCATATGTGGATTTTGCATAGTAAGTTGCTTTGATAGACCTTCTCGAATGCATATCAATAGAGATATTTGTCCCACAAAATTATGGAGAATTTGAGCATTGTGATAGGCTGATAGCAATCATTTAGGTTAAAAGAAAGGTGGTGATGCATTATCTTTAATGTTTATCTCAAGCTAAAGTGTTTTATATATTTCCTAGACTGTTCAGTTCACAAATAACTACATGTAAAGACAACTAAGAACTGGTGTAGTAAAGGCCGATTATCACATGCTTATAAAATCTTATTTATAGGGGGATGGGGAGAGAGAGAGAGAGTATGAGTATGAGTATGAGTATATGAGAGAATATGGTAGATTTGTAGGGGCCAACGCTCAAAGCTTTTGGATCTTTTTAAAACTAAATTGATACGATCAATTGATAACCTTATTCGATCATATTTTTGTTTAAAGAAATATTTATTAATACTAATAGAATCAGTAGTACTTTTCTTTGAGTTTTGTAAATGACATTAACTAATTGATAGCAGGTAAGCGTTTAAAATAATTTAAAGAGTCATGACCCAAGAATAATGTAATAATGTTGTGATGTTAGTGTTCCCACTAAAAAAAACGGAGTGAAAAAATCTTGTAGAAAGGATTTTTCCTTAAAATATATGAAAAATATGCAAACTAATTTGCCCTAATTTTGGAATTAATGTCCACTTTTGGACATGTTGAGATAGAATCATGGATTAAAATTTAAAATATTTTAAAAATTAGGGAAAGGAACGTTAACAGAAGGAAAAGAAATGAAACAATAGAGGAGATGAGAATACCTTATATTTAATCTATGTACGAATGAACTAATTGGAATACTCAAGACGAAAGCTCTCGTCAAATGATAATTTGTATCCTTACTTTTATGTTTTCAAATAGAGGAGGAAACGACGTCTTCTCTAAATTGAGCCAGCAACGTGTTAGGTACCTACCTCATCTTCATGTTATGTTATGTTTAGCTAGTAGCTACACGGACCCTTCGGTTCAAAGTGAGAAAAATAATAAGGTATAGAATTAAAGAAGAAAAGTTATAAAAGAAATACAAGAGAGAGAAGGAAAATAATAAACGAGAGTTTAAGGTAGTCAACATAAAAAACAATGAATAAGAAATAATCAGAAAAAGAAATAATAGACAAAGGAGATGGAAAGGAAATATAATAAATTAGACAAAAAATGGCAGTAGAACACGGTTGATTAGCCTCGGCATGGTACGCGCTTATCTCTGGGCAATTTACGGATCCGTTTCGGTGCAATGGTGAACAGCTATGGCTTCTTGTCCTCCATACTGGCGACGATCGAGACCACCTCCGCTTGGTTCGAGACCACCATGGACTCCAGGGAGGTTACGCAGAACCACGGTCGGGAGCTCACACTTGCTCCGCGTCTTCATCATGCACTCGGTCAATGCAGATTTAGTGGCTAGGATCCCGCATCTCTTCGTTGGCTACGTCGATGAAAAGGAAAGGAAGAAAATACTGGCAACCCTTGCGACTTCGACAGGAAAGTGAGCGTATCATCTTCGTCAGCCACGGCGCATCATCGATTCCGCCTGCCGGCGGACCACATCCGCCTTCAAGGGCGCTCGCGACGAGTCGGAGATCATACAAATGGCAGCGACTGCGCAAGGCGAAGGGTATGAGGCACCTGACGTCGTGGTCGCCCGTTGAGAGCTTGGGAAGCATCACCCGTAGTCAAAAACGTAGGAGACCTTACCGGGGGAGACAGGGGAAGTTCCCAGCTCGACCTCGTCAAACCCTTGGCCAACGTCGAGGTACATCCAGCGTATCATCTTTGTCGGCCGCGGTACATCATCGACTCGGTGCATGGAGAGCTCGTGACTACCTCCATCATCAAGGGTGATCGAGATCAATCCGGGAGCGTATAGACGACGGCGGTTGTGCACGAAGAGCTCACCAAGGAGACCGGGGAAGTTCCCGGCTTGGAGGACCATATTGGGACGTCCTGTAGAGACGCAGAGACACAAGGATAGCCAAAGCGCGCCGACGTGCTCGAAAACCTTCCTGACCTCATCTCCCTCTTTGCCTCCAAGGGCTTCGATGCTTGGGACCTGACGGAGCTCTCTAGGACGCACACCATCGGCCAAGCAGGAACGTGAACGCCTCCTTCGCTGTTTTTCTAGCTTCGCCTGCGACAACTTGGCTTCGCTTGATCTCCAGACACCCTTATACTTGAACAACAACTATACAAATAAATAAGTTGCACATTGCAGTGGAGATTGAGGCCTGGATCGACTCTACGTAGGGCGCTCTCCTCTTTTAAACTATCTTTCAGAAAACTGCTGTCGTTTCGAGGATGAAAAATAAATGCTTTGTCTTGTACCCCAAACTATTGCCATTTGGAGGACAAAAAACCTGCTCAAACTGGTGTCCTTTGAAGTGGGAAAATTAATAATGGAGAGAGAGTAGAAGTAGAAAGTAAGTAAATGCAAAAACAAAAAAAAACAGCAAAAAAGAAAAATAAGAATTCAAGAAGGATAGAACTTGAAACGTCAAAGTTCAACTTTATATAAATATAAGAAATATAAGATTGGCTGCAAAAAAATTGTCTCATCATCTTCCACCATATAATAAAAAAACTTGCAAAAAATTGAATGTAGTTAAGTATGCACGAAAGAAGAGAACATATAGCAAGATGAAAATGCCGGTAGTGACAACTTCTCTTCATCTTCCATCAATTGTCCTCGCTTTCATTAACATTAATTAATTAATTAAATTGGTGCATTAATTGGATGGATCATACGAATTGGTGCATTAATTGGATGAATCATACGAGAGTTACATGAAAGAGAAAAAAAATAGTGAAGGGTGGAAGCTATACAAAGGTGAAGCATTTAGAAAAAAGATAAAGTTAAATGCTGCAATGAGAGCCTCTCCAATGCATCAGCTTTATATATATATATATATATATATATATATATATATATTGTATTCAAAATTAGAGAAAAATAAAAATTTCTAGTGGTATTAAAGGCCTTGGATAGGAATGACAATATTCTCCTTTGCCACGAGTCCTACAATATATATCACATAACAAATCCTATTTTTTTTCTCTTTCTCCCTCCCTAATCCCTCTTTCAAGTCTCAAGCCAACTATCGGAATGACCTTGCCGAATCCTCTGTTGGAGCTGGCCATCGGTGTTGTGGACATTGGCAATTTTGGGAGATGATGGCCGGACGTGGGAGGAGGGTGGCGTTCGTTGTGGCTTTGATCTCCACGACTCACACAGCTTTAACCCTCCACGACATCGATCCAATGGGAGGAGGATGGCGCTCGTAGGGGCCTTCAATCTCCATGAAACTCATGGCCAGGAGGGCAGTACTCGCGGTTGCCTTCGACCTCCACGACACTATCGATCCTAGGCAACGACTGTAGCGCCCCGAGGGGCTCGGCCCCGCCATGCGACGCAGCCTCCTCCCCCGGGAGACACACATGATCTCTTCTTTCCTTCTACTTTGACCATTTCATTGACCGGAGCGTCAACGCAGAAGCAATGTGAAATGGAAGACTGAATGAATATAATAATGCAGCGGAAGTCTTTAAGGGATAATAGCGGAAGACTTAAAGAAATAGAATAATACAGCGAAAGACTGTATGACAAGAAGAACACGACAAAGCAAATGCGAAAGCTTAATATATCAAAGATTTTTAACTAGCCTTCGGAGGAGGCAACAATGCAAGAGCCACATACATCCCAAAAGGTGAGAAAAATACATCTCAAAAAGGTGCCTTAGTATGAAGAAATAATCTCATTACTAAGCACGGTGCGGGAAGCGAAAAGGTGTTCTCATCCGCCCAAAAAGGTAGTGGCTCACAAGTGCACGACTAGTCTAGATAAAATAATGACTCTCAAAAAGGTGCCTTAGTATGTAACACCCCACGATTTTATTAAGGGTAATATAGTAATTTTATAATTCAATTAGAGTGTTTGATGGATTGAAGAAAAATTTAAATCCCATTTAGAGTGGAAATCATAATTAGATTGAGATTAGGAATTTTAATTTGATTTGAGATTTAAAAGATATATTAATTGATATAGGATTTCCACGTAGGATAGGATTGAGAATTTTATGGCTTAAAATATTTTAGTCATTAAAATAATATTTATTATTATTTTAATTTGAAAATTAGATGATAAAATATTATAAAATTAAATAATTCCGAAAATAAAGGAAAATTGGAAGGATAATACTGTTTAATGAATTTCGGAATTTATTTAATGAAAATAAATCTGAATTAGTTAAGTGGATTAATTAAGAGATTAAATTGAAGTTGGATTACAAAAGATAGTTAGAGTTTAATGGAGAATTATAAATCTTATAAATAAAGAGATAGGGCCGGCTAAACTCGAAAAAAAGGAAGCGAGAGAAATTATTTCGGTGCGCGGTGTTCTTCGGTGACGGACGCAACTTTTCCAACGGCGAAGGCAGGGATTCACCTAGGTACGTATTGTGACGTCGTTCTACGGTGTAATCTGGTTTGTATAGTTTTATTACCGTCGCAAAAATTATTTTGCTTTACTGCCGTAAGGGATTAGGAGAAGGTTAAGGCCGCAAGAAAATAAAAGGAAATTGAGAGAGAATTAAGGGAGTAAAAATCAAAAGAGAGAGAAAAGAGGAGGAAGTCAAGGGACCAAAGATGAAGGAGAAATTCAAAGTTGTTGGCCAAAAACAAATTGGCCGTAGCATGATTAGAGGGGGAGAAGAGATGAGGGCTTAAGAAGAGTTGAGAGAGAGGGATGTTGTGACACAGTAGAAAAGAAGAAAAAAAAATGCGTGCAGGTTGATAGAAGAGAGAAGTTGAGAGAGAAAAGCAAATAAAAAAAATGAAATAAGTGAAAAGAGGTGTTACGCCCGCAAAAGGAGGAATAGAAGAGGTTAAAAAAAAATAATAAAAGGGGACATGTGCAAATTACGGCCAAGAAAAGGTGAAGAAAAAAAAAAGGGAATAAAGGTGGGATATTATGGCCAAAACGGATTGGCCGGTTGCGGTCAAAATCCGATCGACTATGGAAAAAAAAATGGATAGGAGGAAGATTTAGAGAGAGAATTAAAAAAAAGAAATAGGTTGGAAAAAAAAATAGAGAGAGAATATGCCAAGAAATAAGACGTAGGTCTAGAAAGAAATAAAATGAAAAAACGTAGAAAATATATATTTTATTTCTTTCATTTATGATAGTTCGTTTATTTAATTTCTCGACCAGGAAAAGAAAAATAGAATATATAGAGAAAAAGGATTGGAGTAATTGCTGGGACAAAATTCAGCATTGGTACAATTAATTTACGATCAGAAACAGAGTTATGTTTCAACCAACTTGAGGTACGTAGGGGGATCCCCATGGCGTCGGTTTTCTGCGACATGGACCCCAAAACTCTTCTTCGTTATACATAAATTATATATTATTTTGCATCGATTGAATATTGAATGACATAGATATGACCTCCGAAAATTATGTTGGAAACACAATTTTTTTATGGTGACAAAATTCGGTAGGGATTCTGTCTGACATGGCTTGGATTCCATTTAGCACGATCCGGGTAACGATCAACACGGATTGTGTTCTGAAATAGAAACATATTTTTATGAATTAATTTATAGTTTATTGGATTGTTAAGATCGTTAATCATTGCTGATCATTTGATTAACATCTTTGATTTTATTATGATCATATTTGATCATATTATCATCATATTGATTATTGTTGACATTACACACCAATCATGATATTGATTATGGTATTGATCCATTGACATCATTATTGATTGATCCTGATCAAATTGTCATCGTATCCAATTTACCGTCATCCTATCTAATCATATCATTGATTAATAGTGATTTTCTGATTGGGTCATGTTTAACCTAAGATAATTGTTAAAGATAGACATCTTAGGTAATTGAGATAAAAGTTGAAAATGTATTGGGCCCATGCCTACTGATTGCCACTGGGACTGATTAGGCCTTCGGGCTAATATTGCACCTTCGGGTTGATAGGACCTTCGGGCTAATATTACACCTTCGGGTTGATAGGGCCTTCGGGCTAATATTGCGCCTTCGGGCTGATAGGGTCTTCGGACTAACTACGCCTTCGGGTTGATAGGGCCTTCGGGCTAATATTGCGCCTTCGGGCTGATAGGGTCTTCGGACTAACTACGCCTTCGGGTTGATAAGGCCTTCGGACTAATATTGCGCCTTCGGGCTGATAGGGCCTTCGGGCTAACTACGCCTTCGGGTTGATAGGGCCTTCGGGCTAACTATTTCGGTGTGATCCTTCGTCCCCCATCATACCCAAACTTATTGATTGAAGTGGCATGGTGTCCCCTAATAATAATAGAAAGCTCTCTTATTGCGCCCGAAAGGGTTGATCATAACTCCAAAGATGGAATTGATAATTGAATTGATGATCGAATTGTTAATTGAATTGCACCCTAGTGGCTGATGGACAATTGATTTCGTCCTAGTGGTTGATAGACTATCGATTTCACACTTATGGCTGATGAAAAAATTAAATTGCGCCTTTAAGGCTGATGGATAGTAAATTATGGTCTTTGTGCCTGATAGATGAATTGATAAATTATTAATAGAATTGAATTAATAATTGTTATTGTGGCCTTCATCGACTTTTGGCCAATTGAACATTGATCAATTGTTAATTATTAATTGAATTATTTATTGTTGAATTGTAGTCTTCATTGACCTCTGATCAATTATATATTGTTATGAATAATTATTTTTTGAGAGTATTGATATTGATATTGACCATGGTTCATATAAATATTATGGGTAACCCTACGTACTGAGTTATCTCATTGGGCTTTGCCCCTGTATTTGGATCCATACAGGTGATGGCGATGGCGATGGTGAGATGGTTGGTGACTCCTCTGACGGGTGACATGCACATGGATATAGGGTCCATTACTGTATAGACGTGGGTCCTAACCCGCAAGTTATTAGATATGGTATAATAGCTTCCGCATATTGTAATAGAATGTTGTAAATTAGTCTTCCGCTTATGTAAGTCAGTTCGTTGACTGGTCAAAGTCAAGGTATAGAATTGAGTGACGTTGTCGAGATAGCCTTCTGGGCAGGCAAAAGAAAAAAAAAATCTCGGGGCGTTACAAAGGTATCAGAGCCTAACGAGAGACACTTCTTAGCTGTCTCTAACAGAATAGAGTCCATGTGCACACGTCATGAGCAACCACCGCGCCATCAACAAAGAGTCAAGTAAGTTTCTGAACCATGATTAACTTAGATAGCTTACCAATGCAATATGAAATATGGAGTCTTACGAGGCTATGGATAGAGTAAGGGATGACATAGATCCTTAGACGATGGAAATAGAATTACTTCATTGAAAGTATAAGGCAACGCCTAAGGAGGTTATTTCGAAAGGAATAACCCAAGTTCTAAGGAGGTTATTCTAAGATAGAATAACCAAAATCCTAAGGAGGTTATCCCCATATGATATGGTGTGATGATAGAATAAGTTGTGGATAGAACACTCATGGCAATTTATGTTTTGTGGATACAGATGGAATCAAGGATGAGCTTTTCGCACAACATCCCACGAGCTCCCCGAAGTGGATCTCAACGGGCCAATCAGCAGGCCCAAGGTCCTCAAGTCAATGAACGACAAGTCCTAAGTCCGAGAACGAATAGACATAATGCACAAGGCCTTCTCATGAATGGAGTACATGCCAACGTGCAGCAGGAGGAGCAGTTAAGACAAGGATTGCCGCCACATGAATCTCACTCAGCCCACACTGAGCACTCCCAGCCTAGGAGCTTCGACCTATCATCTCACCATAATCGAAGGGATACAATAGAAAGATTTCTCAAGTTGCAACCCCCTCAATTTGATGGGAAGGGCGACTTTGAGGATGCGGAGAGCTGGATTGAGGAGATTGAGCAGATCTTCCTCGAAATGGATTGCGGTGAGGACCGCAAACTGCTCTACGCCAATCGTAAGCTGAAGGGTGAAGCCAGAGAATGGTGGAAGGCCGCTAAGCTGACAACGTTCTCAGGACAGGATAATGTCACCTGGGAGGACTTCAAGAAGGCCTTCAGAGATAGATTCATCCCTGCCTACCAGAGGGGTAGAAAGCAGAAGGAGTACCTAACACTCCAGCAGGGATCGATGACCATCAAGCAATATCTGGCAAAATTCTTGAACTTGGAGAAGTACTCAACATTGCAGCAATCAGAACTAGATCGAGTGAAGCGTTGGGTGGATGGCCTTAAGCCCAGTCTTCGAGAAAGAGTGAAAGGAGGAAATTGTCAGACCCTCCGATTTGCTGAAGAGTTTGCCGTCTATTTAGAAGATGGAGATAAAGCAGGTGACAAGCAACATAATCAAGCATCTGCTGACCAATATAGAAACCGATAAGGAAAGAGATATAGATATCCCGACAAGAAAGACCAACGTAACGATCGTCGGGAAGATAATCAAGGCAAAAGAGGGAATGATTTGGAGTCCAATGAACAGAAAAAGGAAAGACTACCTTGTTCCTACTGTCAAAAATATCATGTGGGAGAATGTTATCGCAAAACAGGAGCATGCCTCAATTGTGGAAAGCAAGGGCATTTCGCTCGTAATTGTTTGGAACCAAAAAGGAATGAACAAGATCGAGGAAGGAATGAAGGATCGGGTGCACTACTACCAAAACGTGTGTACAACATCGAAATGGATACTGAGCATCGCGTAGACGAGGAAGATTAAGGCACCATTATAGAATGAATGATAAACACCAGGAATAGAGAATAAAACAATTATAGAATAATTAGTCTTTTCATTTGGATAGATTAGAAAAAAAATGCAAGTACATTGATAGTGAATATGGATATTCTTTTAATAGGCTTATTGATCGTATGTTGGATTGGTCAAATTCTCTTTTGCAAAATTCGAGGACGAATTTATTTTTAAGGAGGTTATTATGTAACACCCCACGATTTTATTAAGGGTAATATAGTAATTTTATAATTCAATTAGAGTGTTTGATGGATTGAAGAAAAATTTAAATCCCATTTAGAGTGGAAATCATAATTAGATTGAGATTAGGAATTTTAATTTGATTTGAGATTTAAAAGATATATTAATTGATATAGGATTTCCACGTAGGATAGGATTGAGAATTTTATGGCTTAAAATATTTTAGTCATTAAAATAATATTTATTATTATTTTAATTTGAAAATTAGATGATAAAATATTATAAAATTAAATAATTCCGAAAATAAAGGAAAATTGGAAGGATAATACTGTTTAATGAATTTCGGAATTTATTTAATGAAAATAAATCTGAATTAGTTAACTGGATTAATTAAGAGATTAAATTGAAGTTGGATTACAAAAGATAGTTAGAGTTTAATGGAGAATTATAAATCTTATAAATAAAGAGATAGGGCCGGCTAAACTCGAAAAAAAGGAAGCGAGAGAAATTATTTCGGTGCGCGGTGTTCTTCGGTGACGGACGCAACTTTTCCAACGGCGAAGGCAGGGATTCACCTAGGTACGTATTGTGACGTCGTTCTACGGTGTAATCTGGTTTGTATAGTTTTATTACCGTCGCAAAAATTATTTTGCTTTACTGCCGTAAGGGATTAGGAGAAGGTTAAGGCCGCAAGAAAATAAAAGGAAATTGAGAGAGAATTAAGGGAGTAAAAATCAAAAGAGAGAGAAAAGAGGAGGAAGTCAAGGGACCAAAGATGAAGGAGAAATTCAAAGTTGTTGGCCAAAAACAAATTGGCCGTAGCATGATTAGAGGGGGAGAAGAGATGAGGGCTTAAGAAGAGTTGAGAGAGAGGGATGTTGTGACACAGTAGAAAAGAAGAAAAAAAAATGCGTGCAGGTTGATAGAAGAGAGAAGTTGAGAGAGAAAAGCAAATAAAAAAAATGAAATAAGGGAAAAGAGGTGTTACGCCCGCAAAAGGAGGAATAGAAGAGGTTAAAAAAAAATAATAAAAGGGGACATGTGCAAATTACGGCCAAGAAAAGGTGAAGAAAAAAAAAAGGGAATAAAGGTGGGATATTATGGCCAAAACGGATTGGCCGGTTGCGGTCAAAATCCGATCGACTATGGAAAAAAAAATGGATAGGAGGAAGATTTAGAGAGAGAATTAAAAAAAAGAAATAGGTTGGAAAAAAAAATAGAGAGAGAAGATGCCAAGAAATAAGACGTAGGTCTAGAAAGAAATAAAATGAAAAAACGTAGAAAATATATATTTTATTTCTTTCATTTATGATAGTTCGTTTATTTAATTTCTCGACCAGGAAAAGAAAAATAGAATATATAGAGAAAAAGGATTGGAGTAATTGCTGGGACAAAATTCAGCATTGGTACAATTAATTTACGATCAGAAACAGAGTTATGTTTCAACCAACTTGAGGTACGTAGGGGGATCCCCATGGCGTCGGTTTTCTGCGACATGGACCCCAAAACTCTTCTTCGTTATACATAAATTATATATTATTTTGCATCGATTGAATATTGAATGACATAGATATGACCTCCGAAAATTATGTTGGAAACACAATTTTTTTATGGTGACAAAATTCGGTAGGGATTCTGTCTGACATGGCTTGGATTCCATTTAGCACGATCCGGGTAACAATCAACACGGATTGTGTTCTGAAATAGAAACATATTTTTATGAATTAATTTATAGTTTATTGGATTGTTAAGATCGTTAATCATTGCTGATCATTTGATTAACATCTTTGATTTTATTATGATCATATTTGATCATATTATCATCATATTGATTATTGTTGACATTACACACCAATCATGATATTGATTATGGTATTGATCCATTGACATCATTATTGATTGATCCTGATCAAATTGTCATCGTATCCAATTTACCGTCATCCTATCTAATCATATCATTGATTAATAGTGATTTTCTGATTGGGTCATGTTTAACCTAAGATAATTGTTAAAGATAGACATCTTAGGTAATTGAGATAAAAGTTGAAAATGTATTGGGCCCATGCCTACTGATTGCCACTGTGACTGATTGGGCCTTCGGGCTAATATTGCACCTTCGGGTTGATAGGGCCTTCGGGCTAATATTACACCTTCGGGTTGATAGGGCCTTCGGGCTAATATTGCGCCTTCGGGCTGATAGGGTCTTCGGACTAACTACGCCTTCGGATTGATAGGGCCTTCGGACTAATATTGCGCCTTCGGGCTGATAGGGCCTTCGGGCTAACTACGCCTTCGGGTTGATAGGGCCTTCGGGCTAACTATTTCGGTGTGATCCTTCGTCCCCCATCATACCCAAACTTATTGATTGAAGTGGCATGGTGTCCCCTAATAATAATAGAAAGCTCTCTTATTGCGCCCGAAAAGGTTGATCATAACTCCAAAGATGGAATTGATAATTGAATTGATGATCGAATTGTTGATTGAATTGCACCCTAGTGGCTGATGGACAATTGATTTCGTCCTAGTGGTTGATAGACTATCGATTTCACACTTATGGCTGATGAAAAAATTAAATTGCGCCTTTAAGGCTGATGGATAGTAAATTATGGTCTTTGTGCCTGATAGATGAATTGATAAATTATTAATAGAATTGAATTAATAATTGTTATTGTGGCCTTCATCGACTTTTGGCCAATTGAACATTGATCAATTGTTAATTATTAATTGAATTATTTATTGTTGAATTGTAGTCTTCATTGACCTCTGATCAATTATATATTGTTATGAATAATTATTTATTGAGAGTATTGATATTGATATTGACCATGGTTCATATAAATATTATGGGTAACCCTACGTACTGAGTTATCTCATTGGGCTTTGCCCCTGTATTTGGATCCATACAGGTGATGGTGATGGCGATGGTGAGATGGTTGGTGACTCCTCTGACGGGTGACATGCACATGGATATAGGGTCCATTACTGTATAGACGTGGGCCCTAACCCGCAAGTTATTAGATATGGTATAATAGCTTTCGCATATTGTAATAGAATGTTGTAAATTAGTCTTCCGCTTATTTAAGTCAGTTCGTTGACTGGTCAAAGTCAAGGTATAGAATTGAGTGACGTTGTCGAGATAGCCTTCTGGGCAGGCAAAAGAAAAAAAAATCTCGGGGCGTTACAAAATAATGACTCCGGTCCATAAAGACACGATAGGTCCCATTACTAAAGATACACCAACAGATACAATAATAAAACAAATAATGACTACTACGCTCCATAAGAACCATATGCAACAGTAGTCCACCCCGCCGCGACCTCCGTACGCGCATCGCCACCTCACATCTAATCATCATGCACCTGTGGGGATCACACAGAGGAGTGAACTCAACCGTTAGCATAAAGCTAAGTGCGGATTCATATAAATCATAAATCAGTTCTATCCAAACATAGCATGAAAAGAATAGAGAATCAACGAAAGAGAAGAATCAAGTCATCATGGATAGAACTCATCAATCATGGCATGGATAGAGATCATAGTAATAATGTTATATATGAATATCATAAAGAACACATTTTCATATTCAATTGTCATGCTTAACTTCCATACATTCATACTTGCTTGCTTTCGCATTTTCCTTTCATTCATCTTTCATTCATTCATAGCTTCACATCTTGACATTTGTACCTCTTTGCATTCATCTTTTCATTCATCTTTTGAAGAGTTCTTCATCTTTAGGGGAATACCATTGCATAAAATTGATGATACAACTATCTAGACATTATATGCACGTGGGGGATCAGTGCCACGGCGAACCCCGTCGGGTTTGGATGATCTCGCCACCGGCGAAAGAAACCATCCGTGGGAGAAACTCCCGCCTAGATAGATCAAATGGTAATCCATGAGGGGCCTGTTACGAGGCTAGAACATCATCCCTCATCGTACCTACATCTGTCTTTCGATTCACGGATCGATCAAGGCAATGATAAGTCTTCATCTTTCGATGGATCTTTGTTTGCTTAGAAAAAATCTCGTGGATGGAAGTCTATTGAGAATCAGGTTTAAGATATCAAGATCATGACTTCCATTCCACACGACGGATGCCCAAAGGTCACGGGTCATCTGTCAAAAATATTTCGGTCGATCGAAGGAGTGCGGTCGCCACTTTTCATTATTCTTATTCATCATGTGATAGTTCATAATCATTCATCATCATATTAATGAAAATCATCATTTACTTTAGAATCATGGTCATAATCATAAATCAGAGAGTTCGAAGAAAATCATTATCATTCTTGGCATAATTAGCATAATCATACTTAGTTCATTTCATAAGGGGAGATAAAAAATCCTATTCCAATGGAAGGCATGGTTTTCATAGAGAATCCTAGAAAAATATTCATAAGATTAACAAAGATGTAAATCAAAAGGTTTTACATTAATACAAAGTCGGAAAAATCGCTAGGTATAGAAATCCGATTCCGAACCCGTGTTACGAACTTATTTTTTTATCCTTAAGCTATCACGATTTTTTTATTTTAATCCTTCTATCTAGTTCTGTTACGTTTTTCATTAGTTTTTTTCCATTTATAAAAAGACTAAATTACCCTCTCTTTAGAAAAAACATGATATAACTAATAAAAAATAAAAAAAATCACTGGAAGGATTAAAGTGGCAAAAAAAGTATCATTTATGAAAAAACTAAATTATCCTCCATCCATTTTTTTTCCTTTTTTATATTTATTATTTGATGTGCTATGGAAGGAGGGGTAATTTAGACTTTTTATAAATGAGAAAAATCAAAAGTAACGAAAAACATAACAAAAGCAAACGGAAGGACTAATGTGAAAAAATTGTGATAGTTTAGGGATTAAAAAATAAGTCCATAATCTAGGATTAGATGATAGTTTAGGAGAGGTTTATGGAAATAACCTTAAAATTTATTCAAAAAGATTATTCTTATATTGACCAATATTTTATATATAATCAAAATATTAATAGTCAAAGTGAAAAAAAAAACTAAAATCATCATAAAAGAAGTGACATTAAGATTTAAAACATGGCAATAAGGGATCCTATAACGGGCATGCCTCTTTAAGAAACAAAATGATCTTATTCTTAACTCTTTTAGCAATTACTCAATCCTTTTTCTTAATCATTTTAATATATAACAAATAGATGACATAACGATGTTTCCTAACTACGTAGTCCTCGTCCCTATCTTCTCGACCTTGGGATTAAATTGGACGCTTCACGTTGGAACTAAACTGAACCGCCCACCATCTTCTCACAAATGACTGGCTTGGAGCGAATAAACGAACCAGGCATCAAGCAAGTTCCCGGACTCGCCCGCCTCTCTAGCAGCAAACATCCTCTTGCAATTGTTACTAGGGATCATATTTTTTCAATTTTATTTGATAGTCCTTATCGCCATTTTTTTACTCTATGAACTGATTTTTTTTTTGTCCAGTATTCAAGTGGACAAATAAATATTTAAATTCACTATCACTCAACTAATTTATGTTTGGTTATAACAAATTTCAAACTCAAGATCTTCTTAATTGAAAACAAACTACTTATCACTTGATCAATCCCTTTTTTTCTTGTTAGAATATTCAATTTGTGGCAGTTCAAGAAGTACGACATACCCCAACACAAAATAATTGAAAAATAAGGAAATCCAAAATGCTGCTCCGAAAACAAAATTGAAGTGCTAAATAATGTTTTTTAGGGTAAAAAAATTGTAACAACTTTGTTTTTTTCGTAAGAGCATATTGGACATTTTGACCCAAACACTAATGACTGCCTTACATAAAACTTAAAGTATCCTTACTAATCTCTTTTCTCCAATTAACCACCTAAGAGTTAGGACTTGAGGAAAGAGATCAAGGAGGTAGAAGAAGAGGAGGAAGAATGTGAAGAAAGAGAAGAATGACACTAAAATTGATCAAGGTATATAAAAGGGATCCAAATCCTCTCTCCTCTCTTAATGATTTTCTTATTAATGAATTGAGAGTTTGAGAACTCTTTGTCGTCATGATGGATTGTGATTGAGGGATGCATGATCTTGATAGTTAGATCCATATGTTTTATAAGAAAATATATTATTTTAGTCATGTTTATGTCCTAGTTTTTAATATGTATGATTTTAGGGGGAAATCGTAGAATATATATGTTTATGATTTCATATTGTACTACATTATATGCATATCTTATTTTTCTTATATATGTAATTGAATATGCATATTATGTAGTATTCCATTTAGGTTCATCCATTGTATGACTTTTCCATATTTGAAAATCATGCACTATGGATCAGTTCAAGTGACTAAAGATTGTGGATGGATGCATGACGACCAAGTTGCACATGACATAAGACTAGATAATGTCATGTCACATTAGATTTTCTATATTATAAATGTTAATGATTATTTATGTTGAAAAGTTTTATGAATAAATGATAGTAAGCTTATCTTTCATGTTGACATACCTGATGAATATTTTGATAGTCTTTCGCTGAAAATTTTTTATATTATTGTATTAATTAAAATTTTAAATCATATTATTATGATTATGTAATAATGAACAAGTTAACATAGTCGAATTCCCTCAATTACCACTAGCTTTTTGGGTAAATTTTTGGAATGTTACAAAAATTGCCCGAAAATCGTATCAAACAATCATGATCTTACCCGATAAATGTTAAATGTATGATGTACAGCTTGATCTTAAGATCAAATATTTGAATAAATTGATTTATTCAGATAAAATAAATTAAAAATAAACATAAAAAGTTTTGAGAAAAATTGTATTAACTTCATTTTTATATATTGTACATATTATTCAACTCTAATAGTAATTCAATATTATGTCATGAACTTAATCTTATATTATTTTTTTATTAAAATTAAACTCTATTGTTGTATATATACTAATAATTATATCATCAAATATTATATTTCTTTATGATCCAATATTATTAATTTTAGATAATATCATATTTTATTTGATATTGTATAAAATATATATTAGATCTGAAATATGTGAATAAAGCATTAATGATCAATGTATAATTAGCTTACATATAAACATAGTATTTATTAATAAATATATTGTTTTATATTAAAATATTTTTATTTATGAAGTAGGATCTTCTGGATCCTATGATACTCATCCTCCCTCAAAAAGGGGCAGTTAATAAAGCATATCATCTCATAAATGAGCTAAAGCATCATTTTTTTTTTCTTTCTGTGTTACTAATAAAGAAAGGGAACCATTGGTTGTGACAAATCGCTTGGAGGTAATAGTTCCCAATTAGATCCTTGTAATATGATAGCAGGAATTGATCTTTTACCTCAAATTCATCAGATGTTAGTAATTTTTTACACCGACAGCAGAAGTATAAAAAAAGAAAAAAATATTCATAAAAAAAAAAGAAAAACTAAACCTCTTCTGAGTTTTGAAAGGTTTAATAATGGACTTTGGTAAACCAACAGATGGGATGCATGCACGCGATGAAAGCTGGATTAGCACTAGATTCAATCTATCTAACATTCGATATAGTCCTTTCGTGAAGCAAAGCATTTAATGGCCCTATTAATTAGCTCTTGGGAGCCTGCAAAACGGTGAGCGCATGCGCATCTCCTCCACCGGGCTCTGGGATATATCCATTCACCATATCTGACTAATCAAGCGATTTCAGATTTCATCTGCCATGCACCATATCTAATTAGCTCTGGTATGGTTATGAACTATGAACCTTGTCACAGAGAAGAGGTTTACATAAAGAGATTTCTTTTTTTTTTTTTCTGAAAAGAAAGTGAAGGTAATATTTGAAGATAAAATCAGCAAAATACAACTCGACGTGTACCGAAGAGTTCGAAATTGATTCCTGTTTGGAGGACCTCTAGGTACGAGCACTATGATCACGGGGAAGGCGATCTACGACGTGTTCTCGGCGTTGGTGCCACTTTACGCGGCTATGTTTCTCGCGTACGGTTCCGTCCGGTGGTGGAAGACCATCACGGTGGAGCAGTGCGCCGGTATCAACCGCTACGTCTCGGTCATCGCCGTTCCCGTCCTCGGCTTCTACATAATCCACAACAACGACCTCTACACCATGAACTTCCGCTTCATCGCCGCCGATTGCATCCAAAAGGTCTCCATCCTCGCGGCCCTTTTGGCATGGCAGGCCATCAGCAAGCGCGGGAGCCTGGACTGGACCATCAGCCTCTTCTCCATCTGCACCCTCCCGAACACATTGGTCATGGGCGTCCCCCTCCTCGAGGCCATGTACGGGGAGTTCGCGGGCCCTCTCATGGTTCAGATCGTCGTCATGCAGGTCGTCGTTTGGTATAACATACTGCTGGTCCTCTTGGAGTACAGAGCGGCCAAGGAGTTATTCTCCAAGCAGCTGCCACCGGAGGCAGCTCGTGCCGTGGCCTCGTTCCGGGTGGAGTCCGACGTCCACTCGCTTGCCTGCTCAGAGCCGCTGCAGACAGAGGCAGAGATCAGAGAGGACGGAAAGATTGAAGTGGTTATCAGAAGGTCGGCCTCTTGTCCCCGGCCGAACAATTTGGGATCCAACAGGAACCTAAGAACTCATTCAGACCTCGCGGTGTACTCGATGCGATCGGATTACGTGATGGCGAAGCAACCGAGCTTTTGCAGGGCATACAGTGATTGTTATAAGGTCTCTCCTGTCAATGCTGATAGGGTTGGCGGCATGAACACTGAGCACAGCTTCAGATTCGATCATGGCGAGAGTAAGAAAGGAGGGATAAGAAATATCAATGTACAGACGTTTGATCGCAGTTCTGGTCGTAGACAGAACGTGGAACGGGAGAAAGAGCATGCAGTGATATCCAGTGATGCCCTCATTGTTGTTCCTACTCCTGCTGATACCCAACGAGAAGCCTTTCCAATTATTACAGGTATCAAGATATATAGGACGAACTTTTCCTCTTTGTTTATTGTTTTATTTGTCAATTCTTTTCTTTTCTCTCACTGTATATATAATAATTAAAAAAATATAAATTTTCGTGTAATTTCGTTATATTTCAATGACATTGAAGATAGAGAAGACACAAGCTAACTCAACAAAAATCGGCGGAAGTATGGTTGAAGGTTCATATGTGAATTTTAATTATTTTTCTTTTAGGTATGATATCTCTTTGGCTATTTCATATAATGATTAGTCATTTATTTTAAGTTTAGAAACTTGCATAACAGGATAAACATGCAAATTGAGGCCTCATTCTTTTTTCCATTGTGTGTGTGTAAATCCTACAGGTGAGAACATTACTACTGATTCTCGGTATAATATAAAGATAAATAATGATGAACGGTAAAACAACAACAACAACAAAGTCTTGTCCCACACAACAACAATAAATAATGATGAATGGTAAAACGTGCGAAAAAATTACATCAAATGCCCTTCAATTTTGATGTTTGTTCAACGATACCCTCAAACTTGTCCTCTATCTTAGAATTTGTTGCACGAAATGCTCTTTCAATCGGGAATACCCAATCTTTCGATCAATCCGCTGATGTGACCTCATCTGATCTCCATAGAGGGGGGGGGCTGCGACCTCGCGGTGCCAACCTTTTTTATTTTTAAAATTTTTATTTTATTATTATATTCTTATTTATATTTTTATTTTCTATTAATTTGTTGACGTGGAATCTGTGTGTCGATGCCACGTCGAATGCCCTTCTGCATGGCGGAGAAAGAGCATCTTAGCGGACCGATCGAAAAATTGGATATTCTCGATCGGAAGGGTATTCTGTACAATAAATTCTAAGATGGAGGATATCACTGAGTAAACGTAATAGTTGAAGAGGTAATTTTTTTCTAAAACATGCTAGCTAGAATGCTAGATAGTTGACACAATTTTTGTTAGTAAGAGGATGTTTGCTTTGAGAATAAGTGATAGAATAAAGTTTTAATCTCTATTTTATTCCCATCAAACAATCTAAAATTTGGTATATAGGGGCAACGATGGCATTAGAAATAATTAATCTAGTGAGTAATTTCATTTTCAAAAATAAATGTTTTCTGGAACAAAGTTGGCACCGATTGAACAGGTTAAAAATGTACTTTGTTCTCCTTTACCCTACACTATATATGGAACAATTGTGCAGGAGCAACAGAGAAAAATGATGGAGACGCAATTCTAGGAGGAACGGAGAGTGAGGATGCAATGCCCTCAACTTTTGTCATGATCAAGCTCATAGCGTCCATGGCGTGTAGAAAAATTTTCAGGAATCCCAACACCTACGCCAGTGCTTGCGGCCTCGTCTGGTCTCTAATATCATCCAGGTACGCACAGAGGGAAACTAACAAGATTTAGTTCTTTTGCATGCTGCTTCGAAAAATTATATTTATGTTCATGAAGGACATTTTCATCAGGTGGGGATTCGGGATGCCCAAGATCATAGAGGGTTCCGTCACAATACTATCAAATACAGGAATGGGGATGTCAATGTTCAGTTTAGGTGCATATTAAGTGATGTCGTTTGTAGGAATGTATACTTGATAGTGTTCCTGTTCTAGGGCTGAAAATATCAATTGGTTGGTAACTGTGCAGGTCTGTTCATGGCTGAGCAACCCAAGATTATAACTTGTGGGATAAAAGCTGCAGTGTTCTCCATGGCTGTTAGATTCTTTGTAGGTCCAGCGATGTCAGCAGTAAGTGGTGCCATCGTTGGCCTTCGTGGGAATCTTCTCCGAGTGGCAGTGGTCCAGGTACATAACCCTCAATTCGATCTGCCAAAGTTTTCAAATCTGACATCTCTGATGGCAACTCTGTGTGTTTGTACAGGCTGCTCTTCCACAAGCGATCGTGTCCTTCGTCTTCGCCAGGCAGTACGATTGCCATGCTGAGCTTCTTAGCACATCGTATGTGTAGAATGGAGAGTATAAATTCATCTATATATAATGCACACATGCATGCAAGATAAAGCTCATTTTCCTCGCAGAATTGTTTTCTGATGACTGAATTCTGCTGTTTGTAATCTGGTCGCAGAGTAATTTTCGGGATTATAGTCTCTCTGCCAATAACTATCATCTACTACATTGTTATTGGATTGTAGAGCATGAAGGCTACGCCTACGAAGAACTGGAATCAGGGAAAGCTCGTGGACATGAATTCACCGTTCAGTGGCATATCAAATATATG
Organism: Pontederia crassipes; assembly: GCA_030549335.1. NCBI lineage: Eukaryota > Viridiplantae > Streptophyta > Magnoliopsida > Commelinales > Pontederiaceae > Pontederia > Pontederia crassipes. Next base: position 2,351,304 of record CM060185.1, on the reverse strand, counting down.
AAAGGAGAGGGGTCGACTCAAAATGTGTTAAAGATACTTTAAGCTGTTGAAGCTGTCTAGTTCAGTGCTCTATCTTTTTCTTCTCTCTTAGTTTATGGTCACATTGCATGTTGTTACCGAAGCTCAATGATGTTTATTGGGCTGAACAGTCTGCCCGTAATCATAGTGATTAAAGCAGAATAATGTTGTGCTGTATTAATTATTCATTAAGTGATAACAAAATGTATATAGAGAGAGAGATGGAGAATGGAGAATAATGTACTTGGCACTTTGCCAATGTTCTTTAGTTGGAGAATGGAGAATCTGACACAGTTTACAACATAGGAGATGTCTGGTACTGAAGGGCACCAACAGTGCTGCGGTAGAGAGGTCTGTTGCAGTGAGGCGTGTTGTTATTCATTCAACATGGCCCTATAATATATGGTTGGTTGCATGACAGGGATCATGGAGCGCAGCAAAGTCTCATAAGCGATAATAAAGGCGTTGGGGTGGAGTGTTAAATTTTAGTAAGATATCCAGTTAGAATTTTCTTAAATGTAAAATATTTTTATTGTGATCCTCGCTTGGTTAATCTAGGTACGTGATACGAGATGAACTTAATGGAATTAATTAAACTCGATGATGGGTCGATCTCCAATTTGTGAACAGTGTACTTTTTATCGCAGCGCAAGTTGAACCGTAGGGCCGTTGGAACTGAAAAAAATGGAGTGCAGCTAGCATTGGAGGTGATAATCCATTGTTAAGAAAATGAATGATATATTTTGTTGATAATGTCTTGAATCTTGATTCAATTGTAATTTTATATAGTTCCCCTTCTTAGTTAAACGTTTTTTTCGTGATGTATAATTTCTCTCGTGCAAAAATTTTAACATATTTCAATGGTGATAGTACAGTCAGTCGGAGTTCGAGCACGATCTGGCTTGGTCTGTTAATGATTTCGATGTCATAAGGAAATATCTAATACTTAGAACCCATAAATTTATAGTTTTGTACAAATTTACTAAAATAACAACATAAACAAAAGTAAGTACGTACTATCATATTATTTACTAATGCAGTAACGAGTAACAAATCTAGGAAAATGAAAAAATAGAAAATAAATAAATAAATGTGTGAGAATGGCAAAAAACGAGGGAAATGATTTAATTGTTCAACTTAGAAAAAAAATAAAAAGTATTATTAAAAAGAGAAAAATAATAATGTTGATTTTGGTACGAGCCAATTAGTTATAAGACCACCAATCAACCGATGATAATTTATTAAAGTATAATTAACAAAATAGAAACTTAATTGTACGGATTATGTCCACCCGTCAGGTCTCCTCCTGATATATATAGATGGACTGTTCCTCCCCCACTCACCTGATATATATCCAATCAGGTCATTAATCGCATAAAAAAAATTTGTTGAAGGGGACAAAAAGAGAAAATAATTTCGCAAAAAAAAAAATGAAAGTAACGAAAAGTTAAATGCATGTAAAGGTAAAATGTGAAGAGTATAGGATGCGATGAAAAGTCAAATTATCTGTTGAGCAACCAATGCATAGACCAAAAGAGGAATTGCAAATTGCACCGTTTCGATTTGGAGACTTCGAAGAGTTGAATTAATAGGCCGATGAATGACAAAAAGTCTAAATAAGGAACTCAATTTTTTTCCGATTTTTATTCATGAACTTGACACACACACACGCACAAAAGATAAAAATAAAGATGAGTGATGCGTTACTGTTCTACATTCTTATTTCCCATCAAATTTAATTTTTATTAGTGAAATTCATGTCCCCAATTAATTTTAACTTTTACATTTTTAATATCAGGTTTATGAACCTCTTCTTTTTTAAGAAAAAAAATCCTGCCTAGGGTCGAATAGAGAATATGATAGAGAAGACGAGTGCATAATAGGCGGTTAATTTTTAGCACATAATAGAGAAGACCAGCGCCCAAGTCAAGCCTACGTACGGGTGAGCACCTGGACGATTGTTGGGGAAATATGTTTGGCCCGATTATAAATTGAATCAGGACTGGATTAAAAAAATGAAAAAAATTCGATCGGTTCTAGGTCGGAATTAGATAAAATTAGCTTCAGGACTCGACCCAGTTAGAATAACACAAAATATAATAATATTGATATAGTTCTAATTATTCGATAATTTGACAAATATTCGTTCACTTTGAATGTTAAAATTTTTTATTGTCTTATTATATGATACACTGATATACTATTTTGATAAGTTGATGTTTATTTGGTCAATTGGCCTGATTTTTGGGATCATATTAAAGAAATTCGATTCGCGACTCGACCTGGTTAGAATAAATAATAATAATAATATTGATATAGTTCTAATTATTTGATAATTTGACAAATATTTATTCATTTTGAAGTGCTAAAAATGTTGGTGTTATCTTACTATATGATATATTGATATAATATTTTGATAAGTTGATGTTTATTTGATCAACTTTATGATTCAACTTTGCCAATTATCTTAATTTTATATTTCTTTTATTTTTTTAAATAACTTTTGACCCAATCGTACATGATCATTCTCGATTTTTCGGGACCGATACCGGTACCAGGTCCAAATCTTTTGGACCCGACAAAACTTGGGTCAAGCTCGAGTCAAGGTGGACTCCGACCTAACCCCAAGTTTGCTCAAGCCTAATCCTGTGTGAATTCGTATCCACTGTTGGTTATTTATTCATCGTTTTTGTTATAATTAAAATCAATGTTTTTAGTCAAACCAATTTTTTTATTAAAATATGATTTGAAAATTTTAAAATATTATTGTAATTTATAAAAATGGATAATAAACAGTAAAAATCCATCCCAATAGCAGTGAAAGTGGCTCGGGACGAACCGATTTTTTGATTAAAAAAACACTCGCTAATTTTTGTGTAAGTTTTTTAAATTACAAAAATCGTCCTAAACCCATTTATAGAAAATAAAAATCATCCACTAACGGGTTATTTTTTTACCCTTATTTTAATAGAATAATATTTTTAAAAGATACAATAAGTTAAAATTAATATAAAATATTTAATTTTATAACTAATATAAGATATAGTACTAGAATTATTAAATTAGAGTTTTATAATGTGATAGGAACATATTAAATTATATAAAAAAAGTATTATAACAATAATAAAAAAATTGATTACTTATGAATTAATTATAAAAATAATAAATAGAATTAGGCTCCTACGATTTTTCTCGGTGAAATCCTACTTTGAGTGGGTCGATTTTACTCTATTAAAAAATCATCCTAAATCGTATTCAGTATCCTACTTTTTAAATTATTTAATTCAATTTTTCGAGTTAAATAAATTTTTCGGATCGGTCAGATTTTTCTTACAACCTTATACCCCACCCTACTTGGCAATCCTAAATACAAAGGAATTTGTTATTCTAATGTTCAAATGTGATCTTATTAAGTTGTTCCTACCTCAATGCTTCTTATTCTCATAGTCATATTTAATTAATATATTAGTTAGCTAGTAAAAAATCTATTTTGAATCTTTGTTTAATCCGATTCAAATTAGATTTTATATTTTTTCACAATAAATTAAGCTTTTAATACCGTTGGAGGAAAAGAAATGTGACACTTATCTACCAATGAATTGTAGGCTGACTTTTTGCTATGGATGAAAGCTCCACTCCACCTCTACATGTCATTCATGGGAATGGAGATGGAGATGGCGGTAGAAGAAAGAAAACAAAGAAGAGGGAAAAGGGGAATATGTAAAGTAGAGAGAACAAAGAAGAGTGGATCGAGGAGGTTGGAATTAGGAAGATGACATCTTGGCGTCAAAAGAGAAGAAATGGAGGAATTGATTGGGAAAATTGAGGTCAGGATGAATTGCAATTAGGAAAATAAAAGGAAAATTTTGCTGGTATGTGAATTTGTTTGGCAGAGAAAATGTTAACACATTAATTTTTAATTTAAAAAGTCACATATTTTGTATCCACTTAACTCCATTAATTATTTTTTTAGTAATATGAAGAGTCATAATTATTTTGAATCTGAAAGACCACATATGTTAAATTTATGTCTTTTGATTTATGTTAATAACTTATGTATTAAATTTTAATATCATGATTAAATGTTCACATATTGCATATTAATTGTCGATAGCAGAATTGTAATATAATTTTTGACACACGTGCATGAATGTAAAATAATAATAAATCTAATTATTATGAAAAAATGTAATATTTTTTTATAAACATCTTAAATGTTTAATATAAACTTAAGTATATTTGTTTCACTTCAAATTGTAAGATGTTTATAAATATAACATATGTTACGAAAAATAGTATTTAATATAATATATAATAAAAATATAAAATTATATTTTATTTATATATTTAAACTTATTTTGTAGATATATTAAAATTGTGCGAATTGTGCTTGTGTTAAACTAGTAATTTAATAAAAGGAAAACTGATTGAACATTTGTAACGCTTAAAAAAATATTGCTAAAATAGATTCTCATTATAATTGGAGAGAGGAGGAGCAGAGCAGAGGAGGAGAGAGGATTGGCAATGAATTCTAACGGTATCTTTTTATTTATTACAATCTAAAAGGACAGTTTCAACATTAACCTATATATTATTATCAGAAAAATACCATAAGTAATATTTTCCAACAATATTCGATCGTTATGGGTTTCCTAACGGTATTTTTTATTTTCCTTTTGTATAATATTAATAAATTATAGTTGATAATATTTTGAATATAAACTAGTTGTAATTAGTCGAGCACTTTAATAACGGACAGTTCGTTCCCTAAGATGTCTCGCTGTTTAGGGTAATCATCAATATTTCATAAGAAAGAGAGTCATCGTCAAAGTAATATCACTAAGTACTATTTTAATAAAAAAAATTATTCAATACTACTAAATCCCACAGGCACCAATCCAACTATGACTCATGCATGTTAATACGTTATGTTAAGAAAATGTTAGATTTTAAGAATATCAAAGATGAATTTACCAAGGATTGCCCTTGGGCGTTCGTATTCTCCCTTCCTGTCTCTTCGTAAGCAAACATTTACTGCCTATTATTATCTCTTGGGACTGTGCAAAATCGAGACGGTGCAAACTGCAACTCTTCTCTTCTTCTACCAATTCAGATGTTATCCGCCAATGCCATGCACCGTATATATCCGACGTCAATGTTGTCTAATTATAACCCCTTTCCTTATTCTCATCGTATCTGAGTGGAGAGGAGTAGAGATTTTTCTTTCTTCTTAAAGGTTGAAGGTTTCTAGTAACGTCTGAGGATAAAATCACCAATCAGTAGAAGAATTCAGAGTTGATTCCTGTTAATTTGGAGCCTCTTGACGTACGCGCACTATGATCACGGGGACGGCCATCTACGACGTGCTCTCGGCGTTGGCGCCTCTGTACGTGGCTATGATCCTCGCCTACGGCTCCGTCCGGTGGTGGAAGGCCATCACGGTGGAGCAGTGCGCCGGCATCAACCGCTACGTCTCGGTCGTCGCCGTTCCCCTCCTCGGCTTTCACGTGATCTACAACAACGACGTGTACGCCATGAACTTCCGCTTCATCGCCGCCGACTGCCTCCAAAAGGTCGTCATGCTCGTCGCCCTCTTCGCGTGGCAGGCCATCAGCAAGCGTGGCAGCCTGGACTGGACCATCAGCCTCTTCTCCATCGCGACCCTCCCGAACACACTCATCATCGGCGTCCCCCTCCTGGCTGCCATGTACGGGGAGTTCTCGGGCCCCCTCATGGTGCAGTTCGTCGTCATGCAGGCTGTCGTTTGGTATAATCTACTGCTGATCCTCTTGGAGTACAGAGCAGCCATGGAGTTGTTCTCGAAGCAACTGCCTCCGGAAGTTGCCTGTGCGGTGGCCTCGTTCCAGGTGGATTCCGACGTCCACTCGCTTGCCTGTTCAGAGCCGCTGCAGACCGAGGCGGAGGTCAGAGAGGACGGAAAGATAGAAGTGGTCATTAGAAGGTCGGCTTCTTGTCCTCGGTCGAGCAATTTTGGATCCAACAGGAAACTAAGAACTCTATCGGAACTCACCGACGTCGAGTTGTACTCGGTGCGATCGAATTCCGGCAAAGAGGTTATGACGAGGCAATTGAGCCTCTACCAAAAATACTACGATCATTATAAGGTCTCCAGTGCCAATGCGGACACTCCGTGGATGCATAGGGTGGGAAGCATGAACACTGAGCATAAAAGATTGGATCATGGCGAGAATAAGGACGAAGGGTTCAAAAGTAATCTACATGTCTTTGATTGGAGTTCTGGTCGTAGAGAGAGCATGAGCATGGGACGGGATAAAGGGCATGCAGTCATATTGAAGCCTGCATCCGGTGATGTCCTCATTGTCGATCCTTCTCCCGCAGATCATATCGAACGAGAAACTATGCCTATGACCAGAGGTATCAAAAGGAGAACTTTCTTCTGAACATCATATATCTTTGGCCATCTCATATATATATATATATTAGATTCAAGATATGTCATTCACAAATATCCGAACTTACTAGTTTTATGTTATATCATGAGAGTTGTAATTTGTAACACTATAATGAACAAATGTGCAGGTGCAAGTGAAAAAGTCGATAAAGACGTAATTATAGAAGCAGGGGAGACGAGGGGTAACGATCCATCGCCGCCGGCCTACTCCGAGGTGTGTAGAAAAGTTATCATGTTCAAGCTCATACTAACCGTGGTGTGTAGAAAAATTATCAGGAACCCCAACACCTACGCCAGCGTTGGCGCCCTCGTGTGGTCTTTAATATCATTCAGGCACGTACAAGAGGAAATCTAACAAGTTGCAGTAAAAAAATATATGTATGCTCTATATGATCATGCATGACGGACAAGTGTACCTTTTCAGGTGGGGCTTTGGGATGCCCAAGATCATGGAGGGTTCCATCGCAATACTATCCAATACAGGATTGGGGATGTCAATGTTCAGCTTAGGTGCACATTCTGCGATGTCGTTTATAGGGACATATAGTTTACAGGTTTACTGCTTCAGGGCTTCAGAAGTTAATTGCTTGACTTCTGAGCAGGTCTGTTCATGACTGTGCAACCCAAAATTATAACTTGTGGGATCAAAGCTGCGGTGCTTTGCATGGCCGTACGGTTTTTGGTAGGTCCTGCGGTGGCTGCAGCAACTGGTGTCGCCGTTGGCCTCCGTGGAGATCTTCTCCGAGTGGCAGTCATCCAGGTACCTTCAATTCGACGTGCCAAGTTTTCAGTTCTAATGGCTACTTGCTCATGTAATGTGCATGTGCAGGCTGCTCTTCCACAGGGAATCGTGGCCTTTGTCTTCGCCAAGGAGTACGACTGTCATCCCGACCTCCTCAGCACATCGTATGTGGAGAATATATATATCTTATGCATGCTAAATCTCATGCTCCTCGCAGAATTGTTTTCTGATGACTCAATTTTGCTGTTTCTGATCTGGTTGCAGAGTCATTTTTGGGACGGTCGTCTCTCTGCCAGTAACTATCATCTACTACCTTCTTATCGGACTGTAGAACATGAATGCTACGCCTACCACGGACTGGAACCAGAAAGAACTGCTGGATATGATACTAAATTAATTTAGCTGTCTTGTTGATTGTTCTTCAGTAATTTTTTGGTATATTGCATAATGTTACTCTTGCAGCCTACAGTCTGTCAGAACATTATTTGGTAGCCTAATGTGGCTAAAACTAACGATCATGTACTTTTGAATAATAAATCAGTAATTTTTTTGTCCCTCAAAAACTGGGTTTCTGTTCATCTTTCTAGTTAATTTCTTGCTTATGACGAAAATCATGCACCATAATGATGGAAATCATGCACGATAATGAGTTGTATTTCCAACATAATTCTTCAAATATATTCTGTAATTATATTTGATATACAGAATCCTCGTATCCATGTTCACCAAATAAAATCTTATTTATTACATCCTCTCACATCGTCACGTGTGGAGAGATTTACCAAAATATTTCTCGCTGATGTCACTTTTGCCATTTTTGTCACAGTTGTTATAAGACCCTACGAGGAACAAGAGGGTGCAATTGACTAATTGGAATAGCATACGCGTAGATCATGCGTTGATCGATTTTGTTATGCAATGTGTGCACACATATGTCAACTGCACGCAGAGACTGCACCACACTTTTCCCCAACAATGTAACATTATGTAATGGCCGGGTCAAAATGTTCAATTCAATATATTATGCCATATTGTAAAATATATTTCTCTTGTAATGGTCTCTTAGTCTTTTATAAGTTACATTTATATAGTGATAATAATAACAATAATAAATAATTAATGGATCCATTGCTGTTTGAGTTATCTTTTTCGTTAAAGCTAATACTTTTGCTGATGCAATTTTTTTCACATTATAATTTTACATCTTTGAGATCAGATCGTCTCGATGAAAATTGATAACCGGGTGACAAGGACAAGGCGTCCGATGCCCGTCGGTGGATGTATCAAATTGATTGATTTGTACATTATCCAAAGGATAACTTCATTTAAGTTATAAGCAATCATAAAGAATTCAAGTCTCATAACCGCAGCAATCATGACAAACGTTCAAGTAGAAAGAGAGAGAGAGAGAGAGAGAGAGAGAGAGAGAGAGAGAGAGAGAGAGAGAGAGAGACGATCCATATATGTATACAAATATATTATACATGCAAGGTTGCATCAGGTCTACTTTACCAGGTACGTAGGACGCACTTTGCATGCCAAGCAGGACATGAAACAAGGAAACGCCAGCAACCACTTAGGTCATCCTTGTCTTCTGTGCAAGGAACTCAGATGGATGATTGATCCCAAACTTTTAGATGATAATTAAGGGATTAATTTGTTCCAGTGAGATTAAGTGTTCGAAGCATCAATACCGACACTTTTCATATCATTATTTTATTTATAATTATTAACTACACTGTCCATATTTTTATTCACGCTACCTGATGCATGCTCTGTTCTGCCTAACCATAAGGCCAAGCCAAAGTTCTGCACACGATACCTTGAGAAATTTATAATTAACAAGTCACCTATTGATTCAATTGTAGGGGTTACACATAATTCAAATCATCAGGACTATCATGTCTCAATCTTAATATTTCTCATCTTCTACATTTTGGCCTCCTTTTGCAATATGGGAAAAAAATATGATAGATGACAGAGACAACCCCACATATAGTCCCTTCCTTACTCCGACTCTTAACTTATTCTAATAACAATATATAAAATATTAAATTTAAAATTAAATTTCATTTGATTCTTTAGATATAAATATTAGTGCCCGTGAAATAAATTTTACAAAGGAAGGCCTCCGAGTCGAAGTTAGAAATTGTTATTCTTAGGCAGCAGAAAACAAAATCAGGAAATATGTGATTATCGAAACTTAGCACCGGGAAAGACATTAATTAACAAGCAGCGTTGTTGTTTCTCGTTTACTCCCACAAAACAAACACTTAATCCAGGGTTTAAGCCATTGCCGTGCCTTAGATGTCAAATCTTAACTCCGACGAAAACAAATGCAGTCAGCAATCTGTCATCGCTTAATAATTTCATGATCCATCCATCTATATAAACTCCAACGAGCTACTCATTTATCTCATTCACATAAACCATACTATAAGCCAAATATAAAGAGCCATATGGCTTCGAATTCAACATTTAGTCTCCTAACAACGCTGTTGTCGTTTATAGCCGTCACCCTTTGCTCTGCCGGCAACAATTCCACCACAAATGACTTCTCTGCCGACGCCGCCAACCTGGACCGCCTCAGCCCGGCGACCGTTGTGTCGCAGTTCGTGACGGCACACAACGCGGCGAGGCGGGCGGTGGGCGTGCCATCGGTGTCATGGGACTCGAAGCTTGCCAAGTTCGCCAAGGCGTACGCGGCGCAGCGGCGGGGCGACTGCGCCCTGGTGCACTCGCCCGGGTACGCGTACGGGGAGAACATATTCTGGGGGCAGGGAAAGAAGTGGAGTGTGCCGGACGCCGTGCAGGCGTGGGTGGACGAGAGGAGGTGGTACGATTACAACAGCAACTCGTGCTCCGGGGAGGACTGCAGCCACTACACGCAGGTCGTGTGGCGCAACACGCAGAAGATAGGATGCGCCAAGATCGTATGCAATAGCGGCGACACCTTCATCGTCTGCGAGTACTACCTGCCGGGGAACTACGTGGGCGCTCGGCCTTACATCAAAAGGCCATAACCTTGATGAGGACTCTACCTACTTCTATGTGCAGTCCATACATAACATGGTTATTATGTCTTTGGACATGCTATTGCTTGGATATTGTATACATTTTATGTACGTGAAAAAATAAAAGATATGGACGTTCATGCTTTTGTCACCCAACAAGCAAGTTATTTGTTTCTCAGGTTCAACTTGAAGATTAAATACTAGTTAAAAAGCAAACATCTTGAATTCTTGATACTTGTCTCTATAGTAAAGAAAGGATGCTACATGTTTTTTTTTCTGATCTTTCATTACTCTAAAGAAAGTGGACGACCTCTGAGATTTTAAAATGTACAACCGGACAGCATTCTCTCCCATTGTTCGAATTTTGGAGCAAATTTTAAAATGTACTACCATATAATAAATTGTAAGGCAATTTTGTTGTAGTTGCAAGTTTGTAACTCCGAAGACTACTTTTGAGACTGCAGACGTGAAAATAAACCATGGTATAAATACGAGAGAAGCTCAAAGAAAGAGTGAAAATGGCGTTCCGGTCTTCATAATGCTACAGCGTAGATCTAAATAAACAATTGGCTGATACCTACTACTGGCCCGGAATACAAGGGCAGCATCAACAACAAAGAAGAATTATAGAACAAGAACCCGGGCAAAACCTTTTAGGGAAAAATGCAGTATGAATATTGGAATTGGAATTAGCATCAAGTAGAACATCACTAACTGCCACCTTTTTGTTTGAGCGTGATTTTGTCCCCTAAACTGAGGGCGATTCCTTGGGTTTTGCTCCTGATCCGAATGTAACCACTCAGCTTTCCATCAACCTGTTTCTCAATACTGACATTGACTAGAGCGTCCTCTCCAAATACACTCTTTGCATAGAGATTAGCAGCAAGAAACCCACAATCTCCTTCCAGAGCGGATCTGAGACCAAAAGAATTAAAGAATAAGAGAACAAGATACCAGAATTGTTAACATATACTGAACATCATAAGTTACTAGCTGCCCGCCATTAAATTCTCTTCGATGTTCGGTGATAAGAAAGCAACACCCATGCAGTTAAAGGCTTCAGAACTTACGGAGGTGTAAGGCACTTCATGTTTGTCGACTTGATAATGTGATTCAGGAATTCCTTCTCATCCTGAATTACAGTGTTAACTGCAACCTGTAACAGAAACAAAAGCAATGCTCATTCGTGGTAATACACGTATTGCGTGTTCATATGAAATGCAGCAAAATGATAGTCAATAGGAAAAAGAAAACATATATCATTCAAGATTGCATGGTGGTCAATGAACACCTTTATTTTAAAAGATCAAAATGATTCATTGCAAGGCATCATAGTTAATCTTGAACCTGATAAAGAAGAAGAAAATACATGGAAAAAAACCTACAACTTTTTGCCCATCCAGTGTAAGTTTAAAAATAATAACCTCCCAGTGAGTAGACTTCGACAAACACTCGCATCAAGCGAAAAGAATGAGAGGAAGTTGGTAGTCATCCAGCTATACTAATATGTAAAGAGGTAAGATGTACAGGTGAGACAACAACAACAACAATCCCACTATGTGGGGTCGGCTCCATGGATCAAACGACGCTATTCGTTGATCCATGTTCATGAGATTCGACAGGTGAGAGAAAAACAAAAAAAACTGGAGAGGGAGATGGAAAAAAACTCCACAACAACAACAACAAAGCCTTATCCCACTAGGTGGGGATGGAAAAAAAAAATCCCCTCATCAAAAAATGTTACAATTACATACTACGATAATAGTCCGTGGCATAAAAAATTGCGATGCAATTAGTAAAGTGCCCTAACTAACTTTCCTCTTATACACTATTATATCAATCCAGCATATAAATTCCACTATCTTACACATTGACAATAACCCATTTTTTAGGGTATACCTATAAGACAATTAGAAAAGAAAAAAATGACAACACTGTATAAAATATAGTACCTTGTTTTCCCACTCGAATTCAGCCCACATATTTCTAAAAGTGACATCAGCGCATGAAGCAGGTGAAATGTAGTCCATAATGTCAATGTGGATATCATTCAGAACAACAACAGTTCTCTCGAGCACATTTGAAGTCTCATAGACAATGTTTCCAAAAATTACTCCAGTTTCAGTAGACGAGACCTTAATATTAGAACGGACTTGCTTGCTTGACTCTGGAGCTAGTGTATAGTTTTGTGGACGATCTACAAGTTTGAGGTCTCCCATAGTTGCTAATTCTAAGCATAAGTTTTGAAGAGTTTCCTTTGTTCGGTTAATCACTGTAACATCAAGGACAATATCATAGTGATGGACTGTCACATATGCTTCAGCATACACAGGATCACTAAATCCTGTCAATTGAAGAATGCGATTCAACTTATTTGCATCATCTCCATCCTTCATGAACTCCCCAGTTGCACGTTTTAAGTCATCTTGAACCTCATCCTCCAGCTCAAGCTGACTCATACCCTGCAGGCAAAAATGACAGGTGAACTTAAAATTGGAAAGATGCATTTCAGTTGTCCCAATCTCATTCTCAGTAGATGGAAAACAACAGACACTAGTGCAGAAGACAAATATGGATAAGATAAAAAGAATCACTGTATAAAGATCTAGTACAAAACAGATGAAAGAAAAACCAGAACATAGGTAATTTCATATCAATCTGCAATCATTTTTTTAATCTACAACCATACCTTTTTTTTAGAAGGAAAAGAATGACCACCAGGGTTATGGGCGTTATATATAACTGTGAAATGAATGTACAAGTGTAGGCTCTCAAAGAGAGCCATGAAAAAGAGGAAGCGTATCCCATCTGCAACCATACTTGTCTCTTTTATCGAACCCTTTAACAGTTTTGACATTTGTTTCTAGGATTTTTTATAATGGCTCAACAGAAATTCCAATTTTCATGAGCACTGGCACTAATTCAGTAATAGTTTGGAGGAATTATTAATTTATTTAAATAGCTTTCAAAGAATATAAAAAAATGAAAATTGTCATAATGACGAGAGATTCTTAAAGAAGAATTTTTATAATGAGTTCATGATTTTGAAACTCCCTAGAGAAAATTGAATCTGTTTGCAGATTCTTAAAGAAGAAAACAGACTAGATTGAACATTTCTACAGATAGTGTCCCTGAAATAGAAATCTCTATGAATATTTTTTATCTGCAGAAAAATATAAGTGCATTATGCTGCTATTGGAACGTGAACACAAGAGAAATGAGCTTCTCTACAATTGGTACATGGTCACCTTTCTCTTTCTCAACTCTCATCTACTCACTTCTCCAAATTCAATACATTTAACCAAGAAGAAATTCTAATATTTACCAATATTGTTTTCGAGAGATCAATATTATATTTACCAATATGACTGAATCTTTACTTCCTCAAGTATAGAAAAATAGTCAAGCTCCAATACAAGATGAAACTCAGGATGGCTATGGGGGTTGGGGCGGGGTTGTTTTTGTGTCGGTTGCATATTTCACAGCGACCAAGCATAAGAAAGACAATTTTTTTGAGACGAATAAGAAAGAAAATTATAAAAGAAAATGTTCACCTTTTAAAATTAAATAGGTGATAAAGTAAGTTGTTCTATGAAAACAATTAATCCAAATCCAAACACATCAAGAAATAATCACCTGGTCAAAGATAAAGGTAAAAAGATCACATCGACTTAATTGGCCAAATATCCCAGAGCTACCTATAATGTGTCACATCAACTTGAGCCACAGATATATTATCAATGGGACATCAACTAGTTTATTTTTTTGAAGTAAACTAGTTTCTTTTAGAAGTGATTATGTAAATAATTATAGCATCAGTAGTAATCTAATACAGTAACCCTTTGTATAGAAGTTAGAAGCAACGAACTGTTCATGGGATTCATCACAATCACATTATTGTTAGCCCTAAGGGAAGAATAAACAACATATAGTTTACAAACAATATGACATAATAAGATTGTAGCAACCAACTTTTACTTGTGCAAGAACAAGTGGGTAGAACAGAATAATATGTACCTTCCGACTCTTCAAGTGATAGAAATCTATAAGATCATCAGGTTGTGCATGAGATATCTGGGCCTTTGCCTTAATCTCTTCAGTCTCTCGGAACTGCTTCTCTGCAAGCATCTTTGCAAAACTTTGGCGGCAAGACTGCAGCCACACTTTTCTGGCTTCATTACCAGTGTTACACAACAACCTTATGCAGAGAAGGATTCTTTCATAAGAATCATTATCAATTGGATGAGGGAGAAATGAAGATTGTCCCAACTGCAGCATGGCAACCATGATCAACAAGGCCCCAGTGCATGCCTTATTGGCTTCAGCTTTTGATGGTTGGACCTCCTCCAGTCTCAAAACCAATTTAGCCAATGTGGTGGCGACAACTGCTCCCAAGAAGAAGTCACCAGACAGAATTAAAGACCTCAAATTTCCAGGCAAAGCCAAAGATCCAGAAATAGCTGCTGGGGCTGAAAAAGCATTTTCCGATGCAGCACTTTGAGTAGCATAAGTTCCATCAGCCAGAACCACCGGTCTCCTAGAAGAAACTGTAATAGAGGAATTGACTGGTTGGAACTGCTTTGAGGAATCTGCTGTCTCACCCTCCTCAGTAGCAGTGTAGAAGGGGAGATCACCAAGGCACTGCTTGATCGTAGCAATGGCACTCTCCACTTCGGAGAGTGAAAGGCAGTACTCACCAATAATCCAAAGAGCACAAGAGCAAACCCTTGCAGCACGAATCTGATAAAATGTGTCAAGCAGCCTCGTGATGATAGAAACCCTGAGCTTTGGGTTGGTCTCAATAATCTCTCTCACAAAGAGAATAACATCGATGGCAGAAGCCACACTGCTATCCCCAAGGAAATCCATTAAGAGATGAACGACGGTGCTAGCAACTTCTGGGAACTTGACTGCACAAGTGTGTATGGCTTGCACCAGCATCTGCCTATACTCCCCATTCTTCTCAAGCTCAGCGCTCTGGGTCTTCACGACCTCCTTCTTCAGGGTGAGCACTACTTCGTCGATGTTCCTCGGCGTGATCAACTCCAGCGCAATGTCCAATGTCTTACGCCTGATGTCAAGATTCGGACTTGACAGTGCCCTGAGCACATCCATGATCATCTCCACCATGACCTCACGGTGGGCTGACATGAGCTCGTTAAGGCGGTCGAGCACAATGAGCTTGACATTGTTGTCACTCTGGGAAAGGAGGAGCTGACAGTAGGTACCGGCAGCTTTGCGGATGGCAGAAGGGGCAGATGACAGTGATACAACGGTCCCAGCGCACTCATAGATAACGGCAGCGGAGGGGGAATCGAGAAGGGAGACTATGATCTTAATGTACTTGCCCTTCTCAGCAGGGTTGGTGCGGCAGACCTTGCGGATGAGGTCGAGCACGGCCATCTGAAGAAGGTCCCCCCACTCGAGCACCTGGTCGGCATGAGAAAGGAGATAGTTCACTGCGCGGTCTTGCGCGCAAGCCGCAAGCATGAGGAATGCGTTGCGACGGGCTGAGAGGTCCTGCTCAGAGGCGAGGGCCTTCTCGACGACCTCCGGAGCGTCTGGGATGAGCTGTTCGCCGCCTTGCGGGAGGCGATAAATGGCCGATATGGCTTGGAGGGCGTGGCGGCGGATGAACGGGTGACGGTGCTCCAGGTTCGAAAGGACGGAGGGCACGAGCGGCTCGAGGATCTCCGGTTCGGAGAGACGGCAGAGGAAGCGGAGGGTGACGCCGCGGATGTACTCATTGGGATGCTGCAGGTTGTTTCGGAGGTTCTGGCAAATGAGGATCATCTCCGGAAGGACACGGCCGCTGCGGGCGTCGGTCTTGTCGATGATCTCAAGGTAGAGCAAGAGCAGCTTCTGCACGGTGTGGTCCTCTGACGGCAGCACGTACCGGACGATGGTGATGAATAGCTGCGGCAGCGTCTCGCCGTTTAGCAGCAGCATGATGGCCTTCTTCATGGCGTCGACCTTGGTCTCCACGTCGTTTCCCTCCAGCGCCTCTTTGATCTCGTTCGCCATCGCCGGCGAACTCTTGTCGAAGTGGATCAACAGCGTGCACGACTTCTCCATCCTTCCCTCCCCTTGATGCTGTCGAAACCTCAGATCTGGATCGGATGGAAGCAGATCCGGCGGGTTCTGCGACGAGTAGAGATAAAATTCTCAGGATTCGGATCGATCTCAGTGGAACGAAACGATGGGGGATCTGAGGAGGGGTTACCTTCGCCGGAGGAGCAAATTAGGGGAGATCTGCGTGGCCTCAGGGAATTCGTGTTAGTGGCCGTTGTCGGCGGCGACGGCGGTCGCGAGATCTGATGGGGAATTGGAGGCGCGGAGGAGTGAATAGGAACGCTGGATCGGGAGGACACTGCGCTTAAATTAGTTGATCGTAGTAGTAACAAATTGGAGAACGAGGAGCAAGACGACGGGAGGACACTGCGGATTCGGATGCTTGAACCGCGCGTCGCTGCGCGGGTCGAATTCGGATGGTAATGGATGTTATGCTCGTACCCGGTAGAAGCGACCTTCGAAGCTACTAATTTTGGGCCGGGTTCTAAGACACTGGAAAACCATTGAAGTGGGCATTTTAGTAGGTTGTTTGGCGCCACTGAGCCCAAGTTTGCCTATTGGGCTTCTCGACGATTGGCTATCCAAAATCATTAGGAGTTGTTTATGAATTTAAAGAAGGAAGGGTGTTGAACATTAAGGTCTTTAAAGCAATGTTATCCCTCACCGGTAGGATCAGTCGAACTAGTGTTCGAAGTTTAAAATAATTCCTCGATCGGTTGAAATTTGAGGAAGGGTTTGACCCGATCAAATTCGATCAAAACTCGAGTTCAATCGACCGACTCGATCGGATCAATTTCTAAGGCATTTAGATGTATTATATATTTGTTAAAAAATTATATTTTAATGTCCTCTTATTACATATATAAATTTTTTCATATTTTTTTTATTTATAACTACATAAGAATTTTCATTTATATATTATTTAATCTGAATTATTTTATTTTACTTTATTATGGTATAGTTTATATTTTTTATTAAATAAGATATTATATATTAATAATATTATAACAATATCTTTAAATTATTTTATTCTTTATTAATTTATATTATCCCATCCACCGTCAGGCGGAGTCTTATGACATTGCTTTAAAGTTTAAACATTAAACATTAAATATATATTATAGCTCTTACTCGTGATTATTAGCTTCCTTTGTCAATACTGAGTTTACATATCTTTTTGGGCTTCTAAATTAAAGAGTTTTTTTTATGTCATGACGATTTAGCATTAATGATTGACGTGATAATAAACCGAGCCAATTCTTTTTTATTATGCAATATTTTCCTTGTTCTACATTTGATTCAGGCAAAGGCGGAGCCAGTAAAAAAGAGTGGTGTCACCAACTTTCGAACGTTGGTCACTCAAGGAGCAATTGTACGCACAATCCAATAGGTACTAAATCAAATTTTCAATGCCTTCACGTGCAAACACATGAAGGCACTTGGCTCCGCTTTGGATTGAGGGCTTTATGTATCAGCAACAAGTTTTTAATTGAACGAACAGCATGCACCCGAATTAGATGTGGTCGAGTCAGGACTCAAAAGGATCTCAGCGCAATGCGATTGAGTTGGGTTGGATAATCAAGATGTAACACCTCAACACTTTAAGGAGGGAAATAAAGTAATTTATTAGTTTAATTATAAATATTAATGAATTAAAAAAGCAATGTTAATGAATTAAAAAGGAATTAAGGGAGAATTTGAAAAGGAAGAAATATAACTATAAAAAGAATATGAAAAGAAAAAAAGATTAAATTCTATTTGGATTAAGAATTATAATTATATTGAGACTAGAAAATTCATTTTTTTATTTGAGATATAAAGATTGTTTGATATAGGACTTCTAAATAAAACAGAACTAAAAGCTTTATGGCTTAAAAATATTTTACTTATTAAAATAATATTACTTATTATTTTAATTCAAAAAACTATTATATTAAATAACTTTGAAAACTAGAGAAAATAAGAAATAAAATGGATATAATGAAAGTGTTATGGATTAAAGATAAGAGATAAAGAGGAGTTTGAGTAGAATTGAAATTTAGATATGTAAGATTAGAAAATAATTAGGTAAACTTAAATTCATTTAATTAAATCTGAATATTTGTCGAAGGTGATCGATGATGGATGATAATGATTAATTGAAAAGTATCAAGATCCAATAGGAGTCAAAGACTACAAATACGATCAAAAAAGTGACTAATAATCCTTATTAGCTTTTACAAAATTATTGCACAAGAGCTCTCACTTTCGCAATTAGGAGATAGGACATGATTGATTTTTCAGCCAACTTCGAGTACATAAGAAGATTCATAATTTTTATTGGTATAAACCTCAACACTCTTGCCCTTCGTATAAATATTATTGTGGTATATTTTTTATGCCAAAAAGAATAGTATGCATATGTTAAGAGTATAAAATCAATGATGTTACTCTTTCTAATAACTTAAGTTTTTAGAAAAATTGATCAGCACATCAAATTTAATATAGTATCAGAGCCAGAGATCCTGAGTTCAAACTTCGTTAAGCTTTTATTGAAAAAAAAAGTAATTTTCTCCCTTAGTTGTCTACGCATTGGAATTAATATTGAGGCATAGATAATTATTATAATTGATCAATTATTACCATTAATTGATAAATTATTATAGTATATTTAACCATTGTTTATATATTATTGATTATTAAATTATTCATAGAATTGATAGTTATTATGCATATTGATACATTATTCATATTTTATAATTATGAGTGGCCCTACATACTGAGTTATTTTATTAGATTTTTCTTTGTATTTGGATATGTACAGGATGAGATGATGAAGATGATCGGAATGATTATTTTTTGTCTCTCTCCTAATGGGTGACATGCACATAAATATACGATCTATTATTATAAATATGTAAGCCTCTAACTCATATGTTATTGAATATTGTATAAACAGCTTCTACATATTGTAATGATTGTTATAAATGAGTTAAGTCAATATGTTGATTGATTAAAGTAAAAAATTTAAGTAATAAAATTAAGTAGTGTCGTTAAGTTAGCCTTATGGACAGGCGAAACTCACACAAAGATACTAAAATATTTTTTTATTATTTTTTTCACAAGAAAACTTATCATATAAAACTAATTTTTAAAACAGTTTGTAAATATTTTTCTTTATTTCCTTTTTTTTCGTACTCGTCAAAAAGCCTAACCGAACGAAAAAGATTGACCCGAAAAAAATCTAAAATATGGACCAGACTAAATATTAAGTCAATTTTTTGAAATAAATAAAATCACCCAATTGAATTTGGCTCCTTACTAAAAATCCGAGGGACCCGGCCCAAACTAATTTTTTTTTAAAATTAATATAATTAAATTATTACTTTATTTTTTAAAATAATATTTTATAATTTGACCTTTTCTCATACTCAAAATTATTAGATAACGTGACTTATTAACATGCAATTGAACTTGAATATTATTAAGTTATTAATCTATTTTTAATAAAGTTTGTACAAAATTAACTAGAATATTTTTAATAATAAGTTATTTTAATTTATTTACATTAAATACTTAAACTTAGAGTTAAATTTTAGTTTTTTCATATTTAACTTTTATATTTAAAAAAAAATTGAAGTGGGTGTCCGATCTGAAAAAATTGAGATCGTCTAGATTGGGTTTTGGAAAAAATTTAAGGTGTGGTATTCATGCGTTAAAAATATCATATGAAATTTAAAGATTTTTTTTTATCAAAATGTCATTCGCCCCGATTGTATTTCTTTTTTATTACGAACTCTCTAGTTTCTTTTGTTTTTTTTTTTTTTGTTTTTACTTTCAAGAATTAGATTGTACATCATTCATGCACTATCGAAAACAGTTTTTATTATCTTAATTTCTGAAACATCTCTTTAGGTAACAAGAAAACAAGGAAGGACATCTCCTGCATGCGTACCATTCTTGATAATAGCTGTTGTCTAAACATCCAAGGGAATAATGATGATTGGAAGTAGAATCAAAGAATTGTTGCAGATGTTAAGGGTTGTAAAACACTTGTGAGCTTTTCAATTCATAGCATCTGGCCTTCATGCGTGTGAAAGGCTGCATGAACTAGGGATTAGGCTGCAGCATCAGCATGAAGTTACTCGAGTGTGTGTGGCATAGTATTGAGTGTGCCAAAGGCTTACATTTCACTCTGTGCACTTCACATGAATCATGTGAATGAGAAGAAGGCGCAACTTTGAAGCTACTCAATGCATGATAACTTGCAGGCTGTTGTACCCATCCCTGGACTGGAATCATCATTACTCTACTGTATTCCACCACAGGTTCAAAGCATTATCTCTGAAAATTTTTTATGGAAGAAAAAAAAGCTCAAAACGGAACTCGAATTGCAAGATTAAGCAGCAATAATTACATGCAGCTTCACGTACATATTTTTTTGAATGTTGGCCCGAGTTTACGGAAGATCTTCGGTGTTCAAGACTGCTAACATTCGACTAATTCATAATTGAGAAGATAGAGCAAAAATGATTTATTTTTCAAGTGATGATTTCATTACTCGAATATGAGACTACTAACACCCAACGAATGCTTGAAATTTAACTTTACTACCAGTTGAGTCGATCATCGTTGGTTAGCTTCTCGCACGTATTATAAACTTTTTACATGTAGCCCTTATTTTAGAGGCGCAAGAAAAATCCAATCAACCCGAAAACCCTACCCAATTTGAAAAAATCGAATCGAAAAAAATAAAAAATTAGGGGTCCGAATATAATTTAGGGTATTTTTTAATAAATTAAAATCCACCCGCTAAAATTAGGCCCCATAAAAAAATCGTAAGAGCCTGTGAAGCCCATTTTTTATTTATAATTTTGTATTTATATAATTAATACATATGTTATCAATTCTTTTATCGTATATAGAATATTTTTTGTATAAAATTTCATACTTTTCTATCACATTATTAAACTCTAATTTAATAACTTTAAAATTTTAGTAGTATATTTTATATTTAATATAAAATTAAATATTTTTATATCAATTTTAATTTATTCTATATATTTTTAAAATATAATTATATAAAAGTAGAGCCCCAAAAAAATAATCCGAAAAAACGGACCTACTAGAAGCTGGTTTTTATTTTTTTTCAAAATGATTTTAGGATGATTTTTTTTAATTTTGAAAATTGATCCGAAAAGTGGCTTTTATTTTTTTTCGACCAAAAATTCGACCGATCCAAATTATTTTCATCCCCACCTTACTTTAATTGTTTATTTTTTAAAGCAATATATAAAATTGGCTTCAAAGAGCAAATTGCTCAGGTTTAGTGGCCCAGTGACAGTCCTGCAGATTCTGTAGATGCACATTTGGCAACTGAGTCAAAAGTGATCACAGGAACCAAGCAACCAACACCTCCTCCCATTTGATTATGATACCTGGAGTTAAGACATGTCACCAACTTAATCAAAATCTGTTACCAAGTGCCAATCTCAACAAATGTATAACAAATTAACAATAATAATAAACCCCAAAAGAAAGAATAATGAAGAGATGATTATTGCAAGTTAAGCAGTCGACTTCCGTCATACAGTATTTTTCAACTACTACCACATAAATAATTAATTTTACCTTGATAATATATATTGTATGTCGTATATCATTTAGTTTCTAAGTAGTTGGTTCTAACCTGTAATTATGCATAAACCCTTTCTTTATTAATTTAGATCATATACTAGATTATCATAAAAATCTGTTTTTTTTTCAATTAATTTTCTAGTTTATGTCCGACAATCCTATATATCATCAAATTTATAAATCAAACTATTGGTGATATTTTGAGCCATTATTCTCTTTAGTTGATTTCCGTGTGTCGCGTATTAATTTATTTTATATCAAAGTATTCTTAATGCTAATAATGTTTTGAATTCTATTTCAACTAAAAATTCATTTGATCTACAAAACTAAAAATGTTCAAAATATCATACTAAGTTAAAATTAATTTATTTTTTTATCACGAGAAAGATATCTTATTTTTAGAGATTAATATATAGTCTTAGTCGGTATGTAATTTCTGCCTATATAAATTTTTTAGGAGTCTAATTTTTTTTATTTTTCATCTAATAAAATTTTACGTTTTTTAAATTTTCATTTTTCGGTTCATCATTTCTATAATAAAAAAACCTAACAGTTAACAATGTGGTTTTCTAGCTACAAGAAAATCTTTACGTTTAATTATTTTCATCTACTTCACTTTTTATTTCATTTTTTTTTCTTCTTGTTTCCTTCCATAGTTTCATCTCTTTCCATTTTTTTATCCAACCAAATGTTTCTCTTTTTTTGAAAAAAAATAATACTTCCATTTTTCAGAATAATATTCTTGGTTGGTTTGTATTTTGCTAGGTTCCAATTAATTAGTCGGATGTAATGACAAATCTAGTTTTGAAGTCAAATTGAACCCGATGAACCAGACCATGATCTTAAATTGCTATCAAATTGGATAAAACTAATAAAATAACAACTTTGTACCATATAAAAACGATCATAAAATGAAAAGTCTTGATTCAATTTCTTAATTTTTCGTATTTATTTATTTATTTAAATCAATATTCTTAATGATATTTTCAAAAATATCTTATGAATAAATATATTTATATAAAAGAATAAAACCGCTTAATATGCACACTCATTATTTATTTCTTGTTCTCTTCCCTCTTCGAAACTCCATTTTCGTTCTCCCACGGGGTTTGCAAATCTCCTTATATAAATTTCATTTTCTTCCTTCCATCTCCTTCTATAATTTTCACTTTTGCATTTCATTTTTATTAAAAAAAACGTAAAAAATGACTTAAGTTTGTATTTTCAATTTAATTCACTTATTTCTGATTTTCTCGGTCCATACTTTTTTTTTTTTTGTGAAAATCGATTTTGTACATTCACCTGGACCATACCGGCGGCCGGTTCGTAGTTGCCGATAAGCTTGACCGGTCCGATTTTCACAAGTATTATTTTTTCTAATACTGGCATTTAGGCTTCAAAATTATTAGTAATTAATAATAACTAATTAAGTAGTACTCGGCATTCCACAATGATGTGATCATAGGAAAAGTTTGACATCAATCTCACTATTTTTATAATATATAATTGAGGTGTCGGCAAGCTCCCAGGTCTCTCTCCCTCTCTTACCACCGCCCTTCCCTCGCTCCGCCTCCCGTCGAGCTCCCATTCGATCACTCTCTCTCTCTCTCTCTCTCTCTCTCTCTCTCGCTCGCTCTGCCTGTGTGCGTGGAGTACACTTCTGGCTGTGCGAGCTGTCGCTTGGCGGCATCCCAATAAAAAGCTTGGTCCTTGGCTTCGAAACCGTCTCCCTTTTTCGCTGTTAGAACAACAATCGCATTGTTGCCATCCCACGCTCCATTGCACAGAGGACAAGGCCTTGCTTCCTTACTCTGTCGCAGTCTCATTTCAGCTCTCCGGAGTGCGCGATCGACGTGTAGGAGCTGCGGAGGCAAATGGCGGTCGACCCGCGGCAGGTGCTGGCCGGTTTCCTCACCATCTCCATGTTCGCGATGCTTGGCAACATGATCAAGCACGACCACTTCGACACCATCGAGGTATCGCTCTTTGTTCTTTCCACTTCTTTTCTTCTGTTTGTTCAATTCGGTGTCGGTGCATGAGGAATTGTGTTATTTCTTGTGGGATGTGAGAAGGAGTCGGTTGATCTCTTCATGCAACAGGATGTTATCTTGCTTCTGCTTAATTCTTAGAAAGTTCGGACATTGATGGTAATTATCGGCATTGTAGGACAATTGCTCAGGCCTGAATGCTAGATTTATCGGAATCAAGTCTTTATTAGTGGTGTCTAGTGAGTAATACTTTATAGTGATTAGTGAACAGTCATGAGCATGATGGATGCTGGTGTTCTAAATTTAAATCTACTGTAATTTGACTGCATCTGAATTTGTGAACCGAATGCAAGTTGTGGAATTCTAAATGTTTTGGTACATATCTGAAGCTAGTTGAATTAGCATGTGGAATGCCTTAATTAATCTTCGGATTCAAGCAAGAAAAGGTATGCACACAGTGCCTTCCGTAATGTAATAAAATCAATCCTCTTAAAATCTTCCCTTCCGATTTCTTCCCGAAGCATTTTTTGGGTTTGACATA
Source organism: Pontederia crassipes (assembly GCA_030549335.1). Classification (NCBI taxonomy): domain Eukaryota; kingdom Viridiplantae; phylum Streptophyta; class Magnoliopsida; order Commelinales; family Pontederiaceae; genus Pontederia; species Pontederia crassipes. The sequence continues at coordinate 2,326,880 of CM060185.1, read as the reverse complement.
ATCTTAGTTGATATCGGTCATGAGAAATCAACTTGTAAACAGTTGCATGTTGGATATTTCCACTGTGACATGCTCCTCTTGTATTTTAGGCATTATGAGAGTAGTGGTTTATAAACGGGCTTCTATGTTTTTCCCATCTTAGTTTCATAACATAAATATCAAACTAGTGAAGATTAGGGAGGCCTATATGTATTTGGTAAGTAATAATAAAGGACAGGTAAATTCCCAGGTGCTTAAAGTGGAATAGTTTCGATGCTAGCTCTGTTCTTTCTGTCCATTGCTTATTTTCAGCATTCAGGTAACTAATTCACAGTTACAACAACAACAACAAAGCCTTATCTCACTAGGTGGGGTCGGCTACATGGATCATACGACGCCATTCCGCTCTATTAGTAATCAAACCTTTCTAATTAATTCACAGTTGCCTCTTCAAATTTTAAAAGGAACTATAACATCTTGTTGTATTTCCCACCTGATGCACAATAAAATATATCCGTCTGATATGTGCTAACAACTGATCATCCTGAATTCTCATAGGTGAACCTTCAAGAAGTATCAAATGTGCAGCTTGATGTGCTAAAGCTTGAAGAGAAGGCATTTGCGCAAGTTTCGAAGATGATCGATGAGCCTCAGGAGGACAGTTTTCAAGAGCTTACGCCTTGCTGGGCCAAGCCAGATTTGAGTAAGTTGTACCATGGAGCTTCCAGAATCTTGATAAGTCCACTTGGGTGTGACACGTTTCTTGTTACTGACATGACCTTGCTTTCCAGAAGAGGTAGATCAAACAAAAGGTTTCATCACATTCTCTTTGACCAATGGCCCTGAATATCACATCTCAGAGGTATGACAATCATAAGTTGTACGCATCTATATCATGCCAATGGATCTTTGGTTATGCTGACTCTGTTTTGCGTCTCATTCAGTCATTCTTAACATATAATGCTGCACTAGAAAGGTTTTAACATTGTTCTTGCTTAATAGCTATTTCCAGTGAACAGGCAACTTGTAACAATTTTTTTTAATGCATATTTTTGTCTTCTTTTTGTAAGTCTCTTTCACTTATGTTTGTCCTCATCTGAAAACACATTTGATAGGTCCATTCACCTTATGTTCTACCCTTTCCATTTTCCTCTATTGCCTGTTGCCAGATGAAGGCTTAATGGACAACATAAATTACTTCATTTATATTCCTTTAATCATGAAATAAAATTACTTCGATTTTGATATGCAGTATATTGTGATGGGGTAGAATGTGTATGCAGAACACAGTGAATATCATTCAATGTGGGCCATAGATGGAGTATAGAATAAACAATAGAGACAATGTGAATTTGTAAACTGTATAATACTTGTAGTTACTTCCACTGTTCAGGTCACAGACGCAGTAGTCATTGCAAGGTATCTTGATGCAGTATTGGTTCTCCCTGACATCAGGGGAAGTGAGCTTGGTCAAAAAAGGTAAATATGCATTCCTTCCTAATATTGGTATCTTACATCTGATTATGATGATATTTTTTCACACTCCATTATTATTAGGTTATTATCCTTTTGTCTATCCTATTTGTTTGCTGGACAAGATCAAGATATGTATAGACTTAAATCTGTGTGTGTCCTTATATATTCAATTTATTCAATGAGTTAATATAAGCATTTGATTTATGCAACTGAGATATACATAGCTTGTTGCCTAAAATACATTTCTTTTTCCTTCCGAAGAATGAAATATGTGGAAAGGGCATTTCTGATGTGCAATTATTCTCTTTATAAAGGATAAGAACCTTTAATTTAGCTTAGGCAAGATTGTGAAGCTCCAAAGTGTGAGATATTGCGTTCTTTTATCTTGGTGTTCGTAAGCTAATTTAAATTTGAAGGTATGTTCATTTTTTTCATTTAATTAATTTATTTGGTGTATTGCAGGAATTTTTCAGATGTTTATGACACTGAAAAATTTATTCAGAATCTGAATGGTGTTGTTAAGGTAGTTAGAGAACTTCCTGCTGATTTATCTGCTCGGAAGCCAACGGTAGTAAGGGTACCTAATAGGGTAACAAAGGATTTCATTGTGGAAAACATTGAACCGATTTTCCAAACTAATAACTATTTGAGGCTTGCAAGTCTCTTCTCTTCGGTCAATTTGAAAATGAAGGAAAAACATAGAAGTGACTTGGATTCAACTGTTTGCTTAGCCATGTTTGGGAGCCTTGAATTCAAGCCGGAAATTTCAGAAGTTGCTGATCGGATAGTAGAAAGACTGAGAGCACTTAGCCGTGATACAGGTAGCCGGTTCATTGCAGTTGATTTAAAAACTGATGTGCTACAGAAAAAGAACTGTAAAGAGAATAAAGCCAGTGGAAGAAAATCTTGCTACAATGCACAAGAGATTGCAGATTTCTTAAAGAAGGTTGGCTACAAAGGAGATGAAACAATATACTTAACACAGACTTGGTGGGACGAAAGTCTGAATCCTTTGAAAGAGATGTTCCGAAAAACTTATACCAAGGTAACAAACCTTTCGGTTGATTCAAACCAAACAATCATCCCTGGAAAGATGAATTCTAGCTTGCAGTTAGTCTTAGATGGTTAAATTGAGATCATCTGCATCTTTATCATCACCATTATGCATTAACAATGTCCAACATGCACATCCTAAAGTTTCTTAGTTTGCTAATTCCATCAGTTGCTGGTTATCTCAAACCTGAGACGTTGATTAGAAATTCTACTTGTCAGATAAGTTGCAAATTTTGGTCTCTGCAATATAGCGAAAGTTTCATTATGCTTCCTTACTGGTGCAGGATGATCTAATACCTGCAGACAAGAAAGGGAACTTCCTCAGGCCTGGAAGTGGTGAACTTGATAGGGTCCTGGACTTCTACATCTGTTCCAGGAGCGACATCTTCGTGCCTGCCATTTCTGGTTTATTCTACGGTAATGTAGCCGGAAAGAGAATAGCTAATGGCAGGACCCAAATACTTGTCCCAGCTCAAATGCGTGCTTACTCAGCTGCCGCATCTGATTTCCTCTCTAGCTATGTTTCCAAGAAGAACCATCTTGCGTACTCTTGCTACTGTTGACAGTTTGTACGACAATGTATAAGAAAAAGTAATGTGCTTTGTATTCTTGTTTGAATTGGTTCAAATCTTGCTACATGTAAATCAGTACATATCCCTCGTAGCTGAATAGAATAAATTATATGTGACCAATTTTAATGTAATTTTTTTTCCTTACCAGAAAGATTTGCTTAATACATATCTAGCCATGCTCAGATGGAACAACATTGTAAATGTGTGTGTGTATACATAATGTACAGCAGTTGGAGAAAAAGAAAATGTTATATTTGCCTGTGTTTACGAATACGAATTTGACAAATTCTATATAAATTATGTATACGGTATGATGATAATATACATTGTGAAATTAATGACGGTGTATACATTGAAAAAATTAATATACGTTGTGTTAGGCCCCGACAGTTAGCGTAAAATCATATCGAATTGCATGAACATGAATCAACGAATGAAATGGCGTCGTATGATCCATGTAGCTGACCCCACCTAATGGGATAAAGCTTTGTTGTTGTTGTTATTATTGTATATATTGAAAAAAGAAGTCAAATAGATGTGCTAATATATATAACACTATTGTTATACTGAATAATTTATATATACGTTCCACTGAAATATTTCTTATTTTAATATTTCTTGAATGCGGAATGGCGTTGTATGATCCATGTAGCCGACCCCACCTTGTGGGATAAGACTTTGTTGTTGTTGTTGTTTAATATTTCCTGACTTTCTTAGGTTAGGTTAGTGTGAATATTTCTGATTTTAGTATTTTTTTTCGAAATTCACCTTGTCAATACACTTTTAGATATCTTGTTTACTTGCAATATTAATAAATATATTTTAAAGAAACATATTACAATTCAACTATTGTCTTCCTTATTCTATTTCTATTTCTTCCCATCTCACCTCAGCTCATCCAATTTTATTATAATTTTTTAGTTTTAGAGTCCCTCTTATTTCATTTTTTAGTTTAAATAGCTAATAAAACTGATTTTCTAATTAAGCATTATTTATTTTATAAATTAATTTTTATGATATTATTTTATTTATGTCATTTAATTACATATTCCACATATTTCGTTAACTTATTGTAGTAATAAAATATTTGAAATTATTTTTCATCAAGAATCGCCTCCTTAATACAACAACAACAACAAAGCCTTATCCCACTAGGTGGGATCGACTACATGGATCACACGACGTCATTCCGCTCTATTAGTAACTAAACCTTTCGGTATATTATTCACCAATAGATCTTGCTCTATTAGTTCGTCAAGTGTCCGCCTTGGCCTCCCGCTCCCTCTTTTAATCGGACTCCAGATTATTTGATCTACTCTTCTTACTAGCGCATCTAATGGTCTTCTCTGAATATGACCAAACCATCTCAAACGATTCTCTACCATTTTCTCACTAATAGGAGTCACTCCGACTCGTTCACGTATATGGTCATTCCTAATCTTATCTAATCTTATATGACCACACATCCATCTCAACCTCCTCATTTCGACTACCCCCACTTTACATTCATGTTGTCCCTTCATAGTCCAACATTCACTACCATATAACACTGTCGGTCTTATAGCAGTACGATAGAATTTTTCTTTAACTTTATTGGGTACTTTTCTATCACAAAGAACTCCAGTGGCTTTCCTCCACTTACATCAACCAGTTTGAATTCTATGATTAATATCGTCATCAATCTCACCATCTTGTCTTACAATTGCTCCTAAATATTTAAACTTTATCACTTGAGGAATTATATCCTCCCCTAGACTAACTTTTAAATCGTCTTTTTATTTGTAAAATTATTATGTATATATTGTGTTTTATTCCTCCTTAAATGAAAACTCTTTTATTTCAACGTATTCCTATTTAATCGCCTACTTAATAAAATTATTAAAAAAATAAAGAAAATTATTAAAATATGTCGCGCGTCGTGACGCTGACAGAGTTGCTGCAAGGAGCAACTTTTCAATGGTGCTTTAGGCCTTTGGCTTCAGCTCCGTCGAGGCATCCATGGTGGCTGTTGGTGTTGGAGGATCCCTTGCTTCCATCTCCTCTGCCAAATCCCTGACCACTATGTCTTCTTTCTCGTCGCGCTCTCCTCTTTCTCTTCCTTTCCCTCGTCCTCATCCCAACTCCAACCCAATCGCGTCCAGGGTCGCGCGCAGTGCCTTCTGCGTTTCCTCCTCTCTTCCTTCTCCTCGAATTCGCACCCCGATGGTAGCCACGGACGCCCAACTGCGGATGGTGGAGGCCTTCGATCCGACGATCCCTCTCGCCGAAGCCGTCACGCCGCCCAGCTCGTGGTACACGGAGCCCTCCTTCCTCGACCTCGAGCTCGATCGCGTCTTCTTTTGCGGATGGCAGGCCGTCGGTAATTTCTCCGTTCTTCGTTCCAGTCCGTTTTAATTGACATAGGAAAAATCACATTCTTCGTCATGCGGAGAGTTTTATTCATTAAATACGATGTTAGAAGAATAGGAAAAGGTGAGTATGCGTTCTTTTATCTGAAAATAAAGCACGTTAATTCCAAACGCGACTTCAAGTTTTTTTTTTTTTCAGTTCATAGTTTATCTGGGCTTTTGGTTGGTTCGGATTACTATGCGCGAAACAATGCTGAATTTAAACTTATATCGTTCAGGTTACAGTGAGCAGATCAAACAGCCTCATGATTATTTTACTGCAAGGTAGTTTGGTTCTTTCATATTCTGCGATAATACTCTTTTTCTTTGATGTGCTACTTGCCCTGTTGCACTCCTCACAATTGGGCTCATTTCAAGATGAAATTGAAGGATGGGAGTTTAAATTCAGATGGCTTCTCATGGAAATTAACCTGTTGTTTCTTTACTTCTTATAGATATTACTCATTACTCAACGACTATTCTGTGCCTGCAGCAAATAGGCAAGTTATGCAGGAATGCACAGCAAAGTACAGTTAGATTATGAAAGGGTTTTATATTATTTTACATAGTTTAGCATTTGTTATATTCTGAAACAATTTGGTTTACTGCTGCAATAAAGTTACTGGATATTTGAGATCGTCCTATTACACTCAGATTATAACTTGGAATGTTGAAGAATATTTGAGGAATAAATCTTTCGTGCTTCTGACTAGATGAAACAACAGATTGGGGAATGCGGAGTTTGTCATATGCCGAGATGCTAATGGAGAGCTCCATGCTTTTCACAATGTGTGTCGCCACCATGCTTCTTTGCTTGCATCGGGGAGTGGGAAAAAGTCCTGCTTTGAATGCCCGTATCATGTAGGTTTCCAGAAATTTGTTCGTTGTTCTTGCATCAAATTTCAGTATTTCAAGCCTATGGTGTTTGTCTAAATCCAGTGAACTACAGTGTTCCTGTGTGTTTGCTTATACCAGAAGTTAAGGGAAAAGAACCTTCCATCAGTTTTTTTCCTCTGATTAGCAAATTTCTGTCTATGGAGATTTTTTTTTTGAAGAATCTGTTTATGGAGATGAAGACTGATTCCCTGATTGGATGACAGAGATTACACACTGAAATCCATGAAACAATTGAAACAACAGAGTCGTATAATATGCATGGCTCTTACACTATCATTTATCACATTTAGCCTACCTTTCCTTAGATGGTATTTGTGTGCCCTTGTGCATTCATGCACTTGTTTGTAAATTTTGTGCATAAGAACATTTATCACACCTCTGGCTTATATCGTTTCAGCTTCATGGTTGTTAGCATTCTGGCAGTAAACACATATAGAGGCGTGTTAAAGAAGTCTTTACATTTTTGTAAATTTTTGTATAACAATTTTTTCCTCTTTAGGGATGGACTTATGGTCTGGATGGTGTGCTACTCAAGGCTACTCGAATTACTGGCATTAAGAACTTCAATAAAGATGTATGTTACTATGTCTTCCATTTCTTTTTGTGAGCATATTCTTTAAAGCTAACATTAGCTGCTATTGGACTCTAGGACTTCCATCTTATTCCATTGGCAATAGCAATCTGGGGACCGTTTGTACTTATAAATGTAAACAAAAGTATCCTGTTCCAGCCAAATTGTGGTTTTGAAGTTGCAGAAGATGAGTGGCTTGGCAATGCTTCAAGCACATTTAGAAGTAATGGGATTGATTCCTCATTAGAATTTGTTTGCAGACGTGAATATACTATAAAATGTAATTGGAAGGTTCGCTCAACACCAACTTTCTTTACAGTTGCGATTTCTCGGTTTTGTTAGCAATTCTGCTGCAATGTTGACAAACTTTTCTACAAATATCTTACAGCTAGTTAATAGTGTCCAGTACATCTTATATAATTAGGTTATTAATTATTGATTGTAAAAGCCATTTTCTAAGTAATATAACCTTTCTGAGAAATAACCTTAAATGTCTTCTCATCATATTTGGTTATAATTCAGGTCTTTTGTGACAACTACTTAGATGGTGGCTATCATGTTCCTTATGCTCATGGAGGACTTGCATCTGGGCTTGAGCTTAACTCATACTCTACAGATGTATGGAGATTCCTACACGTTCATTTGATATTTCAAACACTACATATTCCTTTTATGCCTTGTTCTTTCTTCAATATTTATGAAGTCATATAAATACATTCCTAAGTTTGAAATATTTCATTGCAGTCTCAGTTTGTTATTTAGCACTTATGTTTGCTTGTTATCCTGATGCTTAGTGCACTGATTTTCTGATATTTATCATACTACTAGATTTTTGACAAAGTCAGTGTTCAAAAATGTGAAAGTGCTTCAGCTGATAATGACAGGCTGGGATCCAAGGCATTTTATGCTTTCATTTATCCGAACTTCATGATCAATAGGTAGCTGCATGTGACAAGTTACGATAGTTACTCAAAATTTGGAAAGAACCTCCCTTGATTGCCAGCTCAATCCCTAATATTTTAACTATTAACAGGTATGGTCCATGGATGGACGCTAATTTAGTTCTTCCTCTGGGTCCATCCAAGTGCCAAGTGATATTTGATTACTTTCTTGATTCTTCTTTTGTGGTAAGATTTCTTTAGTTATTTTACATAATTGCAATTATTGCATTTCAAGCATCTTAATGCTATGTTATTTTACAAAATTATATTATGATACTGTTGATTTTCTTATTGCAAGTCAATATGTTATTTTGTAAATGGCAGCAGTTAGTTTTTTTTTATGTTTCTTGTGCATGGCTCACACTACTATGCAAGATTTCTAAAGCTAAGTTTTGATATATATTAAATTCAGGTCAATAAAGTATTAAACTATACTTTATCATCTCTCCTTTGACTATCTTCTCCTTTGCTCTTTTTTACTACAATTTTCCAAATTTGAAAACTTAGGCAATTACGTGTCTGCTTCAAAGTAAAAATCAAAATAAGTATATCCATAAAGGACAAGATTGAAGAAGCACACAATTATAATGTGGCACTTTGAGTAAACACCATATTTTAGAATGATTTTTCCTGGGGCTAAAATATTAGTTTGTAGATAATCAACAAAAGACTCAAAACTAATATCTGAGGGAAGTATGAAACAGAAACTAAGGTTTGCTCGAAAGTATAAAATAGTGTCATTCAGCATTGGCTTGATTTAATGTCATCATAACTTGTATATGGATACTGCTACTTCAAAACTGAATGATCCATTAATTATCAAATGATTAGTTTCTTCATCTGCTTTCATTGTTTTCAGCATTACAGATTTTAATCTTTGGATTTATCGAGTTAATGTCTTCTCCAAGCACTCGCTTATCTATTATATGCTGCAGGACGATAAGGAATTTATCGAAAGAAGCTTGAAAGAGAGTGAACAAGTGCAGGTAGGTGGATCAATTTTATTCTGAAGTCACATTATGGACACTAAAATTCTTCGAGAGAATTATCCGTATGACATCAAGCAAATTGGACGCAGATTGAAGACATTGCATTGTGTGAAGGAGTTCAGAAGGGTCTAGAATCACCAGTTTATAATACTGGAAGATATGCACCATCTGTTGAAAAAGCCATGCACCATTTCCACTGCCTCCTGCATGCTAGCTTACACAACGTTCAATCAAATAAGTTGGATACAGAGAAGACCTCTTTTCTGTGAGTTATCATCTTAGTGTCGCTGAAAAAAATGTTGAACTCTGAAAATAAGTCCTGATTCTTCTACTACACTTCGAGGCATTATTTGTTTCATCTAAGAGTTTCGATCTATTATATGGGATGTATGATATTGCTTGAAGAGTCATTAAAACCAACCATTTATTTAAGGTCCTCATTTATTTAACTACTTATAATATTTGTTTTAAGGATTTTATGTATGAATTGCACTTTTCCTCTCCTTCCTTTTAAATATATTGTAAAATTATATGAGCTATCAATTTTGTTTTCAAAAAAATAAGCGGATAAGAAGAACGTCTTTATATTTATAATCTTAATATATATAATATTAGTTTTTTTCTTTAAAAACAAAAGCATTTTAGGCAGTCGATAATATTTCTCTTATTAAAATCATCACTTTGATCATAATTTTTTCATATCACTCTAGTCCGAACATCGAATTAATCTAAGTAGGACACTATAAATAAATATAAATAAATATATAGAGAGAGAGCGCTTTTTAAATATAAGGACCTTGGATTTTTTTTCTTTAATCCTTGAACCATGTACATAATTAAAATGTTAATATATTGGACGATGGGCGATCGGAATGTTTAAGTACACGTATTTAGATTACTTATTATTAAGAAATACACAGCTGTTCAACTTTTATTTTTAAATTCAACTTTTTATTTTTTTCTTTACCTTTTGTAGTTACTAAATTCATGTGGAAATGCTTGAAATTCTTCTGCAACGTGGTGTTATTACATATTGTGTCATCGAAAAGGAAACGTTTGAAGGAAATTGCCATAAAAATTTGCTGTAAACATGGAATTCCAAAGCATTCCTATTCATATTCCCACCATCTCTTCTTTTTAAAAAAATTAAGCCGTTGGGCATTCCATATACGTACATACATCCCTTCATCGAACCACTTGGTATATCTACGCCATAACACTTCACTGCTCCAAAACAACATCGAGATCTTTTCAAAAAATCCTCCAAATCTTCCCAAGATCCAAATCGTGGATTCTCCTCGAGCGATTCAGAGAGAGAGAGAGAGAGAGAGAGGATCATATCATATCAAAAGTAAAAAGATATGCATTCCTCTTCTTCCAATGGCAGCATATCTTCGGGCGAATCCAACCTTAGAAGATGCGCTGCGTGCAAGTATCTAAGGAGGAGATGCGCCGAGGATTGCATCCTCGCACCACATTTTCCAGCATCCCTCCCTCATAGATTTGATTGTGTCCACAAAGTATTCGGTGCCAGCAACGTAGCCAGAATGCTTCAGGTATATATATATATATGTATATATATATATATATATATATATATATATGTCTACTTCTTCTTCTTCTTCTCTTTCTTTTCCCCTTTCCCATCTCTGCAAGTAGTGGATCCTAAAAACCTCGGGCTTCCTCGAGTGTTAATGACTAAAGTTCTACCTAGCAAAGATTTATACAAAGAAAAACGAAAAAATTCCTATATGATCAATTTGGAGGAGGTGACAGTAATTAAGCTGTTGATTCTGCAAATGGGATATCCATTTGCAGTGAAATCATATGTGGATATCATGGATTGTTTGCATTCATGCCATTCCATAACAGGTGATATCGATCGTTTGTATTCCATGCATACCTAATTCCTTATCTTGTTTAATTGCCCAGTTCTGAAATTTAAGTACGTCGTGCATGTTCCAGTAAATTGATCTCCATTGATATAATTTATTACTTTCGCAGCATATAATGTACAGTATACTTCTCGTACTCTTTACAGTATTTACAATCACACGTGAAATATATGACGAAAGCAACTATTCTGATGTTTCGTGGTATTATTATTCCCTGGTAGTTTCTCCCTGGCAACGAGAGGGCGCACGCGGCCGACGCCATCGCCTTGGAGGCGTATTGGCGCGCGCAGGACCCCGTCTACGGCAGCGCCGGGATCATAAACCGGCTGCAGCATGAGATCACCGTGAACCAGCGAGAGCTGGCGATAACACAAGCTCAGATCGCCATTTACGCAGCTCCACAGCCGCAGCAGCTCCCGTCTCCGGCCCCGGCTCCGAGCCGAGAGTTCCGGCGAGGCGACGCTTCTGCCTCGGTCGATCGCAACCTGCAGGCAACTCAGAGCAGTCGACCGCCGGCTGATCATGAGGTCACAAACCTGCAGGAGTTCGGTGCAGACGTAGTTCGTGCGATGGAGGAGAGGACGCCGTTCGATTTCGACGAGTTCTCAGATCTTTGCTGACTTTTGTTTTTTTACATTTTTAGTGCTTATGCATGGTTTGTTCTCTTTTCTTATTATTTCTTTCAATTTATGTATTTTTTTGACGCAATTAATAAAAAGCATGATCAATAAATACCTTAATTAATTTTGATGAGCAAGTGCAGTCAATTTTGGTACAGGAGATCCTACCACAGTGAAAAAGACAAAAAAAAAATAAAACATGTTTCTTATTAGGGATAGTAAATTATGGAAGGCCATCCAATATTTTTTTTGTTCTTTCCAAGTAAAGAATGAAACTTCCACTTCTTATCTGTTGGATATATGCTTCCATATTCAAAAAACACAATTTTGAAACGGAGCTAATAACTCTGAATTCAATTAATACAATCAAATGTACCTTTGGAGACATGCGAATTTAGATGACAAAATAAACAAAATTGATGGATTGAAAAAAAAATATATCGATCCATTAAAGAAAAAGCAAATTAGGAAAAAAAAGGGGGAAGTTAACATGTAACAGTCGAAGAATAAAGAAAATGACAACATTGAGAGGGTATAATATATATAACAAAGATGAAACAAAAATATATCAGGGCATCAACGCCAAATTGAGCATATAATATATTAATTTCCATGACATCAAAAGGGAATATATGTACATACAATACAATGGTGCACATCGAATTTTGCTCTTTGACACATCATTCATGACATCTAATATGATTTCATGTCACGTTAAAAGTCTCCTTAAATGCATTGATGCAGCAGTGTCAAAACCATATGTAACTTCATGGCTATTGCAGTAAATTTAGCCTTTAATCGACACAACTGAATAGTGGGATTCTGTTCGAAGTCGTTGAGTGTTTTGTAGTTTCAGGTTCAATTTTTAAAATTATATCGCTCTCGTTCAAACATATCGCTCCCGTTCGAACATTAGATTAGTCGAGTAATAATAGCTCACTTAATTCATATCACTTTGATATGGTTTCTCTCGGTGTCAAAACCATATCTCATAGCTTGATACTGCTGCACTAAATAAAGAGGGGGGAATCTCTGTCGGTGGCATGTACAACTGGTACAAATAGATTATGTTCTTTTGCAACTAAAGAGTCCAGTGAGCTCGTTTACGCTCCTCAACTTAAACCAGCATGAGCATAGGCAGCTGAGACAAAGCTCCCATTGCTTCTTTGTTTGGTTATTTGAAACTTTAGTCCCACAAGCGATATTTCTACCAAAAATTTCTTACTAATAAATTTAATTGGAAGCGCCTCGATCGCCGAGCCCGATAACGCGGGCTTGTAACCCGAGTTGGGGGCAACAAAGTGGTGGAATGATTGACTTCAGGTGTTGGTCCGGGCCGTGTGTGCTCGATTTGGCCCGCCCGTTTCCAAGTTAGGAGGTTGGACCGAGTGATCTGGGCGAAAGCTCGAGTCGCTTTGGGCCCTAGAGAGGAGGGCAATGCGTGAGGCTGGCTTCACAGAGCAGCGAACAACCTCCCTCTCCTTTCGGTGGAAGGATAACGGGCCATTGCACCTGCGGCCCATCATGGGCCTTTCATCCAAGTCTCCTAATCAGACCACTATTTTTCTATCTTATATATTTTTTTTGGTTTCTTAGATATGCTGCTATATAATAGAGTTAATGCATATATAATAGAGTTACAAGTGAACAAAAAAAAAACAAAGTGAATTACTATAGCTTAAACAACCTTTAAGGAAACATATATTTTATAAGGCGAAATTATAAGGTAAAAAATTAAGTACGTTCAAAAATAATATAAATTAAAAATTCAGATAAAAGTGAAAATGGAATTTAGAATATGACTAAAAAATTAAGAAAATAAAATTAAGTGATATGACTAAAAAAATTAAGAAAATAAAATTAAGTGCACACCTTACTCTTTAATTATTAACATAAAATTATATCTTATGAAATAGAATAATGGATATCAAATATGAATAAAACGAATTCGACATAACATTTATCATCAAATACTACATTTATATTTCGATCAATCGCTCACATGATTTTATTTCAAGATAAAAATAAATATCACATATTTTCACTTGTATCCCAAATTTCAGTTTAAATATAACCTACTTTTACATGCACCCAGGACATTGGAGGTTGGATTATGAAAATCCATGCAGTTAGATTTGTGGCAATATGGATCAAACTCAGTGTCTTTATTTCGAAGTCAGGATATCTTGAGTGTCACAACAAATGACTATTTGAGTTTAGGTAAATTGTTGAGTATCACAACACTAATGTCATTAAGAACATTGCATGTGATTTCATTTAGTATGCATCAAAATAACTATTTGAGTTTAGGTAAATTGTTTGAGTTATATTTGTACAATTGTCACTCCAAAAAATCACCAGTGAAATTTCATCTTGTACATTGTCAATGTTTTTTTTAAAAAATTTTTAGTGAACAAAACACGGTTAAATATTAGCATGCATCATACCGCCAAATACAAAAGAAATGGCATGCATTACCGTTTGGTCTAAAGTGGTGCTTTTAGATTAATATTATAATATTTTAAAAGAAAATGAATGAACAAAATAAATTAGAATTGGAAAATTTAGCCTGGTGATAATGCAATCGCTTGAGAAAAAAAAGAATAACTAAGAAACAAGCACGAATAATCATGCTGAACGAGAGATGTTGGAGTCCTGCTGTCCTAGGGATTATTTTTTTAAGTATGTTTAAATGATTAAAATTTAAAACGTATTCCTACTGGTACAAGGTACATTATTTTTTAAAAAAACAATTAAAGTACAATAAGACAATATATTAGTTTTATAATTGTATATAATAAAATTTCATAAGATAAATTTATTAGCTAACTATAAAAGACATATACGTAAGAATCACAATAAGATAATGAAAAATAAGATTATTAAAAAGATAATTGTTTTAAGAATTAAAAAATAAGCCAACAAATAAGTGTGTCAAATTGTTAAGTATTTTAAATGCACTACTTTTATTCTCCATCCAATGTTTAGGTTCCCACAAGTAATCAATTGTCCATTTTTTTATAAAACTTAAGGGGTGTCTAAATAACTGAAATTGTTAATAGTTTTCTTTCACCGTCTTTTATTTGTTCTGTTGCTCATATTTGACAAAGTCGAAGCAAAACTTGCCGCAAATATTATTTTATTTTCCTTTCATTCTATATGTTCATTATATTTTTTTAGTGTCGGCATCACCAATGGTTACTTAGTATCTCTTTTGAGTTTTATCTGACAAATTTATGACATAATATATCCTAAATCATAAGTACGCAATTACTCATTTTTGGAAAAAAAAAATTATTGATGGCTACGCGTATTCATGAGTATGGATACCATGTGCGCGTGCATCGTAGTCCATTTAGGTTGCTTGAATTGAATCAAATCATCCGGGTGTAGTGTTGATTAATCCTTTATATTGTTCAGATTTTACTGCAAATCCCATGGTAGAACAGCGAATAGAAGCAACTGCTGGGTGTGACAGTGCTTAGGCACAATATACCAACTTGATTTTTCGTTTATTTTCTACTATTGCTTATATATTAGATCAACATCTCATTCCGAGGCGTAGTTCTAAGGGGGAAGGGAGTGAAGGTTATCAGAAATTTGCAAGCAAGTGATCCAACTTCTTAGTTCAATACCCAATTAATAGTGAGGAACCATGACTAAGTCATTCACATGCTTTGATTTTTCGTTTATTTTCTACGATTTCCAGATAACTCGTGACTTGAGACTAGTAGGCTGAAAAGGCCCCTGATGACAATCTACTTTACTTGTATATGCATTGGAAAACTGCCAAGATATAAATTGATCGTTTTAATGGACATCGCGTATAAATCACCAACCCAAGTAACTAATTTTATCCAAGATCACATATCTGCAAGAAGAACAAAGAAAGATTAGCATGCAAAGAGATCTAACGCCACTCCAGCAGGTTTCTCATCATCATTTAGCACACATCTGTAAATGTATTCTCACAACATATATAACCATAAATGCATGTTAAGAATATCAAGTCCATCCTCTTCTTAAAGGAAGAAGAAATTTCAGATACAAGGACGAGCAAAAAACACCCAGATATTAGCTTTGGGTTTCTCATCATCATTTAGCACACATCTGTAAATGTATTCTCACAACATATATAACCATAAATGCATGTTAAGAATATCAAGTCCATCCTCTTCTTAAAGGAAGAAGAAATTTCAGATACAAGGACGAGCAAAAAACACCCAGATATTAGCTTTGGGTTTCTCATCATCATTTAGCACACATCTGTAAATGTATTCTCACAACATATATAACCATAAATGCATGTTAAGAATATCAAGTCCATCCTCTTCTTAAAGGAAGACGAAATTTCAGATACAAGGACGAGCAATAAACACCCAGATATTAGCTTTGGGATGATCCAGACGGGCCTGGAGGATACTGCTGCTGCACTGGAGGTGGCCCATGAGGTGGTGGCCGAGCCATCATTGGTTGATATGGGGGATACTGCTGCTGATAAGGTGGAGGTTGAGCCATGTACCCATATGGTGGATAGTAGGCAGGGTGTTGGCCTTGATGATGGGGTGGAATAATGGGATAGCTATGCCCTTGCATACTTGGTGCTCGCTGCTGTGGTTGCTTCTCTGAACCTCCTTTGCTGTCCCCGGCGTCTTGAGAGGGCACCAAGGCGCCCATTCTTTGAGGATCCATGGATGGATAGAACGTTCGATCAGCTTGAGGTGGTGCTGGTATGTTGAAGTAGTTTAGTGCTGGCTGCTGTTGATTCTCAGTACCTGGTGGCTGAGGTTGCTGGGTGTTCTGCTGCTGTGATATAACTGCCCGTGGGAGCATTCCTCCATGTGCCACAAGCCCTTGTCTTGCTGCTTCATCATCGGGCAACTCCCCCTCCGGTTTTGGAGCCTGTGGTTTGCCCCACATCAACTTCAGACGCACACCTTTGATCACCAGCTTGTTTGCTAACTCCTCTGCAGCATTTTCAGCTGCTTCTCTTGTTGTGTATGTTACAAATGCACAGGCTCGCTGGAGTACCATCCTGATGGATTCAATCTCGCCATGAGCATAGAAATGATCCCTCAAATCCTGCTCAGTAATTCGGGCATCAAGTCCACCGACGTAAAGAGTTTTTATACTCTCATCTTCAGGAGGATTCAGAGATGGCATTTCACCTGCCTTGCTCAGAAGCTTCTGAGCAACTGGATCATTTATTCTGCAAAAAAAATAATAATAATGACTCAACCAGAAATTTATTTCTCTATTAAAGGCATATTCTACAGTGCACATTGGCTGAGCAAGAATTGGGTGATTATTCATGACAATTCACAAGTTACCATTTAAAAAAAACACAAGTTATGAAACAAAAATGATACTACATGACGCGAAGCCTCTAAAAACATTAAGTCCAAGTTGTTCCCTTTTTAAGAAAATCTCAATGTGAAACCACAACCCCTTTACATAAGATAGTAAATAACTATAAGATGAAATCAGTCTTAAATGTTGACCAAGTAGACAAGTATGCTAAAAAATGCTTCTAATGAGAAAGGGGAAAAGGAAATTTAAAAAAAAAACAGCCTTAAGAAAGGAATTTAAAGCCTCATAAAAAGCATAGCTAAAGATGATGACATGGCAGTAGGGGCTGTGGACATAGTATAGACTTCAAACTTCAACGTTTGACATGAATCAATAGGCACTTCCTTAACCTAAATGGAACTTCAAACTCCACTAGGAAAAAAACTTATTTTACATACATACCCATAATAACGATCTTTAATATTCTGCTGAGACAGTTCACCAGTTTCAGGCATCTCATGTCGGTATGGGCATTCAGCACCCCTTGTGCATTCCCCACGAATATAGAAGCTACAAACATGAGCCCGATTTCTTTTGTAATATGGCGTTGTCCTTTGGAGCTTCAAAATTGTATCATTTGGTCGTGCCTTTCCATATGATGATTCATAATCTATACCAGCTCTGGCCTGTAAAAGAAATAAATGCCTCATTATAGAAACCAACTGCCAAAAGATATCACTCAGAAGTTCATCAATGATCATTAAGTCAACTCAACTAATCATATAAAGAGAACAAGATATGCAAATACAACCGAACTCACAAAAGTGATGATTTTCATAAAAGGAAAGGACTATGTTGAAAGCCAATAGTAACACATTTTGATTAAATACTATTCCAGCTGGACAAAATAATAAAATGAAAGAATAAACTTAGTCAAGATTTCTTGATGCAGAAGCGATAAAGAAAGCTGCAGAAGTGAATATAGGGAAATTGCACTAATCATATCATTTTGCTTGGACAATGGAAAGTGTCCTTGCCGTAAGACTCCATAAATTTTTTTTTTTTTGTGTGTTGAGAAGTAAAATCAAATTAGCCATTCTTCAATCTATTCCAAGTGTGGGGGTCTTGCAGACTTTTATGTTGACAAGGATGTGGTCAAAAGTTTATTCTGTTCATAGTCAGGAAGCTGTTTATGAATAAACATCTTTTACTGCTTTTTTTGGAGATCTTTTGTGAGTAGCTGTAGATTCAACTAAAACATTAACTGGCTCCCTCATCGATCCCCGTCCATTTCAAAAATATGATGAGAATTCAACCAGAAGTGTTTCTCTATGTACAAATGAACAAAAACTCCATGTTACCAGCACACTTGATTACAAGTTAGAACATTCATTGTGAAGCCACAGAGATCCTGGAGGCCACTGATCACAGCTAGTAATACATTATAGACCTAATCACAATATGCAACTTTATAGTTCGAACCTACGCAAACTGGCTAGTTGAACCACAACACAGTCCATAAATTTAAACTCAATTTTCATAGTTATAGTTAATTAACTCAGTACAAAATAAGGGTTGACCTAAGAATGTCAAAGCTGGACAAGAGGAGAGGTCAGCAAGCAAAGCAAACTCAAATTACAATAAAAGAATATCAAAAACAAGACAGGAGGCATGTAATCGTTCAGCATACCTTACGGTCATGTTCTTCCGCAAAGTACTCCCTATTCACATCACTCTTTGGTATGGCATCATTGGAGTTGATAGATAGAGCAGTGTCTCGAACCTGAACAGGCAATCCGTATTCAAGATCCAGAAGGCAAACCTGGCAGACATTCTTCAGCTTACAGCATGTCTGGCAGATCTCTGTCTTCTTGTATCTTGCATCACGACCAGGTCTCCATCTGAAGACTGTGAAAGGTCGTGTGCAGATTTTGCATTCTTTATCATAGTCAGCCCGTGTCTACACAATCCGAATAAGGAAAAATAAAGAACAAAGTATGGGAAAGTTCTAGGATGATGTATAAGCAAGAGGGCCACAAGGTATATACCCAGTTTTAAAACTAGTAAAGACAATGGAATTTAATACAAGACTATCAATCATATGTCCCAACAATCAACTTCTGAAAACAACCATTAAGTTTAGATGGATGAATGATATAATAACCTTATTGATAAAAAATCATAAACTATTATCATTTAGGAGATTGCAAGCATCTAAACACTTCTTGCATAGACTTGTGTCCCCTGCGATCACTTGCTTCATCCTTAATGCTAAAAGATAAGTAGACAACAAACCCAACAGAAACAGATAACTAAGAGAATTAGAATCAAATACAAGTTCAAGCTACGTTGAGCTGCCCTCATATCTTCTGCCAAGGGCGGGCAAAGATGTAGCAAAAGAAGCTTACTTCAGGCATTAAAAGAAAACCAATATGACCTGGCTTCTGGGTTGGTATCTCAGTTTTAGGTGCATATTAATTTTTTTATCTATCAAGAAAAATAATTTAAAATAGAAAAGACAAATGTAATACAACAACATGTTCATGAGATTCGACGGGTTTTACGCTGGCTGTCGGGGCCTAATACAACCCTCCTCCTTTATCCGGGCTTGGGACCGGCTATAAAACATAGGCGGAGTTACAAATGTAATACAAATCCTGAAAAAATCTTCACCAATGGATGTTTGGTAAATCACGAGCTACAACAGACCTCAGAAACCCTCTCAAAAGTATGGGCCTGAAATCAGACAACTAAACGAATCTCCCGTAGAGGGAGAAGCGAAGTGTATTATTCCAAAATCGTTATCATAAAGACATGCTGACCTAGAAACTGCAATGATAAACCCGTAATGAACACAAAGATTTCGTGCAACTACTCACGTGGTGCCATAAAACTCGTTCTGTACAATATTACTAGACCAGAAAATAAAAAAAAAAGAACGTCATCGACGTTATTAATCAGACGATCCACCAAAAAATAGAACAATTTATAGAAAAAGCATTTGAAGTTTGCCACAAAGAAGATAACTTTCTCTATCTAACCCTGTCCGAGTACCCAAAATCAAATAATTTACTTAATGATGGATCTCTTCCCACATCCTTCCAAATATCTAAGCAAAACTGCAGTCAAGTTCGCTTAATTTAGTAGGATTTACCAAAGATGATGTAGAATATTTAGGGCTTCTACAAACGACATCCGATTCAAACACACGTAGAAGCAGAACGAGAGAAAAAAAAAACGTGGAACGAGCAAGTGAGGAATTAAAGGCCTACCATGCGAACATAAGGATTGTCTCCGAGGCAAGACTCGCAGATGATGGGGAAATCGGAGCGCTCCCATCCGTCGGCCTGGGCATCCCTCAGCAGCCGATGCGCCATGGGAAAGGGGGAGAGGGAGAGGGAGAGAGAGAGAGAGAGGGAGAGGAGCGGCGACGAGTAGTATTTGTTGTGCCTCAATTTTCAATACGATTGATCTACGAAGCCCAAAGGAAAGTTGAAAGAGATCGAATAAGTAGCCCAAAAAGCCCATATAGGACCGGGCTCACACATTCTTTAAAAATATATTCTAACTAATATAAATATAAAATTGTGTCCCATCAGAATGACGTAAGCAACTATTTTTACAAGAGTCTTATCTATTTCAAAATTTAGTTTATATTTTCTTTTATTTACAAAAACGATTCCATAATCAATAATATGTGGCGTCACTTTTTTTCTTTTACGGTCCCAGTATCAAAACATAAACAAACGGATCACAAGAATCATCACACTCTCGCCTCTACTTTACCCTCGATAATTTTTCTTTGAGGTTAAATATTGTATAGGGCAAAATTTTTTCCATATATATGGGCTGTCACCCGATCACTATTGGACAGCTCAAAAAAGGAGCGCGGTTCAGCGACTACTTTTAGTTGTTAAGTTGATTCTGCAACGCGGTTCAATTGGTTTGAGATGGGTTCAAAATTCGTCTCCTTCCATTATCTCCTTTGTCTCGAGAGGAAAAAAATCAAAATGATTCCAGATCGCATCACGACTTTCCTACTTCGCTTTCTTCCGATCATCAAAAAGGAGGATTCAAAATATTGCATGAAATCCTAAAAAAAAGGTTCAAAGTAATAAATTCCAAGAAATGGCTGATCACCCACCTTTTTCTTGCGCTTATAAAATGAAGCATCTCAGTCCCAAACAATATCAAGAGCAATTGTAGAATGATTGAAGAAGTTACAAATCTATTTAAGGTTGAAACAAATAGAATCTGTAGGAATGTGAAAACAAATGAAAAGAATTAACAAATGTGAAACATAACTCAGATAGCACGAATCCCATACTAAATTCTGTTAGCATCCGGGGGCCTAAGGATAAGAACGGTGGTTGATGGGTAGGAAAAAGTAGTGTGTTTTAGAGCTACTCATTCTTGGAAACATATAGTATTAATGAACGCATATAACACCTGTCCTGTTTGGAGAAAAAGAAAGAAAACAAAAGAGGGGGGCATTTGACATTTGGCAACACCCTATTGGACCTCCACTTCCACTACCAACTCTGCCCATCTGATATAAAAGCCATCAACAGTCTTCTTTCTTCTCTTTTCCTTCATTTTATGCAAAAACACGGCAATTTAGGATGTCCTAGAGTTCAAATCCGAGATTGTGCTGAAGATTACTACTATTGCAGGTTCAAATCAACAGCAGGGAGCAGCTGGGCCAAGTTGGGAAGGAAGAAGAATAAGAACTAGGGGAGAAGAGGGAAGAGGACTGCAGTGAGAAGAAAGAGAGTTTAAGCTGGAAATCTGACATGTAAAGTGGATAAGCCTAATTGACTCTAATAAGTAGGATCTACCCTAGGTGTTCTTACTATTAGAAATCAAATTTTTAAATGAAACTTAGATGTATGTATAGGTTCATGGAAAACCTAGGCAATGCATGTTAGAATTTGCCTATTGAAAGCACGTTTGGTCTTGTTTGTGTGTCTAGCATGCTTTAAGATTTAATGATGAATTGCCTGTAATGCACTTTGAAAAGCGTAGGAAAACATATAGATTTTTCATTCTGCAGCTTATATCGATCAACCGCTGGACATGGCCGGTCGACCAGTAATAATAGTGTTTATATCGTAGAAGTTACGATGTGACCGGTCACTGATGTTTGAGACTGGTCGATCGATGATCATGTAATGGTCGGTCGAACATATGTCTGATTGATCGATCGGCGTTAATATAGTATCGGTCGACCGATCATGTAAGACCGGTCGACCGGTCACATATTGATCGGTCAGTCTTTAAGACTTAATCGGTCGACCAGAGCTTTTTATCGGTCGACCGGTCCAGCATATATTATTTAGATTATATTTGATTGATAATCTAGTGATAACGAAATACATGTTCAGTCGTAAATAGAACCGGTTAATGAAATGATGTGTTGATTGATTGAATGAACTCGTCGGAGGAACTTAACTGATGAGCCTATCACATTGGGAGGTAGATGCCTCCATATTGATTTATTGGTCCTTCAGGATACCCATTATTTGGGAAACGGATAGATTCCATGTGGTCTAGCTAACCACCTGACTAAGGCAAGATTCGGCCCTCTGACCATTGTTTAAAGGCTCATATATTGATTGAATTGAAAAGATTAATTAGGTTGACATTTGATGAGAATTGAGAGATGGCTACATGGAGACCGAAAAATGGAAGCTTTGGTACAAACTTTCACTCATCATATGATAAAAAATAAGATAATTAATTTCATTGATTAAGCATGAATACTATTGGACCATGGGTCACATTGGGCATGACAATGTCATATTGATTGCATTGTTCGTGCTTAATATTGATGAGCTTATAGATTGAATAAATTGATATAATCTAGGTTAAGAAGACACATAGATGATCAATGGAATTATATAGCATTGCTTATTGCTTATTGATGTTCATTATAGTACTTCGTCTCATATTATGCACACTATTCATATTATGACTTAGATCTTACATACTTCAATGGAATGTATTTTCTCTACAATAGATCCTGCAAGAAATCAAAGCAAAGGCGCTGCTGCTCATGAATGAAAGTATTGCACATGGCATGGCATGTCTAGGATATTAGTCCCTTTTGTTTATGGCCAATTAGTAGGCTTTATGTTCATGTTTAGTACTATGTTTTAAGTGTTGTATCATGCTGCCCATGTTGGGGTATGCATCTTAATATTGAATCATGGATGTACTTGAATGCTAAAGTTCATTCATATCATGTACGTCATTGTCCTAGGACATGTCAAGGACTCCATGAGGATTATGTTGTTATTCAACGGCTGTTTGTCCGTTGATATCCTATGTTTTTAATTTCCATTGCTTTTGGTTCAAATCCTCAGCCTTGTGATGCCGCCGTTGTGCCGGCCCCACCGCGCGTCGAATTGTGATTCGATGGCGCGGAAGGTGCTGCCCCGGGGGCGTGACAAACGCAGTTGTGAATCTATGGATGCTTGAGAGGATGACCATTGGAGACAGCTTCTCAATAGAGACACAGATTTAATACATAAAAAATACTTTGGCCATGGGTACACATTACAAAAGACAATGAGGATGGTCTGGTTGCTACTAAACTTCTAGGAGAGGTACTGACTTGCATCGCCTGCTTCTTGTTGATCCTAATCTCACGACAAGGATCCTCGAGAATGATGGTGTCGCATTAGATGGCAACATCGCACACCATTCTTTGTCACAAAACTAGCCAAGGCATCGAGATGTAGTGGTGGCATGATTCAGCAAAATAGGGCAGTGGCAGGAGGCTAGGCAACGTTGAGGAGAAGTGGTGGTCGGAGATGGCAAGGTGAGACCGGGCAATCGGGAAAAAAAGAAGAGGGATAGCCGGGTAGAGGCAATTGGGGAGGTTGCAATCTGGAACTTTTTTCCCCTGATCAGGAGGAAGTGAAGAGCGAGCCGAAGCAGGCGAGTTTGCGATCGTGAACCAATCTCGAACCCTCAAATCACACTACTAAACCCAGTTGAATACAACTAAAAGAGTTACTAAACCGCGCTCAATTATCAATCGTGCGATCCCTGATCCGATGGCGCCCTATATATATGAGAAAAAATTTGTCCCACACAATCCTTATCTCTTTTTCTTTTGTAGTCAGCTGCATGTATTTAAAAGTTTGCCGATTATAAATTAAAAGTTTGTAGATTATTTCATTCGCCGGACGCTATTGAACATATTAATTTAAAAAATTGGTTCATCATTGCATTTAACTAGTTCGATAAAATTATTTCAATTTACATACCTGTAATTTTTAATATTTTTTACATAAAATATCTTATTTAAACGAGAAGAATAACCTTTACCATTCATCCAATTTCTATCTGTGATAATGAGATCAGATTCTAGATAAAGGAAATTAAAAGTCAAATATAAATTAAAGGTACAAGAGGGAGATTCGTCTGCTGCGAGAGCCCTGTGAACGGATGCCCAATGCTCACTTCCTCACCTTCCGTCTTCTCTTATGTTTAATTTAACATTTTCGATGCAAATAGAAATTTAGTTCAACCTTATACTGACACAAAAAAAAAATATTCTTCTTCTTCAAAATAGAAGACTGAATTAAAATTTTAAGAAGTATAATTAACGGATAGCTACCGGAATTTACCGACTTTTAGCACCACTATAGACATCGTTTACAAAAAGGTTACACAGTCAACTTGAATTACGCATTTTGATCTAATTAATTTTTATTATCGTTTTCGGTTGAAAACTTAGGACGCGTATTTTCTTTTCTTTTCCTTTTTTTTTTTGTCCGGCTACGTCTCTGCTGACGTTACTCTGCATCACGCATTCTCGGTGCCTGACACGTAGACATTCCATGCGGACGAGGTGTCACCGTGTCCGGAGAACGACTTTTCGGCCTCTGATTTCTGACCGCCGTCTGCTTTGATTTGATTTTGCTGTTGCAGAGGAAGAAATGGAGCAAGAAGGCGCAAAGAAGGAACCGAGGGAGAGCGAGAGCTCCTCAGGACGTCATCAGGAATCGCCTCTCACGTCGACCACCATGAGCTTGCTGCGTGAAGCCATCGACCCCGAGGGAGGTCGACGCTCGACAAGAGCAGAGGGAGAAGAAGAAGAGAAAAGTACGAGCTGCCATCGAGGGAAAGAACAGCAGGAGGCTCGGATCCGGCCTTGCGACGTGCTCGTTTTCGCCAGATCCGTCCATCAGGTGGACTCCTCTCTCGAGTGAAAGTTGTCGGGGAGGGACGAATCATTTAGCAACTTATCAATTTGTGTTTCTTTTCTTCTTTTCTAAGTTTTTTTTTTCACGTCATCTTCCGAAATAAGAAAGAAGTTTATTCGTCTGAATTGAGCAAAGTCGATCAAATCTACAGCACGAGGTCACAGAATTTGAACATGAGATTACAAGAACGATTCTTTATGTATATACATACAGATCAAATAACTGTTAAGCAGTACCTAAATACATAATTACAAACCTAATTACACAGCGAGATCTCCTGAGAGCGCCTAAATACTAAGGATAGGAAACGAGACGCCGGGAGCACAAGGTGCAGTGGTACCTCCTCTTGGTCTTGAAGCGGAGGGGAAGGAAGCAGAACCTCCAGGAGCTCTCGACGTCGGTGGCCATGACCATCCCCCCGCAGTAGGGGCAGCTGCCGGGCGCCTGCTGGTTCCCCAGGATTCTCTCGTCCTCGTCGCAGACCAACACCAAGCACATCTTTTTAACCTTCGCCTTCCTTCTTCCTTCTATCCGCCTCTCTCCGATGAAACCTTCTTCTTCGATCTTAGTTCGCAGCACCTTTGCGCGTCTGCAGATAACTCTGAGTTGCAGCGCGATCGATCTCTTGGTTGCTTTATACAAAGAATATTGGACGGTTCAAGCCAACTTTCTTGGCAATTTCTTTGATCTTCTATATGTTTCTCGAATGTTCTAGCTCAAAAAACTCGTTAAGAGATAATTGAGCATGCCACTACTTATGTCCCTGATCTGCATGTATTTAATTTATTCGGATCCACTTTTTAGAGAATATGGTACATTTTTTTTCACCGACAAAACTCTTTAATCCCGAATACCTTATAAGTTTAAAATGGCATATGCCAGAAAAAAAATATATGCAAAAACTAATAAAGTGTTTCTAAACAAAATTAATTATAATGTAATAATGCATTATTCTCATTTATTTACATTAAACCTTTAAAGTTAGAATTAAATCTTATTTTTTAAAACATCTATGTAAAAAATATTATTTTACAGTAGAATCTGAAAAAATCGATATCTCCTACGTCATTTTTTTATTTATTATGCGTTAAAAAATCATCTGATATTTAAAAATATTGGAAGCACTTTTACCATTAGAGCAAAGTGCTTAATAATATATATATATATATATATATATATATAATTTTTTATTGATGTTTGATGCATCGAATTGCTCTTCATGATATTTCAATATATCTAAAATAAAGCATTGATAACAATTTAAATATCTATTACTCTGTGGTATCGAGTATGCCTTACTCACATGATTCATTTACAGTTAGTAAGACTGAAGAATAATAATAGATTAAAAGAACAAAAGTCTTAAATCGACATAGTATATACCTAATGCACTAGGGATTAATGTTATCATTACCGAAAAGGTGCACAATATATGTGAAAGCCAAACAACAAAATTATGCCCTAGTGACTTAAAGATGCTATCTCTAGGAGAAATGTGCTTCAAGTATGTGAAGGTAAAACATTTAAGATAAAAGTTGCATTTTAAAATAAACATTGATAACAATTATTTTATTTAGATTTTTTTTTTTTTGCAATGTCAATATCTGAATGGAAAATTATTTCTTACACCATATTGGGATCAACACTATCATTTAAATGACTATAACAGAACAGCATAAATTACTAACGAGATCTTTAATTTTAAACATTCCTCGATTTTAAAATTATAATTCAGTGGTGTTTCTGGTTGTTTAAGAGTTTGTTTAGTTGAGCATGAAAATTAATGAAGAGAAAGCAAAATAAAGATAATAAACTTGTCCTGCTTTGTCAAAATTATAATAGAGATAAATGAGGATAAAGTCTCATTATTTTTTCCTTCAATTTCTTTCAATATTTTATTTTTTTAAACACATATAATTACCTTTCATCTTCAAATTTCTAAATCAAATATATAAATATGTATACACAAAATAAAAAAACATATAAAATAACATTATTATTTAACATCTATTTTATTTATTTTTCTTCTACTTATTCATGTCATCCAAATAAAATTAATTTTTATCCTTCATTTTCTTTTCATATTTTTTCCTCATTCTTTACATTTCCTTATCCTTAATGAAGCTCTAACCAAACAAAGCCTAAACACTGGCAACTCTTAAAACAAAATCATTTTACTCATGAAGATTCAATGTAGAAATATAATTGCAAGTACATTTCTCCCAAAATATAATGGATTAAAAATATACAATGTCTACGTAACTTTAAAAATGTACAAAAATGATTTATGATTTTAGAAAGAAATGAACGAGTGTATTGCTTTCTATCATGATATTATTTTTTTTACTTAACTATATTGGAATAATTTTTTTTTTAAATTCTTATAAGTTTTTTACACTATCAAAGGTGTATTCCAACATGGAGAACAAAAGGGGGAATGAGAAATAAACTAAACAAGAGAGAGTAAAGAAACAAAATAGCCAAACATCAATTGATTGTAGGGTTGAGCAAAACCGAGAGGTCCCGACCCAAATTATGGCGGGTCAAAATTGTTTGACCCGATCTCGGACCCGGATCCGACCGAGTCAGATCCGACAATTCGAGAATTTGATCGTGTTTGTGGCCGAGAATCGCTATGGCGACCGATCCAATGCAACGGCCGATGCCAAGAGATAGGGGAGGGGGAGACTCATCTGGTGGTAGGATCAGCCGTCAGTGGCTAGATCTGGAGGGGAGACTCACCTGACGGCCGAATCGGTCGCTAGTGGCCAGATCTGACAGTCAGAGGTAAGATCCAACGCTTGGTGGCCGGATCGGCTCACTTGGTGGCCAAATTCGGCGCCTAGCAGCAGCGATCCAGCTTCGGCACCCGTTCGGCGCTTGGCGGCCAGAGTAGAGAGAGGGAGTCAGGAGAGTGGGAGGGCGGTCGGAGTCGCCGCCGCCGTAGCCACTGTCGTGAGAGAGAGAGGGAGAGGGCGACACCGCGAGAGAGATGGGAGAGAGAAAGAGAGATGGTGAAATGGAAAGATGTAGTGGGAGATCGACCCGGGTCGGGTCCGGGTCGAGTATCTGCGTTGCGAACCTGATCCTAACCCGAAACCCGATGAGTCTTTCACAATTTGTTGTCGTCCCGGTCCGGATCTAATTCGGGCCGGATTATTTACCCAGTTTGCCGAGTCAGTGTGGTCCAGGTCGACCCGGATCGTGCTCAACTCTAATTGACCGAGCATCAAGATGAAAAGTTGGTGGAATGCTTATTGAATTCTATAAATTATGGACAATGAAAAACAAATAATGACACGTCTATGAATGAATATTCGTAACGACTTGAAAAGTGGATACATTATAAGATATCTAAATATCTATCCAAAGAAAATTTCTCAGGCATATGGAGAACTAATATTGTGCCATAGAAGATGTGATAGGACAAAGAGTAAGTAGATTTGCATGGAATGGCAACAAAAAGTTGTCATACTATAATATATTATATTTGATGATTGGGTAAAAGCAACATGGAATACTTTTTTATGATGCATTTTTTCATTTATTATTGTATATGGTTTAAATGTATGTTATTAAGTTTGTGTAGGAACTTTCAAAGAAAGTCATCCTTTTTATTTGGATATGTTGCTTTTTGGATAGGATCATGCAATATATACTTGTATTAGAATTCTTGTTAATGCAATGGAAGAAACATTTTTCATCAATAATTAATAATGTTATACAAAATTGAATATTAATATTTAAAGAAAGGATGATTGATGATAAAATGTAGTTATGGTTAGCACATTAATAGAATATGTATCAATTATTGAAATGAACGCTTCCATAGGGCAATCGATATTTGAACTCTAGATACGGGTATGTGAAGATCAGACTCCTTTTTATCAAAATGTAAATAAATTTCAAATTTATAATCCAAACTAAACTTCTCAGCTTGCAAGTATACAACCGTCGTTTCATAGAAGCATCAAAACCAAGTTCGAATCCATCAACGACCCATGAGTCTCATTGACTGATTAATTAGACATACTGAATTTGAACTTAAAACTAAGAGTAAACTTAATCCAGTAAGACATAGGACAGAAACGAAGACGAAGATTAAAACTAAGATTCATAGTGTCGGGTATGTTGCTCAAAGATGATCCAACCTCCCTCATCAGTTCAACTACTTCTTCTCCTTCAATGACTCTCTTCTGTCCTGTATTTTTTCGGCCCCCCTCTCCATCTCCTCTACCCCTTATACTCCTTCTCTTTTGATCCTCCCTTGGATATATGACATTTGTCTTGGTGCGACCTTCATCCCTCTAATGCTTGACAAGTGTCTACTCTGTCTCTTGATTCTCCGTTGGCGACACATGTCCTACGGTCAAAAACATTTTTCTCAATATGGAATACGTTCCCTCCATCGTGTTACATCTGTTGTACATTTTCCTATAGCTAGCGCTCAAATGAAGAATCACCCACACCTATGTATGACAGAGAGGGGACTATCAGCTGAAATAGTGAGAATACATAGGCATTGATTGGAAATGATGACTTGATATTTCCAAAAGTTTGAACAAATCTGAATATATATAATTCAAGTCGTATTTATATACTAGTAGAGGATAGTATAGTGCTTCTTTTCATAATAAAAGTGATATAAAAATACAATCCATCATCAAGTAAACAAAAATAATATATCAAGTAATATTGAAAAGCAAGCTCATATTAATAGTATTTGTGCTTCAATAAATTTAAAAAAACACTATCAATTAGCATGAATGATACATCTGAAGTTTTCAAAGAAACAATGAAATTTAAAGAAAATATGTTTGGAACCATATTACTGCATATGCTAACCAATTATTTCAATTCAAAGTTAAAGTATATATGAGAATAAAAACTGAAAGCTAATAAGGTGATGCATGTATATGGACAAGGTTTATTTATTAGGTTATTTTATATTTGTTTCTTTTAAGTATGGATTTTTTCTTTTTCTTCTTTAAACTTTAAAATATTTACTACTTTTTTCCTCAGTATATATATATATGTAATTACTAATATTTTTGAAAAGTTTATCAGGTAAAGTGAAGAGGTTTGAATTTTTTCCCAGAGAATAATTATTTCAATAGTTCAAGGATGATTTCGGAAAATTCTATTACAATAAGAACTTTTTTGTTTCAACTCATGCAACACAAGCTAAACTTTTTTTTATGTTAAAACCGTATTACTTTATACAACTGTCATAATACGGAACTCGGTAATGTTTAGCATAGAAATGTAATGTTTAGCATAGAAATGTGGATGATATGTCTAATTCACCCATTTATAATAAAACACAAGGAAAAAATGACTTCGATTTCAATACATAATAATTTCAATCAATACATTAAAAAATTATTAATCTAATTTAAAATATAATTGAAGTAATGCATAACTAAAAGTTATACTATCAATATGCATCAATCGAAGAAAAACATCAGTAAATGTTTGAAGAATAATAATATTATTTTATTCATGCTTTCTATAATAATAATAATAGTATAGAAACAAACATCCTAGTGTCTCTTATTAATGATTGTTTCTTATTGTTAGGACTATGATTTTATTTTTGAAATACAAGAGAAACATTCAGGAACTAGGGAACACAAACGCGCTTCACGCGATTTAAACTTATTATTTAATAATAATTAGATATATTTATTATTTATATGTGTAAAATATAATTTTAAAAATAAAATATTAAGTTAGTTTATCAAATTTATTAGAGATTTTTTGTAATGCATTTTTTAAATATTTTAAATATTTAGAACCTTGTATTATGTAGTCTCATTTAAATTTATAATAAATATTTATTGAAATATATTTAATATTAAATGATATTAATTTAGCTCATATTTATGCATCATATTAAAATTTTAAATAATTTTTTATTCTTATTTATCATCCAAGGAAACCCTCTCCGCGTGGATGCAAAGGAAAACCTCGTTGTGAAAAAATCATTTCCTAATATGAGAGGATGAAAAAATCCTATTGTGAGTCGTATGTCTAAATACAAATGTTCATTTAATAGTCTAATTTAAATCAAACAGTTCTTTGGTGGACATTCGTTTCAAAAACACCTCATCTTCAAATTGTAGGTTATTGGACCGTTTAGCTTCAATAATTTCAATTGTAGTTGAAGTTTTAGAAAAAAATTTCGTCCAAAGATTTTATATAATCAATTTTCAAATTGACATATATCTTCGAAGTAGTAGTAGAAGAAAATGTCACTTCACTTGAAAGGGGCAAATATCAAATTATGAGACATGTATTTTTAAAAATAATAGTTAAATATTAAAATCAAGAAAAAAATTTATTATATTATCTCGAAATATTTTCACTAATATAAAGGTAACTACCACAATGCAAGGACCGTCTTCCTTCTTATATAAATTTCTTCTAATTTTTTAACTGATGTGTTGGGCAAAAAGAAGATCATTTGTTCATTCTCAATTGACCGATATTTAGCTAAACTTGAAACAACTTTAAATTTCTTAATAAAAAAATGGCACATTCCATCAATATATGCTTAAATCATGGGACCAAATTTTTTCAAATTAAAGCATGCATCAAATTTTTCTGCAAGAAAAGAAAATCACAAAAAAATTATTAAACAATGAAAATTAGGTTGAGAGGAAAGATTTAAGTGAAATGTTTAATAAGCTTACATTATTAAACAATGAAAATAAATTATGTTGTGAGGAAAGATTTAAGTGGATAACATATGGACCTTTTACCATATCCAAGCTAATTAGCTATTTAAATTCGGACCACAATTAACCAACTATCTCTTGCATTGCAAATCTCACTAAGAAGTGTACTCTTTTACAAATCTCACTAAAAAAGAAAGGGGAGATGTGTGGAAGGAACTGAGGAAAAGAAAGTGTTCTTAAATAGCTCTGGAGTGATGAGGAAATACAAAGATGCATAACTGAAATATTTTAAACGGTGAGTAATCAATAATTAGTTGGGATAACTGAAAATGGTGCCATTTCAAAATTGTGGTGTAAGAAAAGTGGTATAAGAAGTTATTTCAAAATCTTAAAAAAAATAGTTTATTTAAATAACTGACTATTATTTTAAAAAATAAGGTATTAGACAATCTTTGATGAATCTTTTGAATTATTTGTTTACATGTTAAAAATAATAGATTTAAAAAAATGTTAGAGATATTCTAATGACAATATTTGATGAATCCTTGGAATTATTCTTTTTTTTTTTTGCATGGAAAAAATGTTATACACATAAATGTTAAAACTTTTCATTTATAACATTGTGGCCATTTATAATATTCCTAAAACGTGCCATTTATAACATTTGCAATTAATACGTGTCATTTATAACATTCATAAAAAAATGAGATGATTAATACATACCGTTTAACATTCTTAAAAAATGAGGTGTGAAAATTCTAAAATACTCAGAAAAAAGATAAATAGGACTGCTGAGCAAAGAAGCAATGTAGACTATTCACAAAACTACCACTGAATCCTCAGAATTATGTATATATATATATATATAGATTTTTGCATGGAAAAAATGTTATACACATAAAGGTTAAAACTTTTCATTTATAACATTATGGCCATTTATAATATTTCTAAAACGTGTCATTTATAACATTTGCAATTAATACGTGTCATTTATAACATTCATAAAAAATGAGGTGATTAATACATACCGTTTAACATTCTTAAAAAATGAGGTGTGAAAATTCTAAAAAACTTAGAAAAAAGATAAATAGAATTGCTGAGCAAAGAAGCAATGTAGACTATTCACAAAACTACCATTGAATTCTCAGAATTATATATATATATATATATATATATAGATTTTGCATGAAAAAAATGTTATACACATAAATGTTAAAACTTTTCATTTATAACATTGTGGCCATTTATAATATTCCTAAAACGTGTCATTTATAACATTTGCAATTAATACGTGTCATTTATAACATTCATAAAAAATGATGTGATTAATACATACCGTTTAACATTCTTAAAAAATGAAGTGTGAAAATTCTAAAAAACTCAGAAAAAAGATAAATAGGACTGCTGAGCAAAGAAACAATGTAGACTATTCACAAAACTGTCACTAAATCCTCAGAATTATATATATATATATATATATATATAGATTTTGCATGGAAAAAATGTTATACACATAAATGTTAAAACTTTTCGTTTATAACATTGTGACCATTTATAATATTTCTAAAACGTGCCATTTTTAACATTTGCAATTAATACGTGTCATTTATAACATTCATAAAAAACGAGGTGATTAATACATACCATTTAACATTCTTAAAAAATGAGGTGTGAAAAATTTAAAAAACTCAGAAAAAAGATAAATAGAATTACTGAGCAAAGAAGCAATGTAGACTATTCACAAAACTGCCATTGAATTCTCAGAATTATATATATATATATATATATATATAGAGATTTTGCATGAAAAAATGTTATACACATAAATGTTAAA
Source organism: Pontederia crassipes (assembly GCA_030549335.1). Taxonomy (NCBI): domain Eukaryota; kingdom Viridiplantae; phylum Streptophyta; class Magnoliopsida; order Commelinales; family Pontederiaceae; genus Pontederia; species Pontederia crassipes. Next base: position 2,293,481 of record CM060185.1, on the reverse strand, counting down.
ACTTTTCATTTATAACATTGTGGTCATTTATAATATTCTTAAAATGTGTCATTTATAACATTTGCAATTAATACGTGTCATTTATAATATTCATAAAAAATGATGTGATTAATACGTACCGTTTAACATTCTTAAAAAATGAGGTGTGAAAATTCTAAAAAACTCAGAAAAAAGATAAATAGGACTGATGAGCAAAGAAACAATATAGACTATTCATAAAACTGTCACTGAATCCTCAGAATTATATATATATATATATATAGATTTTGCATGGAAAAAATATTATACACATAAATGTTAAAACTTTTCATTTATAACATTGTGGCCATTTATAATATTTTTAAAATGTGCCATTTATAACATTTGCAGTTAATATGTGTCATTTATAACATTAATAAAAAATGAGGTGATTAATACATACCGTTTAACATTCTTAAAAAAATGAGGTGTAAAAATTTTAAAAAACTCAGAAAAAAAACAAATAGGATTGCTGAGCAAAAAAGTAATGTAGACTATTCGCAAAACTGCAACTGAATTCTCAGAATTATATATATATATAAACAAGAAGACGAAGAATTAGACAAGGGATCGAATTGACTCGGGTGAAGTTCGTACACAGTGGGATTGCTGAACCAGCTCAATCGCATCCAACTCCAGGGGCCTCTCGTACTCGACCACGCGAACCGCCGGTTCTGGCGTCAACTGCCGGTCCGGTTTGGCGTCAAGCGGTGTCCACCAGAAGTCTCTCTGTGTACGCCACTTTTATGCGGACTTTTGCCTTTTTTATCCAATTTCTTTTTTTTTTTTTTTGTGTTTTCGTTTCGTTCCCGAATCGAATCATCGAAAGGTCTCCGGAGATCTACGCGTCTTCGGCAACATATCTCGACACAAGAACAGGAACAGGAGATCGCCGACCAGGAGGGGGAAGAGGGGGAGGAGAAGCAGAAACCGATGATTTGGTCGCCGATCGGCGGATGCGCGATGGTCCGGCGGTCGGATCCGATCGCCGATTGATCACATCGGAGCTCGACGGGTCGCCGCTCGACGCCATGTGGTTCTCCTTTTGGCGATCCAGGAACCGTTTCTCCGTCGAGGAGCTCCGGTGCGTCCTTTTAGCTCCGTCCTCATCGCAATTCAGCGTAATTAGGGTTTCCGGCAGAGGTTTCGGCTAAAATCGCGCACACTAAACAATGAATTCATTATGTCAGTTACATTAAGTTCAGTTTACATGATTTTGGCACAATCCTTATCTTGCCGCCAATTACAGAGATAGGGATGACTTTAGAAGCGTGTGCGATTGGCCTTGCACAAGCCTTGAGAGATGGTTCGGAAATCGAGACATAATTTGTGTAAAAACCAACGTGAATGTGTTGGTTTAGTCATGAGTAGTGAACACCAAGGAAATTGTGCGGCTTAAGTCTCGTTTGATAATCAATCTCATAAAACCTCTGATAACTGGTGACATGGTCTTGTCTGTTGTGTGAATTCTTTGGTCTAAAACGAGGTTGTTTTGATGAAATTTGGTAGTTCATGCTGTTTCTTCTTGTTGTAATTGCTATAGTATCTTGAAAATTGATGGTCTAGTTGATGATATCTGTTTTCCTGATCTAATTAATCTCAGCGAGGAACATTGGTTTTGTACTGTTGTTCAATTTTATGATTGTAGCATGTAGTTACATTATTTGGTGGGTTGTCAAACTTGTACTCCCAAAAAACTCTTGGCACATATATTTGTGATGATCAGTAGTTCTAACTTCCTGTGAACTCCTAAAATAAAGAGATTATTGCTACTTGTCGAACTAGTAATTTATGAACAAGAGTTGTTAGGTGCTTTCTAATAAATGTGGCAAAAGCCAGATTGCATGTTGTGTTGAAGCTCTGATATGCTTACCTGATCTGATGCAATAAGAACTTTACCGAGGAAATAAAACATGGGCAGTTTGACAAAAAAATAAAAAAAAACAGTGAGGCTGTCCTTCAATTCTTCAAGCAAAATCCTTGGTATTTCTGAAGAATATTATTACTACATGTTCGGAGTTCGGACTACGTGAAGTAAAAGACACATTTATGCTTTAATAGAAAGTCTTGCTTCCCAGTCTATGGTATAACTATTTGCAAATATGCCTTCCTCCCCAGAGTATCCCAGGCATTATGACTTCAAGTTGATTTGCTTCCGATGGAGATGGTGCAAGCTTGAATCTGGGGAGCCACCTTCGTTGTTCCATTGAGAAAATTTACCCTTTTAATACTGAGATTTATGTATATTCCATAGGGAATAATGTTTGTGTGCTTGCCTTCCCTGAGTGCACCATGCACTCAAAATTTTGCCAGCCAGTGGATTTAATTCTAATGGTTGGTAAAGAAACCACCCTTTTAAACTGGTTAGTGCTCCAAAAACTCGCCGCGACTGTGTAGTTTTCTCGTCTTTTTATTTTCCTCGCTTTCTCCATGTCCTTCCATCCATCTTCCTCATGATTACTGTCTATGAGGCCCACTACCTAGTCAAGAGATCCGTTGCCTATTCACAAGCATGCCGTAGATCTGCCTCCATGTTGCTCCCCTTGCCATTTGCATAGAGGATCCATCTCGTCTCTCAGGCAAGAGATCCGCACCCCCTCCCCCCCTCCCCACCCCCATGCCTTAAACCATCCACTGCACAACGTACCATCCACTGCACAACGTCCATCTCCCTCCACTCAGCCATAAAACTCATTGCAGCCCAAATCACCCTCTTCACCAGCTTTCCTTTTGCACGAAGGCGTTGATCCATCTTTCAGGTCACAAGGCCATTTTTTTCTATTACCAACGTATCTTCCCTTCATTTTCATGCATGTTTTCTTCCTTCCGTCAATGCAACTAAAGATATGGATAATCATTTAAATGAGAAAATAACACGTCGAAAATGCAGAAATGAAAAATCTTCATGCTGAACTATTCAGTCATTTTGATAGCAAAATCAATCAAACTTCACCAACTACAAACAAGTTTGATAGTTAATAAGATACATATCACATGACTGGGTTTTATTCTTTTTTTTTTTTGAGAAGGGAAAGGATGACCACTAGTTTGGTTGTCATCCATGTATATATATATCATCAAGGAGAAAACATCATGTACAAGAGAAAAGCTCTCCAGCAGAGAGCAACAAAAGTAAGACAAAAAGACGCTAGTCAAAGCCCCAATCCCGAAGAAGAGAAAACATGTGATGTACAATCTTATCCACCTGACATCTCTTCCCACAAAAAATAACTCGGTTGCGCTGAAGCCAAATGGCCCGGGCACCGGCCAGAAAGTTCGCCACCGGAGATCTCCAATCCGGTCTCTGTCTACGAAGTCCCCTCATATTGTGCCAAAAGTCGTCCGCCGACAAGGGCACACCGCCCATGCTGCCCGTCCTGGACCAAACCTCTCGTGATACTTGGCAACTGAAAAAGAGGTGGGCGACATCCTCCTCCAACTCTCCACACAAAACACAAGAAGTGTGCCCTGTAAACTCTGGTGAGAATCCGCTCCTACCGCAGAAGCCAAGCAAAGACCTTGACTTTCTGCGGCAAATGGGAGCGCCAGATGAGTCTGCAATCTGCAATGAAATCCTTTGAGTCGGTGGTGGCCGGAAGAAAATGAAGGTAGATGCTGCGTGCCGAGAAGGAGTCAGATACCCATATCCATCCGTTTGCGTCGGATGTGGATGAAAAGGAGCGATCCTCTGATGAAGCGATAGTAAGTCAGAAATCCGCTGATCAGAAAGGGGAGACCCGAAAAGGGAAGTCCAAGAGCCAGTCCCCGATCTGAGACCAACACTCAGCCACAGATGCGTCAGGATGAGCTGCTAGGGCATGTAGCCGTGGAAAGGAGTCCGCAAGAGGGCCCCCGGGTAGCCACTCGTGTCGTCAAAATGAGAATACCTCCCCAGAGCCAAGTGATGGAGTCATAAAATAACATGTAGAAAAAAACTGGGTTTTATTCTTAACTGGTGATAAAATAACATGTAGAAAAAAACCATTACATCATAATTTTCCAAAAATATTTATGGTCAAAACATTTTTAGTTATCCCAGCATATATAGTATCCAACTTTTGATAACCCAATTTCCAATATCCCAATGATCCTTAGGTCGAAATTAGGCTGAAGTGAAAATATGGATCCAGGCATATTCTAACCATATGAATATTGACATGCTTTCATTTGCTATGGAAAGGAATCATTTTAAGCCTCATTGGAAAGAAATCATTGCCATTGTATATTCAAACTACAGCAACATGCATGAAGTCAACGTCACCATTAGTGCATAAAAAGATAATTGGGAACAAATTTTATGAACAAACTTAAAGAATAAAAGGAAAGACATTGTAATTGCAGAATAGATTCGCTAGTAAAATATTATACAGAGCACAGATATTTTGCAAATTATCCTTTTATTCCATTTTTTATTCTATGCAACTGTTATATTAATATACAAAAGTATATGCTCCTGAAGATAATGTAAGAGACAACTGGGTATGGTCAGTTGGTGCAAAGTATATCCTTTTATTCCATTTTTTTCAGTTCGGAAGGTATATGAAATGCTAAGTGCAACTGATGTAATTGATGATGGTGACTTGTAGTCGAACTGCACCATTATATGGAAGAGCTCGATACCGTTAAGAATCAAAATTGTTGCTTGCCTTCTTTGACATGGGCAGCTCCTCACCAAATCTTATAGATCCCGTTGGCAGCTTGAGGCCGACATCACCTACGTCTTGTGCAATAGTGCTGTTGAGGATACTAAGAAAGTTTTTTGAATGTGAGGTGGCACGAGAAGTATGGGCAATCACCAGGAGTCAATGGCTTAGCTTATCCATCGGTAAAAGCATTTTGGAGTTCCTTTTGAAGTGGTAATATGCTGGGAAATCAGCAGAAGCATGTCTGGAGGCGGAGGAGAGTACTAACCATATCTACTTTTATGGGCAATATGGTCACAAAGGAATGCGGTCATCTTCAGGAATGAGGGATGCTACACGGATAATATTGTAACACAGGCTGTAGAGTTATGGAACATATGGTCGTGCAAGTAATGGTGGAGGGAGAATTCAACATACAATTACTTTTGTTGTAATTATGATGTAACATTTTCTTATCGTTAATAAATCTGGATGTCTACCAAAATGGCAGTCATCCTTTCTGATCTCAAAACAACAACAAAAAAACAAGAATGAAAAATAATAGCATCCAAATTAAGTTCCTACCAGCTAGCATTATTATATATGTTGACTCTGGGGAGTGAAGAATGCTAAAGTCAGTGCTAGCAACATTCAGCTTCGTGTGGAGGCAGACATGTGTCCATATGAAGGCAAATCTACTTCTGGGCGAACAGCAGGAGGAGTGAAGCGAAAGTGGATCTGCGAATCCTCTATGCAAACTGTACGAAGGGTGAAAACGGATTTGTGAGGCAGTTAATCCTCTATGAGAGGAAGAGGGGAATCCTCATTGCTATGTATATGCAAGGTTTGCATTGGAAGAAGGAGAATAGAATAAGATAAAAATGTATCAAATAGTGGAAAGTGGTTTTTCTCAAACCACATAAGAAATCATTCTTTTTCTGTTTTAACAAATGGTTTTGTTGCTAGACATTACGATTACATCCTAATGGTTGCCAAAGTTTGAGCGCACCTCCTTCTTGCTAGTCGTCCTTTCTCGTTTCAAAAAAAAAAAGTTTGAGCGCACCTTGCTTTTGATGAGCGCACCAACATTATATCCTATCCCTATATCCTATCCTGTATGTTTGTATATGCTTGAGATATTCATGATTCATCTAGTCACAAAGCATCGTCGGTTGTTGTCTAGAACATGTAGAAAGTGCATTGACGTTTGTTTTTTCTATGTGGTTATAATTAAGTTCCTGGGTACTCAATGCAGATATCTTACTGATCAGCTGCTCAAAGTCCAAAATGCGAATGAGGATAATAAGGTGAATGCCAATTGAATTTTATGCTACCTCTGGTTTGCTTCATATATTTATATAATAAGTATTTTTTACAGGATTTTGTTGTTGAAGCCCTACGATCCATTGCGGAATTGGTGACGTATGGTGACCAACATGATCCAGCCTTTTTTGAGTGAGTTAGCAAGTTGCTTGAGTTCTTTATCCTACTATTGTTAAAAGTCTCATTTGATGACAACTTCATGATTTTTCTTTTTCTTGTTCTCTTTTAGATTTTTCATGGAGAAGCAAGTTATGAGTGAATTTGTCCGCATACTTAGGATCAGCAGAACCACAAAAGTTGCCCTTCAGTTGCTCCAGACAATGAGTATTATGATACAGAACTTAAGAAGTGAACATGCTATTTGTGAGTGAATGTGTGAAATGGCTATAGTGTATATTGATAGATTTATGTTAATTTCGTTTCTGATATGGGGACATATCTTTTTCAGATTACATTTTTAGTAATGAGCATATCAACTACCTCATTACTTATTCCTTTGACTTTCGCAATGAAGAGCTATTGTCTTACTACATATCCTTCTTAAGGTACACAAACTACTTTGTCATTATCGTGCATGTTGATTATTTATTTATTTTTTGAAATGATCGTTCATGTTTATTAGATTTTTGTTTCTCTCTTGTGCGTTTAGCATAACTTGTTCAATCACTCATGTAGTTTCTTGTGTTTGTTGAAGGGCAATAAGCGGAAAGTTGGACAAGGGTACAATTCCATTGCTTGTGAAAATTCAAAATGTACAACATATTTCCTCCTGCACAATTGTTTACTCTATAGATTGTATTTGGATCTTCAGCTATTTCTTCTGTTAACTGTAAATTTCTCTGCTAAACAAAACATGTAGACCTCCTAAAAAAACATGCAGAATTCCATTCTTTTTGCTTAAGAGAGTAGCTATAGGGATGTCTTATTTCTTGGCTATTGACCTTGATATTTAAGAACCATAAAATGAATAAAAAATAGTAGAGTACGATATGCTAGATTTTATGGATTAAGATGTACAGGGTATAGCTAGCGGCGTAGGACACATGGTTTGATAGCAATTTAACGGGGCAAGTTTTCTTATTAAATTATGAAATTTATTGGCAACCCATGCAGCAAATGTAAGATTTTTGTGTTGAAAGGTTTCCTCATAACTTAAAAGGATCACATAGCTGGTTTATCTTTTGTTTTATGTGATTTATGCTGCCTATTCTGGCTTTATACTGTCCTTCAATGTTTCTTTCTTGTTCTAGGAGGAAGTTATGTCGTTCCCACTTTATTTTGAAGCTATAAAGTTTGCATTCCATGAGGAAAACATGGTTCGCATTGCTGTCCGTGCATTAACACTTAATGTCTATCATGGTAAGTTGGTAAGAGCTCATATCCTAATGTAGTTTTCTGTCTCAGTTTGTGTACTTCATCTTACTTGCTGATCTTTCTTTGTTGTCCAAATGATTTACTTTTGCAGTTGGAGACGAATATGTCAATAAATATGTAACATGTAGCCCACAATCAGAGTATTTTTCAAATATGGTCAAATATTTCCATAAACAATGCAGGAACTTGGATGACCTGGTATCTCAAGCTGCGAGGTGAGCTTAGAACTTTTTTTCCTTTCTTGTTACAGTTATTAGAGGATACAGGGTTATACAAAAAATCGGACCAGCATAACTGAATGGTCATTGCTGTAATAGTAGATGGTCTGTTCGATAAAAATTCTCTCCATTGGAAGTTGAGAACCAGCTGAATCAGTCTGTTAATTCTGTTCAGACTTTCTTTTTCTGTAAAACATCCGAGTAAAAAACTAAAATAGTATGATCAAACCGCTGGAGAACCGGTCTTCGACGCTTTTCCAACTCCTAACCTGAGACCCCTTTCAAAAGGAAAAAAAACTTAAACCTCGAATGGTATACTAACATTTTCTCTAGAAACTTTCTTGAGCATGTCAATGAAGGAGCAATCTTTGAGTTTTTTTTTTTGAAAGTGGCATTCTTTGAGTTGATGTATGAATCGGTAAAAGCTTCTGTGAATTTAATCTTGTTCCATGCCACTTCATTCTTTCGTTCATCATCTGGAAGATAAATATTAGTTCTTGCCCTGTTAATTGATTTTTGGATAAATTTCGCTAAATGCCCTCCAATTTTGATTGTTTTCCCAACTCTATCCTCCAACTTTACTTTGTAACAAGACCTGTCATTCAACTATTACTTGTTTCACTAACTACCCTTTCATCGGATATAGGAGGTTTACTGGTTATGCTATTTACGTAGCCTCGTGTGTACCCTAAGAGTCCTACGTGGCAAATCATTAAAACATAAAAATAATAAAAAAATAATATAATAATTAAAAAAAAGAGAAAGGGCCTCACCCCTCCTCTCGACTTCCGACGAGGCCGCCGGCCAGAGGGAGGGGGCAGCTCCCCTCTGCTATGGTGCGTGCGCGCATCACCGGTGTGATGCCCTCCTTTACCGGACACGCGAGGAGGTTAGAGAAGTGGGTGACGCGTTGGCCAGGAAGACAATGGGAGGCGGAGGGCGGAAGCCTTGGGTCAGAGGGCAGGAATGGTGAGGATGAGGCATGCGCCGGAGTCAGCGGCCTGCTTGGAGAGCTCTGGGACGGTGTAGAGGGGGTTGAAGGTGGTGACATCGGCGCCGAGGCGGACGGCGGCGAGAAAGGTGATGGGGAAGTGGAGTGAGTTAGGGGCGAAGATGAGGACGACGTCACCCTTGAGACACCGCATAGGCGTCGGAACCTTGTGGAGCTGGGAGAAGGAGAGGGACTCGCCTGTGTCGGCGATGGCGAGGCATTCGGGATGGCATCCGGAATCACGAAACAGGAACCCGGTGGCGGAAAGGTTGGGATCCGGGGGGGAAGTCAATGGAATGGTGGATCGACCGGCGCAGAAGCCCCCCTCTTCATCTGTGCTCTCCCTGCGCCGGCGTGTGCAGGAGGGGGGGGGGGGACGTCACCCTTGGAGACGTCGCAGAGGCGTCAGAACCCTGTGGCGGCGGATAGGATAGCTGAGTGGAGATGGGAGGAGAGGCGCTTGTGTTGGCATCAGCGATGGCGATGTGGTCTGGGTGGCGTCCGGCGTCACGAAACAGGAACTCGGCGGCGAAAGGTTGGGATCTGAGGGGGAGTCGATGGGGCGGCGGATGAAGCGGTGGATCTGCTGGCGCAGAAGCGCCCCCCCCCTCCCCCCCCCCCACCCCCCACCCCACACACACTCTTTTGCGCTCTCCCTGTGCCGGCGTGTGCCCCCTTAACCTTGCCGGAGGTTGTCCGAGGATGACCTCCAGTGGCCTTTTTTTATTTTTTAATGATGCCACGTGGGATGATTTGCTTGCGTGGAGGAAAGAGAAAGACGCCATGTCGACATTTCAACGGAAAAATGGACTATCATAGGTCAAAAGGGTAGTTGGTGAAACAAGTTAAAAATGAAGGACGGTTTTATTACAAAGTGAAGTTGAAGGGTAGCGCTGGAAACGTCAAAGTTGGAGGGTATTTTGTGTAATTTATCCATTGATTTCTTTGCCAGTTAATGTGCACAACCTCAAGGTTCTCAACGACATTGATTAACTCCGTAGCAATGCACCTTGCACTTTAACATTAAATAAATAATTGAAGTACTAAAATAGTCTTTCTAGTTCGACTACTTAGATTTCTTTTTAATTATTGGCATCTCAAGCATCTTGTGATTATAGAAGTTTTGAAATCTGTTTTATAAATAGAGGAATGTGATAATGGTAATCTTATGGGTGTCTGTGCAATGATGAGCAAATAAACCGTCATACTATTGAAAATAAGGCTACATGACTTGTGCTATTATCTTATGCAAGTTTGTTTCTCCCTGTATTTTGATTACATGTGGGTTTTAACATTTTATGTTGTTAACACTGACATATGGAACAGGAATCCGGACACTTTTGACTCAGATTCCGGCATTCTTGTTGCAGTAGATGAGATTGAAGACAACTTGTATTATTTTAGTGATGTTATATCATCTGGAGTTCCTGATCTTGGCAGATTGATAACAGATAATCTCTTGCAGCTTTTAGTATTTCCTTGGCTGCTTCCATCATTGGGAAAGCAAAATGTAACGACTAAAGTTGAACTGACCTTCAGCATTAAACAGTGATGTTATGTTAATTATATGCTGCTATCAACAGTTTTAACGCTTTGATGTTGTTTCTCCAGGATTCACAAGTAGGCATCACAACTGCCTTATTTTTGCTTTGCTGTATATTGCATGTCTTCAAAGCAAAAGATTTGGCAAGTATTATTGCAGCGACGCTTTTTTTTCCGCCTGAGAGTTTTACTATGAGGTATAGAACAATGGCAAATGGTCATGGTCCTGAAATGAGTACGTCTGAAGAACCAATTCAACATGAGTTTTGTCCTGTTGATGAAAACACAGAGAAGAAAGAATACTTGCAGAACCTTTCTGATCTTGCCCAGCTAAATCTTGAATCCTCACAAAAGGATATTTGTGGTTCTCATGCCACCTTGAGGTACTATTGTTTGTATGATTTTGTTTTTTATAGTAAACAATCTACATGCTATTTGTTTGGTGTTGGTGATATTGATTTTGGTTATTTTGATTCTTTCTTGGTGAATATGGTAGGTTGTAAAAAAAAACTACAGACCAGTGCTGTCAAGATGGTTTTTGAGATAGGATCTAAAGACGCGCTAAAGATGGAGGATTGTAAAATCCTCCCATATAAATAAAATATGTATACATATATACTAAGCCTGCTACTTACAATATTACGAATACATATTTCTTGCAAATTATAAAATTAAAACCTCCAATTGAAATAAAGACACATATTTATGTAAATGGAAACAAATGAATAATGTAAAATGGTTGAAAATTAAATAATGTTAATATACAACATGGCCCATGCTTTGTAGTTTAGGCTCATCCTAGGTGTTCACATGATAACAATGTAGACTAGGAATTTTTTGTATTCACATAATATACTTTTCCTCTCTATATCTCGTCTCTCTTTCTCTTCTGTTTGTCAACTTAGGTGCTGCTGCCTTCAACCAAGAAGATCAAGCCTCACATTGTTCCCCCTTCGTTCGACCAAGAAGTTTGCTTCACAGAAGTTCATCTCTCAACATCCCTTCCTTTGAGGAAGCCTCAGTGCCTTGTTCTTGGTGCCTCTTTCTTACGATTAACTCCCGATCCCACCATTTCAATTCTTGAAGTGTAACAAATCCTTTTCCTTCCATGAGTTTGTACGATCTTATGACCCAAAATGCGATCCTAACAACTTTGGAGTAGAATCAATAAAATGGGATGTCTACAATAACTGGTACTCATCCTTTTCCAGTAAAAAAAACAACATTGGAGTAAGTAAATAAAGTAATAGTGAAGCAATAAGAATTGTCATGTAACTGAGAGAAGCTGAAGTTGCATAGATTATTTTCATCATCTCCACTTTTACAAAGTTTCAAGGCTATCCCTCACACTGATGGTAAATTCCTCCATTTCTTTAATGCAGTAGTTGGGAATTTTCCATAGTGGACAATTGATAGTTCAGTTGGATTTGCAGTCAATCAAAACAACAACAACAAAGCCTTATCCCACTAGGTGGGGTCGGCTACATGGATCATACGACGCCATTCCGCTCATTCGTTGATCCATGTTCATGAGATTCGACAGGGTTTTACGCTGGTTGTCGGGGCCTAACACAACCCTTCTCCTTTATCCGGGCTTGGGACCGGCTATAAAACATAGGCGGAGTTAAAAATATCAAGTAAAAACCATCTAATATTGTCCAACTACCTGTGGCTGAGAGAGAACTTCTGATTTAACCCTTTTGTGAAATCAAACCTTAATCCTTCAAAAAGCTCTGGCTTCAAAGACATCAGTGCCTCGCGTTGGATCTCCTCGAAAGGGATGGGGCATGGGAGGTTCAACCAGTCGACCTTCTCCAGCTCGGTGGCTCCGCGTTGCCTTTCTCGTCTTTCGGCGACGGCGGGAGCACGCCGGCGAGGCCAACACCGTAGGGATGAGGCGGGGGAGGAGGGGCGCTTCCAGGGCCGGCGGGGTCCGACGCCGGAGACGGAGTCGCGGTGGCATGGCTTGGGGAAACAAAGAAATAAATTTCCTTGCTGAAAGAAGAAAAAAATTATAGTGTATGCCATCCACTTGTATTAGAAATGACTACTAAGAAATATGTACAAGTGTGTGAGAAAGTTAAAACAGAAGCCCCCAAAGTGTACAATATATATCTTCTAAAAGAAATAGAATCAATTTGAGGATAATCTTGGGGTGAGCAAAACTATGCTTGGGATTGGATGGCCTGTCCCCTGATTAGTTTTACCAGGAATGGAAAAATCATTCTCGGTTGGTTTGGTCCTGGTTCTAACTGGAACCAGATCTTCCTAGTTTAAACTAGGACAAAAAACTGTGACATCCCAAGTTTTTTGTTTATTTCCCTTTAAGTAAAAAAAATATTAAAATAAATTTTACACTAAATAAACTCATTAAATACAATATATATTTTATGAGAGGCAAAAAGAATGACTATCGAATTTTGGTGTCATCCGTATATATATATTATTATAGAAGTAGAAGTGTGCATGCTGGGACAAAGTACGGTTAGTATTATTTTAAGATTATTAAGCCTTTCTAGAAAATGACTAAGTAATCATTTAAGTAGCAGTACAATAGAATATATAGTTATGCATAATAAACAATCCTAAACCAGGTTGGGTTGGGCAAAAATTTTGTTTTCCCTTCCTTTACCTAATCCCAACCGGTTCAGGCTAGGTATTTGTAAACAAGATTGTTCTCAACCCAGTTGAAGTACATGTTGGGACAATACTTGGATTTCTGGGTCAGACTGGGATGACTTGGCCGTTACATCCTGTGTCAACCCCTAGAAAAACCATTTGGATAAATGTTTTGCCTATCTTTTCCTATCATGTTTTTTTCCTAACCATCGTAAGCATAAGCTATTATTTAAGTCAAAATTAAATTTCAATCATTCCCTTATCCGGTTGTCTTTAACAGGGAAATTTTACTATCATATATTAGTGTTGGAGAGGATTTACAAGTTTTGGGTTCTTTATGTTTCTTGGCCACTTTGCTGCAAACAAAAGGTCAGTGTGGAGCCAGTTATTTTGCTCTTCAATTGCTCTAATCCCAGTTGCTAGAAAGTTATAGGTTTCTGTGATTAACTTTTATCATCAATAGAGTTGGATGAATCAATGCTAGATGGACTGGGAATCCTTCCTCAAAGAAAGCAGCATAAAAAGCTCTTGCTGGTAATTCTTCACAATTTCCAGCACTTTTATATTACCTAATTTACCCTCAATACTTTGTGATTTATTCTCAATTTAATGAGTATTACCTTATATGCCGTTGGAAGATTTGGTGTCCTCTCTCTAAAAAAAAAGAAAATTTGGTGTCATGGAAATTTCATGAATGGTCAGGAAAAGGAATGATGCAGTCTTTTTTTATAATTTCCAAGAGAAAAAGAAAGGTGGGGAGGAAAGTTGTGATTGTTTGGTATTACTGCTGGAATGCCATCTACTTCAGAATGTTGATGAGAACAGTTCTGGATGATGATCATATATTAACTACATCCATTGCCACCTTTGTTTTCACTAGATAAATGACTGTGCAGTGCACAATCAAAGTAATTCAAACCTATTGTTATAAAAGAATGCAATCTTTCTAGTCTTTTATCTACAACTTATTTTAGATTTATGAGAATATATATGTGATCTAATTACTAAGATGTGGCACTATATGTATGGTGCATTAGGTGCACTAAACTTTTTCTGCCCTCTTTTTTTGGGATGATGTAAGAATTGTAGGAAACTGTAGAATTGGTTGAACAATACGAGTAGGTAGCATATTTAAATTGACAACAACAACAACAACAACAACAAAGCCTTATCCCACTAGGTGGGGTCGGCTACATGGATCATACGACGCCATTCCGCAACACAATATATTCGTTGATCCATGTTCATAAGATTCGATAGGATTTTACGTTGGCTGTCGGGGCCTAACACAACCCTCCTCCTTTATCCGGGCTTGGGACCGGCTATAAAACATAGGCGGAGTTTATCTTTTCTTGCACTAATAGAATTCTATTAATTTGAGATGCTTATGCAATGTTGCATGGAAGTACTTGTGGCATGCAGACTGCATTGCAAGAAGTCCTCAGCATGTACAATCTTTTCCACAAGATATATCCACAAATATGCATATCTATGTTACATCCTTAAGAAAGAAAAAAATATTTTCTGATGTCTTTCCTGCATGTAACTTGACAACTTGTGAAATCTTTGGATACAAGGATAAACTCTTTTGATACAAATACTGTTCCAACCATTTAATCAATTATTTTTGTGATGTATTTTCAGCAAGCTTTGGTAGGTGAAGACACTGGTGAGGAGCAGCTGTTTTCATCAAACAGCATGGTGAAAGATAATATAAAAACAGAGCTTGACAGATACCTGCTGGTTCTTAAGGTAATATATACTCCAAACCGTCACTTGGAACTCCATTTTCAAAATGTTCACTGGTTAAGGTTGCATTGTTGTCTGATAACAAGATGAATACAACTTATGGGATTATGCCTTTAGATAAATTATAACTCATTATTTAGCATATTTGTTTGGTTAAATGTCGTTGCTGAAATATTTAGGGTTTTTTGGGCATTATGCCTTGGGGGGGGGTGGGGGGGGGGGGGTGTTGTATATATGCTATAGGATTGACATTTTTCTGTTTTTCCATGCTTTGACATTTTGGATATCAGTGTGATATCGAATTAAACTAATGCTTGGAGCATCTAGTCAAAATAAATATGCCATGGGCACAATGAGTTATTAGATGCTAAAAACTTTATGACCAGGTAAAAGAATCTTAAACAAAGATATTCGCCGTCTCCGGTGTGCATAAATAATAATCATATGGACTTAAGTAGTTTTTCCTTCTGCAGTTGACCTTTTTCCCTCTTAAATATAGATGTGAAACAGATTGCCTTCTGCACTTGAACATGACTGCTTTTTTTACCTATTTGCAGGATCAATTCAGGTTGCCCTTTCACATTGAGCAGGAAATAAACCCGCAAAGCAACAGATACCAGGTCTACCTGCAACTCTTGATTATGTATTGCTTCTTGTTTTCTAAGTTCTGAAATTATCATCATATGCATATATCAAGCAGTAAGGAAAGATAGAATAAAGAAGTTGGATTATGATAAGTGTAACATCTCAACTGAAGTATTTTATAACATATTCAATGGTATCTTGACGTTAAATTTCATTGTAACCTGAGCAGGAACTGTAAAAAAGTGCTTAGTCTGATTTGATTGTTTTAAACCAATGGGGAGCTGGTATTATCTTTTAATCAATTGATGAGTTCTGAAGTTGCAGATGATTTACCATTTATATAATTGTCATTTCTGTTTTAATGTTTCTTTGAAAGTGAATTGTCTTTTATGTTTGTAGGTACTCGATGCATTAGTCGTTCTTTTCTGCAGGTCCATTGTATCTGCAGAGATCCTATGGCTTGGTGGCTGGCTTTTCAGGCAGCTCCTTCCGCATGGCGAGGATGGATTCACTGCCCTTCATCTCAGACAACTCAAGGTGTCCTCATTGAAGTCATTCTCTATAATAGAGTTTAGGTGTAGGACTTAGGTTTATCTTAATGTTCAGGCAGCTCCTTCCTCTTATAAGTTTTTTTTTCCATTTCTCGATAGGGATTTTTTTTTTTAATTCTTTGTTGTATTAGAGGAAGGAGTTTCAAGACAAACAGTTTTGAGCACGGTCCCAAGCCCGGATAAAGGAGGAGGGTTGTGTTAGGCCCCGACAGCCAGCGTAAAACTCTGTCGAATCTCATGAACATGGATCAACGAATTGGCGTCGTAAGATCCATGTAGCCGACCCCACCTAGTGGGATAAGGCTTTGTTGTTGTTGTTGTTTGTTGTTGTATTAGAGGATAAAAAATAACATTACTTGTCACTTGACAATCATTGTTGATATGCAAATATCTTCAAGCATCTATTTTAAGACCAGTTTTTTTAAGCATTAAATTTACCTGTTATAATTTAGATTTATCTTAGATGGAACCAAGATTTGTTTCCATTTCTCGATGAAGATTCTTTTTAATTCTGTGTGGTCGCTGGAGGATACAAAATAACGTTACCTATCACTGAACAATAACATGCTGATATGCATGAATCTTTGGCATCTATTTTAAGACAAATTTTATTTAAGTATTAAATTATCTGTTTGGATTTTCTTGACTTTTATTTTATGATCATCTCAACAAGTTGATGGTTGAGTTAATGTGGTGATCGATTCAGGATATACCTTTTAGTAGAAGAATCATCATTATCTGATTTCCTGTTATATGTAACATAAATATGTAACTCATGTTCAATTCTCTTGCCCAATCGCATAATGTTACAGATACACCATTTGCAACCACAAAACATTATACGACCAGATATAAAGCCCAGATCATTATGCTTCATGTTTAGTCTTCTAATATGACTTTTAGCAGTTAGTTGTATCCTACTGTGCTAGTTCTCATTTGTCATATCCATATCCATTAATATTTAGGACGCACACAAGATTAATACCAGCAATGTATTAGCTGAAATAAAAGGAACTTGGTGCGATCTGCTGATGACTGTTCTTAAAGATGAATGGAGGAATTGCAAAAGAGGTATCCTGCATTACTTTTAGGTTATTAATTTGTGTCTCTGTATCACATGAGCTACGCCTTACTTTATCCTTTTGATCAGCAATTGAAGCATCTTCACCTCCGAAAGTGCCCAAATCAATACTTCTACCGCCGAAAGCACCATCTTCTGAAGGTTAGGTTTACAATGCCTTACTCCATAACCTTAACGTATTACTTGCCTGCCTAGAATTAATTCATGTGTTTTAGCATTAGTTTGAAATTAATATGAGATTGATAATGCAGGGGAGTCCTCTTTTTCTGCGGGTGAAAGAATGTGCGAGATGATCAAGGTCTGTTTCTTTTGATTTGCATCCAACATTCAGTACCAAAACCACTAAATTATGTTATGTCTCCTTGCTGCAAAACGCTGTATCTTGTTATTGATCACTTTCTTCATATTCATTTGGTGAACTGCTAGGATTCATGTTGTTATAGGAACGCATGAACATTTACCTTAAGATGGTTGCATATCAGATATTAATATACTAATTGGAAGCTCTGCATTATCAAATTCAGTATGTGAATTTGATTATTTGTAGCTAAGAGGGATCCTGTTAATGCTTTTCTCTTGTAAACTTTTCTCAGTATTTTTATACACTTTTTATTCCATCCAATTAGTATTGCAATTTCTTATTGGCCATTATCACTTTTGAGACTAGCCTCTTTCACCGCCACTGATGGGTGAGTATGGTCACTGGGAAATCCATTAGGTAATAGATTATTTGGATTGACATGGCTCTCCTTGCATATTTCTTTTTGGAGCTTGGAAGTATTTCTTTTTGCCTTGACTAAAGTTCGAAATGGATATGGTGACAAGAATAATAGCTTGTTATTGTTAGGTCTTCTATGTGACATTGAGGGCATGCTTGCTCTTTTTTCCTAAATATATCCTTTTTATTTTGTATATGCATTGACAAAGCATCATTTCTCAGTGCATGTGCATTGAAGGCATTATATGATTACAATTTTTCATGGTTGAAACACTTTTATCTTTATCTTCACATGTATGCTTCGTTTAACTCGGTTATTTTTCAGGTTTTTGTTCTTCAGCGTCAACTCCTCATTTTCTCGTCTGGTGGAACATTACCCGATCTCCATCCTCTAAGTTCTCCTATGAACTCACCTGCATATTCCCGCACAAAAACATCATCACTCAACGTTCTAGTACCAAAACCTGGCGCTGAAGTTGGTCTGGGTAATCTACTGACATTCCATCAAACTTTTTTCTTATTCATATGTATATGATGCATATATTTTTCAGTTCGATAGTAATCCTTCTGTTTTTTGTTTTCTTCAGCTAATGCAATACCTTGTAGGATTGCATTTGAAAGAGGAAAAGAACGCAATTTTTCCTTTTTAGCAATGTCTAGGGGTACATCCGGTTGGGTTCTCCTTGCCGAAGAATTACCCTACAAGCAGGAAAGTGGAGTTATTCGAGTTACAGCGCCTTTGGCTGGTTCAGATGTATGTATATTTATTAATCTTTATGAATTTAGTTTTGAATTTCACATGCGTATAAATTGATCCTAGCCTGGTCAGGTGTATTTATTAATCTCTCTATCTCATCTTGCTGATGCTTGAGATTCTTTAGTGTTGGACAAATGGTTCAGTTCTTTGCATATTTGCAAATTTTAAATATCCAAAATTGCCATCTGTTCTTCTATAGATCTTTAATTGTCTTCCACAAATACATAATAGCTTAGCTCAGAGGCAACTTAGTTCTGTTATGTATCCGTCTGTTTTGGTCTAGGCCTCATGTTAAGGATCTAGTGTGCTGATTTTTATTTGCTTATTTGTTTCCTGTGAAAAGTACAGTTGTGTTGTTCTGATATGAAGAAAGTAGCAAACACTGCTGACTCTTTGTATGTCATTTATAATCAGCCTATAATTGATGAGCGTCATCCTAAGTGGCTTCACTTGCGCATTCGTCCTTCAACTTTGCCCTTTTTGGATCCATCAAAATTTGAGAATTTGGGTAAAGGAAAGATGAAGATCTTGGTTGATGGGAGATGGACTTTGGCCTTTAAGAACGAGCAGGCTTGCAAGGCAGCGGAGTCCATGGTTATGGACGAGCTGAATCTACTGCACAGTGAGGTGGAGAAAGAATTAAGGCTTTTGCTCAAACTAGACATACCAGGACTTGCCTCGCAGCCCGGGACACCTGTATTGGCATTGAGAACTGACGCCGAAGTTCGTTAACATTTCTATGTACATGCGAATGTGAAATAGTAGTGGCGTTTATTGGTGTCGATTTGTCACTCAGTTTCTTGCATGAGCTATCACCACCATTGTGCATTACCATTGTAGTTCTCATAGATCAGTTTTTTTCCTAACAGAGCAGTATAGAATTTGAGCTATCAGAATCAACGGCGGCTCAATGTCATTCTTTGTAAATTAGTTGCATGTCACATTTTCTTTCCGTCCTTTGTAATTTGTAACATCTAGTATTTCATTCTTTAACAAGCTTACCCAGTGAAAGGGTAGTATATGAGTTGTATTTAGTATTTACACAGGAATAATGTATTTTGCTGAAATATAGTAGATACAGCTTTGATGGTGCTTAGAATATTTCCTCCTTTCTAGGTGGTCGTCCTGAATCCTGCACCTTTCGCCTATATGTACCTATTTATATATGATCATACAACAACAACAATAACAAAGCTTTATCCCACTAGGTGGGGTCGGCTACATAGATCATACGACGCCATTCCGCTTTATTTATATATGATCATATGAGTTCTTTTTTTTGTTCCACTATACATGTAAAAGTTGTGAGCCCTCTTTACCTTCCATCGTGATCTATATGGTTGTTTTAGTACCTGTGACCTACCTTATTCTAAAAACAAAAGAGCGTGAGGAAAACGTCACTGAAATAAGAAATACAACTTCATTTCAAAAGAAAGAGAAAAAAGACAGAATAGAATTCCAGTCTCTTTTTTTTTTGTTTGGGAACAGTCACAATGTTCCATCACAGCAGATACTAGTCCCACTTTTTTTGTTAGATATATTCTATTACATGTCTGATGAGAGGAAATTAGGTAACCTCAAATCCCCAAGGGGCAAAAGGAGTGCACTCCATGTTTTGCACAATTAGTCATTTTAACTGTACTAAAAGATGAAAGTGGCAATTCGCCTTTTAGGTTGTGCCCTAAAAGTGGATGACCTCCATCATTCCGCTTCCTTCCGATGCTTTTATTCCAGCAAATGAGTCTGGCCGTAAACGTGGTTGCACTTCAAATTCTCACCTATTACCTTGCAAGTGCCCATAAATTACACCTCGATTATGTTTCTTCCCTGCTAAAGGAGGCTAATTGCAGTGGTCACTGAACTGGGGCCATGCATTAAACGTAACAATCAGATTTCCCCTCTGGCGGACTCCCATCGTTTTATCGGAATTAAGAGCAGAAGTCCCCAATGGCTTCTCTGTCTCTCCCTGACAGGAACAGAGAGCCATGCACATCCATGTGCTGCTGCATGCCCTTGATATCTGAGGGGTGCTGCAGAGACGCTTTTGTGATCGTCTCTTTAATGCATACATCTCATTCATTCTGCTGCCTTTAGAGCCACAAGCCCCGAGGAGAGCATGTCTTTTGCAGCCACTCCCCCCAGTGGCTTTTACAGCGTGCATGCAAAGCGCATCCGAATCACTGTAAGGGGCGATGGAAAGCAAAGCAGCAACGTCAGGAACTTGTCCCCTTCCCTCCTTTCTGCCATGTCCGCTTTCATGCAGACACGGAAGCCCGTAATATATATAGGGTAAATTGTTTAAAAAATCTTAACCTTTAATTTTTTTGTTCTCAAATCTAGTTTCAATTTTTATTTTTATGTAAAAACTCATGAATTTTGAATTTATTCTTAAATATATTCTAAACTTTTACTTTTGTATAAAAAATTATGAACTTTAATTTAATTCTCAAATCTAGCATAGACCTTTATTTTAGTTTTAAAATTAATTATAAATATAGCATATTATTATATTTTTATTTAAAAATAATAATCCAGCGATCATTGCATAGATAAGTTGTAAAAAATAAAAGGGTAAAATTTAAAATATTATTTACAACTTTAATAGTAAATTAGTTTAAATTTTAGCCTATCCTATCATTAGATAAAATAAGATCGTAACAATTAAAAAATATGATAATTAAATTAATTTGCTATCAAAGTTGTAAAATATATCTTAATTTTGTCCTTATATTTTTTTCACAACCTGTCTATATAGTGATCACTGAATTATTATTTTTAATAAAAATATAATAATATGATATATTTATAATCAATTTTAAAATTTCAAAATAAAGGATATATTTATAATCAATTTTAAATTTTAATAAATATATATTTATAATATATATGCTACTTGAGCTAAACTTATCACCTGTCACTCATTTCTTTTTTTTTTCCTTAAATTCACTATTTTTTTCTTTAAACCCCAAAGTTAACGTTTTCCCCTGATTATAGGTTGCATTTAATGATTTTTAACCTTTTTTTTATCAATTTATGTCATGATCTTTTTAATATTTCTTTATCAATAATCTTTTTTTATGAAGTTTAGGACATCTCCTTTAAAATAAGAACATTGTGTCTTCTATTTTTTGATTTGTTGAATTAAAAATTTATAAATCATACTTAGTTTTTCATTTATTTTTTTAAAAATTTATAAATAAAAAAACGGGGCACAGTGTTCCTTTTTTAGAAGAGGAACACATTTATTAAATTCATGAAAAAATTTAATAGCAGCAGGCAAGTTGGCTAATAGATAATATTTTTAAGTTTCATTCATTCTTTAATATTTTGTACCTTAAAGTTAAATGTTAATTATTTTGAATATCTATCTTGGACAATTTCAAAAAAGAAAAAAAAACAAGTTTTATGGGAGGGTAATCCCGGCAATTTATTGATATTTTACTCGTCATTGGTCCAGGTGACTGCACAAGAGAAAACTATTATTACTTACTAATATCCTCTTTACCACGGTAAAAGGAGATAGTTACGCTATTTTTACATTGTGAACTTATAAGAACCACCAATCCCTAAAAAATATATGTTTTAAAAATATAAGTAATTTCATAGTGAAATAATTTATATTTAATTTTTTTTAGTGATTCAGAATTTGAAATATTATTCATTTTTCTTACAGAAAACACCGCATGAAAAATAGAGATTGCTAGCATATCCTTTTTTAGTAAGCGGATTGAATGGGGGGAGATCATGTTCAAACTCCGAAAGCAAGGATCCGCTTAAAATGATCCCTCGACGCTTCTTAAAATGATCCCTCAACGCTTCTTTTACTAGGAATATAACTGAGAAGAAGTAATTTACTGAAAATAGAGAAAAGGGCATAAGAAGAATAATATTAATTTTACAGGTACAAAAGTGGCAATTTTTGGTGGTTCTAAATTTTGTACAGCGGTCAAAGGTCAATCCTGCTCGGTAAGACGGAGCCCATGAACCCCGAATCCCCCACGTTTCCCCCTTTGCCCTCCGCCACCAACCTTACGCTCCCGCCCTTTTCGACCGTTAGCGAGAGGAAGCCCTCCCGGAGGACCTCCCTCGCCCATCTCTCGAACAGGCTCTCCAAGAACAGACCGGACGACCCCGTCAGCTGCTCTACGGCCGTCCGGTCGACGACCAGCGACCGGTTCTCCTCCTCGCCTGCGCTCCTCGACGCCTCGTCGAACGCCCTGCGGAGCTTCGAGACGATGCCCTCAGTCATGCGGCGGCTGCGCTCCTCGCCGGTTTCTAACGTGAACTGGACGGTTGATTCCGGGAGCTCCTGAGGTAGGAGATGTCTGCATCCCGTCTCGTCAGTTAGATCGCTAGGCACGGGATCCTCGTCGTCGTCGACAGCTGCCATGATGTTGAGATCGAGGATGTCTTCCCCTGTTCGCCGCTTCTTCGAGCTGCTCTGCGGCTCCTCTTCCGGCTGCTTCCTCTTGAAGTCAGTGGACGACGACTCTTCGACTTGCAGCTTAATTCTGAGGACGCCATTGTCGCACCACTTGTCACTGGACTCCTCGGACTTGGACGACTTAGAGATGGCCAGTACGAAGATCGCGTCATCTAAACTCGCATCCCTGCCGAGGGAGTCCTTTAGGCCATCAACGATGGTTTTTAGCGAGTTGGTGTGAACTCCATCGATGCCTTCGATCAGGAAAACGCACTTCGAATCTTTCGCCAAAGCTTCTCTGATGGTCTCGGCGCAATTCTTCGGGTTTGTACGGATCAGCTTATTTGTGGATCCACAAAGCGATTCAGCCATGACCAAAGCCATCCTTCTCTTGGCAACATGATCATTCCCGTGTATCAGCAGCCACGTACCCTTCTTCTCGCTAGTTCTCAAGTCCTGCAGCGCTTCTACGATTGAAGGAATCACTTCAGACTGCCAATGGATGTTCTCTTGCAACAGCCGTGTTACCTCTCGCAAATCCGCCGCCACATGCCTCGTTTTCGATGTTGCGGAATCCGAATACAAAGTGCTTCCCAGAGCAAGAGTCGTCCCGGCCTGCTGTCTTGCAGGGAGTGTGATGGAATGCGAGTTCAATTCCGGTGGCCATTGTTTGGTTGGTTCGCCTTTCGCCGGCCGGTTACACTTGTCATTAAGAATGGCGCTGGAGAAACCGCTGCTGAGCTCACTTTTGATCGTGGATGAAGGAATGAAGTGTGTCTCAGTGGTACATTTGCCCTGGGTGGCCTGTAAACTGCCGGATCGCCATGTCTGAGACGGACTAGTGCTGTCGCTGGGCAAAAGATTCTGGCCGAACAGAGGGTTGTGCCTGTTCTGATGGATTCTTTGGCAAAGCCTACTCCACTTCCTTCTTAATTCCCCTACGGCATCCTGAAGAAGGAAAAGAGGAGACATGAACACAAGACGCACATGCAACGCCACGTTTCTTCATTCGTAATATTTTTACCTCTTTCTGTAGACTCCATGGTTTATTCGGTTGCAACCAACAGGGCAAAGGAACGGAAGTATTACTCGCCTCTGTGGCTCCTGGTTTCAGAGAGGAGGCTTCTATCTCAAACTTCGAAGCACAGTCCGTGCAGCAATGGAGTTTTTCATCTTCTTGCGGTCTCAAAATCTTGGGTTCAAGCAGTTGGACAAGGTTGTGGCTTATTTTTGGAATCCTCAGATCTAAGTCACTGCAAATTGGAAGAGAAGGAAAAAAAAAGAGCTGTCATATAATCTTGAAGGGTCCAAATTTAAAAAATAATAAAAAAGTGCCCAAATTTATGTTTGTTGACATGCGAGTTTTATTAGACACTGAGTAAGCTTATTTCTGGTGTCTATAAAAACTCCAAATCGCCTGCAACTAGGTTAAATTTGCTGGCTTTAACTAGTTATAATAATCTGCATGGAGTGTATAAAAAAATTAAAATCATATGGGCGTGAGAGGACAGAAAAATAATCACATGGAGAACATGATGTGAAGTCACTAGCATCACAAATGTCAGGTTTAGAATGCCAGATCAGGCACATGACGTAGTCGTAAGAGTTCGCAAGCATCCCATCCCCTTACTTATCACAATAAGAGGAAGCCATTGAGTTCCTACCAAAAGTATTCTGTACCATCTTTCTGAACATGGCCAAAAAAAGCTAAGAGAAATTGACTGTAGTAGATGTTAGTCACTGTGTCTTTCGACTCTTTCCACCAAACCCAGTAGGATGGTGGTCCTGTGCTCAGGCAATGAGCACAAACCCTAACATTGCACAAGTGAAAAGAAATCTGAGATAACATCATGCACTGAGTATAACTTTCACAGAAACAGCAGGACACACTGAACTAAAACCAGTGAGCTTGTGCACGGAAAGAGACATGAAGCACTGGTTAGTGATCTCACCTGGAAGCTTGGAGGCTCAAAGCAAAGCCACCAGAGGGAACCATTACAGCTTGGAGGGCCCATTGGCTCTCCAGAGATGGCTGCCTCATCTGACACCTCATGTACGTTTGGAAGCTTGCAGTGGCCAATAGCCAGACCTTGCTGTTGCTCTCAGCCCCACTACCATTGCCGATGGCGCCCCTGAACTCAGACAGCAAGCTCCCCAACGCTGCCACCATGTGATCCACTGGCTTGAACCCACAGCCTCCTCTTGCTTCCTCATCTACTGCCCATTTCAAGTCTCCAGCGTATATGATTACACCCCCACCAGTTCTGTCCGATCTCAAAGAGTCGATCTTTCTCCTGAGATCAGACACCTTCATGTCGACATCACTCTTGTTCATGAGCCTGAGGTGAACGTAAGATATCTGGAGGTTGATGAACTGGACAGATTTGAGCTCGTCAGGGACGTCTCCGTTCTCCATCCTACCAATGAGCTCAGCCACAAGCCCCTCTGTCATGGAAGCAGAATCCCCCACCACCACTGCGTTGGTCCTCCTCGCTTGTTTCCTGAGCATTAACTCCAGCAACAGCTTCACATCCTCCTTGAGTGAGGGCTGCGCAGCAGGTGACTGGATTTGCTCAGAAGGCAGCTTAAAAAATTGGTTCTGCCAAAAGCTACTTCCCGGGACGATGAAATCCTTACGGGCCTCCAACAAAAATGGGGAGGACTGGCAAAAGACAGAAGCCTCCTCCTCCAGGTTGCTTTTGACGCAGGTGCTGGAGAAGCCGGCCTCTCTCATCACCCTGCTCACACTGGGGTCATCCAAGATGGACAGAATGAGCTGCTCCAGCTCAACTTTGATGGCCAAAAGAGGTTGCTGTTGCTGTTGGTGCTGGAGCTCCTGCGGAGGCTGCTGCTGCTGCTGTTCAATGCAGCCTCTTCTCTGGTGAGCCTGAGCTCTCTTGAGGGCTGCAATGAGAGCATTGGAAAGAGATGGCTGCGGGTGGAACAGAGAGCCGGAGGATGGTGGAGGACTAGTGGGAAGCCTGTTCAGTGCCACATTAAAGCAAAGCTCGAGCGCCCTGCACCGCAGGGGGTGAGAGGCAGGGTGATGAGGCTGAGACTTGAGGCAGGCTCTCCTCAGCAGGTTGGAGGAAGAATAGGAGGAGGAGGAGCTCAGAAGTGTTGCCGCGACATGGAGTGGCGTGACCTGTGCATGGCCTCTCCTCCTGGCCAAGTTGAGCGAGTGCTTGAGGACCGAGGCAGCCTCTGCTGTGAGGGCCTGTTGCACTGTGCAAGCCCCTGTTCGCATCACTTATTTGCCCACAACCCTCCTCGCCACCCCCGGAGTGATTACTCTCTTGCTTGCTCGTAATGCGCACTTGCTCGCTCTCTTCTTCGATCTGTGTTACTTTTCCCTTCCTCCCGACGCCTCCTTGTGGTGTGTTAGTTGTGAGAGATGGCTGCCCCGTTGCTTGCTCTCGCTCTTCCTACTACTATATTTTGGAGTGAGTTAAGAACTTAAGAGGAGGAACAATGATCACTGATCAGTACCTCTTGTTGTGGGTATAGGAGAGTTGGGACTTGGGACTGGAAGGGGGTTGGGCAACAGCATGCAGGAGCTCCTTTATACAGCTAAAACGTGGTCCTCTCTCTCTCTCTCTCTCTCTCTCTCTCGGGTAATCTGCATATATTCCATCTTTTTGGCTTGATTGACCAGGATCATTCCAGTGATATAGACGAACTCATCATTATGTTGGCTGCTTAATGATTAACCACTTTCAATAAGTAAACACGACATTCGTCTCTATTCTCTGTGTACTTATTGTTAACAAGCATTGAGTCATCTCATCTTAAAAAAAGAAACATCTCATCTTTATACCATTCTTGTGTTCTTAATCAGTGAAAGTGAACTCGATTGAATATTTAATTCGATCATTATTGTAACTCTATCATAATTTCTGTTTCAGGTTTACCTGTAATTGCTGTCATAAGGAAAAAATAGAAGTTGCAGAGCTTATAGGAATCGACCAAAACAATCAAAATGAATATTGCAAAAGAATATTATCTCGCATTACAAGTAGATCATCTCTAGACATGCCATTATGCTAACAAATTGATACTGATGAGGCCTACTGTTACTTGAAGGCATGATTCCACTGTGAGTCTGTGAGTTCCCCAACACACAAAAAGTGAAAGTGGCATGCTTTCAGAAATGGTAACAAAAGGAATGGAGCCCACTTTTTCAAATGAGAGCTTCCCACCTTTGCCCCTATTGTTCTTTGAATCGACAGATAAGTGCATCAAAAATCAAAATGTCATGAAGAAAAAAAGGCAGAGCGGATCGGAAAGATTTGCTGAAGCAACATGAACTTTTCTTTTTCGTGCTTTATTATATGATCCTAATGCCACAAGTGTCTCTATGCATAATGAGACTATGAAGCTAAACACTCTGTTTTTCTGATCTAAAATATCTAAGATTTGAAAATAGTTCGTGAGAAGCGACTTCAAGTGCTTTCTTTCTTCTCTCACCCTTCATGTAGACCGTGGCGGATCTTTTTGACCACTTTTTTTTTTTATTAGCTCAGTCCGTTTTGAAAGCGGTGTGTGTATGTGAGAGAGAGTAGTCCGTCACCACTATCTTTTTCTCTACTGTGTGTGGAGTGCTGATCAAGGGGCCCTTGACACTGTTCCTTTCTACTTTCAAGTAAATAAATTAAAAAAGCTAGGCGAACGGTTCGAGTGAAGAGGGTGTGGCTCGCATTTCGAATTTAAATTTATATTAATGTAAATTTTTTTTTGTTAAAAGTGTCATCTAATATTACTAGCTTACCAGATTAGTTGAGTTTGATGATAATTAATTTTTAATTTATAGACAATGTATATAATCGTTAAGTCATCGGCATCGCTTCTAAAAAATTGAAGTTGACAATAAAAAATAGAAATGGTTACATCATTAGGTTGATTCATAATAATTTCCTACTATTATTCAAAAGTATATATCAAGAAAGTATTCACATAGAAGCTCAAATTCATGACCAACGTTCATCGATAGTTATGGACTATCACTACTACTACTATTACTACTATTATTATTAGGAGCCATGAAACTTTACAATTAATCACGATCCTTTACCGTAATCGTTCTTCATTAATTATGCAAGGAAATCAATATGGAATAGAAGGAAGGATTGGGACATTAATAAGTAGAAAATTAATATGTTTCGACTTTCAAGTTTGAAATGTGCAACCGCCACCCAATAAAAAGTTGAAAGATGAACAAGCAACCCCAACTTTTTTTTTCCTTGATCTTTTTTTTGTGCCTTTTTGTAGTGCACCATGAAGTCGATCATTGGGAGCTTTTAGTTGCATGATAACTTTTGTGGCATGTTCGTAAAACTTATTCGCATATTCTTCTATCTTTTTTGCTTTCAGTTTGTGTAATGCAATATTTGCTTTTGGATGGTAACGATTTATATGATTTGTTATAAATTTGGAAGAAAAGTTAAATTATTCTTTGATATATACATAATCAATCAGAACAAAAATTGTAATAAGAAACTATTTCCTACGAAACAGTACAAAACCCCCATTATAACGATTATCACCACAAGAAAAACGTGTATTTCCGATCAATTTCTCACGTGTCAAAATCATTCGCATTTTACAACGAAAATTGTAGTGAAAAATCAAATTACTCCGAACCAACGGACCTACCTCATCGCTAATACTAATGGCCACATCTGTCGGTGTTAATATTTATTATTAAAATATTATAATACTATAAATTGATGACTCTAGTCGTCAGTACTATCGACGATGGGCCGTACCCTTGGTACTATCAATGACGATAAATATATTGACAAGGTTATCAAGATCGAAATTTTACATAAGGTCGAAAGGATCATAAGATCGATTGAATCGAGGATGGTGAGATTCTACATATTAATAAAAAAATATTTTAAAAATAATATATATATATATATATATATATATATATATGGATAACTTTTCTGCATTGAAATATTATATCACACTAAGTATATTGATTCTTAAGTCAAATTATATCAAACATATTAAAAATAAAGAAAAATATTAAATTTTGTATAAAATAATTTTATTATTATAAATATGTTTTTAATTAATATTTAAATGATTATGTTAATCATATAATATCGTAAAATGTGACCAAAATTAAAATTATATTAAGATTGTACTCTCAAGATAAGATCGAGATTGGTACACATATGTAATGTCATAAAATCTTAAAATTTAGGTTGAGATATTGATGACCTTACTTGTCGGTACTAAGCGTCAGTAGGATCAACGACCGATTGATTCGTCGATACTATCAATAGCACCAATCATCGGTATGTGCACATTTTCTAATCCTTCAGTAATTTATAAGAAATATTTTCAAGGTGTAAATCTTCTAATCCTTCTTTTTTAGTTTATTCAAGGTGTAGATTTCAAAGGACGGCACAAGTTAATTTGCTATATTGCAAAAAAAAAAGAATGAACATTTATAAGAAATATGAATCATTAAAAAAGCAAAAAAAAGAAGTGCAGCTACTGTGATACCCCCAGGAATTTAAAAGATTAATTATTATGACTGATGGATGATGATTAAATGATAAATATTAACCAAGATCAAAATTGATTATAGTCAATTAATAATTGTTTAAAAATTAATGATAGATAAATGATATTGACATTGATTGGTGATGGACATGAATAATTGAAATAAACATCATTAACGACTAATTGAGTAAAAGATAATTGATAATAGTCAATTAAAACTAATTTTGATTACAATAATTATCCAAATTGATTGTTTATTATTTATGTTGCTGCTTTGAAAACAAATGAAAATTCTATTTAATGAAATTTGAACTAGTAGATGTATATTTAGTCGAGGAAAATGGAAACTGTACCAAGTATAATAATAGGGAGGAAGATTCGTAGACAAGAATAAAGTGGACAGCAGGAGGAGTGACATAAAAATGCATCGTAAAAGCGTATAAAATATTCCCCATGTAAAAAAGTAAAAGCCACAAAAGAAGAACCGCTGCAACCTTTTCGTCAACACTTTCTGATCATGCATGCGATAATTCGACGAATGCAACCTCTCTCTCTCTCTCTCTCTCTCTCTCTCTCGTACTCATATACACACACATAATTACATGCTACTTTACATGACATGTCGGAAGAGACTTAACAAGGCACTACTACCACATGCCTCACCGAATTAAGAACACAAGCCAACATTTCACTGACTGCAGCAGCACAAAATTGACTCCTCTGTCGCATAATTTTTGAGCTTCTCCTGTCATAAAAATGGTAGCAAATTCTGAGTCCACAGTAATGCGAGGATTAACAAGTAAAATAGAATTCAGGATATATTTTAAAAAGGAAACTAGTTAACTAATTCTATTATGATAACAGAATATCATGAGTTGTCTAGACCTCTTGTCATGCCCTGAAATTCCTTACAATTTTTACGCAGCGTACGTACCCTTTGGTTAAAAGAGTTTTCCGAACGGATCGGGTTTACTCGGTGAATTCGATGATCCGATTCAATCCGATCTAATTTGAGTCAAGTCAGATTGATAAACGTGTCAAGTTCGATTCCAACTCGAGGAGAGTTCGGATTGGTACGAGTTAAAATTTTTCAATTCGGGTCGATCCAATTTGATTTGATGATCCAAATTTTTTATTTTTAAAAATTAGTTTTAGTTCTATATTTGATATGTTAAAAATAAATAATTTCAAGTATGGATAATATCCCAATATTGAGAAAATTTATTTCATGTGTTAAAATAAATAAAAAATAATTTAATAAATTAAAAAAATGATGGACGGGTTCTATCCGATCCAACCCAACTAAATTTGATCGAGTTGGATTAGGTTTATTCACGAATCGGGTCCAACCGTGAACACCCTATCAAAAAGGAGTTAACATGATTTTTTTACAATAGTTTTTTTACCATACATATACAAAAAAAAAAAAAATATATATATATATGAATTAATGTACCTCCATATCACCCTTTGCTCAATGGTTCAAATTATGAATGATTAAATCTCATCATTTAATATTATTTAAGTGTGTTATTTATCTGAATCGTTGATCAATTGACGATCTAGATACGCCCAACATCCCTCCAGAGCATAAGTGCTCTGGAGGTTCATTAATCTGTCACGCACGAGATCACCCATCCACTGCTACATCAACGACATGCGAGATGATCCGTCCTTATACCCCTACCGTCTTTCTCTCGTTCTCTATCTATTTCTCTCTCTCTCTTCCTTCTATCATTCTTTTCTTCCCATTCACCTTGCTCTCTCTTTTTTGCAAGTGCAAAGGCGACAACCGACTCCCAATCTCTCTTTCTCCCCTTAATCTCTCTCTCTCTTTGCATTTCCCTTCTTCCTATTCGTCGATGGGTGTAGGACGAGGAGCAGAAGGTGACACCTACTCTCTCTCTTCCGAGGCGCTCTCTTTATCTGACGGCTCTCTCTCTCCCCCCCATAGGTGCTGGGGCAATAGTGAGCTCTTCATCTCTCTCTATCTCTCTCTTCGCATTTCTCTTCTTTCATTCGTCGACGGGTGCAGAATGAGGAGCAGTAGGTGATGATTTCTCTCTCTCTCTTCGACGGGTGTACGTAGGGGCGATTGTCGAACATGTAGAGAGAGAGAGAGAGGAACCAAAGGATCATTGAAAGGCTTCATGACACGTTGGAAGGCCCTTGCAATCCTCTCGCACAACAACTAGCGAACTAGAAGAAAGAAATATCGAAGGGAGAGAGAGAGAAAGAGCAAGATAGTTGATCAAATGATCATCGATTCAGATAAATAATGTTAAATGATGAGATTTAATTATTCATAATATGAACTGTTGATCAGCGGATCAACGATCTAGATGTGCTTAGCATTCCTCTCCAGAGCATAGGGTGCTCTGAAAGTGTATATATATATATATATATTTCTAAAATCCATTTAAAAAAACATGAAATTGCTACTTTTAACCCATGAATAAGAATATGTAGAATAAAGATATTATCTTTTTTTAACATTTTTTCAATCATATTTACTTTTTTATTTACTCCTACATTATTATATTATTATTTTTATTATTATAATAATGGATATCAAATATTAGTAATAAAATATTCTAAATATAAAATATTATATTTTCAAATTATATTGTTCTCAAATCAAACACGAACGAGAATAAAAAATACATATTTTTTAAGAATAATATATTAGATTATTTTATTCTATTGAAAGCTATCCTTCAGCAAACACAACTAAAACATGAAATATATACTTCTTTTTCTGCCAGCTTATATTTGTGATCAGTACTTTGTCATGAAAGGAAGGGAGCATATAATAAAAGCAATGTTATCAAAATCGGATCAAACTGGCTGGTTCAATCGGTTCAATTGTAAATTGGCCGCCGGTCCAGTAGTTGCATGTCAAAAATCAATTTTTAACATTGAATCGAGAAAAATCGGTTGATGAACTTGAAAAAATCGATTGAATGAGCCCGATTGAACCGGTTCAACTCGGTTCAAATTAAATTTTGAAAACTAAAAGAAAATGACAAAAATATAAAAGGAAAAAAAGAAAGGAATATAAGGAAGGTTAAAGAGGAAGGAAAATGATATAAATATAAAATTAATAGAAATTGAAATAAAAGGCAAGTATTTAAACTTGAATAATATTAAAATGAAAAATTATCAAAGGGATAAATAAATGAAATAAAAATAAGAAAAAATAAATAAGAATAATTTAACATAAAATTTATTAATATAGCATCTATCATCATTAAATAATAGATACCAAATTAATGATATATCTATAAGTTAATCATTATTAAATCTTTGATAAATAAAAATTATATTATATTATTTTTTAATCTTATTAATAAATTATTAGTATAATATTCATATATAATATCATAAAACTTATATTATATTTTTATAATTATTATAAATAATATTATTTTAATAAAACTTGATTCCGATTGAATTTGATCGGACATGACTTCATAATCAATTCGATCGGATTGCCATCTGATTTGAAAACATGGAATAAAAGGATCAGAAAAGCAAATGCGCCCAGCCAACACAGACTCACTCATTGTCCTCCTCCACTGCTTGCGGCTCTCTGCTCAATGGCTGGTGCAAAGACCAAGGAGAGACTGAATGGTGGAATGTATTTTCCTTGGCAGTGCTGCATTGAGAAGGCATAATTCCAAAGGCACTGCACAAGACATGAGCATGACTGCATAGAACGAAAAAAAAGAGGGTAGAAAGGTTAGTGATGGTGTGAAAAAGAGATGCATGAGTGTGCTTTCTTATGGTAACAAATGCATGTAAGAGGAGTTTGATTGGTGACAATGGCATAATATAAGAAGGGATGAAAAAAAGGAACATTGCATACTGACAAGAGAAAGAAAGCCAAAGAACTCTTGGGACTTTTCAGCTTAGGAGGACCTCCTCTCTTTCGCTAAACATTGCGCATGCTCTCTCTCTCTCTCTCTCTTTCTCTCTCAAAAATGGGCTCATCTTTTGAAGTCCTTTCTACATGGATTCTCTTCGTCAGCATGAAACACATCACTCCTAAGATCCTGTCAAGTGGGGTTATAACTATAAGAGTACCCTGACGCACAAAGACCATACATACCCAAGTAGGAACACTCGGAATACAAGTTCATGATCTTTGTCGTATGGTCTATGAGCACACAGTAGTCCTCCTTGTCGTTTGCAACTCGTCTTTGCCATCTATTGCATTCACAATAGACGAGAAAAAAAAAACTTCAAAGTATTTAGCTTCCGTCAAGGCTTTTACTCGCACGATTTTTTTTTCTTTAGTAATCGCAGTTGAAGATTTAATTATCAAATTTCTTTGCAACTGTATAATTTTTATTAGTAAACTCAAAATTTAACTTCTTTTTCCACTGTGGACTCTATTTTTTTTTTTTTAAACAAACTTTGTATTAATTAAGTGCTCCAAAAGAGCTCGAGTACAAAAAAAAGGAGCTAGGTTCGGAGGAGGTTTGCCCCGTAAAAAATTGTTATTAAGTTGCTGTCGACCCAGCTTAGTTAAATGATGCATCACGTAGTATGGTACAAATGGTGTTTGTACCATCCTGGTATTCTTTTGTGAATCCAAGGTGATATGTACTGCCTTGTTTTTGGTCAATTTCACTATAAGAAAGAAAGGTTGTTGCTTGGCCTCCTAAATGGATAAAGCCTTCAGGTGAGCTGTAGGTCTTCTGGTTAACGACACTTTTTGCCGAGAATTCAGAGGTCTACTTCATTATTGGATCTGTGAGAACAGCAATGGGGAACACACCATTCTACAATCGTCAGGAACCATTTTCGTGTGTGTTAATAAAAGAACATAGAATTCATTTCACCAGCAATGTTGCAGTGAAATTATAAAACGCATTAAGCAAATCTCTGTACCTGTTTTACGTTACTCCCTCAGCTGATCAGTTGTCTTCACATCGTGGAATAGTAATTCAGCTGATGACAACCAATTAGCCACTGTATAAGATGAGCACACTGCAACATGAAAAAACAAAATAGATCTAAGCTCAAAACGATATAAGAACTGCACCATTCAGCAGAGGAAGAGAAAGCATATTTTGGTGGAGGCCCAAGAAACTTATAAGGACTTTCTCAACAAAGTTCATTCACAAAACGGATGATAAACTAGCAATTGGCCACAACCATCCTTCTTTACATCTCTGCTGTTAAGATAAATAAAAAAAAAAAAAAAGAAAGAGAGCTCTCCCCTCCTGTTCGCAAACATGTCCAACTTAAGTTCTTATGATGTGCTTCGTTAAGAACAGGAGTCATTTGCATGCACATCTTGCAAATAATTTCGGTTCCTTATATCATATATCTCAGAGATGATGAAGTGATCCAGCTGTCTCTTCAAAGACTCATTCTCATTGTCCTTCCAGAGTTTCATGATTTTCTGCTTCAACACTTCAACGTGATGAAGAAATATAACCTGAGTAAAGTTGACAATTGGTGCAACGAATAATTGGAGAAATGCCAACAATTATATAAAAGATGCATAAAGGAAAAAAGTAAAATTACTGCTATCCTAATAGAAAGAAAGAAACAATGACCCAATATTGTGACATCAACAATAGTTGCTGGAGAGATAACATAGTTTATTCTTCCTTAACAATCTAGGAAATTTTGTTAACTTCAAGGAACCATGTACAACATTTCACTTCCTAGAGAAATACTTCTAACCAGTCAATGAAACTTATAACTCATTCACCATGATATAATTTCAGCATTCGACAAAGGTCTATTGCTTTTCTCGGCTGCTGAGCTGCATACAGTTAAAGGAAATCTTTCTGCTTAATCTAGCAAATTCTTACAAGCAATTATCTAGTTTTCTATTGCTTTAGGGCATATCAGATGCATATTTCACTTTTGCTACATAGAACACACAGTGCCTAAGATAGTAAAAAACATGGATTAGACATCCTTCCCAGACTTTAAAGAACTTTTTACATCATGAAAATAATCAGCTATGCTATCAAAGGTTTTCCCATTCCATGCAACTTAGTAGCAAAATTGTTCAGACACTCAACTGCTAATTATCTGTACAGAGTTAAAAACATTCACGTTAGCTCTTATACTATGTGACTTTGCTGGAAAGAATTACTGAGTGTAAGCATAAAGCGTGATCATTTGACTGCAAAAGAACCAAGACAATTGATTAGCTGACTTTTATATTCGCATAAGTTCATATGACAAAGCAGCATGGGAAACTAGCTAAGGATTTGTACACTGTCTCCGCATTTTCTCATATATGTCATATGCACCCTTTTAACTCATCGTCGTGGAATAAACATTCGATCCGATGATCTGGACCTAACTTAATTATTAGATGTAAGAATGTTATCTTATTTAGGTTATTGATAGGTATTGTGAAGGTTACTTTAAGCATAAAATTCAATGTTAATTATTGGAGCGCGAAAAATGACGAAAATTTATTTAAGATATGATGATGTAATTTTTGAAAATGAAAATATGAAAATTTAGAAAAATAAAGTCCCGATAATTTATTGAAGCATTCTAAAAGTGAATTTTAATAAATTTTAGGAGGTGTTTTTGTTGAATAAAATTTAGACACAAAAATGAAAAATCTATAAAATCATATTCCAATTCCTTGATTATTTATTGTTCTAAATATTTTATTTGAATTAAAATGCGGGTAGTTTATTATTTACTTGTCTTAAATAAATGAATAAACAAATATATAAATAATTGGAAAATGCAACATTTACTTAGATGGCCTTAGATGTAAATAAAGGAGATATCAAGGGCAATTTGGAAAGGACTTAGTTGACCAGCTTAGGTTAGTTATTCCACTACTTCTGATATTTATCCTGCCATCTTTTACTACTTCTTCCTGGCCTTTTACCACTCTCATCAGAACTCCAAAGAGAAGTGGAACATCTACTACTTGTTGAAAAAATTGGAGAAAAGAGAAAGAAATTAATATTTTTAGCTTGTGATAAGTTTATTCTCATTTTTATTTTACATACACAACTTCCTAATTAGGATTTCTCTAAACCTTTTCTATATTATTCCTTCTCTTATCTTAGTTAACTATGGGTAAAACTCGAGTTGTTCATGAGAAAAAGTAAATTTCAAGCATGATTTATTTGTTTCTAAAACTGTAATCACATCTTTCATATCTTTGGGTTGCCCAAAAAATATGAAATTTACTCAGATTTAAGTCTACTTTTCATTGTCACGTGGAATCAAATTAATCAGATGTACGTAGGAAAAGTTATGTTCTTATCTTTAAGGTGTTCTCTTTTTTAAAACCCAATTTTATAAATTATGTAGTAAATTAAATATGTTTATATACTTATTTGATAATTAAATATGTTGTATAACCTTTTTGATCTTCAAATTCAATTGGAATCGCTTTAAAAGGACATATCTAGTTAAAGTTATAAATGTCTATCTGAACTTTACTCAGTTTGTTAGAATAAAATTTAGGACATATCATGCAAGTACTTGTTAAATTTATTTTGCTCAGTTAAGAAGAATATAAACTTTACGAATTTTATGAGGCAACCCTTGGAAGTCTAATCCTAGGTAAGATTGAAAGTACTTGAATAGAAGTTGTTTACTACTTTATATAAATCACAAAATCAAAGTTTCTTAGTCAGTTATAACACAAAGACAATAGGTTGAATGTTGATTTTTTTGGGGATAGATCATAATAAAATCAAATATGAAACTTTTACATATTAAGATTTGTGTAATATAGAACTAAGAAAAATTGGAATGATGAAATTTTACCATGAATGTCAGAAGATATAATTTTTCTTTACTATGTATGTCATCTGTTATAATATAAGAGTAAATAATCACTTAGGTTGTAAAAGTAAGTGCATGAGTGTGATGTAATCTTTGTAATTATTTATGTTTCATGTATAATATGTAGTGTTCAAAACATAATCAAAGTTGTCAAGATATTATGATTTTACGATCTTAATTATCTTGATGATCTTAATACGATCTTATGATTTTATCCGGTCCTATATAAACTCATATAATTAATATAGCCATTTAAATATTAATTAAAAATATATTTATGATAATGATAATTAATTTAGATTAAGTTTAATATATTTTCTTTACTTTGAATGTGTTTTGATATAATTTTACTTAAGAATCGTTAAAAAATCTAGTGGGATATAATTTAATATTTAAATACATAAAATTTATAAAATATATATTTCTTATTTTTAAAATGTATATTTTTATTAACATATAAGATCTTATTATTCTAGATCTAATCTTGTGATCTTCGATCTTATGTCCCCTCCGATCTTATGTAAGATCCTGATTTTGACGACGTTGAAAGTAATATGATCCTTATTATTGTTATAGGAGTAGAGGAGTAAAGTAGGAAAAAAATATTGATTTTTCTTACTTTATCTGTTCATCTTTTTCTAAATTTGGTATGACCATAATTTGATATAATAGTTTGAATATCCTATATTGATTTGTGTGCATGAGATATTAAGCTTTTCTCTTCGAAAGTTTGATCGGCATGTTTGAATACAAGTTATATGATGCATGCATCTTTCCGGTGATTGGATCGTTGATCACGATGGAAGCTACCTCTAAAATTCAATTCATCATTTTGTTTTTCGAAAATTGTGAGTGTTGATTCGAATTGTTGTGATTCATCCTAAGCAGCCAAAGGTAGTGGTCAAGATACTGTCCATGGTTGATGGAAAGTCCAGAAAGCCATTGAAGCTATTGCAGACATCTATGGTAATGTTTACTTTGTTAACTTGTTTCAGCGCTAAAAAAAAAAAAGATCTGATCTGATGATTAATGATCATGGAAACCTTGATTTTTGTTTTCCTATTGCATATTTGAAGCAATGACTGTTGTCAACAACATTTAAGAGACTAGTTCATAAAACTGCTTGTTTGTCTCAAAAATGAACATTCTGAGATAAGAAAAACATCAGATTTAGCAGCGTGCTCAGAATCTCTTGGGGTATTAAGGAAAGGTAGCATATCCCTCACTTCAGATGTTTAGCTGTTCAATGAAAGAAATGCCGAGTTGAAGAAGATGACTCTAGAAAGTTGTCCAGGTTACATCCTGACATGCTTTCTGGCATCACCTTCTATTTTCCATACACATCAGAAAGTATCTTAGTAGGACCACAACCAACAGCCAAACCTGAAGTAGTCATGGGCAGAGATCCAAGCCTGATATTATTCTTTGCCTTGTTACATGTTAAAGAATTCATGTTTGTTGACAGGTGCCCAGCTCATCCTTCTCATATATTTCAGTTTAATCAAACAACTGCATTACGGGTATTAACTATATTTTTTTCTTTATATGATAATGAACAAAAATACTTCAGATGATAGTGATAATATAATATATTCTATGTTCTCGTAGTTGGCTGTCAATTATGACATATAGGAATTCCATTCTTCTACAGAGAGTCCCCAACTCAGAATAATCTGAATAGGAACTACAAATACTGGCATTAAAACATAAATTAGAGTGACAAGGAAAAATGATGTCTGTGCTGATCAATCAGTCAAATTTTGTGAAGTTTCATCTCTTTTCAGAGAATCTGCTAGTTCAAGAAGATGAATAACATTATGCATATTACTGTAACAAGATAATTTCTCTTTTGATTTCAGGGATTGATTCAATAGCTGCAGACTTGAAGGAACAGAAAGTGACGATCATCGGCGAGATGGACACGGTGGCCATTGCTAAAAAAACTGAAAAAGTTGGGAAAGATTGATATAGTGTCAGTTGGCACAGCCAAAGAGGAGAAAAGAGTAGAAGGAAAAAAAGAGAAGTCGAACATGAAATAGTACAAATGAGCAAATCCATAATTTTATCACAATAAGAATTGACTTTTTCCTGATATTCTGTTTCTTTGATAGAACAATAGAGTTCTGAATCGCTCATACTTGATATTGCCTCTGATGAAGAGTATAAATCAGATTTCATCTGCTTGGTAAAAAAAAAATAGAAAATTGACTCATTGTGACATTAGATGTATGACAGAGTGCATATCTTGTTGAGCAGCCACGAAAAATAGAGAGATTTAACAGATACATGGTACATATTGACCTCACACCAAGTTAGAAAAAAACAAAGTTTGTGCATAAAGGCAAGTCCTGATGGATACAAGTTGACAAACTTATTTGCTCGGTCTTTACCAGAAGAAGCAACAACTTCCAAAACACACCTAGCTCTTTCAAGATTCCCCCTTCTTGTTTAATCACGTGCAAAACCAGCCAAGGAAAAATGATGTTCAACTCCAGATCAAAGTATAAACCAGAATTAGACATCCCAGGAGGCCAAGTACATTTATGCTATCTGCTATACGAGTTTTTGCAACTCATAATTGTCATTCAGTTGTTTGGTCAGCATGCTATAGGAACAAACTTTGAAGTGAAAGATAATCTGCCATGTAACAAAGGCCAACTGCAAGGCTGCACATATGATGGTGTTGCATGGGTCTGCTTTAGTTAATTATAATGGGGATACTCAAATTGTTTTCTAAATATATACCAGATCTACAAGGGTAATGACATAATTCAAAGTTACTACAAGCCGTTTATTCAAATCAATTTAATTGAGTTACTAGAACATAAAACCAGTAATCACATGATTGATGTTTATTACTTCCTAAGCCCTATGACAGAGATGCTTTCAACATGTCAGAACTTTATTTTTTGAGAGAACATGTCAGAACTTTAAACTTACAGACTTAGCAATCAGTAACTCTGATAGAACAAATTAAGTAATGGAGGTCAAGGCCAGACATCGAGGTAGTTACAACAGCGAGCTAGATGTATAGATTTACTACATCTAAAAGCCCATCCTGGCTTTCAGTAAACTTGAATAAGATCTAGTGACCTTTTCATTAACAATTCTGACGAGTTGACAGTCATCTGATTGTTGAATAGGTGACGAATTCCCTTGATGTAAAATGGAACGGCTGATTTGGGACAGGGTTCCTGTAAAACGTACAATAAATATGTTTTAGTGTCAAAATGTCCTGAACTTTGGAAAAGGATAATGGCCATGGAACTTACGGACGAGGCCCATATATTTTGATTTGCCGCAGGTGAGTATCCCGACCATTCAAGTGATTGGACAGCACCGCAATTTGAAGCATAAAAGTATGTATAAATGACTCTCTGCAACAAGGTAGTATCCAGAAAAGGTTCAACTTTTGTAGTTCGAATGAAATGAGATGCACATTTTTGCCAATTGACAATTCAAGTAACATTTATGGGAGAATTGATGAGTAACTTATACCGATAAATTATATGATTCTGAAGCAGAAACTAGACATATTGCAAGGGGACAGGTTCAGATGTGAGACCAGTACCAAAATAAGCCAAATATTCGTGAAGGGAATTGCATTTTTTTGGGAGAATTATTTTTGGGGAGAATTGCATATTATCAACTAGTGTGAAGCTTTTTTTTAGTTCAGCAGAGTCACCCCACAGTATCAACGAATCAAAAGCAGAAAGCTTAGATGATATACATACCAAATCCTTTTTCAGTAAATACAACCCCATATCCTTGTCCAGAAATTATAGGAACTAAATGAAATCCAAGTACAATGGTTCCCGAGGAAACCTACTGCAAACTAGAATCAAATTTGGAATTGTTTTACTCTAGAACCAGAAATTTCAAATTCTATATCTTGAAAAAGAAGTTAAACAACTAAGAAAGTTTCATTGCTTACAACTTACAAATTGAAAGAAAAGTGAATCTAGGCTTACCGTGGATCAGCCCCTGATAATGATATATGGACCCAACCAACAGGCTTCACAAGTTCCACAGTCTTTATCTCCTGTCATAGCAGAAAATTAAATCAATAAAATTCGGATCATAATCCAACATGCATTGTGTTGATCAGACAATGTTACAGAATGGAACAATCACTTAAAAGCTCCATGTATCTATTGTACAAATCATGATTGAACCAGAAACATAGTTACGAAGTCATCAAGTAAATTGAAGCAACAATAGATGAACAGAATGCCAACCAAGTGAAATCTTAAAAGAAATACCTTCAAGTTGTGGAAACCATCACCAGATCGGATAGATATTTTGCTAGGTGTGTAGCTCTCATCCAACTTGTAATCCACATACAGAACAACTAGCTGAAACAGAAATTGCAATTATACATTTAACAAATATAACAACAAGAACAAACGAAAAAGTCAAGGATGTGTAGTTAGAAAATAAGAAGACAGAAAAAGTATAGTGAGAAAATCAAAAGCAACCTGAAGCTTGACCTTCTTTTGGAATTGAATGTTCACCAAATGTGGTTGCGCTCCATCAGACCTGTGCCAACATAAGACTTTCCATCAACGTCAGAACTAGTAGCCAAGAAGAAAATAATATCATCTGAGGTTACACCAATTAGTTCAGTCGATCATTTTTCTATCAACAAAAAACAAGTCATCCCTACATTTGCTTTTGCCAAGTGGGGATCAGTAGCAATCCTGCAAGAAATCTTAATTTGATTACATTCACCTAGTTACTTGTCATCTTATGATCTAAGGACAGCAAACATTCTGTTGCAACCCAAAAGAAACCTGCTTCAAGAAGACCTAGGATTTGTTGGTGCAATATGCTCTTGGTCTCCTTTCTAGACTAAAATATGTGCTAATTACTTCACAAGTTTCTGAAAGCAAACTCTTGGAAGACATTTAGTTTTTACATTCCCGACTCAATTGGATTAGTCAAGCGTTAAGTGGATTTCTTACACTAATACAAAATAATATCTGATAACTTTTTATCCGAAAAAAAAACTTATAACAATTGTTCAAATAGATAAGAGGAAGCCAAGATTATTAAGAACTATAACTTTCTGCTTTACTATCGTGCAATCTGTCCAATCGATCCAAAATTTCTTCAAGGAAAAAAGAGAAGTATGATTATCTTTTTTCCCAAACGACTGAACAAGACGGGAAAAATTAGTTCATTCAGTATAAAAAACTATTCCTATCAGATAGAGACGACAAAACCAAATTCCAATGCAAAATCATATCTTTTTTTTCCTCTTAGGCTTTATTCCCTAGTTTCTTCAGGAAGCAGGGAAGAAATCAAATCTTTTTTTACAAACTGAACAGGACGAAAGAAACCTTGTTGCATTTAAACGAAACTAAGAACTTCTGTGCCTTTTCTAATGATTCTTTTTTCAAAAGGCATTTTTCTACCGATTCTTATATGAATAGATCGATCCACTACAATTTGATAGCAAATAAACGGAAGAAAATGACACATTGTGAAAGGACCAGAGAAAAGAGAAGAGGAGTGCTGCTTGTGTACTCAACTGCCAGTAGGTTTCGAGGTTGTCGTCGCGGAGGGAGACGACGCCGTTGCCAGGCTTGCAGGAGCTCACGCTCCACGCGGCTTTCTTCGCCATCTCCCGCAGGTCGTCATCGACCGACAACTGCGGGCTTCCCGTCAGCTTCCCGACGTCGGCAGCTGCCGCCGTATCCTCTTCTCCGTCCGATTCCGTCGCCATGCCCCACGCACGCTCCTCTGCTCGCCTTTGGAAAAGATTCTTTGATTCGATTGAAATGGTAAAGAGAATAAAATAAAAAATATACAATTTATATATATAAAATATCTATTTGTTAATACAAGGAGAAATGGTAATATTTTTAGTGAAAAATCCCCCCCCCCCCTTTTTTTTATATTTTTTAACAAAATTTTATCATAAACTTATAGAAAGAAAAAATAAAAGGGATCAAGGTTTTCCAATATTCTTTTAATGCCACTTGAGCATAATAATATTTCATAATTTTAATATTTATTATAGTCGTGGAAAGCAGTAGGTGGCCGGGTTTTATAAATCGTATCGGCAAATATTTCAGAGATTTTATTCGTTGAAATATTATTTAGAGCACCCAAATGAAAATAAAATTGGGTTTCGAAATTTGATTTCAAAAATAAAAAGTAAGTCTTTAGAGATTATGTTTCATTAGTTAATTAAAACTGTAGAAGGAGTCATATTTGCTGGAAAATGGAGTATTATGTGCCCTTATAAGATGGTTTTTCGGACTATTAGAACTGTCGAGAAATAAATATTATATTAATATCATGAGTTTTTGGATGCAACCAAAAAAATTGGTTGCAACTTAAAACCAATTAATCTCAGCCCTTGGATCGCCATCTAAGAAGATGGAAGGCTATGATTGAATACCTCTTTTTTTTGGCTGGTTCTTGGCTTGCCTTCCTACCCACGAAACTCCTTTCCCCTTCGTTTTTGGCCGATCAGCACCTTCCTACCCACGAAACCCTCACGCTGCGATCTCCTGCTCTGCCGCGGCCTCTCAAGCTCCGATCTACTGCTCTGCTGCGGCCCCTCATGCTCCGATCTACTGCTGCCATCGCGATCTGCTTCCACCATCGTCACCGTCGCGATCTGCTGACACTAGTCGTTTCTGCAGCGATCTGCTGCCACCGCCTCGCCGCCGCGATCTGCGGCCGCCGTCCCTGCGCGATCTACTGTCGCCACTGCGATCTTCTGCCGACACCACCGCCGCCTATTCTGTTGTCGCCGCCTGTTCTGCTGCTGCTGCCGTCGCCTGTTCTGTCCTGCCGCCCCCTTTTCTGCCGTTGCCGCCACCTGTTCT
The DNA here is from genome assembly GCA_030549335.1 of Pontederia crassipes. Taxonomy (NCBI): domain Eukaryota; kingdom Viridiplantae; phylum Streptophyta; class Magnoliopsida; order Commelinales; family Pontederiaceae; genus Pontederia; species Pontederia crassipes. The sequence goes on along the minus strand of CM060185.1, from coordinate 2,249,758 downwards.
GTCGTCGCCGACACTTGTTTTGCTGTCGCCGCCGCCTATTTTGCTATCGCCGCCGCTTGTTCTGCTGCCGCCGCCGCCTGCCGCCGTCGCCTCCTGTTCTGCCCAACCGCATGTTCTGCTGCCACTACCGCACCGTCATCTACTGCCGCCGTCGCCTTCTACATATGCCTCCGACGATCCTGATGAAGAAATGTAGAAAAAAATATATGAATGAACGTGATCTGTGTAGAAACAGGAATTGATTGTGTAGGAAAAAATGTATTGAATGGACGTGATACGTGTTTAAGTGGATTGAATGTGATATGTGTTTAATTGTGATGTAAAATGAAAATATGAATGTTGTTCCTATTTTCCATATGTAATCTTGTTTCATAGAACATCATTTGATAGAACATTAAACCTACGGCTATATCATTCACATGCTTGGATCAAAGAATTATTAGAGGCATTGGATGTGCACATTGGATGAAATTATATCCATATAACTTTTTTGAATTATTACACCTCTTGCATGAATCTGTTGGCTATATAGATTGCACGTGTTTCCACAATTTTAGAATAATATTAAACAATGAGCTGCTTTTTATATCGATAGTGATAATTTATTTGACGAACTTAAATTGAGCATTCTCAATTTTTCACAACATACTGGTAATGAGTTGGACAAACTTAAATTGATCATTCTCAATTTTTCACAACATTCTCAATATATTTCAAAATTTGATCGTTTATAAATCATGTTGCTACAATTCAAAGTTTGAAAATAAATACAAGTCCTCCAAAAATTAGACAGTTTACAAATCATGTTGCTGCAATTAAAGTATGAAAGTAAATACAAGTTCTCCAAAATTTTATAGATAAAATCACACTTCTAATAATTTTCTTGTTCTAAATGAATCAAAATACAAGATCATTAAACTCTTGGAAGACCAGCGCAGCATCGAAAAAGGGCAACATTTATCCTCGTTTAATTTGTCCCAAAAGTTAGAATGCCTTTATTACCTGTAATACTGGGGTGGCGGCGGCAGAACACGACGGTAGAACGGGGCGCGGCGGCAGATCGTGGCGACAGAACGCGGCGTTCACGGCGGAAGAACACGACAGAATGTGGCGGCGCGACAGAACACGGCGGCAGAACGTGGCGGCGGCAGAACACGACGGCAGACGCGACTGCAGAACACGGCAGAACGTGGCGATGCTGACAGAAGAACACGGCGGCAGAACACTGCATAACGTGGCGGCAGCGGTGGAAGAGCGCGGCGGCAGATCGCGTCAGAACGTGGCGGTGGCGACGGAAGAACGCGGCGTCAGAACGTGGCGGCGGCGGCGGAACACGACGGCGGCGGCAACAGAACCCAGGAAGAGGGTGCTGATCGGCCAAAAACGAAGGGGAAAGGAGTTTCGTGGGTAGGAAGGCAAGTCAAGAACTGACCAAAAAAAAGATAAAGGGTTAAGGTATTCAATCGTAGCCTTCCATCTTCTTAGATGACGATCCAAGGGCTGAGATTAATTGGTTGTAAGTTGCAACCTATTTTTTTGGTTGCATCCAACTTAAACTCTAATATCATATATATAATTTTAATTTTAATTCTGATATATAAAATATTATACTGATGATTATATAATAAAAAATAAAAGCATTTCTTAAAAGGAAGAATATAGTGTCCTTTATTTTTTAATCATTGCATTAAAAATTTGTGAATCAAATTGATTATTTCTCGTTTAAAAACTTTTAATCTAATTCATAGATATTAATTTAAAATTTGATAAAAATAAAGGAGGAGCACGGTATCCCATTTAAGGACGGATATTTTCATTAAGTGCATACTAATATATTACTTTATTATTATAGTGTTAATAATAATAATAAATTTTATATTTAAATTTGTATCTTCTATCTTCTCAGAATTAGTCGGACGGCTCTAATAACTTCCGACAACCTCCGTAGACTCGGGACAAAAAAAAATATCATCTTTTAGTAGTAAATCCCAAATTTTTTTCCATCAGCTAGAAAAGAGCAAGTTCTTCATAACAACTATTCTTAGAAGTTGCAACGAAAGTAAATAATGTTGTCAACTCGAAAATTAACTTACTGGACTTTTTAATACGTATTATTATTATAAGAATTAAATGTATGCTAAAGATCCAGAAGGTACATAATAAATTCTAGTCTCTTTTCAAAGAAAAGATCGACTCATGGGTTGTAACCAAACCGTTCAGATTCTGCAAAAGACTAGTGAAACTTTATATTTTTGAGTTACTTATAACATTTTCTACGGTATATATAATATCTATTACTGGACCATATATCAAGTTGTCACACTAAGATTTAGACAGAGCAAAAAGAGAGAGAAAGAAAAGGAATTTTGTTGAGTCAAATTAGTAGACTAATCTCTGAAACACATGAAGATGATAAACTGACGATTACTAAGATATTCCTAATTTGGTTTACATAGTCACATTTCTCTTGTAATGACTTATCAAGCACATAAGTTCATAAACTACCAGAGTATTTCTGATAGCAAGAAATTTTTATATCACATTCTTATGAACTCTATCTCACATCTCCGTATAGACCAATGACCAACAATTCCATCTCGACTGCAGCTTCGCAGACTGCCATGGATGTAGAAGTCCACGTTACACATTGCATGCAGCAAGCGTGTAAAAGAATCAGTAATGAGATAACTGTCAGTAAGTACAAGATTGAGATCCGTGAATGGAATCCATAAACACATTAAGATGAAATTGTTGATCAACGTGTAAAAGAATCAGTAAATGCGATAACTGTCAGTAAGTACAAGATTCAGATCCGGTACTAGAGAAGTGCAGTGTGGACAGTGATATTCAGACCCGGTACTAGGCATGTATTTTACAACATTTAATGCTCCAAGTTTTCTACTCAAAATTGGACCAAAGAACTTGCTCATCAATTCTAGTCAACACATCATTGTCTAGGCGCTTCCAGGTTTTGATCGTCTCAACCCCCCAGCCATGCACTGGTACCTTTCCTCAGTTGAATGTCGATGACCCTTGCTCTTCGAGGCCAGCCAGCCCTCCCATATCCATGGTAACCAAAACCTCCACCATAGCAAAACCATATATTGTTTAACTTGCCGCAGAAATCGTTGAGATGATCGTGACCAAGGAACACTGCTTTCACGTCTCCCATTGAGGTGATTGATTCCAAGAGTCCAGACTTGACAGTAGAACATGCAACTGCTTCTTGGAACTGCCCTACGAACCCCTTAAACCACAGTTCCCTGATCTCCGGAATTGGTATATGGAAGAATGACAGGGCAGGAGCTGAGAATACACCCTATGATAATCGAGTTAGCAAGAAAGGATTATAACAATGCACAGGAAATATATAATTAAAATGCATAGATACCATCTCCTTAGCTAAAATGTTGCAACAACGAGATGGTTATCACAAAAAAAGAACATTTACAAGCAAAAGAGAATCATATTCAGCACTATTTTTACCCTGGTTGTTGTAACAAACAAATAAATCATATACAAACAACACGTCTTTAGCTTCTTTTTGGAAAAAGGAGCCGGATAAAGGAGGAGGGTTGTGTTAGGCCTCGACAGCCAGCGTAAAACTCTGTCGAATCTCATGAACATGGATCAACGAATGCGGAATGACGTCGTATGATCCATGTAGCCGACCCCACCTAGTGGGATAAGGCTTTGTTGTTGTTGTTGTTGTTGTACAAACAACGAAGTAAAAAGAGAACATACACATTATGAAAGCAAAAAGTTAACAATTTGAACTCCTTAGCAGCTTCAGATAAAAAGTAAATACTATGGTCCTTAGGACATTGTTAGATTAATGAATGCAAAGTATCTCTCTGTTCTGATGTTTTATGTGGAACAGAAGAAAATGATACTAAAATAAGGCATGCAAGTCTCTAAAATAAGGATTTTGATTAAGAAAAACTCAAGTATCTTATAATGTTGGAGAGAGCAATATGACAATTAGAGTATCAAGATGATCCTTACTATGTGGTTAACTCAAAATCTACATGCACGATACATAAAAAGAGATCAAAAGAAAGATCAAACCATAAGATCACACTCAACAATATGCCAGAGAAATATCTATACTGCAAATTCAATGAAATGAACAATATGGGGATATCAGTGTCATGAAGGTTGCTACTACCTGAAGTTCCTGAGAAGTAGTACGTAGCCATGACAGTTGGGAATCCTTAATCCATCCTTAAGTTCTACGTCCGTCAACTATAGCATGGTGTCCGCTATCCAGGAAGTATAGATTGAGGACACTAGTGTTAGCCATTGTTGAACCCCATGCCCCATGCACCCTGACATCATAATTCCCATATCCAACAACAACAACAACAAAGCCTTATCCCACTAGGTGGGATCGGTTACATGGATCATACGACGCCATTCCGCTCTATTAGTAACCAAACCTTATATTCGTTGATCCATGTTCATAAGATTCGACAAGGTTTTACGCTGGCTGTCGGGGCCTAACACAACCCTCCTCCTTTATCCGGGCTTGGGACCGGCTATAAAACATAGGCGGAGTTTTTGAATGTTGAAAACAACAACAAAGGCCTAACACAACCACTTTCATGTGAATGTTGAAAGTGCTGGACATTTTTGCCCTTGTGAGATAAAATGAAGTGGCAATAGTGTGTTTTGGAGTGACAATAGTGGTGCGGTGGTGTCCAAAATGAATCTTATGCAGTTAGTAGAAAGAACACATCCCGAGAGAGTCTTGTTAATAATCAAAATAATAAACAATGCCTGTGGAGCACATCATGTTTTCTCCACTGTAAAACAGTGGAATAATTTTCACAATGGAAATCCATTACCACTAGGTTCATTAGTAGTTAGATATACACGCACATCAAAGAGAAATCCGATCACAATTAGTTTTCATAGCTAATTTTTGTATAATATCAAGCAAAATTCCATGTCTCCTGGTGGACATCCCAAAATATTCCAATTTCACAAACTAGTATCACAACTGTTTCACATGAGAGAACAGATTTATCTTATGCCCTTTTTTGACACATTATATAATTAGTAACACAACAAATCTATATGTAAAGTGATTAGTCAGATAAGGAGATAACAGTATAAAAGGCTGTAACAGAAACAGCATAAAAGGCTGAAACAACTCATTATCATAGTATCTTACATGACTAACATAAAACGCACACCACAATCCTATGTGTCTTAAGAAGACTAGAAGAGTCCTCTCGTAGGTGAGAGTACCACTAGGTGAGGTCGGCTACATGAATCATACGACGCCTATTCGTTGATCCATGTTCATGAGATTCGATAAAATTTTACGCTGACGGTCGGGCCTAACATAACCCTCCTCCTTTATCCGGGCTTGGGACAGGCTATAAAACATACCCGGATAACATTGATGTAATATGGCAGACAATTCAATCATATCACCATAAGATTACATAACCAACGATATGCAGAAACTAAACTGTGACAACATTTTAGGCAATGTAACACCCGGATCTGATTGGTTTCACTCAAATCCTAATTAATTCATTTCAGGAGTGCCTCTTTCTTTCATCCTTCTAACACAGGACACTCAGCTAAAAGTCATGGATTAACATAAAAAGTTTAAGCTGCGACATGAATTAACTACGCCAAAAGATCGATCATCCCATTCTTTCTTAATTCGCACGAAAAAGAAAAACTTGAAGCACGCAAGAGTGCAAATCCGATTGGGTTTATCTGGGACACTGAATAATCCATGAGAGACATAAAGTACACCAATTCTTCACGAGTCATAGTGGATTCATGGTCATGATTGCCCAAGATTGCTGCCCATGGAATCTTGGACTCCATTGCAGGTCGGGAAGACTCTGAATAGAGATTCTGCTGCATCAGTAGCACTGCTCCCGAATATGTTATCCCCTGTTGAGAACACATACACAACATTGAATAGGAAAAGGATTAATGCCCAAGAGTGACGCCTCAACCTGCAGTTTACGAGCAAAAAACTGAATACTTCTATCAGATACACTTCTTTTGAGCAATCCGTTTGTTTGGAAATTGAAATTTTTTTATGAGAATTGTGAACGAAAGCTATTCAGGGTACTTCGTCTTGCTACTTTACGTTTCATCCCAACTAAGCTTCATCCAAAGGATTTCGATACCATTAGCTTCAGTATTCGGTCGAAAGACCAAATCTTGCTGTAAAATGAATCAAAACAAGATCTACTGAAGGCGGTAAAAGGCATCCTATGAGCACGAATTCCTCAGAAGAAAAGCTCCCAAAATTTGATCAAAGAACAGAAGTAGGAGGGCAGCGCGGTGACCTGTGAAGGCGATAAGATCGGGCTTCTCCGCCTCAATCATCCTCCTAAGAAACAAGGTCGAGTTCAGATCGGAGCAGCGGGAGAACTCGGACGGCAGGACGTCTCAGCATCGGGTGGCCATCCCATTACCGAAGTGTACGTCCGCCACCTACCGGAACCCGAGAACCGGAAACAATCTCAATCCCACAGCTGAACGATTCGATCTTGGAGGCTTCAAGAACAAAGGGGAGAGATAAACTTGAGCTCATCGTCTCACCTGGAGGATCTTAAACATTCCATCGTGCCGGAACCGGAGCGGCAGCTCTGCGGACCGCTTCACCCTCGGGAGGCCGCTGTCGCCGGAGCCCATGAATGCCGCCCATGACAGGAAGAAGAGGCAGAAGGCGAACGAAGTGGAGAACAGCAGGCGGACGAGGAGGTCGGAGAAGAAGGCTCGACGCCATGAAGGCGAGCTCATCTTTCCTTTGTCGGGGGCGGCGATCCAAAAAAAAACGTAATTAATCTACGGATTTAATTCCCATGCCACCAGCTTAAGTTGGTACTATGGTGCTGCCAAAATTTGATCGGGCCGTCCGATTCTTTATCCACGGTATATTAATGTTGATCTATCTCGATCGTCCGATCGACGGTCAAGATTAGTTTTTTTTTTCTTTCAACGACTTCGGCCGCATCCCTCCTCTCTCTCTCCTTCGTCCGCGCAGTCGCCCTCTCTTCTCTCTTCTTCGTCCGCTCCCTCTCTCTTCTTCGTCCACGGCGCCGTGCGCTCGAGCCGTTCACCTCCGCCATCGACAGCCGCCGTGCTCTCGCCCCGCCTCCGTCGCTCTCTCGTCCCATCCGCGGTGTCGCCTTTCGCCCTCTCGTCGAGATCGGTCGCATCTGACACGTGATCCGGTCACCCACGCGCAATCCGACCAAATCTGCATGGATCTGCCGCTCTTTTGCCCCCTCTGCCGGTACCGCCCCCGCCGCCGCTCTCTCGCTCCGTCGTCGCCGCTCTCGCCCCCGCCGCCGCACGCTCCCTCACCGACCCTCGACCTTCGCTCCGGTGAAGGAAAAAATGGATAATAAATTTTGAGGCTCCCTCTGATGGTTCATTCCACTCAATTACGAGCTTATTATATAGGCGCGTGTGCAACCATGGAGTCCGCCTCTATAGCGCCCACGTCGTCCGCGTTGTCCGGCCACTGTGTGATCAACGCATTCCACTTGACGAACGCTTCTCACGCTCATCGAGCTGATGAGCATAGCGGTCATCTATAACATCTCCCACTTGACCAACATGGTCATGTAGTTTCAAAGCCAACATATCATTGGTAGGCATATAGGTTACAATCACTTCTTTCTTTTCTACTATATCTTGAATATAGTGATATTCTATCTCAATTTGTTTTCCTTTGGAACTGTTAGCTCTACTATTTATCAAGCTTATGACTGCTTGATTATCATAGTACATTTGAAGTGGTCCAACGACCAAATTGAGCTCTAGTTCCAAGAGAAAACGTCTAAGCCAGACTCCATGAGTGGCTGCTATACTGCAAGCAATGTATTCAGCTTCCTGTGTATGTCTTGCCACACATCCTTATTTCTTGCTCTCCCAAAAAACGGTTGCTCCACCTAATAAAAATAAGTGACATGATGTGGACTTTCGGTCATCTATGTCACATCCGAAATTCGTATCCGAATATCCTATAGTCTCCAATGTATCAGCTTGATATGTCAATCTCAATTGTACTGTGCCTTTCAGATATCGTAGAATCCTCTTAATGGCCTCCCAATGGGCTTTTCTCGGATTACTTTGAAATCTGCTAACCAAGCTTACTGCATAAGCTAAATTAGGCCGTGTACAAAGCATTGCATACATCAAGCTACCCACCGCTTGTGCATAAGGTTCCTCTAAAGGTTTTTTGCCCACGTTAGGACACTGATTTTTACTAAGTTTTTTTCCAATCACAAGTGGTGTAGGCGCGGGACTACAATTTTGCATTCCGGATCTTCTCAGTATCTTATTAATATATTGTTCCTGACTTAAACTCAATAGTCTTGAGTTTCTATCTCGAATAATTTGAATGCCCAATACATATGATGCATCTCCCATGTCTGTCATTTCAAATTATTTGCTCAGTTTATCTTTTACTTCATTGAGCATCGTGACATCATTACTGGCGAGCAAGATATCATCTACGTATAGTGATAATATCACAAAATTGCTCACACTTTTCTTGATGTACACACAATGATCCAATTTGTTCGCTTTAAAACCAAATTGGACTATCGTCTCATGAAATTTTAAATACCATTATCTAGACGATTGTTTTAAGCCATATAATGATTTTTTTTCAAATTATACACCTTATCCTCCTGACCTTCAATCTGAAAACCTTCAGGTTGACACATGTATATAGCTTCTGTTAAGTCACCATTTAAAAATGATGTCTTAACATCCATTTGGAATAATTCCAAATCTATATATGCGACTATCGCTAATATCGTCCTAATCGAGGCAAACTTAGCTACTGGAGAATAGGTTTCTTGAAAATCAATTCCGGCTTGCTGAGTATAACCCTTGGAAACTAATCTAGCTTTGCGCCTATCAAGAGAACCATCAGCCCGATACTTTTTCTTGAATACCCACTTGCACCCTATGTATTGCCTACCTTCTGGCAAGTCACATAGTGTCCATATTCTGTTCCGATCGATTGAGTCCAATTCATTTTTTCATGACGGCCGACCATGATTCTGACTCATTAGAAGCCATTGCTTCTTTATAAGTAATAGGATCTGTACTATTCTCTATGTCAACATCAACGGAGTAACACGAAACCTTGCACTCGTACAGAACATAATCATCCAGATGTGCGGGTTTCGTCCGTGGTCTCTTGTTGTCGATTATACTCGTGGAGATTGTGGATTCCTCCACTTCATCCAAAGGTACAGTATTCTGTGTAGTATCAACTCTCACTATTGAAATATTTAGTGCGTGTTCAGAGTTGACTCCACTATCTCCTATAGACATCAAAGAATCATCATCTTCTTGAATGCATTACTTTTCATTTTCTAGAAAAAGTAGCATCTCTACTCTCTATGAGACATCTATTTGGGTGAAAAAATCTATATCCTTTGGAATTTTGACTATATCCAATAAATATGCATATTTTCGTCCTAAAGTCCAGTTTGTCCCTCAATTGACTAGGAACTAACACATGCGCTTTACATCCTCATTTTCGAAGATGGCCCAAATTGGGTTTCCTACCATTCCATAACTCGTATGGCGTTAATTCTACGGACTTTGTGGGAATTCTGTTTTATATGTAACTCGCGGTGAACACTGCTTCTCTCCAAAATTCTTTGGGTAGACTCGAGTGGGACAACATACATCTTACTGCATTCATTAATCTATTCTTTCTTTCCGCCACTCCATTTTGTTGTGGCGTATATGGCATCGTAGTTTGTCTACGTATGTCTTCTACAATGCAGTAACTTTCAAATTCCTGGGAGTTATATTCTCCTCTTCTATCTGTCCTTAAACACTTCATTGATCTTCCCAATCCATTTTCTACTCCTGTTTTATAACTCTTGAAAGTTTCAAAAGCTTCGACTTTTCTTTTTAAGAGATAAACATAACAATATTTGAAATAATCATCAATGAATGTAATGAAATATTCCTTACCTCTGTATGTAGGAACACTCAATGGTCCACAAATATCAAAATGAACTAATCCTAACAATTCCGTCGTCCTTGTCCCAATTGGAAAGGGCGTTCGAGTCATCTTACCGGTCAAGCAATGCTCACATGGCATTGTTATTGTACCAGATATGTTAGGCAATAAGTTCAATTTGATTATTTGATCCATTTTAGAGTTTCCTGGGTGTCTAAGTCTTTCATGCCAGAGATCAAAATCAGACACATAACACAGAGTGTACTCAGAAGGACCATTCATTGATTCATTATTATTTACAGTCAGGCAGCATAAGTCGTGTCCAGGTACATATTTTCCCATGGCATAAACCTTTTTATCTTTGCCAATTGTCACACGTCCATTATAAAATCTAACTTCTAAATTATTCTGCAGCAGGTTCGGAACAGAGATTAAGTTCCGTCGAATTCTTGGCGCGTACAAAACTTCGAAATTTTCTATTTTCTTCTTTCCTTTAGCCATGTCTTGTTCAACTGCCAAGATGGAAGGCAATTGTGTCACTTGCATGATAGACTCATTCACACGAACAATAGTCCAGCCATATCAAATGTAGATGACAAATTATTCAGAACTGATGTTATTTGCAGGGGTTCAGGTAAGGGGCATCCTGCAGTTTTTAAGTCTTTGGCCACGTGATCTGATACATTATCATCTACTTTCATTTTACAAGTAATGTATCTATGCAATAGGAGCATCAAGTTCATATCTCTTCTGGACGTGTACTTGTCCTTTAAAGCATTCCAAAGTTCTTGTACACTTTTATGTGTTTCAAAAACTCTGATGAGATTATCCTCCATATACATCAATATGAAGGTTGTTGTTTTTTCATCATTCAGCTTCCATTGTTCCATAGCCTTTGTATAAGCTAACTTTTGCTCTTTTGTAGCATCTTCTAGAAGCGTTGGGGCAGCATTATCAATATATTTTTGTAAATTATCATGAACTAGTCCATACCGAATTCTTCGACTCCACATATCATAATTGACACCATTAAAACGTGCCAACTTTGCCAGTTCAGCAGCAACAAATTTCGACATAGTTCTTTTTATCTAAAATGTCAAACAGATATACTTAGTGTTCAAGAAATAAATTTGAAATTTCTAAAATAAACTTTAAGTTTAAATTCCTTTATATTTGAAATTTGATAAATAGGTATTGAATTTAAGTTTAAAAGAAACTTAGAATTGAAATTTCAAGAAAAAACAAAAAAATGTTTTTTTAAATGAAAATTCGAAAATTTTTAAAAAAAATTGAAAATTTCTGAATTTAAATTATAATAAATGTAATTCAGAAATAAATTCGAATTCAAAATTCAAAATTGAAAATTCCGAAAATTTAAATTATATAAAAAAATGAGTATTAAAATTCAAAACTTTCGAATTTAAAAAATTGATTAAAAAAATATAGAAACTAAACAAATTTTGAAAAAACTTCTTCAACTTAAAAATTTGAAATAAACTAATATTTAAATTTCAAAAAAATTTCGAATATTATTATTATTTAAAATGAAATTCAGAAAATTAAATTTTTAGAAAAAAAATTCAGAATTTAAATTTCAACAATTGTAGAATTCGGAAATTTTAATTATAAATATTTATACATATATATATTTTTTTTTTGAAAAATAAAAAATATTATTTAGCAAAATCCAACAATTCTAGTTAACAACTAGTTTAGAGAGTCTACAATAATTATCTAATAACAACAGGCTGTAATTCAGAATTGCATATAGACAATTAAAGAATAGAGTTGTAGTTCTAATTCATGAACAATAAGGAAGCTAAAGGAGTTGAGTGCAATAAACTGATAAAGCAATAACTATTAAGATTTGAATTCAGCAATATATTTAAAATTTAGTTTTAACAATTTAGTCAAATCAAGATATTATAAAAAAAATTCAGAACCAACATATAAAAAATAGTCAATAAATTAATACCAATTCTACGGACAACACTAAATATTTATGGGCTTTAATTGATTATAAGAGAGGCCCAGAAAGCAATGAGTTAAAAAATAGTTTTGGGTAATTTGGAGCAATTCCTACGGCATGTAAAAATTTTTTTGAAGAAATTCCTATCCTTTAAAAAAAATTGCACATACATGTACTTATAAAATAAAGTTATTATAGACAATTAATAAGAATTGTTCGGATGATAGATCAGTTATAGACTGAAGGTTTGGATATTTATAACAAAATTAATCTACGGCTGAGATTGAATATGAAAAGAAAGAACTTTTCTCCTCGCGTTATGAAAACAAATCAACGGCTCAGCAGAAGCGCTACAGTCAAAACTACTATTTTTCTTATTCCTCGGGCAATCGGGCGTACCTTTCACCAGCACAGGGGACATTGGAATCGCTGGTCGGAGTGCGTTACAAACGGAATTGAACGCTTGAGAAGGTTCGCAGCTTGCATGAAAGGGCTCCGACAGCGCCAATTTTGGATCTCCTGCAGCAGAGAGTCGCGGCCTGCAGCGGATTGACGAGATTAGGGGAGAACCAGTTTGCCAGTTGAGAGTTTCTCGTTATCGAAATTGATCGTCGTCGAAGTTTCACTGGAGAGGACGAATGGTTATGGTGATGTCGCTTGGGGTTCTCGCACAATAGGAAATGACCGTTGCCGGAAGTCGCCGAACCTGGCTTTGATACCGGTGAAGGAAAAAATGGATAACAAATTTTGAGGCTCCCTCTGATGGTTTATTTCACTCAATTACGAGCTTATTATATAGGCGCATGTGCAACCATGGAGTTCGCCTCTACCGCGCTCACATCGTCCGCGTTGTCCGGCCACCGTGCGATCAACGTGTTCCACTCGACGAACGCTTCTCACGCTCATCGAGCTGATGACCATGGCGGTCATCTATAATAGGTCTTGCTCCGATCTCGCCCCCGGACGCTCGACCTCCTCATCTTCCATCACCAGCGCTCGACCTCGCCCGCGCCACGCCGCTATTGCGACCACACGTCACCGCCGCCGCCGCTACTGCGACAACTCACCACCGTTGTTCAACAAATCCTCATGCCCTCGCGGAGACCAAGCGTACCATGAATGTTAAAATTTGTAATCTAAATTTGTAATTAAAATTAGACAAATTTTACTTATACAATTTTGATCACATTGGTTTATCAAATTTGACGTAAGTAGCTCCAATTTCATGTCGTATATCGTTCATGGATTTGTTTTCTAATCTGTGTTAAGCGTGTGATCTGAGCAGGTGAACTTGTTTTCTTTTGCGAGATAACACGACAATCCACCTCAAATTCTCCAACTCAAATTGATTCGACAATCCAATATAACACAACAACAAGAGTAAAAAATCGAACTTTAAAGTAGACATTGTTTCAACAACTTCAACTTTATATTGTATACCGTATGACAATAATCATCCTAAAAAATAAAAAATTACAAATGAATTAATAATTAATTACAGAAAAAAATAAAAAAATTACAAATGACTTAAACATGTATTAATAATTAATTATAACAGCGGCGAGGGTCGGCCGTAGAGGGGTTGGTGTTCATGCGAGGTCAGTGCGCGGTGGTGGTGCGGGGTCGACGGTCGTGCGAGGTCGATAGGGGTGCGGCAGGGGTCGGCGCGCGTCAGAGGTGCTGGGTCGATGCACGGAGGTGGTGCGGGATCGGTGATCGTGTGAGGTCTATGGGGGTGTTAATAATGCCTTGAATCTGAACTCAGTTGGTCCCCCTATAAGCAGACTTTCCCTACGGGGGTTTCGCTTATCACGAGATAGGTGTCCTATTTTTAGGGAATTTAATTAGAGTCTCAGTCCGTATGTAATTCTTATCATCTGTCAAAGGGAATGCCTATATAAACTCCCTAGGGGTCTAGACAGAGACCCATCATTGTAATCATCGTTATCCATAACAAAGAGTCGCCGCCGTTTTTTCTCTTCACGTTCTTCTGTGTTTCGTGCGATCCCTCTCTCCCTCTTTTCATAATAGAGGGTGTGGCAGGGTCAGCGCGCAACAGTGATGCAGGGTCTCGACGGGGTTGGCGAGCTGCCGGTGGTCGCCGGGGTCGCAGAGGTCGGCGACGGAGCTCGATGGGGTCGCGAAGGTCGTTGTCGAGGTCGGCAGGGGTCCCGGAGGTCAGCGACGGTTGGATCTGGCCCCTCATGCACAAATATAGTTGGCGGGGGGTCGTGGCAGGGGTCACCGCGCGGCGGTTGTGCGGGGTCGTGGCGACGGTTGGATCTGACCTCTCACACGCAGATCTGACCCCTCACACGCAGATCTAGTCATCGCGGAGGTCGGCGGGGGTTCGCAGCGGAGGTCGGCGAGGGTTGGCGCGAAGGTCGTCGGGGGTCAACGAGGGAGAGAGCGCCGGATGAGGGTGAGGTGCAGCGTTTGAGGCGAGTGGGCGGCGATGTCGGCGTGCATGAACCGCGAAGGTCGGGCGACGACAAGAGCTTGCAGAAGAGCGGCGAGGAGAGAGAAGGGTAGAGGAAAAATGAGAAAAAAATGTGGCAGTGGTTAGGGTTTATGGGGAACAAATTGGAAGAAATTCATATATGAGCCGTCGATCGTGAATCGGACGGGTGTAAATACATGCGCAATCTAAGCCATTGGTGATCAATCCAACGGTCGAAATCTTGGGAGCATGATGCTACCAACTCATTTGGTAGCATAAGAATTAAACCCTTAATCTAACAAGTTTACTGAGAGTTAGGATTTAATTCCCGTGCTACCGAAATCTTGACCGCAAGAAGGATGACGCTCTCGGCCGTCGATCTTGAATCGGACGGCCGAGATTACGTTCGATTTTTTAGTTTTTTCTCTAATAACCTTGCATTACATTTGCACTCTCCTCTCTCTCTCCTCTTCGTCTCCCCGCCATCACCAGCAGAGATCGCCCTCCAACAACAAGATCGTCCGCCGTCGACGTCGACGGCCACTCTCTCGCCGAGATCGTCCGCCGACGACAGCCGCTCTCTCACCGAGCTCGCCTGCCGATGACGGCTGCTCTCTCCCCCGACATCCTCGGCGTGACCTCCGGTCAGATCCACGCAGATCTGCATCCCCCTTCCGCCCGCTCGCGACCTCTCCCCTGTCCAAGCTGGATCTCGTCCCTCTCGACGTCTTCGCGCACGCCGAGCTCCTCGCCCGACAGCCGATCTCTCCTGCGTCGCCGCGCTACGACAAGATCTGCGCAGATCCGCGATGCCGCCACCTCGACGACCTCCGCCGCGACCTCGGCTGACCTCCGCGACAGATCTGCCCGTGAGGAGATCGCGCACCGCCGCCGCCTATCTTGACCACCGACGCGAGGAGATCGCGCATTGCCGCCGCCGAGCTCGACCACCTCTGTCGATCTCGCGATTCGCCGCCGTCAAGCACGACCATCTTCGCCTATCTCGCGCACCG
This sequence comes from Pontederia crassipes, assembly GCA_030549335.1. Taxonomy (NCBI): domain Eukaryota; kingdom Viridiplantae; phylum Streptophyta; class Magnoliopsida; order Commelinales; family Pontederiaceae; genus Pontederia; species Pontederia crassipes. Next base: position 2,234,357 of record CM060185.1, on the reverse strand, counting down.
CCGTCGCCTATCTCGCGCACCTCCACCGCCTATCTCGTGCGCCCCGGACATGGCAGGCGCTAGGCGGGCGGCCTGGCCAGTTTGACTTCAAGATGGACTTTGAAGCGACCGAATTCTTCAGGGACTTCAAGATGCTGGATTTCTACTTCTAGTCCAAGGAGGATTTTCTAGAGAAGGGGCTTGCATGCCTAGTAGGTTTAGGTTCTTAAGTTAGAGTAGGAGTCAATGGCGGATCTACGTGGGTTCACGCGCCTGCAAGTGCAGGCACTGAAATCGTAGATTAGTAATATTTAGTTATTTACATATTCACATGTTTACTATTGTCATGTTGGTCAACTGTGTTAAAACAATACTAGATGACTCAGGTTTGAAACTCCCTTTCGCTCTTTGTCATTTACACTGGTTTTCCAATATTTGATTTTTTATTTATATATTGCTTTTAATCAATTATTTTTCTTAATTAAGTGGTCCAAGTGCATCATTTTTACCATTTATTTTTATAGTCGGTCTTCCAAATTTTATAATTTTATTATAGAATTTTTCCTCTATTTTCATCCGATCAATTCATTCTTTCTCTTTAAACATTATGCTTTACTTACCTTTAATCATTGTATAATATAGTAATTATGATGTTATATATGTTCATTTGATTTATAATTATTATATATAATTGATATACATAAATAATAATGCAATATTTTTTGTTAATATATTAATATAGTTAAATATTTATCTTTACTATCTTATATTACACTTACTTATTATTTGTTAAGTGTTAAAGTTATTTTTAATAAATCAAAAGAAATTGTATCCATGATCTTTTTTTAATTGTAGTGTTATAAATAATATTACAAATTATTATTATGTTTTAGTATCATAATATAAACATTTTAATTAATTTTGGATTCTAATATATATATATATATATATGTAAAAATTTTAAAATTTACAAAGGCAAACTTTTCAATTATATACGTGAATGTGAACTCACTCAAAATATTTCTAGCTCCGCCACTACTGGTAAGAGTTGTTTCTCCAAGGCCCTATAAAAGAATTTATAATCAATGCTTGTAAGATCATCCTGGACAATCTGAGATTGCTCAATAATATTATATAGTTTTCCTTAATCTTGTGAAGTCCCTATTCTCTCCGAGTGAGTGGGTGTTTTGTTGTGCATCCAGGTTGTGTGCGGGACACGTCCGAACGGGGCTGATCGCGACCGAGCAGGGTTTGACCGAGTCGCACGCTTGAGTTCGAGTTAAGGAGCATAAGGGCGTGACACGCGGCTGCACAATCCTCGCGCGGCGGCTGCGAGTGGGCAAGGCGGAGGTCACGGCGAGTGTGTGAGGCGGTGGTGTGTGGGCGAGGCGGCGGCGGTTGCGAGTGGGCGAAGCGAAGTGGGCGAGGTGGAGGTCGCGGCGAGTGGGCGAGGCGGCGACAATTGCAAGTGGGCGAGGCGAAGGTCGCGGCGAGTGGGCGAGGCGGCGGCAATTGCAAGTGGGCGAGGCGGAGGTCACGACGAGTGGGAATGGCAGCGGCGGCTGCAAGTGGGTGAGGCGGAGGTCGCGGCGAGTGTGTGAGGCGCTGGTTGGCGGGGTGCGGCAGCGGTCGGCGCACGGCGGTGGTGCGGGATCGCAGCGGGTGTCGGTGATGGAGCTCGATGGCGTCGCATAGGTCGTCACGGAGGTCGGCGGGGGTCGCGGTGGAGGTCGGCAGGGAGGTGGACGACGGTTGGATCTGGCCCCCTCACAAGCAAATTTGTCGCGGAGGTCGGCCGAGGTCCCGGTGGAGGTCGGCCGAGGTCCCGGCGGATGTCGTCGCAGAGGTCGGCGACGGATGGATCTGGCGGAGGTCGTCGGGGTGGCGGCGTCGCGTATCTGCGCAGATCTGGTCATTGCGCGGTAGGATGCGGAGAGATCGACCATCGGGCGAGGAGCTCAGCGTGCGCGGAGACGTCGAGAGGGACGATATTTGGCTTGGACAGGGGAGAGGTCGCGAGCGGACGGACGAGGGACGCAGATCTGGCCGGAGGTCGTGCCGAGGATGTTGGGGGAGAGAGTGGTTGTCATCGGCGGGCGAACTCGACGTTGACGTCAGCGGCGGACGATCTCGGCAGATGATCTCGTCAGGGAAGAGATTGTCGTCGAAGCATCTTAGTGTCATTGTCGGCGTACGGATCACAGGAGGCGAACGAAGGGGTCGGTGAGAGAGAGAAGCAAATGAGAAAATGAGATGATAGGGTTGGGTTAATGGGAAAAAAATTGAAAAAAGAAAAACATATTTGACACGTAGATCGTGAATCGGACGACTTATACAATGTGCACGATTGCAGAGTCAGATGGATAAAAATTTGATAGCAAAATGCTACCAAGTTGGTAGCATAGGAATTAAACCCTTCCATTTAATGCGCATCACAATGCGGACGTTGCAGGAAAAATCATGTAGTTTAACGCGTACTACCCTTAAAAATGCGCGATTCAAATCCTGCCGTCCATTGCTCGATCGAGCCAGTGACCCTTTTTAAACTTAAAGGTGGTGCATATAAATATTGCATTTCGTTTCCATTTGCCGCACAACTGCACAAGCTAGAGGTTTCTTTTGCCGCAGCTTGGTGACGACGACGAGGGAGACGAGAAGCTACGGTGAGAAATGTGCAGTAACGACGACATGAAGGAAGATAAGGTGGAGTTTTCATCACTCTAATTTGATCTCGTTTATCACGGTGTTTTCATCTATTGTTTTGTCCCTGGCTGTTTTCTGTTGGAGTTCACGTTTCATGGTCGCCGGCAAGTTTGGTCCTCTGAGAAGGAAGAAGCCGCGGCATGTCTGCACCTTGTCATTCTAGGGTTTCGTCAAATGGTAGGGTTTGAGTTTGGTGTGATTAATTGTTAGTTGATTAAGGTAGTCGAGGGTTTCGGTCGATTAAGGTAGTCGATCGGATAGAGTTTAGTTCTTCGTCTTTTGCTTCCTCCAATCCTCTTCCTCTTTCACTTCTTCTCCTTCTTCTCCGACGTCTCTCCAGTAGGCGAGTAATCGGCGGCCCCGAGCTCAAACTTGACGTGGTATCGGAGCCTGGGCTTCGTCGCACCTGTGAATCTTGGCGATGCCGATCTGCTAGCCGACGCCGAGGTCGTCGACGTCAGACGTGACAACAAGGATCGGGGTCTTTACACGGTCGGTGTCTTTACACGGTCGGTTGCTCTTCATGCCGTCGTCGATATCTCGGAGGAGTTCTTATCCATTAGCATAAAAAGCAGAAGAGTCCAAGTACAGCAGTCGAAGGAGTTCCGGAGGTGGTTTCTCCTCCCAAAATTGGTCAGCACTAGCTGATCTGGCATAATTAGCGTGCTGACCTAGCATAATTAGCGATGAAGTCTGCAGCACCTGTTTGCTTGCCTATAGATATGTTTGATTACAAACATTCAAATTCCCCAAGTTCCTTCCAGGAGTCTGATATCAAGTTTCGGAGTCTCCATGGACAGTGAGTTTGTCTAGTTATGATCTTGACCAAGTTTGATGAATCACATTCAATCCATATTCGACGAATGCCAAGTTTACGACAGTGCAGAATTCCAGTCCGTAGTCCCCATACTTCCGCATCCAAGACAGAGAACATGTTCCTATGGGTGGGTCCTGCAGAGTCAGTGCGGATTATATATCCTACACCCCCTGACTCCATTGGATCCTTGAAGGATCACAGTTCAATTTGAACCATGATGGCGGAGGGGGCTCCCACTTGATCCATATTGGATCGTTTGGGGGAGGTCTTTCAGAGTGTTGGGTATCCACATATTCCTTAGCAATAACCAAGGCTTTCTCCAAGACTGAAGTAATGGTGGTTGGCTTGGAAGTAAGATAAATATCATTGGGATAGAGGATAGGAGTTTTTGAGAATAATGATCAAGGTGGCCACCCTCTTGAATCCATTATCCAGTGTCCCAGGTGGTTACGAAATTAAATCGGATGTTCATTCCATATTGAAAATAGGCCCACAAATTCTGACTTACGGGGAATTGAAAGAAGGGGTGTTTCGGTGTTTCAATCTGTGAGCTACAAAGGGTACATTGAGGACTAACTGTAGAGTCAAAATTATGAATCATGCTCCTAGTAGGTAGCTTGAGAAGTGCTGAATTTTGGGTGGGGCAGAGAGGTTCCACAATTTCTTCCAGCCCGTCCAACCATCACACTTTGTCTGGTAAGCTGGCTTGCACAGGAATTTATACACAAAATTTGCATGCGCTGTTCCATGGACATCAGTGTCCCAAACCCACACATCACCTTGAGGACTTGCGGGCAAATACAACAACAACAATAAAGTCTTATCCCACTAGGTGGGGTCGGCTACATGGATCATACGACGCCATTCCGCTCTATTAGTAACCAAACCTTTCGGTATATTATTCACCAATAGATCTTGCTCTATTAGTTCGTACCAATTATTAGATCTTGCTCTATTAGATCTTACTCTTTCGGTATATCATTCCGCTCTACTTGCGGGCAAATAAATAGAAAAAAAAAATTAAAGCCAAATGTGGGCCAAGTCATTAATCAACATGACATTCCAATTATTTCCTACCATTAAATCTGAAACCTGCATGTTAAAAATATTAGGAGATCTATTCATATTTAAAAAGGTAGGCATATAGTTTAAAGGGATACAAAAGACCCATGGATCAGTTATAACATTCGTTGAGTTACCTGTGCCAATAAGTTTTCTCATACCTGTTTTGATGCTCGCCAAGGAATTTAGAATCAATTTCCAGCTCCAAGCAATCTTACTGTTTGTGAGGGAACATGACCAAGGGTGGGGCATCCAGTACTTACTGTTACTGGTCACCAGTCTGGACCAAAGGTCTTGGCTCCCACTAAAAAGTAGGAAAATTCTTTTAGCAAGCAGTGAAGTTCTTATTTGATAAAGGCTTTTGCAACCGAGCCCACCAAAGTGTTTGTGAGCTTGAATTGTGCTCCAATTTAGTAGGTGAGCTCCCGTTTCCCTCCCTGTTAACCCAGAGAAATTTCCTTGAATGTCTTTCTAAAGCTTCAATTGTCTCATTTGATATATAAATTGAGCTTAGAGAGTGACTGGGAATGGTGTTTAGAACTGAATTTTTGAGTAGTCTTTCCTGCTTGGTTCAAGGCCTTTGCCTTCCAGTCAGAGAGTTTTGAGTTAACCTTGTCAGTGAGATAGGATTGTTCTCAAGTACTTAGATATTTATGTGAAATAGGTACTCCAAGGTACTAAAAAGGAAAGGTGCCACAGTTCAGTGATGTTTCAATTTTTGTTTCCTGTTGCTATTGAACTTTGGTGGGAGAAAGAATTCAGATTTGTCCAAGTTGATTTGTTGGTTTGTTGAAGCTTTGTATATTTTGAAAATAGGTTTTAGCCTTTTGCAATTTGTAGTTGTAGCTCCAATAGAGATAATCATATCATCTGCATAAAGTGACTCAAAGTAAAAGCCTTAATTATAAAAGGTGTGATTTTTCCTAGAGCAACCTCCTGATTAAGCAAACATGAAAAAAAATCTGAGAGATAGTATAAAGAGGTAAGGAGATAATGGGTCTCCTTGTTTAATCTGTTTTCCATGAATAAAGTCGGGAAGTTCATGATGGTTAGAGTGTTTAAAATTGTATACCAAGAGACTTTATCAAAAGCCATTTCCATATCTACTTTAACCAACATAAATTTTCTCCTTCCATGTTTCATTGAATGAGCAATTTCTTGTGTAATAAGGATATTATCATGTATTGATCTTTTTGCAACAAATGTAGCCTGATAGGGAGTTCCGGTAATGTTGGCTTTACTTTGTTTGCTATGATCTTAGCTATGATCTTATATAGGACATTGTAGATCTATAATCAGTTACTACTTTGAGTGTGTTTTCTTAGGAATGAAAATCAGATTAGTGTTTGACCAGTTTTCTGGAATGTATCCTGTTTGAAAAAAGATAGATATGGCAGAGGTGATTCTAGGACCAACAATATCTCCAATATTGTTTATAAAATTATATTGTGAAGCCATCTGGCCAGGCGCTTTGCTAGGTGACATACTCCAGTGGCAACACTTAATTTCCTTTGCTGTAACTGGGGAATTAAGTTTTGAGTGCCAACTGGGATGAAGTGAAGGCAAGGAAGGCCAATCCTCTAAGTTAATTGGGGGTACGGGGTCAGGTCTCCACAAGGATATGTAATGTTCTGCAAAGATTCTTCTAATTTCAGTTTCATCTGTTGTTTCTTCTTGATGTTGATTTTTAATGGAGGCAATATGGTTTGATCTATGTCTGACCATGGCGTTCAGGTGAAATAAATGCGTATTTTTATCCCCATTTTTCAACCAATTCACTCTTGACTTACTCCATCATTTCAAACTAATTTGTCTCGGCATGTTGATTATAGAGTGATCTAAGAGAGACGAACTCAATGTCCGTTAGGCCTTGGCATCCATCTTTTATTTGTAAAGTATGAATTTGTTGTTTTACCTCGGCAACCTTTGTTTCTAGTTTACCTAAGGTGAACTAGTTCCACTCCAAGGTTTTGATTTTAATAGCTCTTAGTGACTTATCAATTGAGTCCTTAGGGTGAGAATTCACATTATTACTCTCCATTCTCTACAGACAATATTTCTGGCTTCCTCATACTTGAACAAAAAAATGCTCATATTTAAATGGTCTCCATGTATACTGTTGTTGGTTGAGAGTGAAGAAAATTGGAGTTTCCAGAGTTAAATTGGGAAATCTGGTAATCTGATGGCTTAATAGAAGTCTATCCAAGTGACAGAGGATCCTAGCTAGTCCATTCCTATTATTGCACCAACCACCAAGTATATTGGGATCCTGAGAGGTTCATGTCTATAACCCCTTGTTGGTGTATCATGTTTCTTAAGGTCCACACGTAGTTTCTCTGTATGCGAGATTCTCTTTGAACAGTTCTTTATCGTCCACCAGGTTTCTTATTTTGCTAATCTCTTTTTTTCTTTTGTTCATCAGGTTTTTTTCCTTCATAATATGAAGGACGTCGAGGAACTGTTAGAACATCATAAACTTAATCTGAATGATAATGATGAGATAATACAAGGTACAAATAAAGCAGCTATAAGAATTCGTGTGAGAAGACTTTTCAGATTGAGGGATGCGGCCAGATTCTTTGGAATAATGAAAAAGAACCCTAAAATTTTTAAAACAAATTCCAGCAGCAGAAGGCGGGTCAGGGTTGCTAAAGAAAAGTTTGCTGAAGCCCAAGAGTTAGCAATGAAACTGATAAATTTGCAAACAGCAATTGATCTACTGAAGAAGAGGGTATTTTGTTTTCTTTGTTTTTGTTTAAAATTAAAATTTAATTTCTTTATCTTACTAAATTTTTTTTTTCAGAAAACATTCGTTATTTCCAGAGCTGCAGCTGTCTGTTTCCTGGCAGCGAAAAAGGCGAAGAAATTGGCGGCGAAAAAGGCGAAGAAATTGGCGGCTGCAAAAAATGCGTCGGCCGTAAAGAAGTGGTTTGTTTCCAAAGTTTCTCTTTTTTTATCTGTTTACAATTGAGTTGTTAATTATTTTTGTTTTATATATTTTTCCAGAGCTGGATAAGTGATAAGGATGAAGAGAAGTGGCAAGGATGAAGCCGAAAGCTTTTTTTTGGGAAGTATAAGGTTTTTCACAAAAACTTCCCTTTATATCGTGAAACAAACTCGGAAATGATAAGGTTTTTGACAAAAGCTTATCGTGGTACAAACTTGGGAAGGATAAGCTTTTTGACAAAAGCTTCTTGCATGCAAACATTGAAACATACTTGGGATAAACTGCACTGTTTTGACGCTCGTAAAATCGGTGGGAAAGAATTTTTTTTTTTTACCTGAGTTCGTCACGTGCCCTAATCACTTACTCATGCCCCAAATCCAAACACGAACTAATCCTTTCGTTGACTATTCCCTTTACCTGAGTTCTGTGCCACGATGCCCTTTATCACGCCGTCGCCATTGCTTGCTGTCGCTGCTGCTCGCCGGCGCCGCTGCTCCCATGCGCGTTGTTCGCGTCCGTTGCTCGCTGTCTCTGCTGTTCGCCGTAGCTGTTTCTCGCTGTCGCGGCTGCCCGCCGCCGCCGCTACTTGCCGCCGCCGCCGTTGTTCGCCACTGTTATCATTGTTGCTTCTGTAGTTCGCCTATGCTTTTGTTGGAGTCGTCCATGCGTGGCCTCGTTGCATGCTGTGGCATGGTGCCATGGCCATGCCAAGACGTGGCTGCCATGCAACGCATGGCCACCATGCCTCCATGGCATACATGAAGGCCATGGCCCCACACACCCCCTAGACCTCTATAATTAGAGGCCACTTCACTTTACGAATGGTGTGGAGGATCCAAGAGTAGTGTAATATGATGTGTTAGTCGTGCTCGTATAGTCATTTCCTCTATCTTAGTGCTCTCTTACTCGTCGTTTCTTTGCATTTGAGTTATCGTACTGTGTTTTATTTTCACGTGATTCGATTTCGGTAGAGAAGTCGTAAGTATCTCATGTTTTTTTTACAAGTCATGTCTGCTCTTTCCGAAAGTTTAAAAAAAAACGGAGAAGGCTCTCTCCTTAAAAAAAAAAGGAGGTAAAGGATCGGCGCCGCGCGCGGCCTGGCTGGACGCGCATGGGCGCGTGGCCCAGCTGCGCGCAGGCGCATGGCCAGGCTCGCGCGCCCAGCGGTGCGCACAGGCACGGCCAGGCGGCACGCGCGACCCAGCGCCGTGCACGGGCGCGCGGCCCAGCAGGCGCGCACACGGGCACGCGGCCCAGAGGCGCACTTGGCGCGCGCGGGCTCGAAGCCCAGCAGCGCGTACGGGCGCGCGAGAGCTCGCGGCGTGTGCGGGCTCGGGGCCCACGTGGCGTGTGAGATCTTGCGGCCCAGCGGTGTGGCCGCGTGTCGGAGCTCGCAGGCGTGCAGCCCAGAGGCCCGCGAACTGCGCAGCACGCGTGGCGTGGCGCACGTGATGCGGGCAGCACGCAGCGTAACCCATAGCCGCACGGGCCTGCTGACGCGCAGCCCGATTGGCTGGGCCAACGCTATGAAAGACCCAGAAGACCAGTTTTTCTTATTTTTGAAGAATCAGAAAACTTTATAAATTGATAGAAAATTATAGAAGGCAGGGAAAATTGTGAAATTTTTTTCTACAAGTCCCCATAATTTTATAAATGATTATATATTATGTAATTGCATTTTATTGCTTTGTGACAATTTATGAAATTAAATTACCTCTTTAGAAATTGATAGAAAATTATAGAAAATGAAGGCAAATATGGAAATGTTTTCAAAAAAATTTCTATCAATTGCATTTACAGTTTAGTGCTAATCAATGCAATTAATCTCATGTGAAATTGAACATATGCATGAAAGAAAATTAATTACATAAAATTTGAGTATGTAATTAATTGTATATGGTTTTTGAGAGGCATGCATGTTTTGTATGATTTACATAGTTACTTTTTTCCTTAGTGGAAAAATACTAAAGAAAAGCATGCCTGAGAAAATTTTAATTAGTTAATTTTTTATATCATGTTTTCTCATATTGGATAATCATGTTTCATCAAACTTGGAGAAATAAATTTATGTTAATTTCTCTAAATTACTTAGACATAAAAAAAAGAAACACGAAGTGATTAGTATGTCTAATTACTTGAGAATACATAAGACATAATGTTTTTGGATTATTTGTTGATCCAAAATTTGAAAATGATTTGTCACATTATTAATTAATAAATGGTAATTATCCTTGGGATAGTTGGAGATGAGTGAGAGCATAGCGACCTCTCGATGTCATTACCTTTGTATTACGTCATTTATTTATTTTTTTTGAATGTCTATGACAAATTAAGACACACATAACATAGATTCCTCCTCTTCTTTTAATGTACTTAGACCATTGGCCATGACATCGAAGTTCATAAATGTTGACCTGAACAAAATGTTATTTGGCATCGAAAAGTTTAGTATTTCATAGAGGAACAAGATGTTTTAAAAAACATCAAACATGTCATGTCACAACCGGCACTTGATAATCTTATCCAACATAGAAGGGATGTTGAAGCATTCGAAGCCTGGTCTAAGAAAAGTCGCATTGCTCGCATTCTGTTGCTGAGTACAGTGGAACACGATACGTTGAATTTATAACAAATAAATTTATTAGTAAATGCTAGTCGAATCAAGTAATAATGTAGAGTAGAGTGTCGAACCCACGAGGAAGTAGTTAAATATAATACATTTCAATAATCTATAGGACATGGCATGCCAGGCTAGGACATATTGGATAATATATGACGATACTTGGCATGCCAGGCTAGGACATATAGGACAATATTGAATGAATAGGAGAAGGGGTCGTAGGCTCTCTCACTAAAGTCGATCGGTCAACTTGTGAAGAATGTCTAGCTGTCAAGCAAATAAGAAAATCATTTGAAAAGGGAAAGCGTGCTGAATTTTCATTGCAATCAATCCACTCAGACATATGTGGTCCGATGATTGTCCAAGCAAGGCATGATTTCTCATACTTCATCACATTTATTGATGATTATTCACGCTATGGGTCATATGATTGTAATAAGTTCTAGGCTATAGATTGCTTCGTGAGATTTATGAACATGGCTAAGAATCAATTAGATCGCAAGATTAAGACATTGCGAACCGACCGTGATCATGAGTATCTTTCATATTTATTCAAGAAGTTATGTGATGAAAAAGAAATAGTTAGGCAACTAACAATTTCAGGAACTCCACAACAAAATGGTGTTGCGAAAAGGAGGAATTGTACCCTACTCGATATGGTTCGGTCTATGATGACACAAGCTAACCTTCCAATTTCGTATTGGATAAATGCATTGCTCACAACTGCATACATACTCAACCGTGTACTATCAAAGTCTGTCTCTTTCACTCCCTATAAACTTTAGACAGATCATAAGCTTCACCTAAAAGTCCATGAGGATGTGCAACATATGTTCTTGACAACTCACACAAGTATGAGAAGTTGGGCCCTAGAGGTAAGAAGTGTGTCTTCATCAAGTATCCTAAATTCTCTAAAGACTATGTCATCATATGAGAAAGAGATGATGAAATTATTACAGAAATTGTAAGTAAATATGTAACATTCATAGAGGATGAATTCCCAAAGTAATGTGAGATTAATAGAACAATTCATTTAGATAAAGTTGGAAATCTCGATATGGCGACATTTGTGGATCATAGTGTAGAAGAGTTCATCCCTTCATCATCACACCCTAATTCGAGTGGGAGCATTTTGTCACCAAACGAGAATCTAGAGTGCTCACTTTGAAGGATTTCTATAAAGAGCATCCCACATGGTCGATTTGACATCGAAGGAATTCATGAAGCTCATATATTAAGTCCTGAAGAAGAGCTTGAGCCTAATTTAATCAATGAGGCTCTCTCGTCTTGTCATAAAGAAAAATGGATTAAAGCAATGGAAGAAGAATTATAGTTTATGAACACAAATTGAACTTGGTTGATCTCTCACTTGACCATAGAGCAATTTGGAATAAGTGGGTTCTTAAAATAAAATGATGTGGTGATGGATCTATTGAGAGGTACAAAGCTCGCATAGTGGCAAAGGCTTCACCCAAGAGCGGACTGTTGATTATGAAGAAATCTTTGCTCTAGTTGTAAGGTTTTATTCTATTCGCCTTATTCTAATAATTGTCACACATATGGACTTGGAATTACATCAAATGGATGTAAAGATTGCATTCCCCAATGGAGAAGTAGACGAAGAAATTTACATGAAGCAATCTGAAAGCTTCATAGTAAAAGGAGAAGAGCGCAAAATTTGCAGGCTGCGCCGATCTATCTATGAAATTAAACAATCATCTAGGTAATGATATATTAAATTTCATCAATTAATCATATCATATGGTTTTGAAATGATTGATAAAGATCATTGCATGTATGTTTATAAATCAAAGAATATGTTCGTCATTATGACTTTATATATCGACGACATGTTGATAGCTAGGAACAATATTGAGTTTTTGGTCACCAATGGTTGTCCTCTATCTTTGAGATGAAAGCCATAGGGAAGTAGCATTCATATTGGATATGAAAATTCAACAAGATCAATCTAAGAGATTTTTTTCTTTGTCACAAGATGCATGTATTAACAAAACTTTAGAATTTTGAATAGATGACTGCACACCCATTGATACTCCTATTGTGAGATGCGAACTTTGAGCTCAATATGTGCCCAAAGATTGCAAAAGAACAAAGAGAGATGTCTTTAGTCCCTATGCGAGTGTGGTCGATAATTTGATTTACGCTATGTTGTGTACTCGGCTGGACATATGTTATGATGTGGGTCTAGTGAGTTGATATCAGGCAAACTTAGGAATGCTAACATTGGAAGGCGGTGAAGAGAATCATGTAATACTTCAAAGGCACTGCTGACTTTGCTTTATGTTATCACGAAGGAAGCTGAAGGCTGGCTGGATATACGGATGCCGATTGGGCAGTCGACATTAATGAACGAAAATCTACCTATGAATATGCCTTCTTGCTATGTAATGGTGCTATCACATGAAGCAACAAAAAACAAGAATGCATAGCATTGTCTACGATGGAGGTTGAATTTGTGGCATATTCAGTCGTAGTGCAAGAGGCCCTATGGTTAAAAAGTTTCTTTCAACACCTACGATTTTCAGATGTTGCAATGAAAAATATGACTTTATATTGCGACAATCAAACGACGCTTGCCTATGTGAAGGACAAAAAATATCATTTTAAAGGAAAGCATATTGGCATCAAATACAAATTTATAAGAAATGAAGATGTGAGAGAGGATATCTCTGTGGAGTACATACTACGCACAACATGATTGCTGATCCGTTCACCAAATCACTACCTAGGGATGTATTACATGTGCATGCACTAGGACTACGTAGAATATGAAAAGAAATATGTACTCAAAGTTAATTGCATTAATGAAAATATGTTTTTCATAAGAGAATTATGTTATGTATGTGTTAAGTGTGTCCATCAGGCATGAGATTACTCACTCACATGAGTAATCGCCTTTGGTGCTTATGTGATGGCACGCGGGGAAGAAATGATTTAGACCTAAATATTTCTTAGTATAAGAAATTGTCTAAATCACCTTGATGTGTTCAAGATGATGCAAACACGAGATTTGATAACTTGATGAAGCCTAATGATGCCAGATGTAAGACTCTAGTTTTGAAACCAAGTGATGGCAAGTAGTTAGGCATCTCAGGTCAGACGCTAGTGGAGGGCGTTTGGACTTAAGTCTGTGCGTTGTTTGAGTTAGACACACGCTTCCTTAGTGGAAGTCTCCACCATAATACTTGTGTTGTATATGAAGTATGCTAAGTTGACCTTGAGAAATGATGAATCGATGTTGATCTTCGTCATTGTGTGAGTCACTCTAGACCTAACGGTCTAGTTATTGCCCTTTGACTTTGACTATAGTTCAAAGTAACGATTGGTGTTGCTACTTTAGCATGATACTTTAAGACCCAAAGTAAAGAGGTACGTGGGTTATGTTTAGAAGAGCAGCCGATCTAAACTGAGAAATATAAGTACAAAGGAAAGATTTGTTAAGAGCTACATGAGAGTTCTGCATGCAATTGGCTAGCTATTCTCCTTGTGTATGATAAATAATTTTGCATACAGAAATAATTACCGCGCTATTAGACACAGGGTGTCTAGACAATGCAATAAGACAAATTTGGGGCACAACGAGTACACGATGCTTGAGCGATTGTCTAAGTCACAATTCAGCTCGTAGGATAAAGTCATGTAAGTCATGGTTATATCACACACGATGTATATTGCACGATATGTTGAGCAGCTATGTGAGACGTAGTTATGGCTCAAAAATCGATTGAACAATCATGAATTCTTCACAGGTTATGATGTTAGCTCTCAGGGTGGTCGTGCAATTGTGCATCCTTAACCGCTCACAATTATAACAAACTTCAATATTAAAGTTGTACTTGTACTCGTGAGTTGCATGACTCATTTGCATTTATGGGAACTAAAGAGATCAATCATATACATTGAGTCCATCACGTGCGAGTGAGAGATTGTTGGAGTCACCCATGCGTGGTCCTCCTTGCATGACCACCATGTTGTGGCATGGTGCCATGGCCATGCGAAGACGTGGCTGCCATGCCTCCATCGCATACATGAAGGCCATGCCCCCACACAACTCCTTTTGACCTCATGGCAGCCTCCCTTCTTGGCCTTTTGTGTCCAAGCACCGTTATAAATAGAGGTCCCTTGGTGCACTTCATGAAGGGTGTGGAGGATTCAAGAGTGGTGTAGTATGATGTAGTATAAAGTGTTGACGTGTGTTATTGTTGTGCTTGTTTAGCCACTTCCTCCACTTTAGTGCTCTCTCTTACTCATCATTCTTTTGTATTTGAGTCGTGATATTGTGTTCCATTTTTTATTTCCGATCATGCGGCGCAATTTGTTTGTGAAGAAGTCGCGTGGATGATTCGCTTACACAATCGAGATACTTCGTGAACCTTGATATTATGTTTATGTTTTTCTACAGCTTACATTAGCCATGCTACTGCAAGAGCTGGCTGCTACCATTTTCCATTCTACCTGTAGATATGCCTTTCTCTCCACCCTTTATCGGCCTCGAAGCTTCTCATGTTTTATGTTTGCTTATGCACACACTGACTCCATCTTGAAAAGGCCCCTGTTCGTGTGCAGGGGAGTTTTTCTTTTTGCTCCATCTATTATGTTTGTTTTTTTTAATAAACTTATTTCTTGTTGTATCATTAACGTAGATTTTAATATTTGTACTAACAATTATATTTATGATTTATGAGTGATACATGCAATCATTTTAGACTAATTATTTCTACCTTATTCAGTTTTTAGAAATTTAATATATTGAACATTTTAATGTTTTTTAATCTTGCAGAAAATAAATCATATAAATATTTTAAAATAAAAAATTGGTGGAATCGTCCTATCCGTGTTACGATCTCACAATTTACATGTATCCCTCAGCTTTTTATCATGGTTGTCAGACCCGACCTGGCCCGGCCGGTCGGATCGGTCGGATCGGTGTCCGGGGCCTAAAACGGTCCGCGGGTCGATTGAAACCCAGAGAAGGGTTTGACCTGCTTTGACCCGGTCAAAACCCGGGTTCAACCAGCCGACCCGACGGGTTTAACCGACCCGACCGAATCAATTGTTAAAATGAAAAAAATGAAACATAAACAAAATTATTAAAATATTTAAGCATATTATATATATATATCTTGAAATTTATATTTTAATGTCCTCTTGTCACATATATATTTTTTCACTATTTTTTAATTTATAATTACCTCACAAGAATTTTTTTATTTATGTCGATGACTTAATTTATGTTACTTTATTATATTTAAACATATTATATATATATTGAAATTTATATTTTAATGTCCTCTTGTCACATATATAATTTTTTCACTATTTTTTAATTACCTCATAAGAATTTTTTTATTTATGTTGATGACTTAATTTATGTTACTTTATTATATTATTTAATCTGATTTATTTTATTTTACTTTATTATACTATATTTTATATTTTTTGTTCAATAAGATATTATATATTAATAAGATTATAACAATATCTTTAACTTATTTTATTTTTTATTAATTTATATTATTTGATCCGACTATTCGATTCGACGCGGTCCAATCGGTCCGACCTGACCCGTTGATCAATCCGAGTCGACGACCGAGTCGAGTCTTATAACATTGCTTTTTATCAAGTTCGATTTACAAGTTTGACAACATTGGTTTTAAACATCTATTACTCTTAGCATCTTAGCATGTGGATTCACTTTTCTTATGATATAATTGGATGTTGGGTGCATATAGTTTTAAACATCTATTTCTCATGGATTCATTTTTCTTTTGATATAGTTGGATGCTGGATGGATATAGTTTTAAACAATTATTACTCTTAGCATGCGGATTCATTTTTCTTCAACATATTTTAAAGGATAAAATGAGGGTGAAATGTCCTCATACGATCTATGAAACATTTAATTCAAACTTGTCCATTTCTCCACCTGTCCATTTCTCCTAAAGAAAGGCCTTGAATAGGCCGGCCAATAGAGCTCCATGAAAAGTTAAAAAATCTATGTATTTTGATCAATTTAAGGTGAAAAAGGGAGTTGTCCCTCAGCAAAACTATGATAAAGTTGAGCCAACACGAGGAAGTGCTATCTTCTCCTAAAGAAGATTCTTGAGTAGGCCGGCCAATAGAGAGACCTACTATGCCTCGACCATCTTGCCATCGCCGATTAACTGGCGCAAATGAGGAATTACCTATCTCCTACAGTTCTCTCACTTACTCCAACGACCAATTATGAAAAATTATTTATTTTATCACTAATGCATATATATTAAAATAGGCAACATAAACCGAACTAATTTAAAAAGTAAAATATTCTTTAATTGAACCTAAAAATTCCTGTTTTCCTATTTAGGCAAGTATTCAAGTATAAAATATAATTAATATTTTATTTACCAAAAAGACATCGTGTGAAATGAACACATTTATCAAATTGTCATAACATTTAATTATTTATTTCTAAAACCCAATTTAATAGTTGCAATGCTTATCAACAATTGTCAACATTTTCTCACTAAATAAGCTAACTAGAACAAACAAAAGCAGAGAATCACTGATAATTTGCAGAGAAAAACTTTCACGTATTCATGAACAAACTTACAAATATTTGCATTAGATAAACAAAGATAATATAACTGCTATATTGGTTAATAAAAATATTAAATGCCGTCTAATAAATTTAAACTATTCAGTTTCAAGAAATGAAATTTCAGTGGCAAAGTTCTACTTAAAAAAGAAAATTAACAAAAAAAACCCTTCATTGATGAAGCTCAAACTAGCAATTTTTTTTACAGCTTTGTGTGGCTTTTCATGTTCTTTCGCGGCAAATCTAACCCATCAGGTAGAAAGAACGTTACATCTCGACAAATAGAGGGAAGTAATAGCAGCGAGAAGAAAAGAAACAAACGAAAAGCGGTAGCACCACTACCACCAGCACTAGCAAAGCTCATAGGGATTGCAGAAAACAAATATAACTATTTTTTGTCCATTCCACACAAGATGAAAGCATGGAGAAGGCTTTGTGCATTCCGTATCTGATCCAAGGCTCCAGATATCAAGACCCGTCCAGCTGCTTCCCCAGGTTTCGGGCTGTTAATTGTAACGGATGCACCAGAAAACTTAACACAAGAAGATATGTCAGAGACAATTGTCATAATTTCATAGGCCAAAAGAAAGAACCTAAGTACCTCTTTAATGTCAGCAAGGTTACTGCCATTATCTCCATAAATAAACTCTAGGTACTGACAAGGAACAAGAACTTCAATGCTTTTACTTATTAGAGGTGTCTGGTTTCCACTGTACATCAACGACCACACATTAGGATGTCATTAAGAAATTGGGGTTAAGATTTTTAGTGGAGTTATTGAACTGACATTTCCAACATTCCACTTCTGCAATCCATGTTGTTTCCCGTGTTAGCAGCAGTCTGAACGTTTCTCGTGTTTACTACCTATAAAAGTGAGGGGATTTAATTCTAAATTTTTCGAACAAAACTGGATGACTGGGTTATGAGGAACAAAATTATCCAATAATTTGTTAAATATGCCTGCAAGCACGTAATGGTCAATCTGACTTAATACGGTACAGTTCTTGCAGTTACAAAAGATAATGCATCACCGTCATGGAAGACATCATTTACTTTTCTGTACTGCTTGTTAATGTCAAAAAAATACACTGATATTGATCCAAATATTTATCATCATATCCGGGAAGAAAAAAGGAAAAGAAATCAAGTAATCGTACCTCAGGAGACCATGGCCTTGGTGAAGGAAGATCATGCATGGGATGGGCTCCCATCGCATCATTGCCATGAGAGAAGCGAGCTTGATCGATCTGAAGATGATCTGCAGCGAGTGAGTGTGGCTGCCTATCTGGAGCATCATTGAGACCAATAAGATGATCAGAACCATGAGGAACAGTAATTGTAGAGTAGCCCCCAGGATGGTTCAATTCATGTCCTGATCTAAACATTTCAGGTGCAGCATTAAAGTGAGACTTTCCAGGACTAGGGTAACCTCTCAGTAGGAAGATGGTTTCCCTTATTCTTCCTGTAATATGAAGCAGTGCATCGTGAACAGATTGGAGTGTACCTGACACCTGTCATCAACACCAAAAAGGGCCTTACTAAAGACTGACTTACTGGAGAATTATTAGGATACAGTACATATCAGGAAGAATACTTTGCACTCCAAATTACAAAGTCAGCAGTAGTAGATGTTATGTAATCTATAGAATTAAATCTCCATAAAAAGGCAACTTTCACGGTAGTAGATGTTATGTGAATAATTGCTAACACGTAGTTTTTGTGTAGAGGATGTAACCTTAAGTTGAGTAGGAATCCAACCACTAGTTTCTCAATGAATTTTGACGCTGTAATCTGTTGATTATAAAAAAAATGGTTTTGGATGAATAATGAGGTTAATCATCATTCATTTTTTTTTTAAAAAAAAGCAACTTAATAATAAGCAAGTTTTCTAAAGTTTTTTTAGAAATAAGTTTTATAAAGGTTAACTCAATCTTAATTGAGATCTTAAAGACTTTTACCCCTAACCTTTCTTAATCTTATCTTAAGAATCTTATGTCTAAGGTTACAAATTTTCACGAGATGTCATATAATCATTTAAATAATAGTAAAAACATATTCATGATAACAATAATTAATTTAGGTGAAATTGAATATATATTCTGCATTCTTATTATGTTTTGAGGTAATTTGACTTTAAAATTAGTAAAAGTATTACTCAAAGAGGTGTAACTTTAGAGTTGAGTGCGAAAAATTTGTCACAATTTTTTTTATATATTCTTATCAATAAGTACGATACTCAAGATGATCTTACCACATGCAAACTTATGACTCCCTTACGATCTTATATAAGATCGTGATCTTGATGACCTTGGATGGTTATCATCAGGGAACCAGATCAGTTGACTGAATTTAACCAACAGCCCAGACTATTTACCAATACGGATACATGAATATTTTCAAGGAATACACATATGTGCACACACACACAATCTATGAAAGAACTCAAAAAGCATCAGTGCAGATGCCTACCTGGACAACCTCATCATTGGGTTGAGCGCAGTTTGGAACTTGATCCTTTACAAAAATGCGAATACTAGCTCCAGTAGCCCTTCTCATTTCAGCAATAATAGCACCACCTTTACCTAATAAGCAACCAATCTGCTGTGAAGGAACAAGAAGCCTTGCAGACACAGCAGAGCCCTTGTCCACTCCTACCTCAGAAAGTCTAGAATGCACACGAATGACAGCATCTTGTGCTGGTGAATGTCTCATCTCTGGGGTCTGCACTACTCACAATCAGAACCAAAAAAGGGATGGTCAATTGCAATACCAAACATAAGGATATTTAAGGATAAGCTACTGAGAATTGTCATAGTGAAATGAAGAAATTGCCTTCAAGCCTACATACCTCACGAGAAGCTATGAGAATGATCCTTTCATCTGAATCCATTGCAGAATCTAGAATCTTAATTGACGAGCCAGTTTCATTCTGCAAGGCTCGAATAATAACACCTGCTTTACCAATTATGCTGCCAACTTTGTCATTTGAACAGAGCATTCTAAATACAACCTCTTCTTCTGGAATATTTCTTTGAACAGGCATACCAATGTCCATTGCTGGATTTGAGTGTCCCCTGGTGTTAAACTCAGGGGCATGCATACTGGGTAAATAGCCTCTTTGAGCATAAGGGTCCATTTGAGCAAGGGAACCAGGTCCCCGACTAGTCGCCCCAAATGTTTTTGACATGGGGAAACCGGCAGCTTCTGTCCTAGGATTGTCCTGTAAACAACTCGAAACGGCTAACAAAGCTTTCCTTACAACAGAAAAACTCCCGCTTATCTGCCAGGAGAATTTGGAATGAAGTATGAGTAAGCTCTTTATTTGACAATCACTCTCTAATAATAAGTGTTAAAATCAATCTTACCACACATTTAAAATATTATACAATAAATGAAACAATACATTTATCTGAAAGTTTCAGCTTGCAAGAGCCACGAAAAACATCAGATTGTCAGACTACAGCATTTTGATCCCAGATAGGCCAACTAAGGCATATGCTGTGCTGTAAGCCTGTAACTAGTAATAAGGAACGTCAATTGGATTTTCTAAAATCATTAATTTACAAGTCAAGCTAAGCCCAAAAGTTAAACTGCAGCACCTAACACGAGAGCATAACCATTGCACTTTCTATTATCACCCTAATTTGTCAAGAACAGAAAGTGCAGAACTGCTTGCCTGTATCATCTCATCGCCAACTGCTGCGCAAACTGGAACATAGTCTCTCCCAAGAATCCTAACTTGCGCTCCTGTCTCTTGCCTGATCTTCTCTATGATCTTCCCACCTTTCCCCAAGATGCAGCCGACTTGGCTGCTCGGAGCCAGTAGACGACACACCACTGAACTCAGCATATCCTTCTCCTCTCCTCTTCCGCCCCCGTCGTCGCCTCCGCCACCTTTCCCTTGTTCGTCCACCCGCAAAATCCGCTCAAAAACCTTAACCAAGGCCCGCTGCGCCGGCGACAACACCTCCGGCGCAGTATCTCCACCGCCACTCTCTGCGCGCTTCTTCGGGTGGGCGTCGGCGAAGATGACGAACACACGGTCATCGGAGCCCGGGATAGGGTCCTCCAAGCGAATCCTAGCCCCCGTCTCCTCGCGCAACTGGCGAACGACAGCGCCGCCCTTTCCGATAACGAAGCCAGTGCGCTCCTCGGGGCAGAGGATGCGGAAGAGAGTCTCGATGGGCCAGGGCTTCAACGGCGGCGGCGGAGACCGGAATGCCGGTACTGCGGATGAAGGGTTGCGCCGCCTGCCCAAAGCGGAGGCGGAGGATCCGGTAGGAGACGGGGAGGGAGATGCGCCGGTGGCCTCCTGTCGATCGCCGGCGGTAGAGAGTTCGAGTGGCCGCTTTGCGTCAGGAGGCTCCATTGATGATATCACCTTCTCTTCCTCGCGATTTTACCGCAAGTGCTCTTTTCCTGGCGGCAAAAGGGCTTTAAGACTGACCCAAACAAGAGGTTAGGAAATTTGGACTGGGCCCAAATTTCCATCGACTAAGGGCCCAGCCGATTAACACATCTTCTATAGCATCAATAATAAAAGTTTTTCCACTTTTATTTATAGATATAAATAAATTTGTTAGATAATTCCATAAATCAAGATTAATTTTCTGTGTTAGATTTAATTTGTAAGAACACGTAAATAAAAAATATTTAAGTGCTCTCTCTGTTTAAAAAAAAAACTAGTATGCAGCCCCCCAGGATGTGCGGGTGATGCAAAAATCAAAATTGTAACAAAGATATATTTGAGTTTTAAATTTGTATTTTCGTTTAAAGCATATTTTTAATTTTAAATTTTAAATTTTTAAAAACAATACTATACTATAGTCTTATATGGCACAAAACATTTTTCATTAAGTATATATTAGATCGTATTTTATGTATAACTTAAAACTATATTTCTAAAATATAATATGACTGAATTTTTAGGGCATTATTTCTTAAACACCATGGGAAATTAGTGAAATGTGTAGATGGTGCGAAAATAAAATATATATTTAATGATCAAATAAAATTTTAATTAACAAATAATTGTCCAATCAACGTGTAAAATTAATATAATTATAATATGCTCGGCACGTGACAATCTTAATGATACTGTGTATACAGATAAAATATTGTTATTTTTTATTTTAAGTATAATTTAGTTTCTTATTTCTGTTCTCAGTTTATCTAAATGCTGTCCAATCCTTCCTTCTACCATTTCTTGGTAACTTGATAAGAATCTAATGAATCTCGACTGCTTACTTACATTTTTAATTATGTATTTTTAAAAGTTAATAACCATTATAATGTTTTTTCTATCCACTACAAAATTAAGATTAATTTTGTTATTAAAATACAGTCAAATATTATCCAAAATCTTTAAATTTCTATAAATATTAAACAAGTCTATGCGTATGATTTGTGTCATGCGAATGAGTAATTACTTATTTTAGTTATAACTTATAAATCGAACATGCATGCTCTAACAGACTAACACACTCTAATTACCATATATATTAACTAGTATTTATAGCACTACTAAAAAAACGCTGATTACCGACGGTTGGCACAAAAACCGTCGGTAACGCAATTACCGATGGTTTTTCAGTCGGAATCGATCCGTCGAAAAAACGCTCGTCGCAAATCGATTTGCGACGGTCGAAAAAAATTCGTCGAAAATATTGACGGTCAGAACCTCGGAAAAGTTCCGACGGTTCGAACCGTTGAAAAAGTTCCGCCGTCGAAAAAGGCCGGCGGTTCGAACCGTTGAAAGTTTCCGATGGTTGCAACCGCCGGAAAAGGCCGGCGGTTCGAACCGTCGAAAATTTTCAATGGTTGCAACCGCCAGAAAAGGCCGACGGTTCGAACCGTCGAAAGTTTTCGACGGTCGCAACTGTCGAAACTTTTGACGGTCGTCGCAACCGTCGATCTTTCGGCGGTCACAACCGTCGCAAAAAAATTTTAAAATATAAAAAAATTAGCTGCCGGATCGGGCCACGGCCAGCTCCGGCCGCGGCCAAATCCTGCCGCCCGCGGCAGGATGGGCCGGATCCGGCCGCCAGCGTCCGGAGAGAAGGAGAGAGAAAGAGAGAGAGAGAGAAAGAGAGAGAGAGACGCCGGCGGGAGAGTGTCATCGGCGGTCGACGCTTCATGTCCGGCCAGAGGTTCGCCGGCCGGGAGAGGGAGAGAGAGAGAAGAGGAGAGTGATATATATGTGGAAAATGGGAGAAAGCGGAAAAACAAAAAGAGCGCAGGATAACGAAATTTTAATTACCGACAGCTCTGGCCATCGGAAAAGTAAATATTAATTATTTTTAAAGTTACCTACGGTTGTGACCGTCGAAAAAATATTTAGTTATATATAATATTACCGTCAAAGCCGTCGATAATTATTACCGACGGTCCAAGCCATCGATAATTGCGACGATTTGAGCCGTCGCTAATTATGTTAATAAAATATTCCTCAAATAATATTATTATTTATTTATCGATGATTATGACTGTCGGAAATTGCGGCGGATTTTGCGATGGATGGATATCCGTCGAAAATATTGGCGTTCCTGATCATCGAAAAATTAAATAATAATATAAAAAAATTACATAATTTAATTTTTTATTTTCGACGATCGTAACCGTGGGCAAATCCGTCGCAAAAAAAAATAATATAACAAATTACATAATTTATTTTTTTAATTTCCGACGGTTCTGACCGTCGGAAAATCTATCGGAAATTACGACGGATCAATATCCGTCGGAAATATTGACGTTCCTAATCGTCAAAAAATAAAATAATAATATAATAAATCTTCGACGGTCGTGACCATCGAAAAATCCGTCGGAAATAAAACCGTTGAAAAATCCGTCGCAAATTGCGAATACAGATCCGGCTGCCAGCCGACCGATCTGACCGATTCGGCGGTCCGCGGCCAGATCCGATTGCTAGGCGGCCGATCTGGCCCCCTCGGCTAGATTCGGTCAGGAGAGAGGGAGGGAGAGAAAGAGGGGAGAGGGTCGTCCGGAAGGGAGAGGTCGTCGTCCGGAGGATAGGATTGTCGTTGGGAGGGAGAGGGTCGCCGACAAAATAGGAGAGGGAGAGAGGGAAAGAAATAGAGTGGAGATAAGGAAGGATTATATATATATATATATAAGTTGAAAGATGGAAAAGCGGAAAAATGAAAAAAAAGTAGCAGGAGAGTGATTTTTTTAATTATCGACGGCTATGACCGTCGAAAACTTAGTAAATATTAATAATATATATTATTATGATATATATATATGATATTTAATTATTTTTAAAATTACCGAAGATCGTGACCGCCGAAAATTATTTAATTATAATAATAAAGTACTACTTACATGTATATAATATCTATTTTTAAGTTTATCAACGGTCAAGACCATCGAAAATTTCGACTGGTGTGGACTGTCGCTAATTATATTAATAAAAGACTTTTTTATATTATATTATTTTTTATTTACCGACGGTTAGAACCATTAGAACAGTGAAAAATTATGACGGTTTGAACTGTCCGCTAATTATATTAATAAAA
This sequence comes from Pontederia crassipes, assembly GCA_030549335.1. Taxonomy (NCBI): domain Eukaryota; kingdom Viridiplantae; phylum Streptophyta; class Magnoliopsida; order Commelinales; family Pontederiaceae; genus Pontederia; species Pontederia crassipes. Next base: position 2,210,096 of record CM060185.1, on the reverse strand, counting down.
TACTCTTTATATTATATTATTTTTTATTTACCGATGGTCAGAACCATCGAAAATTACGACGGATAGATATCCGTCGAAATTTTTCAACGATTCCTAATCGTCGAAAAATAAAATAATAATATAACAAATTACATAATTTATTACTTTCATTTTCGACGATTGTGACCGTCGAAAATTCCGACGGATCACTGTCCATCGCAAATTACGATAAATTTCTATCCGTAAAAAATTGTCCGTCGAAAAATCTCAGTTTTCTTGTAGTGTAATGTTTCAAAGTTTCCTTCCAGTATGACTTCAATGATGTAATTTGTTTTTTTATATCAAGTCAATAATATCAAATTTCAGAAACACGTAATTATTAAAAAAAATAAGGAGCTAAAACTTCATTGGTAGATTTCCATAGAGAGTCAAAAAAAGAATTTATACGTTATCACTAAAGAAAGGAAAGAAAAAAATTCATAACTTTTGACAAATTATATATGCTTGTTGTGAATTCAGTTAGTTGAAGACTAACTTCACATGCTTAGGCACTCGACCAAGTATCCTCTTTTTGAAGATCATAGGAGCGAGTTTGCGTTGCAGATTCGTCAAGCAGCCGCCTCTCGCTACCTTCATAACTTCAAGTCCAGTTGCATTTGTAAGAACAAAATTCAAAAGCCTGAGTTGGGGCATGCTTCCTGTAAAGGTGCCCATTTCAAATGCTTTCAGATAATTATGAGGGCGTTTGGGTGGAACTTTGAGTTTCTTGGTCCTTAGTACATATTGAGCTCTCTTGGACTGCATGCACCAAAGACAATAGATAGGATCCCCACTTGTAAGGAAAACAATGTAGGTTGTAATCAACTTAATTTGTAGATTTCGTGCTTCTAAAAAAAAATAAGAAACCAGAGAAGCACAAATCATATGAATTAATTGCATTGAAAAGTGAGGATATTTACAAAATGCTTACCCGAACATAAAATGTCTCCAAAAAAGGAGCCATGTCGAGGAAATAAGTCGCACAAGAAATGAGCTTTGGATCAATAATGATCTCTAGGTGCCTTAAGTGAACAAGTTCGAAATGACACTGTAGCAAATCAGACACCTGAAAGATATTAAAAAAAAAAGATGTGATATGATATATATGTGCAAAACCCACATTTCTCTGTTAATATATGGTCATACTTACTCGTGGCTTCAGATTTATTTCCAGTCGTAAAGTTTTCAAATAAGGCATATCACGAGGGAGTTTAAGAACGCTCATTAGAGAGTTTGAATCTATGTTTAAGTCCGCTTTTTCAAGCATTAAAGGATCATCATCTCCTCCTCCTCCTCCTCCTCTCAATAGCACGGGAACTTGTTTACCAGAAAAGTGAAAAAAAGAGAGACTTGGTGCATGACACTCCACTTTTCTTAACCCCTTACATAGGACAACTTCCAAAGTATTCAACCTGCGCAATGAGCTCGGAATTTCCAGGCCAACCAATCGATGGCAAGCGAAGATTCCTAACATCTCTAGAGAAATACATATTGATAATAGATCCTTAATGACTTCTTCTGTAATGTCTACAAATCTCAGAGTCAATTTCCTCATATTCTTGAAGCCATAGAAGCTGTGATCTGACCTCAAGCAAATTCCTCCATAAAGTGTCAATTCCTCCAGCGGAGGAGGAGATCCTGCAATCGAAAATAAATGACAAGGAAAATCGTAGTAAATTCCACCAGATCTCGCCACACTGAGATCAAATTCTTTTGCCTTCGAAGTGGCAGCAAACGAGACCCATTTATCAAGCTGACGTGCGTGGTCTCTTCCGTTAAGATAGAAGGCCGAGATAGTTAAGCACTCGACTCCACTGCCGCGGTGCCTTCCTAAGATGGCGTCCACATTACTAATAAACTTTCCAGCGGTTTCCACCATCATATCACCTTCCCAGTCGTTCTCAAGCATCATTTCATTAGTTTCGTCGCTCAGCACTGTTGTATCGATCAGAAGAAGATTTGGTAGATATTTCCACAAGTCCCTCCACCTTCGTGATATGAGGCTAGTTTTAACAGCTTCCTTCAACTCTAGTAATGCTATTATCTTAATAAGAATATCCTGCATGCAAACGCATGATAATTAATTAATTCCTTAGTTGATCATCATCATCGGATTATCCGATGACCTTGATTTTAATTATATTTATTATTTAACATGTATTTTATATTATTATATATTTATTTTAATAATTTAATAAAAAATATGAGTGTTCTACCTCTACCATACGTCAAATGCTCTACATATACATTTTCATATATATATATATATATATATATATATATATGTATATGTATATATATGTAAAATCTATCGCAGAAGAGAAAAAGAAGAAGAGAGTAATATTAACTTCTTTCTAACCTCGGGGATTTTGTCGATGTGGCATATTTTTGCCTTCTTTCTACTCATCATCGTATCGCCAGATCTACCCTGCATCTCTAAAATATTTCTCAAAATCGTGAACGTGCACTTGTACCTTTCGAAAATCGATAATTAATTGCCTCGATAAATCAACAAAGTGCAGAGAGAGAGAGAGAGAGAGAAAATTAATTTGAGTAAAGGACATAAATTAATATTTTACCTTATTGGTCGTCGCTTCCGGAGATGAGGAAAACAAAGCGCTGCGTATTTTCTTCTTCCCACATGACCAAGATATAAATACGTGCGATACAAATAAACTCCTAATTGAATTGGACTCTTCTAAGGAACTTTCGACCTAATCGTTCTCAAATTGCGTTTAGGGTTTAAAGAGTTTACAATTGCCAGTAGAATAACAAATATATATATATATATATATATATGTGTGTGTGTGTATAGCTACGTAAGATTTTTGTTATCTTTAAATTTAAATATATCTTTTTTTCTCTTGACTTGACAGCAAAGCAAGGAGGGAAATTTATTAAAAGGAATTAACAGTTCAAGGCAAACAAATATATTTTTCTTAAAGTGAAGAATACTTTATTTTTTTAAACTCTGTAGCATTCATTTTTTTTTAAAAAAAAGTGGAAGATGCGGAGGTAAAGAAATCTTTTTTCCTTTTCTTACTTTTTTAGATTTAATGTAAGCATAAATTTACTGGTGATAAATTATCTACATTACATTACTTACTTAAGTACTATATATACCTAAAAAAACTAATCCAAGGTTATTTGGTTATCGAAATAAAATAAAAGATTTGAGATAAAAATAAAATATAAATATCACTGATCAAATAAATGTATTTAATAAATTATGACAAGGGATTAAAGCGTAATTTTCTAATTAAGATGGTTCTTTTTTAAAAAAAATCACCAAATAAAACGGAGATGATGTGCTAATTGAAAAAAAGGTGCAAATATGTAAAAAAGAATAACATATTATTTATGAACTTTGTTATAAAAGTTAATTTATGGAGGACGACATTAGCACACTTGAACATGCGGGCATTAATTACTTGTTTCCGGTCCAGCACCATCATATCCAACAAGCTCAAATTCACGACTGATGGTTGACCTACCTTTATTTGTTGTCACCTTCCACTAGTCATGTTTAACGGATAGGACATGCTCTTAATAGTTTCGCGAATTTCTATTGGACATTGGATGGATCGAACAAATTCGATAATTTAATGAGTTATTATCGGATCATTTAATAGTCTCTCTAATTTGTTTGATCTGTTAAGGTCTAATAAATTTTAACGAACAGAATGACTAGCGGACCAACCAAGCAAGTTCCTTATTTTTTTGAAAAAAATTATTTTTTCATTTATTTTTAAATTTAACATTTCTTTTTTTTTCTAAATTTTCTTATATTTTTTTCTTGATGCATTAATAATATAGTCTTCTCATAATTTTTTTAATAGTTTGTCTTTTTACTCATTTGTTTATTTTATTTTTTCATTGATAATAGAATAAATCAAATTAATAATGGATAAACTACTTATATTCTATTATTAGGTAAATATCGTTATACAAGCATACTAGCTATTATTGCTAAGCACTAAATAAGCAGTAATTAATTCTGTTTAAATACTTACTATTATTAATGAATTAACGGTCTATTGGATAATTTATTAATTAAGGAACGGGTATTGGATGGATGCCGGACTATCGGATATCGGGTAAATGACTGAAATATAATGTTCGGCATGTTATCTATCCGATCCCGGTAACTTATTGAACGAATTCAGATCGGACACGAACGAACTTATCCATTATCAAATCAGGTCGAATTGTTCAGTCTAATAAACACCGTTACCTTCCACCTTGAATCATTTTTTATCAATGAAATCACCCTCCTAAAAAATACTTTTAATTTTAAATATTACTGAACCCTCAAGTAATGTTGTCTGCTTTTAAGGATAATTATTTTACGCGAGAATTAATATAATTTTCTAGTCCAAGATTTAAGGAGGAATTCGGTTTTTATATTTGACAATCCAGATCACAGTCGTATAACGTCATGACATCGTAATATACCGAACTCAGCCTTGTTTGAGGGTCCCACCAATCACGATCAGAGTCTAGAAAAGAAAAAAAAAACAGTGTAACGTGGAGAGAGAAAGAGAAAGAAGCAGAACAGAAAGGTCAATGTTTCATGCGCATTCTGCACGTTTTTCTTTCTTTCTGTTCATTGTTCAAACTCTCCTCCTACTTTTCACATGATCACTCACACACATGCTCAATATATAAAAAAGGTGAAAGAAACACACGTAAATGCCCTTTGAAGCTACTTAATTTGGTGTTTGTAAGATAATTAGAACTTTGCACATGATCATATTACACAGAGAGAGAGAGAGATAAAAAAGTTGATGTAACGTGAATCAGATTTTAGACCAACTAATTGAAGCATCTTGAATCATTATAATGTAAAAAAGCATCTTTTGCTTGGAGATGGAAGGTCACTCACAAATATCTTTCTTTTGCAATTTCTCCTTCTTTATTTTAGAAGGACCTCCTTATAATGTAACTAAAAAAAAAAGTTCTCATGCAACAAAAAGGGTCATACAAAATATATTAGAATCTTTATGAATGAAACATCTGTTTTTTTTTTCTTGTTTGTAGCAAAAGGAAAATTGATTGTTGAGTCATAAATAAAAATATTATGAGTACATACAATATATGTATAGCAAAGGAAAAAAATAAAAGGAGCCCCTATGTGTAAGAATAAGAAAATATTGGATAATTTTTCCTATGTTTTTATTTCTGGCAAAACAATGCGCAGAGATATTCTTCAAGACAATTGAAGAAGAGTGAAAATTTTTATACTAACAATCACAACAATAACAACAACAAAATCTTAAATGTATGTATGGGTGAAAAAAAGTGATAATAGAGCATAAAAACTCTGCTTTATTCTTCCTTCGGTGGCCTTCCTCCATGCCCTAGTGGAATTTATTGAGACGAGGAACATGTTGCTTTCTAAAGAAAGAGATGAAACGAACTGACCGTTTGTTTCACCTCTCCGGCCGAAGGTCGGCCGGGGGGAGGAGGGCCCCCTCACCCCCACTCTCTCCCACTCCCTCGTTCCCTCTCCCCCACTCTCTCGTTCTCTCACCCCCACTCTCTCTCTCTATGTTCTCGTCTTGTTCTTTTTTCTCTCGTCCGGCGATCGGCGTACGCGAGCTGCAGGACAGAGGCAAATCCTTTTCGGCGATCGACGAACGACGAGCGGTGATCTGGCGAACCTAATTTCTGACGGAAAAGGTACCCTTAGCGTTTTAATCACATAGACGAAGAATTAAGGATCTATTGATGCGTATAGTTAATTCATTATAATCCTGAAGTTATTTCCTATTTTTTTATATTGATGTCGGCGTCAATCGAGGCCGGACGGCTGCCAAAATTCATGGAGAAATCCGGCGGCTCTATTTTACCGCAGAGACCGGTCAACCGATTTAATTAAACGGTCGACCGATCTGTGTAATTATACATGCGGATTCTTCCTTATCAATCAACCGGTCCGACAGAGACCCAATAATCAAAGCTTAATCGGACCGATCCACTCCTAATCTTAATTACAACTCTGACCAGTTCACCTACACTGGCTGAGTCTTATTGTACAAACATATATTTCCAGTGGACTCCAAATCATAGATTTCATAGTAACTAAAGATTATTAAAATAAAGACAAAGAAGCGGGATTGCTATGTACCACCTCTAAAGTTAAAGCAAAGTTTAGAGTTAAAGCAATGTGGGAATATGTAGTTAGCTGATGGGACAGCGAAGCTGCTGGCTTAGATGCCCACCATAGATTTCAGGTGTTCTCCCACCGATATATCGAATTGAAGGGTGATGCTATGGTCACACATCTTCCTTTAAAGATTAAAATATTATGCCAGAGAGACAGGTAGCTAGCTGAGGAGACAGCGAACCTACAAGGTCTTGTAACCGATCATTGTTCCTGAATTGTAAAAATTATTCCTCCTACCTTCCGAACTGGGATGAGGCTGTAACACCCACCCTCTTTCCCGTTTACGGGCTTACTGGCATCAGTGAATCAGAGAGGCACCTCTGGCATCCCAACCTAATAAAGTCGAGCTCGCATAGGACAATCAACTCTAAGGATAATTTAGTAATGTAAAAGACGTAGTACAACTCACAACAGAGTAATGTAAAGTAAAGCAAAGTAGAGTATTGAAAAGCAAGGCAATGTAATGTAAAGCAGTGTACAATAGAGTAATGTAAAGTAAACTACTATAAAGTACATCAAAGTAATGTAAAATAAAGTACTATAAAGTAAAGCAGAGTAATGTAAAGCAAAGAATAGAGTATTGATATGATTAAAGATTCATACATTAATTTTCTTATCATCACTAATCCTTATTTCGCGTTTATTACTATGGTACTGGACAATCTCGCTCATGGATATTCTATTCCCCTGCATTGGAATTTTGCAGGTGAGAATGCCACTGATGGGGTGATGGAGGACGTAGAGGTTGGAGAATGCTGCACATAATTGATATTCCGCTCCGAGCTTCTTTATTGTATATCTGTTTACTTATCTTTATTGTTCAGAGACATCACATTTTTCTTTCGCACATTTCCTATATTACAAGTCATCATGAACTTCCGCATATTTTTATATAATATGAGACACTATGGATTTCCGCATTAAGGTTCTTCATGGCATTTTGATCCTTCTTTCACATTTAAGGTTTTCTATTAGGTTTATTATTATTTTATTAGTGCCACGTAAGCCGTTTTGTTGAATGGTTAAGGTCAGTAGAGCAGTAGATAGTGTAGTGCCTCTGCGGTCAAGATGACCGTCTACGTGATGGGAGATGCGATTTTGGGGGCGTTACGTAGTTGACTCATATTAATTAATTAACATTTCATATGGCATACTTCAAAAAATTTATTCAAATAAGTATGATTAAATTTAATCCATCATTTTTTATATTTATAAATAATTTTTCTCACCTCTTCCTCCACCACCAAACCTAAAAACTTTTGAGAATAAAATATTGCATTACCTCTCATAATAAAGAAGAATGTAGTAATGAATTTCTTTCGTACCCTATACCCTATTTGAAATAAAAGAATGACCCCCTATTAAAATCTCTGATAGTCTAATGATCCAAAAGTTAGAGTAAGCACGTAGATGACAGAATCTTGTTAATAAACTCTTCGCCCTTATATTTACTTTCTCTCTTCATCGTCTTTTCATTTTATTGTGTTTATAATTTGAGTATAAATGTGTTACATATTAAGATTCACAAATTCTTCTTATATTTTTGCACTTGATTTGACAGATTTGATTTCATCGATAAAATATCAATTCAACCATTCCCCGTTCTTGATGAATAAATTAATTATTGTTTGATCGATAATTATATATTTTTAAATTAGTTATTACTTATATTACTATTGTTCATTCTCAATTGAGCACTTGATTATATCACATGTATTGAGTATTTATATTTGATTATTTAATTTATCAAAAGTAAGAGAAAAAAATATTTATAAAATTAATTGGTGTCTTTGGAACGGCCTTCTAAGTAGAGTTCCAGGGAGGCGATCTTGGAAAGTTAAGAAATAAATTACAAACCAGTATATTAAATCATTTGCCCTAACTTTATTTTGATCATATCGGGTTAGAAAAAAAGTTGCAAAACTTAATGCAGTAAAATTCGATCATTAATTACTTGGGTTGAATGAGATTTTGACTTTAGTAAAAAAAATCTCGAAGAACCCTAATTCAAATGCAACTAGATTGACGCGAATGCAGACAAAAAACATTAATTAATTAAATCACGTTGCAGTGAATAATAGGGATGAAATTAATTCCGACCAAATCATTTTCCTGTCCAAAAAATCATTAGCTACTTTTTGGATCAATTTTTTTAATTACAAAAATAATCTTTTAGTCGAGTGATTTTTCATGCCCTTGTTTTAGTAAAATAATATTTTTAATATATAATATATTAAAAATAATATGAAAATATTTCATTTTATAGTTAAATATGAGATATAATACTAGAATGATTAATTAGAGTTTCACAATGTAAAACAAATATGTTAATATATATAAAGTATTATATAATAATAAAAAATGAATCATTTATATAAATAGAAATAGACTCCATAAACTTCTATGTTTGCTTGGATTGGTTCTAACTTAAACCGGTCGGTTTTGCTTTATTAAAAATCATCTTAAAACATATCTAATCATCTATTTTTTATTTTTCATTCATTTTTTCTAATCGAAAAGATTTTTCGGTCAAATTTTCCTTTGAATAAGATTGCTTTATTTATTTAAAAAATAAATTAAAATTTAAGTCTGGATCCATCCCATTCAATATCATAATGCCTAAACTTTAGACTTTTATGTGTCATCATTAACATTTGAAATGTGAATCAACAATGTGTATTAAATATGAACAAACTCTAATGTTTAATTTTAAATTGAATTATGATGTCAGCTAATCGTGACCATCATTCTTCGTCCTATTTGGAAACAAATCAAGGTCAAGGTCAGATCAGATGGCCAAATCTTGTAATGTGAAGAGGAAAAAGAGAAGGCATGTGGCCCCGATTGACCTTGTCTTTATTTCACATGTGAAGCCCTTTTGCACCACATGTCTCACGTGTCGAATAAGAACAAAGGCAACACAATGATGGTGCAGAAAAAGTGGATTAAATTTCATCCTTGCTCTACGACTTTCTAAAATTTTAGGATATTAATTATGAGATTCTAATTAAATTTTGATCTTAAAGAAATAAAATTAAATGTCTTGCATTGCTACATGTTTTTTTTTATTTTTCCGTTGTTCAAGTGTTGAATAGAGGTGTAAAAAAAATCTGACCAAATCAAAAAACTCATCCGACTTGAAAAAATAAAAAATTAGTGACCCAAATATGATTTATTTAGGATAATTTTTAATAAATTAAAATTTACACACTAAAACTAGGGCCCATCTGAAAAAATTATAGAGCCCTTTTTTATCTATAATTTTTTATTTATATAATTAATACATATGTTATTAATTTTTTTATAGATATAATATTTTTTAATAAAATTTCATACTTTTCTGTCACATTATCACACCTAATTTAATAACTTTAAATTTTTAGTTATTAATATAAAATTAAATATGTTTATATTAATTTTAAGTTATTAAATATGTTTTTAAAATATAATTATATAAGATAAGGTCTCGAAAAAATCGATCTGTTAGAAGGTGATTTTTATTTTTTTTAAATGGTTTTAGGATGATTTTTTAAATTTTAAGAACTGACTCAAAAAGGAACTATTGATTTTTTTTAGATAAAAAATTTGATCCCAACTGAACTACTTTCACCCACTCCTACTGTTGAAATGTTAAGACTTGTAAAATTGACTTGTAAAAAGTTAATCTTTTAATTTGACTTCTTGTCACTAATTTTGAGTACAGGAAAGAATGAAGAAAAATCATATGCTTGTTCTCACATTTTGTAGGAGAAAAAAAGAACATTCTTTTTCTCTTTAGGAGACAAAAATCTAAAGCTTAAACTTAGTAGGTGTTTATTAGAAAATAATATACATAATTAATTAATAAATCAAGTATTAGTTGATAAGAAAAAAAAATAGGACAACTTAATGGATCGAATTCCACTTAATTGATTTATTCAGTTCGGTTAACTTTGTGGTTATTATTGCTTCAATGATTATCATTTGTGGGTTGGACTTTGAAATACGAGGTAAATTAAATGATTTTATTTAAAAATTTTAGAAATAATAGATCATTGACCATTTTTCTCTAATAATTTCAATTAATATTTCACTGATAATCAAGATCGCACGTGCAAAAGATGTCTTTTTGAATTACAAATTGGATTAAATACATTTTGACAAAAATATTCTTTTAAGTTAAGTTAACTTTTTAAATATTTTATTAGTAAATAATATCATCCAACTTTATCTTCTTTTATTTCTTTGAATCTTTTACTTATAACTCATGATCTTGCCTTATTTTTTTAAAATCCATATTCATTTTTTTTTATTTTTTTCCTTTGCTTATTTTTAATAATACATGATAAAAAATATAAAATAGAATTTATGAGTATTTTATTTTTATTTATTCGTTTATTTTAATTATTATTTATATTACATTAGCAATCAATATTATAATGTGATATTATCGATAATTTAAATACTGATAATCTACTTTAGCGATGATCTAAATCACCAATTAATTAAATCCATAATGCATCAATAGAAGAGAATGATTGGTTAGGTTTGATTATAAGATGGTTAAAACATCGTTAGTCATTTTATAGAAATTTCATTGTCAAGTTAGTTAAATTTAATAAATAAACACATAATACATAACTAAGTGCTATCGAATGCCACCGGATATACTACAAATTTATCCGTCTTATTTTCAATATTATCATCATATACAAAATATAAAATTTGTAATAAAACATAAAATTAACTCACAAGTACAGTTATAGTTAATATATTTTTATTTAGATTTATAATGAATTTTAATTTCAACTTTAAGAGTATACATAAAAATCATTTCAGAGTGAAATTTTAATTTCCATCTTTTGTTACCAAAAATTATAATTATTTCTCATTTACTATCAACATATTTATCCATAGATATGACTAGTTCTATATTAAAATTAGGCAACAAGCGTCAAATTTAAAACTTTGAGTGCAACGCTTTTTTTTCTTGGGATCACATACTCGACATGATTGAATAAAAAAAATTAAATTCAACTATCAATAACTAATTCATGAGATAAAAGGAATAGATACGATGAAAGAGATCTAGCTTGCAGCATGACTGTGTTTGGTTACAGAATATGATCAAGAATAAGTGTTTATTCCAGTGAATATCGTAAAAAAGATAACGGAATAAGATTAAGTCGATCAATGATTGTTTATTGTAAAATCATATTAAAAATTGTGAAACAACTACTATATTCTACAAAACTGTAATATTTGTATTGCATCAAAATAATGAAATATTTGTATTCTCAACATTTTTATCTTTGATTAATTTTTAAATTTAACCATATATTATTATATTATTATTTTTATAATAATAGTAATAATAAATGTCAACTATTTATAATAAAATATTTTAATTATAAAATATAGTATATTTAAAAGTTATTGATATTATATTTTTCTGAATAAAATTTATTATTCTTCAAAAAGTTATTTTTCATACAAACGGCCCTCCAATGTTTTGAACTCGGGGTTTAGATTAGTTAAAGGGTGTATGACACGTGCCATGAATTAGTTCATATGTAAGTTTTAAAAAATATGTTGAGAACATGATATTTAACAATTATAAACCATTTTAACAAAATCATATATCATATTTTATTGTTAGCCATAAGAGAATAAATTAGCTGCTTCCTTTCCTTATGTGTTGCAAGAGGTAAACAAAGTATTGTTAGAGGATGTTACTATTACGACAGAAGCAAATATGACAGAGAGAAGTATCTTCCTCAGCCTTACTTTAGGTCGGGTCAAGTTTTTTATTTAAAAAAAATTAATCACTGCTATTCGGATTAATTTTTAAAAATTAAAAAATCATACTAAAATCATTTAAAAAAATTAAAACCACTTTCTAACGGGTCAATTTTTTTAAGTGATTTTTTAGGTTCTACTTTTATATATAATATATATTAAATTAAAATTAATATAAAAATATTTAACTTATATTAAATATAAATATACTACTAAAATTTTAAAGTTATTAAATTAGAGTTCGATAATGTGGTAGAAAATTATGAAATTTTATATAAAAAATATTATATCTATAATAAAAAAAATTAATAACATATTAATTAATTATATAAATAAAAAATGGACCTCACGGGCCTTTACGGTATTTTTGGATGGGCCTAATTTTAGCGAGTGAATTTTAATTTATTAAAAATCGTCCTAAATCATATTCGGACTCTATTTTTTTTTTCAATTCGAATCGAATAGATTTTTCGAGTTAGTCGATTTTTTCTTGCGCCCCTGGACCCCCTACTAAGCCTTGTTTGGTATGGCAGATTAACTGGTTATTCCAATTTCTTTCGCCAAATAAGTAAATTTTTTGTCTGGTGGGGTTCATTGCATTAAATGTGGAAAGTAGATAAAAGGAAAATGGGATTGCCAAGTTCTTTTATATATTGAGAATATGCTGCTCCCTATTTGAATTAAGGAAGCGAGAGTAATTGATGGATTAAGATGTTCTAACCTAAGAAGAAAAAACATCCTTAACCAAATGGATAGATCCCTCCACTCTAATACCATTGAAAGAAACAAGATTGAGCATCCTTTTGGGGTTCTCCTCCAGCATTCAGCTTATCACCAGGACCTCATACCAATCATCTTTCATCATTTATTTCCGCTGACATCTCTCATTTCACCATTCATGTTATGAAATTAATTTTCAACGGTCATATTTACAAACAGGATAGTAATCTCCATCAGCTCAACTTCCAATGGATAAAATACAATTTCATTCTAATTTGTTCTACTAATTCTACTAAACAATCTCAAATTTAATGAGACAATAAATTCCTATTAAAAATTGTGTCCCAAGATTGAGGAAACTAATTAATTGTCTCGGTTCAATTCCTAAAGTTATCAATTTGGTTAGAACTTGTCTTTTTGCTCATATTTTAACACGCAATTGGTCAAATATTGATATATAAATAATATACATTAACTATACAAAAATTACACTGCTCTAAGTTAATGGAGCCCTAAGCGCTACACAACTTGACCCTCTCCTCGGTCATGATCAACAACACTTTCTTTTGCACGTGCTTGGAAATTGGAACTTATATTGCACTACAAAAATATATCTCATAATTTGTGAGTTTTTTCATCATAAATTCCAAGAAATTATTTGTAAATAAATATTTGCAATTATTTTTTTTTCGATGGATTATATGTCCATTCGAAAAAACACTCGTCACAAATTTATTTGCATGGATTCGAATGTCTGATTTCTGACATACCAAACCAGCTACAAATACAATCTTTCACAAATTAGGAAGTGTAATTTACTTAAATATTATTTATCAATATTATTTCAAAATTAGATTTTTTTTAAAAAAAAAGATAATTTACTTAAATATTACTTTTATAAATTATAATTAAATTTTTATTTGTAAATTTTAAATATTTCATAAATTTTGAAATAATTATAAAAAAGACTGATCGTTGTCCTCATAGAGTTGCCCGCACATCATTTATCATGTTATTGTCTGTTAGTTGTTTCTGTTGATCTTGTAGCATCTACTTTGTTGTTGTTGTTGTATTTGTTATTGTATCAACTTGCATCGGTTGTTGCATATTTGCAAAAATATTTTTACACACTTGTCGTTGGACATCTTGACTCGGTTACGTGCAAATTCAATATTAACATACTTAACAAATAATTTAAGATTACACACATCTTTTTTTAAGTCGACATGATCTATCCAAAGTTTTTGAGTACTCATCAATGCCCACATCCACATAGTTGAGTGATAGGCTCGATTCTTTACTTTTGGCTTTGAAGCATGACACCTTATGTAGTCTTACGACGCAAATAATACATTCTCCTTACTATACGCTCTTATTTGATCCTCTATTATTGAATGACAACACTATGAAAATTTGTGCTCTTTCAAATTAGTGTCAGTATAATAAAATAGCATAAGCTCATTTCTATGACAATCGTTTTTTGTTGATAATATATTAAGTTTAGAAATTAATCTTTTTGTTCTATAATAATTTACAGAAATCCAAACACTGGATGATTCATCACTTCTTTTAATATTTTCATAAAAGCATTAAAACATTCATAAGATATATTGTGATCATATTTAATATTTAACATTTGAATAGCTAGTGAATTATTTCCACAATCAGATAATAAATAATGACTTGAGTTGTTCAATGAGTTTAAAATAAATATTTTGCTTCTGGATGTTGTGACTATTCTTTGCATTTTTTACCACTTTTAGAGGGGAAAGGAAGTATGTTGTGCTGAGATGGATAACATATATAATGTGTGCTCAGATGGACAACGTATTTAATGTGTAGCAAACTGATCCTTAGATTAAAATTGATGATTTAAATTAAAAATAATAAGTTAAAAGTTGTGTCATTTTTTTAACCATTATATCATAATAATTTAAGGAATACTATTATAATTGTTTTGATTCCAAAGGGTTCATCGGTCGTTATTTTTTATGGACGTTAAATCCATCGGAAATATGGATGGATGGACCCATTGGTAATATTTAATATTTTAAAGATTTTAGAATCTATATACTAATATAATATTTAATATTTTAAAGATTTTAGAATCTATATACTAATATAATATTTAAAATTTTCAATGGGTATGTCAAACCCGTCCGTCGGAAAGTGAAGCTTTTGATGGATAGTTGTTTTGTCGCAAATATTTTCGACGGCTTTTCGAGCTTTCCATGATAGAGAGCCAAATTTTTGTTTGTAATTTGTGAAGGAACATCAACTGCCTTAAAATAAACCACCACAAAATCGTCTTTTTTTTTTCCTAGTATCGTTGATTTTTGGAGTTGTTTGGACGAAACCTAATATGAGAACAAAAACTTTTGAGCTTCCAATAGGAGTTTGGATAGATAACATGCAATTAGGACTAATGTAGCTATACCATTAAACTTTGGCCAATTTGACAACTAAAAGAATATATCCGGGCCACTCACATAGTAACAAATAAAAAAAAAAATGAAAAACACGAGGGCGAGTACTACGTAAGTAAAAAGCAGGAGATTAATTTAGATACAATTTTCTTTTTTTTTTTTTTGGTCACAGAACCACACGAAATTTAGAATCTTCTATTTAATTAGTTTCGATTGACGGACACAATGTCTGTGTAGACAAGTCTTAACAACACATCACAGCCGCCAATTTTGAGGAGGAAACATCCTTGGAAATAGAATTGTGTTTCTTATAAGTTTTTGATGAATAATCAAATTAACAAATTAGTTTAAAGTGTGTTTGGATGGAGTGAAACATAATGACAGTGAGTTGATAAATAAATTTTTGATGAGTTTTGAATTATAAATGATTATTATAATTATAAAGTATAATTTTATTATTAATTAAAATAAAATCATAAAATAATTTTTAAAAAAATATATTATTTAAATATAAAAAATCATGTTTTTGAATTAATTATATTTAATGAAATATTAATTTTTAATAAAATAATAAATAATATTATATTAATATGCAGTTAAAATTATTTTATATTTATTAAATAATTTATTTTATATGAAAAATGTGTGAGAGATAAGAAAAATAAAACAAAAATAAAAAAAACATCGCGTCACAGGAGAAGAAAAAAGGGACACGTGTTCCGATTTTACTAAAAAAATGAAATCGAAATCACTAGAATCAGATCACTCTGATTCCAATTCTTTGTTCCGCTGAAATCATGATTTCAACACATGACATTTGAAAAACTAAACTAGAATTATGTCGCGATTCCAATTTAGTTCCCAAATCAAACAAACACAGCCATGTGATGTCTCCATATATATATATATATATATATATATATATATATATATATATATATATGTATGTATGTATGTACACAACCCAGATCAATTTTTCTACAGTTTGGCATGAGCGAGATGAACATGCACGTTGGAGGTACTCCTGGACGGTGGTCAACAGCGAAACACCAAAACAAAGCAAAGCAGGCGACCCGAGGAACACATGGCCGCCTACACTGCTCCCTAACTTTTATACAAGTTAATTTTTGAAGTAGGAAGTATATAATTTTTTGTAGACAATATGCGTAAAATTTATCCTCATGGAAAGAAAAGTGAGGGTGTAAATAAACTTTTATACAAGTTAATTTTTGAAGTAGGAATTATATAATTTTTTGTAGACAATATGCGTAAAATTTATCCTCATGGATCACCAATATCTTGACG
Source organism: Pontederia crassipes (assembly GCA_030549335.1). Classification (NCBI taxonomy): domain Eukaryota; kingdom Viridiplantae; phylum Streptophyta; class Magnoliopsida; order Commelinales; family Pontederiaceae; genus Pontederia; species Pontederia crassipes. Next base: position 2,193,680 of record CM060185.1, on the reverse strand, counting down.
AACTATTAGTCCCATGGGGAAAAATAGAAGAGATGGTGCTAAGAGTTTGGCGTCAGCCCTGAAAGGATTCAGATTTCAGAATAATTTTGGAGGGTCTTTATTTTCAATATATTTGACCAAATCAATATATAGTAGGGATTGAATCGAATGGACTTGATCATAAAAATATATTCCCCCACGCCAACAGACAATGCGTTGGTATGCCAGGCAAAAGAATGACATGTCTATTTATTTACAATTACACACACGTTTGGCGTGCCAGGCTCATGGACTTAATGCAATAATGCAATGAACTGAAGAATAACTTGAAAATAAAACAGTACATAAAACTGATGGAAATCAAACTATATACATATATATATATATATATATATATATATATATATATATATATATTGCAAGGTCCAAACTTGATGATAAAGTGACAGGAATTCAAATATTCTTGCTTGTACACTTTCCCTGGTCATTACAAGTTGATGATAATGCAGAGGAGGGACAAGAGCGACCTGAGTGACAAGGATGGGGTTCAGCCGAATTGTCGAAGCTTGAACTCAAATGGAGCCGTCCTTGTCCGCCATGGCTCACCTGCGTGCCAGTCGCAATTTGAACAGTTTGTGAATCCTGTGATGGCCAGGCCAATTCAACATCTTTGAATAATTTCCTAATTTCTTCAACCAAAAAAATTGCATAACCTTATTTAATTAACCTTTATGTATGTGGATGACGTCAAGATATGACGCAAAATAAATTTTTGTTATTCGAGCAAATTTTCTATTTATTTGTTTTTCCTTTGTCGGTCCATTGTGCTTGTTTGAAGAAAAATGAGTACCAGGGATAAAGTTGTACATTAAAAAAAATATTTTGTTATGCGTGACAACCGGATCCTAGAACAATGTTTATTTTATGAAATTAGTTAAAGGATTTAAAAGAAGCAATAAAAGAGTTTAGGAAAATAAAAATATAGTTCAAAAGAAAATTAAAAGATATTAAAGTTATATTTAAACTATGAATTTTAATTAAATTATTAATTTTTTTATCTCAACTTATATTTGTTTAATTAAATTAGAATTGTAATTGTTCCAACGTCAAAATATATAGTATAAACATTGAGTCATAATGAAAGCCGAAAGCAAAGAATCAATCATATTGATAATATATTGTTGTTGATCCAAAATATCATCTTACTAGAGCAGAATAATATTGATTATTTAATTAAATGCATTACATTGTTCCTTGATTATCGCAATAGATCGACATTGTATGCGACATTGATATTATTGCATCGATTATTATTATTATTATTATTATTATTATTATTATTATTATTATTATTATTATTATTATTATTATTATATATGTATTTTATTTTTTAAAATTCTCTACCTTTCGGTGCCCTTAAATTTTCCTCCTGCCTCGATCCTTAGATTAAGAGACACTCATTTTTCTTTAAAAAAAATGACACTTATCATGCTTGATCTATCATTGGTCATTAGACACAAAAGTATCTTGACATATTATAAATTAAATGAAGATCTCATCTCATGACAATAGATGGAACCGGAAGGTACTCCCAATACAATATTTGTATATTACCGAAAAAAATGTACTGCAACATATCAAATAGTTCTTATTTAAAAGTATGTAATTAATTTATAGGATTCTTGGGACCGCCATATTATACTATGCTTAATTAATTTAAAGTTTAATTATATTAAAAAGAAGATTATGTGATGTAAGAGTAACTATTTTTACATAAGGAAACAGGCATTTCTTCCTAACGGAAAATGATTGCGTAAATACAGTATTAATTAATGAACGTATGATAAGTTAATATATATATATATATATATAGGGAGAGAGTTTTTAATAATTGATTTATATATAGTTTTCAATAATTATGAAAAAAGGTAATTTTAGAGGAATATTTAAAATCTTTAACTTGATATATGCGATGTTATATTATTCGAGTACCATATATATTAATGGAATGTTAATTATTATCGTCGACTAAGAAGCAAAGGTGACAAAAAGCAATGAGGACCCAAGAACGACATCACGTTTTTAACTTCAACACTTAGTGACAAAGATATCAACGTTGTCCAAAGTCCTACACGGATTTGTAGACCTCCAACGTCAGTTTACACCGCATGTTTCCCTCCCTCTTCCTTATTTGTTCGTCTATTTTTCCTCTGTTCAATTAAATAATTCATTTTATGTAATTGAAGAAGAACAATGAGGTCATCACATACTTAATAATGTCGTTTTTTTAAAATATATATATATATATATATAATGACATTTTTTATAATAACACTACAAGAAAATCGCGATTTTCCGACGGATAATTTTCGACGGTTCTAAATCCGTCGCTATTTGCGACGGATTTTTCGACGGTTCCATTTCCGACGGATTTTTCGACGGTTATGACCGTCGGAAATAATTTATATTATTATTTAATTTTTCGACGATTAGGAACGTCGATATTTTCGACGGATATCCATCCGTCGTAATTTCCGACGACTTTTCTGACGGTTACGATCGTCGAAAAATAAAAAAATTAAATTATATATTTTTAATATTATTATTAAATTATTTCGACGGATTTTCCGACAGTCACGACCGTCAAAAATAAAAAAAAATTAATTATATAATTTATTATATTATTATTTAATTTTTCGACGATTAGGAACGTCGATATTTTCGACGGGTATCCATCCGTCGCAATTTCTGACGGATATCCATCCGTCGCAATTTCCGACGACTTTTCCGACGGTTAGGACCGTCGGAAATAAAAAAAATAAATTATATATTTTTAATATTATTATTAAATTTTTTCGACGGATTTTCTGACGATTGTGACCGTCGGAAATAAAAAATTTAATTATATAATTTTTTATATTATTATTTAATTTTTTGACGGTTAGGAACGTCGATATTTTCGACGGATATCATCCGTCGCAAAATCCGTCGCAATTTTCGAAGGTCGTAACCGTCGGTAAATCCGCCGCAATTTCCGACGGATATCCAAATCATCGCAATTACCGACGGTTTTGACCGTCGGTAAAGATTACCGTCGGTTCAAATCGTCGGTAAAATAAAAAATAAATATTATATATAACTAAATAAAATAAAATTATTTATTATTTATATTTTCGACGGTCGAAACCGTCGGTAATTAAATTTCGTTATCCCGCTTTTTTTTCTCTTTTTCCCGCTTTCTTTCCACTTTTTTTCCTTTATATATTTTCCCTCCTCCCTCTTCTCTCTCCCTCCTCCCTCCACTCCTCTCTCTCTCCCTCCTCTCCTCTCTCCCTCTCCCGGCCGCGAGCACGGACGCCTCTCTCGCGCGCCGGACGCCGGCGACCCTCCCACGTCGGACGCCGGCGACCCTCTCCCGCACCGGCGATTCTCTCCCGCGCCGGCGTCTCTCTCCCGCTCCGCGCCGGCATCTCTCTCTCTCTGCTGTCGGCCGGCCGGATCCGGCCTCCTGGCACCGGATCCGGCCTTTTGGCGCCGGATCCGGCCGCCTGGCGCCGGATTCGGCCGCCTGGCGCCGGATCGGCCGCCAAGCGGGCCGGATCCGGCGTTGCGACGGTCGCGACCGTCAAAAAATCGACGGTTGCGACAACCGCCTAAAGTTTTGACAGTTGAGACCGTCGAAAAGTTGCGACAGCTCGGACCGCCGGCCTTTTCCGGCGGTTGGAACCGTCGGAAATATCGACGGTTCGAACCGCCGGGGACTTTTTCGGCGGTTGCAACCGTCGGAAATATCGACGGTTCGAACCGTCGGGGACTTTTCCGGCGGTTGCAACCGTCGGAAAATTTTGACGGGTCGAACCGTCGGGGACTGTTCCGACGGCCAGAACCGTCTATATTTTCGACGAATTTTTTTCAACCGTCGTAAATCCGTTTGCGACGAGCATTTTTCGGACGGATCAATTCCGACTGAAAAACCGTCGGTAATTGCGTTACCGACGGTTTTCGGGCTGATTACCGACGGTTTGGACCGTCGGTAATTCACGTTTTTCTTGTAGTGTAACATGTATAATTTTTTAGCTATTCCAATTTATCTTATATCAAATGCATTTTTTTATTTTTTTTCCAAATTGGTGAAGACTATAATTGTGAATAAACAAAAGAAAAAGTTGGAATAAATCAAAGGATGTGATTATTTTTGCACATATGATGAATTATTCGATTCGAATTGAAATTTTTAATTCATCTAGAATTTCTTTGATAAAATAAGAGGTGATTCTGATCAAACCAAATTATTTTGAATTTGATTATTGTGAAACATGTCTTGTTTAAAGATTCATCTAATGGAATTTCACTTACATTTTTTTATTTTGATTCTATTTATAATTCCATATGTTGTAGACGTAATATGCTCTTACACAAAAAAATAAAAACTCTCTCACTTTGTCTCAAATTCTCTATCCTCTATAAAAAAATATTAAAACTAAATTCAATATTATTAAATTTTGGAAAAATTATTAAAATTCAATTTAAATATTTATAAAATTATTTAAAATTTGAAAAAAAATATATAAAAAACTAATAAATAAATAAACTAAAATATACTAACCTAAAACCTAAATGTAAGAAAGGTGTAAATAAACGAATAATACTTTTAGAGGTTAAGTGTATAAAAGGTGCCGCACGAGAACAATTGATAAGTGCGATAAAGGTACTCTATTCAATAAATTTCTTTATTTGATAATTTTACTTATGGAAAATTCTGGATGATAATAATAATAATAATAATAATAATAATAATAATAATAATAATAATAATAATAATAATAATAACGGACCATGCGTTTGTTCATAACGAACTCTACCCCACCACCACTTGATGGTGTCACTATCTATCCATCCCTTGTACCCCACTCCCACCCCCCACCCCCCACCCCCGACCCCCTCTGTTATTTCATACTATATATAAAGGCAAGGCCACTTCATTCTCATGCTCGTCTCCGCTTCCCCTCCGCTGCTTCCAACCAGGACAAACCGAGTGCTCGCAGACAGGATGGACGACGTGGAGGCCGAGTACAACTACTATTGGGAGACCAAGAGGTTTTTCGAGTATGAGGAGCTTGAAAGGTCTCTCTCTCTCTCTCTCTCTCTCTCTCTCTCTCTCTCTCTCTCTCTCTCTCTCTCTCTCTCTCTCATCCCACATCCGCCATTAACATCCATCTTCTTTCTCTCTCTCTCTAGCTCTCTCATGTTACTTTAAACTCATCTTCATCATCTAGTGCGCACCAGTTGCGTTCACGTCTTCTGGGCAGTTTTATTTGGTTTGCTGTACTGCAGCAGGGTTCTTCTCTTCCCATTCTATCTTTTCCTGCCTCGCTCCTCTTTGCTAGTTCTTGTTCTCTGCTGGTCGTTTCCCTCTCTTGGCGGAATGTTACACGTGATATATACCACGAGATGAATGGGTTCAAATAGACAAATCTTTTTAGTAGTGAAGGGATTCATCATTCGTGCCTTCCAACCTTCCACATGTCTGATACTACCGCCCAGAAAGAAGGGAATTCAATCGAGTCATCCGATGAATCACTAATGTTTTCCTGCATTTCAATGCCTCATGTAATGAGGACGGTCATCTGTTTCTGCTGTCTGATGAAAACTTTGTGTTCTGTTTTTTCTTTCCCCGGGGGAACAGCTGGGGAATCGAGGAGGCCATCTCCGGTGGGTACTACGACTCGAGCTCCCCTGAAGGTGGCGTCTCTTCCTCCTCGACGGCCCCAAAGAGCATCGTCATGGAGCGGAACCGGCGCAAGAAGCTCAACGAGAGGCTTTACGCCCTCCGCAGTGTTGTCCCAAACATTACTAAGGTAAAAGGTTCAATTTCAATCCAGATATGATATCTATCTGTGATCAATCAGTCGCATGATAGATGTTTCTTTTGCCCCCTTTTTAATTCTGTTCAGATGGACAAGGCGTCAATAATAAAGGACGCCATCGACTACATCCAGCAGCTTCAGGAGGAGGAGCGCAAGATGGTGGCAGAGGTATCCGAGCTTGAGTCGGCGAAAGGCGAGAGAGCTCCGGCCGGCGCCATCGAGATGGCGGATCCCAGCTCCGGGCGCACGAAGAAGAGGAGGACCGAGCAGAGCTCTTCCGTCGCCTCTACCTCAGCTCCAATTGAGCTACTGGATGTAATGCTCTGTTTCCCGCCATATCTTCTGTTCTTACAGGATTCAAAAAGAAGAATTCCATCAGTTTGGACTTTAGAGAGGGAAAAGATACAAGAAACAAAAGCAGAATTCTTTCACATATTAAAAAAAAAACATTACAAAAAAAGCCCCAACTAAATCGTTGTAAAAGATAGTTTAATTAAATTGAAATGGTTTTAATATGATATATTCATGGATTGGTGCAGCTGAGGGTAAGCGAGATGGGGGAGAAGACCATGGTCGTGAGCATCACCTGCAGCAACAAGAGCCACGCCATGATCAAAGTTTGCCAGCTCTTCGACTCCCTCAACCTCAAGGTCCTCACGGCCAACTTCACCTCCGTCTCCGGCAGCCTCCTGCACACCCTCTTTGTGGAGGTAATTCATCCAATCCAATCCAATCCATTTCTATCTCCTCTCCGGTGCTTTATATGTTTTTTTTTTAAAAAAAATATTTTCTTAAGAATAAATTTCATTAACACAGAAAAGATATTTGTTTTCATTAAAATATACTTTCTCGTGATAATATTTTTTATAAAAAATTAACATAAAATGGACGAGACCTGGCCCCGCCAAAAAAATAAATAAATTTTATAATTAACAATGAATGAATAATAAATTGATGCCTGGCAAGGGGGCATTATAACTATTCATTCATGATATCTAATCTAAAAAATTAAATAAAATATTAAATCATAATACATAAGCTGACAAGTGAGTTCGCGTCACAGCTCATTTGGGCATGTGACTAATATGCGAAGGATGACATCTTTTGACGAGATTGGAACTTTTTGGTTCGTGTTTTTTTATTTATCCCACGTTTCAAACGGGCGGTTTCCACCAGGAGTGGACGCGGACCCGTGTTCCACAAATGCTTCGGACTCATATTTATCACGTGTACATTTTTGTCCCCACAACCACAACCACATGACTAAAAGCCGAGTCATTTGTCTTCGAATGTGAAACACACGTGAGGAATCTTTTTTTTTTCGAACAAAAATAATTGCGCCGTGCATTGTGGTGACGTAGGCAGCTGTTGGGCATGTGCTAGATTTTTTTATTAGATACTCGTCAATCATAAATATTCTTCCTTCGGACATATGCCACCTGGACGCATATTGTTCGCGTGACTAAATTGAGAGAAAATAACACGAGCTCGCCAACAGTTGATTAGCTCCTGAGGAAATTATGAGCTTAGATTAGCCACGTGCGAAGGGAAATGGTCCATGTAGGCTAATTGATCCTAACGAACAAGGTGTGTCTTTTTACTATAATTTACAAACGTGATCAATTCCTAGATTTCCTTTGGTGGCATATGAAAAATAGTGTTGACATGACCTCGACGAGAACTGAACGAATGACTAAACATAATTTACAAAATTTATATTTTCTGGTAAAATGATTAATCTTTCATGGAAAATTTTTATATTATATTTTTTTGTGCAATTTTGTATTTTATTAGTGTTAGAGCACAAGTCAAGTACAAACCACCAATTGGATTTGGGTACAAGTTTCTTTGATTTTTTATAGGTTTACTTTTGTGCTCTTCTGTAATAACTATGGTTCTTTAACCTCGAGTAGAATTTAATCAAGTTCATTGCTTCTATGAATAGCGAGTATGAGTATCAATCGATGAAATTCAGTAATTCAAAATTTATCTATTATTTTCAATTATTGAATAGTAATTTGCACAAATGATTCCTTTATATGATTTTTTTCTTACCTTGGGAGCCCTAAACAACATCAATTTTAATGAAGAAGATCTTTTTTCGTATGCAGACTGATAGCATGAACGGTGCTCAACTGAAGCAAAAGATTGAGGCTGCGATTGCAGAACGCAGCACTGCATGAAGCCGAACACTTTCTCCCCTGAGTTATGATTGCAGAATCAAAGATGGTCCAAAACAATAAAATTGCTTGAGAAGCCGCCGATCTTATAGAATGATTTGGTCCATGTATCCAGTTTCATCACAGAAAGCTTCTTGGTTCGTGTGTTCTTAGAGTGTATTAGGAGAAAATTAAGAGAAGTTTGAGCATTGAGAATTTTTCTTCTGGTGATCAAATGGCCGTGGCCCTATGAGTACCAGGTCATCTTTCAATAAAGATGGGACACTTGCAGGAGGGAGGACAATCACTGCCTCTTTTTTTTCTACTTTCGAAGGCAACATGTGAATTGTCGTGAATCTGCGAAAAGATTGTATTGGTCCTGACATATATCCTTTGTAATCTTACTGTTTAGAATTTAATGTACTATTAGACTCAGAAATGAACATCCTCGTATTGTATTTGACTCTTTAGGTATTAAGCTCACGGGCATTGTTTGTTAATCTACTAATTAATTTGCTTTTGCATGTACTAAGTTCATCATAATACGCCCATTTAACAAGTATTTGCTTTGAGTTTCTTTGGCACTGTATCGGTTGTCTCGCACACGGAACTAATGAGATCGTTTTGATGTGATCTAATGACTACATATCGTTAGTCCTAATTACTTAACTTAGAACACGCATAAAAAGATATAAAAGTCAAATTTACACTTAAAAAGTGCCATGCCTCCCATGCATAAAAGGATGTGGATCCGTTATTTATTAAACTTACAAAATGGCTGAGCTTATTAATTAAACAACTTGCGCTTTGCAAAGTAACCAGTGATATATCAACACCACCCCCGGAGATTCATGTCATGCTGTTCATTAGCTACATCGCTGCACATTCGATTTCTACAAAAGCTTCGCACTAGAAGTTGCATACATTGAACAAAGGCTTTTCCTGTTTTATGAAAAGCACAAAGCAATCCATGGTCTTATAGTCCATAATAAGGGAAGGGAAGAATCATCTTTAGCGTTTTTCTCCCGTTGTCATACAGACCCAGCATACGGATTGCAGTTGTCTCAACTCTCAACCTTTTCATAGTGTTTGTGTGGACTTTGATTTTGACTTGTAGCTTTTGATTAGCTTCTGAAGTGCTTTTTTGGCTTCCTCTAGTGTCTCCACTGCATGTTCCGCCTCAAAAGACAACCTTTGAATGTTGAACTGCACATTTCATTTCATAGGGTTTAGTTTCATTCAACTTTGGTAACTTCAAAAGAGCGAAAAATTGCAGTAGGGCAATGCATTTTCTGAGCAGTTGATGGCATGATTACAAATTCAATGAATCGTGAGATGACCCTTCAGCTTCAGGGGACCTCTAGATTTAGGTTAGAGGCAACTTAAAGCGATTAATTAATGAATCAAAAGCAACTGAAAGGATTTTAACAGTCGTTGAATCTAAAATGGATAAGACAAACACTTGTCATTTTGATTCTTGTACCTGTGCTCCCTGTCTTACACGTATATCAGTGCCCTTGCTATCTATCGATATGAGAGCCGCATCATCTATCTCCACTTCAGTAGACATAAGTTCTTTTAGTGGCTTTGAGAAGATTGTATTAAGTTCCTAACCAAAAAGAAATAGAATATCAGAAAATTAAGGGCAGGTCATATGGGCATCCTGACATAACAGAAATAATTAGTTTAGACTTGTTTGCAAACAAGAAACAGCATCTGTGAAATGAAAATGATGCATCACAATACAGAACTGAGAAGATACCTTCAAATTCTGTTCTCCGCCATCAGCAGCAATCTTATCAGGCTTAATAACTTCATATTCCTTCACATCTACCCACGCAACAGTACCAAATCCTCCAATGAAATAGATGTCACTAGTGATTGAAAATCAAAATAAATTTAGGATTACGAAAACTTTTCATGGTTGGGTTTCAACAGAGGAGTATCTCCATACAGAATAAAGAAATGAAAAAAATAATCAGCCAACCACCCATAGTCTAGTGGTTTATTCAAATGGCCTTGTTATTGTCTTTTTAGGGGAAGGATGATTACCGAACTTGTAATCATCCAAATTTGTTAATGGTATCAACTGATAATTAGTTACATAGGTATTATAAGTTAGATTCCCTCTTTCTACATAGATATTTATACCTTCACATAGCTAGCAGCAAGCTGAGGATTCTGTCCGAAAACATACATAACCAGTATAATAATTTAAGAAAAAAGGAAGCCAGAGAAAAAAAATCGTCTAACTTGAGAACAACGGGATGACCCAAATCACATTTTTAATGTCCTTTGAAGATGCATTGATGTTCAACAAAGGCAACATATCATTTCAATTTTCTACAATTGACATGTGACATGCACGGCTGTTTGTTAATTGCACTGAAGCATAATGTAGCAAGAATCATCATAAAGCAAAATGGCCATATGACCTAGCAGTACAAAGGTACTCTAATCCTTCTTGCGACTACTATTCAGATCCCATATTATCCTTTTTTATCAATAATAAATTTAAAGAACTCCGCCTATGTTTTATAGCCGGTCCCAAGCCCGAAAAAAGGAGGAGGGTTGTGTTAGGCAACGTAAAACTCTGTCGAATCTCATGAACATGGATCAACGAATATATAGAGCGGAATGACGTCGTATGATCCATGTAGCCAACCCCACCTAGTGGGATAAGGCTTTGTTGTTGTTGTTGTATCAATAATAAATTTAAAGGATAACCTTATATTCTGCATTCTGTAATAATAGAAGTTTCCCCATTGGTGGGATGCCCACTGCTGATGCTTAGCTACATACTGCTTACGTGCCCATTCCTGCATCAGGAAAAACCATCATTGTAACATCTATTGTGATATGAACAAGACAACAACAACAACAACAAAGCCTTATCCCACTAGGTGGGGTCGGCTACATGGATCATACGACGCTTCGTTGATTCATGTTCATAAGATTCGACAGGGTTTTACGCTGGCTGTCGGGGCCTAACACAACCCTCCTCCTTTATCCGGGCTTGGGACCGGCTATAAAACATAGGCGGAGTTATATGAACAAGACAAAAGGGAAAAAAATTAAAAAGAAATGAAGGTAAACTAAAGCTAGAATAAGAAATAATTTGTAAGTAAAGATCTCATAGGTAATCAAGACTGAGTTCTAACATAAAATTGTAAGAGGTCTTCGTGTTGTGGATCACAAAATCGGATTGAGAATCATACCATCATCTACTTACTAAAATATTTTTTTTAACTATAAATAAACATTATTTTAGAAAGAAAATAAAAATTTTGCTTAAAATTTATCGGAGTTAACTCTTAGGTCATCACAATTTAATTAGGGAGTGGCAATGTGATGGGGACCCAGCGGAGGTATGTCTCGAGGCGGGGCAAAGTGCTAACCATATCTATTCTATGGACAATCTAGTCACAAAGGAATGCAGTCATCTTCAGGAATGGGCGATGCTACACGGATAATATTGTCACGGTAGAGTTATGTAACATATGGTCGTGCGAGTAGTGGAGGGAGAAATTCAACATTCAATTACTTTTGTTGTAATCATGATGCAACCTCTTTTTGTCATTAATAAATTTGGATGTCTACCAAAATGGTAGTCATCCTTTATGCTCTCAAAAAAAAAAACAATTTAATTAGTTCATAAGTAAAAATTATAGAAATAAAAATGATAAATAATAAGAAATGACAAAAAGTGGAATGGCATCTAAAATCATCCGTTGTAGTTAATACAAAACCTATCATCGTTTAAATGATTATATTCATCAACGATAAATATAATATTGGATAGGGTCATAAGTTCATATGACCTAAATTAAGATCATATTAAAATCTTACAAAAAAGATCCTCGAAGCAAGATTGGGTTAGGGGACTAGAAGATTGTAAAATTTTAAACGGAAATCTTGATAACCTTCATATTGGTATACCCTAATAAAGTGTTTCATGACTTGAGACACAACAACAACAACAAAGCCTTATCCCACTAGGTGGGGTCGGCTACATGGATCATACGACTTCGTTGATCCATGTTCATGAGATTCGACAGGGTTTCATGACTTGAGACACATTGGAAGAAATTCATTGGCTGCATGCAAAAACACCATGCCAAGTAATGCTTGTCAACTTAATCAGCTACAGTGAAATCTCATCTAAATGGGCCAGAAAAACTGAAATTTAATCAATTTGAAACTAATATTCTATGAACTTCACCCTTTCATGGATACTAACTACTAAAGAAACCACATAAGGAAACTCAAATTCCAAAGTGGGGAATGATCTATGAGGGGCAATGCAGATTATTTTCTCCACTTTATAGAAGTATATCCCAAAGAGATGGTAACATAATGTTACATCATATATGCATTTCCCTACAAGATAGCAACCTGAATCCACTTATCCTGTTTCTTTTGTGAGCTTGTCAACTTTATTCTTATAAACGTCTCAAGGATAACAAAATAAATGCGGTTTACAGAAACACAAAGTTGGTATGGCAATAGTGTGTGTGACTGTGTGCGTGAAGATTATTGGCTAATATGAACCTGCTGGCTATCTGGGAGAGGAAAAATGTCGCCAAAGATTGTTACACGCGCATTTGATAATCCACTCCATCCAGGAATCTGCAATGAAATAACAAAGGAGATCATGGATACAGAAAACACTTGACAGTGGAATATGCATATAAAAGTCACACCTGTACTACAAGTGTACATCTCGGATCTGCCAAGAGATTTCGGGTATGGATCGCCAATGGTGATAATGAAAATATTGGATCTGCAGAGATAAATTTATGATTACAATTGAAGCTTTCAAAATATAGTGCACAAATCAATCAGATGGCAAAGCAACTTACGGCCGATATCATCTGTCGCAAAGTCAACCAATGAACCAAATGGATAACCTGCACGACGATGATGCATCCGAGACATTATCGTGCATAGATGAGCAAATCTGGCCTGGGTTAAGAAAACTCAAATAAAATTTAGGGAAAAGGATGACTTAAGCCTGTACATGATGACTTATTCAATTCAACACACAAAATCATCTCAAGATCCAAAAGAACTGTATACAGGAAGCCAAATCACCTGCTCCATTAGATTGCGTACAGCCAAAGCTGGAGGGGGTAAATCATGAGCAGAGGTTGCGCTTTGCACACCACCTGAAATGGGTGTCCTGAACAATCCAGCTCTGGATCCACTTGCTCCAGTTACAGAAGTGACAGATTGTACAATGTCCGGTTTTCCAGTTATTCCTACGTCGTGGCTATTGTTGAAACTTGAATTACTCTTCAACAATACAAGAGAAATGATCAGAACAAGGGGTTACCAATCAGTGATTAATCGTACATATTTATGAGATGGTGGAATCGGCAATTTCCCTAAATAATATAATAATCATAGTTCAGTATACATTTCCAGCACTTAGCAAATAAATATCAGATCATAAGCTGCAAAAAGACTTTGTTCCACTAAAAAAAATAGATAAGGGGGTGACACCGTCAAACTATAACCAGTTGACTGAAGATTGAAAGGAATCAATTAGTGTGCACGAATAATGGTGAAATATAACAATACAATAAAGATTATTAATTGATCGGGCGTCCTGTGTGCCATTTGAGCAATCAACTACCGATCAAACTATGAATAATTAAAGATCGAAACACGCAATCCCAGTCAGCAAAGCCAAGACTCCGTCTCCCGTTTTTCTTTCTCTTAGTAATAAAAGCAAGCAGTTTCTATTCACGCCACAATCAGCAAAAGAACGTATTTCGAAGGCACCCGACCTCAATCGGCAGCAGACTCTCCCCGTTGACGAATCCCGACCCGTTCCCCAGCGACTCATCCCCCGCCTCTCCGCTGCCGGAGACGTCATGGGCGAGAGCTCGAAGCCTGGTGAAAGACCTCTGTGCTCCGGGCTCGCAGAAGGAGAGCCTCAGGGCGTCGAAGTCCTCGTTCAAGCGGACGCGGCAGAAGCGCGTTCTAGACAAGGGGGAAAACATGAACTGGCGCGAGGGCGCAACCTCGGCCACCCTAGCGGGCACGATGGAGCTCGACAGGGCTTCCATGACCACGAAGAAGATGTACAGCGGGATCAACGACGGCGGCGGCGGAGAGAATAAGGTGGAGAAAAGGAGGAGCGGAGATGAGTTCTAGGTAAAGGTGTCGTAATAAAAAAACTTTCTAACTTTATATTATATTATATATATAGGGAAAAATCATAGAGCCATTTGATTCTTTTTTGTTTTGGCATTTGAATAATAAATAGGTTTTATGAAAGGTTTAACCCTCCTTTTATTAACTACTTCAATAGAAAAAAAAATACAGAAATATTATAATGGAAAAAATAATTAATTAGAATGTGCACCACGAAACTTTGGCTAAAACAAAAGTGAAAAAACCGACCAATAAGTTTGTGCAAATATTATAGGGAGCAAAAGAAAAAAGCTAGGATATCATCAAAATGCACAAATAAAATGTATAATAATTGAACCTTGTTCTAAATAGTTCATTTGAATGTCCTTTTTTTAGTAAATAACTTTTTCGTTTGAGCATTTTATAATGATTAATGAAGATAATGTATTACAGCTCCGTTGATATTAACTTTTGTTGCTTATTAATGTCGATATCTTGTAATGTGATTATAAATACGGGAAAAAGTACAAATCAAATATTTAATCTGCAAACACATTTATTTTGAGTTTTAGAAATAATATACGTATATTATGTATGTCTGTCTCATATTCAACTACATATGTTGGAGTAAGTCACAAAAATTACGACTGCCCTGTCAAGCACAAATAAAAAGTGAGCGTGTCATTTATGTAGTAATATCCAGTGAAAAAATTGAACTCTGACTGACATTTTATTAGTGATTCAATAAAAGGATAACAGGTTAATTAATGAATATGGAATAATGAATAATAGCCAAAGGTTATAATATATATATATATATATATATATATATATATATATATATTGATAGGGAAATATGAGTGTTCCCCCAAGTTATTTGGGGGACTGTCCCCCCACGAATTTTCAGCCGTCGGATGGCATCCGACGACTGACCGGCTACGAGGCGGGCGGGAGTCAAACCGCGCCGGTTCAAAGTCGGAGCGAGCGGTTTGTCCGGTCCGGTTCGTGTACAAAACAAAATCGCCCCACTCATTTCGCCTGCTTCCTCTCTCTCTCTCTGTACTTACTTTCGCCCGCCCCCCCTCTCTCTCTCCCCTCTTCGACGGCGATCTTGAGCACCCACGACAACCCGTCAATCGGATCTGTGCGCAGAGGCAACCCACCGGCCAGATCTGCGCGCAGCGGCAACCCGACGGCGATCTCGAGCACCCATGAAGACCCTTTGACCAAAACTGTGTGCAACGGCAACCACCGGCCAGATCTGCGCACAGTGGCAACCACCGGCCAGATCTGCGCACAGTAGCAACCACCCGGCGAGATCTGCGCGCAGCGGCAACCTGACGGCGACCCTGAGCACCCATGACCCTTGCGACGACGGGATAGATCTGGGCACACGGGGACCCCCTGGCGATCTCGAGCCATATTCCTCACGGCGTGAGACCTTCGCCGTCCTGCCCTCGGGATGCTCTCGAGACCTCCGCCAGCAGAGATCGGCCACCGTCGTCTGACCTCTCATCGTCCGCCGTCGATCTCGCGCACCGCCGCCGCCGCCGACCGTTCGACCTCTCGCCTTCAGTCGTCTCGCCGAGCCGACGCGCGATCCGACCTCCGCCACTTCCGTCAAATTTGTGCAGATCCCCGACGCCGCCGACATATCTACGTAGATCCGCGACGCCGCCAACCTCCTCGCTCCTCGCCGTCGACAGATCCGCAGATCCGCTTCGACCTTGCACCCCTCTATCGTCGATCTCGCGTGCCGCCACGCCGTCGATCTCGACCACCGCTGCCGTCGACCCGAACATGCTACGACCCATCCACCTCCGCCGCTGATCTCGTGCCCTCCGCCGCCGAGCTTGCGCCCTGCCGCCGGCGATGACTTCACCCTCCGCCGCCGCTGACTTCGCCCTCCGCCACCGCTGACCTCGCCCTCCGCCGCTGCTGACTTCACCCTCCGCCGTCGAGCTCCGCCGCCAATCTCGTCCCTCGCGATGTCGTCCCTCCCGCCCGCCGCCCCCGAGCTCATGCACCCTGCCCCTATCCCTCGCACACCCCCGAGCGCCGACGACCCTCGCACACCCCGCCTCTGTCCGCCGCCGCTACCCCTCGTCGTCGCCGCCTCGCCATCCCTGCCGCCGGAAACCATCAGCACCCCTCGATGCCCTAATTTTTTGTCTAATTTGTGTAATCATAAGAGTGTCAAGTTGTAATGTTGTAATTGTAACATGTACATTTTATTGTAATTTTGAGTTGTAATGCAAGAATGTTTGTGTTGCAATCTAGAGTGGAGAGCATGAAGTGAGATGATGTTTCAAAACAAATGAGACTGTCATTGGTATGAAAAAAATGGAAATACAATGCAAGGCCATTCAATTTTATCATAAATGCAAAGTCATTGATTTTTATCATCCAGGCGAGCATGAGTAGCGTCATCTTTTGAGTAGCGCCAACTGCTCTTCCCATTGAGATTGGATTGTAAAGCGATATTGTATTGAATTGATGCTCATTCCGAATACACTAACATCTCAATTTTCATACCACATTTCCCAATTTCATTCTAATGCACAATTAACATCTCAATTTCACAACATTCTTCATTCTTTATGTTACAATTGGTTAATGTTTATGCATCCGTGGAATGATATTTGAAGGCAAATGAGATAGAATTCACCCACAGTGATGAAAAATAGAACATTGCTATTGATAATGAAAAGTTCATTTCGTCAACAATCATGTTCAACTTACAACAATCATGTTCAACAACCATGTTCAATTTGCAATAACTGAATACAAGAACATGACGACGAGGGGTAGCGGCGACGAACAGAGGCGGGGTGTGCGAAGGTCGGCGGCGCTCGAGGGGGGGGGGTGCGAGGGATAGAGGCAGGGCACATGAGCTCGGGGGCGGCGGGCGGGAGGGACGACATCGCAAGGGACGAGATCGGCGGAGGAGGGCGAAGCATCGCCGACGGCGGGGCGCAAGCTTGGCGGCGGAGGGCGCGAGATCGGCGGCGGAGGTGGACGGGTCATAGCGTGTTCGGGTCGGCGACAACGATGGTTGAGATCGGTGGCGGCGGTGGCACGCGAGATCAACGGCGCAGGGGCGCAAGGTCGAAGCGGATCTGTCGGCGGCGAGGAGCGAGGAGGTCAGTGGCGTCGCAGATCTGCGTAGATCTGTCGGCGGTGTCATGGATCTGCGCAAATCTGACGGAAGTGGCGGAGGTCGGATCGGCGTGGGTGGCCGGATCGCGCGTCAGCTTGGCGAGACGACTGAAGGCGAGAGGTCGAACGATCGGTGGCGGCGGCGGTGCGCGAGATCAACGGCGGACGACGAGAGAACAGACGGCGGCGGCCGATCTCTGCAGGCGGAGGTCTCGAGAGCATCCCGAGGGTAGGACCGCGAAGGTCTCGCGCCGTGAGGAATATGGCTCGAGATCGCCAAGGGGTCCCCGTGCGCCCAGATCTATCCCGTTGTCGCGAGGGTCATGGGTGCTCGGGGTCGCCGTCAGTTGCCGTTGCGCGCAGATCTCACCGGGTGGTTGTTACTGTGTGCAGATCTGGCCGGTGGTTGCCGCTGCGCGCAGTTTTGGTCAAAGGGTCTTCATGGGTGCTTGAGATCGTCGTCGGGTTGCCGCTGCGTGCAGATCTGGCCGGTGGGTTGCCTCTGCGCACAGATCCAGTTGACGAGTCATCGTGGGTTCTCAAGATCGCCGTCGGATAGGGGAGAGAGGGGGCGGGCGAAAGTAAGCACAGAGAGAGAGAGAGGAAGCGGGCGAAATGAGTGGGGCGATTTCATTTTGTACACGAACCGGACCGAGCAAACCACTCGCTCCGACTATGAACCGACGCGGTTTGACTCCCGCCCGCCTCGTAACTGCGTCAGCCGTCGGATGGCATCCGACGGCTAAAAATTCGTGGGGACAGTCCCCCAAATAACTTGGGGGACACCCATATTTCCCATATTGATATAATTGAATATATGAGCGTTCCCCACTAAGGGGATACTTATTAAATCCTTATTTTTGCCCCTAATAAATGAGAATTAAGTCAATTTATTTTTTTTTGGTCAAGAAGACAATGCCCATTCAGCACAGTCAACCCTCCTTGTCCTCTCCCATTCCCGGCCCCCTTAGGGCCCTTACTTATCGAAAAAAAACAATAACGCTGTCATTTTAAAAGTATTATTGATAATAATATTTTTTGAAGTGATAATAATAATATTGATCTAATCAAAATTGATCAATTTAATACTTTTGTTTTGACATAACTGTTATGTTATATTTTTAAAACAATTAAATGGTTATAATGTGCACCAATTATTTGGAATGAAAATGCCTACTTGGCTTACTACTTGTCCTTGAGTGAGCCGGCACTCAGTACAATGTTCAATGAGTCCAGACTCCAGACTCACTGCATTGGTATCGATATGTTCTTCTTTTCTATTCGGTGTCCATTAAAATTTCATAATTTGCATTAATTACAAAAAAATATGTCTCATAGTATGATATTGGATATCTAGAAATTTAACATTTGATTAATTAGACATTTAAAATAATAAAATAGAATAATATTTTTTTATCAGGTAGCAAATTAAAAAATGTAACTATTAGCACTACTGGACTTCTGTTGCTATCAGCAGCAGCAGCATATCCAACAGTGCCAACTCAGACTGCACGCCTCCTTTGGCTCCACATGCCTTTAAACTTGGCGCCAAAGTCACCTATACATATATAACTTGCTCCATGCCTACTCGTCTATTCACAATGCCCCAACTCGCCATCATACATGGAGCACTTCGGCGATCGCTTCGACGTCATCGTCGTGGGCGCCGGCATCATGGGGAGCTGCACCGCCTACGCCGCCGCCAAGCGCCGCAAGCGCGTCCTGCTCCTCGAGCAGTTCGACCTCCTCCACCATCTTGGGTCCTCCCACGGCTTGTCACGCACCATACGCGCCACATACGCGGAGGACTACTACTCGTCCATGGCGATGGAGTCCTACGCCCTGTGGGAAGACGCCCAGGCCGAGGCCGGGTACCGCGTGTTGAAGAAAACCAAGCAGCTCGACATGGGCCCTGCGGACAGCTGCATCCTCCGCGCCGTGATCGCCAACTGCGAGTCGGCCGCTCTCGGCCCTCGGGTCCTTGATC
The DNA here is from genome assembly GCA_030549335.1 of Pontederia crassipes. Lineage (NCBI taxonomy): Eukaryota > Viridiplantae > Streptophyta > Magnoliopsida > Commelinales > Pontederiaceae > Pontederia > Pontederia crassipes. The sequence goes on along the minus strand of CM060185.1, from coordinate 2,174,388 downwards.
CAGCCGGGGTGGCTGACGAGTTCTCCGGCGTGTTCGAGCTGCCGGAAGGGTGGATTGGCGTCGTGACCGACGTAGGCGGCATCATCAAACCGACCAAGGCGCTGGCCATGTTCCAGGCGCTGGCCGTTACAAGGGGAGCCGTCCTTAAAGATAACATGCAGGTCGAGGAGATCAAGAAGGAGGAGGACGGAAGCATCCGCGTGTCAACCACCGGCGGCCACGAGTTCTGGGGGAACAAGTGCGTGGTCACCGTCGGCGCTTGGACGAGGAAGCTGGTGAAGAGCGTCTGCGGCTTGGAGCTGCCCGTCCAACCTCTCCACACGACCATTTGCTACTGGAGGATCAAGGAAGGCCACGAGAAGGAGCTAATGCTGGAGGGCGGCTTCCCCACCTTCACGAGCTACGGCGAGCCTTGCATCTACGGCACGCCGACGATGGAGCTCCCGGGGCTGATAAAGGTCGCCGTGCACGGCGGCCAGCCCTGCGACCCCGACAGAAGGGACTGGACGCGCGCGACGGTGGGGGGCGTCGGGTCGTGGATCGAGCGGGTAATGGGAGGCCACGTCGAGCACGAGAAGCCGGTGATGACGCAGCCGTGCATGTACTCGATGACTCCCGACGAAGACTACGTGATCGACTTCCTCGGCGGGGAGTTCGGGGAGGACGTGGTCGTGGCCGCCGGGTTCTCCGGCCACGGGTTCAAGATGGCACCTGTGATCGGCAGGATTCTGGCGGAGCTCGCTGTCGACGGCGAGGCGGCCGGGGTGGAACTGAGGCACTTCCGGATGGACAGGTTTAAGGGAAATGCAAAGGACTCTGAAGACCAAACGTGCTCCAATGGCGATGCATATAGAGAGCCTCTGCTGCTCTCTTGTTAGTTGTTACAGGTGTCTCCAATCAGCTCTTAAGATCTCTATTTAGGACAGGAGTAGCAATAAGATATTAATAACTAAGATCTATTTAGTAATAATGATCTCTATCTAGGTGCGCGTGACCATGTGGCATTTAGCATTTGTTTCTGGCCAAAGTCATGGAATGATATCCCCGTGTTCTCTTTGTCTCTCTATAAAAATCTCTTTTTTTTTAAAAAAAAAATCAATTAATGTGTGAGCTTTTCTTGTAAAATAAAGGGACCCCTTTGAATATAAAGTATTTATTGAAAACGTTTTCAATTTTCTTTTGGCAGCTAATTTATTATAAAATAGTGGTTAAATATTTTTTTAGACTAAAAAACCGATGTTTTGGCTTGATCTCACTTTTTTTTACCGCGTGTCAATGGGATTGAATCAATGAGAGTATTTGGCAATGGAAATTAGACTCGAGTAAGTGTCACGTTTTAGTTGAGGAAGAAATTTGCTGATAAAAAAAAGAGGCAAGTTGAGTTCAATGTTGGTAATGGTATGCTTGTGACAAAAAGTTTCGGAAGCTTCATAAAAAATTGATGCGGAAGTACGAAAGTACTTTTGAAATGATAGATCGAGTAGGAAACTCGTCTATCATGTCAACTTGTCGTCAAGGTTAAAATTATATCCAATATTTTAGATAAATATGTTGAAATCTTATCATGAAAATCAAGAAAGAGCGAGCTCTAAAGATATGCGTTACCTTTTTAAATGAATGATTGTATTGATTTTCACCAATTGATTTTACCATTTTGATGGAATCAATCTTTGTTGGACCATCCATCTTCTTTTTTGTTTAAAATAATGTGGCGTCTTTAATTTATCTCTGATTTTGTATTTAATTATTTTTCTCCTTCCATTTTCTCTCTCTTTCCAATCACATTATTTTTTTCCCTTATTTATCCTATCACTCTATTTCGAAAGCCATTTTTATTTTTAAATAACTCAATAAGATAATATTAAAACTTTTAATCAACTCCTAATTTTTTCACTAAAAAAATATGAGCTTACTCGATTGAGATAATAATTTCATAAATAGAAATATATATTCAATGTTCTATTTATTACATATTTTATATTTTATAAATATGATTAATCTGATATCATTTATTATATTATGGTTTTTAAACAAGTTATCATAATTTGGAAATACATTATCTTATAGTTAATGCAACTTAAACTTTTAAAAGTTATATTTTACCTTTTATCACATTTTATCACTGGAACTAATATAACGAAATAACTTTATAATTCTCATCATTAATTTTTTTTCATTCAAATGCACTAAGAACTAATATATCGATTTAATTATTCATTGAGAACTCAAAGTAATCACGATTTTACTCACCAAATGTTCTCTTATTATTATTTTTCTTTATTGATGACATGAATTAAGATGTGAGATTTATTTATTTTCATTCTTTGTATTAGTTTAAAAACTTCTTTTTATTACTCACCAAAGTCGAAGGAGACGCATCCATGTCATTCATGTTGAATGAAGACATGATAAACCTACGATGAAAGAATGCATGTTAGCAGAAAAAAAAAACACTTAAAATAATTCTTATCTCACATCTGAAAATGATAATCAACCTAATGATTCTAATGAAAAATAACAATAACTCCTAATAGCTTTGTGCTAAGGAGCAACAACACAATGGGGTAGTATGAACATGGCAAGAGAGAAATAGCATCTTATAGCTCATGTGTGACTTCAACATTTTTAGTTTGTTGATCTTCCAAGATCGAAGAAGATGCATCCAGGACATTAAGGAGATGCGTCCATCGCTTAAAAAATTATTATCCCATATCCAAAATGATAATTAACCTAATGGTTTTAATAACAAATAACAATCACTTCTTATAGTTTTGTGCTAAGCAGCAACATCAACATGGCAGAGGCAACAACACAATGGCATGGCCAAGGGCAAACAATATCATGAAAGAAATAATAAAATCATCCGAGGAGACAACAACATAAGAAGGGGAAGAAGCACTATCGAGACAACAATGACAACACGTTGGAGTAAATAGGAGCAATTAGAGGCTGGAGGACAATTGGAGCATTATTAACAACAAAACAAAAATAGCAACACAATAAAGTAGTACACAACACAATGAAGCAAACAACACATCCAATCATAACTTTAGGACTGTGGAGGTGACAACAATAGCAGGATAGGGTAGCAATGACAGAGATAGCAGGGACAACAACATAAGCACGATGGAGCAAAATAATGCAAGACGTGATAGAAAAAAAAACATAAGCACGAATAACGTAGCATTGCGGAATAGCAAAAACAAAAGTACGAACAGTGCGACGATAGGGGCAATATCGTTGGCATTGGCAAGAACAGAGGGGAACGCAATTCAGCAATGGGGCAACAACTTTTCAATGGGGGAGGCAACAACCACAGTCAATGGCGGCGACACCAATGAAGGAAATTAAGATGTCCGTCGAACTGAACACGCGAGCGGATAGGGATTCAATGTTCTTTTAACATCTCTTTAAATTTGGATCATCGCTTCATGATTAACGATCGAGATTAATCACTTTATGTAACAAAAATCTTGACCACAGACTTGCTCTTGGACCATAGATGGGGCACTCGGCATAGATACAAAGAGGCAGTAGTTTGTAGGTTCCTTTTACCTTATATTATATATATATAATTGTTGTGCAAGTTGGCCAATTTCTCTAAACAAACAATTAAGAGTGTGTTCGCTGCATTGTCATTCAATATTACCTAACAATGTAGATTGCCTCTCAGAAAGATTGTCACTTGTTAAATTATCGGTAATATACATTACCTTGTTTAGTATGCATAATTAATTTATCTGACAATCCATATTAATTATTTATAAAAAATAAATAATATACAATTTTTACCAATATACCCCTAATAAAAAATTATGTTTAGATATATAAATTTTTTTAACTTCATAAAATTAAATCACAAATATATAATCTCACCCATAAAATTAAAATTTATAAAATAATTAATATATTTTAAAATATGATAATAATAATAATTATAATATTTATTTGATTAATTTTATAATTTATTTAATTATTATTATAATTTATTCAATGCATTTTAGAATTTATTTAAATAAAACTATAAAGGACAAATGGGGAAAGTAAAATTTAAAAGATTGCAACACATGTGGTATTGTGGATTACTCATTATCTGCCAAAATAAGATAATTTAATACAATATTATCTGGTAATCTACAAAGATTACTTCTAGAGAAACGCCTCCTAAGGGAATGTTTTCGTATAAATAATCTATTCACATTATTGGTAATATGAAGTTAAATTACCTGGATCCATCACATTACCTTATTTTTACTCAACAATGTAGATTGTCTGTGAAGTCCACATTGACCAAGAGGGGAGGGGGTGTTCAAGTGGCAATCTAATTTTATCTCCCTTACATTTCTATCATTTCTAATCTTAAACAAATGAAACATGAGATAATATAAAAAAATTATAACAACAACGAAAAAATTATTACCATTATTATCATAATAATGATATTAAATTATTATCACATGAATTGCATATTATTAATAATCATTATTTTGAATATTACATATATTTATTACCAACATTTTCATTTAAAATATTTTTAATTTATTACCATTACTATTTTTTATTAATTTTTTTTCAATTTTAGTAGGATTAAATAAACTTTAACATGACATTAGTGATAAAAGATATTTTAATAAAAATATGCATTACCTAGTAATATTTTATTATAAGTAAAATATGTCATTTGAATTGCTTATAAGATAATGCACATTGCTGATAATTTAATAAATGATGATATAGATTGTTAGGTAATATATTCAAAGGTTTTCACATCACAAGTGAAATTAACTTTCGATTCGATTGAATGGTTAACATTGATTTCAATAAGTTGAGGGGATGCATCGTACATGACTCACAATGCCTCACTGCCAGTCCCAGTCCACGTGAATCAGATCCGAGTCACGGTTCTTTGTTTTCTTATTCTTTTGTACCACTAACTAATCCGAAAATTGCCAAAGTCAGGTCAGGCCATTTTCCTCTGCACGTTTTCCTTGGATCGACATGCAAGCCGCACTCCAATCGCATTCTCGTAGTTTCAAAGTACCAGCGGCGGACACCTTCTCGTTTAAGGAAGATTTAGATTTCGAATTTGAATCTTACGAATGTAAAAAAATTTGATTCGGAGTAATCTTATTAAATTAATTAAGTTCGACGATGAATCAATTTTCAACCTCTGAATAATATATTATTTATCATCTCGCTAATCGAATCATCCACAAGACTTCTTAATAGAAGGCTGGCTGCTCAAGAAAAGTACCAGCAACGGAACATTTTCTTTTTAAAACTCTGGCAGTTTGTTCGGAACTGCAAGCACGGATCTCGTGCTGGCATGGATGAATAATCTGGTTTCAATTTTTTTTAATAATTAGATGATCGATCAATGATATCTCCTCCTAAATTAGGAGGATTAGTGTAAATTTATCAGTTTGTTTGAGCAATTTACGAATGAATGTGAGTATTAAGAAGATTTTTAGGCCAAAATTTTAGGATGGTTTAATATTTTCCAAATAAATATTAGCAAGTCGCTTTTGGAATCTTAAGATGACAATGAAAAAAAAATCTTAATATTTTTGGAATATAAAAAAATATTTATTTGAAATTCCATTATTAATTATGCATTTATTTTATTTTATTTCGGTTACATGCATTTATTGGTTCTAAATGCAATTTCTTTTTGTAGCGTTTCTACCGGCAACATTTTAACGTTGAGAAGGGAAAAAGTGCATAATCCCATACAGGGAAGAAGTCGGCATCGCTTAAAACGTTTCGTTCTCTCAGAGAGAGAGAGAGAGAGAGAGAGAGAGAGAGAGAGAGAGAGAGAGAGAGAGAGAGAGTAAGAGAGAGAGAGAGAGTGAGTGAGTGAGTGAGAGAGAGAGAGAGATGGAGAGCGTCAGCGATCGCTTCGATGTCATCGTCGTGGGCGCCGGGATCATGGGGAGCTGCACGACATACGCAGCCGCGAAGCGCGGCAAGCGCGTCCTGCTCCTCGAGCAGTTCGACTTCCTCCATCATCTCGGCTCCTCCCACGGCGAGTCGCGCACCATCCGCGCCACCTACCCGGAGTACTACTACCCGCCCATGGTGATGGAGTCCTACCATCTATGGGAGGAGGCCCAGGTCGAGGCCGGCTACCGCGTGCTGACCAAGACCAAGCAGTTCGACATGGGCCCTGCGGACAACAGAAGCCTCCGCGCCGTGATTGCCAACTGCGAGACGGCCGCTCTCGGCGCGCGAGTCCTCGATCGAGCCGGCGTGGCCGACGAGTTCGGGGGCGCGTTCGAGCTGCCGGATGGGTGGACAGGGCTGCTGACTGACGCCGGGGGAATCATCAAACCGACCAAGGCCGTGGCCATGTTCCAGGCGCTGTCCATCAGAAGAGGAGCCGTTCTTAAAGACCATATGAAGGTCGAAGAGATCAAGAAGGAGGATGACGGCACCATCCGTGTGTCGGCGGGAGGCCATAGGTTCTGGGGGAACAAGTGCGTGGTCACAGCCGGCGCCTGGAGTAGGAATCTGGTGAAGAGAGTATGCGGCTTGGCGTTGCCCGTCCAACCTCTGCATACGACCATTTGCTACTGGAGGATCAAAGAAGGACACGAGAAGGAGTTCTCGCCGGAGAGCGGCTTCCCCACATTCGCGAGCTACGGCGAACCTTACATCTACGGCACCCCGTCGATGGAGCTACCGGGGCTTATAAAGATCGCCCTGCACGGCGGCCCACCGTGCGACCCCGACCGGAGGGATTGGACGTGCGCGACCGTCGGGGGAGTCGGCTCGTGGATCAAGCAAGTGATGGGGGCCCGCGTCGAGCACGAAAAGCCGGTGATGACGCAGTCGTGCATGTACTCGATGACCCCGGACGAGGACTACGTGATCGACTTCCTCGGCGGGGAGTTCGGGAAGGACGTGGTCGTGGCCGCCGGGTTCTCCGGCCACGGGTTCAAGATGGGCCCGGTGATCGGGAGGGTTCTGGCGGAGCTCGCACTCGACGGCGACGCGGCCGGAGTGGAGCTGGCCCACTTCAGGCTGGGCAGGTTCATGGATCATCCCGGGGGAAACGTCAAGGAATTCGAAGACCAGGTGTGCTCCAATGGCGATGCATGGAAAGCTCTGCTCTCCTGATGCGCAACTCCAAAAGGCTGCAAGCACTGAAAGCTCATGTAACGTGGCCCTGTTCTAAGTCTGCATGTTTCGTTTATTGAGCTCGAGGTTTTAGAGGATCTATTTAGGATTGAATTGAATCAATTATATTATTCCGTCCAATGCGGCCTGTTGCGGATTCCGGCGGGCCAACGACGTCGGGTTCTTCTCATCCATGTGCGCTTCTTATTGCATTTTGTACGTTGGCATTTTTTTTCATATAATTAAGATAGAGCCCGATCGATGTGGATCTTAGATGGAGAAGCCATTCATGTGGCAACGGTCCTCTGTCCATGTCTCCAAAGTGTGACAGAGTTGGGGTGTTATGTTAGGTAATGATTGGCCATACGAACGAATCCCACTGCGATCCCGTGACCTGATTCCATCGGCCCGTTCACAAAAGATGGCCGGAATCTTTCTCCGTTTTTCTTATGTGACTATTTTTTTACTCTCTCTCACACTTTCATATCTTTTTTTTATCATATGGTTAAAAATATTAACTCATCGATCAATAAATTAATTATGCTTAGCACATAATTTTATAATAAGAAATATTTCATATTTTGGGATTAATCGTCCACCATCTATTCCGAGATGGATGGACAACGAGGCCTTCAGCCTAGGCACAATCCAAACATTGTCATTCGCGATGGTTGGCGATGTGTCCGCAGGAAGCCAAACAAGAGAAAGTTCGACGACGAAGACAGAGAGGATTAAAAAATATAAAATCAACTATTTTAATTTTTAAAAAAATTGATTAACGCATCAAATTTTAACATGATATATTATGAGTTTAAATCTCGTTAAATTTTTATTAAAAAATATTTTTAAGTATTAAAAATATAAAATCAATCAACGCATCAAATTTTAACATGATATATTATGAGTTTAAATCTCGTTAAATTTTTATTAAAAAATATTTTTAAGTATTAAAAATATAAAATCAATCATATTACTCTTATTAATAACTTGAGCTTTTTAAAAAATTGGTTAACGCATGCTCCAACGCATCTCTTGGCCGACTCATGTGCAAGTGCGTGGCCCCTCGTGCTGCCACGTCATCTATGTTTGTCCGAATGCCTTTTGGATTAGTTTAGGGATATTAGTTGATAAATCTATAGTTTTATGATTAAATGCGACGAGTATTAGAAGGATTAACCTTTTCTTCATGATCCTTGGATATGAATTTTTTGGTAGAACTTTCTTAAGTTCTTATCAAACACAACAAAAATTTTTGTAGATCCCACGAGAATTTTGTTCTGCTCAAGTGATTCTTTGTCCGCATCTCACTTTTAGATTAATAGTTAAAAAATTACATATTAATTTTGTATGTGCTTAAATAGAAACAAATGCAATGTCAAAAAAATAATAAGAAAATTAAAAATTTTGATTGTATAAATTAATTTCATTGGTTGTTTACGATAATGAAAATTAAATATTAATTTTTAAATAGATAAAGTTTAAGTTGAAAAAAATTATGAGATTAATTTCCTTTAACACATCTATATAATAATATAATTGGCTTATAAAATAAAGAAAATAATAAATAAGATCAATTGATATACCCTTTTTATAACAAGCAAAATTATATTTAATATGTTAATTTTATTGTATTTTCTACGAGGATAGTACTTTTATTAATTTGGAATAGAATAATATTTTAAATAACAAATTAGGAGTTGACCAAAAAATATCTAATTATATCATTTGATTTATTTCAAAATTTAAAACTAAAAGCAACATTCAAAACTTAAAATGAATTAAAAGATAACAAAATAAAGTGCCGGAGAGAGCGAGAGAAAAATACAATAAAAGAATATCAACTCAAAATAAAGAAGGTAAAAGATAACATCAAAAAAATTAATAGCTATGCTACCTCTTTAATGAATGGGTCGAAGGTGAGATAAAAATTTAGTGTGTCTAATTAACTACCTATAGCGTAAAAAACTCTATAATTCCACCAGGAAAAGCATAAAAAAGTAGCAGCTTACTTAACGGAAAAAGCATGCATTGCTCCATCATCCGCTTCAGAATCACCATTATTTTGGTCCAACAAAAGCTGAAAATTCAGGGAATTCTACTGAAGTATCAATTACCATATTCTGGGTATTTTTGGAAGCATAAAGGCACATACAAAGCTCAACGAAAATGTTATACATGCAACTAGCAATTTCAGAATAAAAGCAACAAAATCCAATTAAAATATAAAAGACAAATAAAGCAATGAAATAAAGAGCAATGCAACAGCTAAAAATTCAGCACAAAAGGTTGTCTATGGAACAAATATCATTACTTGATCAAGTGGACGTCTAGATGGAAAATCAGGAACATTGCAGTTTCGTTGCTGATTCGATAAATGTTTCCAAGTGGCAGAGTATGTCTATATCCCTCGGCCTCCAGGAAGTTCGAAACAGAATTCTATCAGTTAGTCAATGACAGACTTTAACACTGCGATATTTTCAAAATGTTTTTTTTCTTTCCTCAGAATGATGCAAAGTTGTTTGCTCAAGGTGATAGAATGCCTCATTTTCCAGTTTATGTGATATATTTCTGTTTGGAGAGTTGCAAAACAGCAGCTCCTGCATTCGCAAGTTCCTCCTGGAGGACATCAGCCCTTTCCTGAGCTTCATTTAGCTCGCTTAGATTTCTTTGCTTCTTGCTGTGAAGAATCGAGTGCAGAACATATGCAATCTCCTCCAACTTCTAAACAGGATCAGTGTTTTTAATTTCTGCACCTACATGAATGCTACCCAAAACAACTAGTAATTTGCTTATGGTATGGCTAATGTTATGCAAACTTTCATCTCTGTGCGTCAATTGATCCACCAATGATGATCTCTCGGTTTTTAGGCCTTCTATTTGCTGACCAGTCTGAGATTTCTGTTTGTCTCTCTGCTGTACTAGGCCTTTTCCTTTTCTAACAGCAAATTTTAGTTTCCTCCCTTATAGAGGCAAACTTTTGCTCCTCGTCATTGATTTTTTCTTGCAAAATATCCTTTTCTTTGCGAAGTGACTCTATTTCAGAGGATAATGCCTGGTTCTTTTCCATCTCACTAATTCTCTCTTCCTGCCAAATTTCCTGCTGCTTGTCCATTCCCTCAATTTCTGACATGAAAGACTGAGACTTCATGAATTCATCCATCTCCTGCTTCACCAAATGTCCATATCAGAACAAACTTTATTCAGTTTCAACTTCAAGTTGATTAATTCCTGATCCTTGGCATTGGTAATAATCTATTGATGTCCTTGTATCAGGAATAATATTTCTTTCATTATATGTAAGAATATCTTGGGAATGTGTATGCACAGATTTCTCTAGCATGAGTGCAGTATGTTCATCAATAAGCTTCTTCAGTAACGCTTCCATAGTAGCAGAGCTCTCAGAGAGCAGAACTATCAGTCGCACATAATGCATTACTAACCAAATCAAGTATCCGATAAACCTCAACTTCCATATTGCAGAGCTCATGAACTTTTTGAGAAACTTTTCCATATTACTAATCAATTCACTCTGCACTGAAATACATCAAGTTGAACAATTTCCTCCGACAATCTGAGAAAATTGGAGTTTACAGTTTTACTTTTTTCTCCACAATCAGATCATCCAGCGGGCCTAGCATTCCTAAACTCTTGCATTGCTTTGCTAGCAAGTCTTCTCCAACCATTACATCTTCCATCACCAAATTTTATTCAAATATTTAGTCAATTTCATGCAACTGCCGTAAGCGACATACATTTTTTTAATACCGATACCATTTCTTTAGCAGACGGAAGTTGCAAATTAAAATAGACAAAAGTTACATCAGAGTATCCAACTTATTAACCCTCCCTATGAGTTAGATAAAAAGTTTAATATGATAGAGGAGATCGAATTGTTTATTGGATAATTCGATGATACATGATTATTAGAGGTAATATGTTTATCTCACAAAGCAAATGCAGAGAAAAATCTACTGTAACATATAACTACAAATGATTGCATCACAAAAGCCAGAAAGCAATGCAGATTTTGCCGACAATTTCAGACTACTCGGAGACAACCGCATTGAACGTTACAGAAAACAGACATAGCATGTCTTTAATTCAACTTTTTTATGTTTAATGTACAAAAGCATGCCAAACCATACCATGGCCTTCAAAAGTTCCGACTCCAGAATTCTACGCCCATGAAACTATGCAGTACTTGTTAAAAACATGATGGATATAATAATAGACATAAATCTAAACATTACAACTAGCACTAGGCATACAGGAGGTATGCAGAGAATCTAATGGGCAACACTAAACATGTGCTTGACAGAGAATCAGCAAAAATACAACCAAACCCGTATACAAAATTATCTCAACATATACCCCCAGCAATCCCAGACATGTCTAGATGAACACATTAAAAGTTCTACCCCTTTGCTAGCCTCAGACCATCATAGATAAAAAAGCTTTCAGGCCCGGTAACCAAAAGAGAGAATATATGGAAGATGGTACTAGAAAAGGAAAAAAATGAGAATGAAAGAAAGCTATACACCCAAGTTATACAACAGCTCCAACTAAATCACCATAAATCTTTTTATCAAGGATTTGCAGGTGCCAGCAGTCGGCGTGAAACTGGCAGTTGGACACTAAAAAAAGGATACACCCTGCTATACTGGTATGACGTCGTTATTTGAAATGTCTTCGCATCTCAAAATTATCCCATCAAGACTTGCTGGGAGGATACATCTAGCCAATTGGCATCCTGTGGACACTGGCTCAGAGGGAGGAACAATCATAAGTACATTTTCATTCCTCCGGACAACCCCCATCACACTTACAGTGCTGCCTTCTTTGATATACCTACAAGATACAAAAGCATGACTTCATGGTGTCTGCCTCGAGGTTCAACACTTGCTTTTGCAAATAAATGACGATTCACAATGTTGGTTTTCATCTTGCACAGAAGAATATAGTGCAAAATAAGGATGGGGGAGCTGTAGGAACTTTCCAAGGTAAATAATAAGCTACAAAATAACAAGCACAATAAATGTTTACCCTTCTCGCATGCGCATTAGTAGATTGTCACTGGATAGATTCCTCACAGCCAACCACCTGAGAAATTCTGGAGACATTTCCTTGTTGCTCGGGTTGACATCAACAACAACTGAATCGTCCACAAAAGGCACCACCCGTGCACCGTAACCAGTCTTAACCAATGCTCTTAGACCAGTTTGAAAGTCAGAAATATAGAAGTCAGCAACAAGACTCTGTGGAGAACTAGAGAACTTTAATAAGGTGTCATAAAACAGTTGGGCAACTAAAAATGTTTTGAGAAAGAAAATTGTGCAAGTATATGACACTTAAGTTGGCTGATAATATAACATAAGGCATATGACTTGTGACTACAAACAGTCATGCTCATTTATTTTTCTGCTCAAGATACATCTGAACAGAATACTGTTACTTTACCTCCATTGTTCTAAGCCCCCAAGTAAAATGGCGATGTTGAGGATTTGCAGCCTTGGAACCCCATCCCCTGTATTCATATAAACTAGCTGATGTGTACACACATATGGGTACTTTCTGAAAAGAGGACTCAAGGAGTGTTAGAGTTGGTGAATACTTCAGGGTCCCTTGTTTCTCACACCGGATTCGTCCACGTGAGCTTAGGGAAATCTGAGTATTATTCAATTAACAGTATTGCTGGCGTACGAACGAAAGGGGGGTTCGGGGGGCCGCCCCCCGCAGCGCCCCCGAAACCTAGACGGGTTTTGAGCTTTTGTTTAGTCGGCTCGTGTGGTTCGGATTAGGTTTTTTTTCTGTTTGTTTGGGTTTTAAACCCGGTTTGAAGAGGCTATTAATAGTCTAATTTCTGATGTAATCTGCGTGGCGGTTGTAAACCTAAACGATATAGTGGAACCTCTTTGCAGGACGTCGCCCTAATCTCAAGGGTGAACCTGGGTAAATTCGTGTGTCTCCTCTATTTTTCTTGCAATCTCTCTACGATCTTCTCTCATTGTTCTCGAATTTTCTCATCAAGGGGAACATGGCCACATGTAACCACCTGTAAAATAGTTAGACAGAATAAAGGATGAGGTCAAGAAATTAGCAACTTAAGGATAAATAACAAGTAATATTCACTACCATATATTCATGATGACATCAGTCATAAGCATGAAAGATCACACCCAAAAGGCAACAATAGTTTTAACAGTGACCTGCTATAAATGATGTATGTCTAACCTAAAGTATGAGCAAAAAAGGGAAAGAAGTCAAACTTTAAGAAGTTCATCAATAAATTCCACTAGCACTGTTATTATGAACCAAAAGCCTACAAGATTCCATCTTGATAATGTGACTTCATAAAACTACCAGACAAGTTCAAAGTCATTATTCAAGAACTCAGGGTGTTGTTTGCACCAAACTACTTTATATGCAAGGAAAAACCAGAAAAATAGTATATAAGCTAATCTATCACACATGCATGATTCAAAAGGAAAATAAAAAAGTGTTCACAAATATTTAGAACTAGAACTTCCAATTGACAACTCAAAATATTGAATGAATCTAAGAAGCAAAGTAGAACAAGGCATTTGAATATCTTCAAGACGTCCTTTCAAAAAATGTCTTCAAGCCGTGCCTTAGTTTGGAAACAAAACAAGAAAAGTTCTGCCTCATATACAACAACAACAACAACAAAGCCTTATCCCACTAAGTGGGGTCGGCTACATAAATCATACGACGTCATTCGGCTCTATTAGTAACCAAATCTTTCGGTATATTATTCACCAATAGATCTTGCTTTATTAGTTCGCCAAGTGTTCGCATTGGCCTCCCTCTCCCTCTTTTAATCGGACTTCAGATTATTTGATCTACTCTTCTTACTGGCGCATCTAATGGTCTTCTCTGAACCTGACCAAACTATCTCAAACGATTCTCTACCATTTTCTCACTAATAGGAGACACTCCGACTCGTTCACGTATATGGTCATTCTTAATCTTATCTAATCTTGTATGACCACACATCCATCTCAACATCCTCATTTCGGCTATCCCCACTTTACGTTCATATTGTCCCTTTATAGCCCAACATTCACTACCATATAACACTGCTGGCCTTATAGCAGTACGATAGAATTTTCCTTTAACTTTATTGGGTACTTTTCTATCACAAAGAACTCCAGTGGCTTTTCTCCACTTACACCAACCAGCTTGAATTCTATTATTAACATCGTCATCAATCTCACCATCTTGTCTTATAATTGATTCTAAATATTTAAACTTTGTCACTTGAGAAATTATATCCTCCCCTAGCCTAACTTTCAAATCGTCTCTAAGTTGTTTATTTGTGAAATTGCTATGCATATATTCTGTTTTATTCTTACTTAAACAAAAACCCTTTGACTCCAACGTATTTCTCCATATTTCCTACTTAAAGTTCTGCCTCATATATTAATATTTAATTAAACATACAAAAAATAGGATCACATATATGCATGACCATAGATCGCATGAGCAGTAATGTCTTTCCAAAATCTCATTTATAATACTATTAAGCAAAGGTTTCTTCAGAAAGATATTAATACTAAGCAATGCCACTAGGTATAACGGTGCAACGGATTCTTTCGAGAGGTGGTGGGGGAAAGATTAAAACGAAAATGAGCTAGAAAAGAAATTAGGCCAAGGAGATCAAGTTGTCGTCGCCGGCGCAATTGCAGGAGCTAAGGCATTCTTCCACCAAGGAGAGAGAATATGCGGATCTGAAATGGGGTGAGTTAGGCCATTATTTTTTGGGCATGTTGATCTGGAACGTCGATATCATATTGGACGGTTGCGATGTGAGTTTTCATGCGCGTGTGATCTACAACGTCAAAATAAAATGGACGACACTGATTCGGGCGTTGCACGGCGTTCCACCTTTGGGTGTTGCACGGCCATTATACCCTATATATATATATATATATATATATAATAAAAGTAGACGAGGGTCCAAAGCAATAAATCGAGAAAAGTTTGAGAGCAAAATATATATGATTAAAAGTTAGTGCATATAGATTGGATGAGTGACGCGCTCGTATCTTTAAAAAGAATAATTTAAAGTATCCAAAGAGATAATAAAATAATTTAAAATAAACAATAAAATAGTTAGAATATTTAAAAATAAAAAGATTAATATATCAAAAATATTAAATTTAATGAAATGAATAAAAAAGTTAGTTATTAATATATAAAAATAAAGTTAACATAAAACTTTCTTCTTCATTATCTTCCTTTCGCTTCCCATAGTTTTCCTTCCTCTGTTTTTCTTCCCTTCTCCTTAATAACTTTTGAACCAAACATACCCTAAGGGAACCACCTCGGATCCATTGTCACTAGTCAACATAGATACCTCACACGCGAGTGATATTAGTCTCGTATTGGATTCTTAAAGTCATCACTTTGATCAAGATTTATTCATGCCACTCTAGTTCGAACACCGAATTAGTCGGGTGCTAATTGCCTTGAACATCAATGAATCTTAATTAAAAAAAGAAGATACCCCCATACCAACACGAATTGTGCTCGGACCATCTAGTCTCAATATGATTAAAAATCAACCTAGGTTTCTCATAATTTAGCGCGTTTTCTTTGAAGCTTGACCTAAGTTGCAATGATTTTTTTTTTCGATTTGATTGCTGAAATTCAATTGACTCTTTTTTCTTCCTACCATCGATTTTAAAAATTAAAGTCCAAATATAGTTAAAATGTGAAAACAAAAATGATGAAAGCATAACACTTATGAGAGTAATTAAAAAATTTGCAACAAACAGGTGCAATCGTCCTCTAAAAGAAGATAGTTATTATGACATGATCAGTCAATGATTATGATATAGAAGTATCTTAGTATACCATAAAGAAAGAGCTCATCATATGATAATAAAATATTAAAGATTGATGAAGTTGAAAACTATTATTAATAAAAAAATATTATATCAAAAGAGTAAAATAAGCTATGAAGAAGATTGATCTTACTAAGTAAGGATGATAGCATGCACCACAATTGATGCTCGTAATGACAGCACAATTCATACATTAGTATACATTTTTTATTTTCTTTTTTATAGTTGCATAATAATATTGATTAATTTATTTTGTAAAAATGATTAATAAGTTTTCCAATCATTTAGATTGTGGTTCTTTAAATGTATTAATTATTTTATAATGAGCATATATTTCCAAGGAGTTGATGTGATTTTGATTATTTATCAATTTTTGACATGTGATAAAGAGAAAATTATTTTTAAGGGGTTAAGAATATTTTTTATTAATTTAAATATATGCAATGAAATATTTCTTCCTCATATGACTCTGCCAAATGTTGTCACAATAATTTGCATTAATTATTTTTGTATTTTCGAAGGAGAGTAAATGAGAAGGGCATCACTATTGTCACTTCAAAACACATTAAATGATAATAGCATATGAGTGTTGAAAGTGTTAAATATTTACATTTGTGAGATAAAATTGAATGATAATAGCATATTTTAAAATGATAATAGTGATGTCCAATGAACATTGAAGTGCTTCTTTGTCCCCATAGAGATATGACATTGTTGGGAAAGAGCAGTGCGATTAATTCCACATCTTTTCACAATTTTTTTCTTCTTTTCATTTGGTTAGATTTTGTGACACCATATTTGTTTTCGTTTCTTAAAAACAATGTTAAGTTTCTGAAAAGATCATAATGGATATCAAAATCTTATATTTCCATCATAATCTTGAAGTCTTTGATGATATTTTATAACATAAAAAGAACTTCGAAAAAGAAAAAAAATGTATACTAATGTACAAATTAGTTAAACAATGTTGAGTCAAATGTTCAATAAAATCTATGCCTAATAACTTTATTATCTTATGAATTAGTGTTGAGTTAAATATTTTGGTTAAACAATGTTTAGTTAAATATTCAATAAAATATATACTTTGTAACTTTATTATCTTATGAATTAGTGTTGAGTTAAATATTTCGGTTAAACAATGTTGAGTTAAATATTCAATAACATTAGTTTATTCAATATAACATTAATTGATATTTTATAGTGCATGTTGACTTAAAAGTATCTAATGAAATCAAATAGGTTATAGATCTTCTATTTACAAGTGTTATATGACAAAAAATGAATACTAGTAATTAATTATTAAACAATACTAAAACATTATAAAATCTATATCACTTAAACTTCCATTAGTCTAGTTTCCATGGTCCATTGAATGATTTCAAAATCATATGTATAGTGCATGTTGTTTGCAAAATAATGAGTAGCTATCATGCTATTTTTGAAAATGATATAGTTAGGTTGTAAATTATGCTTTATCCACATCAGCCATACAAAAAACAAAAAAAAAATTAGGTGAGTTTGTTGCATTTATAAGGTGCCTAATCCAATTGAAATTAATAAAAAAATGTTATATATATATATATATATAAAGAAGATACCAAATTTGCATTAGTTATCTCTTTGTCTTGTAGATTTTAAAGAAGAATTTAAATATGTACCACTACGAGATTTTTTAAGACTTATATAAAATAGTATAAATTATGAAATAAGTGTGTCTACTCCATTGCATGTCTACTTTCATTAGCTTTGGAATCAGGTCAATCAGACATCTGAAAAAGAAAGGTATGTGTTATTTTTAGGGTTTTATCACTTTGTCTTCTAAAATTGTTACTCGATTTTATAAATTAGGTATTAAATCGATTATTTTATAGAATTATTTGATAATTTAGGATAAGAAGGGTGCAGATAACTTAATATTTCTAGTTTGGTTATCACTTGAAAAGAATATTTCTAGTTAAACTTATAAATGTTTAACCTAATCTTACTCGATCTGTCAAAATTATTATACTCAGCTCGAAATGATATAAATTATGATAATTTTATTAGGCAAACATTAGGAAGTTTATTTTTTTTAAAAAATGAAAATACTATGTTCAAAGTTGTGTACTAAATGATATAAATAATAAAAATTATGTCACTCCGGATGTGAGAGCACATAACCAACATAAACCTTAAATTGAATTATAATTTTCCTAAGAACTAAGCCTAATAAAATAAAATTTTAAAATTTTATATATTAAGGTTTTTGTAACATGGAACTAAGTAAAAGTATTGTATGTGAATTTTCAATTTATCTTAAAACTTATAATTTTTCTTAATTAAGTGTGTAATCGGTCATAATACAAAAGAACCAATTATGATGAATTAAATTGATTGAACAAAATAGAATGTGTAAAATATAATCTTTTATGTTGGTATGTTTGTATACATTATTTTTTACACTTATGTCCTAAAAGTAATATGAATCTATATTATTGTTATAGGGTTAAATGAATGATAGACTCCTTGTGTGATCACATATGTTAGCTAAGTTGATTTCTCCCGCTCTATGTATTCGTCTCTTTTAAATTCATTATGACATTGATGGTATAAGTATTAGATATGTCTTCTGTTCTTATCAAAAGTGTAATTCAATACTTGATTGAGTGGTTGTGCATTTGAAATGCATACGTGATATGTTATAAATTGACTTTGACAAACTCAATTATTTTTTGTTTGAAATAGTATTCGATATGATACATTTTCTAGTTTTTAGATACAATTGTTACACGATGAATCATGCATTGACATCCGTATGTAACATTCGTATGCATGTATAGTGGTTGAAACTAAGTGCTGCGTCATTGATTCGGATGAGAGACACCTCTAGAATTGAATCTATCATTTTGTTCCTCAAGAATGGGATGAGATAGTTTGGAGCTAAGTATTACACAGTGAGAAATCATGGTGAAAGTCACAACTAGAATAAGTAGAGGACACCTCTAGAATTCACTTATCGCTATATGATTTATTCATCAAGAGGGATGAGATAAAATGGAGGTAAGTGCTACATCACTGATTACGATAAGAGTCACCTCTAAAATTCATCTACTGACTATACAAATTAGTCAATTGATGATCCGTAAGTTCACATGAAAGGGTTGCATTTGCATATATGTTTGATATGATTTAAATTATATTTATTGCAATTGGAGTGTGATGATTTTAATTAGAATGTTGTATATGTAACTTTTAAGTATATGAAAATATCTTTTATTGTTATTATGATTATTGTATTTTTATCATGCCTTTCCGAATTGATTAATTGGTAACACATAAGTGAGTGATCAAATCAGTGAATTATTTTTATTTATTATATTGTTTCTGATATTTTTCAAATTAATATAGTTCTTTGGGATCATGTGAGGTGATAGTCTCAGAAGGGTTGTCTAACATCCGTTGTAAAAATGAGAAGATTTGTGTCTCTCGCTTCCTTTTATTAGGATGTTGAGAGAATTGACCATGTTTATTATTTATGTCAAAAATATTGTATTGTAAATAAAGTCATTTTGTGAAGGGTAAAACTTAAGGAATATTGATTTACTTTGAATGATCATAATAAATTGTGTAGTTTGTTTAATAATATTTTATTCCTATGTATGTTATAAAAAATTTATATCATGTTTTCACAATCTCTCAATTTTATTCGATCGTCCGTAATGAGTAGTGAAATTTGGATTAAATCACGTTTTAAATTAAGGTCGTGACACAAACAATCCAAGGACGAGGTCACGACAAGTGTGAAGAACTCTCAAGCAGTGGGTGAAGTTGGCGACGAAACAGACGAAGGAGGAGAGGAAGAGAAAAGATGAGGGGATATATCAAGAGAGGAGGCATATATCGAATAGAAGGTATTCAAAGAAGAGAGAGGCACTAAGGAAGAAGATGCTAGGGGACAATAGTGGTGGACATAGTGTGAATAATGTCGCCGAGTAAGAAGAAAAAGGGAACACTTCTTTGTCGACGGTGAAGATATCGGCTCCCTCCTCTATTGTCGACGCCAGCAAGACAGTCGGAGAGAGAGAGGGAGGGAGGGAGCTATGTGCCCCTCCTCTATCGGCTTTCTGATGAGGCCATCGGGGGATACAAGGAGAGGGGACAGCGTCTCTTTTTTAAATAGATTTTAAGCTTTATATTACTTAGTACTATTATATATTATTATATTCATTTTTTAAACATTAAAATAAAGAACAATCAACAAAAGGCCAATTTAGTTTTTTTCATAAAAAAATAAATGGAAAATTTAATATAATTAGACGAACTTAAGTAAAAATCACGGTATACTGATAAAATCATATATTAAGATTAGACAGAAATACCACTATAGTTTAAAAGAGGTTTAACGCGTTAACCCGAGATATTTATCATATTAAAAACTAAAATTTTGAAGTTACTATTTTGTTAAAATTTAGAATTGTAAAATACTTTATGTTGCATACTTTTTTATTAAAAAATTAAATTTGTGTAAGTTTTTAATTATGTTACAATGTTTAAATACATCTACTCATCATAAATATTTCTAGAATTATTATTTTATAAGATATTTTGTTAATTTTTTGTTGCGCAAACATAACAGGGCCTACGTCTTAGTGATTAAGAAATGGGCCTACTTTGCCTGCTTTTTTACAAGATACGGCCCAAAATGACAATTATTTGGCCCGAAATGTTAAATGAGATTACAACAAAGGAATGTAAACAGATTTTGTAACAAAAAAGTTCCGTTGCCGGGACTCGAACCCGGGTCTCTCGGGTGAGAGCCGAGTATCCTAACCAACTAGACTACAACGGAATTGTTGATTGGCTTCCTTTTATCATAATAATCTCCAAAACTAGCATCACACGATTAACTAGTTAATGAAATCTTCATCTGTAACTTCACGAGATTTACTGAGAGATCGGTTCATCAATCAAATTAATTAATCACCTAATTGCGACGTAGATCCTAACCATGCACATCATCATTATCCTTAATTTGGGATCTTCTGATGCAATCCAAATGACCGGAGTCTCCCCATGGCCACATATTCTTTGATTATCCTCATCATTCGGATAAAGAGATTATTAAATCGTTCGCGGATAAGCTTTCAAGAACCCCGAACCCTAGAAAAACAAAAAAAAAAAAGAGAAGACATTATATAAATTTACTGATCGAAGAAAAAAAAAGCATCACTTGAAAAAGAAAAAGAAATGATAAATATATATTATACATTTTTTTATCCGAAGTGCACACAAGATGGGCGACGTGTGAACGTGTTCGTTGCTCAGACCCCATACATCTTTACCATGCCACGGAGGCGATAAGGGTCGAGCTTCATACGTGACAGCGACCTCACAAAAATTTCGTCCTCAGATTAGACCACGGTATTTCGTTTTTCAATTATGTTATAATTCGAACTCTTATCAATTTTGAATTTTTTTTGTCTATATATGAAAAAAAATGGTGCTAATCATTTGATTCAGACGATACAATTATACGCACTATATACAAGTTAAAAATAAGCTCATAATCGAACTTAATTAATTTAATAGATCATCTCATAATGTGTATTTGACATGTGAGATTCTGTTAAATTTGATGTGTTGTTCAATTTGTCTAAAAGTTTAAGTCATTAATTTTATATTCTTAACACTCCCCCTCACGTATGGGCACGTGTGGGCTGCTGACAATTTTGACCTAGCCCAGTCCATTATGTGAACGATAAAATGAGAAAATATTTTTTTAATAAGAACTTAACGAGTTTCGAACTCTTGACCTCTGACTCTAATATCATATTAAATGTCTAATTTTTTTAAAATTTTAAATTATTAAAAAATATAACATTTATGATTTTATATTCTTAATGGACCGTCGATAATATTCTTAAAGCATGTCTCACTCAATGTACTTCTAACAAAAATATTTCGCATAAGATTGCATTTATGACTAGTCAATAATCAATTACATCAATTACCTTATAAGCACGGATTAAATTAAGCAGAAAATTAGTATATGGAGCTGTTGCAAAATTTATCATGCAAGAAAATTAGTTTTAATATTTGCGGATATTACAGGTAGATCTGACAATTGACTATAAACCAAATTTAACAATTTGTGAATTAATTGTTATTTATTTTATAATAGAAGAACTGGTGAAATTCTTATTTATTTTATAATTGGACCTGCAGACTGGAAGTACAAAATATGGCCCCCACAAGGACCTGACCAACCACTACCGGATGCGATGATAGATCTCCGGAATCCAACCAAAATTCCATTAGATATTGCGATAATCTAAAGTCATAATTTTTCTCGAAACGAATAGAAAAAATTTGATCACGACACCTTTTATTTCAAAGTTTAACTGAAGAAATTATTATGCATTTTTACTTTTATAAGTACGTCTACGTTGCGTTAGAAATTTTATGTGATTATTGGATCTTGTAATATTTGTATGTATAATGAATTTACATTTTTTTACGTATTTCTTTAACTTGAGTTTGGGGTAGAGAGAGAGAGAGAGAAAGAGTCAAGTTTTTTCACTGATGTGGTGCAGTCCTCAGATTGGATGCCTTCGTCTTAATCTGTACAATTCATTTTGGTCCCCCATTTTTTTCTTTCTTTCTCAGCTTTTTGTTGAGGAGGTTTGATAATTCACATGCATCATGGACGTGGGGAGGGATGTCCATGCATGGCATGCTGTACATTATCCAAATTAAGAGGCCATGACAGCTCCAAATCATGGAAGAGAGAGAGAGAGAATACCGAGTCAGGTCCTGCAGCCTGTGTAACCCAGCACAGGAAAAGTGGACAAAAAGTACTTGACTATTCTGTATAACATAAGGTTGCGATTCTGCTCCTGTACCTCTTTCTCTCTCCCCTTTGTAATTAATCCATGGTTAAATTTTATTAACTGCTGAAGAATTGTCTGTTTCCAGCACCGTATTCCTATTAAGTTAAATTCTAACTTGTCGTAGCCAGCGACAACAAATTAGTCGGACTCGACGATGGATTGAAATTTTAACATGTGATCAGTGTGCTTTTTAACGTCACGTGAGTTAAACGATCACCGCTTTTCGGACAATGAGATGACAACTGAAAAACATAAGAAAATAATGGCCGGTCTGCCGACGTGTCATTAATTTGCTACAACATGTTGCATTAGCTGGTGGTACTTTGCTAGTTATTAAGTTTTCTTCTGATTATAAACACAGCCAAATATAGATGAATACATATATAAATGCGCACATCACATGATTCAGATATGTGCTAATACGGTGAAGCTCTAAAATCATACTTGTATGACAAGGGTATGATATCAACCCCCACAAATAAATTTATTAAAAAAACATTTCTATTTAAAAAAAACAATCTAGAGCTAATCAAGTGATATTTATATAGTTAGATTGATTTAACAAAAAAAAATTTAAGGTAAAGCCAAAAGTCCCACTTATTAGAATTTGGCCTTACAACTTCTTCTTGATTGAATCATAATTCAAGCAATTACTTGTCAATCACAAAAGAAAACACAAATCTTTTTTTCGTTCGGATATCAGAATGGTAAATGAAAATAAAAAAATGCATATTTATTATCTATGAAATTTGAAATCTCTTAAACTATGAGTTAAGAAATGAACCACTACAAGAAAAAAAAAATCTGAATTGTGCCAAAAGATCGTCCCCACCCAAAAAAAGGAAGAAATGATCCGAGTGTTTTAAGTTACAATGTGAGTTATCCGAAATATTAATGGCTGACTTGAGTGCCCAAGTTGCAGAAGCAATCCAGAGAACACACAGTGAAGAGTACCGGTGGAAGGTTTTCTACCTAGTACAATTTACATGGTTGTGGCCACAAGGAATATTGGAAAAAAAGAAGTAGGACACTGAAAGATGACATGTCCCTTTCGTTTTGTTGGATCTCTTTTACTAAAAAATAAGTTGCAATAATATATATATATATATATGTTTAAGAAGAAATAATTTGGTTAAATAGTTTTTTTCCGGTTTTGTAATAGCAATACTTGAGTTAAAATTTATAACTTAGTCAGTGTTACGAAATGAGATCGTACAAACACAAAAGAGCGTGCGAGATTTACAAAATTAATCATAAACAACTTTCGTATGGCACGGACGACTTCGTTGGCCCCATTGTCGAAGCACCAGATTAACATAGGAGTTCACGTAGAATTACAACTGTGTTTATATTCAAAACATTATCAACGGTCAAAAAGATTTTTGTGACTTTTCTTTTCTTGATTTGTATATAATTTTGTTTTCAATAAAGATGGAGATTTTTTTTCTACTCGCACACTTTTTTTTTCTGAGAGGTAGTTTGTTCAAGTCTTTCTTTATAAAAAAAAAACTTTCTACACATCACATATTTTCAGTTATTTTTTTCTTTTTTTAAAACCATTTTTCTTTGAATGATTTTTTTGGTATCACTATACTCTTTTTTTTATAAATTTTATAGTTTTCACAATAATTTCACAATGTCAATAATCTGATGTATGTTAACAGAATAATTATATACTATACCTAAAAGGCATCCATAATAGTAATAATATATATATGTTGTGTAATATGATTTATTTAAGTCTCTACCTCTCTGCCCGGGTAAAAAAAACGCCTCGATTCGAATTTTAGAAATATGCAAATTTGTTATACCATAAAAAAACAGTTCACTGAAATATAATTTTCAGTAAAAAAAAATATGTGCTGGTGGGAGAAAAATAGAGGAGATATTTGGCAAAAATATCCCAGCAAATTAATGTGTTTTGTATTGTTGCCGATTGATTGGATAACCCACCTTTGGAGGCTTCTTAAAGGCAGCAATTTTGTGGACGGTGAAGGCAAAATCTCATATCATTAGCGAATGAACACAAGGGACACAACGTATGAGCGGGAGGAGCCACACATCCACTAAAATTCCACCGTTAAACGCAGCCAAATTTGTCTCTCAAATCATTGAAATCCCACTTCCCCTTTCGCGAGATCTGAGAGAGAGAGAGAGAGAGAAACACTGCATCGTTACCTCGATTGACGTGAAAGCCTGACAGCCAATAAAGCCCATGCCACCTGGGCCACAGAATCCAGTCGAGCCAATGGGAGGCCGCCACGTAAAGAGATAAGCAAATCCACCCCCAAGCGGGTTAAGGATATCATTAGTAGCAGGTGTTCCATTATTACATACAGCAAATAGCTCCATTTCAGTTATTACAACAAGAACAAAACAGGTGTTCTATTATTGGACTTAATTAGTAATTCTGTCTGTAGCAAACCAAAAAAAAATCGAGTTCTAAATGCCAAAAAAAAGAAAAGAAGAACGATTAAAGTTCTTAATCCGCAAGCATATTGTTGTCTTGTGTTAACGCATCAGTGAAAACTCATGCTGATTTGACAGGAAGCAATCTGAATTGCATGGCATTATGAATGAAGTCTGAAACTGATGTGGGGGGGCATCAGATATTTTAACAAACATCTAACCGACGATCAACAAGATTATACTGCACCTGAGAACTCTAATCACACGTTATTTTTACTTTTCAGGTTCTTGGATCCTGGTAAATAGCAGAGTGCCCTTGGAGCACTTCTTAAGTGGTACAAATACCAGTGGCATATTAGCATCAAACCTGGGAGACCGAGGGGGGCAGCAATGTCACAACACTGCTTTGAATAATTCCATGAATGGCAGAAGCATACGAGAGAGAGAGAGAGAGAGAGAGAGAGAGAGGCCTGGCAGTGGTCCAAGAAGGGCGCCCCGGCTGATGAAAGCGAGACTTGTCCGCTTCCCTGAGCAACCTTTCTAAAAACGCCTCTGTTCTCCTCCCCAGTCTTTCTAAATTTCCCCTCCGTTCTTTCTCGCCTGCTCTGCTCTGTTGCTGCTGCCCAGCGGACTGCTTTTCCTGTATCTCGCTATTGCCCATCTTTTCTCCACTGTCTTATCCCCCTCCCCCTTTATTGCCATTTTTCTTCTCTGTTCAATCTTTCCCAAATACATCTCTTTGGGCTCTCTAAATACGTTAGACAGATTCATTCCGTTCCCCGGTCAATTGCGTATCTATTGCTTCGTCCACTTCGAGTCTGTCTTCCTTGTTTGGAAGGACGGGCTTCCTTTCCCCCGTGTCTGTCTTTCTGTTTTGCAGGAAAATTTGCTAGTCCTGCTTGGTACGTATACTGAATCTTGTTTCTACTCTCGTTGAGTTTTTTGTTTGTTTTTGCTTCCTGAAACAGCAGTTGCCGTCCTGATTGGTTCACCTGCCCTTCTTCTTTAGGTGTAAAAAAAAAGCAGAGTTTTGACATGAGTTCAGGGTCAAGTTCGAGGCTCTCCAGTCGTTGGAAAGGCCAACTTTGTTTTGAGCTCGCCTTGTCTCAGTTTTCTCTGAGTTATATTCGTGGGGTTTAGGGTTTATACACAATTCCTCCTGTTTCTTGTTCTCTCGTTCCAGAAGGTTACGATATAGAGTGCAAAGTTTGTTTTTTTGCTCAGAAATCCCATCCCCGTCTCCAGAATTCTGATTCAGTGGACTCTTCCTCCCTGCCGCTCTTTGGGAGCCTCGCGGAAGCTTTCTGTTTCTTGCTTTGCTCCTTTTAGAATTCAACGTAATTCTCAGAAGCCCACTCCTGAATCTAGGGTTTAGGGTTTTAGTAGCTGCTCCGTATTGTTCATCTCGCTGCATCACTCCACCACTACCGCCTCGAATGCTTCTTTTGTTCAGCAGCAGAGCTCAGCAGTAGACCTGTACTACTTTGTTCTATTCATCAGTTTTTAGCGAATTGTAGCATTTAATTCAGTTTCTGGGACCAATCTTAGCTGTTTTTTTTTAATCCCATCTCAATCTGAATTGTAGGATTAAATCTGCAGCAATGGTTTCTCGTCTCCAATTTCGCCAGTAAAGTCGTCATTTTTCGATTAGACTTCACTTCCATAAAAAGGTAGCCCATCTTTAGCGTAGTAGCCCAAAAGAAGAAAAAAATGTCTTCTTGTCTCAGTGGCGGTGGCCGGACCTACGGCTTCGACCTCGACATTGTGAAGCCGTTGTCTTCGTCCTCGGCGTCCGCCCGGTCGTTCCACTCCTCCTCCCCTTCCTCGACCCTCTCTGAGACCAGCAACTCCCCTCGCACCATCTCCATCAAGAAGGCGCGCACTCCCCGGAAGAGGCCCAACCAGACCTACAACGAAGCCGCGGCCCTGCTCTCCACCGTCTACCCCAACGTGTTCTCGGCCAAGAGCACGCTCAAGAAGCTGCCCAGGAGCACGGCCCTGCCCCTCGAATCCTTCCAGGATGAGGTCCCCGAGCTCCTCCCTCCCTTCCCGGTCCTCGGGGATGCCGCATTCCTCATCCGGGAGCCTCCGCCGCCGGAGGAGCAGCGGCGGCTGCTGCAACCTTCGGCCTTCCGCCTCGACCTCAAGCCACTGAGCCCCTCTGATAGATCCTGCACGAGCTCGTCGAGCTCCCTGGAGTCCCCGAGTTCTATTTCGTCTCCGGTCTTGTTGGACGACGACTTCGACACCGAGTCCATTCTCGACGAGGAGGTCGGGGAGAGCATCGACAGCATCATGGGCAATCTGAGCATGAACGCTGATGCTGGAAATAACGACGAGGATTCGGCCGGTCAACAAACGCACATCAACCCTTATCTCCGGAGCCTAATTGGCTTAAGAACCGGCGGCAAGTACGACTTCGGATTAAGGTTGAGGTACAACAGGAACATGCAGCAGGCCCTGCGGCGTAGAGACGAAGGCGAATGGTGGCGAACTCCGGCAGTCCCTGTGGGAGACATTGCCCCCCATTTCAAGTCCTCGGCCCCGTCGATGGAGAAAAAGAAGAAAAAAAAGAAGGTAGAGAAAATTGGAACACCGCAGGACGTGCAACCGAATGCGACCACCATTAAAGTTAGCACTACAACTGGCACTGTTGCAACCACCACCACCACCACCGACAACAATAGCAGCAAGGCTCCTGCCCTGGGTCTCAAGCTTAACCATGAGGAAGTCATCAAGGCGTGGTCCGGCGCCTCCATGTTCTCCGACGGCCCCGACTCGCCGGATTCCTCTGCCGACGCTCTGGTATGCATTAGAATCAGCCAAAATTAATTTTAAAAAATTACATCAAACTGCGTTTCGTCGAGTCCACTTCATGCAATATATTCCAATTCAGACTTCTCTATGCGAATTTTCGGGACAACTCGTCAAGAGCATTGATTAGATGGTTAAGATTATGGATACACGATAATAAAATAATGAGCAGTTCAGCTGAACTGAAAAAAAAATTTCATCTTTTTTTTAATGTGTAATTTAAAGCTTAGAAATATAGTGAGTAAATGCTATTAATTGGATTGGTAGGCCAAGCTATCGGACATTGATTTGTTTGGGGACGGCAGCGGCGCCGGAGGGGTGAGGGAAGCGAGCGTGCAGAGGTACAAGGAGAAGAGGAGGAGCCGCCTCTTCTCCAAGAAGATACGCTACCAAGTCCGGAAGGTGAACGCCGACAGCAGGCCAAGAATGCAGGCAAGTAGTGTAAGCTTTCTAATGTCCTGAACCCATCACCATTCATTCTCTCTCTCTTTCTCTCTCTCTCTCTCTCACACACACACACAATTTGGACCAAAACTACTGAGAGCTGATAACACAAGTCTCTGACGGGGAATTTGGACTTTTTTGTGCGTGGTTTCTTCGTGGATGCAGGGCCGATTTGTTAGGCGGCCATCCCTACTGCAGCAGGCGATAGAGGAAGAAATCAGCCAATGATGGCAGTGGAACAAAGAAAAAAAGAAGTGAAAGAATGAAAGAAATGCTTTGAACAGTTCAACAAGTTTTGTTTAGTCTTTAGACCTTGCGTTGTAGTAAGGAAAAAAAAGAGAACACAGACAAACATAGAAGGAAATTTGAAAGACTGAAAGAGAGTTTTTTTTTCTTCTTTGTTTCCTTTTTTTTTTTGGTGGGGCTTTCAGAGGGAGCATGAAATGAATGCTTTTTTTTGGCACATGAATGATGGAATAATGTTGGAATTTTGATAAGCTTATGTTTCGCTTCCATCTCTTGTGTGCATCATGTTATTCACAAGTGTGTTGAATTATTCTTCCACAAGTTCACTCTAATCTAGTTCCATCCATGAAGGAGACAAATTGTTGATTAAAAAAAAATGCATCCACAGTCATCTATTTAACTTTTTATCTATAAACATAAAAAATATAAAGCACTTTTTTTATTTCACACTGGCGAACACATTGTTGATTTAAAAAAATAATGTCGTATCATAATAGACAAAAGGATTATTTTCATAAAACTTTTCTAAACTATCATGCTTTTTCGCATCTAATATCAAATTATGAACTTATTTTTTCGAATTCGTAAGCTATCGTAACTTTTATACTTTAATTCTTTCATCCACTTCCATTACATTTTATGTTACTTTTATTTTTTTATTTATGAAAAGATGAAATTACCACCCGTCATGTAATATATCAAATAACAAATAGAAAACGAAAAAATTTCAGCAAAGGTCAATATGCGTCGTCGGTAAGAGAGGAGGGAAAGCTTTCCATGCGTCACCATAGTTTTTCTTTTTTATATATTTATTATTTGATGTGCTATGAATAGAGGGGTAATTTAATTTTTTCATGAATGAGAAAAAATAAAATTAACAGAAAAATGTAACAGAAATAAACGAGAGGATTAAAGTGAAAACGCTGCGATAGTTTAGGAATTTAAAAAAATTCATAATTTGATGTTATATGTGAAAAATCGTGATAATTTAAATATAGTTTATAAAAACAAACTAAACAAAAAGGACTAATTGTATAGCTACATCTCAATTATTAAACAATAACAACATATTAAAAGTGTGAGCAGTTTATTCAATTAGTCCCTAATCATTGGGGGGCATGGAAGTTGGATCTTGTGGTGAATTTTATGCTCCACTGTGCGGCACACGTTGGATGTCGCCTGTCGAAAAGATCCGGAGGCATCCAGCAATAAGACACGGAGAGGCGCACACACGCAGAGGAAAGATTGGGAACAAAGGACAAAGTGGCCATCGATGAGTTTGATTTTGCACTGGGGACAAATGAATTTTTGGCCCATATCATGCTCAGATCCGGATTTAGAATATTACATCAAATGAATCAAAGTTGTCGTTTGAAGCAATGCCTTTTCTTTCAGAGTGTTCACTAATAAGGGAGTTTGATCAACTTATTAGAATAGTTAAAATTCACTTTTTTTTTATTAAAACCACCGATATCCAAAACTATTAGTACTTGACTAATCCGATGTTCATATGGTAGCGATATGAATAAATCTTGATCAAAGTGATGACTTTGGAAATTAAACTTGAGACTATTAGCACTCAATGATCCCATGACATAATATGCTATTCCGTTGTGCCGGTCATTCTTAATTATATAGTTAAAAGTCACTTTGCACTATGTCAAACTGTACCTATCTTATTCATTTACCCTTAATTAAAATATTTGATAATACATAACAGTTTAAAATAAAGATTCTCATGCACTAAAAATATTTTTTATATCATAGTAACTTCTTTTTTTCCAACTTTATAAAATAGCATCATTTTTTTATTGTATAAATATTATTTATCATGAATAAATAAATAAATAATCAATTTAAGTAAATAAAATATATGTTGATAACTAAAACAAATATGACACATGTTAAAAATCAAATATATAATGTCATATCTACATATTAATGAAATATAAAAAAATAAATGAAATTGTTTTAGAGAAAGAAAGAGGATATTGTAGGACTAAAATACGTCGCCAAAAGCTATCTTTTATACTTCAGTTACTACTTACTATCTAAAACTTAATTTTTATAAATCATGATATCGATTACTCATCTTACATATAGTTTTTCAATTTATATTTATCAACTTTCATTATTATTAGCACTTGATTGATCAACATTCAAAGGAAGTTGTCGATTCAATTGGGGACTCAATAATTGAGCTCGTTATGTACTCTAGAGTGAGTTATGATTTGAGTTAAAACTTTCACAAATTTTTTTATGAGTTAAATTAGCATGCAATCACAATATGTAATTGCACCTACAATCTCATAGTTCTGAATTTTTAAATTAACATCATTTTGATAGGACAATAAAAAAACACAAAGAATCTAAATCATTGGATCAAAATTATGCTAATTTAAATGTCTAATTGCAAGCTAATATGTTTCTTTTCTTCTAATAAGATGAGTTAATTTTTTTATAAATATAATATCCTAAAGCATATAGTTGTAATTTTGTTACTAAAAATTGAAAATTGTGTGGTCTTTATCTTACTCAATATGGCTCAACATATCGTATCTTTTAAGAATCACAATATTGAATCAAGTATTAATCCATAGTCACATTGATTAAAAAGGATAACAATCTTGATTATGATTGTATTGTAAGGTCATAAGATAACAGGAAGAACATATATAAATCATATAAATTAAACTAATAACTACAGTAAGCAATCATAAAAAATTAACAATAAAGTAACAAAATAATTATTACAACTAGAAAAACTTATAACCTTAAATTTACCCGAAGAGGGATAGGAACTTGGCTTGTGCTTCTAGAATTCAGAGTCACGCTCTCCTAAAAATTTATTTTAACCATCATCAAAATTCAAGTTGGGTTTGGTGAAACTCAAGTCGAATTATTATAAACTCACAATTATCAATAAAGTTGAGTCAAGTGGACCTCAACTGAGTCATCATGATCTCCCAATGGCGATCTAAATTTTGAATGAATTAGGCCTATAGCCCTTAAGACCCTGGATGGTTTGGCCCGAGCCATGCCAAGGTGGATGCAGGCTAGTTTTTGCATGTGTAATGTTGTCATGGCAAAAAATTCACCCCACAAAAATGTCAATATGAAGGTCCTTTTATATATCTTAAAGTTGATAATAAATTTAATAGAAATTATTTCTTTCTATCAACCCATTGATCTTTTATTTTATTTTTTTGTGTTGAGGTCCGTTAGGCTGTGTTTGGTATCGAAACTTGGGCCATAACTTGACTCAAGTTTCGGTATTTTTTGCCAAACGTCATATCAATGTTCTGGTCACGTGATGATTGTTCTCCTTTTTGGAGAACGCACTATTTTTTTTGCTTTTTTTCTTTTTATTTCAATTCTTTATTATATTTTTATTACTATAATATTATTTAGTTTATAAAATAAACTTTTTAACTTAATATGAATATTTTAAAAAATATAATATTAAAAACACATGAAAATAAGATTTATAATATTCTTATTTTTCGTAAATTATAATATATACATAATTTTTTATAAATATAAATTATAATATTAATATAAGTATTTTCATAAATAATTATTTAACTAAATAAAAAATAATATTTTATTTTATTATAAATTTATACATAATAAATTAATAAATTATATTCTTAGTTCTTACTTTTTATCCAAACACCTACTAAAACTTATCTATCAAATCAACTTTTCAAATTCTCATCATTACACTTTTCAACCAAACACCACACATGAACTATTCTATCAAATTAGTTACTTTTTTAGAACCAATGAGAACTACAAATTCTCAATCCAAACACAGCCTTAAGAAAGAAAGATGTTGAATTTTGCTATTGGCTGTCGTGCCTCGGAATTGGTATACCTTGCCTCGATACAAGGGTGAGCAAAGTCAAGTTCACTCCATTCTTATCTCGACCTTATTTTGGTTAAGTCTCGAAAAATTGGATTTGATCGCGGAACAATCTTATTGTCGATCAGGGTATCTTAATTTATTACTATATAAAAGTATTCTAAATAAATTTAAAAAATAGAAATATTAATTATAATTGATTTTAAATCCTCATTTTATTATTTATTACCAATAATACATATTTAATATATTATATAAGTAATATCATTAATCTATATAATAATCATAATAATTAGTTAGCTAATAACAATATTATATTTTTGTGAACAATAATAATAGAAGGGAAATAATATTAGATAATAAATCAATATTGTTAATTATGATGCTGATAAGGGATATGCCAAATAAATTAATATTTTTTGTTTTTGTTATCATTATTTTTTCCTATTTCCTAATTTAGTTGTATAAGTTTGAAAAGAAGATAAAATTAGATTATCACTTGGATGCTAAATTAGATGGATATCTTCCTCCTCGTGAGCAATGTTGATCATTATATTATTTCATATACAATATAAAAGACAATTTAAAAATTACAATAAAATAATCAATATAATGTGGTGGGTGCAATTTTAAGTTCAAGTTATCATTAACCAAAAAAAATTTGTCCCCTAAGCAAATTAGATTGATTAAATCTTTACCGATATATTTAGAAAATAAAAACCATGAGCAAATTTCATTCAATGTCCTCTAATTTTGTCACTCACTGTATGAAACATTTATTTATTAATGCCACATCACATCCAATTAGGATGAAATATATTTTACAAATAAACATTTTTTTAAGTTTGCACAAGTTGGAAAATTATTTTTAATACACATTGAATTTTAAATGAAATTAAGGTAGAGTTGGAGAAAACTTTCCGATGGCGGTAACATGAACTGTCATAATAATCCAAATTATCTGCAATTAACCTAACTCTTGGTCCTAAAAATGTTAGGATATATTAAATAGCTTATTAAGTTTTAGTGTCGGATCAAGGACATAGGAGGAATTTGACGGTGTGGCTTTTGGATGGTCACAAATGGAGAGGGCTAAAAAACCCATTTAAATAGTTCTCAATTTTTTTATTTTTTTAGGTGGAAATTATTGAGAAACAAATAAGTCTTCATCTTAAGATTTTATCTTTATTTGTGACAAGACAAAATTGCTAACTGAAGAATGCGAAGGACTTGTTGTCACATGAGAAAATATGAGGTGGTGCAATTTCCACGTTCACAAAATCGCAAAAGGTGGTTTCTATATTTTGAACCCCAAAAATAATTTAATATTTTCCAATTGATACATCTACAACGTTTTTTTTTGTGATCCCAATTTGCAAGTGAAGGAAATAATAAAAGGTCTCAATGTTCTTCCATTATAAGGAGAGCTTGGCAATAAATAAGGAGTATTTTCCCTTATTCTCAATAAATTCTATGTACTTTTGCTTTTAAACGGTAAAAGTAAATGGGAAAATAGCCAAAGTTTAAATAACTTTAAAATGTTCTTTTCTCTCTCTTTCACATTTCTCTTATAAAATAAATTATTTAATAAATACACAATATTTATAATAAAGGTTTAACATAATATTATTTATTACTTATTATTTTATCAATTTTTTAATGTTATATTAAATATAATTTAGTAAAACTTGATATTTTATATTTAAAATATATATTTTTAACAAAAAAATTATCATTATAAATTTTTATTTATACTTTTATTTTTATTATTTAATAAAATTATGGCTATTTTATTTATGATAACTAATTTTAATTTAAACGCCCACTAAAAATTAATCTATCACAACTACGTTTTTTTATCACATCAACTATTTTATTTCTTATAATAAAATTTTACTTCATCTAAACACACTTCGAACTAATCTATCTCTTCATCGAGAGGTTAAAAAAAATTACGATTTTATTTTCAAACACAACCAATATCTTGGTGTTTGTTTGGATAATACAGGTTGAAATAAACACATTTTTTGGAAAATATATTTTATTTACTCTAGAGAAAAATGTTATTTAAATTGCATATATTTTTTACAAGTAACAAATTTAACGTGTGTAAATAAGAATGGTGGCTATTTTTGTACACATCTAAATGAAAAATATTTATTGGCACCTTCATCGACATTGAATTAGTTGGAATTTCGGGAAATCATAATTAAAACAGTAAAACATAGTAAATTAAGTTAATACATAAACTTTTTTAAATCAACCAAGTGTGCATTATGCAACATTGCCCTCAACGCAACAATGTGCTTATTTTCGGGGGATAAGGAGAAACCTATTTTACCTCTGAATTCAATATTAAAAAATGTTATAAAAATGAATAATTAATTATCAAATTGAATTATGAGCGCTAAATTTCAGTATTAAAGTATACCTTACGGCTTACGTCTCAAATTATTAGTAACTAGTCTTAAATCTCGTGCGATGCACGGATGACGAATATTACAAAAAATATATAGTATAAAATTATAATAAATTATTATTATAAAAAATGATTGATATTATAAAAAATGTAATACATAATTGTAATATTATAAATTTTAATAATTATTAAAATTAATTTATTATCACTTAAATATGATAAATAGGTAAAGATGAAATTTTGCTCGGCCCGCATGCGATCTTTATGAAATTCTACCGAGCTCGGTCTGAGCACAATAATTGGGTTAGGGTCGGGATAGATAGTATCGAGATGTCCAATAAGATGCTAGGCACGGTCTGACAATGGGCCAAGGAATCAAACCTAATCTGGTGAACACATAATTTATTATTAAGTTATTTTTATTAC
Source organism: Pontederia crassipes (assembly GCA_030549335.1). Lineage (NCBI taxonomy): Eukaryota > Viridiplantae > Streptophyta > Magnoliopsida > Commelinales > Pontederiaceae > Pontederia > Pontederia crassipes. The sequence continues at coordinate 2,138,910 of CM060185.1, read as the reverse complement.
ATATTTAAATATTTAATAATATGTTATAATTATATTACATATAAAAAGTTTATTATATATCTAATAATCGTAATACTATATATTATATTATTTTTTAATATCATATATTACAATAATTTAATTATTTTCGTATTAATATAAATTAACTTTGGACAAAATAAATGAGTCATCCTTATGCCAACTCAACATGACACGATTGCTTTTTGAAATGGATCATGTCATAATATAACATGATTTGATAGGCCCGAGCACGACATGACATATTTGCCCATCTTTACAAATAAGTTAGTCTATTTTAAAAAGTTTAAAATTTAATTTAAATATATCAAAACTCCAACATCTAATTAAATTATTTTTCTTCTTAATAATTAATTGTTTTCGATAAATAGACTTATGTTGTGATTTAAAATATTTTAATTACTTTTATAAGGAAATATTTTTTTATTGGACTCAAATTGAATTCTTTGTTTTAAATTGTTTTTAAAATTTTAAATAAAACAATATCTTCCAAAAAATGAAATGGTATAATATTTTATTATACTTGTACATTGAATTTCAGAAAGAAAAGAATATTTATTTAATCATACTGAAATTTAATATTTTTTCTGAAATAATACATTATCTTTTAAGAGGAAAGTATTTATTATTATACTTGTCCATTATCTTTCACAAAGGAAAAAAATAGTCTTAATTTGAACTAAATTTCTTAAACTAATGTTATTTTTTAATTAAAAACTAACTCATTATCTTTCAAAACTAAAAACTAAAATAAAAATATCTTATTTATTTTATTATACTTCTATGATAGCTTCGACAAAGAAAAATTTATTTATTTAATAATAATAAAATGGAATCATTTATTTTTTTATTTCTAAAACAATACAATATTTTTTTAAAAAAGAAATTTTGTTTATTTTAATCATACTCAAATTCATAAAAAAATAAAGAATTAATCTTAATTTAACTATAATTGAATTAATTATTTTAAAAATGAATTACTATTTACTTCTACTTACACTTTAGAAAGGGTATATTATTTATTTAAATTATACTCAAATTGATACAAAAGAAATTTTAATTTTAATTTGACACAAAATGAGATCTTCATTTTAAGTTATTTTTTAATTACAAAATTAGCAAATTATCTTTTAAAAAAGAAATATTTTTTACCTACACATTATCTTTTAGAAAGAAAATATTATTTATTTTAATCATATTTATTTTAATCATACTCAAATTGATTAAAGTGAATATTAATATTAATTTGACTCAAATTGAAATCCTTATTTTAATTGTTTTTAATTTCGAAAATGACAAATTATCTTTTTAGTATTTTAACTAATTTTGTAGGATTAGTTTTATCTTTTATATTTTGAATATTACATTTTATAAAGGGAAGATTGTTTATTTTAATCATACTCAAAATTATAAAAAGAAAAGATTAATATTAATTTGACTCAAATTCAATTATTTGTTTTAAATTCTTTTTAAATTTGGAAAATAATAAATTATCTTTTAAGCTGGACTTATTTTTTTCTTGTACATTACATTTTAGAAAGAAATCTTCTAATCATTCATAAATTTAATCTTCTTTTATTTTCTTACTTTATATAACAAACTATTATAAGATAATTTTTGTTTTCTGAAAAGTTTGAATTATATTTGTATATGCATTAACCTATATAAAAATTTGACACATATATGGTGTTATGATGCCACTTATCGTACTATTGTGCTTTAAAGAAAAATTATTTATTTAATATAAAAATATATTAAATATTATTTATTTTATTATATTTTGTGCATTATCTTTAAAAAAGTAAATGTAAGAAAAGATTAATCCTAATTTGACCCAAATTGAATTTTTTATTTTAAATTATTTTTAATTCAAAAAATAACAAATCATATTTTAAGTAGGAATTATTTATCCTTCTGAAAGAAAATATTATTTATTTTTAACATACCCAAATTGATATAAAGGAAAGATTAATCTTAATTGGACTCAAATTAAATTATTCATTTTACAACATTTTCTTTTGTCGAAAATAAAATTTTTTAACAATGAATTATTTTTATCTATACATTATCATTTAGAAAAATATATTATTTATTCTAATCACACTAAAAAGAATATGCTTCTAATTAAAATATGCTAAAAAAATTATCCTTCTTTTATTTTGTTAACATTTAATTAATTCAAAAATAAAATAAATTTTTCATCAAATTAACAATAAAAAAAATTAATTTAAACATTTTTTTGGTATACGAACCCTAAACCCTAATGAAATATTAATGTCATTAAATTACACATATTTTGTATATTAAGTATAATAATATATATAGAATTACTTATTCTAATCATACTAAAATTGATAAAAAAATAAAGATTAATCTTATTTGTCTCGAATTAAATTATTTATTTTAATTTTTCAAAAAATAATAAATTATGTTTTAAATAAGAATGCTTATTTACTTGCATATTATCTTTTAGGAAATAAAATATTATTTATTTTAATCATACTCCAATTCATAAAATGAAATTATTAATTTTAACTTGACTCAGATTGACTTATTTATTTCAAATTATTTTTTTAATTCCGAAAATAGTAAATTATCTTTACTCAAATTGATAAAAAGAAGATTAGTCTTAATTTGACTCAAATTAAATTATTTATTATAAACTATATTTTAATTCCGAATCTTACTTGTAAACAAATTTAATTTGTCATTGAAATTTAATCTTCTTATGTTTAAAATTTATTAGGTAATGTTATATGTTAAAAGTTAATTAAGTTTTATCTTTTATATTTTTTTTCATGTTAATCCTATATATCGTTATCTTAATTAACAAACTCTTTCTTTTATTAATTTTATCTTTTACATTTAAACTTTTAAAATTAGTTAATATTATTATTTGACATGTGTCATGATGTTACTTGTCATGCTCTCGTACTCCCTACTTTTACCTCTACTTTTATATATATATATAGATACGAATAACAAAAAAGGGGAAAATATTATTTTTTATAAAAATCTAAGTTTATGTACAAATATTATAGCATGAATGGGTTTTCATATGGGGAAAATTATTGAAACATTCGTATATATATATATATACACATATATTATTAAATTAAAACACAACATTTCTTCTTTTTTTTTCCTTCACGGAAACCAATGAGGAGCCTACGCCGTGCCCTATGCAGACCACCTGCCTTCCCCATTGGTTCTATTTCGAAGTGGGCTTCGACACCACCACCACCAGACCACGAACGGCGGCCACTGTCCCTCCTTTCCCGCTCTGGTTTCTCAATGGCGATCTAAATTTTGAAGGAATTAGGCCTATAACCCTTGAAGACCTTTGGTTGGTTTGGCCTGAGCCATGCCAAGGTGGATGTCGGACCAGTTTCTGCATGTGTGGTGTTAATTATGATGCTAATAAGGGATGCGACGAATAAATTAATATTTTTTTTCTGGTTTCTGTTGTCATTATTTTTTTTTTCTATTTCATATTTTAGTTGTATAAGTTTGAAAAGAAGATAAAATTAGATTATCACTTGGATGCTAAATTAGATGGATATCTTCCTCCTCACGAGCAATGTTGATCGCTATTTCATATACAATATAAAAAGACAATTTAAAAATTACAATAAAATGATCAATATAATGTGGTGGGTGCAATTTTAAGTTCAAGTTATCATTAACCAAAGAAAACTGTCCCCTAAGGAAATTAGATTGATTAGATCTTTAACGATATATTTAGAAAATAAAAACCGTGAGCAATTTTCATTCAATGTCCTCTAATTTTGTCACTCACTGTAGTCCCCAACTGCAATCTGTATGTATGAAACATTTATTTATTAACGCCACATAACATCCAATTAGGATGACTTATATTTTACAAATAAACATTTTTTTTAGTTTGCACAAGTTGGAAAATTATTTTAAATACACATTGAATTTTAAATGAAATTAGGTAGAGTTGGAGAAAACTTTCCAATGGCGGTAGCATGAACTGTCATAATAATCCAAATTATCTGCAATTAAACTAACTCTTGGTCCTAAAAATGTTAGGATATATTAAATAGCTTATTAAGTTGTAGTGTCGGATCAAGGACATAGGAGGAATTTGACGATGTGGCTTTTGGATGGACACAAAGGGAGGGCTAAAAAACCCATTTAAATATTTCTCAATTTTTTTATTTATTTTTTAGGTGGAAATTATTGAGAAACAAATAAGTCTTCATCCTAAGATTTTCTCTTTACTTGTGACAAGACAAAATTGCTAACTTAAGAATGCGAAGGACTTGTTGTCACATGAGAAAATATGAGGTGATGCAATTTCCACGTTCACAAAATCGCAAAAGGTGGCTTCTATATTTTGAACCCCAAAAATAATTTAATATATTTTCCAATTGATTCATCTACAACGTACGATTGCCAATCGACAATCCCAATTGTTTTTTTTTTCTTTTTGTGATTCATCTACAAGGAGAGCTTGGCGATAAATAAGAAGGATTATTTTCACTTATTCTCAATAAATTCTAGGTACTTTTGTCTTTAAACGGTAGAAGTAAGTGGGAAAATAACCAAAGTTTAAATAAACTTAAAAATGTAGGAACTTAGATAATAAAAATTAAAGTTAAGCAAAAATAATCCAAGTAAAAAGGGCACAAGAAATCGTGCTCAATCGTTTTAAACTTCGCTCTTAATACTCCATTTGAATATGAAATCAAGTTAGGATTAAGAGGTTGATTTCAGCTTGATTCCTACATCAGGCTCCGACTTAATTTTCGAGGTAGAACCAAATCACATGATGTGATTCTAAGTTCTTCAATTCTATTTTTTTTGAAATCGGAGCACTATAACTATGATTCCTTTTTTTTCTAATGTGATAGTCATTTTTTTCTATTTTTATTTTCATTATATTTCATTTCTTTTCTCTCTCTTTTACATTTCTCTTATAAAATAAATTATTTAATAAAAATATAATATTTATAATAAAGATTTAATATAATATTATTTATTATTTCATTAAAAAATTAATATTGGATTAAATCTAATTTAGTAAAACTTGATATTTTAAATATATATTTTTAACAAAAAAGTTTTCCATTAAAAATTTTTATTTACACTATTATTTTTATTATTTAATAAAATTATGACTTTAATATTTATAATAATTATTTTTAATCCAAATATCCACTAAAAATTTTCCTATCACATCAACTATTTCATTTCTCATCATTAAATTTCACTTCATCTAAACACACCTTGAACTATAACTCTTCGTCGAGAACTTGGAAAAAAAATTACCATTCTGTTTTCAAAGACAACCAATATATTGGTGTTTGTTTGAATACACGTTGAAATAAACACATTTTTTTTGGGAAAATATATTTTATTTAATTTAGAGAAAAATGTTATTTAAATTGCATATATTTTTTACAAGTAAACGTGTGTAAATGAGAATGGTGGCTATTTCTGTACACGTCTAAATGAAAAATATTTTTTGGCACCTTCATCGTCATTGAATTAGTTGGAATTTCGCGAAATCATAATTAAAATAGAAAAAAAACATAGTAAATTAGGTTAAAACATAAACTTTTAAATCAACCAAATGTGCATTATGCAACAATGTGCTTATTTTCCTCAGCGCAACAACGTGCTTATTTTCGGGGAATAAGGAGAAACCTATTTTACCTCAGAATTCAATATTAAAAAAGATTATAAAAATGAATAATTAATTGTCAAATTGAATTATGAGCGCTAAATTTCAGAATCAAAGTATACCTTACGTCTCAAATTATTAGTAATAGGAATAACAAAAAAGGAAAAAAATATTCATTTTTGTAAAAAATCTAAGTTTATGTACAAATATTACAGCATAAATGGGTTTTCATATGGGAAAAATTATTGAACAATTCATATATATATATATATATACATATATATATTATTAAATTAAAACACACATTTCTTTTTATTCTTCGCGGAAACCAATGCGAAGCCTACGCCGTGCCCTATGCAGACCACCATACCTCCTCCTTCTTATTATTATTATTATTATTATTATTATTATTATTATTATTATTATTATTATTATGATGGTTCTATTTCGAAGTGGGCTTCGACACCACCACCACCAGACCACGAACGGCGGCCACCGTCCCTCCTTTTCCGCTCTGGCTTTTGGCGGCGAATCCATATCGTAATCATGGCAGCGGCTTTAGGGTTCAGATCGCCCCCGCTTCCATGGAACCTTCGGTCCGTCCCAGATGCGCGAGGGCTCATGCCGCTGCGCTCGTCGCCCTCACCCCCGCCGCTTGCTTCAGGCCGGCTTTTCTTTCCCCTGCACATGGAAGGCTGCGCGCCGACGTTGAGGTCTCTGGCTTCATGTTGCCGATGCCACGGGGGCGGGCCGGAACGTCAATGGCTGGAGAAGCGGGACGAGTCGGACCAAGACGAGATCCTGGAAGGCGAGGTCGTCAGAACGTTGCTGATCGACAACTATGATAGCTACACGTACAATATATACCAAGAGCTTTCGGTGGTTAACGGAGGTGAGCTGCGTGTCGTGCTTGCTGTAGTTAAGCGTTTAGGTTGTTAAAAATTGGATCTTTCTTTTTCTTTTATGTTGGATCGTGTTGTCTTGTGGAGTGATCAAACAATAGACTAAGGTGTTCCTGGATAGATGCTGGCTCAATTTGATGCCACCCGGCTTATTATTACTCCAAGACTTTGACAGATCGTTTCTGTTGGAGGTGGCTATCAGGATCTTTTATTTTAGTTGGATGGACGTTTGCATTCTATAAGTGTAGTCTCGGAGATTCATGTTCTTATAAATTTCGGAAGCTTAGTATGGACATATCATTTTACATTTATTGGGTGTCTGAAATTTGAAAAGCTGCGATATTGGACGATTAGGTCTATCCAGACTTCCCTCTTGTGGATAGTGAACTTCGCTTCTATATTTTTGGCTTACTATTATACATATACCATAATACCATCCCATAAGCTCACAAGCTTAGTTCAATACCGGGTACTCCTTTGTCAAATTGACTGTAGAATTAGGACGAGGAAAAAAGAAAGCTCAAACTTGAACTCTTGTAAAATCAATTATATTACCATTTAACCATCAACCAGAATCAGAGGTTGAGAAACTAAGCAAAGTTCCGAGATCAACTTCTACCATTAGTATCAGACTATTCTAGTTATGCATGGAAACTATAACTGGGCAAACCTGAAAAATGAAGTATCAGCGCCAATACACCAAGGATCTTATATTCACATATAAGTCCTTTTGTTGTGCTTTAGGCATAGACAACCAGAAAATTCATATTCCCCTTTCTCTTTTGCTTGTAATTTGTGATCATTGATTAATGTTTTCCAGTACCACCTGTGGTGATTCGCAATGATGAGTGGACGTGGGATTACATCTATCACTGCTTGTATGAGAAGAGAGCTTTTGACAATATTGTTATATCACCTGGACCAGGAACACCTGCCTGCCCAAACGATGTAGGTAATTCATTTGATATCTTGACATGTTTGCCAAATGTGCAGTCTTTCTGTTTGATCATAGCACCCATTTATTTACTTTATTGGGACGTTGTCAATTTTTCCAGGTATCTGCTTACAAGTACTTCATGATTGCAAAGATATTCCAATATTGGGCGTCTGCCTTGGCCACCAGGTTTTGATTAACCTTTTTTTCTTTTTTAAGGGTTTTGATTACTGTTTAATGATTTATTTCAGTGTCTACTAGTTTCAGTTCTGAAATTTTTTAAAAAGTCATTGGATGTTTTGGACCATACCATGTCCAATACCGATCTGCTCCTACCTAAAGGATTCAAGGGTTGATCTAGCAATGGGAAACCTTTTTATGTTTAATATGTTCTGATATAGGAAATTCTTTTCCTTCTAAAAAAATAGGAACTTTTTTTAATTTGTCAATAATCTACAGATTAGATATTTATTCAATCATTTGTTTTTATTATTTAGACAGTTACTAATTTTCATTGTACAGGCCTTGGGATTGGTTCATGGTGCTCATGTTGTCCATGCTCCTGAGCCGATTCATGGACGTCTCAGGTGAGTCTCCAAAGCTTTCAAAAGTTAGTTTTTTGTGGAATATGCGTGTTCATATAGTATTCCCATTCATAGTCTAGTAAATTTGTCAATTTGTGGTGCTGTAAAAGTTGGGTTATTATTGATTATCAACTTAATCCTCTCCTTGAAAACTGATAAATTGTTTCCTTTTTTCTCAGTGAAATCGAGCATGGCAATTGCAATCTTTTCGATAAAATACCTTCAGGAGTTGGATCTGGCTTTAAGGTTAGTCCAATATTTCTCAGTATTCTTTTTCTTAAAGATACCATCAAACTCTGAAAAATATTTCTCTGTATTCTTTATCAGAGAATGTCGTCGGTTTTAGCAGAATTCTTGACATAACTTTGTAAGACTGTAGTAAATGCTGAAATCTTCAATATATATTATAGGAAATTTTCTGGGTTAATATTTCTTTGTTGGAAAATAGCTAAAGAACTTCATATATTGTTGAAAAACCATCTTCAACCTAAAAATATCAGGATTGTTTTTATATGCATCAATTGGAGATATCCGTCTCCCAAGAGACTATTTTATTCTCTAAAATCCTGATCTTGCTTTCTTCTGCTGCAACTTAAAATATTGGCTTATTTTTCTGAGCCATTATAATGTAATTCCTTTGATTGTTAACAATCTGGTTAATCATCCTCTTCCAATAAAAAAAGTGGGCACCCATATAAGCATGTTTCAGGCCAATCCTCCCAAAAGATCGTATCATATGCCAAGGATCCAGAATGATAGTTTGAATAGCCCATGGGCAACTTGTTTCCTCTTCCGTTCTTTGCACTAAATTAGATTCTATCAGAACAAATCTTTACTCCAAGTGTTTAAGCTTCAGAAGGCCATTCAGGCACCTATTTCAGCATCTATAGTATTGAATTAAACAACAACAACAACAAAGCCTTATCCTACTAGGTGGGGTCGGCTACATGGATCATACGACGCCATTCCGCTCTATTAGTAACCAAACCTTTCGATATATTATTCACCAATAGATCTTGCTCTATTAGTTCGCCAAGTGTTCGCCTTGGCCTCCCTCTCCTTCTTTTAATCGGACTCCAGATTATTTGATCTACTCTTCTTACTGGCGCATCTAATGGTCTTCTCTGAACATGACCAAACCATCTCAAACGATTCTCTACCATTTTCTCACTAATAGGAGCCACTCCGACTCATTCACGTATATGGTCATTCCTAATCTTATATAATCTTGTATGACCACACATCCATCTCAACATTCTCATTTCGGCTACCCCCACTTTACGTTCATGTTGTCCCTTCATAGCCTAACATTCACTACCATATAACACTGCTGGCCTTATAGCAGTACGATAGAATTTTCCTTTAACTTTATTGGGTACTTTTCTATCACAAAGAACTCAAGTGACTTTCCTCCACTTACACCAACCAGCTTGAATTCTATGATTAACATCGTCATCAATCTCACCATCTTGTCTTACAATTGATCCTAAATATTTAAACTTTGTCACTTGAGGAATTATATCCTCCCCTAGCCTAACTTTCAAATCGTCTCTAAGTTGTTTATTTGTGAAATTGCTATGCATATACAACAACAACAACAAAGCCTTATCCCACTAGGTGGGGTCGGCTTGCTATGCATATATTCTGTTTTATTCCTACTTAAACGAAAACCCTTTGACTCCAACGTATTTCTCCATATTTCCAATTTTGTATTAATCTCTTCTCTTGAATCCGCTAAAAGTACTATATCATCCGCAAATAGCATGCACTTAGGTACCTCCTCTGTGATACTCTCGGTTATAGCATCGATAACTAAGTTAAATAGATACGGGCTTAAAGCTGATCCTTGATGTAGGCCAATTCATATAGGAAATTCATTTGTCTCACCTCCGGGTGTCCTAACCCTAGTCAATGCCCCATCGTACATATCTTGTATTACCTTAATGTAGGCAACACTCACCCTCTTCTTTTGCAAGGCTTTCCAAAGTACATCCCTTGGTACCCGATCATACGCCTTCTCTAAGTCAATGAAAGTCATATGTAAGTCTCTTCTCCTACTTCGATACTTCTCCATCATCCCCCTTAGTAAATAAATCACCTCTGTAGTGGATCTTCCTGGCATGAACCCAAATTGTCTCTCAGAAATACTAGTCTCCATTCTCAATCTATACTTTATCACTTTTTCCCATAATTTCATTGTGTGACTCATAAGTTTAATCCCTTTATAATTTGCACAATTTTGAATATCCCCTTTATTTTTATAAATAGGAACTAATGTACTTAATCTCCAATCATCAGGCATATTTTTCGACCGTAAAATCTCATTAAATAGTTTACATAACCACAACACACATTTTTCTCCTAAACATTTCCAAACTTCAATCGGTATACCATCCGGTCCAACGGCTTTACCATTCTTCATTTTCTTAAGAGCTTTGCTAACCTCCGAGACTCTAATTCTACGATAAAATGACCTATTAAGCTCACATTCGCTAACTGTCAAGTCCTCCAAATCACAATGGGAACCTTCAAATCCATCATTAAATAGCTTATAGAAATATTCTTCCCATCTGTTCTTAATATCTCCTTCAGTAACTAAACCTTGCCAATTTCATTTTTTATGCATCTTACTTGATCCAAATCTCTTGACTCCTTCTCTTTATTCCTTGCAATCTTGTAAATCCTTTGTTCACTAGCCTTTGTCCCTAACTCCTTATAAAACTCCTCATATGCTTTAGCACGAGCATCACTAACTGCCTTTTTAGCCTCCCTTTTCGCCAAACGATACTTTTCCCAATTGTCAGAACTATTGTCCAAGTGTATCGCCTTGAAACAATTCTTCTTATTACGCACCTTTTCTTGGACCTCCCCATTCCACCACCAAGTCTCCTTATCTCGTGGTCCAAAACCTTTTGATTCTCCTAAAATGGCTTTAGCAACCATTTCAACCTTTTTTGCCACATTCTCCCACATGATGCTAGCATCTCCTTCTAACTCCCACACACTTTCCTCTAATAACTTACTTCTAAAAGTCTCTCGCTTCTCCCCCTTTAATTGCCACCACTTGATCTTTCGATCAAAAACTGTTCGAGATTTTGGTTTTATACATTTCATTTGCATATCAAGAACTAACAATCTATGTTGTGTAGTCACCCCATGCCCAGGAATTACTTTGCAATTAGTACAACGTCTTTTATCACTATTTCTTGTCAAGAAAAAATCAATTTGAGACCTATGAGTTCCACTTTTGTATGTGATTAAATGTTCCTCTCTCTTCCTAAAACAAATGTTGATAATCTTAAGGTCGTATGCTAAAGAAAAATCAATAATAGTTTGTCCTTCCTCATTCAACTCCCCAAAACCAAAACCGCCATGAACCCTTGCATGTGGTCCTGCCTCTTTACCAACATGTCCATTAAGGTCTCCCCCAATATAAACTTTCTCGGTTGTTGGTATACTTTCAATCAAATCCTCCATATCTGTCCAAAATTTCTCCTTGAGATGTGATTCTGCTCCTACTTGGGGTGCATATGCACTAATAATGTTCATAGTCTCCTTTCCAACAATTACTTTCACGGATATGATTCGATCCTCAATCCTTTTAACTTCCACAACATTCTTCCTCCATTCTACATCCGCGATAATACCAACACCATTCCTTCCATTTACCTTACCTGTGTACCAAAGTTTGGAACCATTTAACCTAATATCTTTACTTCCCTCTCCTACCCATCTAGTTTCTTGCAAGCATAAGATACTAATCTTACGCTGGTCCATTACTTGTGCCACCTCGAGGCGCTTCCCATTCAACGTCCCAATGTTCCAAGAACCTAATCTGACCTTAGTCTCATGAACTAGCTTCTTTAACCGCCTCCGTCCATTAGAGTGCGGTAGCCCTTGCTCATTTAACACTGCATTCAGGCGAGGATGCAGCGGCTCTTGCTCTCTTATCACTGTACCCGAGCTGTACAGCGTGTTACTTACGGGTAACGACCTAGCATTAACACAATATATTCGTTGATCCATGTTCATAAGATTCGACAGGATTTTACGCTGGCTGTCGGGGCCTAACACAACCCTCCTCCTTTATCCGGGCTTGGGACCGGCTATAAAATATAGGCGGAGTTAGTATTGAATTAAACTCTCTGAAAAAAAATACTGAATTAAACTTTCTTAACCGTGCACCTTCACATATAGAAACCAGGAGATCCTTACTGTAAAAGATGTCCCTCAAATTCAATCTTGTGCTAACAAATGAGCCATCAATTCTTGCTGCTTGGAAATTAACTGACAAATCAATATATTGCTTCTTTTAAAAACATCTTTCTAATCTGCAAGTGTGGTGTTATCTGAAGATTTCCTGAATCTCATAAAGTATATCTTTGGTCCATTACTTTTGTATGAGCTTTGTTTTTGAGACTGAAGCATCTATTTCAGGTTGTTCGATACCATTCACTTGTAATAGATCCAGAATCTCTTCCAAAGGAGCTAATTCCTACTGCATGGACTGCTTCTTCGCACACACTTTCTTTTCTAGAAACCCAAAAACATGACGTGATTCGAAGTCCGGGGAATGACTTGAGTCGGTTTGAAGCAATTAATCAAGTTGGCAATGGCAACATCAAGCACAAGACAAAAGCTGGCATTGAAAATTCCAGTGAAATAAACAAGACCAAGGTTCTCATGGGTATTATGCACTCCACCAGGCCTCATTATGGTGTACAGGTGTGCTTGACCCCATAATCCTCGGTTATGCTGTCTCCAGTGGCTTAAACTTGTCATAATTGTTTTTTTATTCAGTTTCATCCTGAGAGTATTGGCACTCAGCATGGGAGACAGATATTTAAGAACTTCAAGAAGATAACACTTGACTATGGCTTGAGGAAATTGAAGCTTCACGATAGACAAGTTGGCAAGATTGGTAAAACAAAAATTTCTCACATCTCCCCGCTCATGAAAATTTCTCATACCTCATATAACTGTAACTAATATTCTAGAATTTCACAAACATTCTTTTCTTTTAGAGGTTTGCCAACATTCCATTCAACAGGCTTTCTAAGTCATTATCACAGTGCACTAAACGCGGGAATGCTGGCATAGCAATTTTAGGATAATGTGCTTATCATTTTGTACTTCATCTGAATTTCACAATTGAACTTTTTTTAGTTAATTTCACATTTTAACTTTGTTTTTGTATATAAAGCAACACAAATTTACTGACATGATGCAGGTGTCTCATGCATGTCAATCAGTTGAAGAACTTTCAACGAGCAAGCTGGTGTGTGAAACCACAGCAATGAAGCAATCAGATGTGATCAGATCTTCAATGCTTGCAGTTAAAGGTGTTGACATGAAGTATCTTAAACTTAAGTGGAGAAAACTTGATTCCATATTGGATCAGGTTGGCGGGTCAGAGAACATTTTCTGCAAGCTTTTTGGTGACCATAAAGCAGATGATACATTTTGGTTAGATAGTTCCTCAACTGACAAGGTATCTATAATGAATTGACAGAAATATCTCACAAACTCATACTATTTAATCCACAATATCCCTTGAGAATATTTTTTTGTTAATTTTAAAATTCCTTTGATTTTTTTATGTAATCATTTGGATTAGTTGAACTGTAAATTTTTTTGCCTTCAGAATAGGGCTCGTTTTTCGTTCATGGGTGGTAGGGGAGGATCATTGTGGAAACAAATGACATTTCGTCTCTCTGAATCAATAGCAGAACATTCAAGTTACCAAAATGGAAACAGGAGAAGGTTTATATCTCAATATACCTGTTCTTTTTCTAAGATTTCCTAGTCCATCAAAAAGTGATCTTAATGTTTTTGTCCAGAAATTTCAAACCTGAAACTGGAGGATACTTGACAATTCGAGACCTCCATGAATCTGCAAAAACCATCTTTCTCCAAGATGGTTTCTTTGACTTTCTGAAGAAGGTAAGGATGTCAGGTTGCAAATGTCTCAAAAGCATTTGTTGTGTAAGTCAGAAACTATGAGGCAACAACAACAAAGCCTTATCCCACTAGGTGGGGTCGGCTACATGGATCATACGACGTCATTCCGCTCAGAAACTATGAGGCATTCTTCTAAAAAAAAATAAAATAAAGGAAACTATGAGACAAAGTTATTTGATATTTCCAAAATGGTGCTTGTTATCTTATGATTTAGATTCAGAGTATTGCAGGCATACACATGCTTGTTTTCTTATCATTGGTCTTTGGACAAGATGACGAAGCATTCTAAGGTTATGTTTTTGTCATGAATGTAGGAACTTCAATTATTTCATTATGACAAAACAGACTTTGCTGGGCTTCCTTTTGACTTTTTTGGTGGATTCGTTGGATATCTTGGGTATGTGATGAAAAAAATGTTTCCTTGATGTGTAATTGTCTACATTGCTCTTACTTATTTAGGTATTCATTATTTTATTTCATGAGTATATAAACATTTATTTAGCACTATCACACTATGTTCTGCAGGAAAACTATTAGGCTAATTCATGTTAGTAAACCAACATGAAACAAGACTTGGGTACTGAGTTCAAGCAATCTGTAACTGATGGATCTGTATAATGCAGATTCACATAATGCCCTTGATATCAAATAAAACAAGAAGCTCTAAATATTGCAACATAAAATTACCCAAGCACAATAATCATCCTTTCATTATTCAAAAATGAACACTATTGCAGCACATGAGCTGAAAGCCCATGTCTGAAATAGCCAATTAGGGTTTAGCACATAGAGTCCTGTTCTGGTCTCTCTATCGAACTTATTGTAATTCCTACTATTATTAATGGAACTCTTGGATGACTACCTTCTTGCTAGTCGTCCTTTCTCGTTTAAAAAAAAATAGGGTTTATCAATGTTTTGAGACAGTATAAGGAGAACGTACAATTACTACCTTTTTGTTCCAAAGAAGAAAAACTATTTATTTTCCTTTTATGTATATCAACTTCTTTGTTCATAGCATAACTTGATTTTTGCTATTTTATAGTTATGGTCTCAAAGTTGAATGTGGTGCATCAGTTAACAGACACAGATCAGAAACTCCAGATGCTTGCGTCTTCTTTGCTGATAACCTTGTGGTGATTGATCATTTAAAAGGAGATGTCTATATTTTGTCCTTAATTGATAATAATGGTTCAAATGGAATCGACAACAATGAGAGGAGAGATTATTCATGGTTATTTGAGACCGAACAAAGATTGCTGACGTTGAGAACTGTATCCACTCAAAAGTTGAATAGGAAAAAGTCATGGGATGCAAAACCTGTCTCGAGCAATTTTAGCTTTAAAGTTGAGAAATCAAGGAACCAATACATAAAAGATGTTGGAAAGTGCCTTCAATTGATTCGAGATGGAGAAAGCTATGAATTGTGTTTAACTACTCAGATGAGAAAGGGTGTTGGCAACATAGATACACTGAAACTCTACCTTGATCTAAGAAATAAAAATCCAGCCCCTTATGCTGCCTGGCTGAATTTCAGTAATGAAAAATTATGCATCTGTTCTTCCTCTCCTGAAAGGTTTTTGCAGTTGGATAGAGACAATGTACTAGAGGCAAAGCCCATCAAGGGTACGATAGCTCGTGGAAGAACTCCAGAAGAAGACGAACGTCTTAGACTACAACTGCAGTATAGGTATTTCAGCAATCAATAATAATTCATGTTTCTTTTTCTGGCATTTTGCTGCTAGTTCTTTTATCATCATACTTGTTCTTGGCAAAGTTCAGATTTTGGCATTTGAACTTCCTGAGTTTGTTTAGTCCATAATGATTCAGACTTTATTCGTTCTCCATTTATAAATTCTTCACTAGTAGTAATGAATAGCCTTTCTTCATCTCATTAGCCCTTCTGTAGAACCTGGTTTTATGTCATGCATCTTTGACTGAATTTTTGAACCTATGGGAAAACCAACATGATCCTCCTAATATCTTTTCCTCCGTATGGTAACAAACAAGACTGGCTTTGTGCTACTGACATCAAAGCTAAAGTCATTGGGAAATCCATTTAAAAAGTTCATTGAGAATTTTGAGTAATGTTGCTCTTATGACAATATGTTTCTTGATATTTGCTTCACAATCCGCCTCTTGATTTGAAACATTTTTATGTCTTATTTGATAAAATGTCACTTATGTATCAGTTTCGAATCTACTCATCCAATTCTATTGTCTCCCCCCTTTATGTTTTCCTTCAACAGTGAAAAAGACCAGGCTGAGAATTTGATGATTGTAGATCTTCTCCGCAATGACCTTGGTCAGGTCTGTGAACCTGGCAGTGTGCATGTGCCTCGTTTGATGGAAGTGGAGTCATACGCTACAGTTCACACATTGGTTAGCACAATCCAAGGGAAGAGAAAATCAGATGTATCTGCCATCGACTGCGTGAGGGCTGCTTTTCCTGGTGGCTCAATGACCGGAGCGCCAAAGCTAAGATCAATGGAAATTCTAGATTCTTTAGAAAGCTCTTCGAGAGGCATTTATTCAGGTTGCATAGGATTTTTCTCGTACAACCAGACTTTTGATTTGAACATAGTTATCAGGACTGTGGTTATGTACAAAGGAGAAGCTTCAGTCGGAGCTGGTGGTGCCATTGTGGCGCTGTCCCAACCAGAAGATGAATATGATGAAATGATGCTGAAAGCAAAGGCCCCAACAAGAATCATAGAAGATTGCAGCGAAGACATCAATTTTTGTGGCAGCTCAATGACAATGGTTATTTGAATGTCAGCATCTGCCAAGATTTATTTCCTTGAAAGAATCTTCCAAGGACATGTAGAAAAGTTTCATCAGATTCACTGTTTTCTTTTGCAAGATTTTTCAATTTGTTGTTCCTCATTTGGAGACACATTGCAATAAGTTGATATGATTATTTCTTAGCTTATCATATTTTGAAGGAAAACTTGTTTTTTTTTCCTTTTACCCACTTCTGTGCAGAAATTAACTGTGATGGTTTTTCAAGCTCATGTTCTGTGTCTTCTATTAATAAATGTTAAAGCCCTTTTGTCTTTAGGGACGTACTATTCTGTTTTATAAGTGACTGTGAAAATGCCATTTTTCCGTCGAAAGAAACCAGTAATTTATTTTTGGACGGTTTCTTTTTGCGAATTATATATTGAGAAATTATAATAAAGAAATAATTGATTAACTGTAGTATTTATAAACAATTGAGAACATTTATCTGAAGGTTCAGCAAATATGAAAATGACTATAAATTCCAAAGTTAAGGAACATTGAAATTTGCTTAAGAAAAATATTTGTGAAAGTTTGTTCACTGATTCTAATGAAGAATGTAAGTAGATATTTGAACCTCTGAAATTATAATAAAATAATCTTGGAAGAGATATAAAGTTTTATAAAATCATTATTTGGACTTGCCGGTCTTTTTCTCCGGAGATCCGTCCGTTTTCAAAATTATTAGTACTTGATTAATTCGATATCACACTATTCTACATTTCGAACTTAGGTTACTAGCACTTTGAACTTAGGGGGTGTTTTTTTACTGGTAATTTGAAGTTAAATTACTTGGGCCCATCACATTATCTTATTTACTTTATTTTAATTTACAGGTAATCTACATTGTTAGGCAATGTAGATTACCTATGAAATGGCAATTCACATTGACTAAAAGAAGGGTGTCAATCCAGATTGTCACCAAAATGACAATCTATTCTTATTTTCTTTCTATTTCTGTCATTTCTAATCTTAGACAAATAAAATATAGAAATAATATAAAAATTCATATAACAACAACAAATAATATTATTACCATCATAATTAATATTTAAAATTATTTTATTATTGTTATTCATATGAATTGCATATTATTATTAAGTTATTATTTTAAATATTATATACATTACCATTATTTTCATTTAAAAAATATATGAAATATTTATAATGATATTTATTTAATTTATTTGAGTTTTTAATTGAATTATATAATATTTAACTTAATATTAAACAATGCAAATTACTAAGTAATGTGAAAAGATAATGCAGTAAACGCCCCCTTAGACTATTAACACTTCTCGCTCTCATAAACATTATCTCGCTATATCTAATTATGCCAAATGAAGATTGGTTTGATTGCTGATTCTTTGAGGCAGTGATTCAACAGCAATTCATCATGTTAAGGCAAAACATCCAGTCTGAGATAATTTTTTACTGGACCTGGAGATTCGACGAACTCTGGAATGAAATGCATCAGACCCATTAACATGGTCTCACAGGAGAGTTTGAAGCCGCATTTATTTCTTTATATGCATTGGGTAAATTTTGTTTCTCTGAACCTCAAAAGAAGTTTATGCGTGAATTATTTAAATCTGATGGACATTTCATCACTGGATCATTGTCCATAACATGATATTCATTTTGGTTCATGCAGAAACCTAGAACGTGAGAAGCAGATACAAATCCGATCAATTCTGCAATGAAATTGCATAGACATTACGGTGCCATTTAGTTGGAAAATATTTTCAACCGGAATAAATTACTGAAATATGTATAGGTTCGAGAATATCATAATTTTAAATTATAATATTTTATTATTACAATATTTTATTATAAATACTTTACATTTATTAATATTGCCAATACAAAAATAATAAAATAAGAATATGTGATAGAATTATAAAAAATAAAACAAATAATTGAAAAGTGAAAATGATGAGAATAGGACTATTCCTTTATTTTGAAAAAATATAAATATTATCGTCGTGGGGATAAAAATAGTGGTATTGTATTTTTCAATATAGTTTTATAAAAAACGAAGTTTAACCAATATATTCTTATTCTCGACTATGTTTGATAGTATTATCGAAATAACAAAATATTCCATGATTTATTCTACAATCAAACAGCCTCAACGCTGTTTGGTTGTTAGATAGTTAATCCAGGAGAAGAGTTACGTAACTCACAAGGTCGATTGAATTACGATGGATTATTTTTAATCCATCAAAATCGAAGAATACAAAAACCTACAAAACATCAATCCTACAAAATTAAACGTGCATTATAAATTGTGCAATGCTTGTCTTCTCTTAATCATAATCCACCATACATTTGACGATATTTCGATGATTAAGTCCTTCTTTCAGCTGTTAACCCGCAACCATCTCAGCCAAGGCAGACAGCATACACTATAAATACTTCTGGAATCAGCTTTTATGTAAGTTCTCGAACTCCTATGCAAACGATGAGAAACAAATTACATGAAAAATAAGATTTCCTGACAGTTTAAATCTGTTCCATTACTCTTGCCTTCTTGTATTTTATGATCAACGTGTTATATATATTCATGCGACTTGCTTGGGAATATGGTTATCTACACGCAACACTGATGCAAATACTTTTAAATTTTAATTATTAATTGACGTGAAAAGAGATTATCACAAAGAAAAAAAAAACCTTTCATTGCCTAGCTTTGGCCTTAAAAATTTGTAGTAATATTTTAAGCTAAATTTGCGAATAACTTTGAGTTAAATTTCATATAATATTATATGTTATGTTTTATGCCAATACTAATCCAAATATCTCAAGAGGTTAGTTCTGAAGTGGAACCAAGCTTCCTTTTCTAATATTGGAACCAGTTCCAAAAACTTGGTTCCACCTTTTATTGTGAACCAAATTTGTTACTTTTTTGTTTATATTTTTTTATTTGATGTTTTTTTTTCTTTTCTTTTATCATTTTATTTTCTTTACCTTTCCTATATAAAATAATTTATTTATTATATAAAATATTTATTATAAAAATTTAATATAATATTATTTATTACTTATTATTTTATTAAAAATATTAATATTTCATTAAATTTAAATTATTAGAAAATTGAAAATTATATTTAATAATATATTTTTACCAATTTTTCAATAATTTTTAATATATATATATTTAACAAATTTATAACTTATATTCATAATATATATTTTTAATTCAAAGACTCGTTAAAATTAACCCATCAAATTTACTTTTTTCTATCACATCAACTACTTTATTTTTTGTCATTAAATTTCACTACATCCACACACCAACTAATATATAGAATGGGGTTTGGGGCTTGCCTTTGTGTCATATTGATCCCTAGTTATGTTTCTTAGTACAATACTAAACAGGGTTAGGGCTCACTATAAAATGAGATCCGTAGGCTTTCAAATTCAATCTCCTGGAATCAACGTTTTTTGTGTCAAACGGTAAACGATTTTATACGTACTTCTCTTAATGTTTTTAATATCATTCTTTATTAATAATTTAAAGAATCATCGATAATAATACAAATATGATTCAAATAATCAATAATAATTATATTCATCATTTTTAATATTTTATAAACTTCTACCTATTATTATCGTTCATAATAAATATAATTATTTTTTATGCTATAAAAATATATTTTTATTATCATCAATGATTCTCTAACCTATTAGTAAAAAAAAATTTAAAAATTAAAAGAGAACGTGAAAAAACTTTACACGCACATTAAACTTTACACACACACACATATATATATATAGTCATATCGTGCCACAATTTTTTCAGTAAGAACAAGGGGTAATATCGTGCCTTATTTTTAGTAACGAGGTCATAAAAAAAATCCAGACTTGCTTGCTTGATACAGAGCTCTCAATCTAGTTATATTGTAATCTTAGGTGAAAAAAGAGAACTTATTATGTTATCCACCAGTAACTGATTAAACCTCAACACCACATTGGATAAGCAAAACACAGAAGCTAAACCTATTGGCAACAAAAAAACCTTGTAGGAAGAGGACCCCAAGTCCACCTGAAATGGCTCCTATAATGACTAGGAATTTACACATCCGAGTTAAACTGGAATTCATCTTGTATTATATGGTCGAGAAAAGAAATTGGCATTCGATAATTTTTCATTTCATGTTTTTTTCCTTTACCTCGGCAACTGGGACATATATCACAATCTGTTCTGACGAATGTGTTTGGAATTGTACAAGATCATTTGTCATGCCTGATTCCAATGCTTTCCTCAATGCTTGAAGCCTGCTTTGCAGTCTATGTATCCTCTCGAACTCGGCCAAGTAGAGCTGCTCGGATTTGGTCAACTGTTTCTTTCCATTCACCCGAGTAACAGTTGCTCTTTTGTTACCTGCTTTTGGTGCGGAAGTTTTTCTCTTTGACCCATTCGAATGTCTTGGAGCAGGTTTGTTCACCTATACAGTGTTGAAGTTTCATGCAGGTAAAATAGGTATGTGGATAAGATCACACTGCAAGGTTATACAAAAGTTCTCAAGGTAGCATTGTCTGTTTGCCTGACAATGAGCTGAATATACCTCCTTTGACGAACGTCCATTGACTGATGTGGAAGAGAAATGCGTCTCAAGCATTTTAGTTTTCTGAGTCTGAGTAAACAGAAAAAAGATGAAGAGAATAAATTGATTGTATGCTATAGCTGGAACACTCTTCTTGAAAGATGATAAAACCACCATGTTATGAACCCTTCTTACAAAAATATTAAATTGACAACATGCATTTTCATCTTAAAGACAATATGTTGTACACTGTGTTACATACCTGATTTTCATCCGTGTTGGTTACCATGTTTTGCTGGTTGTTCAGAGTGGTTGTTGCTGGTTCAGGAAACTTTTTTACAAGAATCCTTCTCAACTTTTTGGGAACTCGGATGATAGATGATAACGGTAGCAAGCAGGAGCTATCAATCAATTCATCTTTGTGAGAGCTTCCGTCACTTCCATGACTTATCACTGACCTTTTAGATGGACTAAATGTCTGATGATGTTCGCCAATTTCTGTCTGCAACATGAGAACATCAGAGAAATTTTAAAAAAACAAAATCCTTTTATTAACCAATTACAATGTCAAAGATTAAAAAAAAAACAAAGAAGCAAAATTAAATATCAACTGCAGAATTCCAAGTTTGAAACAGAAAAATGATAGATAAGAGAAAAAAAAACATGGTGACCTTTCTCATTCTAAGAGCAGCATATCTTGCATTCTTAAACCACTTGCTAACCTGCAAATGACAACTAAGAAAATTAGGATAACTTTATTTGATTATTTCCTTTCACAAAACAAGATTTGCAAGCAACCAGCTATATATACTCTTGTCATCCAAGGGGCCAAGCGATTATTTGGATATGTTGTCAATGCTCCCTACTAGCAAAATATATTAATTGCTTATGCATTTGCATAAATAGTATCTTATTATTGACCATAGATATCATGATGGTCAACTGAATGTCTTGATCACAAAATTTACCTTTTCCGGTGAAATATCCAGTTGCTTAGAGAGATGCTCTTTAACAGCTCTTGAAGGAAGCTGATTCTCAGCAAAAGCAAGACGAAGCTTCTGACATAGCACATAGAAAATTGATTTTTTAAAAAATATGACCAAATTAGACTACACTGCAGATATAAAAAAAACTCCGCCTATGTTTATAGCCGGTCCCAAGCCCGGATAAAGGAGGAGGGTTGTGTTAGGCCCCGACAGCTAGCGTAAAACCCTGTCGAATCTCATGAACATGGATCATACGACGCCAGCCGACCCCACCTAGTGGGATAAGGCTTTGTTATTGTTGTTGTTGTTGCAAATATAAAAAATTATTCAATCAGATAAATCCAAACACAATGGTAAATGTGACAGTCTGAAACTCCAAGTCACTTCATGTCCAAATATTCATCTTAGATAGTTCTCTTTTCCTTATTTTAATTTTTGTGATCTATAACGCTGAGAATTCCTTAAATTCATGTTACTGCAATTGCCGTTGACCAACTTGGCATAGCCAAGGTCTTGAACTATTCCATTTTTTTCTTGGAATAAGTCCTAGTTAGGAAATGATCATTTCATTCCACTATTTTTGTTAAGAAAATTTTATAATGTCAGTTTCTTAGAAAAAAAAATATAATGTTAGTATAATTAGCATCTACAGATTATCATGTGAATCAATTCTTATCATTTTGTTTTATTCCAGTATTCCTTGGAGAACGAAAATTAACATCTATAGTGTCATGTGACTCAGCATTCAGCATATTTGTTCTGCTATTTCTTGGAGAACTGCTCAGTTATCATGCTTTCAGGTCAAAACAAATTTTCTGTTTCTCAGAAGCTATGGAAGTTAATGTGACGGCAGTAAAGTTTTATCTTATACCTACATATCTAGTCTTGGGCCCACTGCATCTGCTTCATTCTTGCTGGACATAGACTATGAACAATGACAAAAGATGTAGAAGAACGCTCAGATGCAAGCTAACAAAGAACATGAGGGAAACCTTAAAAACGAAGGGGTTAATCAGAGCTCCCTAAATGAAGGCAATTGGATATAGGTTTAGATTAAAGTTCAATTAAACCATGTGCATAGCGGAAAAGGGTCATTTTTCGCTAAACCCCTATCATGACTGTCATTCTCTGAGTGCAACATTATCCTTTAAAGCATACACTCAGCTGTACTTAAAATCTGTTTTGAAAAACATAAAATCCATGAAAATTTACACAAAGATAAGAGGAAGATGCTTTTTGTGGGGAGCAATATTGTATTTCACGCTTCCTTTCTTCTTCGGGAGTGAGGTTTTGGATAGTTGTTGTGCACCCCTCCCTTTTGGCGCTCTCAGCCTACACTTGTACATGATGTTTCTCTTCACAGTTATATATATACCTGGATGACAACTACAACTTTTGGTTGTCACCCTTTCCTTTCTCAAGAAAAAAAAAGATCAAGAACATGTTCTTCATGCAAAAACATGGGCCATATGTTTTGATGCTCATCCAGTGTTTGAGAAAGACCTGGCTACTGCAGCCTGTTTTCTTGGCATAGAAGATGCCATCTTATAGTAATGATTGAAACTATAAATTAGTGTTATCATGATTAACACATGTTGGGTTAACTAATAATTGTGACATAAATATGACTAAGATACCAAATTACCAGTGGAAATGACATACATCAAGCTCCAACGCAACAATCTTTTTTTTTTAATTAAAGTCCTCAGTAATGAGACAAACTTTTAAAATTTTCTGAAATTTCATTTTTCAGAGAAAAATCTAAATTGAGATTCGACTAAAAGATAAACAAAATAAAGCTATATCTACTGTAGTATTTCAATATAAATAAACAACAACAACAACAAAGCCTTATCCCACTAGGTGGGATCGGCTACATGGATCATACGACGTCATTCCGCTCTATTAGTAACCAAACCTATAAATAAACACTAAAAGTATAATAAAATAAATTGTATCAGTATCCAGATTTTTTGCAAAGTTGAGGCTCTATTTTATTATTTGTTTTGTAGAGATCTAATTGTAAAGTTATAATAACATAATAGAAAAATCTGTAACAGAACATCTGGAGAAAAGAACAAGAAAGATTATTAACATGAAAATATTTGACAGTCCCCAAGAGTGAAATTTATTTGTTCACCTCAACTGCATCAGCAGGAATCCTGAAAAGTTGCCTTCTTCCATGTGATTTTTTCTCTATGTTTGCACTATTTAAACATTCATCCTCCTTTGCACAGTTAGTTATGTTTGTAACAGGATCTGATTCCACCTTTCTTCTCTTCCTCCTCTTAGGACCCCAGTCTTCATCTTCACTCTGCGTCTCATTTACAGCTGGCTCCTTTCCAAACATTTCCTGTGGAGAATGGACATCAAGTCATTTCTTCTTTGAAACATAATCGGTAGTCCAGAACTCCTATCCTATTCACTTATTACTTGCTAAAACTACGCCAGAAGCAAGATAAAATTATCTATTAAAATGTCTAACAAGTTGTAGACCAATTTAAAGAAATGCAACCTAAGGGATCAAAGTTCATAATGCAAAAAATAACAACTCCTAAGAAGATTCAACATGTTTATCGAGGTTCACAAACTTACATCATGAAGTTTCTTGTAGTCAACATAGCTCCGCTGCCGTCGACGGTTTATGATCTCACAATCACTAATTTCATTAAAATCAATGTTTATCAAGTCAAGTAAGTTACAGTCGTTCTTGTTTTCATATGGATCATGGAAAGATCCCACTCTGCATGTTTGATGATCCACCCCAGAATAAGATCTATCTTCATCAGATGAACAGGCCAAACTGCTAGAGTTATTCAAATCTTCAGATGTGCTTTCCGCAATGTTAGTTCCGCTGTTGCTATGCTCTTTCATTTCAGGATTATAATCCTCATCTGCAGAATCTTCTGATGGCCACTCTTCAACAGGATCTTGACATGCGTTTTCATTATCAGGAAAGGCAGTTGCTTCCTTGAAAATCTCCTGCAAGGGAATAACAATTGCAGTACAAAAAAGAAGGATGCATTAACAAATTAACTTAATATTCACCTAACTGACCTCCCAACATGTTTTCACAGTGAAACAGGTGCCTAGATGTGCATTAATCGCCTCAAGAATTTCAAACCTACACTCACAGAATCTGCAAAGCCATGGATGATCTGCAGGGGGAACTGAAAAAAAATCAAAGTTAGTTTAAAAAGAAACATATCTATCTTAACTATGTAAAGATTAAAAACAAACATATCTATTTTAACTGTGTAAATTTAAAAAGAAACACATCTATTTTAACTATGCAAAGAAAATAAAAGCTCTATAAAAAGCCTAAATCTAACAAGCTAAGATAACAATAATGAAACTCCCCAAAATGGAAGCTACTGAAGCATTATGAGTGTAGATAACTCTTTTATGTGGAGGGCACCCCCGAGATTCACTGTTTCCAAGCACATGGTGGGGTCATGATCATTAACATATTTGAATTCATAAGTTGTTGATAATTTCAGATACTTCAAAACCCTTTAAGACCCAAAAAAACAATTATGAAACAGTAAAGAACATATATTTTTTTGTTCCCTATCTATTGAAAAGATCTTGCCTTTTTCTCTAAGGAATTGGCAAAGCAATTCGAAATATTCTTGAGTCATAGCTAATAGCTAATCCAAAAGGAATTATGAAAAAGAAAGCAAACCCTGTTAGAATGGTGTGTAAAAAGGTTACAGTCCACTGTAGACTTATAGCTATCTGACACTAATAGGAAAACAAAGTTCTAAACCAAGAAAAAACAAAGGTTACAGTCCACTGTAGGTGGGACATAATCTTTTTGGCAGGGTGTGTCGACTCTCGTCCTGCAGGTGCGCCCTTTCATGACACCCTCACTGAGAGTGAGATCCAGGGCGAATTTCTCTTTCTGGCGGCAAGAGTGGCTGCCCGGAGACTCATTATCAGCATCCTTCCCAGCCTCTGGGTGCTGGCGGCGCAGCCTGATGCGACGGTGGCTGACACCTGGATGGAGTTTGGTAGCCCGGGCACTGGCTCATGGACCTGCCACTTCAGCTCTCCATTATTGGGCCAACGTTTCTCGGAGCTCCTGGCACTTCTCAGAGAGTGGCTCCTTTTCGTCCGGATCCCTCCCGGTCAGATGGGTGGAGCTCGCAGTCTTTATCTCCGATTCCTCCCCCCATATATTCCTCAGTTTCAGGGACTTATTTGGCATTCTAGAGTGTCGTTGAAAGTCAAGATTTTGCTTGGCTTATGCGACGTGACAAGATCTTCACTAGAGTTTACAGGGCGAGATGGACCCCCCATGCTGACACTTCTTTCCCCTTGTGTGATGAGGTCATGGAGCACATCGACCATTTATTCTACGGGTGTAAGGTGGATAGCGAGTTTTGGTCACGGATGGGTACGCTGGACTCTCCCAGGAGGAGCATAGGCTTTTTGGCAGTTACTTCATGACTGGGTCATACAACGACAGAGTCGAAGGATTTTGTTAGCAACCTTTTTGCCCAGTACTTGGGCCATTTGGTTTCAACGCAACCGGACCACTTTTTATGAGGAGCGATTTTAGGTGGAGAGTATTGTTCATCATGGTTCTTTTCTTCTTCGGGAGTGGGGTCTTGTATAGCTGATGTACACCTCTTTCCTTTGGTTCTCTCACCTTGAGGGCTCACACTTGTACATTTTGATCATTCCATAGTTATATATATACATGGATGGCAACTACAAATCTTGGTGGCCATCCTTTTTCCTCCTAAAAAAACCAACTAAAAAACCAATGACATTGTCAAACAATCTCCAAGGCACACCCTATTTTCTTTGGTTGCATCAACGAGTACTTTTAAGACAATTGTTAAATGCTGCAAAAACTTTTTCCTTTTTTTCAGCATATACACCCAATCGTCAATTGCTGAGTACTGAAAAATGGCCTGGCTTTCTAACAGACAGGCATTTGTTCTATTACAACATCACAACTGCCACACTAATGAATAAACTAGTGTATATTAACTTGTACAATATAGAGTAACTTAAATAAACTGCCTTTGTTCTTACGATCAATCAACACAAATTGTAGAAAGGAACATATTTCTTGATGCAATTTGTGTTCCACATGGTTGACAGACTGCAGAACATGCATCAATCTTAATCTTGGACTTCTTTTGCGTCTTTATTTCTTATTATCATTTCCTATTAACTAGGCACATGGACCTCCCTGTAATCTAAAAGAAGTTTTAACCTTGGTTATGACAATAAGAATTGGAGTCAGCACTCTGTAAATTCCAACTGTATGGCGTTGCTAATTTTTAAGACAGAACAACAAAAAGCTTCCATATATTATATCCCTCTAAAAGATAAATATGCTTGATCCATGTATAGATTTCCAAGAGTTGCAAAGTAGCAAAAAACATAACAACAGGAGTTGACATGAATATCATGTCAATCAGATGCTGGCACACATATGCTTGGTGCTGGCAACTTCCAACCCTTGCTTTGATACATACAACAACAACAAAACAACAAGAAACAAAAAAAATCCACATTATGATTTGAGTCCATTGCATGATAATGACAAATTCAGAAGAGGAAAAAGAATAACTAACCTTTTTCTAAAGGAGGCACCAGACATTTTTGGTGAAAACAACAGTCACAGGTTCCATCACATTGGATAATATCGTTTCCTGGGAATGACTTGCTAGATTTGCATTTCGAACAAATCGGCTAGCACAAAATAACCATTGACTTAATAACTAATAGGTCAAAGAAAACTGATCATCGTGCATTGCCAAACTGCGTGCAGTAGTTTGAGGAAAATAACTTCTATTCGATATAGTGATGCAGGACATCATTAGGATTTAGATATTGATCAGTTTGATGAAACATACATATTTATGAGAAACAGAACCCTCTGGATGCATCACATTATCTTGAATGCCTCCTGCAGAGCCGATAGCATCAAGCTGATGAATTGCATCACGGATACCAAGTTTACATTTCATAATCTGCTTCTTGGCTCTTAGCAATTCCTTTTCTGGTCTGATTTTTTCACGGCTGAAAAAGAGTTTGGAGGTTTAAATGTCATATACAAAATTTTGTATGGATATCAGGATAACAGTATTTTCTACAAACTTACAGAACTGACTAAAATAAGGTTAAAGTTAACTTTGTAAGGGCAACAAATAGTGTCTAATAACCATTCTTCACAGAAGGCCAATCCTTATTGTTCTTCCAAACATGATATGGATAATTGAAATAACTAAGACAACTTCAAATTGACTTCTTTCTTCCACATTACGTGCAGATCAACTACAGTAACTACACAACACTCTAGTAAAGAATTTTATATTTTAAACTTCTTTGTACCATATTGCACCTATACATAGAACTCAGAACATAATGTTGTCAACAACCCAAGAATTGATTCCCCACTCCAAGTTCATACTTATGTTACCAATGACTTTGAGAAGATGTAATATGCTAGAAAGTAGGAACATATAAATTTGAGAAATTATGCTTGAAAATACGTTTCTAGTTATAAAAAATGCTGCCTCGTAAAAATTATTTGAAAAACAAAAAAGGAAAGAGCAGCCCTAAAGTATTATAACTTAGTAACAATATGCACAAAGTCCTGTGTGCAGTTCTCATACCAAGTTTTATTTGAACTGTACAAAATAATATACAATTGACTCTTCTAACTTCTGATGTGCAGGTACTACATTTTCAACATTTACCTCTGGCCATTCCAACCGTCTCCAGAATATGCATCAATGAGATTTTGCTCCTGTTTCATTTTTATTAGAAGGTATCTTGTTCTTTTTTGTAACCGCGAGGCTTCATCATGATCTACATGTTTTTTCTTCTTTCTGCGACGTCTCCTCTTAACCAATCTGACAGCTCCATCATTAGCTGCAAGTTTTGAGTGTGCTTTGTTGTTTTTACAAGAAAGCTTATTTGCTAGTAACTGCAAGTGACCCTGGTCCTTAACTGGAATATGACGAGATATTTTCTTTGGACTATCTGTTGCCTCCTCATTCAAAATCTTCCTTCTTGTTCTTCTGTGTTTCAAAACAGAACTGCGTATGCATCTAGAGCTCGTTCTGCCCGAAACTGTCCAAGTATCTTTCTTGTTTGAAAGAAAGTCTGGTTTAGAATGGATTTCCCCATGAAAAAGGGAGGACTTTTTATGTTTAGAGAGATTTAACTTCTTTCCAGTAGTCTTCGTATCACCCATAGCAACTGATTCATTAAGAAAATGCCAGTTTGTAAGGAATATAAGAGGCTATTCAAGATGCTCAAAATATAAAGTCAGTAACGATCATTGCACGTATTAGAGTTGGAAGAACTTACTAATTAGTTGGTGCAAAAAATGTCAACAAACAAAAGAACTACGCAACAGAAACTTCCAATCAATGCATTTAAAACAGTTTGAACTACTAAGAAAGGAAACAAGAAATTCGAAGTTACAAGGCTGAGAAATTTATGAGGCTAGCATGTTTTATAAACAAAGGTTGATCCAGTCCTAGCATCTCAATATGTCTCCCCAAGTGTCTTGGCAACTAGAACCAAGTCAACCATAAAAGATCTTCTGATGATAGAATGTCAAAATGTCACTGCCGATCTCATTCTGCCTGATCCTATCCTAGCATTCAACGAGAGTAACCTTCTCAAAAAAACGAGAGTAACCTGCCTAACTCCATAAGTTCAGATCGAAAGAACAAGCCTTTTCATCCAGAACAATAAGCTGAAATGTTAACACAACAGACTCTTGAAATAGCACTAACAAAGTAAAGTGTCCAATCGTTCCATCCAGGAAGAATCTTAAAAATCAACAAACCTCTGGAACCATTTTACCAGATAAAAAATGTCAAATTCGCAGCAACCTTCCATCAAATAATTTCGCGGTATGAGATCTTCTATCTCAAATCACATTATCGGCAAATTCAAGCATCAGAACTCCAACAGACAGGGATAAATCTTGATGCAAACATAGAAACGAACACCGCCATTACATAAAATCAAGCAGAACAAGTACAGAATCGCTCTCCACTAAGGCGCATTATTAATTAAGCGCATCAGGATCCCTGGACGATTGGATTTGCTACTAAAGGAGACACGTTTTACCTCAAGAAGAAAGGGACCAGAAATCTCACGTTTTGTCACCGCAATCACTTCCAGAGTCGTATTCGACGCTTCAGATTCCTCACCGAAGCCGCCGAAGTCGCGCAAATCATCACCTTGGCGTGAGATTTGTGGTGGTCGGCATGATCCCTCCGCCCGCCTTCTTGATAGAGGTGGGAGCGTTGTGTTGGTCTCTGAGACGGCAAAAGAATGGAAAACAGAGACAAGAAAAAACGATTTGCGTAAAAAGGTTGGATTTTGGGAGTAAACAAAAAGAGTCGGAAATTTGCACAAATCCCGTCATTACAAAAAATAAATCCTACACTTTAACTACTAATCAAGTAAATTATTATCCTAAAAAAATATAAAATATGGTTAATTTATAATTGTAAATATCACAAAATCTAAAACGTATAGTAATTAATAATATTTTTTATGATGGTTCAAAGTCTTTTAAGTTAATAGTTTTCTTACAAATACATAAGAAAAACTAACATTATACATGTCTTCACAAACACTAATGATCATATGACATTTTTTCTCAAAATAAAATAAAATTATGAAATCTCTATCCATGTGCAAAATGTGCCATCATAAAGTCATAACAAACATGTTTATTATCTATCACATGCAAAATCCATGGAAGAAACAATTCAGATAGGGTTAATACAGTAACATATAAAATCTCTATAATTCACATGGATCATATGTAGCATCGCATGGAGCATGATATCAAATATATAAATACGATGTTAGCATAGCGTGTTCACGGATCGGGTCAGTCCTCTTTGAATAAATGGATCCGATTCAATCCGACCCGGTTCGGATCGAGTTGGGTGATCGAATTACTCCATCACTATTTTTATTTTTTTTATTTTTTTCTTACCTTTTATATTATTTAATATAAAAATCTGATATAATATTTATTTTAAAAGTATACAATAATATGTTAAACATTTGTATATTATTTTACACATTGAAAATATTTTATTTTAATTTTTTTAGTACAAAATACAGGCTGAGAAATAAAAAAATTAAAAGTCGAATCTTCGGGTCAGGTCAACTCAGGTCGGACCCGACCCAAGGTTAAGTTGAGGTCGGGTCGGATCATCGAGTTCACAGGTCAACCCGACCTGCGAAACATCCCTAATAGTGACTTCCATCTTTCTTTACACCTTTTAATTATTTAATATCTATTGCTTTCCTTAACATTCTTTTAATTGTTTAATAGTTATTGCTTTCCTTAACATTCATTGGCATTCATCATTTAGCATCATCTCATTTTTCTTTAATCTTATTATATTCATTTGCATATCGGACGTCTGAAACTTATAGTGGACAAAACGATTTCATTCCGATACTAACATAGTGGTAGAAAACTAGAAAGAGTATCATTTGATCTTACAAAAATAATTGTTCAAATCAATCACGGCCGGCAAAGTTTCGGATCAAATCTTCATTTATACAACACCTTATACTCTATCATCAAGATCACTTTATTCAGAGTATTTTGCAGTGTAAGATTCGTGTTCAAGATAATTGAATCAACTAATAGTTAATCAATTAAACAAGAATAATTATTCACATTAATTCCACGTATATCCTTCGTTCTCTTTCGAACTATTTACTTTTAGCATTGTATGAGATTTTTTTACCTTCCGAGCCTTTAGATTCTTTTCGTGGAGGAATAAAATCGAAATAACCGCTTTCTTCCCTTTTTTAAAACAAATGATTACATATGTATATTTACATATCTCTTAAAAACATTACTAACACAAATAATTATATTTGTCATTTCTAAAATTTTAAGAATTTATTGTATATAATCTTTTTTTATAAATTTTTATTATGTAAAATTATTTTTAACACCATTAATAATACTTTTAACTATAAATACATAAAGATATATATAATTATATATAATATTGGTAAAGTTGTTTGGCACGAAAAATGCAATTATTAAACCCATATATATAGTCACAGATGACTTTAAAAAAATATGTGCAACTTGCCCTCTTATTTGTTTGCTTAAATTCAAAATATAAAAATATGTGCTTGATTGTATGAAGATTTTATGAATTTTTATTAATAATTAATTTAATTTTATGTCCTTTTATTATTAGAAACATATTTTGGTATCATCAATTAATCCAATTACGCCAAGCATATAAATACGGCCCGCAGCCACCCCCTCCTCTGTTTCTCAAAAGTCTCCGTTTTCCTCTCTCTTTCATAATTTAGATGGCCCGAGTGTCACACCCCTTTTTCGTAGGACGAATAGGATGTGCGGCCTTAGGAATTTTCTCACCAAAACCCTAAGTCAGCCTCACTTGCACTAATGTTCTTCTAACACCTTAGGCGTGCACTCAACACAAGCAAGAAGATGATCACTCAATGGCTCTTTAGAACACGAAGGATTAGGGGGAAAGAATGCTTTATTCACTCCGTCCTGAACTCAGGACTAATGCAAGTATTTATACATTGAAGAAGATGGCCAACCGCCAACTTAAAGTTCAAATGCACATACAATCGCCGAGTGCCTCTTCAAGGCACCTCTTCACATTAAAAAACCCCTATACTGGCCTCCCTCTTCCCTTCATGAAATTGGGATGCCTAGATGGCCTTCCCTCCATCTTGATGTCGTGTGACCAGCTCCCGCCAAGCAGTGTGCACACCAGATCTTCCCATCATATGGGAGGACATGGCAGCCGGGCGGTTACAACCGCCACCCTCCAACTGTTGTCGTCTCTAGGAGCCTCCTGCGCGAGAATCTCCATGGCCGCTGCTGTGTCCACGACTTCCCTCCACCTGAGGGACAAATGGGACGGGGCACTTTGGCCTTGGGACGGCAACGCCCAAAAATGCCAAAGTGGGCAGCCGGGCGCGCCGCCAGCGCCCCGGACGTGCACCCTCTGTCCCACGAAGAATCCACTCGTCCCAACTTGGCCAGTGGATGTCACCAAGCCTCCTCCATGTTGCCCGGTCTTCGGGATGTGCTTGCATGGTCCCTGGGACTTCCCGAACATCTCCTAGGACGGACATGGCCCTGCGCCACCGAGTGAACCCGCCATGTCCCTGCATGTCCCACTAAGAAAAGTGGTGACACGAGTCCTTTCCCGATCAATTCGAGAATCCCAATCCCTAATTCGCGACCCATCTCCTACGCCGCCGCCTCCGACCACCACGACTCGCCGCTCTCCGCTCGCCTCCTCAACCTCCGCACCCGCTCTGACCGCCCAAAAAAGGCGCAGGTCATCAAGGTAGATCTCAGCGTGGAGGCCTCCGCCAACTGGTGCGATATTGAGGTAATCACGCTTCGCATGCTCGAGGACGCCATCCACGGGGTGGTCGCCAGGAAATTGACCCCCGAGTGGCTCCCGTTCGTCCCCGACTCTGCCTATTGGGTTCCACCCCCGCGGCGACGAGGTGCCGGAGTTGTCGAGTTGATTGGGAAGCTCCCGATCGCGCTGGAGGACGAAGAGGCGACGCCGATCACGACGACCCGCGGTTGGCCTTCCGCAAGGTACTTCGTGGAAGGTATATGGACTGCGATTTGATCTCTCCGCGAGCTTGGATCATTTTTTTTAAACATAGTATCGTTTATGTAACGCCTCGGGAGCACGTCTCTTGGAGTGTCGCAGGATAAAAAGAACTTTTTCTTTGGGATTCATCAATGGTTATTACAAGATATAACGCAGCAAAACACTAATGACTTAAACAATAAATTAAAGGATTACAAGACTTAACTTTTACTTAATCGTGATCATGTGCAAGCACCATTCGTCAAGTCATTTTATTTATTAATGCTCTCATTCATGTTTGCCTGCAGGATATGTGCAGGGAAAATTCGTCATTACAATTTGGATGACACATGTCATCCATAAAATGCACTTATTAACAATAAGCATGTAGGTGCAATAATAATGCTTATATACAATAATAATCATAAAGAGAAACGATCAATTTCAATAATAATTCAATATGTTCCTACATGAGTCATTACTCTAGCATGACATAAATTAATAAAATGGGCAGCAATAACTATGATTCAATAACAATACAATTCAATTCAATATCTAGATATTTCTTTAACATAGATTCATTCCAATTATTCAATCTTTAGGCTCATCAATATTAAATGTGAACAATGCAATCAATATGACATCATCGTGCCCAATATGATCCAAGGTCCAATTGCTCACTTGATGAGTGAAAATTTACACCTAAGACTTTCATAATTCGGTCCCATATAGCCATTCTTTTTTTCTCATCATCATCGTGCCCAATATGATCCAAGGTCCAATAGTGCTCACTTGATGAGTGAAAATTTGCACATAAGACTTTCATAATTCGGTCCCCATATAGCCATTCTTTTTTTTTCATCAAGTGACAACTCCAATTTTCATCAATATGTGAGCCTTTGTCAAACAATGGTGTGGCTAGCTAGATTACGGGAAATCTATTCATTCCTCAAACAATAGGTGCCCCGAAGGGCCAATCGATCAATGTGGAGACACCTACCTCCCAATAGGACAAGCTCATTAGTTACGTTCCACTGATGAGGTTCATTCAATACATCAATACATTAACAAATTCTATTTACGGCTTAACATGCAATTCA
This sequence comes from Pontederia crassipes, assembly GCA_030549335.1. Lineage (NCBI taxonomy): Eukaryota > Viridiplantae > Streptophyta > Magnoliopsida > Commelinales > Pontederiaceae > Pontederia > Pontederia crassipes. The sequence goes on along the minus strand of CM060185.1, from coordinate 2,103,814 downwards.
TAAGCATCTACGTTATCAATCAATCCATTAAAATCAATAGATAAACTATCAATGCACTTGAGCGGTCGACCGGTCAAGTCCTAAAGACTGATCGATCTCGTTTAACATGTGATCGATCGACCGACCTCACTTAGCGGTCGACCGATCCTATCGACCGACATGATCGCGACATTTGCCCCGGTTGACCGATCGACCGTCACATTCTCGTCATTAGTTTCGATCGACCGATAAATTAATGGTCGACTGGTCAATGTGTAGCGAAGTATTTCCACTACTATATCGGTCGACCGACCATGGGAAGCGGTCGACCGGCCATGGGAAGCAGTCGATCGGTCTATACAGGTAGTGTGAGCCTAAGTGTTTTTCACTCAAATAAAAAATCTTAAAATTAATAAATTAAATAAATATAGTTATAAATATTTTATATATTTTAAATGAAAATAATTGTGATAAATATATTTAATATTCAAAATAATTACTAATAATAATATGCAAATTGTGTGAATAACAATAATAATAATTTAAATAAATTATTTTTGTTAATTATGATAATAACAATGGTAGTAAATTTTTTGTTGTTGTTATATAATTTTTTTGACTAAAATTAGAAATGATAGAAATGAAAAAAAGATAAAATTAGATTGACACTTGAGTGGCAATATAGATGGACACTTTCTTTTTAGTCAATGTGAATTATCACTCGATAGGCAATTTAAGGAACGCCCCTAGAAAACGGAAAAGCTAATAAAAGGTTAGAGGTTGTCCTGCTTCAACTCTTCCCGTTTGAGAGGAACTCGGCTTCGAGTGATCAAAGACTAAGCATTCAACAAATCAACATCAATGTTGCGCAATTCTTCAATGATCGAGAAGCTTCCACAGATGGACGATCAATTGAACAGGACCTCCAGCGGTAAAAATAGTTTGATCCTCGAGAACATCGACAATGCGTTCTACTGGTGGCAATGGAATAGAATTAACAATTGGCATAGAATATGAATAGCAGGAGACCCGGCTGGTGAAGTATGAATACCTTTATCGTGAGGGGCTTTGAAGGAAGAGTCTCCTAAGTAATGTGGGCAGGGTCGTAGGAGGTGAAGGAGAATCGATCCTCCTTGCCCGTGTGATTAAGTGTCCCATCGTCTAGGGCTGGATCAGTTCGAGACTGTTCGTGACGGCGGACGGCGGTGAATAACTTGGAAACTTCGTGACACAAGCATCACTTCGAGGATTTTGTAGAATGATCCTCATTGGTTCACAAGTTAGAGCTAGTATTGGACGTGGGTTTTCTAGAATTGCTTGGCATATTATAATTTCATGACTGAAATTCAAAGAAACTAATTAATTCAATAGAAGATAAGAAACAAGCTGAACAATAAGAAGATATGAGAATTGAGAATCAATAGTGAACTGTAATTGTCTATGAGAATAGTCGGTGGATTTTTATAATGACTTGTGTATGAGAACAGTCAGTGGAACTCACCAGGATGAAAAAAAGTTTAGCATACATGTGGAAATATCACACAATCCTACAGAGCCTTTGCGAATAAATTTATCAAAAGATTAAGCAAGTAATTCGATGAGGAACGAATTTACCCGATTGTTGGAACTTGCCCGAGCTGCAGATAGGCTGCTGGCAGGGCGTCAGAACTTGTTTGACGAGCAACAGGAGCAGCTCGCTTGCAGAAGACAGCAACCTCAGCAGCAGCTACAGCGGTAGCAACAGGTGTTCGCGACAGCGGCAATTACAAGACAGTGCTGCGACAATGGCTTGTAAGGATGACAGGACCACACAGGTGCTTTGAACAGAGCAGTCTCGATACCTGAAGTTGCTGGGAAGATTCCAGTAGTAAGTTCTATTGTCTTATTTTTTTACTGTTTCTGTTCAATTCACAAAATGGAACAGCGAATAGGGGAAGGGAGGGCTAGCAGCTGTGAAAGTGGCATGAAAAGAGTCCTCAGCGGTTCTCCTGAAAGGATCAGTTGATCTTAGCACCCAAGAAATCTGTCTGTACAAAGTACAAATGATGACATCGCAGGGGCAGATGTGATCATTGGTGGCCTTGGCACTAAGAGGTTAGCAGCAGCGACAAAGCGCATGTTGTGGAACCAGGAATAGCAGCGGCTAACGTGGGAGGTAGATGGTTAGCGGCAGTGGCTTGATTCCCTGTGGTTAGCAGTGGTGGCAATGTTGAAACCAGATTTAGTGGCATGCAAGGGTGGACGAAAGTTGTGAACAGGGGTGGTGCAACGTCAATCAGAGTACAGCAAGTAACAGCGCCATTCGGCTGAGATGTGCAGGTACCGAAAAGTGGAGGCTTCGTGAGAGTAGACACCACAGCATCAACCACAGCAGCAGAAGTAGATGAGAGGGTGTCACGGTTGCGGTGTTGTGGAGGCGGTGGCATTACATAGTCGATCAGTGGTGCTGGCATCACTGCTAACATCCAGCGTCGTACTAGGACTATCGACAGCATAACTGTTGACGAGTAGCAGCGACGGTGGCTTCGTTACAAGGTGGCTGCAGGGTGTTATGTGCGAAGGAGCGATCAGAAACGTTAGAGCGTGAGAGATCTGAACCGTTCAATTGGAATCCAATGGCTATAATACCACTTAGTGTCACCCTAAGTAATTGTTGAATTAAAATCTGATTAAACCATATAATTCAGCTAAAGACCCCTATTACAAACTATCCAAGTCCCTTTTATAGGGGTTCAAACATGTGTTCCCAAATATGGGACAAGGAATACTAGTAAATGGAAATCGAATAAATTTTTTTTTAAAATAAACTGAAGTCTTCTGATGCCTGAGGTTGGCCTGCATCACTTTCTTTCAAGTAATTACTTGAACTTTATTGTGTTCTTGGTTAATGTAGTACTTTATTTAACTATTTTGAGTAATCTAAACTTACCTTTTTGGAAGAAAACGTATATTTCAACTTTGATTAAGTGAATCAGTGTAACACATCATATTCTACAAAAAAATAAAATAAAATAAAATAATGGAAGGTCAAACGACCGACAGGGGAGAAAATTTCTCCCCTGAATCGCGGTCGCTTCGCCTTCGGCCGACCCTTGGTCGGCCCGGGGCTATAAAAGGGACGAAGGGGAGCGTCATTATCCCCCCTTGGAACCCTCGACCGACCTTCCTCCCTCGTCTCCTCCTTCCCCTCGTCCGGCGATCGGCGACCGCGACAACAGGCGAAGCAGAGCAGAGACGAACGGTGGACGAATCGACCCCTCTCCGACGCGCCTCGACCCTCATCGACGTGCGTAGGAGCCAGGCGAGTCCTTACAGGCGACAACGAACGGCTGACGATGTAGGACGACGAACAGTTTGCCGGAAAACTTCAATAGCCGAACCGTAAAAGATACCTTAAGTGTCCTAAATCCCTAGACGATGAAATAACGATTGTTAAATACGTAGGATAAGTTCATTATGATCCTGAAGTGATTACCTATATTTTTCGTATTGATGTCGGCGTCAATTGACGGTGGAAGGCCGCCGGAATCAATGGAGAAGTTCGGCGGCCCTGTTTTATCGTAGGGACCGAGCGATCGATTTTATCAGCGGTCGACCGGTCCACTCACAGAACCCTTAAGAGTTTAGATTAATCGGTCGACCGGCCTCACCATGGCGGTCGATTGATCTATCTGTCAACGGATAGATCTGCTTATGAAATCGATCGACCAGACTTCCAATCGGTCGACCGATTCAATGCACAGTGCACGTCCACAGTCACACAACCGATCGACCGGCCACCCGGAAGGTCGATCGATCATAGAGTAGTGGTCGATCGGCCCTATAGAAATGGGTACGGTCGACCGAACCCATAGAAATGGTCGACGGATTCAGAAACAGTCGACCGATTCCGACAGTGAATCAAATGATGACATTAAATCAGAATTTGAGACTCTAACCAATTCACCTATGTTGGTTGAGTCCTATTGTACAGATATTAACTCCCAGTTAAGTTCTGAATCATACATGTTATGATAACCAATGATAAACAATGTAAAGATAAAGATATGGGATTGCTATGTGCCGCCCCAAAGTTAAAGCAAAGATCAGAGTTAAAGCAGAGGAGGGATAAGTAGTTAGCTGAGGGGACAGCGAAGCTACTGTCTTCAATGACCACTATTCCTGAGATTTCAGGTCTTTTCTCACATGCATCTCGAATGAAGGGTGATGCAATGGTCACACTCCTTCCCCTAGAGATTATTATATTGTGCCAGAGGGACAGGTAACTAGCTGAGGAGACAGTGAACATACAGGTCTCTTAATTGACCATTATTCTTGTATTGTATGAATTCTTTCACCTACCTTTCGAATTGGGTGAGGTATTAATACCCACCCATTTTTCTCTTCATGGGATTACTAGCATTCAGAAATTCAGAGAGGCACCTCTGGCATCCTAACCTAATAAAGTCGAGCTCACATAGGATAACAAACTTTAAGGATATTATAATAATGTAAAAGACGTAGTACAACTCACAGTAAAGTAATGCAATGTAAAGCAGAGTATTGTAAAGTGAAGCATTATAATGTAAAGCAATGTAAAGTAGAGCATAGTAAAGTAAAGTAATGTAAAGCAGAGTACTGTCAAGCAAAGCATATGGTATAGTAAAGATTATGCAGAATAAAGACAAAGAATAGCTATAGTAAGGAACAAAGCATAGATAATGATATTGTCAAATATTGATACATTAATTTCATGATTATCATTGATCCTTATTTTACCGTCTACTGCTATTGTACTGGACATCTTTGCTCATGAGTATTCTATTTTCCTGCATTGAAATTTTGCAGGTGAGAATGTCAACTGATGAGGTGATGGAGGGCACATAACTTGAAGAACGCTGCACATGACTGACACTTTTTGCTTCAAGCTTTCTTGCTACATATCTTTTAATTATTGTAATAGTTCAGAGACATCACGTTATTCTGCTCATTGAACCTTCGACAAGTTTGATTATGTTTTTCGCATATTTTTCTCATATTAAGAAATATCATAAACTTCCGCATTAAAGTCCTTCATTATAATATTCCGACTATTAGATTTCCGCATTTAAAGTTCTCTATTATATTATTATTTATTTGATGCTACGTAAGCTGTTTTGTTGAATGATCAAAGTCAGTAGTGCGATAGGTAGTGTATCATCCTCGGGATCAAACTGATTGACTACGTGACAGGAGGTGCAATTTTGGGGTGTTACATTCAGGATTTAAAATTATACCAGTAGCTGTAATCGGACAAAAAGTTACGTCAGTAACCTGTAATATCTCCAGTCATCTTTGCAGCTGTGCCTCAGCGGACAAAATTCATTTTCTAACACGTAAAGTTAATGATACACAGCCCATCACAATCAATTGATCTTTTATCTTTTGTTATGGTTCAAGACCTCAAGTCCGAGAGAGATTTTCTTTCATGTTGCCTGCCTGGAGAAAAAAACTTTCAAATGGAGTTCGAAACCGAACAATTTCTTGAATCTTTTTTAGTCGACTCCACTTAGTGGGATAAGGCTTTGTTGTTATTGTTGTTGTCGTTTGACCTTTTTTACTACACCATAGTCATTTGCTTGTCTAGGTTAATAGTTTCTGGAATAAAACTTATTTAGGTTATTCAACTGTAGGCCTTGCTTCGGATCCAGTGAAGAGGATTAACAGGAAGGCAACAATACAATCTGACGATGATGAATGATTGATATTTCATTCAACTCTCAGGCAGCTAAAACTGGGGTGAGAATACATAAGATGCGGCTATCCAGGATTTCCAATTATACATTTGGTGATCAAAATGATATAAAATGTTCTTACAAATTTACAATTTAACATGGTATTTCATGCATTTAATTCTTGTCTCATGCGAGTCCCTTTTGGTTTTGCAGGCTTGGGTGCATTGTAGATATCTTAGCTGTTTGACTCCAGAAAAGTAGTGGATGTAAATAGAAAAGTGGAAAAAGCTTAAACTGACGGCACAAGTCTTGTATAACTTGCCGCCCTCTTAGAGCTGTCATTCTAATAAATCCGATGTCCTCATGTGCTGCAATTCGTGTTATAGAACTGTTTTCCGATTGTGATTGTATTTGGTTACTGCTTGTCGCCGCAATGCTCATTTATTATCTGAATTTTAGGAACTTCGAAATGTCTTGTTGTGTGTCTGGAAACTCATGGTCGCCTCTCAGAATTACAGTGAACCAATCGAGCTGTCGAATCATAACAATGAGTGAGGCCTGCTACTACTTCAATGATACTCTTTTACTCGTTATCAACTGTATCAAGTAACTGTTAAGATTCCATCATCTTGAAGCATGAGTTTTGCATATTTGATTTTCATGCTAAGATGTTAAACCAAGTTCGATTCTTTAGAGGCTGTGAGTTATAAGTTGAAACATTCAGAAGGTTATCCCGACTTGTAAATTCGAAATTTAGAGTTTATTTTTTGAATGTTGAAATGTTAACTATTTCAAAATTTCGAGGGTCACTACTTCGAGGACAAATAACAATCGGGTCAAGAGTACACATAAACAATGTATAATCAATATCGGATGAACAGCACCAAGAACTCGGTTTGGGGGATAGGGTCATATTGCAAATAATACAAATGGTACCTCACTCGTCCCGGTTTAATTAGTTTTTATAGCGCTTTACTAATAATGCAATATAATATAACCCGTGTTACGGAATCATAATTGAAAAAGTATTGTGTACAAAACGGCCGTAGCTTTGGATGCCTCTTCCTTTATTCTTCCCTATCTTTGCCGTTGGCATATCGCCCATCATTGCTGTCTTCTTCTGCTATGATTGGAAAATGAAAGAAGCAAGCTTCTCTGATTATCCGCACACAGCATCCAGGCCGCTGTCACAGAGGAGATAAATGGCAGCACATGGTGACCACTCCGATAGCTTTCGGTGGTTGCACTTGCCAATCCTCGCAAGTACTCTCATACTGCCATTCATGTACATGTAATGAAGCTAAAAATTACGGCACCCGTCCGTGCCTGAACTCTTGTATAGAAAACATGCAAGTATGCTGTCACAGCAGACGGACAGAGGAAAAATGCATCACAGAAGATTTAGCAAAGCTCTATGTGCAAGGAATTTATTGATGATAAGCAGGAGATACAAAGTAATGCCAATGGGGCACTCTTCTTACTTCCTAACTAAAGAGGAGGGGATTTTATTAGACCTGAAAACGGTCCAACTGTGAACTACTCAACGGAAAAATTATGGATATGGGGGTATGGGGAATGAGGAAGGGGGGCAAGAGATTGCAATTTTTTTCTTAATCGCTACTCCACGCCACCTGAAAAATGTACTACTTACAGTTTGGCATAGAATAAATTAATATACAGCTCAAGCTACATCTCACTAAGTATGTTGCTGATCTTGCGGAGCTCCTTCAGTGCCGCCATAGCCGTAGCTTGCCGTTTTTTACACCCAAGAATGTTGTTCGAGAGATTCTCCAAGGAGGCAGATTGACCCCAGTCTTGCTGGAAAACCGTCTCAATCACCTGAAGAAACCAGAAGTTGTTATTACAGCTCCGCTGAAATCATAAAACAAACAACATATGGAGATAACCATGACTAGTTCGCCCGGTGATTCTTTTCTTACATGGCAAAGGTGATGCAACTGTGAGAGCACGTTATGGTTTAGGTAAAGAATCACTTTTGAATTATATCTTGCGCTTTTAAAATATGATGCTAAGTACTCAAGAAAGTGAAATGCCAATAAGAAATTTGCCTACGATAACCACTAGAATACCTGAATATTTTCAAGCATGGACTGTCCAAGATTCTTCCAAGTGTTTGTCACTTTCTTGTCTCCAACATCTGTCTTCCCGCTAACACAGGAATTAAAGGCATCAACACTACCTGAAGTACCTAAATTTCCCCCAGAGACATTTCCGGCTGCAGAGGATTTTTCTGTGTCCTTGGATCCTCCCTTTTCCAGATTGACATCACCTGAGCCTCTAGCAAACTTCCAGAACCATTGAAATCTACCAGAAATATTTTTCCTTTCCTTTGGAGATTCTTTTTGTTCTTCTGCATGTTTGGCATTAGTAGGTACTGTGATATCAGATTCTTCAGTTATTTGATTATCAGTTGCACTAGAAGGCCCCTCCAACTCACAGGTTTCCTCCTTTTCTTTCTCCTCCTCTTTTTCCTCTGCCTTTTCCTTGTCCTCCTCTTCTTCCTCCTCACCATCATCATTATCGACAAACGAAATTGAGGTCACACTACTCTTTTCTGAGTCAGTTTCATGGTGGCTGCGAGGACTTGTGGCTGTAGAGATCATTGCCGAGTTCTCCCCACTTAAACATGTCACTTCAGCCACACAATCAGAGGTCCTTACTATAATGTTTTGATCAGTAGATTCCATTGCAAAACAATGTTCAACATTGACTGTCAAAGGAAGAGAATCTGTCTCGTGCAAAATTGTGGGCCCGTTACTTGGTTCAGACTTAAAATGATCATCAGCAGGTTTGATGTCCTGTGATAAATCATCTAATAGTCTATGAATAACAGAAGAATGACGATCCTTCACCCCACTTACAGTTGATGGAGAGGGGGCGGATTCAGTCCTGAGTAAACCAAATCTCTCACCCAAGAACCTTTTTACTGTTCTTCTTCGGTTCAAGTTGTTACTTCCCTTTTGAAGTGCCTCGGACTTATGCAGGTCCCTCCATTTCTCTTCCCAATAACTCTCCAGTACTGGATTTACCGGAGTTTTAGGGGATCCGGAAGGAAGACTGTAGCCTCTATTAACTGTCAATGTATTTTTATTAGACATATACTTGGATGAAGGTGCGATGTTTGAATCAATAGCAAGAGCCTGTAATGATTTTGCCTTGCCTATAAGCTTCTTCATGTCAGGTTTTTCGGGAAAGTTCAACAACCTTTGAAGGCAATAGGTTGGATTTTCAGTGGCTAACAAAGATGACCTGAGATGCAGCAATATTGAGACGGCCAATGCTGCAATAAATGCTCCACGTTGAGAACGTAAGACCTTGAAGTTATATTCCATCTCTGTGTCTATACACACATCATTTGAACAAGAAAATAACTCATCCCAAATTAGCAGCAGATCTTCCAAGCAAAATTCCCGTCCAAATAGAACACGCAGCCAACGAAGTGCAAAGTACTGAGGCTCCACACCAAGTTCAACAAGGTGACCATGAAGTGACGAATCAACAACAGATAGTAAATGATAGAGTGCCGAGGAGGCTTCAATAACAGGAGGTAAACTTGTGGAGGACTGAACTGAAGGAGAGAAAAAGTCTGCCATTGCAACCACACCGTGTGTTCCATTCATTAAAGCATCAAACATGCAGAAAGCATCATGTTCCATGAATCGGTCAGATAATATAACACCCAATTCACCTTCTGCTCCATAAGGATCACTTAGTAAGAAAATGTCTTTTGTATCGTTATCAAGATCATCTAGGCTTCGAACTTTGGATCTACTACAATCGTTCTTCTTTGTATCGGAATCACTGTTTTTTGAGTTTCCAAAGCAGTCATTAAATGAAAAATCACTTCCCGGAAAGGACATCCCATCAAAATCATCATTGAAGTAATCTTCACAAAGATCACGAACTTGAGAAAGGTTGTCTAAATCCACATGAAGCACGTAAACCAGAGGAGCCAAGAGTTCATGCATTCCTGCAAATGAGAGTAACCAGTCAGGCAGTCACTGAAGCCGCAAATTTAATGTTGTTTCTTAAAATTGGAAACGACATTTGACATCTCTTGCAAAGGACGTCCCAGTTTTGTTTGATTTGCTCCCAACTTATATATAGCGCAGTTGTCGAAGCAGTGGTTGCTAGAACAGTTTCTAGTGATGCATACATACAAAAGGATATTGGAATAACTTGCCTTGTCGATATCCATACTCTGGGTGTCTGAGACACCAAATCAATAAAATTCTTCTTAACATGGACTGGCATGCAGATGTCTGAAAATAGCTACCATGTTCTGGATACAATCGGGACAAATCCTGATCGACTGTTTTCTCTAATTCTGCATTTTTGAAAAAACGGCCCCAGGTGCTTTCTGCAAGAAAGTGAGGAAAATTAGAAACAAAATGTGATTAATTATTTCAAAAGGAAGCATGTATCTGTGGGGACAATGTTCTTCAATTCATAGAGAAAACATTTGTACTAGATCTTTAAAATGACTTCGTTATCATAGTAGGTCAGCACCTTTAGGCACATTATATACTTGCAGAAAAATAATCATTTAGAATCATATTTTACTTATATGCTTCCTTATCAACATAAAATACGCCAAATATCAAAGTCAAGCATCTAATTTTTCCTTATAACAGCACCCTCGCAGCTAGCTAACCTTTGAGATGAACCAGAAAAATACAAATACCCCTACGAATCTTGGAAAAGGAAAACAAGAAATTTGCCAATTCTTGGAAAGTTAAGCATCTTTCAGTTTCCTCACCAACAGTCAGAAATAAAAGATGCCATAAAGAGAAGCATATATACCAGGATTTTGTGATAGTGGATTGTCTATGACCGGATCTGGCGATCTATCCCCGTTTTTCCAGATATGTGGATCTATCAGAAGTCGACGTCTGAGACTAGCATATCTGTAAGCATATGAGATTGATTATAGCAATCGCCTGAAGAATGTGAAGCGTGAAAAAAATAACAATTGTATAAACCTGAAAATTGTCAAGCTCAAATTTGGTTAACAGTTGACATGCAACTGAGCAGTTCATATGAAGAATCGAAAAATAGAAAATGTGAAAAAGTAAACCAAAAGCCTTGTTTCAGTTTCTTTTCATTCACAAAGGGCAAAAGCTTTACGTGTGCAAATGATTGGAAGAAGAATAAGCAAAGAACAAAGCTTTGACCCCAAAAGAACATAAGCAAATTCTCGGATTGAAGCTTAATAATAACTACTAGAAACGTCATCACAAATTGAAACTTCCTTCGGGGGGAAAGGAAGCATCTTTTCAGCAATTTAACATAGTCATCACCGCAATAAAGCGAGTAACTTTATGATTCCTTTCAAAGTCTACAACTTTCGACCAATCTCACCTTCGACGGGTATCTGCGGCGACTCGCCGGAGTTCATCAACGGATGATGACTGGGAACTCGGTAGTATCCGGAGATCAATACGCCACCGGACGCTGCGAAGTTTAGGGAATCTCCTCGGGAGTACAGGCGAAACCTCCTCTGGGGATTGGGTCATTGCCCTCCTCTGTGCCTCTCTGCCCACGAACACCGGTTACGAGTCGCTCGAGAAGAACTAAAAAGGAGCAAGGGAAATCGAAGACGAATGAAATATACAGAAAAGAGGCGTCTTTGAAATCAATTGGTACTGTTCTGTATGGAGGATGTCAAAGTTGGCAAGATTGGAATCGGAACGGAGCCAAAAAAAAAAAAAAGATTGGATTTTGTGGCAAAGAAACTGGTGGCAGATATGAGGAAGCAATAAAGATGAGATCTTCGGGAACCAAAGAAAGATCTCGAGTCTTAGATCAGTTGGCAAATAAGATATTTCAAGGGTTTAGGAAGGCCTTCCATTCCACTCCGTTGAGGTAAGAGAAGAAACATCGGGTATTTGGTTTGAGGGAAAGGAGTATTTTTTTTCTTTTGCTCTCCTCTTCCTTCCCCTCCACTTTTTGTCTTTGGCTTTGGTCTCTCTCCGATGGACGAAATAGAGGACTGCGAAGGGTGAGGGAGGAGAGAGAAAGAGCGAGGCGAAATTAACAATATCATAAGAAAAGGAGTTTTATTTATTGGCACTAAAGCCAACGTTGGACTCAGGAGGGGGAGACAGAGAGAAAAATGAGCTGTCTTTGTAAAATTAAATACAATAAAATCACAAACCAAGCCAAAAAGAGGGCACTTTGCAGCAATTTTTGGTTAACCCTGTGCACTTGGCATCTTGCTTATGTTCTGAATTTTTTTTCTCTTTGTTCTTTACTGCACAACAAGTTTGGTAGGCAGATGACATCCCTCTCTCCCTATCGGTCTAAAATGTTATAACTAATATAAAGGATAATACAAGTTTACTTGAGATACCCAAGAAAAAAAGAAATGATGAGTTGTTTCATTATAAAATTTGAAGTTTAGAAATTTTGGATTTCTTTTGTTTCTTACTCAATCAAATGGTTTAACTTTTTTATTATTTTTTCTCTAAAATATTAAAAAAAAACACAAACTAATTTTATCTTTCATTCTCATCTTAGTTTCAGTTAACTTCATCATAATCAGTTTGTTGGGGATTTTATGGCTTTAAGATTAAACAAGTTGGTGGAAAGGATAACTTTTCTTTTTTTATGATTCACTGTTTAGACTGTGTCAGCACATTTAAATTTTAGAAATTTAAGAAGTGAATAAACTTTTAAGTTTATTTTTTTTATTTCGGCAATTCTAGTAATAAAATGAACCATTTATTTTTTTAGTAAATTATTCAAATCGTCCTTCAATTTTAATCCTTCAATTTTAAATTATAATTAAATTATTCTCGAATTTTATTTTTCTTACACATGTTATCCTCCTAATCATCTATATAATGCATTATGCGTAACTAAAATTAATAAAATAATATAAACCATATAATAAAATCGTTGTCCACTAATATTGTTTATCTAAAAAAACAAAAGCATGCATTTTCATTAATCAATAGTATCATAATACAAAATGTTTTATAGGTCCGGCGAAGAAACTTCCGACCAAGAAAACATAAAGGAGGCGACGTCCTTTTTTTCTATTTTTTAAAAAATTTGTTATATTATTTATACTATATTTTATGTTATCAGTCGGCGTAAAATTGAAGAATAAAATTTGAAAAGACTATAAAGTTTGATGTCACTTATTGAAATTTACTCTATATTAATACATCAAAATCTTTTCATAAAATTTCGATCATTTTATATCAATAATTATCAGCCACTATAATATAATATTATTATTAATTCAAATAGTAATAATCTAAATGATCGATTAATTTAATAGAAGATAATGCATCAAAAGGCACAAGTAGCCAAGTAGGTTAATAAGAATTTGGATGAATTTAATCATATTGCTTTAATCTCGTAATTTTACTAAATTCTCTCAATTTTAATGTAAAAAAATAAAAGATTATTTTCATAAATCTCACCTAAATTATTACGATTTTTCACGTTTCCAGTCCACTTTTGTTATATTTTTCTATACTTTTACTTTTTTCCAATTTATGAAAAGATTAAATTACTCCTCCATGTAGAAAAATATGAAATGTCAAATATAAAAAATTAAATAAATCATTGGAAGAATTAAAATGGTAAATAAAAAAATTATTTATGAACAAAACTAAATTACCCTCCTCCGATTTATTTTTTTATATTTATTATTTGATGTGTTATAGATGGAAGGGTAATTTAGTCTTTTTCATAAATAAAAAAATTAAAAGTGACAGAAAATGTGTAGAAAAATCGTGATAATTTAGAGATATAAAAAAATAAGTCTATAATTTAAGATTAGATAGTGAAAATTCGCGATAATTTAGAGGATGCTTTTTTTCCAAAACGATTCACTCAACTTTTTATGTTTCCATATTCATATTACTTCATAAAGATCAATCGACCATTTTATATTTTGACTATCATACAGCGATGCCATAAATATCATCAAGACTAAATGCATAAACTAGTAAGAAAAAATACTAAACAACAAATTAAACCATTAAATGTTTTCAAGTTGGACGGGGGAATTAAAATCTTGATGTAATTGTAAAAATTGGTGTGCGATTAAAATACATAATAATGGATTTGTAAAAACTAGGTGATGAGTTATGTATTGAAATCTGAATCGTGATTTTGCAAATTAATTTGACACTTCACAAATCTGTTTTGCTAAATATTCGACTAGATCTCTACGAACACATATTTGTTATTGAGTTTATGTATTGGAGATCTATAACTTTTATGCTTTTATCTAACAAAGAAAATCTTTTATTATATAATCAATTATTTTAATTTCTCACTCACAACTTTCATAACTTAAAAGATCTACGACTAGATCACATTCAAATATCAAGAAAAAAATCTCTGGCTCAACGAGTCCCTGTTGTTTTACCTTTTCGGTTTCAAATTAGTTAAGTACTAATAATTGTGGATATTAAAAATTCTCATAGATTTGGATCGGCATAAAAAATACAAAAAAAATATGGATCATTATTTGATTTTTGTGTATTTTTTTATATTTGAAATATGATAAAAATTTAAAGGGCAGATATATTAATAATTGAATAAATTGAAGGCAAAATATATGATAGGAAATATTAAGATAAATAGATCAATCTTTTATGGAATCACAATCGAATTGGTTTGAGTAAAATTATTTTTGAATTTTCTCATCAGCATTTGATCCGATCAAAAATATGTTCGAGCTGATGAGAGGCCGAATTTTGCATGAATTAGGTCAAAATTCATGGGGATCGGCCTCCAAAATTCAACCCAACAATTAAAATGAAGAAAGGGACTTTTCATGTTTGGAAAACATTCCTCTACAAGTTTTTTTCCTATTTTTAACTTCGAAATGGACGGTCTTATGACTATATTAATATTTTCTATAGTGATAGACAAAGGTGCCAAAATGGACTAAATTATATAAAAAATAATTGGACAAAAAAATTCGTTCAATCAAATTGATTTGAATATATATATATATAGGGGTGAAAGTGGTTCGGGTCGGGTGATTTTTTAGAGCGTAAAAAACCACTTTATTTTTTTCGAGCAAAAAAACTGACCTAGGCGGTTAATAATAGTTTTTCGGGTCGGGGGACCTACTTAAAATAATATTTTTTTAAAAAAATAATAGACATTAGATACATCGCAAAGTATGTTCACGAAAATAATATTTAACTCTAAGTTCATAAAGAAACTAAACTAACATATTATCACATTATAATTTAAAATATTATAGTTAATTTTATACAAATTTTATTAAAATAGATTAATAACTTGATGATATTCAAGTTTAACTATAACATAATAAGTCAACAATATAGCTAATCTAATAAATATGGGTAAAAAATGTAAAACTTTGAAATATTATTTCAAAGTCGAGATAATATTTTAATTATAATATTTTATAAAATATATATTTAGTTTGGGTCGGGCCCCTCCGATTTTTATGGTTAGGAGCCCTAATTTAAACGGGTGATTTTAATTATTCTAAAAAATCAACCTAATTTTTAGTCGGAGTTCGAGTTTGCAATTTTTTCGGGTCAGTTTTTTCGGTTTGATTAGGTTTTTTAGGTGAGTAGGTTTTTTCTTACACCCATATATATATATATATATATATATATTTATTGTGCAATTAAAATTGGGGGACTCTCCAATTAATATTTTTTTAAATGCGCCTAAATGTAAATATTAATGTTCTATCTCTTATCTAGTTATCTCGTTATATAATAAAAGTTGAAATTAATAAGAATACTTTTTGCATTAATTATAAAAAAATGGTTAAGGTCATATCGATTTTTTGTTCAGAAAAACATCAATTGTCATCTAGTCGGTGGATTTTTCGAATGATTTTTTTTATGACACTATTTTAGTAGATTAATATTTTAAAAAATATATAATAAATTAACATGAATTTAAAGTATATTTAATTTCATAGCTAATATAGGATATAATACTAGAATTATTAAATTAGAGTTTCATAATGTGATAGTAACATATTAAATTATATATAAAATTTTATATCCATAATAAAAAATATTATTTATGAATTAATTATATAAATAAAAATTAATAATTAGAAATACTCACCAAATTCTTATGATTTTTTCGTGTAGAATTCTAATTTAAATGGATCAATTTCGCTCTATTAAATAATCGCCTCAATTTATATTCAGTTCTCTAATTTTTTTTGTACATGGAGTAGATTTTTTGGGTCGGTATTTTTTTTATACCCCAATCTCAAAGCACACTGATGTTTTTTTATTATTAAAAAAACTATTTACTTCATCTTTCAATTCCAATCGATTCTTTTCCCATGTTTGGGATAATGGAAAGGAAATCATTTAACGAAATCAAAATTTGTGATAAAATGCATTGAATTGATAAATTGAGGTCGAGGTGTCAAAAAGGAAGGCAAAGGGGATAACGATGATGACGAGGCGGCCACTCACCAATCAAATAATGCCAACTTTTTTGTGACGTCAAACAAAAAAGGAGTCCAATTGAATCACTCGAGCTTGCTTAATGTCCATCCGATAAATTGCACATGTTTATAAATATATTATTTATATTATTAAATATATTAGTCATCAAATTTTGTCACTTTTGTATAATAGTTTTGCATAATTCAATGTTCTTTTATTATTTTTCAAAACTCTTAGTTGATGTTTCTTAATATTCAGTGTTAAATTTTATATTGTGCTCCTAATATTTAAACAGATTTATATTTATATTAATTTCTTACTTAAAGTGCCGACCTCATCTAATGGGATAAGATTTTGTTGTTGTTGTTCTTAAGTCTAAGAGAAATTATTCTGCATTTCAGTATTACTTTTCTTCTTCTTTTTTAAAGTCCTGTGACATTGATATTCTTGAAATTTTATTTCTATACATTAGTATTTATTATGAGCACTGCATAATTATTTATATAGATATTCGACAAATTTACACAAAGCATAATCTTTGAACTTTCTAGGTTATTTTTTCCACATAAATCTGTAAATATATTTTTCAAACGTGGTCATCTACCTCACTCAATCTCTCTCATCCACATTTTTATTGGTCTGAAATAAGAAAAAAAAAACGAATCTTAATAAGTGTTGCATTTCCGTTCGTGGACTAAAAAGATTTTAAATTATATTCTCGCATACATTTTTTCCTCATAATTTTGTCTTTAAATTAATCACGTATGTAATTAAATCGTTAGAACTATGCACCATGAAACCCAAACAAATTGAAAATGCCACTCGGGTAACATAATATATTTATTAAATAAACTCCAATAATAAATTCACGTTGGCCCCAAAAACTACTAATTTTGATTGATGGCGACTAAGTAGATCACCGACGAACGCAATTAAATATTAAATTCAATAATATAATAATGAAGCTGCCTCATCTCAATGCTCTCTCTCTCTCTCCCCCCTTCTCTCTCACACATAAAATGTATTGTAAAAATTAATGGCTGGCATGGAGCCCGGTGCCCATCGAAATTTCTTGGGCGTTTATTGATCATTAGTCTCTCTCAAATACACGCTATAAAATTCTTTTTTTTATATATTATTTGTATTTTTATCGGTAGAGTTATTAACAACAGACTAATGTTTAAACGTACATGATAAGAATAAATTATGATCACATGAGCCACTCTTAATTTTGAATATGAAGCTACTAATATTCAACTAATGCTCGATCTCATTGATGTTCGAGACTCTTGGAATAAAAAATAAAATAAAAAATTTTGATCAAAATTAATAATTAAAAAAAAAACAATTTCGATACAACTATATCATGGGGACATTATACTCATGCCAACATATCGATTTAAATTAGATTAAAATTATTAGCACAAAATGATGCAATATTTATTTATTAGATTAATGGCACAAGAAATTAATTTGGAAACTAACTATTTTCACCTGAATTTATATTTGTTATAGGTGAGATAATGAAAATTTTCCTTTTCTTTTTTTCAATTGTTACCCGAAGTCATCCAACCTTATAAGTTATAACACCAACTAAAATCACGAATTGCAATCTTGATCCATTCTAAACAAACATATTATATATATATGCGTGTGTTTAATTGGTGAAAATTACTTAATAGATTTAATTAATGCGAGTCGGTGGCCGCACACCTCCAAAATCCTTGCACCTGTTTTTGGTATGGACATTGCCACCGGACCCAATCCGACAAGGTCCATCTACTTTGTAAACTTCGTGTGCGTCTCGATCGTGCTGCGGTCGGATGCCCTAATTAATGCAACGAATCAAGTGACGCAATCTTTTTCTATAATATCATGTATAAGATCACTGATTTTTTTTAATATAATACAAACGTGAAACTTCTCCTTATAGCACTCGTTCGATTGAGATTCGCTCAACCTCTATTCAAAATGGAAAATATTTTGAAAGTATATGATATATATAGTATGAGATTAATGGGGTGTAAACCCCTCTTAGGTGTAATCCTGTGTAATGCCTAATCTGGACCATCCGTTTTAGATCAACCGTTCAGAACGTTTTCTCTTTCTCTCTACTCTCACATGCTCTTTGCGATATCATGCCCATCGACAATCGAGCGGGGCAGAGAGGGTCGGTAGCCGGTGGAGGTCGAGCGGGGCAGAGAGGGTTGACAGCCGACGACGGTCGAACGAGGCAGAGAGGGTCGACGACGCCGTCGAGGATGTGAGGCGATGAGGGCATGGGAGAGGGGCGGATGCGGGGGCTCCGTTGCTCGCAGGAGGACTGGATCGAGGATGCCAGCAACAATGACTTGTAGGGGGGGCGGCGCGGATGTGGATAGCGGATGACGGATCGGGGATGGCGGATCGGGGACGGTGGATCGTGGACCGGGGATGATGGATCGTGGACGATGGATCAGGGACAATGGCGGACAACGAATGGGGATGGCGGATCCAAGGGCAGTGGACGACGAATCGAGGTCGGCGGCGCAAATCTGGAGAGGAGGCGTGTCGACGCGAGCTTGAAGACAACGACGGAGGAGAAGAGGAGAGGTGGTCGATCGGGGCGGTGGTCGCAGGTGATAGGGGGTGCCGACGCGCCGTCTGTCGGGGACGATGATCGCAGTGGCTGGTAGCTCTCAAAGGAGGGCGATCAACGACGTCGACGAGAGGAGGGCTATCCGCGACCGACAATGTCGACCAGAGAGGTGGAGGGCGATCGATGACGTCGACCAGAAGGAGGATGATGACATCGCCCGCGAGTGAAGAGAGACGTGAGAATAGAGAGAGAGCACGTGAAAATCGTTGAATTTAGACCAAATTTGATCTGAACCCTTAAATTAGGAGCTACACATGGTCACACCTGGGGGGTGGTTACACCCCATTAATCCCTGTATACACACAAAGACATCTACTTAATATACAATACTTCGCCAAATGCCAATGCCTTATTAATAGTTAATTTTTCGATAATTTATGGATTATAATGACGACTAGTTCAACCATTAATTTCTTTAAACATATATTGATATATGTAAAATATATTTTTCTTCTTTCTTGCGTGTAACGAAAGCACCTAAGCTAACTACATACGAAAGCAAAATTCTTTTATACTATACGAGATAGATCAGCTTATGGAAAGATGATAATATTTTTTTTAAAAAGAAAAGGTAGGGTAGGGCAAAGACAAGCTAGGAATTAAGCATACTAGAAGGTCGTCAATGATTGGGATGACTTGTACGCTGACTCAAGCGCCAAGCAAACATTCTTTTTCTACATATTTCGAAGGAGAGAGAGAGAGAGAGAGAGAGAGAGAGAGGAAGACTATACGTCGATGGAGACCCATACGGCATCCTAATTCAATGCTAAATAATATGCCTCTTCTGATGCTATCTCTTTGACTCCGATTTTGCCCCTGGACTCGTCCAAAGACGTAAAACTATTAAGATGTAACATAACTAATCCAAATTTATATCATATTAAATTGATATAATAAAAGAAACATTTTTTTTATTTTAATAGTTATCATTTTAATTCAAAATTATCGTCCAATCAATTCTGTGAAAATTTATCTTATATATCACATTCAAAATATCGAGTTAGTTAGTGCTCAGTAGTCTTCAACATGAATAAATTCGTACGATTGCGGGGAAAGGAAAAATAAACTTTTTTTTTAAAAAAAATTGACATCTGATTGAATGGATTTGAGATACTCTTTATTAATTGAAAAAAAAATCATCTTCCTGTCTGAAATGAAAGTCAATATTTAACATGCCATTATCGGAAGTTATTGAATCGAATATATGTTCTAAGTTTGTATTCAAAGGGAAACGTCGATTCAAGCATTCACTCCATGAAAATCGATTCATGAGCAAATGTCTTAACATTTTTTTGGATTTCAATCTTTTTTTCGGTAGGAACGTGCTACATAATTTTTTGTCATTTAAAAACTAGGATAATACCATGCATGCACATAATATATGCCACGTCATGCACTAAAAAATCATTTAAAAAGTTTTAGAATTTTAGATGTTGTTTAGTTAAGTTTATAAGTTATTTATAAGTTAGTTTAAAAAAGTCACGATGATTTAAAAATATGATTGATAAAGATATATCAAAATTACTTATAAATTAAAAAAATAAAATAAAAAGGAGAGTGTCCTTAGTTTTTTTTTAAAAAAAAGTTAAAAATAAATCTCAGTCGAACCAAACCTTATTCGTGTCAGTCCATCTTGACCAAATAAATTATTTATCTGTGTTAAAAGATTGCAAGACATTGTTTCACAAGACAGGAGGAGTTGTAGCCACAAGTAAAACTTTTCCAACTTCAACGACGAATTGATGATTAACAAAAGATTTCCATCACAATTATGTTTACAAAGTTTATATATACATTTCTATTTATAAATCATATAATTTTAAAAAAAATAATATTGGTAAATCATAATCATTAATTTAAAATTTATTTAACACAATTATACTTATGCATAATGTATTTATCTTTTTTATCTTTTTGCTTTCTACTCATACATGTAATAAATGTAGACCCCATAAATTTAAAATTGTGGACATGCCGGTCCTATCTATGGTGGCCACCCTTTTCGCACGTACTCGGACGCCATCTCACTTTTAGGAGCTCCACGTATAATAATAAGTGTTTGGTCGGCGTCGATTTAACATCCATGGTGACGTAGACATCGAATTATACGCCTAGCTACTTAGGGCAGAGCAAATTCGGGATCGGATCCGGATCAAGGCGGACTCGGTCCTGGCCCGACTTTTGTCGAGTCAAAAATTTTCAGATCCGATACCGGTCCGGAATCGGGTCAGACCCGGTAGATCGGGAATCGGACTGGGTTTGCATTCGGGAATCCGAAATTAGGTGTGGCCGATCTGATCGCTGACGGCCGATACGATCGTTGACGGGCGGATTGGCCGACGACTGCCAGATCCGACGCACGACAGCTGGATCTGACCGCCAGCGGTCGATGAGCGTCCGAATCGGTCACTGACGCGGTCAGATCCGGTTGCTTGACAGATCCAGCGGTTGGATCTGGCCGCCAATGGCCAAGCCGGCCGCGCGAGTGGTCGATCCGCGTGCGGCCAGATCCGACCGCCAGGCGACCGAATCTGGCCGCCAGGCGACCGAATTTGGCCGCACGCAGTCGGATCGGTCGCCAGGCGATCGGATCGGCCACTTGATCTGACTGAATCTGGCAGTTGTCGGCCGATCGACCACCTGGTGACCGATCCAGCGGTTAGGCGACTGGATCGGCCATTTGATCTGGTCGATTCGGCGGTCAGGCGACCGGATCTGGCCGCGTCAGTAACCGATCTGGCCGTCCAGGCGGCCGGAGTTGAGAGAGTCAGGAGAGGGGAGAAGAGGACGGCCAGAGTCGAGAGTCGCCGCCGTCGTCGCCGCCGTGAGAGAGAGGGAGAGGGCGCCGAAATCGTCGGTGCCGTCGTGGGAGAGAGGGAGAGGGCGAGAGAGAGGGGAGAGAGAAAGGGAGAGGGCGAGAGAGGTGGGAGAGAGATAAAATGAGAGGTGAGAGGAGAGAGTGAGTTTATATAAGACTTCACACCGCATATCTCAGTAACCTTTTGGGCCCAAGCAAATGTCCTGTCATATTTATTGGAACGTGGCATCTAATTGTTTATGAATATAGTATGAAATTTAATTTTATTCATTAGATTTTAAATATAGTATTGTAGTTTATAGTTAGAACTACATATATTTATGACTAAAATTGTACATATAAGGAATTGTGTCATTCACATTTAAATCTTTTCCTATATGGATAGTTGTAAACTTGTAATAATGAATCATGATCATAGTTAAATAATTGTATGCCACTAATAAGATACTGTTGGATTTTTATATTCGAATGCAGACTATATTTATTACAGTGATATTTCATCAACATATGTTTTTTTTTCTCGAAATTATCAAACGGCTTAAAAAATACAAAAAAAAACATTAATGAGAAACATTTATGTAAAAAAAAACACACACACACAACGTGAAAGAAAAATCTCGCCCGTCTTAGGACGAATTATTTTCACAGTTTTGATAATTACTTTGGGAAACATATACTTGGAGAGCTTTAATTAATATTCTTCATGCATAAACTATATATTCCTTTCTTGATTGATTGCTTCCTCTCTCTACATATGATCCATTTGACGATTTGGATTTGCCTTTTTCCACCGCTTTCTTGCAAATCTATCCATCACATGAGAAGCCTTCAACCTTACTACTAATTGTTTGTGCATCATGCCAAAGTACATATAATATCGGATTATCTTCTTCCCTTCTTCACACATAATCTGAAAGGACATGCATGATTTAAATAAGCCAGAAATCTTGAACAGAAAAGATTAAGAAGCCGATGCTTGATTTGTTTGCCTTCCAAAATCTGTGGACCAAAATATATAGAGCTTGATCATTGACCAAGCAAAGGTTGGCATGATCATTGAGCTTTAATGTATAAAGATGCCAAAGTTCATATTTTAGAAACATGTATAAATTATATATTATCATTGATTTTTACGTCAACAATCATATGCCTACGATACAGAAAAGAAGGAAAACATGTCTAAAATTAAGTTGGACGTTAAATTCAAATCAGAAGCAATTAATATGCCATATCAGCCCTTTATTCCTTGGGCATTGCTTCCAATTGAGGCCACCCAATGCATGAAAAATACTAAACCCAATCTCTCTTCTTGTGGCAACCCGCTTCCTTTCTCACTCTCCATCTCTCTCTCTCTCCCCCATTCTCACTCTCTCTCCATGCAACATCCACAACATATAAAACTTCTCTGACCCCTCCCAAATGCCTCCCCTTTTCTTTCTCTTCTCCCCTTCCCTGCAGTGCAACTCCATCCATGGAGGCATCAGCTACCTGGAGCTTGCTTCTACTTGTTTCGGTGCAACTCCTCCTTGTCAGGCTATCTGCTAGCAGCAGCTTCACCATATCCAACAACTGCCCTCATACGATATGGCCGGGGACGCTGGCCGGCGCCGGCACGCCGCAGCTTCCCACCACCGGTTTCAAGCTGGAGTCCGGGCAGACCGCAACTATCCCGGCGCCGCCTGGGTGGTCGGGCAGGATATGGGCGCGGACCGGGTGCAACTTCGACGTAGAAGGCGCCGGGACGTGCCAGACCGGGGACTGCGGCGGACGAATGCAGTGCGGGGGCACCGGAGCGCTCCCGCCGGCCACGCTGTTCGAGATCACGCTCGGCATGGGCACGGATGAGGATTTCTACGATGTGAGCCTCGTGGACGGGTACAACCTGCCCCTCGCAGCTGCGCCAAGGCTGCCGCAGGGCGAGTGCAACTCCACTGGATGCGTTGCAGATCTTAACAGCGGTAACTACTCATTATCTTCTATATCTGTGATATTTGATATCGATCAAACTCTTTCTGATAAACAAAAGTAAATTGCTGTCAGCCTGTCCGAAGGAGCTTCGGTTGGAAGGCGAAGATGGAGTGATCGCGTGCAAGAGCGCCTGCGAAGTATTCGGCCTGGACGAGTACTGCTGCAGCGGGAAGTACGCGAACCCGACCTCATGCAAGCCGTCCTTCTACTCGACCATCTTCAAGACCGCTTGCCCAAGGGCGTATAGCTATGCGTTTGATGATGGAACGAGCACCTTCACCTGCAAGGCCTCTGACTATGCCATAGTCTTCTGCCCGGCCACCGTTAGCAGGTGCAGGCCCTCTTTCATCTTCGATTACAACTGCGCTCTGAATGGGAGTTTTGTTTGCATATAAAATTTTGATAATTCAATCTACTTCTGAGTTCTGACATGTCTATGTTGATTTCCCATATAGGATGAAGAACTCAAGTGGACCTTCCACAGCTCAACCCGTACAAGATGGTGGTGATGATGAAAACCAACCTCAGGATACGGCCTCCTCAGCTAGCAGACTCTCTTTTCAAGCAGTGTTCTTTCTTCTGCTCCTCTGTGTCCTGCTGCAAGATACATAACGAGATCCGGTTTACCTTACCTAATGGGTTGGACTTGCATGCAAAGTCATGGAGATGGAGACTCACTGAAGAACTACGATTGAAGATTGCAAAGGAAACACTTGATCAGTGTACTATGAGGCCAGCATCCAACAAGTGTACATCCATTGTTCTTATCACGGATTAAACTCAGGGAATACAGAGGGACACAAAAGAACAGACAACCTTTCTTTGGAGCCGAATAAATTATTTTTGAGGGGGGCATATGCAACAGAAATCTTGTCTGATTTTACTGCCTTGTAATGTACAAGAAAAGAGATGAGTAAGTGAGAAGGCTTGTTGATCTTCAAGAGGCTGAACATGAGATAAGGCAGTGGGAAGAATGACATTCATATTGGGCAATTCTGAATCTCTGATATCTGTATTTGAACTTGTACATTTTATTCATTGACACAAACCTCATACTTAAGAAGATTTATTTATTTATTTATTTAAATTTACTTCTTCCTAATGGAAACATAAAGTGGAACAGATCAGTGCTTGATATGGCTAACACAAATGGGATTTTCAGTCTGAGAAAACTTCAGGCTGCAGAAGATCATGATATTATTTGTCTGCCGAGTAGCAAAGTTCAAAATTTCCACAATTTATTACAGTATCTAAAGTTGTTAGTCTTGAATGTTTAAAATAAAACTGAAAAGGAGTAACAAAGCTCAAATTTTCCACATAATTTATGAACAGATTATCCACATAACCTAACTTAGTAAGATCTAACACTACAAGAAAAAAATGGTATTTCCGACAGATTCATCCGTCACAAATCTAAAAGAATCCATCGGAAATCGTGGTCTTCGACAGCTTTTCATTTCAGAAGAATCCGTTCGAAAAGTGGGCATCGCAAATAATTTTTGACAGACAAAATATATCTGTCAAAACTTTCAACGGAGGAACATCCATTAGAACTTCCGACGACACCACATCCGTTGGAACTTTGGACGGTCACCAAACAGTCGTAAGTTTCGATGGATATGGCGTCGTCGGAAGTTTCGACGGATTGATCGTCAGAAATGCCTTCCAATATTTAAAAAGCAAAAAATAAATAAACCAAAATTATGAAAAATATTTTCCAAAATGTGAAAATATCTTTTAAAATTCCTAAATAAAAGATTTAATTGCATAAAAATATTCAATTACAAATTTATCTAATGATCGTCATCGTCCTCATATTCGCCGCACATCATTATCTTCATTTTTTTATGAGCTCTTAGCATTTGTCGCTCTTGTTGCTCAAACTCCTGTTGTACCTCTTGTCGGACCTCTCGTTAGACCTTTTGTCATACATCCACCAATCGTTGTTCCCACGTGTTATCGAAAAGTCATTACACATATTGACTTGGATAATCAGATATCAACTTATGGCCGTATTCAATATCCGCATAACTTGGATAATCCAAGACCGTATATGTGCCCCTTTTTTATGCCAACGTGATCCATCTAAAATTGTCGAGACGTCAGCGATGTCGTCCCTTCCTACGTGGCCTATTTAATATGCTCGACTTCTTTTATTTTGCAACCCTCCTAACAAGTAAGAAGTGATTATTATCATACGTTATGAAAATGACATTTGTTATGAATATATATATATTCTTACGTGTGTCTTCCGAACAAATGATGATATCCATTCTTTGTTTTTTTTTCTCATGGTCATAAATCTCAAACTGGATATTTGGGAATGGAATTCACACTAGTGAATATATAAATATAACATCACAGAAATATAAATTAGACTTTGTTTAATTTAAACTGAGAATATATTTATTTCCACACAGAAATTTGGAGGTGGCGTAATTATAATCCAAGTAAATTTAGAGGAAATATTTTTTTAATTAAAATTCCGTTCAGAGTTCCAATTTAAAATCCCATCATTATAGTTTTGATTTACAATAAATTAACCATTTCTATCAAAGTATATTATCCTTGATTGCGCTATTCAATGAGTGGATTGAGGGGTTGTGTAATTATAATGTGGTCCAACAACAGTAATTATAAGATGAGATAAGATTATCTCTCTCTCTCCTCCCCCCTAATATTTGCTATTTTGCTCTGTGGACGCCGTAAAGATGCGTCGGAAACGGCCACACACGTGAAGTGTCTAAGGATAATGACAAATATTTTGGACCTCTGTCTCTCTCTCCCCTCTCCTATCTTTCTCTCCCCTCACGTGCACCCCGCCCGAAGGGTCACTCTTATGGTACGTGGGATGTTTCACACTAAATTTATTATTATCTTTAAGTAATTGCCTTACAGCGTTTAGAAAACGATGTCAATTCCCACACCATATTATTCATCATCGAGCTTAATTAATTTGATTATATTACTTTGAAAGCATATTTGACAATGGTCGATAGACTCATAATTTATTTACATTTACAAAAAATCGAATTTGAAACCTTATTTAAAATTCAACTAATTCTTTGATTTTGAATCGTGTCAGAGACAAATAAAGTTAATTTTTTTTTATTCACAAAAATTTAAATTCAGAGCGAGAATAATTTTTCACTTTACCTTAATTCAACTAAATTTATTATTGAAATGATGAGATAAAAAATATTTAAAAAGCGATTATACTTAATAAATTTAAAAATATTTATTAAGTAACATTTTTCACTCTACCTGAAGCTTGACATCATATAAAATCAGATTATTTTGTTAGAAAACGCCTTGAAATTTTTAGGCCTCCATTTTGTAGTAACATCATTAACCCAAGAATATATTTTTTATCCATGTTCATCGGATGCATAAAATGCCATTTGATTACATAAATCTTGTGTCGCTTGCATGACCCCCATCAATAATAATAATAATAATAATAATAATAATAATAATAATAATAATAATAATAATAATAATAATAATAATAATAATAATAATAATAATAATAATAATTCACATACTTAAAACTCCAAAAAATATAAATTGCTATTATGTTCTATAACTATTTATTCAGATATAAAAAATAAAGTAATAAACTACAAAGCTTTAGCTTTCTTTCTTTCCAACCTTTTCTTCTTCACTTTTTTTTATAGTTCACTTCCTCACATATATAATTTTCTTCTTCTCCAAAGAAATGTACACAACACAATGATCTCTATTCTTCTTCAACTTCTATTTTTTCCTTTCGGAGGATTAATAATAATAATAATAATAATAATAATAGTAATAATAATAATAATAATAATAATAATAATAATAATAATAATAATAATAATAATAATAATAATAGCCTAATTTCTTTCAAGACTATTTTTTATTACACCTCTATTGACTATTATTTTTTTACTAAAATATTTCATTTATTTTCTTTTGTTTTCTAATTTTTAAAAAATTATATTTTGCGCCCATTAATATTCATGTGGCACACAAAAGATTAAAAATTGCAGGAGAGAGAGAGAGAGAGAGAGAGAGAGAGAGAGAGAGAGAGAGAGAGAGAGAGAGATCCCTAAATTTACAAACGTATTTAAATTGTAATATTGCCCCCCAAATCGCAGCAAGATATCACACAAAATAAAGAGGAATAGCTCCTTTTTCTTTCGTAACTTTTTGAACGAAAAATCAGATTCTTGTTTGTTTGTGCTCACGGAAAGAACCACATTCCATTTCCCATTCTTTTCATAATTAAAGATGGGAGAATACAAAAGAAATGAGTCGAGATGAAAAAAGGTAATTTCTGATATTTTGATGCTAGGGTTTGAGCAAGCAAATTTTTTTTTGCAAAGATCTCTTTTTTTATTTTTCTTTCTTTGAGTCGCGTTCCAAGTTTACTGAAGATCTTTAATATTTAAAATTTATTATTATTTGACTAATTCAAAATCAAATAATAAAATAAAAAATGATTTATTCATTAACTAATGTAATAACTTCAAAGATCAATGTCGAGACTACTAGCGACACAAAGAATTGGTCCCAAAGTTGTTAACATGAGTATTTATCTTTAGATTTAATGTTGCTCCTTCCCATATGTCTGGGTAGGAGCGTCCTACCTAACTTTCAAATCGTCCGCTCTTATCGGACGGCTGTTATTTTTGTGCGCGGTTCAGACGGAATAAAAGAAAAAACTATCGATTCGATCGCCGATTCAGCTTGCTGCTTCGTTCCTCCTTTTTTGGACGATTTGTTCTTCGCTCCTCCTAGAAGCGGCGACAAAGAACGCTGCAAATGTTGCAATGCCACTGCGATGTTTGATGTCGATGGAGGGTTGCTACAATGCCACTCGATGGAGGGCTGCTGCGATGTTGTTCGACATCCGGGGCAGCGGCGAGATTGAAGGACCGCTGCGATGTCCGTTGCTGAGCGAGTTCGGGGCAGCAGCGATTGAGATTGAAGGCCCGTTGCGATGTCTGATGCTGATCAAGATCAGGGGCAGCGACGACTGAGATCGAAGGCTTGCTGCAATGTCCGATGCCGATCGATATTAGGGGGAGGTTGTGACCTAGAAGCGGACAAACGAAGAATGAATCTACTTTAGCTACACTGAGATCCTCGAGCTATGCAACATGCTCCTAGCACCTCTTCTTCCTCGTCACGCCCGATTGTTGTCGACTTCGCTCGTCCTCCGGCCCGGCAACATTCGCCCATCCTTCTTCTTCGTCGCTTCTCGTCCTCTTCTTCCTTGGATGACAATCGAGAGCATTCGTTGGAGGACGAGGAAGAAGACGATGATGACTTCACCGCCAATCGTCAACTAGAGGCTCTCCTCACGTTGCGTAGCCTCGCCGTCGCCATCGATGAGGAAGAAGAAGACAAAACACCGAGTAGCAGGGATCACCATTCGCAAGGTCAGCCAGGATGGCATCGTTGTCGTCGTCACCTTCGTCGTCATTGCCGCATCTTAGGGCAGTCGACGATCGTGTGAACCAAACTGGTCAGCATTTAGCGGGCCGATGTTTTTTCCTGTCCATTGAACTGCACATATTATGTCAGCCGTCCCATCAAAACGAATGGCTAAAAACTTAGGTAGGAAACTCGTAACTAACTGAATAGGTTATCTTTTCTGTCTTCCATTGATTTCCTGTTGTTTTTATATGTTTTAATTGAACAAAGATATATGTAAAAAATATATAATCATTTTTTTTGGTATATCTACATGTACGTCTTTTTTAATCATGGGAATCTCGAACAGTGGAACATCTCCATCTTTTCACGTGGAGTCCAAATGTTTCAGTACCACAACATGACGACATAAATCTGGATCAATTATTATTTTATCGTCATTCGAGTAATGACGAAAACATTCGTTTCAAGACAATTATTACTACAAACTTTCTTCATTTTCATATTACATATTATTAATTTTGAAAAAAAAATCAGCATAGGAGGAATGCCACATAATTAAAATTGTATAATATATATATATATATATATTAGTCGAAATATTTCTAATTTCCATAAATTGTTTGTGGAAAAAATATTCACGAAAGAAATATCGATTTATAAAATTTAATACACTATGCATTATCATAAATATAAAAGTAAGTAATAAAAATCTAGGATGCGAAAAAATAATTCAGAGAATAATTATAAATAAACACTACTAAATTACTATTGTTACTAGAACATTTTGACTATGTTTAGATGTGAACAAATGGTTAGAATTAAGGTTTGTTCTATTAAACACATTGTAAAGTTTCGATGGGGCTGTTGGAATTTAAATCTCGGTCAATACGATTTGTTCGTTCGCGTTTTTCAAAAAATCTCGCAACGCACCCTGAATTAGTCTCGAATTCTATGCCAACATTTGTCAAAAGTTCTCTAATTCGAGTTAACATTTATCAAACGTCGAATAAGAACTTATGTGTCACATCGTCAAATTCTGAAAAATTGAGTTCACGAGTTCTCGTGATATTGTCAAACACAGCCTTTATGATTTTATTATTTACAAATAACACAAACTCAAAAGTTTACTCGAGTTATAATCATTTCTAATTTTTTTCCTCGAATTTTAAGTCCTTACAACTTGGATAAATATCATAAATTAATGAGTGCTCGGTTTGAATGCTTGAGTCGAAAGACACGTCACTTGATACAAATTAATAATTGCACCTACTTTTGCTAATGAAATTAATGTGCAAAATGCAAAACCCTGAAACAGGAAAATAATTATGCAAATGTCGTAATCACATTCATAAATATTTCGACGCTGTAGCACCTTATAATTATTTTTAACAAGGATAATTTATATGATAACAATAAATTTTATAATGGTATAATTTTTAATGTCCGCTGGGGCTAATTTAGAATAATTATTATTTAGAATCGAACTCAATATAACTAATTTTTTGTTGGAAGTTAGGATTTAACAAATGAGCTAACTAAAATAAATTTTATATTTACAATTTTCATCAAAGTGGTTTTTATATATTATTTCTAATTGTGATTAATTAACAATATAATAATATATTTATTTTAGTTACACATATACATATATCAGCAAGGTGCATTTTGGGAAACCCACTCCCGAACACTCGTCTCCTATCATTAGCCCAATTATTAAATAATTCGTAGGCCAAATAACGACAAAAACCGACATCCATCAATGGACGCCATGAACCTTTTATACCCTCGCCAACATATAACCTTATCCATCTCAACCAATCAAAACCGTCGAACCACGTTGGGTCCCACCACCCCTCGCGTCGACTTGTCTCGGCTTTACGCACCTCCGCGCGTCATCGCACCCTCCAGCATTTATACCACCATCTCCTCCTCTCTTTCTCGCTCACTTCACTCTCTCTCTCTCTCCCCTCAGTGGCAGAAGCGTGAATAACTGTTCCCGAGATCCTCCGTCACCATTAAAGAGCTCACTGGAGCTCTCTCTCTCTCTCCTCTTTCCCTCAGTCATCGGCTGCCAGCGAAAGCCCTAACCCTAAATCTAGCCTTCTCCAGATCGTTCTCCGGCCTCCAACGGCGTGTTAACCCGGCGCCACCCAGGTCGCGGTGAGCGCTTCCTTCACTCACTAAGCTTCTTCCGAGTCGGGAAGCCCCGGAAAGGGGTTCAGTCGCCGATGGCGAAGGAGGGCATCTGATCGGAACGCTTCTTGCGGCAATGGTACGAATCATACGCAAAGCGCTTTGGTTCTCTGTTGTTGCTAAGAGTGTTGGTGAACTTGGTGTTTTTTTTTTTTGAACTGTTGCTTTTGAAGCCATTGCTTGTTGATAAATGCAAGTGATGTACTAAAGTTACCGTCTTGAGTTCGATGCGTTGACTAGTCATAAAAAGCTACGAAGTTTACGGCAGCAGCACGATACAAGCGTCAGTGTGTAGGCAAGGAGGCGCCGCTTCGTAGCAGAAAGTTTACAGTTTGATAATTTGAATAAAGAATTTAGCAGCTGCAAATAGGTCGTTCGGATGGACAAAGATTTGATCTTTTTTTTCCAGACCGTTCAATGTACATAGAGGTGGCAAACAAGGTTTTCAATGATTAAACTACATTAGACAGTTGATTATTCGGCTTAAACTTCCTCTATATACTTTTCAGTTTCCATATGTTCCAATCATATTGGTTTTATTTACATTGATGTGGTTGGGCGATTACAGTGCTGTGTGGTGGCTTTTCCAAGGTAAGAAGATCAAATATCAAATCTCATTCTTTCTGTGGCTATTTCCTAAGGTGTTAAATCAGCTTAAGGGCTTCTGTTATCCCTCTGTTTCGATGGTGAACCAATTCTAGTTCATCTCGTGCTAGCTTAAAACCGAGATCCTTCAGTAGCTACTGTTTTGGTTTGAACTTTAAACCCTTCTAGAGATGTACTTGGAATATGTTGCTTGGTTGTTTGAACAATTGTTTTTCTTTTTGTACTAATTTGTCAGGTTCGCAACATTGTGGCTTATTGGTTTCCTTCTTAATCCATTTTTAAACTGCAGTTATTTCTTTTTATTCCTTGTGAAACTCTCAGGTTCACATATTAATTATATTTGCTGACGCAGTTTTCCATCTCATACAAATGACTTATTTACAGTTGGCATCATCGAAAGGAAGTACTGCTTATACTATCTCAGCTGATAAAGAGATAAAAATGAAGAGCATGGGACTCTTCTGCATTATCTGCTTCCTTCTACCGATCTTAGTTGTTTCAAATGGAGACGTTTATATTGTGACTGTAGAAGGCGAGCCTGTAGTGAGTTATAGGGGAGGCATAGATGGATATGCTGCAACATCTGTAGATTTGGTAGAAGAAATGGATATTACGAGGTGATATACTGAGTTCATCATTTTCTTTAACAACCATATTGCCCATGGCTTTCTAATTGTTGTCCAGTGTTGCATTTTCATTGTCTATGGCAAGATTGCAGCATGTGTTTTCCTACAATACTTGTTATTATGAATTGTGTTTTTACTTCAAGTTTTCACCATAAAGACCTTAGGACATCTACAACCTACTTCTACTTATTGCATCTACAAGCTTCTGCACACTAGAGGTTCATATAGGATAACATCTGAAAAAAAAAGAACAAAAAACCACCAAGGAAAGTCTCATGACATCATTTGTGCTGCTAACCAAAATCAGAATAAAAGGCTTATTTAGTAGCCAATCAAGCTGATTTGATTTGACTGGACTTATTTGGTGGGACTAGACATAAAGTTTTTAGTTTTGGACTAAAGATTGCTCTATGACAATTCCATATGGGCTCCTCGACTTATTGCTTGCTCCTTCTTCCTTTGCAGTGAATCTGTCACATCATATGGACTTCACCTTGAAAGACAACATGATGCTCTCCTAGACACCCTCTTTGAAGTTGGTACATACAAGAGAATATATAGTTATCATCATCTCATCAATGGTTTTGCAATTCACATGTCTCCTGAACAGGTATGCATCATAGTACACTTTATGAAGTGTGGTACTGCTATATCTGATAAAGGTGCTCTTTTCATTGTCACTGAGCATGTTTTGATTAACTAGGCAGAAACTCTTAGCAGAGCACCTGGGGTCAAATACGTGGAGAAAGACATGAAAGTGAAGAAATTAACAACACACACACCACAGTTTCTAGGACTACCAACGGGAGTATGGCCAACAGGTGGTGGCTCTGATAAAGCAGGAGAAGACATTGTTATTGGTTTCGTTGATTCAGGGATTTATCCAAAACATCCAAGCTTTTCTACCTCTAACTCTGAGCCGTATGGACCTCTTCCTCGATTTAGAGGGAAGTGTGAAATTGATCCAGAAACTCAGAAGGATTTCTGTAACGGAAAAATAGTTGGAGCTCAACATTTTGCAAAAGCTGCGATTGCTGCTGGCGCATTTAATCCTGCAATTGATTTTCCATCACCTTTGGATGGTGATGGACATGGCAGGTAATTCATGGCGACTTGCTGACCTAAAATGGAGTGACCTTTTCATTGTTTCTATAGAAAAATATGAATATACTTTGCTGCTTGCATCAGGATCTGCCTTCATTCTTTGTTACCTAACATAATGCATCACACAATAACTTCTTTCTATTATTTTTTCTTTCTTTTTTGTATCATCAACTTAGAAATTCCTTATTTTTTGCCTAATGATTTATGGTCCTGTTTAGGGTATTGCTTGCTAAGCACCAATTGTTCATTTCTGATGTTGATTTTTCTGTTTTTTTCTAGTCACACTGCGGCGATTGCTGCCGGTAATAATGGCATTCCTGTCAGAATGCATGGACATGAGTTTGGTAGAGCAAGTGGCATGGCTCCACGTGCTAGGTTAGACATTTTACTCATGGATTTAAATTATTTACTGTCAATCAAAGTTTGCTTTTAAGCTTTTTTCTTTCATGTTTTCCTCTTTAGGATTGCTGTGTACAAGGTATTATATCGACTCTTCGGGGGATATGTATCAGATGTTGTGGCTGCCATTGAGCAGGTATAACACATGATTTTCACATTGTTCTCTCCAATATTAGTAACCATCTCCCTTTGTATTAGGTATATCTTTCATTAATATGCATAATGTCTATGAACAGGCTGTTCAGGATGGTGTTGACATTCTTAATCTTTCAGTGGGTCCAAACAGCCCACCATCATCCACAAAGACAACATTTTTAAATCCCTTTGATGCAGCACTTCTATCTGCTGTGAAAGCAGGCATTTTTGTTGCTCAGGCTGCTGGAAATGGAGGCCCTTTTCCTAAAACCTTGGTGTCTTTTAGCCCATGGATCACAACAGTAGCTGCAGCAGTTGATGATCGTAGATATAAAAATCATATGATGCTAGGCAATGGAAAAATCTTACCTGGTCTTGGATTGTCACGTAAGAGTATATTCGTGCCATCATCGGATGTGTTTCGAGAAGCATTGCATGTCTGTTTTCGATAGAAAATTGCTGTTGCTGATAAATTTGAACTTCACTCCTGTAACCTGTTAGGCCTTGATTTTTCCATACTGTTCTTTGCTTATTGATTTTACTATCAACTTGGAGACTGATATTGTATTTCATACGCTGAATATATATGGACATGCATATGTTGCATTATTATTTCTAGGTTTTACATATTGTAGACCAAGTTGGCAAAAGTCACAGCACTCTTCTTTTGGATGTCAATATCTGACAATGTTACCTCTGACATTAACTTCTCCTTTTCTGTTGATAACTTGATGGTAGTAGTTTTCATTATGTGACTATCATACATCTCTAATAGTTGGTAGATTACATCTCTTAAAGTTGGGAGTTTACACTTTTGCATTAGGCATCGGGAAAACACATTTTACTCTCAAGAATAAATAATGAAGACCCATTTTTGAATTTTTACTCTCAAATTGTATTGTTCGCTCTTTTCCTTTATTCTTTTCAACACAATCAAAGAGTTTGAATTACAAAGGTCATGTATTTACATATATATTTACATTTTTCAATTACAGCTGCGACACGTTGGAATAAGTCATTCAATCTGGTTTCTGCTGATGATGTGGTGCTGGATGCATCTGTGATGAAATACAACCCTTTAGATTGCCAAAGACCGGAATTATTAAATAAAAATTTGGTGGAGGGAAACATTCTTGTCTGCGGATATTCTTTCAACTTTGTTTCAGGGACTGCATCGATAAAAAAGGTGTCTCAAACAGCAAAAGTTCTTGGTGCCGCAGGCTTTGTCTTAGCTGTGGAAAACTCTTTTCCAGGAACCAAATTTGATCCCGTTCCTGTAGGGACTCCTGGCATTCTCATCACAGATGCCAGTAAAACCCAGGTACTTAATGAACAAAAGTACTCACGACATATTCTAATTATCAACTTGAAATAATCTGGTCGACTGTATGCACAATGTATTGCAAATTTAGGTGATTTTTGGAACAGTTTACCTTAGGAGGTCCTCAATTCTCTATACTTTGATAACTTGCTACTAGATGAGGTTTATTTGTAATACATGCAAAAATATTCATAACTGTAGTTATGTAATGACACTGTTCATCAAAATAAATGTTTAGATTGCGGTTGTTCCTTCTCCTATTATGTGTTTTGTTTGGAAACTTCTATAGGAACTGATAGACTATTACAATACTTCGACGAAAAGAGACTGGGCTGGTCGACCCTTAAAATTCCAAGCAACAGCAAGCATTGCAGATGGTTTGGCACCTGTTCTTCACAGTTCAGCTCCTCAAGTAGCAGTGTTCTCTTCAAGAGGACCAGATGTTAAGGATTTCAGCTTTCAGGATGCTGATATCCTCAAACCAGATATACTGGCTCCAGGAAATCTTATCTGGGCTGCCTGGGCACCAAATGGAACGGATGAGGCCAATTATGTTGGTAAAGGATATTTTTTTTTATCAAATTTTCATTAATTTTCTTTTCTTTTCATTGAAGTAATGTTCTTTGTTTTTTCAAAAAGTCATCTTTGAGAATTTACAGACCACTTGCATGCTTTAGTTGCATCTTTGGAAGACCCGTACAAGACTCAAAGCCTTTCCCTGATTATCATAATTGATTTTCTAGAAGATTATGTTTTTTATCCTTTCTTCAAAGATCATGGGTTACACAGTATCCCAAAAGCTCCCTAAAAACATTGCTAAAAAATGTTAAATATGTTGCATGGATTCTTTTTGCTTGTGTATTTTTGCTCAAGAAAGATGATATTTAAATTCACTCAAGAGGGCTGTTCCATGGAAATAAGTGGTGTCACAAGCATCACTCTGCAGTATTCATTGCATATGAACAGTCCATGACATAGTAATATAAAAGCTTTTTGACTTGGTCAATCTTAAACAATCCTTTACCTGTTCGTTAGAATCGTGGATAAATATATTGTTGGAACGTCAATTATAAACTTTAGTGTTCATCAATGCTGTTAATATGCGTTCTGTTGAATCCTGGGTAAATATATTGTTGAAATATCATTTATCAACTTTAGAGTTAATTAATGCTGTTAATTCATTCTTTTGTTTGTCCTTGCAGGTGAAGGATTTGCTATGGTTTCTGGAACTAGTATGGCTGCTCCACATATTGCAGGGATTGCTGCCCTGATAAAACAGAAGAATCCCCATTGGAGTCCTACGGCTATTAAATCAGCTTTGATGACTACAGCCACTACAGTAGACCGAGGTGGTAGGCCAATCCTTGCACAGCAATATTCTGGATCAGAAGCCATGACACTGGAGGAAGCCACTCCTTTCGATTATGGGAGTGGTGCAGTTAATCCAAAATCTGCTCTAGATCCTGGACTCATTTTTGATGCTTGTAAGTATCCATATTTTGAGATGAACCTTATGGTACCTCATTATTTTACTAAGAACTTATGATTTTCACCAAAAAATGTCCTACATTATTTTATTAAGAACTTGTGTTTTAATGGAATTTTGTTGACACATTTTTCTAAGATTAAAGAAAAACGTGGGTTCTTTTATGTTCCGATTATCTATTAGACCTCTGCCTTCATTCAAACTATCGGTTTCTGTAGCCTATGAAGATTACATCAACTTCCTGTGCTCCGTGCCGGATGTGGATCCCCATGAGATTGCCAACATCACTAGCACTGCTTGCAATTCCACTACCAACGGCCATCCAGCTGACCTCAACACTCCATCCATTACTATATCCCATCTGGAGGGAACTCAGGTAGTGAAACGAACAGTAACAAATGTGGCTGAAACAGAGACCTATGTCATCGTGACCAGGATGTCACCGGAAATTGCCCTAGAAGCCAGCCCTCCGGCAATGACAGTGCTGTCCGGAGCATCCCGTGAGATCACGGTGAGTCTTACTGTCAGATCTGTGACGGGGAAATACAGCTTTGGCGAGATACTTATGAAAGGTGATAAAGGGCATAAGGTGAGGATCCCAGTTGTTGCAATGGGTTTCAGTAGCTAGAGAGTTGTAGACAAGGTTTTGCCTTTTTCAACTGTTCTTCTAGAATCGTGGTAATATTCGTTGTAGATGACTGAATAATATGTTTTAGTTTCCATATGTAATCTGTATGCCTACATTGCCATGTAAATGTTTAAAAGTACCAACATTATTTGTCCTGCTGTTCTAGATCTTTTCCACGTTTTATTATCATTAGATATTTGATAACATCATCGTTAGCTCCTTTTTGAATCATCAGGTTTGATGCTCCTTTTAATCACCGAAAAGCTCAAGAATATGTTTTTCTTTTTATTTGGGGTGTGCGCTTGTATCATTGCATGGTAATTTTCATTGCAAAAAGCAAGGTTTCCTTAAAACGATTTTTCTGACGAACAATATGAAATAAATAGACTTCAGAATCTGACATGAATGACTAGAGAGCATTTAGATTGAAAGTATGGTTAATTTTACATAGGCCTTCCCTGAATTGAGGGACTGCACTAAACATTCAATTGTTCCTGTGATTAGGGATCAAGAAACTAGAAGATTGAACTCTCAGAGGAGAAAAATGTTAGACTCAAATTACAGGTGACACTAGCTGTCTGTACCAATAATACAAACATAGCATAGAATGGGATCAGGGTGGCCATCTTGTTCACTCAGGGACAATGATGGGCGCTGGAGGGACCGACTGAAGTATGGGGCTGCAATCCCATTCCTTGTCCTTTGTGAGAGCCACAGTGAAGTGCTTAGGAATCCATACTTCTCCTTGGGCCGACCTCTCTCGCCGCAGCCTCCCTCTCCCTCTCCTCCACGCACTGCTTGGCTTCGCGAGCTCTGTCCCAGTCCTTGTTCAGTATCGCCTTGCTCGCTTCGCCCCACACCACGGCCGACTCGGTGCTCCGCAAGCCCTGTGCAAGGGAAATCCACCACCACCCCGTCAATCATGTCATGTTGGCATTTATGTTTGAGCTATTTTTAGCAAGGAATTCAAGGGGCTCTTTGACTGGAATCAGGAGTCTAATTTCGTCTGATTCTAATTGATTTCGACAAATAATGTGACGTTTGGCGAAACCTAAGTCAGAACCTGGTTCAAAAAAAAGAGTTCACGTCCTTGTCTTGGTTCCACCATTTTGGTAGAACCCGGCATCGTAGTCTTTTTTTTTTGAACTTCACGCCGCTTTTTTTTCAATTTCCTTTATTCTTTTTTTTCTTTCTTTTTTCTCTCTCATACATATATCTTATAAAATAAATTATTTATTAAATATAAATTATTTATTTTAATATATTAATATAATAATATTTCTTACTTATTATTTCATTAAAAAATTTAATATTTTATTACATATAATTATTTAAAATGAGTTTTTAATTTAAATAAATTATTTTTTACGAAATTTTTTAAAACATAATTTTTTAATTTTTAATTTTATTTATATTTACTAACAAGATTATATTTTATATTTATAATATCAATTATTATTTCAAAACCCAACAAAAAATTAACCCATCACATCTACTTTTTTCTATCACATCAACTACTTTATTCTCATCATCAAATTTCACTTCATTCAAACACAACTGAAATTACGAGAACTTGATGAAATGCCTGGTTCCTATTGCCAAACGCCCCAGGAGGTTTGGAAGATCAAAGCAACGTCTCTTCGTATTGGCATTTATGTTTGAACCAACCATTTGACGGAATTTAAAGGATAAATGTTACTCTTGATTTTTCTAGTAGATCTCATCTACCTAACAGGCGTGAACAGTTAAACATATCTGAGCTTCCTGTTTGCCTAAGATTGGAGTATTGCTTATGAAATGAAACAACTGTAGTTGAACGAGCACACAATGCTGAGTTCATGTCACGTATGTCACTATTCCAGACACAGAAAAGTGATGCTGACATTACCTCTGGGTTCTTCACCACAGGAGCAGAAAGCTTCGAGATGGCCTTCTTTGCATCATACAGGATCCTGATTTCTCCATCATTAACGTCCTTCAACGAAACAGTCCTGCAAATTAAAAATGGCACCTTATAATTAACTACACATTGTGACTGTAGCCATTACAGACAGTGAAGGAACCGTGTTCACCGCACTGCACCTGTCCCATTGGCCGTTGATCTCGTAGACAGGATCCAGCGAACCCGAACGGCAGATCTTTCCTTTGACGCACCTGGCGCTTCCACCCATGCCGAGGAACGAGTGGCCCCTGTGGAAGCAGACGTCGGCCTCCAGACCGGATGCTTCGCACCGGATCCTGACGTTGCCCGACCAATCGGCGCCGGCGGGAAGGAATCTTATGAACAGGCTCGGAGAATCCATCTCGTACCTCTCCCCGAAGTCATGCAGTATCAGATGCCTCTTCCCTCTGATGACAGCTTCGACGCCAGTGCCTACACAGGAACAAACAGGGGATGAATATTTGATACCGTCACCAAAGCTTAAAACGGAGACTTTGGACCGGACGGCACGGGCACAGGAAAGCGAACGACTAACCGTGGAACTTGGGAACCGGCTGCTGGTATCCGATCAGTTCTATGCCATTCTCTGCATCTGTTCCATGGATTGCAGTCACTGGCGGGTGATGCGAGACCTTTCCAAAGTATATAAGAAGATGAATTCATGCTGCAAGATCGAATTACCAGTTGCAGAGCATTTTTGAGCGATTTTGCTTTAGCTGCTCGATGAGCAGATTGAGCGATCCCCTGGAGACATGATGAGTCTCTCCGAGGATCGGATTGAACGGCGCCTGTCCGAAGATGGCAGGACGCGCAGTCGAGATGCACCACGCCACTACCGAGATGAACCTCTCGAGGCTGTTCCTCCCTCTGGCGCACATGCTCAAGTAGGCCTCACCGCAGCAGTAGATCGTTTCGCCGTAGCACTGGAGCTGCGATTTCGGCATGTTGAACAGAGGAGGAAGCTGCAAAAGTTATGCGCACATCAGAAGTTGCAAGTCCAGTGCACATGTGCTGATTGCATAGGAACATTTAAAATCTGAAGTATAAATTTAGACAAATAGTACATTACACATACACTGCTAGAGCATTAACATAATAGTGTGAGAGATAAAGCATGAAATCGATCACTAAATATTACTACTTGCCTGGAAATGGGTGAGATCGGATCCTGGTCGCACATTACGGAAAAGGCTGAGGAGACACCGGAGGAGGTTGGGCGGACGGTGCTCGGCAGCCAAGCCGCCCTCCAGCGACAGCGGCGACGTCAATACCGCCGCCGCCGCTACCGTCGTTCGCCCTTGTTGCTTCACGTCCTCCTCCTCATCCACGGCCTTCTTCATGACCTGCAGCGCTGTTCCAAAAGTATTATGAAAGGTGCAAGCCTCATCTCCTTGTTCCAAAGGGGAGAGGGGAGAGAGAGAGAGAGAGAGAGAGAGAGAGAGAGAGAGAGAGAGAGAGAGAGAGAGAGAGAGAGAGAGAGAGAGAGAGAGAGAGAGAGAGAGAGAGAGAGAGAGAGAGAGAGAGAGAGAGAGAGAGTTTTAACACTTCATCGAAGTCAATTACTTAATTGCATGCCTCGTTTCTATCGCGAATATATTCTCCCGTCGGTATTGCATCTATCGAAGAGAATTAATACCCTGATCAGACTCATCTCCTTGACGTGATAAGATGGAATATCATACAAACGCTTACAGTGATTCCTTCCTACGGATGTACATAGATCGATCTCAAATTACAACTAATTAAACACGCAATTCAATTAGAGACCAAGATGAAGAAAAAAAATAACAGAACAAGATCAGGAAGAAGTGGCCGTAATAGGGAGGAGATCATACCATGAATCTATCCACAATCTATATGTAGTTGTTGTCTGCTTTCAAGCGAAGCGATCGAAGTATCCACCAGAATTTGACCAGTTCGGAGCAGAACTTTGCCGTCTTCGGTCTCTTCCCGCTCCGCCGGTCGATCACTACGGTCGCCAAGGGATCGAAGAGGGTGAGAGAAACGACGGTGGCCGGCGCCGGAGCCGGCGGTGGGGCTTTGATTTTGGTGTGTGTGGCGCAGGCTTTGTTTTTTTTTAATTGCTTCAATGAGATGAGTTGGGGGATATCTAAAACTAGAGAAGAGGTTTTGTATTTATAGTGCGTCGTTTTAACTTTCGTTTTCTTAAATCAAAAGCAATAACCGTCAGCGTTTTTGGAGGCACTTCTTTTTTTGTTCAAAATTCAAAGGATTTAATTTAAGTAAAAATAAATGTAAATTATATATAGTTAGGAATTTGGAAGGAAAGAAATGGAAAAAAAGGAATATGCGAATTTGTGCACATATAGAAATTAGATGAAAGGTTTCGAGGTGAAATATTTAGGTTTTTTTTTTTGCCTTTCATATCTCCTTTAAACTATAATCTTCAATTTTATTTTAGCCGAAAAATCTCCAAAATTTATTCTCTTAATCCGAAAGGACTAATTTCGATGTCTTTAAATTGATTTATAGCCCTTATTAAATAATTAAAAAGGAAAAAAGATAAAAAAACAGAAAAACCTTGTCATCATCCCGTTTTTCTTCCTTCCTATTTTTATTTTTTTATTTAGTTGGTGAATAAATATAATTCAATAATAAGAAAGAAAGCATAAAATTAATCTGAGATTAGGTGGAAAGTGGAAACAACTAAAAAGTTTGGAGGAGGTAGGTGATTAATAAAATTATAAATATCTATCGAATTAATTAGCATAAAAGAATGGTGAAAACAATTATGTGGCATTTCTTTTGGTTCTTATTTATTTATTTTTCTTCCGCTAGGACGTCTTTTTTATACAATAAAAAAAAATATTCTTTTGTGGGTGGAGAATGGAGATCAAAGTAGCACGTTACGTATAATTGTTGATTAATTAAAGACAGGGGCAAACACTTTGGATACGGTATCTTTTCATATTGCAAAGTTGTATAGCGATCAACAAACAATTAAAAAAAGAAAAGCAAAGAAAAGATGACCAAATCATCTAAACTTTTATATGGCGAGTAATTAACTAATACTTGATTTACACCTCATTTGTATAATTATTATCATGATTCATTTTCCTTTTGTAAAATTGATCGTAATTTGTGTTGGAAAAAAAAGACAAACACCTACGGATGTGATTGTTAAAATTCGTAGGGTGACTATAGTAAAATGAAATAATATCATTTGCATAAAATAGCTAGACAAAATTATCTCAGAACATCGAGATTATCAAATTTTGGATGTAAAAAATGATATATATATATATATATATATAATTAATATGAAAAAAGTGCGTCAGATACACGTACATAATGGGGTTAATAAGTGTATATTAATGAAAGATAAATTATTTAACATATAGGCCTGCTTGGATGTAAAAAAATTGAAGTAATAAGTCAGGGTTTTTTTTACTGTGTTTCTGAATTTGTACAAATTGCGTGACTCAAAATGTTGAATTGTACCAATGAGCTTGGGGAAAAGATATGAAATATAAGCTTCAGTTTTCCCTCTGTTTCTTTGCTGCTGTCTTCAACCGAAAAGGAATGCCTTCCTGGTTTTGCTCCCCTACCATTCTCCTCTTTTCCTGGGATGCTTTTTGAGAAGAGAAGACTATTATGATACCTTGTAAACTTTTCTGTGGTTTTAGTGAACCATTAATTTATAATGATTACTATAATACCTATTGTTTAAAATTTCAACCATTTCGAATATTGGATATCCTAAAGCATTTAATATAATCATAG
This sequence comes from Pontederia crassipes, assembly GCA_030549335.1. Lineage (NCBI taxonomy): Eukaryota > Viridiplantae > Streptophyta > Magnoliopsida > Commelinales > Pontederiaceae > Pontederia > Pontederia crassipes. The sequence goes on along the minus strand of CM060185.1, from coordinate 2,060,665 downwards.
CAAAATATCCTTTGTAATTTTATGTAGTATTAGAAAATTTTACAACCAATAAGTTTCATAGTTTTTCTCCCATCACTTTCCTCTGGTTTAAACTTTCAAAATAATACTCTGAAATATGTCAAAAATCAAACTATGGCACATTGGTAGGCTCCGAAGAATGGAGATCCTGTCCTTTGCAAGGATAGATGTTGATTCTTGCTTTTGTCCCCTTCCATGTACTGGAGCAGATAATTTAAAACATTGTTCAGATATACACAAAAGATCTCAACTTTGGGATTACTTCCCCCTTCAGTTTTGGTTGTTGCTCATGAGCATAAAGCAATATACCAACTACAACGCTCCGCAGCCCAGACAAAGTTTACTGCTGCAGTAGTAAACTTGCAGCCTTTTAGTTGTCAATTATGCTTGTTGATGTAGTTACAACTGACATAGCAGCATCAGGAATTAGGTACCCCTGACTCCCGAGGCTCCTGTTCTGATGGAGCAAGAATCAGGTGTGCTTGATACAAGGTTGTCAGTTTTGTAAGCTTGGGGTTTTGCACGGCTCCAACAATTTTTTCGTCTGCTTCGCATGATCAAAGGTTCCACTGAAGTATGATAATGCTGTAAGCCATTTATACGGCTGTAAAGTTGGAGAAGAGATGCAGCAAAACGTCAAATGCTTCAGGATGAAATTTTCTGGCAAACAAATGACATAGCCTCTTCATCCCATTCCACATACAGGCTCTCCGCTGGACTACTTTCTGCAAGACCATCAGGAGGCTTGAACATTCCATATAAATGTGTTGGATGGAAAATGTAACGCAGTAGCACAAAATGAGAACTACAAAAATGGCCATACGACTAAAGCAAAGCTTACTAAAACGAAGAAGAGGTTATACTTTATGTCATGGTTCCTCAATAAGATGTTTGAAGTTCTACTCAGATTTAACAAAAGAACCTTTTCGAAGTCATGCTTGCAACAACCGTGGGACACTTTATATCTGTAGTTTGATTTAGAAGCTTATTATGAATGGAAGTACATCCACCAAAAATGAAGATGTTTCCATTCTATTGCAAAGGAAATCACTTAGTTACCTTTTGATCACTCGTGACATGAATGCTCTCTTCAATTGACTGCAAATTACAAAGTATATATTTATCATATATATGTGAACCAAAAGAGAAAGCAGTTAAGAAACTGAAGGATCGTACTTCCGTTAAACATACAAAGATAACTGAACATACTGAAATGTTCTTCGAGAGCTCAAACGTAACATCATGAGCCTTATATGCTTTTGGATGCCATTTGCCCTCAGACCAAGTCTGCATGCGTAACAGACCAGTTTGCAATTCCACAGATCAACTAGCTGAAATGAAACAAGAAAGATCCATGTAAATAAGTATTAGGCACAAAGTAGTTGAGACAGTGTGGCAAAATTTTGGACTGATTGTTCATATATGTACAACAACAACAACAACAACAACAACAAAGCCTTATCCCACTAGGCGGGGTCGGCTACATGGATCATACGACGCCATTCCGCTCTATTAGTAACCAAATCTTTTAGTATATTATTCACCAATAGATCTTGCTCTATTAGTTCGCCAAGTGTCCGCCTTGGCCTCCCTCTCTCTCTTTTAATCGGACTCCAAATTATTTGATCTAGCGCATTTAATGATCTTCTCTGAACATGACCAAACTATCTCAAACGATTCTCTACCATTTTCTCACTAATAGTAGCCACTCCGACTCGTTCACGTATATGGTCATTCTTAATCTTATCTAATCTTGTATGACCACATCCATTTCAACATCCTCATTTCGACTACCCCACTTTACGTTCATGTTGTCCCTTCATAGCCCAACATTCACTACCATATAACACTGTCGGTCTTATAGCAGTACGATAGAATTTCCCTTTAACTTTATTGAGTACTTTTCTATCACAAAGAACTCCAGTGACTTTCCTCCACTTACACCAACCAGCTTGAATTCTATGATTAACGTCGTCATCAATCTCACCATCTTGTCTTACAATTGATCCTAAATATTTAAACTGTCACTTGAGGAATTATATCCTCCCATATCCTAACTTCCAAATCGTCTCTAAGTTGTTTATTTGTGAAATTGCAATGCATATATTCTGTTTTATTCCTACTAAATTTCAACGTATTTCTCCATATTTCCAATTTTGTATTAATCTCTTATCTTGAATCAGCTAAAAGTACAATATCATCAACAAATAGCATGCACTTAGGTACCTCCTCTGTGATACTCTCGGTTATAGCATCGATAACTAATTTAAATAGATACGGGCTTAAAGATGATCCTTGATGTAGGCCAATTCCTATAGGAAATTCATTTGTCTCACCTCCGAGTGTCCTAACCCTAGTCAATATCCCATCGTACATATCTTGTATTACCTAGGCAACACTCACTCTCTTCTTTTGCAAGGCTTTCCAAAGTACATCCCTTGGTACCCGATCATACGCCTTCTCTAAGTCAATGAAAGCCATATGTAAGTCTCTTCTCCTACTTCGATACTTCTCCATCATCCTCCTTAGTAAATAAATCGCCTCTGTAGTGGATCTTCCTGGCATGAACTCAAATTCTCTCAGAAATACTAGTCTTCATTCTCAATCTATGCTCAGTCACTTTTTCCCATAATTTCATTGTGTGACTCATAAGTTTAATCCCTCTATAATTTGCACAATTCTGAATATCCCCTTTATTTTTGTAAATAGGAACTAATGTACTTAATCTCCAATCATCAGGCATCTTTTTCGACAGTAAAATCTCATTAAATAGTTTACATAACCACCACACACCTTTTTCTCCTAAACATTTCCAAACTTCAATCGGTATACCATCCAGTCCAACGACTTTACCATTCTCCGAGACTCTAATTCTAGGATAGAATGACCTATTAAGCTCACATTCGCTAACTATCAAGTCCTCCAAATCACAACGGGAACCTTCACATCCATCGTTAAATAGCTTATAGAAATACTCAGCATAGCAGTTGTGCCCTTCCATACCTGGCAGTGTGTTTGTCATATTGAATATATATATTTGTAACCATTAGTGAGGTAGACATCATAAGAAGTGCTTAACTGAAGTATTGATAGACTAATTAACATCAAATACAATAGTTGTCGTTAAGAATATGTAACATGGGAACATTTTGCAATTCAGAAACACATTAAAGACTACATCATAGTAAAAGAATTAGCAATGTTATTAAAACCGGACCGGCCACCCGACCGGACGACCAACTGGGTCGTAGTTGGACCGGTTTGATCGGATTCATCGGGTTCAACAGGATTTTATTAAATTAATGTTATTTAAAATAATTATATATATAATAAATGTTATATAATGGTTATAATTCATAATAAAATATAATAAACAAATATTTAATTAAATATTAATATTCATAAAAAGAGTTTGCTACGTCTCATCAATTGCTAGTAGGAGTTGTGCGAGAAGCAAATGGAGTTTGCTCTTATCCATGGGAAACCGAAAAAGACGGAGGCCATGATTGCAGGCACAAACCGCCATCTCCAGCTTGAGAATGAGGTGAGTTAGAGAATATGAAAAAAGGAGAATTCAATATTACACTTCTATCTGATGAGTGTCTTATAAAGAAGACAATGTGTTGCAGTGTGCATGCAATGCTTTCCCAAATTCTCTGGTCGCCATTAGGTCTCCTTTAGCAATCAAGTTTTTCCCTTGTTGTTTCAGTCTGTGTATAAACATGATATCTTGTAACAAAAGCAGGTCTTGGAAAAGGTAGAACTTCAAATTACATCTATCGAAGAATCTTGGGCACTCAAATTGATGAATTTTATTGTTGGAGCTAATCAATTATTGTTCGAGGGCTTAACTCGTGAGCTTCCGGTGTAAGTTCATTCCTGCTTGTACTTTGTGTTAGAAAATCTTCGTTCATTGAATCAATCTTGTGATTCTCAGTGCACTTTCATCATATGTTTAACTGAAAACTTTAATACAGTTGTGATCTGATCTCAGTAGTTACAACTTACACGTGAACTCTTAGTTTCTAGAAGATTGAGTACGCCAGCAATAATATAAAGATCATTTTTTCGTCCAGTGTAATTTTTTTACTGCAGTTTAGGAATAGTACTTTTACTGAAGAAATAAAATGTTCTAGCTCACATCTTTTACCGTCTCAGAAAAAAAGGTCTGAAGTTAAATTAAACTGTATTATCAGTCTAAATATTAGTGTGACATGTTACTTGGTTAATATTTTTACCAAAATGTCTTTCCTTGATCAAAAGTTATTTTACATGAGATATCAGTACTTATGAGTTATTTTAATAATGTCTCAGAATAGGTATCATTGAAGGTGTATGGATGAACTCCGCCTATATTTTATAGCCGGTCCCAAGCCCGGATAAAGGAGGAGGGTTGTGTTAGGCCCCGACAGCCAGCATAAAATGATGTCGAATCTTATGAACATGGATCAACGAATATAGGAATGGCGTCGTATGATCCATGTAGCCGACCCCACCTAGTGGGATAAGGCTTTGTTGTTGTTGTATTCATAAAAAGAGTTTGAATTTTTATTATTAATATAGTATATTAATTCTTTTATTTTATTCTTCAATACTATTTTAGGGTGATAATATATTAATTAATTTTGACATATATCACTCTCATGTTTATTTTTTTTTCTTTACTTTCATTTTAATATTTTTATTTTTCTATTTCCATTAATTCCACGCTCTCCATTAATTCCCATATTTATTTACTTTTTTATAATAAAAAGATAATAAATTTTTTAATATTCATAAAAAACTTTAAGTTATTATTATTGATATACTATATTAATTCTTTTATTTTATTCCTTGATACTATTTTATGATGATAATAAATTAATTTAATTTTCCATACATCACACTTACTTCCTTTTATTTTCTTCTTTATTTTCATTTTAATACTTTCCTTTTTTATTTCCATTAATTCCTCTCCCATATTGATTTCTCACATTTATTTCCTTTTAAATTTTTATCAATTCTTAATTCAAATACTTTCTCATTTTTTACCTTCCTTTCTAACTTTTTATTTCCTATTTTTTACTTTTATTTCCTATTTTTTTCACTTTAAATATTGAACCGGGTTTTTCAGATTTAGTGCTTGAACCGGGTTTTACCGGTTGAGCCGATTTTTGGCCGGTTCAACTTCAATTCCATTTTTTAAATTAATTCGGACCGGACCAGCAGCCGGTTCGTTGTTGAACAGGTTGAACCAGCCAGTCCCGTCTGGTTTTAATAACCATGAGAATAGTAGAATATTGCATTTTTTACTTGATTTTTAATAACACCAAGATGATAGTAATGACTTACCAAAAAACTGAAATAGTTAACTTATGATTCTTTTTTTTGAGGGGTGGCAGGTTCATGATTTCAACTCTTCCGACTGCATACTTTTAACCAAAGAGTACAAAATTACTTATTTACTGTTTGCAGTGTTCATAAAATTGTTTATCTTGATATGGGTCACCTGATGCAGCAGTATAATGAGTTTGCATACAGTGGATTATTTTACAGATGAACATTTATAAACCACTAGAGGTAGCTAATCACAACAGGAATACCTTGCAATAAAGCTTGAAGTTTTTGTGATAAAGGTTATCAGCAGGAATTAGAACAGCATGTTGCCTCTTGAGAGAGAACCACTGCAAAAAAGACAGCATAAACTTTCTAAATGTTTTTAGTGAAAGGTTCACACTTACTGCAGATACATATACACTCAGAAACTAAGAACATATATGCTTACCCCTTACCCATTCGCATTATCCTCAGGTATGGGTTTTTCTGACAAATACAACTCTTTTAAGTTATTATATATTTTATCAGGTGATTATCTGCATATCATTAATGCCTTAGATTTATCAGCTTAATTGACTTTGGAATGCTGAAGTAAAGTTTATCATAAATGCCTCTATTAAAGTATATTACGGTATATTTCTTGATAGTGTTTCATACTCTACATCACGTTCAATAAAAACAGAAGAGTCACCTTGAAAGGCATCTTCTCCAAATAGCCGGGTATTGAAGATTTGTTGTCGGTTGTTGTACTTGTATTTACTCAACTAAAAAAATGTTTTCTTAATTAGTCTCATAACAGATAATTAATGCTATAAAATATTCCCAATTTTCTCTTATGTTAACAGTGCTTCAGTTCTATGATCAATAATTACTTGGGAAATCTTGATACACGTCATCCATAATGGTTGATATCTAAAGTTTAAAATTCACGAGTACTGTATGAAATGATGTGATGGTTTTCCCGTAATATAGTAAATTGACGTATTAATCTGGTGATTTTCACTGCACAACTTTACAAGAGGAAGTACTGTATGAAATATAAAAGAATCCACCAAAATGTAAGGATTATGTTTATCAGGACAAAGGTGAGGAAACTTGTATTTAATCCCACTACTTCATATGAATATTTGGTGGGATCCCCTAAATTTTTTTCTGGTACAATTATCCACAATACCACTTATTTATGACATTTGTGGAGTTAACGAGGATTACTAACTTGGCACAAACAAGAAGGAGCTCAATAACATATCATGTTGCAAAAAGAATGTAGAAGGCCCAAGGTCAGAAAAAATAATGATGCCTGAATCTGACAGGTTCTTGCATACCTCTTCACTAAGCTTGAGTAAATCTGACACACAATTATATCTGATAGACAATAGAACAGAACATCTTTTGTATAAATACCAAATTTTGATACAACAAGTTAGATGTCGAATTTACCTGGGACCCTTTCCTAAAGTCTTCCTTTTCAAACGCAGGCAACATATCCTCTGAGTATCTACCTGCTCCATGTGGGCCAGGGTCCTCAAAGCTGAAAGATATAACTCAGGAAATTTTCTAAATGCATTATAGGACATTACATAAGGTCAAAGCTGGCTAGTATGGGGAATGCATATGCACACAATTGGGCAACAACTGAAATTCTGATGCAGTACCAGTCAACAAAGCTAATATTTGTCTCCATTAAATAGCTGTACATATAATCAAAGCTATGTAGAGGCACACAACTGCAAGAGAAGAAATTATATCAAAATCCTGATGCAACATTATATAAGCCAATCGAAGAATTCCAGTGTTCAAGAACAAACACCTATCTGAAAGCAATACAAAATGCTGATTGTCAATGTCCTTGAGTGCATTTGCTAGTAGTCTCCTACTCTCCTTTCTGCATCAACCATAGATATCTTTCCACAGGCTACCTGCATGAACATCATGTCTAACTTGTTAGAATATAGATTGTCTCAAGGATGAATGGATATCAATTCAATTCAATCAGTATGACAAATGAATTACTTAGCTAGATAGATAAACAAATTATGGTCACCGGATCAATAAAGAAATATTTTAAACTGTTCAGAAAATTGTCTGAATACCGCTCTTTCTGGAAAGGATGACTTTGGTATTACACATTTGCAATGTCTTAGATGACAATTAAACTAGAGATTTATTTATTTACTTATTTGAGCGAAAAAAAGATCACTAACAAGATGGTACTCATCTAGGTTGCTTCATTAAGTTTAAAGTATTTCGTTTACATATTATTCTAAAAATAAAAAAGACAGCATCTAAAGAATACATAAACACCCCGCTACATATGCATATTCCACTCTCCAAGAGGCCCTGGCATGACACATCAATCATGGGAAATTGTATTATTGAGTTGTATCCAGATAAGCGACATCCAAGCCAAAGGTTGCTTTCTATTTCTACTAGACCTATGCCCATGGGTCCGAGCATGTCTGCATCTGGATCTAAAAGGATGCCAAAAGGCCTCTTCGATATATGACGAATAAAATGCTTTAATAATTATTAATGTAAGATCATGTTAGGAGACACAGGGAATCGGAACATGAGGTGTTGTCTGGTAAATGATAAGACAATGAACAGAAACTGATAAGCTCACCAAGAACAGAGTAGGTAGAAGTCAGAGATCCCAGACCGAGAATATTACAGACAGAACCCAGATGAAGAGGTGGATCAGAGATATTATTTTCTTCATCGTGTTTTATATAATATAAATGTGTTTATGATTACTTGAATTTATGTAGGTTTGGATTGTAACTCCGCCTATGTTTATAGCCGGTCCCAAGCCCGGATAAAGGAGGAGGGTTGTGTTAGGCCCCGACAGCCAGCGTAAAACTTTGTCGAATCTCATGAACATGGATCAACGAATTCGTATGATCCATGTAGCCGACCCCACCTAGTGGGATAAGGCTTTGTTGTTGTTGTGGATTGTAATATCAAAATGTCAACTGATTTTTTTTTCATTTGGAAAATGACATATGAGCTATAGTTACCAAGAAATGAAATTCTTGATTAAGAGTTTAATATTAAGCATCTCGATTGAAGCTGACAAGAAGGAATGCCAGTGGATAACTCATCATCAGGTAAGGAACTTACATGGCATACCTTTTCACTGTGAACTTCCCTTCCCAATAAATAAGGAACTCACATGTACTGGCTTCTCTTTTGATGTGTGCACATAAATGGAGTACCTTCCTTCATGGCCCTATATGTACGGACAAAAAACATGTGAACATAAAAGATTAGCATCCATCAACTTCACAGTTTCAGAGAAAAGAGATGCATACGAGCCCAATGTCGCATAATTTCAAGTTTTATACAACAACAACAACAAAGCCTTATCCCACTAGGTGGGGTCTAATGCATAATTTCAAGTTTTATATTGTTGCTAAATGTATAGTTGTATACTACTAATAATGGACACACTGTGTTCTGTAGTAGATTAACCAACCCTTAAGCTAAACTGCTATATGAAAACTCATAATCAACGACTCATTACAGGAGGTTTATTAGGATAAATGGTTTAAGTTTGTAGTTTGATGGCATTAATGTCCAAAGTTGCAATATTACTGCATTAGACTGACTTTGATGTTTGTGGAATCTCTACGGACTGCTAGGCTTTTAAACTCGAATAACTCAGAGCTTCAATAACTCCGCCTATGTTTTATAGCCGGTCCCAAGCCCGGATAAAGGAGGAGGGTTGTGTTAGGTCCCGACAGCCAGCGTAAAATCCTGTCGAATCTCATGAACATGGATCAACGAATGCGTCATATGATCCATGTAGCCGACCCCACCTAGTGGGATAAGGCTTTGTTGTTGTTGTTGTAGTTGTAACTCAGAGCTTCAATCAAGAGACCAAACAGAACTTATCTAATAATATTCTTTATACTCATGGATTTGTTAAGGGCAAAGGCAACCATTTTCTATTACTTTTGAATAACATGAAAATAATTCATACCAGGGAAGCATAAATAGACATCACATCTGCAGTATGCAAGGCAAAAAGACACCTCTTTTAAATTTGTCACATTACACAAAACCTGACTGTTCACCAAATTTGAGGAAGATATAATAGGGCTTTCTTACAGGGGAGACACCACTGAATTCAACTTATAGATGCGATTACCATAAGAGTTCCATATCTCACTTAAGCCTAACTAGTTGATTTAGATCACTTGGAGTTGATGATCTTATATACTTGTTCATCTAAATATCCACTCTAAAATTTAAATCTCGTTCAGTTAACACATATCTTGGAGTAAGCTAGTTCAGTATCCATTATGATTGCCATGTGTTTGATCCTGTTTTATGACAAATACTTCTGGATATTAAATGGAGAGATGCAAATTCTTAAACTTTGCAAAGATCTGCAATATTAGTGTAAAATGTTAGGAAGAATTCCTTTCATAGAAAAATGTTAGTGCGAATTAGGGACATCTTTTTAGGCAGATTGCTGTTTCTTAAGTTCTCCTTAAATCCTATAGATTACATTTACAATTGAACAGACACTATGTTAAGAGAAGAAAAGTAACCAAAATGGATAAACCTTGATTGAAAAAACAAGTATATGGTACATCAATAGGTAGCCATGCACGAAAGCTAAGAGTTGTACCAGGAAGAACTTCTCCCACAGTTTCTCAAATGGCAGGGATCCTGGTGTTAAAAACATAAAAGCAATTTTTGGATTCTCTGACTGGACAGATGGTGACAACAAAATGCCTCTAACTACAGCTTGAATTGCAATCTCATCATCAGTGTATATCCTAACAGGTACAGGGGGAAGCCAATGATTGACGGTACTACAAATGCTGGAAGACAGGAAATAGCATGCTACATAGTGCCGGAGTGGATATACATATAGCCCAATCAAAGTTACACATATCAGTGATAGAAGAATGGGAATCCACATAGGTCTTCGGGATGGGACTCCGTGGTGTAACCATCCCTTTAGTTTTCATCGATTTCCAGTGATGGCTGAAGTCATCAGCTTCTCATTCAAAGGATGGTGTCTTATACAATAAACCATCAATTCACGCACAGGTTATTCACTTTGTTGGAAGATCCTGAAACATTGACAAAGAAAGCACATTGAAGATATCGTATGTGCATTTACAATTCTGACATATCACAAACTACTTCCAAGACCTGAAACCTAGTGAAGTTCAATCGAAGAACGAGACCTCTTCAAAAGAAGCAACTCCTTCAGTCGTTCATCTTTCCAAGTTCAACCCTAAGAACATCACCGTCGCAGCAAATTCCGAGGCTTCGAGCAGTCTAACAGTCACATCGCCGCACCGCCCCTTCAGACCTCCAAACCATCAATTTCCATCTACTGCGCAGAACAACGGTAACTATCATCAACGACGCAACTCTGACACATCAAAGAATCCAAGTATCCAACACCGAGAGCCGAAATAACATCAAGAAAGGGAAAAAACCATAATCCTAAGCACAAGCCACTCGCAAGCATCAAAAGGAAAGGACGCTCGAGAACAGTACTTCTAAGAATTCGATTTCGTCGGAGATGTGGGATTCCGTCGAAGGATGGAGAGGGGGGCGGAGTTGATACCTTGGCGTCGACAGAGGGGAAGCTGATCGCCGGCGGCACTACGCTTCCACTGCCTCCTACTGCTAAAAACTCTGCACTTTCGCAAAAACTCCACACAAAATCATTGAACCAAAATATTATCTTAGGATTCAGGAGCAATTCTTTCTCTAAAATAATGCATGAACAGTTGCATGCTAAGACTTTCGAGAGGACACGACAGATTCAAAGCGGATTGTGTAAATTATCAAGTGAGATTTCATAATCTAAAACATGAGTAGAGTTTTTTAATTTAACCCATACACGGATGCCCTCAAATATTATAAACTTCATAAGGAAAGGACTTTTCTTTCACAAGAACTCTGCACATGATTTCCGAACAAAAGTATTGTGTTATGATTCAAGAACGTTTTTTTCGTCTAGGACAATGCATGAACAGTAGCAATGGATGCAAACTATCAATGTCTTGACTGCCGAGAACACGAGATGCAATCAAATGCCAGCAGATGAAAGCAGTGATCCAATATGATGATAATACGGCCAACAAAAATGCAATTATAACATGCAGCAGTCAGTAAACGAAGCGGAGGAGAGGACATGGGAGGCCTTCGAAAGGGACATCGAAATGGCCACATCCCTACAAAACCACAATTTTGTGGCGCAGCTGCGAGCAGTCAAAGCAGCGTTGCGTCCATGTGGGCTGTGGTTCGTGCGCCGGTGGACCCCCAGCCCAGCTTTTCCGGCCGGCTGCTCCCGCCCCCGGGTCAAAAGGAACGAGCGGGACCCGCGAGGGGCATGATGACGTGGGTGCGCACGAGTGGATTGATGAGGGGGAGGGCCAGGCGGTGGCCCGCGCGCACGTGGATTGTTGCTGACGAAAGTGTCAGCTTTTAAATATAATCTATATAATCATTTTGTGTGATGATATTAATTTATTAAGTTATTTTTATAAATCTTCTTTAAATCATCATAATTTTTTGCATGTAATTTTAAATTATGAATTTATTTTTTTATCCCTAACCTATCACAATTTTTTCACTTTAATTCTTCTGTCTAGTTCTATTATGTTTTTCATTATTTTTATTTTTTTTTCAAAACTAAATTACCCTTCTCTACATAAAATATGAAATAATAAATATAAAAAAAATCGTTGGAAAGATTAGATTGGTAAATAAAAAAATGTGTTTCCGGATGCGAAAGAAGATTCGATCAATGTACCAGGTTTGCCCCTCCTTAGAAAATTTTTTCCGTTTCCGGTTGCCCTCCCTCTGATTTTTTATTCTTTTTTTTATATTTATTATTTGATGTGTTATGGAGTAGGGGATAATTTAATCTTTTTATAAATGAAAAAAATTAAAAGTAAGAAAAAATATAACAGAAGTAAACGGAAGGACTAAAGTGAAAAAATCACGTTAATTTAAGAATTAAAAAAATAAGTCCATAATTTGAGATTAGATGCAGGAAAATAAAATAATTTAGGAGAGTTTTATCCAAATAACCCTAATCTATATAATCATACCCCTGAATTGTTCTTCGACTACAATGAACATAACAGGTAATCAAAGGTGCGGAATGTTTCTTTTAAAATTTAGAATTGATTTATTTCACAATTTTTGAGTAACTATTACATAATTGTATTCTGAATGAAATTCATATAATTTATAACGGGAGTGCTTGAAGGATTTTGTTTAGGTGATAATTTTAAATATAAACGATCAAAATACTTTTTAAATTTTTTTCATCTACCGGTCCGAAATGTTGAAGTTGGTGAATACTTCAGGGCCTCTTGTTTCTCACACCGAGTTCGTCCACGTGAGCTTAGGGAAATCGAAGTATTATCCAATTGCGTGTGCTGCTGACGTGCGAACAAAAGAGGGGTTCGGGGAGTTGATGAGCGGGTGGGAGTTCGGGGGCAGCGCCCCCGAAATCTAGACGAATTTTGGACTTTTTGTTTAGCCGGTCCCGTGTGGTTCGAATTAAGTTTTTCTCTATTTTAATCGGGTTTTGAACCCGTTTAGAAGAGAATTATTTATAGCTTATTTTCAGATGTAATCTGTGTGGTGACTGTAAACCTAAACGATATAGTGGAACCTTTTTGCAGAACGTAACTCTAATCTCAAAGGTGAACCTGGATAATTTGTATGCCTCCTCTATTTTTCCGTAATTTCTCTGTGATCTTCTCTCTTCCTGTCCTCGAATTTTGCCATCACGAAAACGTAGTCTAATCAATGTGCAAAAGATTCACGAGCCTTATTTTATAGTTATACCAAGCCTTAGTTATATATAGACGAAATCTAACATATGTCTTAAGCTGAACTGTTGTCACTGCACAGGATGCACTAAATTGTTGCCAGCTGTGAATGCAATTTTTCCCCTGGTAAGAGGCCTTTCAAAGAATTATTTAAAATGGAAAAGCTCAAGGGAGATTTAATTAATTATCTTAAATTTATTGCTTGAATGAATTCATGGAAGGAAGATTCTCAAGAGCAAAAGTGTGACAACTGTTCAGCAAGCACTCTTGTATAGTTTTTGTGTGTGTGGATGAACAGTATTTGGATGACAAATCATATTAACTTAAGTCATCTGTTTCATCAGCAGCTTGTGGATGAAGACCCATAGTTGGTGGGAGCTTCACCAACACATGCAGCTGCTAACCTCCCCCGGAGCTTAACTCTCAAACTTCTTGAAGCAGTGCTCCACAATAATTGAGATCCAAGTCACGGCGCCCCGCAGGAGCTGCCGTGTGTTTCTCTCTGACCGGCAACCCTCGGCCCTCTCACTTATCTCCACCGCCTGTTCCTTACTGATATTGCACTCTATTCCCTTTCTCTTTCCTTCTCCCAGTCAAACAAATTAAGGCCTTATGTGCCATGCCACTGTCTTTTTACATGTTTAAAGCTGTTGGCATCAGTACATATATATATGTAATTTGCTGGTCAGACCTCTTCCAGATCGAGCCAATTATTCCACATGACTAATCATAGAGCTTTACAGTATTGACATCAGAATCAGATCACCCTTATTAGTTCCCCGGGCACTGCGGTGTCCTTTGCAGTTCAAGCCTGGTCGCGTGCTGTTGATTAGTATATACGTAGCACTACGTTTTCCAGTTGTGTTTTGCCGGTGAATTCTTTTGCTGTGGTGGCTGAAATGATCAGCAGTGGAGAGAATTTATCTGATCATCAACATCACATGGAAGGAGGAGGTGTCAACGAAGAAGGGCGGCTTCCGCCGGGGTTTCGGTTCCATCCGACAGACGAAGAGCTGATCACCTACTATCTGAGGCACAGGATCGCGGAGTCAAATTTTAGTGCAAGAGCAATCGCAGAGGCCGACCTCAACAAGTGTGAGCCATGGGATCTCCCAGGTATATATTCAGACAATTTACCCAACTTTAAGTGCTAGCTCTTTCTTCCTTCATATCAATTAGCTTCAAGTAGTGCTGCAATTTCTGCCTCCAAATTTGCACTGCATATAGTGTTTGTATTCGACAAAATAAAGTATAAGATTCCATATTGTTGACTGGAGATCTGCAGATATTTGAATGCTTATACATCTATACATATTATAGTTTTGACCCATTTTAGGGTGGTTTATATTTTCTTTTTGCTCAGTAAGTTTACGAGGAGAAGATCAAGCATCATGTTAGGTGAAAAAGTGCTACAGTTACTCCAACTTTCTCTTTGTACAGGCAAGGCGAAAATGGGAGAAAAGGAGTGGTACTTCTTCAGCCTCAGAGACCGCAAATATCCAACTGGAGTTCGAACCAACCGAGCTACCGACGCCGGCTACTGGAAGACGACAGGCAAAGACAAGGAGATCTTTAACAGCAGCAGTACGGAGCTGGTCGGAATGAAGAAAACGCTGGTCTTCTACAAAGGCAGAGCTCCGAGAGGGGAGAAGTCTGACTGGGTTATGCATGAGTACCGCCTCCATTCCAAATCCCCCAGCTGCAAGGCGAACAAGGTACGTAGCTTACAGTATCTAGCAAGCCATTTTGCACCCGGAGTCACCACACACGCTAACATGCATGGCCGGCCGGATTCTAATTCTCGCGGCAGGAGGAATGGGTGGTCTGCCGTGTCTTCAAGAAGATCTCCTGCGCTGCGGGCAAGAAGTATCCGTCGAACCAGCCGAGGCCCGACCTTTACCATCTCGACACAATGTCTGCGTCCATCATGCCTTCTTTGCTCACCGGTGATCCTTATAGCTTCACCTCCGGCGCCCGTCGCCTCCTGACCAGCAGCACTACTGCTGAGCTCATGGAGCTCTCGAAGTTCGCTCGAGCCAACTGCAATGGCGGCCTTAGCCTTCCAATCCTGTCCCACCTCAGCTTCCCGGGAGGATTTGCGCTCTCGGGTTTAAACCTGAACATCGGAGCCCCAGCGCCAGTGCCGCCACCTCGGCCGTCGGTCTTGCAGGCGATCACAGCTAATAATCAGCAGCAGCCAAGTTCTGTTCTCCCTGACTGCATCATGGGAATCGACGGCAGATTCCATGGGGACATCAATTCTACAGCATCTGCTTCCAACATGGACTGTTTGGAGCTTGAGGGCTACTGGCCTTCTTACTGATCCGACTACAAATGGTTTTTCATTTACCATGATATATATGAAGACACTAATGTCATTTAGTGTTGCTTGAGTGGTCTGTAAACTATGACGAACAACAGTAGTATGGGTTTGATTACTTGTAGACGTTCATGAAAATTAAATGTAGTAATCAGATGCATTTTCATGTGTGTGAAGACATAACAAGCACACTGGAACACGATATATATCATATAGGTCACCTATAAAGCAACAATGAAAAATGTTATAAACCAAAAATAAAAACCAACACAATATCAAAGTATAATATGTCATGAGATGAAATAATATTGAACATGCAATTACTCCTATCTTGTTATTTTTCCATAAAATGCATAAGATCAGTGGAGTTAAATATTTCCTTTAAACCAATCCAATGGAAGTCCAATTGTAACGAGGTGCCAGCACTTTTAAGAAACAAAATATCTGAAAGATGTTTTGTTTTTAGATGGTAATCTTCATTATCGTTACAAGTGGATTCTTTATTAATTTAGAAAAGAATATCAATTTTTTGGATGATTTTTCGAGGCCCCATATATTTACCAATTTTATATTTATGAAAATATTGAGAAGTTTTATTGCTGTTTAAATTACCATTAACCACATGTTAAATATATTAATGTCACTATCTATTATCTATATAACTCTCTATCTATCACTTATATAGCTTTTGTTAATATATATTTACATAAATTTTATGTCTATTAAAAACGTTCAAATTTTATAGTTAAACGGGCCTGTTTGAATAAACAGATAACCGGCCCAGAGCCCATTCGTTATCATCTGCACTTCGCTGTTGGTTCTCACGGGTTCGTCTTATTTTTTGGGTGTAATAGGTAGTAAAAAAATACGAAAAATGTCTTCTCGTTTAGTTTAGTTTTTTTTACGTATTTTCCATTTCTCGTTCGTGTTCTCCCACCGCTGTTCACTTCCCCGCCCTCCTCCCTTCTGACCTTCTCGTCCTCGTCACCGCCGTTGCCGCGGTCTTGGCCGCCGCCGCAAGCGTTATCCGCTCTGCCGACCCCCAGTCTTCAATTCCGTGGAGCCGTCATTTCCAAGCCGAAAAGGAATGGCCGATCCCCGGAAACCCTAAAATTGCATAAACCCTAGATTTTGAGACGCCGCAGGTGCTCCTGTTGATATACGGCGTTCTGTTCCACGTCGTCCGGTGCGCTGTTGTGACGTACGATCATATGCCTCTTCTCTTGCCTTATAAGTCGGTTGAGTTTTCTTTTTTGTTTATTTACTAGTCAGTTCTTTCTGACATAAAATTAATCGGAAATAAGAAGTCTTTCGTTTGAGTAATTACTTTGATTATTTTAAATAGCGAAGAACTTGCTGTTTCCTTATTTTCTCAATGTTAATGTCACAAACAATTGTGTATTCGTAAAGACGTAGTGAGTTGGGGATGCTGGGATTCATTTGATTGTTGTATAGTTTATATGATAATTCGAGCAATTTATTTGCCTTCAGTGGTTCGGGAAGTTTGAAATAATTGTTTTTCGTTAGTTTTGAGATTTAGGACTGTGGTGAAAAAGATCATAGTCGTCTTCCCCTCAATTTAATGGCTTTTATACTCGAACAATGTTTTTGAGTGATTTGTTCATGAGTCAGTTTGCATGCCGGCATTAGAAGATGAAATCAGGGTTCTTCCTTTTTTTTTTACTTCCCATGTGTACCCTTTGTCATATTGTTTCACTTTCTCTTGAAACCTAGTTTGACACTCATCGTTAGAATTTTGTACATTTGTAGTGGAAACATTATCATAATTATGTGTTCACCAAACCATCGTCATGGTTCTAAATTCATTATTTATATTCTGGTGGTCGTGTTGATCAATATGATTGACTGTGCAGAAATATGAACAAAACTTTCCATTTTATTTTGTTTTTTTTACTTGTCTCTTTCATCCTAGTACTCTCTTAGGACTCATACAAGGACAACTCAATTTCAGGTAATGAGTTAACAAAAAATCATATTTTTGCAGTTCCAGCGTGTTTCTAACTTGAATTCATCTATTGAACTAAAAAAAGGGAAGAAATATTTTCCTTCTTTCTATTGGGTATACTCTCCAAATGATATAATGATTTTGAACTGTTTAGAAGTGTAACAAATGTATTGAATAGTGATAATAATTCTTTTGAAAGAGAGTTTTAACATTGTAATAGCAACAAATGCATTTTCAATGGAGAAAAGTTATATTGATAACATTGTAATAGTAACAAATGCATTTTTAAGGGACAAAAGTGTTATATTGATAACATTGTAATGGCAGCTAGAAACTTGGCGAGTGAGTTGGCGTGGTTATAAGATATATTTATAATAAATACAAGCCTTTATAATGAATAAAACATGGATGTGAGCACCTGGCTCACATCCTTTACCTTCTAAAAAAATTTTGTTTTAATAACAATCGAAATTCCATTTTCTTATAATATATTGGTTGGTCAACTAGCTAGTCTATTTATTCTTTTCTACGTGCTCGCAATGACTTCTTCCTGCTGTATATGAATTTCCATGTGCTACTGTCTTGTTTCTGCATATGGATTGTATATTTTGGATAGTTTTTAACCATTTGTTCCTTTATTTGCAATTTCCAGCGATAAAAATATTATTTTCTTCTCAATTACCCAACAAAACAACAACAACAACAACAACAACAACAACAACAAAGCCTTATCCCACTAGGTGGGGTCGGCTACATGGATCATACGACGCCATTCCGCTCTATATATTCGTTGATCCATGTTCATAAGATTCATGTTCGTTGATCCATGTTCATAAGATTCGACAGTATTTTACGCTGGCTGTCGGGACCTAACACAACCCTCCTCCTTTATCCGGGCTTGGGATCGGTTATAAAACATAGGCGGAGTTTTTCTTCTCAATTACCCAAATATAAAATTTTCACGAGTGAATCATTTTTTGTTTGCGTCCCCATTGTTTCCCTTGTTTTACATATCAGTGGTTCTGAAAGTTTTTTTTGAGGGGAAAGTGGTTCTGAAAGTTAAGATTACTTTCTAGTTTCTATAGGAACTATGTTTCTTATTTGATCCTTTCTCCTTACAAACTTTCTCTGGCTTGTAATAGGAAGTTCAAATGGCTGATCATCAAAATGGAAGCGCGAAGTCATTGACCTCCTATGCTATTAATCTTGAGAACTTCAGCAACCGTCTCAAAGGGTTTTATACTCATTGGAGGGATCATAAATCTGATTTATGGGGTTCTTCTGATGCTATTGCAATCGCGACACCACCAGCTTCTGATGACCTGAGATATCTCAAATCCTCGGCTTTGAATATATGGTTGCTTGGATATGAATTCCCTGAGACCATCATGGTTTTCATGAATAAGCAGATTCATTTTTTGTGTAGTCAGAAGAAAGCATCACTGCTTGAGACCCTCAAAAAGGCTGCTAGGGAGTCTGTTGGAGCTGAGATTACAGTGCATGTGAAAGCCAAAAATGATGATGGCATTGCCCTGATGGACAGTGTTTTATCTGCCATGCGATCCCAATCCAGATCAGACAACCCCACTGTTGGATATATCTCAAAAGAGGCACCTGAAGGTAAACTTTTGGAGACGTGGTCGGAGAAGTTACATGGCTCAGCAATACAGCTTACAGATGTAACAAATGGGTTTTCAGAATTATTTGCTGTGAAAGATACCACAGAGCTTACCTGCGTAAAGAAGGCTGCATACTTGACTTCTTCAGTGATGAAAAGTTTTGTGGTTCCAAAGCTTGAGAAGGTTATTGATGAGGAGAAAAAGATCTCACATGCTTCCCTGATGGATAGTACAGAAAAGGCAATAACTGAACCTGCAACTGTGAAAGTTAAGCTGAAAGCAGAGAACGTTGATATATGTTACCCGCCTATCTTTCAGAGTGGAGGTAAGTTTGATCTAAGACCAAGCGCATCAAGCAACGATGATGACTTGTACTATGACTCCACAAGTGTGATAATATGCGCAATTGGTTCACGCTATAACAGCTATTGTACAAATGTTGCTCGAACATTTTTGATTGATGCCGTTCCAGCACAAAGTAAGGCGTATGAAGTTCTTCTTAAGGCTCATGATGCTGCTGTTGCTGCACTAAAGCCTGGTAATACAATTAGTGCTGCCTACATGGCTGCCCATGCAGTGGTTGAGAGGGAAGCACCTGAGCTTCTTCCAAACCTTACCAAATCTGCTGGAACTGGGATGGGTCTTGAATTTCGCGAATCTGGGCTAAGTTTAAATGCAAAAAATGACCGACCTGTGAAGTCTGGCATGGTTTTTAATGTGTCACTTGGTTTTCAGAATCTCCAAGCCCAGACTACTAATCCTAAGACAGATAGGTTCTCTCTTTTGTTGGCTGATACAGTTATTGTGGGTGAAAAAACTCCAGAAGTCTTGACTGCAAGCTGTTCCAAAGCTGTTAAGGATGTTGCCTATTCGTTTAATGATGAAGAGGAGGATGCACCTGAGCCTAGATCTGAATCAACGGTCACCGAGGCTTTTCGTTCCAAAGCAACTCTCAGGTCTGATAACCAGGAGTCCAAGGAAGAGCTGCGACGACAGCACCAGGCGGAACTTGCTCGGCAGAAGAATGAAGAGATTGCAAGGAGGCTGGCTGGTGGTGGATCAGGAGGTGCTGAGGGCAGGGGTCCTGCAAAATCATCCAGTGAGCTTGTTGCTTACAAGAATGTGAACGATATACCTTACTCGAAAGAACTGGGTATACAAGTGGACCAAAAGAATGAGGCTATTCTTTTGCCGATCTATGGAAGCATGGTGCCCTTCCATGTTTCCACAGTGAAGAGTGTAACTTCCCATCAAGATAATCGAACATGCACAATTCGTATAATATTTAATGTGCCCGGCACACCATTCAACCCCCATGATGCAAACACTCTTAAATTTCAGGGTGCAATATATTTGAAAGAGGTTACATTTCGGTCCAGGGATCCTAGGCATAGCAGTGAAGCTGTCCAACTGATCAAAACTCTTAGGAGGCAAGTTGCATCCAGGGAGTCAGAGAGAGCTGAAAGAGCCACTTTGGTTACCCAGGAGAAACTAGTTCTTGCCGGCAATCGGATGAAACCAATAAGGTTACAAGATTTGTGGATACGCCCTCCATTTGGGGGCCGAGGAAGGAAACTTACTGGCACCTTAGAGGCTCATGTTAATGGATTCCGATATTCGACTTCGAGACCTGACGAACGAGTTGAGGTCATGTATGCCAACATCAAACATGCCTTTTTCCAGCCTGCAGAAAGGGAAATGATTACTCTACTGCATTTTCACTTGCACAACCATATCATGGTAGGAAATAGAAAGACAAAAGATGTCCAGTTTTACATTGAGGTGATGGATGTGGTGCAAACACTGGGCGGTGGGAGGAGATCAGCTCTTGATCCAGATGAAATTGAGGAGGAGCAACGCGAAAGGGATCGGAAAAACAGAATCAACATGGAGTTCCAAAACTTTGTCAACAAGGTACACGACCACTGGTCACAACCCCAATTTAAGGGATTTGATCTGGAGTTTGATATGCCTGTAAGGGAGCTTGGATTCCATGGAGTCCCACACAAGGCTTCTGCATTTATAGTTCCGACTTCCACTTGTTTGGTTGAACTTATTGAGACACCATTCCTGGTTGTGACACTGAACGATATTGAGATCGTTAATCTGGAGAGAGTGGGGCTTGGGCAGAAGAATTTCGATATGACTATTGTGTTCAAGGACTTCAAGCGCGATGTCCTCCGAATAGATTCCATTCCATCATCTTCCTTAGATGCAATTAAAGAATGGCTCGACACAACTGATCTCAAGTATTATGAGAGCAGAGTGAACCTGAGTTGGCGACTTATTCTTAAAACTATAATTGAGGACCCAGAGAAATTTATCGAGGATGGTGGCTGGGAGTTTCTTAACTTGGAAGCCAGTGACTCGGAGTCAGATAATACTGAAGAATCGGACCAAGGGTATGAGCCATCTGATGTTGAACCAGAATCTGCTTCTGAAGAAGTAGACAGCGACAGTGCATCACTTGTAGAATCTGATGAGGAGGATGACTCAGGGGAGGACTCCGAGGAGGAGAAGGGGAAAACATGGGAGGAGCTGGAACGTGAAGCTAGTAATGCTGACAGAGAGAGGGGTGATGAGTCAGACAGTGAAGACGAGAAGAGAAGGCGGAAAGCAAAAGCTATTGGAAAGTCGCGTGCCCCGGACAGGAGGGATTCAAAGATTCCTGGAAAGAGGCCAAAGTTTTAAATGGAACAGTAACATTTGGATCTTGTTAGAAATGTTTTTCAAGATTATTAGGCTTTTGACAAGTTACATCTCTCAGATGTGCTATGCTTTGTCACTTATCTCTTTCACGTTGGCTTATAGTTAAATCCTAGGGCGGACGACCAACTGCGTCTGTATATTTGAATTGCATCTCAGGGCTCTATTTGTCATCTTCTTGTGGTCTCGGGACTCTCGAGTCTCGACATTCATTTCTGTTCTTGAGTTGAGCCTTTCCAATGCTTACATTTTGTTCATGTTTAACTAGCACTTCTCAAATTTTTTATGTTCCACTAGTTATCATTTCCTTTAACACGCATAAACTATAATTTTTTTTACGTTTATTTTTAAGTTATAAATTTATCAATTTTAGTGTTTGAACTCATTCGAATTTAAAACTTAGATATTTTCATTAATTTTAATTCAACAACAATAATAAAGCCTTATCCCACTAGGTGGGGTCGGCTACATAGATCATATGACGTCATTCCGCTCTATTTTGTTGATCTATGTTCATACGATTTGACAGGATTTTATGTTGGCTGTCGGGGCCTAACACAACCCTCCTCCTTTATCCGAGTTTGGGACCGACTATAAAACATATGCGAATTAATTTTAATTCAAATTTTATTAAATAATCTTTTCTTAACTATGAAATATCTTTCGCAGTATGACTTTTAATTTTATTAAATTAGAATGAAAATTTAATTCTTTTTATCCTTCCCGTGTGACCTTAGCAGCCTTTATCTCGACACAAATATCTAACTATATTAAAAAAAGAAGAAGAGAAACTTACGAATAATTTTCTCTACATCAACATTAGATTGCATCAACTTTCTCTAATAGATAAAGCTCAGTTTGCTTTCATCAGTCAGAGATCTATCCAAAATAATATCTTCTTAGTGCTCACTCTCTGTCTAAAGGTAGGAAAAAGTTTCTTTTGTTAAAAATTAACATTGAAAAGAATTTTGACAAGGTTTCATGGGATGCAATTATTAGTGTCTTAACTTTAATGAAATTCCCACCAGCTTTTATTGGTTGGATTACTAGCGGTATTAGATTTCCTACTTTCACTTGTTATCTTAACGGCTCATTCTCCTCCTCCTTTAAAAGTCATTGTGACATTCGACAAGGAGATCCCTTATCACCCTATCTTTTTATTCTCTTCACCCAAATTTTTTCATCCTTGTTAAATCAGGAAGTCCTCTCTGATCGCATCTCCCCATTTACTTCTGGTAATATCAAGATTAATCACCTTTTATATGCTGACGACTTGCTTCTTTGCATAGCCGCCACGAAGTCAAACTGCCATAGAATTATGAAACTCTTCAAGCTTTATCAATCCCTTACAAACCAGAGTATCAACCTTAGCAAATCGGAAATTTATTTTCCTCCAAAGTTCCCTGCGCGTAGGAAGGCCATCATCAAATCCATTCTTAACTTTAAGTGTGGTACCTTCCCCTTTTTCAGTACCTTGGTGCCCCCATCTCATACAAGAGGGTCAACAATTCTCATTTATCACACTTTATTGATCGAACCACTAATAAATTAGTTGGGTGGAAGATGAAAACACTTTCTCAAGCTGGGTGAGCCACGCTTATCAAAGCTATCTTAACTTCTGTGCCCTCCTATACTCTAGCCTCCGTGTATGTTTCCGCTGGCCTTATTGACACCTTGGAAAAGCTTTCTAGAGGATTTCTCTGGTCCCCAACGTCTAGTAAAGTGGGTGCTCATCTGATTAGCTGAAATATTGTCCAGCAACCTCTTGAGCTTGGTGGTTTGGGAATTAAACGCCTTCATGATATTCAAACATCTCTTTTAGCCAAACATGTACTTGCCTTTTTGAACATTGATCACTCCCTCTCCTCTAAATTGGTGCAAAGCAAATACCCACACGTTCATCCCTGGTTTCCTCCTTCTCACACTTCCTCTTGCAGATTTTCTTTTACATGGAAACTTATCTTGCCGGTGCTAGATTTCATGAAGCTAGGCCTTATTAAGATTATTGGCACTGGAATAAGCACTAATGCTTACTGTGATCCTTGGATTTTTAGTACGCCTCTCTGTTTTATGCCAACTTTTATAAATGTTAATGCAGATGTTTCTTCTCTATGTGTTGCTGATTTTATATTAGACTCTGTTTGGAACATTGATTTGCTGCTAAACTTTTTTGCTCCTTCTCTGGTTGCTAGGATTTGTGAAATTAAATTGCCTTTATTTCCCTGTGATGATATACGAATCTGGTCTCCTAACATTCATGGAGTTCCTACTGCTAGATCAGTTTATGATTTTGTAAGCAGGCTCCCTGCAACCCCCCTATTGCTGGACGGTAGGTTTGGAAGCTGATATGGAACATTCGTGTTCCTCCAAAGGTCTATTTTTTTCTTTGGAAACTTTCCGACCGACGACTTCCTACTAAAGACATGCTTGCACATTTTAATCCACAAATTTCTTCGTCTTGTACTTTATGTGGTTGTTTTTTTGAATCTAATGACCATATATTTTTTAACTATTCTTTTGCATTGCAAGTCTAGAATATCTTTCAAAATGAAACCAACGTTCCTTTTCATAATATGGTCTCGTGGTCTGCTGACTCTTGGTTTTCTGAAGCTGACCATCTTCTTCCTCAATCTTGGCCTCTATTCTTATCTCTTTTTGCTTTCTGTCTTTGGAATATTTGGAAACTTCGGAATGATGTCTATTTCAGATCCAAATCTGCAACCGCACAGGGTGTTTGGAGGCAGGCGTTGGCCGCTTACCATGAAATTCACTCGATCCATTGTTCTGAGGGCTCTTCCCCCACAGATAGTATTTCTATCTACTGGGAGCCCCCTCCAATCTCTTGGTCCAAACTGAATGTCGACGGGTCATTCATCAGTCCAGGAGATGACGAAGGGGCTAGTTTTATCCTTCGGTCATCTAACTCCTCTTTTATCTTTGCAGGATCGCTCCATGCTACCTTCCAATCTACTTTGGAAAGTGAAGCCTGGATCTCCGTGCTGGGTTGCTTTCCTGTCGAACTCATGGCCTTCAAAACCTCATTGTGGAGTCGGATTGCATTAGCCTTATTCGGCTCATTCAGTCCAATTCTACTGCCTCTTGCCCTTGGCACACTCGCTATCTTATTGAGGACATTCGGCATCTTATTTTAGCTTTTGAAAATATAATATGTAGACACATTTCTCGATCGGCAAATAGTGTCGCCATTTTTTGGCCCGACTTGGTCAGCAATCGCTTTGCGATTCATTTTGGGAGAATAGTCCTCCGCAAGAAATTCTCAATCTCATGTATTTGGACAATGATGTTTCACCTAGTTAATTGAGATCATTACTTTTTTTAAAAAAAAGAAGAAGATTGCATCAACATTCCGGCATCTCACGGGCGACATAGCCAGTAAACAAACCGAGACAACACAAGTTTATATATCATTGTCGAACTCTCACTGCGAGAGCAAAACATCATCTCTATGGCTACATGACATTCTCAGCCCGCACGTTTAAAGTACAAAAATATGCCACTGATAGCCTGTTCATAGGATGGCGAACAAATATGAAGTCCAGTTAAACTGCAAGCCCCGACCCGATCAGACCTGCCGGCATGAATGAGCCGGTTATCTGCTTCAGTTCAAAGCTATGAAAAGTTCTCGTAGAATTACTCGTGCTCTCTCAACTGGATTCATTCGCTAATTGCGAAGACGGGGCGAATTTGCCATATAAAAATCTCGGTCAGCACCATTAACATGTACATAATGTATGAACTGTAAACAGACTACAGAGCATACATGCATCATATCATTTGATAACAACAAAGAAAGAAATACACGTATCATATCATTTGACAAAGTTTTTCCGGCCAACTCTTCCAAATTGGCCAGTGATCCTCCCAGCTTCACCTCCGGCTCTCGCCGCCTCCTGACCAGCAGCACTATTGCAGAGCTCATGGAGCTCTCGAAGTTCGCTCGAGCCAACTGCTACAATGGAGCTCCCGGGAGGATTTGAATCTGAACTTCAATATTTTCAGAACCGGACCGGCGACCGGACCGAATTCCTTACTGGGTCACGATCGGACCGATCCAATCGGGTTCGACCGGATTGAACCGGATTTTATTAAAATAATATTATTTATAATAATTATAGATAAGTTATATGATGTAGTATATTAATATTGTACTAATAACCTATTAATAATATTAAAAATTAATATAACATAATTTTAATTTGTTAAAAGTTTTAATAATGATAAATAATAATAATTAACATTTAAATATAAATAGATTATTATTAATTTAATATATATTATTTAATGATATAAATACTATATTAATAAAGTTTATCTTAAATTATTCTTATTTCTTTTTTTCTTTATCACTTTTCTTTTTATTTTCTTTCTTTATGTCTTTTAATAATTTTCTATTTTAATGCTAAGCAATTTCAAATACTTACTTTTTTTTTATTTCCATTCATATTTAATATTATATCTGTCATATTCCTTCCTTCCTCACATTTCTTTTATTTCTTTCTTTTTTTTTCCTTTTCAACTTTCTTATTTTTGTCATTATTTTAATTCTTTTTTTCAAAATTTGAATTGAACCGGTTCAACCGGCCCGGTCCAATCGGCCAATTCAACCAGTTTTTTCCGGTTCAACATTAAAACCGGTTTTATGTCTTGACCGGACCGAATCATCGGCCGGTTCGCGGTTGAACCGGCCGGTCCGGTCCGGTCCGGTTTTCAAAACATTGCTGAACTTCCGAGTCCCAGCGCCTCTGCCGCTGATATTTACCATGATATCTAGTGTTGCTTGAGTGATCTGTAAACTATGAGGAACAACAGTTAAGTGTGAGTTTGATTACTTGGAGACGTTCATGAAACTTAAATGTAGTAATCAGATGCATTTTCATGTATGTGAAGACATAACAAGCACACTCGAACACAATATTAAAAACCTAAGAACATCAAAGTATAGAAAACAACAATGAAAAATGTTGTAAACAAAAATAAAAACCTACACAATATCGAAGTATAATA
The DNA here is from genome assembly GCA_030549335.1 of Pontederia crassipes. Taxonomy (NCBI): domain Eukaryota; kingdom Viridiplantae; phylum Streptophyta; class Magnoliopsida; order Commelinales; family Pontederiaceae; genus Pontederia; species Pontederia crassipes. The sequence goes on along the minus strand of CM060185.1, from coordinate 2,033,875 downwards.
TGTCATGAGATGAAATAATATTGAGCGTGCGATTACTCCTATCTTGTTATTTTTTTCCATAAAATGTATAAGTATTTAATTTTAATTGATAAAGTTCCAACAAAAGATGAGTGGAGCTAAAAATGTCCTTTCTTAATCCTAACCAATCCAATGGAAGTCCAATTGTAACGAGGAGCCAGCACTTTTAAGAAAAAAAAATACCTGAAATATGTTTTGTTTTTAGATAGTAATTTTCATTATTGTTACAAGTGTTTCTTTATTAAGTTAGAAAAGAATATCAATTTTTTGGATGATTTTTTTCGAGGCCCCATATTTTTATCAACTTTATATTTATGAAAATACTAAGATGTTTCTTGCTGTATAAATTACCATAAATCACATGCTAAATATGTTAATATCAAGGTAAATTATACGGATCGTCTTCCAATTTTAGGTTAACCCTTCAATTTTACTTTGTAACTAGATTGTCTCTAAATTTTATTTTTCTTGCACGCGTCGTCCTCCTAACCTATAATAGCTTATTTTTTTATTATATTAATGATGTAGCACAATAAAAAATAATAAATTTAATAAAACAAAACATTATAAAAAATAAAATAAAAAAGTGAGAGTCGTCGTGCGAGCTTGTCTGCACGCATCTCAAGGCTCGAGGCACGCACGAGGAAGAAGAGGGGGACCGGCACACTCCCCCTCAAGCTCGCATATGAGGGTGTCTGTCTCCCCTCTTCTTCCACACTGTGAACGAGGAAGAAAAAGGGAGGATCGACGCGCGTGAGGAAGAAGAGGGAGATTGGCTCGCACAAAGGGGTGCTGTCCCCCTCAAGATGCGCATTGACGAGCTTGCATATCATCTTCCACTTTTTTTAATACTATTTTATTATTTTTTATTATATCACATCAGTAATATAATTGAGAAATTAGTTTTTATCGTTCAAGAGGACGAAGAGAAATAAAGTTCAGGGACAATATAATTATAAATTGATGTTAAGAGATCGTTAAAATATTGACATAAAGTTGCAGTACAATCCGTGTAATTTACCTGATAATACCACTATCTATGATCTATATAACTCTCTATCTATCACTTTATATAGCTTTCGTTAATATATATTTACATAAATTTCATGCTAATTGCGTGATTTATGTCTATTAAAAACGCGGCCCTGTTAGAATAAGCAGATAACCGGCCCAGAGCCCATTCGTCGTCATCTCCACTTCGCGGTTGGCTCTCGCGGGGTCGCCTTATTTTTGGGTGTAATAGGTAGTAGTTTAGTTTTTTTTTTACGTATTTTCCATTTCTCGTTCGTGTCCTCCCACCGCTGTTCACTCCCCCGCCCTCCTCCCTTCTGACCTTCTCTTCCTCGTCGCCGCCGTTACCGTGCTCTTGGACGCTGCCGTTCTCACCGGGCCGCACACGTTATCCGCTCTGCCGATCCCCAGTCTTCAATTCCGCGGAGCCGTCATTTCCAAGCCGCAAAGGAATGGCCGATCTCCGGAAACCCTAAAATTGCAGAAACCCTAGATTTTGAGACGCCGCAGGTGCTCCTGTTGATATCCGGCGTTCTGTTCCACGTCGTCCGGTGCGCTGTTGTGACGTACGATCATTTGCCTCTTGCCTTATAAGTCGGCTGAGTTTTCTTTTTTGTTTATTCATTCGTCGGTTCTTTCTGACATAAAATTAATCGGAAATAAGAAGTCTTTCATTTGAGTAATTACTTTGATTATTTTAAACAGCGAAGAACTTGCTGTTTTCTTATTTTCTCAATGTTATGTCACAAACAATTGTGTATTTGTAAAGACGCATTGAAATGGGGATGCTGGGATTCATTTGATTGTTGTATGGTTTGTATGATAATTCGAGCAATTTATTTGCCTTCAGTGGTTCGGGAAGTTTGAAATAATTGTTTTTTTGTTAGTTTTGAGATTTAAAAAAGATCATAGTCGTCTTCCCCTCAATTTAATGGCTTTTGTACTTGAACAATGTTCTTGAGTGATTTGTTCATGAATCAGTTTGCATGCCGGCATTAGAAGATGAAATCAGGGTTCTTTCATTTTTTTTACTTCCCATGTGTACCCTTCGTCATATTGTTTCACTTTCTCTTGAAACCTAGTTTGACACTGATCGTTAGAATTTTTTCCATTTGTAGTGGAAACATGATCAAACCATCGTCATGGTTCTATTTTCATTATTTATATTCTGGAGGTCGTGTTGATCAATATGATTGACTGTGCACAAATATGAAGAAAACGTTCCATTTTATTCTGTTTTTTCACTTGTCTCTTTCATCCTAGTACTCTCTTACAAGAAAAACTCAATTTCAGATAATGAGCTAACAAAAATTCATACTTTGCAGTTCCAGCATGTTTCTAACTTGAATTCATCTATTGAACTAAAAAAAAAGAGAAGAAATATTTTCCTTGTTTCTATTGGGTATAAACTCCAAATGATATGATGATTTTGAACTGTTTAGAAGTGTAACAAATGTATTGAATAGTGATAATAATTCTTTTGAAAGTGAGTTTTAACATTGTAATAGCAACAAATTCATTTTCAATGGAGGAAAGTTCTATTGATAACTCTCCTAAAAAAAGTTATATTGATAACATTGTAATAGTAACAAATGCATTTTTAAGGGAGAAAAGTGTTATATTGATAACATTGTAATAGCAGCTAGAAACTTGGCGAGTGAGTGGGCGAGGTAATAAGATATAAAAATACAAGCCTTTATAATGAATAAAACATGGATGTGAGCCCTGGCTCACATCCTTTACCTTGTAAAAAAATTTGTTTTAAGAACAATCAAAATTCCATTTTCTTATAATATATTGGTTGGTCAACTAGCTAGTCTATTTATTCTTTTCTACGTGCTCGCAATGATTTCTTCCTGCTGTATACGTATTTCCATGTGCTACTATCTTGTTTCTGCTTATGGATTGTATATTTTGGATACTTTTTAACCATTTATCTTCCTTTATTTGCAATTTCCATCGATAAAAATATTATTTTCTTCTCAATTACCCAACAAATATAAATTTTCACAAGTGAGTAATTTTTTGTTAGTGTCCCCATTGTTTCCCTTGTTTTACATATCAGTGGTTCTGAAAGTTAAGATTACTTTCTAGTTTCTATAGGAACTATGCTTCTTATTTGATCCTTTCTCCTTACAAACTTTCTCTGGCATGTAATAGGAAGTTCAAATGGCTGATCATCAAAATGGAAACGCGAAGTCATTGACATCCTATGCAATTAATCTTGAGAACTTCAGCAATCGTCTCAAAGGGTTTTATACTCACTGGAGGGATCATAAATCTGATTTATGGGGTTCTTCTGATGTTATTGCAATCGCGACACCACCAGCTTCTGATGACCTGAGATATCTCAAATCCTCGGCTTTGAATATATGGTTGCTTGGATATGAATTCCCTGAGACCATCATGGTTTTCATGAATAAGCAGATTCATTTTTTATGTAGTCAGAAGAAAGCATCACTGCTTGAGACCCTCAAAAAGGCTGCTAGGGAGTCTGTTGGAGCTGAGATTACAGTGCATGTGAAAGCCAAAAATGATGATGGAATTGCCCTGATGGACAGTGTTTTATCTGCAATGCGATCCCAATCCAGATCAGACAACCCCACTGTTGGATATATATCAAAAGAGGCACCTGAAGGTAAACTTTTGGAGACGTGGTCGGAGAAGTTACATGGCTCGTCAATACAGGTTACAGATGTAACAAATGGGTTTTCAGAATTATTTGCTGTGAAAGATACCACAGAGCTTACCTGCGTAAAGAAGGCTGCATACTTGACTTCTTCAGTGATGAAAAGTTTTGTGGTTCCAAAACTTGAGAAGGTTATTGATGAGGAGAAAAAGATCTCTCATGCTTCCCTGATGGATAGTACAGAAAAGGCAATAACTGAACCTGCAACTGTGAAAGTTAAGCTGAAAGCAGAGAACGTTGATATATGTTACCCGCCTATCTTTCAGAGTGGAGGTAAGTTTGATCTAAGACCAAGCGCATCAAGCAACGATGATGACTTGTACTATGACTCCACAAGTGTGATAATATGCGCAATTGGTTCACGATATAACAGCTATTGTACAAATGTTGCTCGAACATTTTTGATTGATGCCGTTCCAGCACAAAGTAAGGCGTATGAAGTTCTTCTTAAGGCTCATGATGCTGCTGTTGCTGCACTAAAGCCTGGTAATACAATTAGTGCTGCCTACATGGCTGCCCATGCAGTGGTTGAGAGGGAAGCACCTGAGCTTCTTCCAAACCTTACCAAATCTGCTGGAACAGGAATGGGTCTTGAATTTCGCGAATCTGGGCTAAGTTTAAATGCAAAAAATGACCGACCTGTGAAGTCTGGCATGGTTTTTAATGTGTCACTTGGTTTCCAGAATCTCCAAGCCCAGACTACTAATCCTAAGACAGATAGGTTCTCTCTTTTGTTGGCTGATACGGTTATTGTGGGTGAAAAGGCTCCAGAAGTATTGACTGCAAGCTGTTCCAAAGCTGTTAAGGATGTTGCCTATTCATTTAATGATGAAGAGGAGGATGCACCTGAGCCTAGATCTGAATCAACGGTTACCGAGGCTTTTCGTTCCAAAGCAACTCTCAGGTCTGATAACCAGGAGTCCAAGGAAGAGCTGCGACGACAGCACCAGGCGGAACTTGCTCGGCAGAAGAATGAAGAGACTGCAAGGAGGCTGGCTGGTGGTGGATCAGGAGGTGCTGAGGGCAGGGGTCCTGCAAAATCATCCAGTGAGCTTGTTGCTTACAAGAATGTGAACGATATACCTTACTCGAAAGAACTGGGTATACAAGTGGACCAAAAGAATGAGGCTATTCTTTTGCCGATCTATGGAAGCATGGTGCCCTTCCATGTTTCCACAGTGAAGAGTGTAACTTCCCATCAAGATAATCGAACATGCACAATTCGTATAATATTTAATGTGCCCGGCACACCATTCATCCCCCATGATGCAAACACTCTTAAATTTCAGGGTGCAATATATTTGAAAGAGGTTACATTTCGGTCCAGGGATCCTAGGCATAGCAGTGAAGTTGTCCAACTGATCAAGACTCTTAGGAGGCAAGTTGCATCCAGGGAGTCAGAGAGAGCTGAAAGAGCCACTTTGGTTACCCAGGAGAAACTAGTTCTTGCCGGCAATCGGATGAAACCAATAAGGTTACAAGATTTGTGGATACGCCCTCCATTTGGGGGCCGAGGAAGGAAACTTACTGGCACCTTAGAGGCTCATGTTAATGGATTCCGATATTCGACTTCGAGACCTGACGAACGAGTTGAGGTCATGTATGCCAACATCAAACATGCCTTTTTCCAGCCTGCAGAAAGGGAAATGATTACTCTACTGCATTTTCACTTGCACAACCATATCATGGTAGGAAATAGAAAGACAAAAGATGTCCAGTTTTACATTGAGGTGATGGATGTGGTGCAAACACTGGGCGGTGGGAGGAGATCAGCTCTTGATCCAGATGAAATTGAGGAGGAGCAACGCGAAAGGGATCGGAAAAACAGAATCAACATGGAGTTCCAAAACTTTGTCAACAAGGTACACGACCACTGGTCACAACCCCAATTTAAGGGATTTGATCTGGAGTTTGATATGCCTGTAAGGGAGCTTGGATTCCATGGAGTCCCACACAAGGCTTCTGCATTTATAGTTCCGACTTCCACTTGTTTGGTTGAACTTATTGAGACACCATTCCTGGTTGTGACACTGAATGATATTGAGATCGTTAATCTAGAGAGAGTGGGGCTTGGGCAGAAGAATTTCGATATGACTATTGTGTTCAAGGACTTCAAGCGCGATGTCCTCCGAATAGATTCCATTCCATCATCTTCCTTAGATGCAATTAAAGAATGGCTCGACACAACTGATCTCAAGTATTATGAGAGCAGAGTGAACCTGAGTTGGCGCCTTATTCTTAAAACTATAATTGAGGACCCGGAGAAATTTATCGAGGATGGTGGCTGGGAGTTTCTTAACTTGGAAGCCAGTGACTCGGAGTCAGATAATACTGAAGAATCTGACCGAGGGTATGAGCCATCTGATGTTGAACCAGAATCTGCTTCTGAAGAAGAAGACAGCGACAGTGCATCACTTGTAGAATCTGATGAGGAGGGTGACTCAGGAGAGGACTCCGAGGAGGAGAAGGGGAAAACATGGGAGGAGCTGGAACGTGAAGCTAGTAATGCTGACAGAGAGAGGGGTGATGAGTCAGACAGCGAAGACGAGAAGAGAAGGCGGAAAGCAAAAGCCATCGGAAAGTCGCGTGCCCCGGACAGGAGGGATTCAAAGATTCCTGGAAAGAGGCAAAAGTTTTAAATGGAACAGTAACATTGGGATCTTGTTAGAACTGTTTTCCAAGATTATTAGGCTTCTGACAAGTTACATCTCTCAGATGTGCTATGCTTGTCAGTGATCTCTTTCATGTTGGCTTTTAGTAAATTCCTAGGGCGGGCGGCCAACTGCATCTGTGAATTTGAAGTGCGTGTCAGGGCTTTATTTGACATCTTCTTGTGGTCTCCAGAATCTCGACGTTCATTTCTGTTCACGAGTTAAACCTTTCCAATGCTCTCATTTTGTTCATGTTTTAACTCGCACTTTTCGGTTTTTTATGTTCCTCTAGTTATCATTTCCTTTAACACGCTTAAACTATAAATTTTTTTTACGTTTATTTTTTAAGTTATAATTTTATCAATTTTAGTTTTCGAACTCATTCAAATTTAAAACTTAGATATATTCATTAATTTTAATTCAAGTTTTATGAAATAATTTTTTATTATCTATGAAATAGTGTTTTGCTACTTACATTTCAATAATAAAAAAGCTAAAAAAAATACTAACACTTGTAACACCACAAAAAATATCATTATTTAATAATTTTATTGCCCAAAAAAATTTTTTATTGTAATGTGAAAAGTAAGGATAAATGCGATATCTTACACTTATTAAAAACTACTATACTTTTGATTTGAACTTAACGAAAAATTTAAATACATTCGAAAAGTAAATTGATAATTTTAGATTAAATATACAAAACTATAATTCGTGAGATGTTAAAGAAATTATTTGACTAAATTTATAAGTTCCAGTCAAAATTTGTTAACTATAAAAACTTTGACAAGTACTTATTTTATTTGCTTATAAATAAAAAAGATCCCACTTGAGGAAAAAAATGAATAATTTGATTACTGAATGTACTATTTTACTACATATTTTCTTCTTCACATTTTTTTGTTATAATATTATTTTTTATCATTTGACTAAAATAATAATTTGTAAACTTTTTAATTATCAAGAACATATCAACTAGGACCTTATTAAACCCCCCATGTTTTATCTCAATAGCCATATATCATCCTACATCTTTTTATCCTTCCGGTATGACTTTCACAGCCTTCATCTTCGTACAGAATATGACGACACAAATATTTGCGTAATCCAGCATGCCGAGCAACAAAGCACCCCATGGAGTGCCCATGTAACGGACCATCTCCCCTCCTTGTCGAGCAGCATATACCTAACGATAAAAGCGTTCGAAAACAGAAGAGAAACATTGTATCGTGGAGGTGTGCAAATATACGAATATCTTTCTCTCCATCCCTACAAATAATCCGGACTTGAACCTGCTAGAGAAGAGTTCATGTTGGGCTTTCATGCCATTAGATTGCATCAACATTCCGGCAACACACGGGCGTTTTACAGACATGGCATGACATAGCCAGTAAACAGACCAAGACAACACAAAGTTTATATATCAGCGTCGAACTATCAATGCGAGAGTAAAACATCATCCCTAAGGCTACATGACCTCAGCCCACACTTTAAAACTACAAAAATATGCCACTCATAGCCGGTTCACAGGATGGCCAACAAATCCAATGTCCAGTTCTAACTGCAAGCCCCGCCACCGATCAGACCTGCCAACATGAATGAGCCGGTTATCAGCTTCAGTTCAAAGCAATGAAAAGTTCTCGGATAATTACTCGTGGTCTCTCAACTGGATTCATTCGCTAATTGTGAATACTCGGCGAATATGCCATATATATTTCTCAGTCAGCACGACTTACATGTATCATATGATTTGATGACAACAAAGAAAGAAATACATAAGTATAAACTGTAAACACAACATACATGTATCGTATCATTTGATGACAAGAAAGAAAGAAATACACGTATCATATCATTTGACAAAGTTTTGCCGGCCAACTCTTCCATACAGGCCATTTTGATTGGAAGAGTTTACATATTCTCAAAGGATAAACCCACACCACCTTTCTCCCTCCAGTGTTCAAAAGTATTTTTCGGACAGCATACACCTATTATTATACTGCGAACAAACCATTTGCATTTGCAAAGGCAAGCAGGAAAGACGATGAATCTTGAAACTATGAGCATGGACCAAGAAAAAATTACTTCTTTTACTTGTCAGTGTGCCTACGCTTAGGCCTGCGATGTCCATGATTAGCATGGGTATTTCGTGTTGGCCTTGTCGGTTTTTTATTGCTGGATATGAAATGGGAAAATATCAGTCGAGTATATATATCAACACAAAATAAAAAAACATAAATCCCTGTTGGAAAAGACTGACAAAGAAAATAACTGACCCAAAAATGGCAGTAAGGAGTCTGTATAGAAGGAAGATTGGCAAAACCAATAATACAGAAGCCTGTCATCATGTCATTAGAATGTTAATGGCTCAACGAGACAAACCTCTTTCCTTTTTAAGTGTGTCAAGCAAACATTAAGTAGTGCACATAGCTTAATGGGATAAAGGGTGAAGATCCATACCATAAATGACACCAGTTCTTTGGTGGCAAGATGCTTTGTTAATTCATGTTTCTTCAAGTTCTCTTGGATCCCAGCTTGAACCTAGGATAATCAGATAATGGATAGTTAGTTACCTACATACTGGTTATACAGACACCTACTTTCGAAAAAAATCAGAACAATAAGACATGCATTGCATCTCGTATTTTATATTCCCAATCTTAGACAGAGTCAAGCAGTCGACGGTAAAGAAGTCCATATACAGTCATAGACATGGGAAACACTGGCATGTAGCAAAACTTACAAGAGCTTGAGTATGGTGCACCAGCTGAATGATCAAATCATTTTTTTTAACTTAGAACAATAGAAATAAAAGCAATTAAACTAAGTTTAATAGCCAATCACAAGCTAATCATCAGAGTACTGATATTACTGACTACAGTGCAACATGCTATCTGGTCCTAAATAAAATCATAGAGAAAAAAAAGGAATTGGACAGGAAAAACATTATACCTGGTGATGATAAGCAGAGGCTGATTTTAGAGTCTTCCGATAGGCACGAACCACATGCTTTCTGTATGGTTTTAAAGCAACATGCAGCTTTTCAACATGTGGCTTCGTGATGGTAGCAATTTGGTCAACATAAGGCTGAGAGAATTTCTTGACTTCCTGGTATCAGAATTTTGTCAAGTTGTGGGGCAATGGGTGATGGAAAATCAGAACAGAAAGCCAAATGTCCAACTGATGCAAAGTATAATTTTAAAACCGTAGCACATAACAGCATATAGAAAGAAGCACCTCAAGATAAGGATTTGCCAGTTCCTGTACTTTAACGATATGTGGTGTTAAGGTGTCTTTGGATGCCCTATAAGCTTCTATACTTTTAGTGCGTAGGGTTTTCACATAAGGTTGAATGTTTGTTACAAAAATGACCCAGCGTTCTTTGAGAGCAGGGAGCCATATCTTCCAACATAAAAAGACAATCATTAGTGGAAACTGAGATCAGGAAACGACTAACATTCTCCAAAACCACTGCTATTAGCTTACTGTCTTGGCTTTTTCCACATGAGGTTCAGCCCATTTCTGTGCTTGAACTGATTTTTCTGATGCCTGAGATGATAGCAAGACAAAAATTTAATAATAGATAGTACCAGTCTGTGCTAAGAAAAGGAAAATCATGTGCTTCAGGCTTTCACTTTGCATCTCCCACATAATTTAGTTTAAAAAAGAGCTCCATCAGTAAGAAATACGTCATAAAAGCCAGAAAGGTGAACCTTCTGAAGGGCAATGTCCAATGCAGGTTGCCCATGCTCATTCCAGTAAGTTGCTGCAAGTTTCTGAAATGTAAAGGCCAGCATTACAACTAAAGGAAAAACTGCACAAGCACATGATTGTTTCTAAGACGACTAGAACCAAGACCTGAAAATGACTGATACGGGCAAAAAGCCAGGGAGGAAGCCATGCTCCATGAACCTGATAAGCAGCAAAAGTTGTATCAACAGATTTATTATAATGCAGAGTATGTTCTGTAAGAAAAATGGTTGGACGAAAAATGCATGGTGTGACCAGACAACAATGAATTACAAAGATGTTTGCCATATATAGGCTATTCATAAAAAAAAAGGTAAAATCAATAGAAGCAAAAGCATCGGAAACAACAACACAACAACAACAAAGCCTTATCCCACTAGGTGGGGTCGGCTACATGGATCATACGACGTCATTCCGCTCTATTAGTAACCAAACCTTTCGGTATATTATTCACCAATAGATCTTGCTCTATTAGTTCGCCAAGTGTCCGCCTTGGCCTCCCTCTCCCTCTTTTAATCGGACTCCAGATTATTTGATCTACTCTTCTTACTGGCGCATCTAATGGTCTTCTCTGAACATGACCAAACCATCTCAAACGATTCTCTACCATTTTCTCACTAACAGGAGCCACTCCGACTCGTTCACGTATATGGTCATTCCTAATCTTATCTAATCTTGTATGACCACACATCCATCTCAACATCCTCATTTCGGCTACCCCCACTTTACGTTCATGTTGTCCCTTCATAGCCCAACATTCACTACCATATAACACTGCTGGCCTTATAGCAGTACGATAGAATTTTCCTTTAACTTTATTGGGTACTTTTCTATCACAAAGAACTCCAGTGGCTTTCCTCCACTTACACAAACCAGCTTGAATTCTATGATTAACATCGTCATCAATCTCACCATCTTGTCTTACAATTGATCCTAAATATTTAAACTTTGTCACTTGAGAAATTATATCCTCCCCTAGCCTAACTTTCAAATCGTCTCTAAGTTGTTTATTTGTGAAATTGCTATGCATATATTCTGTTTTATTCCTACTTAAACGAAAATCCTTTGTCTCCAACGTATTTCTCCATATTTCCAATTTTGTATTAATCTCTTCTCTTGAATCCGCTAAAAGTACTATATCATCCGCAAATAGCATGCACTTAGGTACCTCCTCTGTGATACTCTCGGTTATAGCATCGATAACTAAGTTAAATAGATACGAGCTTAAAGCTGATCCTTGATGTAGGTCAATTCCTATAGGAAATTCATTTGTCTCACCTCCGGGTGTCCTAACCCTAGGCAATGCCCCATCGTACATATCTTGTGTTACCTTAATGTAGGCAACACTCACCCTCTTCTTTTGCAAGGCTTTCCAATACCCAATCATACGCCTTCTCTAAGTCAATGAAAGCCATATGTAAGTCTCTTCTCCTACTTCGATACTTCTCCATCATCCCCCTTAGTAAATAAATCGCCTCTGTAGTGGATCTTCCTGACATGAACCCAAATTGTCTCTCAGAAATACTAGTCCCCATTCTCAATCTATGCTCAATCACTTTTTCCCATAATTTCATTGTGTGACTCATAAGTTTAATCCTTCTATAATTTGCACAATTCTGAATATCCCCTTTATTTTTGCAAATAGGAACTAATGTACTTAATTTCCAATCATCAGGTATCTTTTTCGATCGTAAAATCTCATTAAATAGTTTACATAACCACAACATACCTTTTTCTCCTAAACATTTCCAAACTTCAATCGGTATACCATCCGGTCCAACGGCTTTACCATTCGCTAACCTCCGAGACTCTAATTCTACGATAAAATGACCTATTAAGCTCACATTCGCTAACTGTCAAGTCCTCCAAATCACAACGGGAACCTTCACATCCATCATTAAATAACTTATAGAAATACTCTTCCCATCTGTTCTTAATATCTCCTTCAGTAACTAAAACCTTGCTAACTTCATTTTTTATGCATCTTACTTGATCCAAATCTCTCGACTCATTTTTATTCCTTGCAATCTTGTAAATCCTTTGTTCACTAGCCTTTGTCCCTAACTCCTTATAAAACCCCTCATATGCTTTAGCACGAGCATCACTAACTGTCTTCTTAGCCTCCCTTTTCGTCAAACGATACTTTTTCCAATTGTCAGAACTATTGTCCAAGTGTATCGTCTTGAAATAATTCTTCTTATTACGCACATTTTCTTGGACCTCCTCATTCCACCACCAAGCCTCCTTATCTCGTGGTCCAAAACCTTTTGATTCTCCTAAAATGGCTTTAGCAACCATTTCAACCTTTTTTGCCACATTCTCCCACATGATACTAGCATCTCCTTCTAACTCCCACACACTTTTCTCTAATAACTTACTTCTAAAAGTCTCTCGCTTCTCCCCCTTTAACTGCCATCACTTGATCTTTCGATCAAAAACTGTTCGAGATTTTGGTTTTATACATTTCATTTGCATATCAAGAACTAACAATCTATGTTGTGTAGTCACCCCATGCCCAGGAATTACTTTGCAATTAGTACAACGTCTTTTATCAGTATTTCTTGTCAAGAATCATATGCAGTTCAACCCCTCTTCCCACCAAGATACCAACCCCACCAACAAAAAGGGAAAAAACATGCAATTTATTAAACGCATTTCCTCATAAAATGCATGTTTTCTTTTTTTGTTAAAAATAAAAAGAACATGCAGTTTATGAAGAGAATTTCTTGATAAACCAAGTCATATGGAGTTGTGAAAGCAAGATATGATAACAAATCCTTTAAGTGTAAATCTCCGAATGCGGCCATACTATAATTTGATAACATGTGACTTTGACAAAACTACTTTGTGTTGCTAATCCTTCATTGATTAAAGGAAAAGGAAGACATAATTTCCCTTCATTTTACATGAACTCCATAGTTGTCTCATGAATGCCATCCACAGATAAGGAAGCCATTTGGCATGCCTACATGATGTGAGCAAGAAGTAACTTGGTGGACAATTATGTGTGCTTCATGTAGTAACTAATGAAAGGAACTCATATTTGCCAGAGAAATGGATTAGTAGATGAAAAATTGCACAATGATTGCTTCACCAATTTCACGAGGTTAATGGCTTGATTCGTCCTTATTTTGCAGGCATGTAGCAGAAAATGAAACCTCCCAGTGAAGAAGAACAAGTCAGCTAGTGTCATCATTAACTGGTGAAACTTTCTTATTCCAATAATCCTACATCTTTACAGAGACAGAGGAAATCCATGCTGCTCCTTTCTGGAAAGTAGAAATTACACATGCAAAGAATACCGGAAGCTAGAGAATATAGATAAAAAATTCATGTTAGGAAAAGGATGGCATAGAAAAGCTATTGATATATTAATCCACATTCTTACTTCCGACAACTCTTGTATCTTGTCTTTTGCTTCTGATCGTACCTTCACGAGCTCTTCCTGAAGAGAGATTGCAGGTTTACATAAATATCACAATAAAACAATTCACTTTATTCACAATATTAGACATCACATACCTCTGCTACTTTAAGAGCACGTTCAGTTTTGCGAATTTTGTGCTTTTGTTCATCATTTGTCTTCCGAAGCTACAATACAAACATGAAACAAAGAATTGAGTCTTCCTTGAAGTTCTAATTGATTTTGCAACCAGCCACAACCAACTTTCATAATTAAATTAGCAAATAATGAGTTCCCTAAAGAAAATAAGTGCATTATCAAAGAAAAGTGAAGAACTCTGATTACTTGTATTTATGATTGTTGCGATGATAATAACATCAACACAGTAAATACTCACAGTTTCTAGCTTCGAGTCAAGCTCTTCCACCTTCTTCTCTGCTTCTCTAGCCTGAGAGACCAACGCATCCTTTCTCCTACTATGTATATCAATCGCCTTTCTGAGTTCCACCACCTGTCATGGAAACTCATGAGATCGACAAAAAGTCCTTAATGACATCCCACATTCCGAGAGAGATAATGCACCATCTACAGACCTGCTTCTCATGTTCCTCAGCTTTTGCACGGACCCTGCCCACAAGCTCTTCTGCATCTACAACACCCTTCTTCTAAAGGAAACCAAAGTACCTTGTCAAGAAAACATGTATAGCATACTGGCGTACTGATATGAAAGCAAGGAGGCGGGTGTTCCACTATTTTTGCACCTGGATTGATTCTATTTCACCTTGCAAGGCCAAAATATTTGCTGACTTATCTGCAAGTATCTTTTCAAGTTGCACAATGCTCTCATCTTTACTCTTGAGTTCTCGTATTTTTTCAGCAATGTTTGATTCTAACAAAGATGGAAACAAGTAAGAATCGACATTTCACTGAAATAATTTTCCCTCAAAAGCAACTGTTCCGAGCTACATGCTTAACTTAATTTCACAAAGTAGCATCCTTTTTGTCACAAAAAGGAATAACAAACGTGATAACAATTTCTGTTCCCATTCTCATGATTCGAAGATTACGCCCTATTTGATACCAAACTCAATTCATGAGGAGAAACAATATTAATCTTTTACACCAACAGGATTTTCTCTTTTTGTTTTTGTTTTTTTTTTCTTATACCCAAAAGGAAATCTCCTAATTAGTTCATCAATCCATTCCCCAAAGCCCTAGGAATTTTTTTTTTGTTCTCGCTCAAATCCAAAAGGAAACCTCTTATTCCGTTGATCAATCCATTCCCCAAAAACCCTAGTGAACCTACGAAAGACAGGGTTAAAACAAACCTAAGTTCGAGATCTTGGATCGGAGCTGCTCCAACTCGAGCCTCAACCCCGAAACATCCTCTTCCGACGCCGCTGCCGCCGACTGGTGCTCGACAGCAGCATCGCCTTCGACGCCGGCGTCCGCCCAAACTCCAACCAAGAGGAGGGAGAGGACTACCGCAGCCAACGAGCGCTTCCAAAGCCCCATCGCGAAGCAGAAGGAACGGAGGAAAAACGAAATCTGGAACAGAAACAGGTAAGAAAAAGGCCACCCTTTTTGTTCGGCTTTATTAATCACCCCCCGTGTCTCGCCGCCTCCGCGACGTGCAGGAAAAAGGAGAAGCCCGAGATTTGCCGCTGTCCGATTTAGATCTTTTTTTAATCGACGGCGGAATCCAAGAGGAGGGACACGTGTTGGATTTGCATCTCAGAAGATCCAACTGGTCGGGTCCTCTGGCAGTTGACACGTGGGTGACTTGTAAGCGCGGCTCCCGCTGTCTGCACTCGTGGGTTTCTCGCGTGTTAGCGTAGTACGTCCACAAAAGGGTTGGGGCCCGATCTATTTCCCTTCAAACTTGTGGCTCTTAGGGGCCGCGTGAGCCGCGCGAGCTAAAACTCGAGTGCGTTTAAGATTGAAATCGCACGCGCATTTATTTGCGAGAGGGAGTTGTTTGTCGGATGACGTCGATTACCGTCGTCGGATGTTGATCCGACGGAGGACGTGGACACGAAGGGGTTGGTGCCGTCGCTTGTCGCTTTCTTTCAAAATATATATATATATATATGCACGGGTCAAGTCTTTGAAAAGAAAAAAGGGAAAAAAGCAGATAGCTACAACTGAGATTGCATATTTGAATTATGAAAGTTTTTTTATTCAACAACACAAGAGATATTTTCTCATCTTTTTCAAGGAAAATAAAATTATTAATTACTTTTTCAAAGTTTAGAATTTATTTAAATACAAGTCTATGGACTTGGATGAAGAAAAATGGTTAAGGAGCTGTCTTAAGTTTAGTTGAGATGGGTGCACTTGGGAGGTAAACCTGCTCACTTACCCAATACCCACATGGTGGGTGGCGAGTTGTACAAAGTTTGTTGGATGTCTTGGTTCGTCCACAAAATTATGGTCTTGTCAAGACAAATTGAATTAATTAACGTAGAATTTAGGTTGTCGTGCGATCATGATAAATAGACATCTTAAGATAATTAAAGCTGTTCGGTTTTATTATTGTAAAAATATGTATATTTTTTTCGAATGCATATGTGTATTTTCAGAAAAAAAAATCATTATGCTGTTTCTTTTATAGGGTAACATCATCTCACGCTCATTCATCGATTCATGATGAACCGATGATAATGCCTTGAATCTTAATCTAGTGAATGTTAATCAGCTTTAGCAATGGGGGCGCTGAAGTTGTCCGTTCCATACGGAGGTCTCGCTGTCCCATACGACGAATTCTAGACGATTTTAGAATTTTTATTTTCTATTTTATATTAAAATTCCTAATGGCAGTGTTTGATAGAGAACTTTTGTTCAGAATTAAGCAAAGTTCTGCCAAACAGCTTTCATGACGAGTTCCCGAGGGTAGAACTTTTTTGGGCAAAAATTCTGCCCAAAAAGTTCTCAACAGATGTGAGAACTTCGCTCTCGGCCCAAACTTCTCCACACGAGTTTTTGTGTCTCCTCTCTCCCTCTCTCACTCTTTCGATCATTGCTTCTCCCATGGATCCACCATGGCCATATTACTCTCACCGATGAAATCTATCCGGGAGGCCGTGCTCGACAGCGTGTTTGCACACCACGTGCAAGAGCAAGTGATCAAGAAGTTGCGGAAGAGCTTATCGTGGAGTGGTGAGGGGCGCCGTGCGTTCGCGATGACCAGAAGTGTCGGGCTCTCGGGGATTCTGCCATCAAGGAGGAGGATGAGTCCAGGTTCTGAAAGGAGTAGGAGGGGACCATGGAGCTCGTCCAGCTCGAGGCTAAGCGGACCAAGAATTTGATCATACCCATGAGCGACACTAGTGGTAGCCACCGCACCTCAGCCGAGGCCATCCGCGATGCATTTCAGATCGAGTTTGGAGACGAGTACAAGGTGAGCACATGACCCAAAGTTTGGATTTTGATTGGGTTGGATGTGTAAATTTTGATCGCTGTGTTTCCCACAGATTCCCCAAGACCTAGGTGGGTGGTGACGGCATCGGAGGCGTCGTTGAGGTCCTTCTTGTAGGCGGCGATGGCATCAGAAGCGTCGCTAAGACCCAGGTGGGCATCGAGGCGACTGTAGTCTTTGGCCCAATCGGCAAGTTCTTGAGGCTGTCGCGGGCGCAAAAAATGAACGAGGGGTTGCCGCGGTGAATCGTCCATGGATTTTGGAATGTGCTGCTGCAACTACGTGGCACGTCTTCAACATGTACCTTGAAACGTCTTCATCCCTCCGTCCATGGTGAGATGGAACAACATACTTCGATATGGATTGTCAACTTCCAAAGTTCAGATTGCCAAGAACTTTTAGCTAAACGCTAGATGAGAACTCCACCATCACATCAGTGAGTTCCAAGAACTTTGGAAAACTTCAGTTCCCCAATTCAAACACAACCTATATAAATTCTATGACAGCTGGATTATTTCGTATTCTTATAATCATCAATATTTCATAATAAAAAGAACTACCGTCACCCGAGGACATATCCTAGTTTAGAGTGAATTTCGTAAATGTCATATTGTGTTTGTGTGATCTCTCTCTTTTCATAACACGCTCGATCGAAAAAAAAATCAATTGATAGATTCATAACTACAAAGAACATGTATTTTTATTATGTTTTTTAGTCTACTTTCTCAACTTTCAGAATAAATATCTAATTTTCATTAGTCAATTACCTCTCTTAAATTTAAATATTTTATATTTATCAAATTGTTTCTTACTTTTGTTAGACTTGGAAATATAGGAAAGAATAACGCACGCCATGCTTCAATGAAGAGGCTGATGGCGTGTCATTGTTTTTCGGGGAAACAAGTAATGTAATGAATATTACATCGCTCGAAAAAAAATTAGCGCCACTAGTGATTTGATTTTTGAGGTTGGCTGAAAATATTTCAAAAATTCCCGAGTATTAGTTTGTTCTAAAAAGAAAGTTATGGTTAGGAGGAAATTGAGTAATAAAAATATATAGATTTTTATTATATCATGTGTAAATTTTGATCGCTGTGTTTCCCATAGATTCACCAAGACCTAGGTGGGTGGTGACGGCATCGGAGGCGTCGTTGAGGTCCTTCTTGTAGGCGGCGATGGCATCGAAAGCGTCGCTAAGACCCAGGTGGGCATCGAGGCGACTGTAGTCTTTGGCCAAATCGGCAAGTTCTTGAGGCTGTCGCGGGCGCAAAAAATGAACGAGGGGTTGCCGCGGTGAATCGTCCATGGATTTTGGAACGTGCTGATGCAACTACGTGGCACGTCTTCAACATGTACCTTGAAACATCTTCATCCCTCCGTCCATGGTGAGATCGAACAACATACTTCGATATGGATTGTCAACTTCCAAAGTTCAGATTGCCAAGAACTTTTAGCTAAACGATAGATGAGAACTCCACCATCACATCAGTGAGTTCCAAGAACTTTGGGGAACTTCAGTTCCCCAATTCAAACACAACCTATATAAATTCTATGACAGCTGAATTATTTCGTATTCTTATAATCATCAATATTCCATAATAAAAAGAACTACCGTCACCCGAGGACATATCCTAGTTTAGAGTGAATTTTGTAAATCTCATATTGTGTTTGTGTGATCTCTCTCTTTTCATAACACGATCGATCGAAAAAAAATCAATTGATAGATTCATAACTACAAAAGAACATGTATTTTTATTATGTTTTTTAGTCTACTTTCTCAACTTTCAGAATAAATATCTAAGTTTCATTAGTCAATTACCTCTCTTAAATTTAAATCTTTTATATTTATCAAATTGTTTCTTACTTTTGTTAGACTTGGAAATATAGGAAAGAATAACGCACGCCATGCTTCAATGAAGAGGCTGATGGCGTGTCATTGTTTTCGGGGAAACAAGTAATGTAATGAATATTACATCGCTCGAAAAAAATTAGCGCCACTAGTGATTTGATTTTTGAGGTTGGCTGAAAATATTTCAAAAATTCCCGAGTATTAGTTTGTTCTAAAAAGAAAGTTATGATTAGGAGGAAATGGAGTAATAAAAATATATAGATTTTTATTATATCATATGTTCTGATGACTATATGTATCATCCAAATAAAATTGAAGAAATTAAGGTTCTGATAACACATATAGGTAAAACTTGAGCAAAGTAATAAATTTAATCTGAACAAAGAATTTTATTATATCATGGGAAATTATTCAGAACATTCGTTTTAATTTTATCTTATTCTAAACAAAGGAGATTAACAAAATTCTACCGAAGTATCAACTAAAATGAGATTAATTTTAATTAATCAGGTAAACATGAGATGAATTAAGATACAACTAACTGGAGGGTGGTATGATGGAAGAGGTCAGGCAGCATATGCACACACAGTTGCATGAGCCCTTCAATATTATATAATGGATAATTATATAATACCCAATACAATTTGTACGTCTTTTATTTCTTCATTGGACATCTAATTCCTAATCCCCCCTACTTTTTTTTTGTTTTCACCATCTAATTCATGTTCTCCAGATTTATGGAAATTTAGGTCCCATGAGTTAATTAAATTTAACGTTTTAAAGGGAACGAAATGGATGGAATTTTTTTTTGTAGAGCGCACCTTGTTAATTTAACGTTAACATTGTGCTGTTTTATTAATTCAATGATAGCTTCTTATTAATTTATTTTATTAGTTAAACAATAAGTTTACTTATTCAATTAGGTTGTCACGTCTTGCTTGTAATTTGTTATGAGTAACCTTATTACTGATTAGTTTGACGAATGAGAAAAAAACAAAGATGCAGATCAACTGATGTAGAGCATTAATTTATTGCTTTACATGATATTTTCGAATTTCTTAGTGAGTACCAGTAAGATGATTAGTTAGTTTGATTGTGATTATACTCTTACCAAATTATTCAAATGACAAAAATACAAGCCCTGTACATTGAGATGCAAGCAGAATGTTGTACACTAGGCCGTGTTTGACAAAATTAACAATTTGATTAGAGGATAATAATTTGATTAGAAAATTACGGTTATTTATAATGATTTATTTATAAATTCAGTAAAATTTGTTTGATAAATATAACAGTTAAATTAATGTATTGTATACGATGATAAAATCAGACATAAGATATAATTTACTTTGGTTCTTATACACATCATATTCATAGTCATTAAATTATAATATTTTATTCTGAATAATATTTTTTAAAAACATTATTTTAATAGAAAAATATTTATTATTTCAAAACAAAAATCTTATTTGGATTGTAAGTAAAATTAAAGATGTGATATATTAAAGTAAAAAGTAATATATGATGTTTAGTAATTAAATAAAACTTTTCATTTTAAAAATAATGAGAATAAAATATGAAACAAATGTAATTCGGATCTTGTGACTCAATATGTTACATATGCACCCAGAGTTCTGGACTATGAAGAACTCATTAATAAATTAGGCCATCATTCCGCTGTGATGGAGCAAGTACGTTTACGTTCATGCTTAAACGCACAAGTACATCTTTATAACTTCTGTGTGGATTTTGTTTGTTCAATTGTGTTCTTGACGATCGAGGAGGAATCTTTTGTTTTAGTCGAGAAAAGCTCGCTGAAGAAGTCAGAAGGTTTCAAAACAACATATTTAGTGATTGCTAGGAAATTTGATCATGAATGACTGCTAAACATTTGCCAAGTATTTGCATGAAAGGAAGAAGGCAAAGTGTAGCCAAGAACAACCTGCCGACTGCTTGCAACCTGGAGTGTTTGCTCTCCAGGGCCCAAAGCCGGCAAGTCATTCTTGGCTGCACTCCACACTCTCACTCTTCATGCAAAGCCATGAGGCAAAAAAACGGGAAGAGGCAAAAGAGAGAGAGAGAGAGAGAGAGAGAGAGAGAGAGAGAGAGAGAGAGACTGATCATCTCCTATTCATGAAAACCTCTAAAGAAAGACTGATAAGTTGCTGAGGCTTTGCATGATGAGAAGAGAGCAAAGTTTAGCCAAAAACAACTTGCCAACAGCATGCAAATATCAAGAAGGTGAAATTCCCTCTTGCTATCTGTGAGTGCCGGCAAGTCATTCTTGGCTGAGTTCTACTCTCGTCCCCCTTCATGCAAAGCTGTGAAGCAAATGCATTCTCCTATTTCTCCTTGCTACACTTCTTCTGAAACGGAATTGTTATTTATAAGGCAGGACATCTGAGGCATGCAGGATAGTTCTTCTGTCGTGGTCTTGACTCTTCAGATTCCTGGGTCCTTTTGAGCATAGAATAGATTATCCTGTGGGTTCTGATTAAGAGCGGTAAGTTTGGTCAGTTCTTAAGAGTTATTACTGACTAGAGGTTTTTGCTGCTGGAAGAATAAGTATTATGATATGGATGAGACAAGTTGTTAGCAGGTCTTGGCATCTATTATCAGCAAGAGCATCATATCAGACAAAACTTTGTCCATCTTTGGAAAGGATGAGCTTCTGGGTCCACAGAAGGATATGACATTGGCCAATTACTCATCAAAGATGTTCAAAAGTCAATTATTCCTGCAAAGCTAACAGGACGAAAAAATTAAAAAAAGAACAAAATCCTGAATTTCTACAAACACATACCCAGCCAAGAAAGCTATCCCTAGCACATACATTGGGTTTCCAGATGTTACTTTGAGGCCATAAAATTTGGTATCAGAGATTTACCAAGATCAAGAAGCAGTAATGGTGGATGGTTCAAGTGAAGGAGAGAGCAGAAAGGTTGGCTTTTGGGGAAAGTAGGAGGTAGAGAACGGAGCCAACAATTGCTTGTCGGAAGGGAATTGGATTCGGCTAAAACAATTTCCCTACCATAACCTTCTTTGCATTTTGTCAACCCAAGTTTTGCATTGGATCAGGATTCTGTTCCGACTGACTTTTTTTGCAGGCATTCTAGTTGGCCTAAGTACTATTAATTGTTCTTAACGTAGCTGATTCATTCGTATTCTGAATCTTTATACTGTTCTTTTCTTTAGATACAAAGTGAC
This sequence comes from Pontederia crassipes, assembly GCA_030549335.1. Classification (NCBI taxonomy): domain Eukaryota; kingdom Viridiplantae; phylum Streptophyta; class Magnoliopsida; order Commelinales; family Pontederiaceae; genus Pontederia; species Pontederia crassipes. The sequence continues at coordinate 2,011,879 of CM060185.1, read as the reverse complement.
CATATACTTTTATCATCTCAGAATCAAGTAAGATATGTTCGTCAATAGTTTTGTGATGGAATCTGTCATCCGACCCACCCACATTAGTTATGTTAATGTTAGAAAACTTTCTATCATTATTTCAAGGCTGTATTTACCCCGATCTGCAATAAGTTTTGGCTCCTGTTTCTTATGTTAAACAGGTTTATTTTGAATATTACAAACTGCCATGGGCGTAGACGTATACTTCATTGAGATAGCAGAGGTTGCTAAGTTATATTCGAACTGTAAACTCTCGTATTTAAATACAATCAGTAATTGTAAGACTCCACATAGCAACTCCCCTCTCTCATAACCATGTAGATAATGTACAATCCCAGATTTGCAGCTGCCACATTCAATAGAATTATCAGTATGCGTAGGATCAAAACGATGCCATCCACTACTGAATTCTCAGTATGCCCAAAGAAGTGGAGGATCAACGGAGAGGATAGTGCTAAGACTGCAACTTCAATTATCCTTGATCAGAAAATTTTCAGAAGGATTTTATAATAATCCTTAAGAGCCAGCATGATGGCTCTTAAATTTGACGGACATCATTCAATGTGAGAAATGAGATTATGTAGCTGGTCACCATCCTGTACCCGGTAAACCCACTGAGATCCCAACATTTGCAATGACTATCGCTGGCACATCATTGGCGACCATTGCGGTACACCCTTCTTTTGGTCTTTATCTTCACTAATCACCCACGAGCTCGTTCGCTGATATAAGTTTGGCATGAATGTCTATTACTTGTTGGCAGGTGAATATTTAACAACATGAATTAAACACTGAGAAAGGTTCAGGTCAGATATTTAAAGAAATGCTGTGTACCTGATTCTTCAAAAGACTAGCTACCTCAGTGTTGTCTCCGGTAACTCAGTAAGCATAGCAACTTTTGTGCCTAATGGTTTCAACTCCTTAAGTGCTGCGAAACACCAACACTGCAATTATCAGTTAGTGCAATTATTCCAATCGATTCTGTATCAGAAAATAATCATAAATGACAGTGCACGTGTTTGAAACTGATTTATTTTTACAGGATTTCACAGGAAAAGTATAATGCAGTTTTCCCTTTCGAGGATCCTCTCTATCAATTATGTGAGAACCGAGAAAGAATGACTTAATCATTTAAGAAACAAAGGAGTTGTGTCAAAAGGAGACAATGCAAAGCAAAGAAAAAAAATATACCTTATTACTAAGTCAAGGTAATTCAGTATTTGGAGAGTAGCCTTCCCTCTTCATCTCCTCAATTAGTATGTCAATCATTTCATAAATCTCATCTGTTCTGATGTGCAATGCATCACCAGAATGAAATTCAAAAAATTGGTTATCAATTTCAATCCAACTACTCCCAGGAGTTTTGCTGACGCCTCTTTTCCTCATTAACCCTCTCATCCTTGCTGATTCCTGCCACATCTTCGAATCTGCATATAATTTAGAAGAGATGACATAATTCGCTGAGTTCGAAGGCTCCAATTCAAGAATTCTTTTGACGACCTTCTCCCCAATGTTGACATTCTTTCTATACCGACAAGCACTCAGAAGAGCTCCTAATACAACAGCATCAGGCTTCCCTCGCATCTCCTCAATGAATTCCCATGCTTCTTCCAATAGTCCTGCTCTCGCTAGAAGGTCCACCATGCAAGAGTAATGCTCAATGGTCGGAGTAATTCCATACACCAACTTCATCGAATGAAACAATTGGCGACCTTCATTGACCAGTCCAGCATGCACACATGCAGAAAGGACTCCAACGAATGTGATTTCGTTTGGTTCTAAACCATTTTTCTCATTTTTCATTTGGTTAAAGAGCAAGATGGCCTCCTTCCCTTGGCCATGAGAAGCAAAGGCAGATATCATAGCATTCCATGAAACTATATTCTTTTGAGGCATGCTTTCAAATACTTGGAGTGCTCGATCAAGATTTCCACATTTTGCATACATGTCGATTAAAGCTGTTCCTACATATACATTACTGCATAATTTTTTTCCACGAGCATATATATCCAGCCATGAGCCCAGATCTAGAGCTCCCATGGCTCCACATGCTGATAGAACTCCAATCATCGTGATTTTATCAGGCACCATCCCGCTGTCTATCATGGTGTAGAAAAATTTGATAGCTTCATTTGACATTCCATTCTGTGAATACCTGTATAATATTAGTCCATGAGAACAGTTACCAATGATTATGATTATGTATTCTCGGAAAATGGCCTTCTTGCTCACCAGAATGGGGAATTAATTAATTGGTGCCCAGAATTTAAAATCCTTCATCGGCGAAGAAAAGTTGAAGGTTAGTTGCTCTTATTTTCTTTATCTAAATATTTTCTTTATACACATCAAGGGAAACTCCGCCTATGTTTTATAGCCGGTCCCAAGCCCGGATAAAGGAGAAGGGTTGTGTTAGGCCCCGACAGCCAGCGTAAAACCCTGTCGAATCTTATGAACATGGATCAACGAGCGTCGTATGATCCATGTAGCCGACCCCACCTAGTGGGATAAGGCTTTGTTGTTGTTGTTGTACTTGTTGTTCACTGTTAAAATTCCTATATATAGTAATAGCAATAAAAAAAGTGAATGCAAGCATCCAACAAATAAGAATGATTTTCCATATAACAATTAGAACACATAACCCTGCTTTGGCGACAATCACGTGAGAATGAAACTTTAGAGATGCGTATACTTGCCCTGTAATCATTGCATTCCAAGCAACTAAATCCTTCTTCGCCAGTCGATCAAACATTGCCCTAGCCGATCCTAGATCTCCACATTTTCCATACATATCAATTAGCGATGGCCCCAAGAATGAATTCAAGTCGAACCTCTTCTCCTCCACCAACCCCTCCAGCCACTTTCCCAAGTTAAGGTCGGCCAAATCTCCACAGGCCGCTAGAACACTCACCAGGGTAACTTCATCCGGCTCAAAGCCATCAGTCTCCATCCTTCGGAACAAGGCCACTGCCTCCCCAGCGAGGCCCATCTTTGCATAGCCTGAGATCATCGAATTCCAGGAAACCGAGTCCTTCTCTGTGATTTCCTCGAACACCTCATGTGCGGATTGCAGCCGAGCACATCTAGAGTACATGGTTATCAAGGAGTGCTGGATGTGGTCGTTAGTGTCCAGGCCAACCTTGAAGATGGAAGCGTGTGCAGTCTGGCCATAGTAGAGGAGCTCAAGGTTTGCAGAGGCAACAAGGACAAAAGGATATGTATAGTGGTTGGGTCGTTCGCCTGCGGCGATCATCCGGAGGTAAAACTGGATGGTGGCATGATAGTCGCTCCAAAAGGTGGCGAGACCGCGGATCATGAGATTATAGGAGAAGTCATTGGGATGGGGATTCCGCGAGAAGAGGAGGGTGGCATAGGTGAGGTCCTTGAGGCGGATGACCTTGGCAAGCAGGTGGTTGGGCTTGTAGATGGAGCAGGTAACCATGTAGCCATGGATTTGCTTCACGGCACCCAGGCTTCCACATTGCTTCAGGAGGTCGAGGATGTGGTCGATGTATTCTTTTGCTGAAGGTGACGGGGAATGTCTAGTAGCAGTTGAAGCAAGAAATGGTTTGGGCAATGGGAGCTTGGCTTTGATCATTGGTATATAGCAGCAATGATGATGTGAAGGAAAGACTAACGTAGAAAAATTACGGATCGAACCTTTCTTTGCAGCATGAATTGACAACAGCAGCACTGTTCGACAACATGAAGAATTCACAGTAAGATTATGCAAAAATAACGCAATTAATTACCAAATTCATTCACACGCTCTGCTGGGAATCACAAGTGTTCTAATGAGTGGACTACTGGCCTGTCACTCCCACAACCCAATTTAAGCGAGAGAAGGGATACACTGATTCAACAACAACAACAACAAAAAAAAACTCATCTTTTTATCAAAATAATTTGTACCTTAAGATCCTGGCTGCTTACTACTGTTAGAAAATCTGATGAATCTATCGGAAAGCTCGTGGAAATCAATAGAAAGGTGAGAGATTTCTTAATGCAACTTAACCAAAGAGGACGATACCCCAGTGAGAAACCAAGAGCTATAAACAGATGCGAAGAGAGCTGTCGTTTACCTGCCCGTGCAGAGGGGATCCAAAGAGGCGAAGCCGAATCGAGAGCAGAGAGAGAGAGAGAGAGAGAGAGAGCAGAGAGAGAACTCCGATTAACACATGAAACCCGAGATCGAAGGCCTCGGGTTCCAAAAAGGCGGCGAGGGTGGAGGGGGACTTGGATAGAAATATGCCCCCCGGGAGTTTGAGCAAGATTCTGTTTTTAAGCTTACACTATTTTTTTGGTCCAAGAAATGAAAATATAATACGAAATTAAATTAAATTATTCATATTATTATACTAAAATAAACTTATTTTTTAGTTTAATAACAGTAGAACTAATTATATTAAATTATTTTTTATCGATGATATTAAAAAATTGATTTCCAAGACAAAACTTAGTAACTTACAATGGTTTAGGGTAATAATAATCAAATCGTTTTATTTGGTGATTGTTATCACAACTTCTTTTTTTTTGTATTTTTATGTATTATTTTGAATCACGTACAGTACAGAACTTAAATAGAATAACGAGATTAATCTTGATACGTGGAAACGGCAACTTGTCTCGTTATAAGATAATAATATAAATTCATCAAATGATTTTATTTATTTATTATGGTTCTAGTGATTTTCATTTTATTATAAATATTTACATCTATAAATTCTTTTTTTCAGATGAAAAAAAATGTACACGAGATAGAATTTCTCCTCCCCTCAAAGAAGGTACTCCTGTCATTTATATCCCTTGCATATAAATGTTTATTTCTGTGCTATTAAGTTATCTACTATCCTTCTGAAAATTGGGGTTTAGTCTAGAATTGGTTATGCCCGCGAATTAAAATTAAAACAAATGACAAAAATCTAGTTGGGCATGCTGCTTATCTGTTTTGCATAAATATACAATAAAATAATGCATAATAATAAAAAATTCTTTTTTTTCGATCGACATCCATCGGTGTGCAGAACTATTGGACAGAAGCGATATAGATAAATTTTGACCAAAATGATAATTCTTAAAATTGAGTTTGGACTAGAAGCACCTAGCGATTCCAGGACACAATCCCGGAGTTCTCAACCTCAAACTTATATTTATTCGGAAAGAAAAGAAAAACAAAAGAATGATCAATTAGAGTCCAAATAAAATACGCTGAAGAGTTGGGTGAAAAGTCCAATTAGTAAAATGATCAGAGTTGATTGATCTAGCAAAATTAACGAGATAGCTACTTGCCTTCTTGCAAATGTGTTTGATCATAAAAAGCTCAAAATTTTTTTAAGGGATTTCAGCAGGCCTGATATTATGTTGGGCAAACGTCCTAAGCAATGTGTTTCCTTTGTGATGATTCAAAGAGGCTTCATTTGCAAGTGATACAAATTAGTCTTAAATTTAAATTTTTATTCGATCATTTCGGATGCTGTGAGAAAGAAGAGGCTTTGCAGAGCCTCAGAGAATGTTGCTCTGTTTCTTTTTTTTTATTATTATTATGAGATTACTAACATGCTGACTAATTTAGCCTTAAGGCTAGAACAAAAATAATTTTTCTACGATCAAAATAGTAATTTCAAAAATCGAACATGAGAGTTAAACTAGCAGCACCCCAATGATGTTAAACACTATTTTGGATAGAAGCTCATCGAAGGGAAGGAAACAAAACGAGACGAAAAAGAAAGTGAGAAAGGTTTAATTTTGTTTGGATATGAATTAATAAGAAGAAACAAGGATAGTAAAAATTCTAAATAGATAATAATATCTTTTTAATGTAATAAACAATTAATATTTTTTTACAGATATGTTAAAATTTTCTCTCTCCTCAATTACACTTCATTTTGAAGTTGAATAAATTTTCTCTTCATTCTTCTCTTTTTTTTTTTTATACTAGAATTGAATTTTTTTTTCACCTCCCTCTCTTTAACCTCCTGTACTCTCAATTCAAACACAATGCAATCTTGCCACTAATTGCGTCAACCCTCTGTTCCAGAGAGCCATGTTTAGTCCATGGTCCTGTGGATCGCCGATGTCAGTGGGATGATGAATCATGCATCCCAGCCCTGAGAGAGGGAGGTGGGGGCTATCAAAATCGGAGGTGCTCCCTGAATCAGCCAAAGAATCAGGTTCTCTACAGGGTTCATTGCAACATTTCCAACGAATCTGCCAAAGAATCATGAGTGCCTGTCAGAGAGTCCAACAACAGATTCTTATGTGTAAATTAAGCTTAAGCAAATGCATACGGTCTTCTCGAGTGCTCAGCATCCGATCCAAACAAATCTTTAAAAGATTGGTAAATTGCTGAGGCTTTGCATGAGGAAAAGAGAGCAAAAGTTTAGCCAAGAACAACTTGCCAACAGTGTGCAAAACCAAGAAGGGTCCTCTCCCTCTTGTATCAGTGATGGCAAGTCATTCTTGGCTGAGTTCTACTCTCGTCCCCTTCATGTAGAGCTGTAAAGCAAATGCAAATCCTCGTGGCTTCGCGCAATCATGGTCGTCTCAGACTCGCATACTGCTGTTCATGCAAATATTCCAGACTACTAATAAGTTGCTGAGGCTTTGCATGAAGAAATGAGAGCAAAGTGTAGCCAAGAACAACTTGCCAACGGCATGCAGAACAAGAGTCAAGACGGTCCTGTATCCCTCTTGTATCTATCAGTGCCGGCAAGTCATTCTTGGCTGAGCTCTACTCTCATGCCCTTCATGTCAAGCTGTAAAGCAAATGCATGTTTCTATAGCTCCTTGCTTCACTTCTCCTTGCAATGGAGTTTCTATTTATAGGCAGGTCATCTGCAGAAGCTTTTGAATTATTCTTCTGGCATACACCCTTTATATGTTTGAAAGCAATTCCATGACTCTTCTATAGACTAAGATTCCAGGGTCCTTCCAAAAATAGAATTGTTTGGAATATAACACAGAAGATAAATGAAATAACTAAGAAAGGAAGTATACAGAATAGAAAGAAGATGAACATAAAGATTTAATTAAGATTACATCTTCGGATAAGCGACACCGTCGCAAAAAAATCTACATAGACAAAAGAAAGTACATGATAAAATCTTAACCCTTATATATGTGCAACAATCCTCATTTTCCTTTCTCTTATATATATAGTTTCGCAATTTTGAATACATCGTACAATAATTCAAGGCACATTGAATTCTTGAGTTATGGTTATTTTTGCTTAAAGAATAATTATTATGGTCTTGGAGGAGACAAGTGGCAAGCAAGTCTTGGCATCAATTCTCAGCAACAAAGATATCATATCAGATAAATTTGTCTATGGAAATCGTGAGCTTTTGGGTCCAGAGGAAGATATGAAATTGGTCAACTTATCCAATTGAGGAAAGGATGAGATTCTTTCCGAAAGCAAGCAACAAAGATTATCAAAAGTCAATATATTTCCCCAGATCAGAAAAGCATTCCTGAAAATTACAGATCTATAAGTTCTAGAAGCACCTACACAGCTGAAAAGTGGTCTGTTGACTAATATTATATTTTTGGTTCTCTGTATTTTATTCTGAGGTCACAAATCATCATGAGCCGGAAGCATGCAAGTTTGCTTTCTGATTTCAGGATGAAATTGCTTACATAGATATCATGGTTTATTTCTACTCATTCGATTAACAGTATCAGGAAGCAGCAATTGCTGGTGGCTGAAGTCAAGGAGAGAGCAAGATGATGGTCTCTTTTCGGAAAGTTTGATGGGTAGAATGAGCTTGCTTTCGGCGAGGAATTGGATTCCACTAAACAATTTGACCACCACAATCTTCTTTTCATTTTTGTCAAACCATGCTGCGCATTGAGTCCATGAAAGCTTGATTTATCCAATATCCTGGAATATATTGTTTTGCAAATGACTGGCAATGTGCAGACTGAAACAGAGGCATCGTGCAGGCATTCCGGTTGGCAACTTGGTACTAATTGGCATGAGCATAGCTTACTGTTTCTTCTGAATTTTCATGTTGACTTCGAGAAAATATTAATTGGATAATGTTAAAGTTTGATCGGCAATGATAAAATATGATATAGTTTAGGAGTGGAAAATAAAGGTAATCCTAGAAAGTTACCATAGTTTTACCATTCAGAATCAGATAAGATATGCTCACGAGTGTTCAGATGAAATATCCCATATGTCTACACCTTTCAGTATCGTATGTTATAAAGCTATCCATCATTAGACCGTTTACTTTGGAATAGGATTTGACCTCTGTCATCATTATTTTCAAAAAGTTTCTTTCAACATTGCAACTGTCGTGGATTCCTGGAGGATTCAACATTTATTTACCACATGAGAAAACAATAATTGATAAGTCACATTTGAGCTAACCTTTTACTTCGAAGACAAATTTGACCCATCTTTAGGAAAATATATCTGATATATTAAAAGCACTAGTTTGTAAACTTCAGGTTTTTCCCAAGCACATAATTGATCTTTTTATATTTCTCTCGGTGCCATTTCCAAGTAAGAAAACATTCTTGGATTTATGAGGCTTTCACACCGACCACTAGTGTAGTCAACAACAAGACCTTTAATCTTTTTTATAATCTAAATACACCAAATTTGTATTTCCACCATCCAGAATTTTGGTGAAAAGACCATAGATTAAAATTGGTGAGGGAGGAAGTCTGGGGACATCCAGTTGCAGGAGTAAAGGAAACGTTCTGAAACTTGTAAGAAATACAAGTTTAAGAACTGAAAAATACAATGATGGATTGCAAAAAGAAAATTTACACTTAATAGCAGCAACTCAGCAAGAAACTTTCCGAGGAAGTCATTTATCATTTAAAAGCACCTGTATACAGTCTGATACGATTGATCTCCAAAAACAAAATCTAGATTACTTTGTACTGAAACCTTTCTTGCATGCATAATTTAACTAGAGAGTGAGGATTTGCGAGTAAAGTGTCAGTAAACGACCTCCCCAGAAAGAACAGCTTGCACATCTTTTCTTCAAAATAATAGTTTCCTGTCAGCTTAATTCATGAACTTAGATCCTTGCTAATCCAAGGAGATAAATATATTAGCCAACCTTTTCCTTCAATTTGATGGCATACTGGTTAAAAGTATAATTTGCTATTATCATCTTCCAACAAGTGATCATCACCTACTCGATAACAATCTCAGGCAATTTTATCACTCCAACCTCATGGCAACTACCTGCTGTCCCATAACCATGCACATAATGCCTGCAGCATCCACCAGGCAGTCTTCTTTCCGGCACAACTTCTGAGGAGGAACAATGAGTCTCAATTCTGTTGGAAATGCAACAACCATTATTTGTCTGCTTGCCTGTGCCCCTGCAGATGCCTGAGGACTGATCTGTAGCTGTGCTCCTGCAGCATTCGTCTTCTGTACTCGGTTTATAGCTGCCACATTCAATAGAATCTTCGTCCTGTCTAAGATGACAATGATGTTCCTTCTCATTCACTTCTGAAATGAAGTGCTCTTTGGTTTCGTCACTCGTGTGTTTTACCTTTTCCTGACAGCAATGATGATGGCTTAGTACTTTTGGTTCCCGGTCTTCATTACAGCAGTGGTCTCTTATTTCATGTTTCTCAGATATGTTGTGCTCATGCAGTTCATGATTATCCAACCTCCTATTTGATTTTCTGCAAGAACCTGAGGCATCACATGTACCACCTGCACAGTGGTCAACATCCTTTGGCCTTTCCATGTGCGCTCTGTGGGAAGAACTGCAACACTTCTTCTCCTTGCGAGCAAGAATGCAAGATGTCTTCCCTTTGCTGGAAGAACCACATGTTTTTTCTTTGCTGGAAGAACCACAGCATGCTTTCTCTTTGCCTGAAGAACTGCAACAATTCTTCTCCTTGGTGGTCCTTGATTGTAGAAGCGTCATACTGTTTAAGATGACTAGTAGGCATGTGCCTACATCAGCCAGGACTGCTGCCCAAAGAAGTGGATGACCAGCAGAGGCTAGCGCCAAGACTGCAACTTTGGTTATCACTGAGAAAAATATATTCAAAATTATCTTATGATATGTCTTACGAGCCAGCATTATGGCTTTTGGTATTCGTTGGATATCATTCGACATAAGAGTTATGTGGCTGGTCTCCATTGCAATTGCTGAACCTGATAAACCCATTGAGATGCCAACATTTGCAATGGCTAGTGCTGGTGCATCATTAATACCATCTCCAACCATTGCAGTAGGTCCTTCTTTGGTTTTTAGTTCACCAACCAATCGCACCTTGTCTTCTGGTAGAAGTTCAGCATGAATGTCTATGACTTGTCCTAGCTATCAGTAATAGATAAGTATGATTTTATTGGCATATAAACATTTAACAACACAAGTTTACACTTGGAAAGATTCAGCTCAGATATTTCAAGAACTGCTAAACATGTACCTGATTCTGTGCATACTTAGCTGACTCAGTACTGTCTCCAGTAAGCATAGCAACTTTTATGCCTAGTGACTTCAATTCCTTAAGTGCTTGCGAAGCACCAATCCTGCAACTATCAGATAGTGAAAATATTCCGATTGCTTCCGTATCGGAGAATACATAGCCATAAGTGCCTCCTTCAATGTCCATGTTTGGGACTGAAATTTTTTTACAGGATTGTCAGAAATTATAGGGAAATTATCATAAATGCACTTTTACCTGTTGAATATTGTTGTTTGTATGAAATTTCGAAATTTTAATTAAAAAGTATACTTATTCTTCTGTGTTTGCCTTAAGATCAGATTTTGCAACTCCATTAGGCAAGCATGTGTTGTCATGACATCTGGACCAGGTTCTGTTGGAAACACATCTTTTCTAGTTTCCTTTTCATTTCCTTTTACCAAGAAAAAAATTTGTTTATTATAGCTAGAATAAACTATCCTGAGAGTGTTTTCATATGTTTCAGGAAGATTGAATGCATAGTAAGTTCCTCGATGTTATATTGGTAATGCACCAAAATTTGGGTGGCATGAACTTATTTATTAGATAGATTATGATAACATTGAAAAGTTGCAATGCCTTCTAATTCAATTTGATGTGTTTGAAGTAGCTTGAACCTTTCCTTCTCATCATAAATTTTCTCTTCCTATCTTTTTATGGAAGTAGTACTTTAGGCTATTGAATATCCAACCTATGTTCTGTTACTTCACAAGGTTATCTTTTGAGATTTATCATAGCATTTTCTGGTCCTTTCATTGAGTTCCAACTGGATTCAGGTGGCATGCCACTTTCAATATCATTATCAAGTTTAATGATACGGAAGTAAAAATGAAGACATAAAAGCAACATAGAATAAAATTAAATAATTTTTTTCTTCCTACCTGTCTGGCATGATGCCCTTGTTGCAATCATTTTGTTCCCAATATAGATGATTGTCCCATTGATTTCTCCAGAAATTCCCTCTCCTGGGTAGATAAAAAATTATTTGACATCTTCAGGCTTTGGTTCAATGCCATTCAATTTAGCATAAGTAACCAATGAAGATGCCATTGGGTGGCTTGACTTGCTTTCTATACTTGAAACCCTGTTGCATGCCTCACTTTCAGTATGTTTATTTCAACAACTACAAAAATATTGAATTCACAGTTGCAAAAGAAATTAGGAAATACTTCTGAATGTTAAATCTGATTATTATTGTGACAAAAAATGTGACATGTGGTAACTAATTTTCAACGAGAATGCGACCATACAAGATTAGATAAGATTAGGAATGACCATATACGTGAACGAGTCGGAGTGGCTCCTATTAATGAGAAAATGGTAGAGAATTGTTTGAGATGGTTTGGTCATGTTCAGAGAAGACCATTAGATGCGCTAATAAGAAGAGTAGATCAAATAATCTGGAGTCCCATTAAAAGAGGGAGAGGGAGGCCAAGACGGACACTTGGCGAACTAATAGAGCAAGATCTCTTGGTGAATAATATACCGAAAGGTTTGGTTACTAATAGAGCGGAATGGCGTCGTATGATCCATGTATCCGACCCCACCTAGTGGGATAAAACTTTGTTGTTGTTGTTGTTGTTATGCGACCATCCAAAATTTGCATGTTATGATCTCATACTAGGTGAGATTCATTTCGGGCAGTCCTTACGGAAATATTTTCCACCAAAAGTGAAGGTTATTTTGGTTACTAAATGTAATTCAAACTAGGCTATATATGCAGGTTACTGTAAGAAATTCAAGTCTTTTATATGTTAATATGAGAAACATGGTGCATATGCTTACCAATAAAGAAGCGTATGCACAGTCACCTTGTCGCTGATAGACTGGAAATGTATGACACTGAACTCTCCTTTTGTTAAGGTTCCCGTCTTGTCAAATGCCACTACTTTTACTTTAGCAAGGGCTTCAAGGACGTCCCCTCCTTTGATAAGAAGCCCAGTCCTGGCTGCTTTCAGAAGTCCACAAAATGTTGCAACTGGGGTTGATAGTACCAAAGCACAGGGGCATGCACTCACAAGTAGAACAAGTGCCAGTTGGAACCACCATTTTGGATGACTAACCCTCATTGCCAATGGAACCACAGCAACTCCTGCTGCTGCCAACACCACAGCTGCATGTGCATAACAGATGAGCAAAGACATGGAGTTTGATCAACTTACTGCTATGACTACTCTAAGTTGCATCACAAAGCTTAGTTTAGACGATTTACTTTACTTTCTAGAACCATAATAAAACGCTCTGCATTTTCTCTTGCATTCTCTCAGTTATAATGGTGACTTATTTTCTTACTGACATTACTCTTAACCTCATTTCAGGCAATGACAAAACTAGACTTCCTGTTCGTTCTGCACATCAATATGTAAAGGTTTGCATTATAAGGAGAAGGAATTCGTTTGTGAGGGATATTCGTTGATTCAGACTGACCTGGTGTGTAGTATTTTGTGCAGGAATCTATCAGTCTCTGGGTTGTGGATCTGTTATTTTGGGCTTCTTCCACCAGCCGTGCCATTTTGGCGACAGCAGAGTCATTTGCCAATGCAGTCGTTCTCACACTTAAGTACCCTGCAACCACATTAAGTAGGCCATCATAAGAGTTTCAACTTACTTATTTGGTAGAACAACTTTGACTGGAAAATTATCTTGAGAATACCATCTATGTTGAGCGTGCCAGCCCAAACGAGGGACTCGGTTTGCTTAACCACTGGGAATGACTCTCCAGTGAGGCTGCTCTCATCAACTTCACCGTGCCCTTCAAGTACAATTCCATCTAGTGGAACCATCTCCCCAGCTTTCACTGCAATGATAGTGTTGATTTTGACTTCCTGAACATCCACGACTCGGCCTGTTTCGGCCAGGACGGCCTTCTGTGGAGCACTGCTCATCAGTAATGACATCCCAGCAGCAGCCTGTACATTTTCAAGTTGTCATGTCTGTTTTGAAGACTTGTGTTACAAATACGTCAAGATTCACAGTACATTTAAGATGCAACTCGAATGCTACCTTATGGCTGGCCATCGACTCCAACCATTCAGCAATCGTAAATAGGAAGACTATGAACCCGGCTTCTGTGTAGTCCTTGAGTGCAATTGCTCCACCAACTGCATGCCACAGAACATAGTAATTGTAAGTATCACCAAGCTCAATGCAGAATAATATGACAGTATAAAACAAACCAACCATTAAACGTTAACATGGATTCAAAATTAGTTGACATTTCATAGCTTGTACTTGTGGTCTAGAGAGCTATTTGTACTTAGTATCCTAATTAAATCCATCAGTAAAGTTTGTCACGAGTGATGCCTGAGCATTGTCATACCTGCAATTATCATCAGAATGTTTATGTCCAAAGTGTATCTCCGAATAGCTGCAATGCTGCGTAGCACAATGGGTGGTAAGCCCACAGCAACAGCTGCTATGGCGAGCCATTTCAATGGATGGAAAAATTTCTTGAACATGGAGATGAGTAGCAGAAATCCGCAGGCCACTATGAATGGATTCGGCCATTTCTTGACTATCTTGTGTGTTCCATACGCACGAACCGTGGCTTCAAGCCGAGCCTCGTTCAATGCCTTTACTGAAAAATCAAAGAAGGAAATGATACATAATACAGTTATGCATAGTTTCACTTATGTAATAAAAACCTTCGAACTTGATTATTGTTTGTAGAGTTATTCTTTTTGTGCATTTGGGTTTGGAGCTTTTTAGAGAGAGAGAGAGAGAGAGAGAGAGAGAGAGAGAGAGAGAGAGAGAGAGAGAGAGAGAGAGAGAGAGATGGGTTTGGATCTATGAAGTTGGTTTTATCAGTGTTGACTTGGTATATTAGAATGCTATGGACTTGACTGATCCAATTTAAAAGTGGAAGTGTCAAAAGTTTACTGAGCTGGGAATTCTTCTATGAAATCTAACTCTAGAATCACACGTCCCTTTTTTGTCCTGACATTATTTTGTTCGATGTTACACGTTGTCTGCACCAAAAAGATCACACAGACCCCAAATTATTAGATATCAGATGACTGGAAGCCCCATCTTTAGCTTAATGGTCAGTATTCCACTAACGGAGGACTCCACTGCCAACAGAGTCCTGGCCGAGGTAGACGTCCTTTGGTCGATTTTGGTCCCTCTCTGTAGACCAATCTCGGTTGCGGATTTGTGTGATGTATCCTGTTTTCTGGACCTAATTATTGGACAGATTGGTGGACCCTAGTCTCTTCTGGCAGTAGCTATCGAATTAATTTTGGGGCAGGTGGTAGATATGGAGCATCTGGTGCGAACATCTTTTTGCAGCAGGATCATCTGCGCTCGTTACAGTTCAAACTTTGTCGAGAAAACAGAAGAAAAAAGGACTGAAACATCAACGAAAAGGACCTCCAGATTTGCTCAGCTTTTCTCTGATGTTTGTAGTTTTGCGCTACTCGAAGACGAGATCAACTGAGAGGAATTGTGGAATTTGTAGTAGGCTGATGTCTGCGTGTTTTTACCTATCTGAAGCTGTGAGATGAGAAGGGTGTCATGCACTACGATGACCGTCTTTGAAGGGACGACCACAGAGACCTTCTGAACACCCTCCAAAGGCTTCAGTATCTTCTCGATGAGGGCCGCCTCGGCGGAGCAGCAGAGTCCAAGCACATCAAAGTAGCTCTTTTGGTAGTTCACCTCCTTGTTCTTGTACACATCCGATCCTCCCATCCTCGGTCTCTCTTCTGAATTTTCTGCAAAGGATGAAAATGGTGTCTTTCAAGCTCCAACTTGATGAATGACACAACACACATACGTAGTGGGCATGGTGGTTGCTTGTGCACTTTCTGATAGCAAAGTTAGCAAGGAAACAAGAAAAGTTACCTCAAGAAGGAAACTGCCTACTGAAGAACTCAGTAACCTTGACACCCAGAGCTCAGAACACAGGTGTTATCCTCCTGCATCGGAAGTACTATTCAAGACACATCAGTCATGAAACAACAAGAGAAGGCGATTATGCTGTGGCATTTTATAAAAAGCACGTAGCAGGGATGTGGGGGAGGGAGGTTGACGAGTTCGGCGGGGAAGAACAAAACAAAAATTTCGCTTTCGCGTCTTAATGTGCATAATGCATTTCCAGTTTTCGACTTACATCACACAGATCCCGGAAACAGCAGAAAGTTGGCGAGCCAGAAGACGAGGAATTAAATAAGAAAAACAAAATGCGACCAACTTGAGGTAACTTGTGCTGTTTGCCAACTTAGATCTGTCTCACACAGACACAGTTAGCAGCCTGCAAGCCGACAACTTTCAAGGTGACTTGAGCTAATCAACTTTGCTACCAAGACCAGCACTAAATTTTTTCAGACAAACAAGCATGGGAAAATGGATGAGGTATCTGCACATGAATAGCAGAAGAAGATTAGCCCTCAACAAGTGCTCAGGATCAGCTCAATAATTGCAAGTGAGGGGGTACCTCCTTCTTGCTTGTCAAAAACTGGGGAGTGCAGGAGGATTGAAAGGCTTTTAAGAACCATTAAAGCGGTTTCTTCCGGAGTGAAGTCACACAAGGGCATAATAAGCTCAGAAGAATCCCATGATTAATAACACAGTCACTGTGCCCAGTAAAAAAAAAATACAATGAGGTGAAAGAAAGATGGCTAAACTCCGTTTGCATCATTATGTGGTTACCACGTAGACATGCACATACTAACACAATTGGATCGACATTTTTTAATGCAATTAACTCTTTAACTACCAATAAAGCATTCTTTATCTTTACAAGCCATTATGCATAGTTCATTAACTGTTTGTGGAATAAAAAAGAATTTTTTGTAACTGACCGAACCAAACCTCTTGGCAGCAGGTCAGCATCAGCTCCATTCCAAGCAGATGATGATCATAAACTCTTGTCAAGGTGTTGGATGCAATTTGCCTCAATTGACAGAGATATACAAATATGTTTGGCAAAATCTTTTCCTTTTGCAGTTTTCTCTCCGGTTAATTGGAGATGACAATGTATATATAGTTGGTATTATTTTATCAACATATATATGCCCAGACACATGTACCATGGCCTGGACTGTAACCGGAAATTTCTTTTCCCTGTTGATGAGTTTTCTGGTCAGTTGTCTGTTCTTTCTGTTCTTTTAAATTTTCTTTCAGCACTGAATCATCAATTTCACATGCAAAAAGCTCCAATGTCCTCAGAGAGTGGCCGGCATCAGTTACATATTGGTACATGCAAGCACCTTCGGCACCTTATAGTAGTGTACAGGGGGGCAATAAGCTCAAACCCTACTTAGTTGTAGACTTGCACCTTTCATGCTACGATCCAATCACGCCATTTGTGATGTGTAACGTGTTCCCTCATTCTTAAACTAATGGTTTCAGAAATGAAAAGAGACTGACACTCACACTAATTATATAGCTCAACTTTGTTAGCTTTTTTGTATTAAAATAATAACTAGTATAAGTCCCGCACGATGTGCGAGTGTGAAAGAAATTTATAGTATTAATAAAGATATATTTAATTATAACTTTGTATTTTTATTTTAACAAAATTAATAATTTTATTTTTTTAAAATTTTATTAAAATCTTATGATTAAGATCATGATTTTGATAACTATAATAAAGTTCATGACTTAATAAAATGATAAGTATAAAATGGATATAAAATAATAACTTACTCAAGTTCTATTTAAATTTAATATATATATATATATATATATATATATATAACACATAGAAGTAACCTAATTATTTTGATGCATAAAAAATATACACAAATCGGTAATAATTGTTGATAAGCAATAAAATTCAATTGTTTTGAATAAAAATATCCACCTATTGTTAAGAAGCAAGTTTCATCAACATTTTAACATCTAAGTTTCAAGGTTACCTACTATCCGAAATTTTAATTTTCTAAACAACATAATGGTATTCAATTTATATCCGTTATGTTAAACCACTCATCTAGGACATAACAAAGACAACCTTAAAATAATTATGCCAAGTCTATATAATTATTAATATTTATTAAATTAACTAAAATAAAATAGTAATTTCATACCTATTTCTCCTTTATGCCATAAATAACCAAATTTTCAAGAAAACAAAAAATAAGAATATTTTTTATCTTTATATGATAGCAAATTTGATAGAATAATAGTATATATTTGCCAATAATATTGCAAAAAAAAAACAACATCTTAGTATTTATATTATGAACACATTTATATTATTATTGTGTATATTATTATTATATGGCATAAACTAATTTTCCCTAAATGTATGTTAGATAGTGCCTTATCTATAACATGAAATCATATTTCTAAAAGTCAATAAATTTTATAATATAATTTTTAAACATCACGTTAATGATACATTGCAAAATTATATATTTATAAAGAATAATTTCAAGTCATCTCACAAGACTTATACATTGAGTAGTTTTAGCAAAGGCCGAGCCATGGACACTTACATATACTAATGGTTATCACACACACACTGAAAATGGTAGTTGTATGTAGTAAGCCATATCTACTTGGTTTACCTTCTTCCATATTTTATTTTTCTTATTCACCATTTTAACATTATAGTTATTTTATATATTATTCCACAAAATGTCATTCAGTTATATGAGTTAAACTCCATTAAATTATTAAAATATTTTATATTGACTATGTTATATATAAAAATATATTATATAAAATATTGATTATATATATTAGAACAAAAAATTGATATAATCTGGCATGTGAACATGTCTATTTATCGAAACTTTTTGTCTGGAAGATAATGGTATCATCTTTCTACTATGTTTTTTACTGTGACACACCACCTGCCATCACCATCACCACATGCATTATGAACACTCCATCAAAGTTAATTTAATCTCTTACGTTCAAGAACAACTCATCTACTGTATATATGATATAAAATTATCATTTCACTTACAATTGAAAAAAATGTGAAAATTAAATGAAAAGGTCAAGAGACTAATTACTTATCAAAATATATGATATATAAACTCTAAAAGAGGAAGTAATGTTTATATATAAAAAAATTAATTGGTAGGATTTAGGAGTCCATTCAAACAATCCGCATAGTGTTTTAGATAAAAATCACAAATAATATTTGTTTGCATCTTTGAAGAAATAAAATAAACGAATGGAATTAGTTATTTAAATATGTTCTTGATCATGACAATATATTATTCCAATCTTAATTAAGACAAAATTAAGCATATATCTATCATATAAAAATTAAATAGCAAATAAATAAAATCACTAAAGATTGAATAATCTACCTTAAATTGTCCAAAAATTGGAGCTAAGCATTGACTTAATGTCTGATTTGTACGAAGGTCTACTACTATGTGAAGAGAGTAGTGATAATAATTTTTAGTTACTATGCAGTTATGGAAGGGTGAAGAAAGTAGAGAAAAATAATTTTCCAAGAAAATTAATTTTCATTACGGGGCAATGTGCCACTAATGTCTTTTGCGCACTACTTTGATGAGGGTTCATAATGTGATAAGCATAGTTAATCAGTTTAACATATCTGAGCCTAATTGTAGAAAAAGATGTTATATTATATTGTATCAAATTACCATATAACAGAATAGATAAGAAAGTTATGTATTGAAGACAGTTATATTTTTATCATATCTTTTATTGAGTCTTCTAATATATATGGTGATTTATCTAATATATATGATTTGTATTCAAATCAAATAAGTACACCCATTATTTAAGTATTTAAAATATTAATTATTAGGATATGAACATGTGTCATTTCTTCCATGTGCCAAATCTCACTCTCTCCTTCAATACTATCCTCCTTTTAATAATATATAATAAATATATAGATAGATAGTCCTCATAGAATTTTTTTATCAAAATTTCATATTCATACCAATCTTGTTATTTTTATTTATGTATCTAATTAATTTGAATTGCATCCTGTTGACCAATGAAAGTTTAGTTGAAGAATAATATAGGAAGCCATAACTAAATTGTAATAGTAAAATCACCATTATAACTGAAGTAATTTAATATTGCATATTAGTTAATCTATTCATCCACCATTTATATAACTCGATAATATGTCCAGTAAAAATAAAAATAGAAATTAATTAGAGGAATAATATTAGAAGATGCATAAGCAATATATCTA
The DNA here is from genome assembly GCA_030549335.1 of Pontederia crassipes. Taxonomy (NCBI): domain Eukaryota; kingdom Viridiplantae; phylum Streptophyta; class Magnoliopsida; order Commelinales; family Pontederiaceae; genus Pontederia; species Pontederia crassipes. Next base: position 1,992,273 of record CM060185.1, on the reverse strand, counting down.
AAAAAATTAAGCAAGAAAACCTATAGGCATGCAAAAATCCGTACATATTATTGTCGTTATTTTTTATTTACATACGAATTTTCTCAATTATTTAATTAATTATCTATATTTTGGTTGTTTAGTATACATTTCGTAGTTAGATAAATGCAATATTAATTAGAGAGTAGGCGAGAAAAGTAGATGTAACTAACATAGATATATTAATCTACTATTGCTAGTATGATAAAGGAAAAAGTGGATAGCTTAGAATTTTAAATAATTATCCATCTAAATAATATAATTGAAAATTAATTTTGTTAACACCGCCTACTGATCCCTTATTCTATCAATTTAAACCCCTAATAATAATAATAATAATAATAAAGGAGTGAGTAGTAAAGTTCCAATGGAAAACTTACTTATAGAATAACGTTAATTTCTTAATGGTGAAATCCATAAATTTGATTAAAAATAATTTTCAAGTAAATAATGATAAAGGAAAATTTGTTAATAGAATCCGTTACTCTATCTGTTAAACAAAAGAAAAAACCCACTGCAATAAAAATAAGCAAGTGCCACACACATAAAGTAATAATGATAATTTCAAACAACAATGCTAAATTCAATTTTGTTAAGGCAACCCATCATGCTTAATTTTAAAAAAAATTAAGCAACAATAATAATATATTAATTTACAAATAAAATAGAAAAAAGGAAATAATATGAAGATTATTTACCATCCCATTTGTGGATCAAACCTGTTGAAAAAATAAGTCATTTATTATAATTATGCAATTAAGTCATATGATAAACATGAAACTTCTAAAATAGGATTACATATCAATTAGATAAAAAAAATTGAATTACTTAGGTACATCATAACATTTTTCATAATAAATAAATGAATATATGATGACTAATTAATTGCTAAAGATAAAAACTAAGAAATAATTATATAGTAAACTACAAAAGGAATGCATTAGGAAGAAAGATTCTCACCAGAAGAAAAAAAGAATAGGGAGGAACATAGATTCAAGTAGATTAAGATTCTCACCACAAGAAAAAAAAGAATAGGGAGGAACATAGATTCAAATAGATTTCCTTGGTATTTATAAGGAAGACATTTCATGTAAGAACTCATGAAAGAAACGGTTCCTAAATAACCATCTAATGTATAATTAGTAACCAACCATCTACTAAAATGATTATGATAGATTAGCATATTCTAATTTTAGTTTACTTTGTTTTTAATTTAATTTATCTATAATCAAATACTATACTAAACGGTCATGGATAGTTTTATCCACTACTCTAATAAAATTATAATTTATATAATTAATGAATCTTTGAACTATTTATTATAATGGTTTAATATTATTTTGTGATATGTTTATTCAAATAAGTTATTGAAATAATTATAGCAATCCATGATTACTAACTAACAATCCATGTAATAGTAAATTAACCATGTTAAACATATGATTAATCTATTTTTTCACCATTATTGAAATAATTATAATATTATGTATTTGTCGGGTGTTTTTTCACTATTATTGAAATAATTATAATATTTTGTATTTGTCGGATGCTACTTTCTCCATGCTTACTAACTAACAATCCACCAAATAAGAGTTTAATGTTTAGTTTTAATGATTAAAGTATATATTAATCTGTTTTGAATATAGCATGAAATATTACATGGTTAAAGTATTTCTCCAGTAAACAATTTATATATATTAACACATTAGGATAAAAACAAATATTTAATTATGTATGGACTCACGACAGTTTTTGTTTTTGCTCACAACTCTCCTTTTAATATAGTATAGATAATAAATGTCCACTCTCCCTTTGTTTTATATTTTTGTGCCTCAAGAAACGTTGGCCATTATCAATAAGGGTTGGGGTGGAATGGTAAACGGTTTTTTCGCTTAAGCTCGAGTTCGAGTTTTATGAACGCAAAAAATTTTTATTGGGAGTCTCATTTATTATTATCAGGTACGTAATCCGAGGCGACTTTATCGAATTAATTAGGCTCTACGATGAATCAAATTTTAACCTGTAGACAGTGTACTTTTTCGTGTCGCGCGAGTTAAGTCGTCATTGCTTCCTAGATACTAGGGTTGACCACCCAAAAATAAGAAACATTGGCCACTGAGACAATAAATAAATATAGAGCCTTTCGTTAGCTTGTTACATGTGATGTTTTTACAATCTCTTGCAGCAAAAAAATAAACTACGTGAAGGATTAATTAAACGCAAATTTTCTTTTTTGAATATACGTGAATATAAGTTTGAGATTTACCTTATGAAATTGGACCTAATTGGAGATCCAAGTCAAGGTTGGAATCAATCTTAGTAGGAAGTATAGATGCATGCAGACATGGCCTTACTCAACATTATTGGAATTGGTAATATCTCCGAGCTCATCATCTTGTCTTATTTCTGCGGTATGCGTCGATCGGCAGATCACGAGGAGTATTAGTTTTGAATGATTGATGTGATTCTTGATAGGGGACGTGCCATCATGATCTTGTTCACTAAGTTATCTCAACGTGCCAAAATGTTCAAATCATGCATGTTGTTGTTTTCTCTTATTTTTAGTTGAATTCCAAATCATATTGTTAATAGTGGTTGAATAAACAATATTATGTCATAGCTCATGGTTGTATGATATGGTGACACGAAACTTAAATTTTTCTCTGCAATAATTAATGTCATATTTGTCTTCTTTGATCCACAATTATATGGAAAAGAAAAAGTATTATATTAATTTCGTCTCTAAATTAATAGGTCTAGTGTAAAATAATATATTTTGAATAATATATGGAAAACTTATGAAACAAGATTATCCTAGATTTTTTTTATATATGATGATAATTAATCTCACAAGGTAAAAAGATGGAATGTTACGTACATCTCCACTGAATTGGAAAGGATTAATATATATTTTGTTGACCCACTAGTCATTATAAGATTGAAATGGAGGAATTCGTGGGATTATGGCATGAGTTTTCTCCACCAACAAAATCCACCATATTTAATTTCCACAAACATCTTAGAAGGCGAATTAAGGGCAGTGTGTCAATGTCCATGGCCGCCGAAAGATTAGTGTACGTGTTAGGTTTCCATTTTAGTCTATTTGTGAAACTTTAGCCTATGAATATGGAGCATCCATTCCATCCCACGACAGATTAATTTACTAATGAAACATAACTAAGAAGTAAGAACAATTATATATATGTATATATATATATATATATATATATATAATTACTAATAAAGCCAGGTTATTATATATTATAACCTTTAATTAAATTATTCCCACCTTCGATATTATATTATATTATATGGCCTGACCAATTAAACCTTCGATATTTCATATTATATTATATTTCATATCCTATCAGCTCTAGGATTATTATATTATATTATATTATATTATATTATATTATATTATATTATATTATATTTTTGGGTTGCGTATATGCTAACCATATCCCATATATATCAGGTCACACTGATTGCATGCATGCGTGCCTCCACACTTATAATATTTCATATTTAATTTTAGTGGAAACTATTAAATTGCATTAAAAAAATTTGTATATGCACAGTCCACACACTCATAACAAATATGAAATTCACATTTAAGGGTACCCCCATATGTGTTGTGGACTCCATAATTCTTTTATGTGTGTTCGCACGATGAATTTAAAAAAAAAAGGTTGTATGCGTGCTAATAGTTTTCATAATTAATATGATACTCTGGGAGCCTAATCAGGCATGCACACGAAATCTTGACATGGGATATATCATTTGCAATTAATTTTGTGTTTATTGAATAAATATGCAAAGTTGATAATGTGATAGGCAACGTTTCTTTTTGTTTCATTTTGGATTCTTCTTTTTTTTTCATTCTAGAGCTAATAGTTTAAATGAATGTCTTTTTTTTACCACCCAAGTGTTCGAAAAGCGACGCTGATCATTCAACATATCTGTCGCTAATAGTTATGCGCATTAGTCATGGGTTGGAGTCTCGATCCACAATCGAGTCTGACTATTTTGATATCGCTCCGAATAATGACAGGTGAAATTTTCAACGAAAATATTTTACATTCATAAAAGTTCGAACTCAAGACCTTTACTTAAGCGGTGATGAGTTGCTATCCATTTCACCCAAACTCTCGTCAGTCTTATTTAATTGGTTTTCTTTTTCGGATTAGGGGGCATTTGAGTTGCGTTTTCAAATTATTATACAATAAAATATTTTGTCAACTTGTTGTGGAATAACTACGAAAGATGCGTGAAACAAATTCTGAAAAATCAAATGATTCAAATGTTGGAGTGGACACATTCATTTATAATATTATTTATTATTTTATTACAAAAAAATGTGAATTCATTTAAATTATTACGCTGTATATCAACTTTTTTATATAGTGTATACATACATTCTTACGACGGACGTCGTAAATTAATTATTAACTTAAAAGTAAGTCTAATTTTTTATGCCACGTCCCACCAATCCAAACAATTTATGTTGAGCCCAAATATAATTTAAAATGATTTTTAATAGATTAAAATTTAGCCGTCAAAACTAAAGCTCGCTCAAAAAATTGTAGAGATCCATAAAACCCATTTTTTAAATTAATTTATAAATTATAAACTTTTTAGTATAAATATAATAAATTTTATATATAGTTTCATATTTTCTATCAGGGAACTCTAATTTGGTAATTTTTAAATTTTAGTAAATATTTTATATTTAATTATAAAATTAACTATTTTGTGTTAACTTTAATGTCTTATATATATTTTTAAAATATACTTATATAAAAATAGGTCCCCAAAAAATTGACCCGGGTGATTTTTATTTTTTAAAATAGTTTTAAGGTAGTCTTTTTTTAATTTAAATAATCAACTTAAAAACAATGAATGATTTTTTTATATCTAAAAACTGACAACGAGTGTTGTTCTATTTTGTTTCTGTATACATAAGACGAAAAGAAATATAATTCGCATCGCAAGTATTATGTCATTTTAGTGAGTTTATAATATATGTTCTATATAACAAAGTGAATTGCATCGTACGTGGAAACGGCCGTCGTACAAGGGATCCCATGGCAATCGGAGGAAGACGTGAGTTCACGTGGAAAAAGAGGTCTCTCTCTCTCTCTCTCTCTCTCTCTCTCTCATATTACGTGTACTGTGTATGCCTCTGCTTTTTGGGTGGCCATTTGCCATATATGTATAAAAAAAACAAGTGCAGTCTTGGTCAGTTGAACTTTGTGTAAAGGCTGCTTTACTCTTTTTTTGGCTGGGGTTCCTGAATTCATGATGTGGGTTGCTTTATCATCTAATCTCTAATGATATGATTGAAAAATGAGATTTGCGAATCAGCAGCAACTGTTGGTGGATGCCCCCTGCCCAATCAAATCCCCAATACATTTTGACCCAACTTTTGTTTTTCACAACCCACTTTGAGCTCGCACCCAATCAGTATGTGGTTCAATTCAACGAATCTACGAACATATTTATGATCCCAAAGATGATAATATTTTTTTTTTTACCCCCGGATCCTCAGGATGGGTCTTGCATGAAGCCCTGGATCCTTGGCAGCAGGAATTTATTATCCTGTCTTTTCTTTTTGTTTTCCCTATCTATCTATACAACTGTGCAAATTTATAGATCGTCTTTTTTCTTTCTTTCTTCCAGAGGAAAAAAAATATATCAAGTTGCACAACAATATCTAGTGATAAGCTCAATGATTGCAGAACGTGGGATTTACAAAGTATCTTTCTTTTAAGCGAATATGATATCATGTCAGGAGGCATTGTACGACATAAAAACAGTATCTTAGTGGCTAGTGGAAGTTTAATAAGCAAAGATCCGGCAGGTTTGTGCTTTCAGATTGGATGATGGACAAATATAATCTCAGGATTTACTGGCATGTGCATCAGCAGACAGCATATATGAATGTCATGCTTGTGTGGACATTCATTCTCTCATGACTTACTTGAGATTTACAAAATAATAAAGAAAAAAAAAAGAGATGTAGAGAATCCAGATTAATCTACTGGAAAAATCGATTTGATGTAGAATAATATTCATGAATGAATTGGAGAGTTTAACTTACGGAATGTGAACTGTTCAGCCGAATTTAGCTGCACGAGGTGCCTGCTTTTAATGACAAAGGACCACTTGGCTGAAAACAAAACTGGAGAAAATGGTGTTCTAGTAGCGCGATACATTTATTCACTACTAGGAACTAATTATGAACAAAAATCGAGTTCTATCAAAGGATTGGCACCCTCTCTTGATGATTTTCTTCAAGCTTTCAACGAGAATTTTCCTGTTTCTTTATAGATTTTGTCCAACTGTTCATCTTTACGAATCTTAAAACCTCTAATTCTTGTTACCTCAGGAACAGAAGTATCCTTGTGGTCGACATGTTCGAGCGACCATCCTTTGTTCTGAATTGAACCACCAACATTCACCTGACAAAGGAACCAAAATTGTCAAAAGTTGAAAGTCGAAGTTAAAGTTAAGAATCAACGTATCGATGTAAGTTAAACAAGGTGTCTCATCATTGATTAATACCTCGGCTTCATCACTAGCATTGAGAACCAGAGTTCCATCCAAGGAGAGGTCGTCAAGGAAGATGTTCCGCCCATTAATTATCATGGTGGACTTCTGGGATATGGAGCATCCCTTACCAACTTTTTTCTTAACTTCTCCAAATGTTACAGCCCACTTTGGGCTCCATGTGATGCGCGGCCAAACTTCCACCTCTTGTCCATTGAAGTTATCTATCACAGGATCAGACACCCGTATGCCAGCCTGACAAAAAGCACAAGTGTTACAAATGATCCTAAACCGGGAGTCTCATTGACCATGGAGAACAAGCAACATCAGGAGAGACATTTGGATCGAATCTCTTCTTTTGGTCATTTTGTAGCCAAGCATGTGTATTCAGAAATTAATAGTGTTGCAGACTATCTTGCAAACACTAGCAGACTCAGATTTTGATATTTTTTTAAGGACACACAACCCCCTCGAGGTCTTCTAGAGTTTTTGTACCAGGGATGCTGCTGGCATCTATATTAATAGATAATCTCTTTTTATTTAAAAGATAATGATCGATGCACAACACTTTGAAACATTTGGTAAGGAGTTTTTGTCGGCGAAACATTTGGCATGGCTCTTGGTCCATATAAAGACTGGACATTCCATTCTATACATCAACTCCAAGGACAGGTCTAGGACCCAAAATTTAAAGGATGTTTCATCTAATAAATTATCAATTTGACTTGATATTTAATAAAAAGAATGTTACATGATTGAATGTGAAGAAGCTCATTTGTTGCGGAAGAAGGTAAACCTCATGATTGTATTGATTTAGTCATTAATACCAATATCTGTGCTAAGAAAATCAATGGGTTCATACTAATAATTCTTTTTGTGCATTGCACAACAATAATTAATCCTTTTGAGAACAAAAAGTCTATTTTTTTTTAAGAAAACATCTTATTACGTATACTAATTAAAGAAAAAACTAATATGAACTTGTGCAAAATAGTGTCTATATGGCATATTAAAAATGTTGAGTGCCTCTCAAAAATATCCAAATGCTGTGTTATATGTTTCAGTAATATTCACAACATTTGGACCAAAAGCATACCTGTCTTAGAGTGAGACTATTAGTTCTGTAAATAGCCATCTCCCCACTTGTTGCACTGTGATATGGATTACCCTTTGGGACCTGTCATGAAACAATACTTTCAACATGAGAAAAAGAAAATTGAAATATGATGGATAACATAAAGAAAGTGAAAACTGCAAACTTAATAGAATAATTTGGGCTATAGCAAAAAACCAGAAGCATATGGCAAGAACCAAGTAGATGAGCATAATAGTGCGTGGTGGATTATACGAGTATATAAGTTTCATGCTGTAAGACACTAATGACATAGAGACCTGATGGGTGCTTTGTCCATTTAAGTTTTAATTGTCCATTATAAATTGGTATCTTTGATGATACGTACGTGAGCACATATGCCTCAAATTCATATCTTGGAACACATGAAGCCAACAAAGATTAACTAAGGGCATGAAAATATAACTATTTTGAAATATTAGAAATTGAAAAAGGATCTAGGCAATTGTTTCCCTATGTTAATATGTGTTAAATATAGTTTTTTTAAAAAAAAACTTTAGGTGAAGTTAAATAACAATGTGAAAACAAAAGAAAAAATACTAAAACTATAGTTTTCATCATTTCAACAAAAAATTAGATTTTGACTCTTATGAAACATGATTTTTAGAATATTTCATGTGAATCCAAATAGGAGATAGTTTCTTATTTACATATAATGTTTTAAGTAAATGAATAAATCAAATAAAAAATAAAACAATGAGATTACAGCTCGAAGACCAATTTCAAACCTAGGTCCAAACTGAATTTATGTCAGTTTCAACTATGGATATATATTATCCATTGCCCCAACAACCGGGGCTCAAGAACACATGTACTAAGAGTGATTTTGTCAAACCTTATCCACATTTTCTTGAATGGTAAGTTGTCCATAGTCCATAAAAAATTGTTTAACCATAAGAAACTTTGAAAAACATGAAGTTTAAGGCAAGTTTATTATGAAGGAAATATAGGTGCTGATTTCTTTGACAGACATAAGGATATGTTCAGGTTTGGACATTTCTTCTTCGAAGGGAAGGTTCCAACTCCTGACCTCTACTCTTTCTACATTTCTGATTGTTTCATCAATAGGTTTCTTTTTTTTAGAGATAGTGACCAGAGATAAAACCGCAGATGAAAGCTTGGTTCCAACCATTGATCAACGGAACCAAATGAAGTACCACTTAGAATTTTCAGGCATAAACTAACTTCAAACACAGAAAATTTTATGTTATTAATACTATAACATCACTTAATTTATCAAGCAAAATCATATATACTTTTCTCAGTATCAGAAAAAAAATCCTTTTAACTTTAAAGCAAGCTTCTTGGAATATCACCTCAAAATTGATGCATAATATTATTGGAAATTGTTCCCTCAAATGAGAAAAACAAACCTAGTAGCGAAATCTAATTCGACTACATTTCATGAGTAGATGCAAACTATAGACAGTGAACTTTTACCTTTGCAGCATCTTCAGGGTTATTCTTCACTGGTGCATAAGCAACCCATGTATCCATTACCTGTTCAGAGGAAATGAAACACATATGACATAACTATGAGCCATTCACCTATTTTGACATAAGCACGCTAGTAGCATATTTGAACAATTCACTTTTCCCTCTTACATAATGACTTCTACAGTCAAATAAAATCTGAATCATAGTTCTTTGTTTAGCAGTTCTCCAACACAAAAGAAACCTTATGATGATTATTTTAACAATTGATATTTATTTCTGTTAGAAATTGAAAATTAGTCACTTAAATAGCAACATTCATAAGTTATAATTGCTTGAGGAAATGTGTTTCAACCAGGATGGCCAACTAATCTAGTTTCCTCAAATTAAATGGCATAGGAAGTCCAGTAGCTGAAGAATTTACAGTGAATCCAACTTTTGCTGAAGGAGGCAGAGTTTTTGGATAGTCTTGCATCATACATTCCAATCGTGTTGAAGATTTGAATGATGTCTTGCTAGAATCCTTGTATCTGAAATAAAAATCAGAAGTTGGCCCACTAAGTTAAACGAGAATGAAATCAGCAACAACACAAAGTCTTTTTGTGTTCTAGACAATTTTTCTACTTTTTTTAATTTTTTATGCATTTACACTTTGTTCTCTAGATGCCCTTTTTTGGACAAAATAAACATGCCCGATTCATGAAAAACACAATGTTGCCAATTCTAACCACTGTAAATAAAAGCAGAAGCCCCTACAGCTACATTATAACCAGTTAATCAAGGCCACTAAAACCTGATGGTTCCTTGATGATACATTAATAACTTCAAAGGGAATATATTAAGCTAAGATCACAAACCATTTCAGTTTTTTAATCAACATTGTGACCTACAATCCATACTAAAATTACCTTATAAGGAAACATAATCATGAAGTCTTCATTTTGAACCAAATGCATGTGCATATTTCATGCAGAAAATGATAAGTCACAAACTAAGTAGAATACAAGAAAAAAGAGTGCATTACTTGGGGTTAACAAACTCTGGAATAGCGCCTCTTGTCTTGCTAAGCTCTTCCATGTATGAGTCAAGTTCCAAAATCAACTGCCACAAAAAATTATGAGATGCTAATGACAGTTTATTCGTAAGATTTTTGCTGCTCAGCAATGACAGACTGATCGGGTCAGATGTTTATTGAAGTAACACAATGGCGATTCCCGTGAAGGGTCATGAGAAAGTTCAACTACAAAGCAGGCATATGATCACGGTTCACTGATTTTTGAAGAATCTCAACCCAATGACTCAGTTGAACCACAAATTTTAGGCAACCCTAGGTGATAAGTTCAGTTGAGCCGCAAACAAGTAATCCATATATCCCGTAATATTACTATGCAGACATCAGTGTATACCTGGTTTATATTTCCAGGGTAAGGAGAAAATCCAGTTTCGCAATTCACATCACCATCAGGATGTCCAGTTGCCCGAAGTAATGGGTCTAGCTGATTGTATTCCACATTGATCACCATTGTCTTTCCTGTGAGAAAATTTCCATCTAACTCAGTGTTTTAAGTGACAAAATGAACTGGTAAAAAACAAAGAAAAGAGAAAACAAAAAAGTCATGCTGAAAGAAAATTGTATTTGCTAGAACTAAGGTAGATAAGCAATGCCAAGCACCAATGTAGGTAGTGTCATTTTCTTTTTCTTTTGTGCACTACTGCTTTGCACTCATTCTTTTTTTTTTTTTTTTTGAAAGGGTGCTCTGCACAACTAGTTGGTCCCATCAGTTGACAACAGCAATCCCCATGCTGATGACACTCAAAACTTTGACCATGAATATATACAGACTGCGGCAATCAAAACCAATTCACAAGGTATTGCATGTCTCAGACTACCTGAAACCTAATAAGATAATGGTAAGCTTCTATAATGGGTTTCCATTTGGCTCCTAAGGATGCAATGTCATACAATTGGGATAAATAATCATGTTGTTAAAAATTAACCAATGTGAATCAAGTTCAAAACATTAGCGGTCAATGAAATTAGCACTGACCAGTTAACTTTTAGTCAAATCAGAATCCTGTTGGATGTACCAAAGAAAAAATTTAAAATTGTTGTGTTGATAAGTTGATCTTCTAGATATAATTCAAATATAGAAAATTGGAAGCATAAATCATATTCTAAACATGGGTGCCACTATTGCCACTCCAAAAAATACTATTGCCACGCCATTCTATTAGATAGGGGTACAAATGACCAGCACTAATAAAAGGGAGTGGCAATAAAGCCACCCTTTAAACATTTGAACCAAAATGGAACTATTAATGTGGACTAGATAGTTTCAGAAAAACTGAAATCTTCACGAGAATTAATAAAATAAAAGTAAAAGCTTAAAACATGATTGAGAATGGAGTAGGCTTATGGAAGAATTGTACTACCACTAGTGTGAGTGAGCTTTGTGATGCCTCCAATAGCTTCTTTCGCCTTTCTAGGTACCGCAAGAGAATTTACATGATAGCCTTTTGTGGCACTAACACCTAGAGAAGCAGGTATTGCCTAAAAAGAAGAAATTAAAGAGTGTCACTTAATTGTTACCTAGTAGTAAGCAGTAAGCAAGATAGAAAAAAGTCAGAGCATCACCTTAAAGAGTAGCCCATTAGTGTCTTGGAAGAATAGGATCCATTTGAATCCAGCATTTTTCCTGATGAAGATAGCATATAGGTATAAATGCTAGAATTGATTAACATCATCGTGTAAAAGAAATCATTGACAAAGAAATACACACCATACATTCAGAAGACCGCTGGAATAAAGAAGTGCATGTACATCGCCATGACCATGAGGCTTTGTCTGATTGGAATTCAAAACCAAATTAATTAATAATCAAAATGAAAAGTTCATGAAATGATTTGACCTTATCAAGTATCTACTTTTTCAGTGAATCGAATAATTACTTGAAGAATATGAATGCAAGTAGATTGCACAATACCTGGATCTTGTATTTGTTATTTGGGTCTAAGGCAAGTCTTGCATCATTATCATCTAAGCATGCTACTTTTTCCTGAAAATAGAGCATGATACTAACCTAAGAATTTTCATTAAAAGAAAAACGACAATATTTCCAAATGAATAGTAATTACCTGCTTGAGAAGTTTTACTTGTGAGGGCTTCATTCCAAAATAATGATTAGAATCCAAAAGCTCTAGAGTGCGCGCATGAGTGTCATCGGATGTCATTATGACCAAAGGAATCTCACAAACACATTTGCCTAGAAACATTTTCAGTATAGTCATTTATATTATCTTCTCCTAATTGTAGTTATATATAATTTAAAATATTATACCATATGAAAAACAGAAATATATTAAATGCTTCATACTTAATACCATAACATTTCATCGATATTGAAAAACAATACTAACCAACAATGCAACACTAAGAAAACCAGAATTTTCACTTACAGGTCATTATTGCATTATCAGATGTTCCAATTTTGAAACAGCACCTCTATTAGAAGAGCCCAAGATAGCAAATATACCATTATTTCATTAAATCAAATCACAATTTTACCATTAGATTGTAATATACTTGAAAGATATTCAGGACAAAAAAAATAAAGAAAATAAAATGCCACAAAAGAATTATGCAGTCATCTGCCATTATATTATAGAAAAACCAAAAATATGATGAGATCAAATTGCCAGAACAAAATGTATCAAATATCAACATTTGTCTTATTCTTAAACAAGAGGCAATATGCTTGTGAATAAGAATGTATAAGAAAACCCAATTCAGAAAGCAAAATCGCAGAAACCAACCTTCTGCTAGTTTGCAACTAGCCTCTTGGAATGCAAGGATTGATTCAATGTAGTGCTGTAAAAAGCATCTCCCTGTAGTGGTTTCTGAGGGAAGTGACACCTGCAGTATAAATTCAGAAATTATATAATAAATACTATATAGTATAATAATACTAAAGTACATTAACCAAAAATAATAATAAATCACAATAACCATTTTGATGAGAAGCCTGAGAGATTAAGAAGACTGTCGGCAACAGTGAGAATTAGAAGCCCAAGAATGAATACAACCAAGAAGTACCAAATAATCCTTTGTCAAGCAGCATCCGAAAAAGCAGCTAAAGTACAAGCCTAATTAGCAGTTGACTGACATTATCTAAAATCCAAATTTTAGTTATCTAAAACATGGAAACTCCAAAACTTCATGCCAAGCTGGTGTTTACTGGCCAGATTGCAAAAGCTGTGATTCCCTAGACATGCATACAAATACAAGATATGATTAATCAAATTTATTTAGCTTGTTCATTAACTTATATAAATATAGTGCCTGGTAGAGTTGATCAACCCTTTGTAATTGAAGTTTATGTTGACCAGACATGACACAAGAGAAATGTTTTTTCGTGTGTTTGAAAACACCAAATAAGGAAAATAAACAAAACTAAGAGACATATATGTATGTTGCACGGATACGGGTACGGTACCGATATCCGGTACAGGTATGAGGTACATCATCTTTTTAAAAACAAGGGTACGGGTATGGATATATATATAATAATATTAAATAAAAAATATGTATCTAAGAAAAGAATATGTAGTATATATAGATTAGAAATTATAATTTTCCAGAGAAAAAATCATAACTATTAATCAACCAGTCTATCAAAAAAAAAAAAAAACTAATCAACCATTGCTACTAATTTGAAAATTAACCTTATTGGTATATGTTAGATGAGCCCAGCAAAGCCCACTTATATATAAATTATAAAAACACACCCAGCTGTACACATTTGTAGACCACTAGACCTCACGTGTTGGCTTTCAGTTGTCATCAACAATGGAAGTCGTCACAAGGTTGGAGAATAAAAATGCCACCAGTGACTGAGCTTTTGGGGGAGGTTGTCCAGACGCGAGGAAGTATAAAAGACACTATCCCCATGCTCCGAAGATGTTGGTGTTTCTCACCTCTCCTTCCTTCATTGTTTCTACGAGCAATCACCAACACCATTTCCTGCCTCTCATTTCTTCCTCATTTCTGCGAGCAACCAACTAAGCTGTACCAAAAAAAACGTACCCATCCCGTAATCCACACATACCCATTTATTAAAAAAATACTTTTAATATGGGTACAAGTGAAAATTTGATTTTTGTCATTTCCAAGGATCTAGCTTTGAGTTACTTTTTTTTTTGAGAGAGAGGTTTTGAGTTACTTATTGACGAGCTAGTTGCTCAAATATAGAAGTTCCATTAATGCAGGCAATTCATTCAATTCACTTTGCTACAAGAAATCAAAGGGATCGAGAAGTGGAGATATGTATCTAAGTTTACAAAGGTCCATCCAGATATCTGTCATCATACAGTAACAACATGAATATTGTTGTACCAGTAAGAATAATTGCACTCTGAGCTCCAAAAGAAAAACAAAATTGTACTACTTATATGAGACAAAAAAAAACAGGTCATACTTTTATTCCATTGTATCCAAGGCGTTCACCAAGTCCACCAGCGACTAGGACAAAAACAGCATTCCGAGCTTCCCTAACACCAATTTCCTCCAACTTAACAAAGTTATCATCTCCAAATTTAAGAATCTCCCCAGATGGAACCTGCAATGAAAGTGAGGATTTTTGTCACATTCAATTCACTCAAAATGATAGGAACAAGATGAAATATTCCATCCCGTTGACCTTTTTATAGATAACTAAACTTTGGAGAATCATCTGAAAAATTAATATCACTTTATATTTCTGCCCCTCTCATATAACCTTATATTTCTGCAACAACTGGGAGAAAATTAAAAAAAAAAACTTTGAAATAACATGGCTGAACTGAAAGATGAACCCTTAATCAGCCGAACCAATTGATAAGGTTCGTCTGAATTGAAGAACTAATCTTGATAAATGTGTTGCTGATTCAACAAATTCAAGTAGTTGCAAATTAGCAAATGTTATAAGGGGGTGTTTCATAGTGCCTTCAACATCTGACCATCATTTGGATGAATTCTAACTCACAAGGTTGTTGTACGCATTCAGATCACTCAATTTCAAAGCGCAGCTTTAAGATTCTTTTTAGGAAGCATAGGTCTAAGTTAAGTATATAAAGTGTGGACATAAAACTTCAACAAATTGAAGTCAGATTTACTCACAGAAGGAGTGAATCCATCATATGGAGTTTTCCCCGCCTTAGAGTCTGCAAGGAGCTTCTTAGCATTTTGAATGTATGATACCAAACCACCAGGATAGCTTGAATTAAGCTTAGCAACCTATAAATAACAGTAAGAATGGAAACTAATAAATGACAGAATGGATGTAAAAGATCAGTTGCTCGCTGAAACTTAACCAAACACTGGAGGACGTTACTCACCTGACCAAAGAATAACTTTTTCTTCTCATCATCTGTACCAGGCTCTGTCCAATGATCAAAAAGATGCTTTTGCCCCTCGTGCAACAACATTTTTGCAAGTCCCACCTGTTGGGCATTAACAAAAGTTGAATATAAGTTGCACAATAATGCTAATTGAGTTCATGTAAAAAAATGAAGTCCCAACAGAAAACAAGCGAAATTTAAAACATCATTCAACCATCGCGTGGAGTCTGAGGCAGCAATGACGAGAGCAAACCGTAGAAAGAAACAAATCCAATTATTATTTTTGTTTCAGCGCATATTGTAATTTATAGAAGATACTTCTTGTTATTATGAACTATAATGTCACTAATTAATGCCAAAAGCGTATGATGGCGACAGGCGTGTCCGAGAGAAAACTGAATTGAAAACGGATTTGAATGCGCGCACGAAGCATGGGAATAGTCAATCTTCCAGATTAGGAACCATTTCCGCAGGTGCAACTGACACTAGTTTACATGAAAACAGAGTTACCTCAAACTAATCTAAAATCTTAGATTCTCACATCAGATGACTAGTAGACAATCCGGCGGAAAAAAAAACAGAGAGGAATTCGGGATGGGAGACGAGAGAGACCTCTTCGGAGGAGAGGATCCCGAGATTCTTCTTGAGAGTGGGGGCGGGGGAGGCCCAGTCTTCGTCGGCGACGGCGAGCCCTGCGAGCCTCTCGGCGGCGGCGGAAGCCATGGTCGAGCGAGATCGCGGACGAAGGCGGGGAGATGTGGGAACGAAGAAGAGGAAGAAGGAGAGATGGAGATCCGGAAAAGAAGCGTCGAGAGGTGTAACGATGGAACGAAATGGAGGAAGAGGAGAAAGGAAACGAAATGCGCATAAATTTATAGATGCGCCGCATCTGACGATGGAACAAGTCGTGAGCGCTCTGGTCACGGGCGACTTTGCATTAATTGTTTTTTTCCCTTTAACAAAAAAAAAACAAAAAGGAAAATTAAAGTATCTTTTTTATCTAAAATATTTTCTTTAATATCTCTAATTTTTTTGTTTATCGTATAAAGATTATGAAAAAGAATTAAATAGATATGGATCAAATTGATTAATTAATGAATTAAAATATGAAAATCATGTGAATTAGGAGTATCTGATTCGGTCTGTTTTTTTGTCTGAAAAACTAATCGCTATTTTTTGGGTTAGTTTTTGAAATTAAAAAAATCATCTTAAAATTATTTTGTTTATCATATAAAGATTAAAAAATTAAATAGATATGGATCAAATTGATGAATTAATGGATTAAAATATGAAGATCATGCGAATGGTAAAAAATTATCTAGTAGTTAGGAAGAAAGATGTGGAGAAGATAAGTTTCTCATAAGATAGAAGATTACGAGTACCAAACAAGAAAAAACAACATATAATATCTTAAGATATTATCAATTTGACTACCTAATTTTGGTAACATCAAATTAACGGACTAATTTGACAATCCGTAACGTTCATAAAACTATTAAACTCCATGATTGTTGAGATGACTCAATGAAATAAATAACTGTCATTTCAGCCTAATGATCATTTGCGTCTGCATCATAGGGACCCACGCATTTTAGTTTTTTGGATCTAGATAATATAATATAGTGTTCTAAGTAGTTTATAAAAGGTCACCGTCGAATTACAATTCGACAATTGACAAATAAGCACTTGTTTATATACATTTTGATAACACATATTTGTGATCTGTCAGATCACGATTTAACGATGTCTCGTATATATGAGTTATTTTTTTGTTCTCACATAGTCTTTATTCTCGTTAATAAATGATATTTATTGATAATGTGTAGTTAATAAATAATATTTTTTTTAAAAAAAGAAAACTTTGACGCACCATTGAGAATACATAAGAAAATTGCAAATATACGTTGCAAATATTTATTATTTCTCGGCGTTTTAGGCAAAAAGTCCGTCCAGTTGCGTTCTGGCAAAACCAGTGGCACATTCTGAATTTTCTTTCTGGTTACATTTGTGCGGGACCAAATTAAGGTTAACCAAACAGTCCAAACAATTAGGTGATTGATCAGAAATCATATGATCTGTTTTGTCTAGCTTCAACATTTTTATGCTATTTTATTAACATTATATGTCTTTTTTAAAATATATATATATTCAAATATCACAAAAAATGGAAAATATTTAAAATTTGTTTTTCTCATATATATTTTTTGAGAAAAATGCATGTGTAAACCCATAAAGAATTTACATGTGTAGTCCAATCATTAGATTGAAATTTGATGGTGAATTTTAATATAGAAAGTTAAGATCATTTTAATCATTTGATGTCATGACATCATCAAATAACTTAAATGAACATCTACTATTAAATATTGATTCAATCATGAATCTACACATATAAATCCTTTTTTAATTTACTTCCCATATTTTTTTTTCCATCATGCGGCCTTTCTAAGAAGACTTTGTACATGAACCCGCATAAGCTGATATAAACACAGCATAGGGATGCCATTTGGTTTTTGAGGCGATCTGTAGTTGAATTAATATAATATGGTTTAAAATGGTCCACTCGTGACGTCATTGAAGCAGAAAAGAAATATCTGGCACAATTCCTACCGTATTCTTTCCTGAATTAATTAGAGGTTATTTTCTCTAATCATCCTTAAACTATCATAATTTATTATATTTAACCTCAAATTACAAATTTCATTTTTTTGGATACATAAACTATCGCGATTTTTTCAATTTGATCATTCCGTCAAATTTCGTTGACTTCTCCATTTTTTTTATTTTTCGTATTTATGAAAAGTCCATTATGCCCCTGTTATGAATCGAATTCTATTTTTACATAAAATAATATATAATAATAAATAAAAAAAACAAGTGAACCCCCCCTCCTCTTTCCCGCCGCCCGGAAAGAGAAAGGTGGGGGGCGGCGACCCCCCTCCCCCACCCCCACCTTTCTCTTTCCTAGTGTTTTTTTAATTATTTTTATATTCATTATTATATATTATTTTATGTAAAAAGTAGAATTCAATTCATATCAGGGGTATAATGGACTTTTTATAAATGTAAAAAATAAAATAACTGAAAAGTCGACGGAATTGGACGGAAGGATCAAATTGGAAAGATCGCGATAGTTTAAGTACCCAAAAAATGAAGTTCGTAGTTTAGGGTTAGATGTGGCAAATCACGATAGTTTAGGGGTGGTTAGAAAAAATAATACATTAATTAGATACGATCGTACAAATCTCCCTACATAACGGGTGTCTGCACTGACATTTGAGTTCCGTAAAAAATATGATGAGAAATGTTTTGAATTCAGTGTTAAGATGGGATCCGATCATCGACTCGAATTGATCAAAGAATCAAACCGAACAAGTTGGAGTCAGATCATGATATAAATTGATAAAAAAATAAGTTAAGTAAATTATTATAATATTATTAATAATATTATATAAAATTTAAAATATAATTCTTATTTAATAAAAATATAAAATAATAATGTAAAAATATAATATAATAATTCAGTTCAAATAATATGATAAAGTAAACATAAATTAAGTCATCAATCAAATATTAATTAAATAGAAAAAATCTTGAGACAGTTATAAATAAATGGAAAAAATACTATATATTTGACCAAGGAGGATGTTGTAGTATAAATTTCAAGCATACACGCATAATATGTATAAAAAATTTTAATAATTCTTTTATGTTTTATTTTATTTTCACTTTAAAATTTGATTCGGTCGGATCGATCAAATTCGTCGGGTCGGCTGGACCCAGTTCAAGTAGATCAATCTCATGATTAAATTTTTGACGACCCAAGGATCCATTTTAACGTGCGGATACTAGTCCGATCGGCCGGACCAAGTCGATTATTAAAACACCACGTGAATCAGTCTTAGATGGAAGAATTATCGACATCTTTAAGTTAGAAAATCATGAGCCGATAGAGAGAAAACTTACAGTATAGTATAAAGATGAGTTGCCATATATACCGGCCGGATGACGCGTATCATTTTTAATAGTTGGGGGCACTGGATATACTGCATGATAAAATGCAGTGTGTAGACTGCATAACAATGATCACCGTCCATTGAAATAAACGATGGTGATCTTTCTTTATTCTTTGAACTTCACGTGAGTAAAGCCAACCTTAACACTATGTTTGGATGAACACTAGTTAAGGGAAAAGGAAGAGAATGAGGGAAAAGAAAATGGGAGAGAAGGAAAGGAAATTTTTACATCCCAATTTGGAATTGAAATAAAATAGCACAAAAGGAGGGGAATGAAGAAGAAAAAATGAATTTTCCCCTTCGTTCCCCTCTTTTAAAACGAAAATTTTATTTTCCCTTCCCCTCCCCCATTTTACCCTCCATTCACCTCAATCCAAACACATATATCTCCTCCTCCGACTTATTCCCTGACATCGTCCCAAATCCAAACATCGGAGATCGTTGCCTTGAGCCGAAGATGGCCGAGGAAAAGGAGCAAACGAGCATTGTTCCCCCTTACCATCTCTTATTCCTCTTCTTGTGAAATAGGTCTTAGCCCTTGCAATCATCTCCTTTCTTTTATTTTTCTTGTGAAAGTGTTACCCCTCATGGCTGGAGGAGCATTTGGTCTCCGGATCCATTATTTTAATACCATCATTGGGGGATTGTAAAGCATGTTGGCAATTAGAAGAGACCAAATGAATTTCCACGAAAGGTGAATATAATGGTTTTCTGTCACATGTTAGTGTATGAGTTCCACTCAACAATCGTAATAAAATTTTCAAGCCGAATGTAGAGGATCAAGACCAACTTACACGGCTTGGCTCAGTACCTTCTGGCATGAGCTACAAAGAATCGATAATAATAAAAAAAATTTTAAACACTGCAATCAACCATTCTGAGAGGATCCTTGATCTCAGCCCGTCGTTGCCACTATCTCTTGATGGCCAGGGTGATCCTAATTAGCGAGCAGCAGAGCAGATCCTTACGCTCTCGATTATGAAAATCTTAACCGAAGAGGAAAGGGGACATCGAGAATAGATCCTTGGACTTTTACTTTTGATGTTCTTGGCAGGAGAGAAAATGGAAAGGGCAGGGAACATCAAGAAAAAAAAAATTCTTACTGCCGCTTTCACTTCAAATGCTCTTGACAGGAGAGTAGTGAAAAGGGAAGGAAGCATGAGCGAGCAGCCATTGTCAGTTTAAGAGGGCGGTCTGCTCACGTGAGAGCTAAAAAGAAATGCGAAAAATCGCAACCGTTGATTAGAATGGATGGGTGGGATTCCCTTGCAGTGTATAATACACTGCAAATTTGTACGCAGTATATTCATTTTTGCCTTTTGTTGCGCTAAAATTTATAACTGCTACATCAGACATAAAGGATGAAATATTAAACTCTTATACTTAGCATGAAATTATTATTATTATTATTATTTAAATTTCAGCTTGATTAATGTTTTTTTTCCTTCATTAAGACGTTCTTATTACGCTCACGCAAAACAGCAAACATGGTAATGAGTTGTCAAGCTTTCACCTTAATGCTAAAATCACTCAACATGCGCTATAATTTTTAGTGCAACTTGATAATACCTCAAAATGCGCCTTGATACTTGCTGAATCTTGACTAGCTCACATTTGTCATGTTTTTTTTTTCTTTATTGGCTCAACTATATTTACTCCATTTTTCGGTGCTTGTAAAATCTGTTGATATTGTTCTTCAATTCAAGTAACACGGATTGGTTAATGACAAAATTTTTTTAAGTAGATAAATCTTGGAAAGTTGTGGAATTTGCTTGCAAATTTGGTATGTCAGACGTCGAATCATAAACTACTCACAAATAACATCCTCCACGATTTGATGTAGTGGTCAGCGATGATGAGATCGCAGTAGAAGTGAATTTGCAGTTTAGATGCGATGGATGCAGTGGACGAGATAGAACACAGTTGATGAAGTGGATTGCAGGCAGCGGATATGTAGACTGCAATGACGGGGAAGGGGGATAGAATAGTAATAAACTATAATTAAAATAGTAATGGTCTTAATAACTAGTAGTAATCCAATTATCCAACATTTTTTTCTTTCAATTACTGGAAACTAAATGCAGATTTTTTCTTTTTTTTCCCCCTTTTCTTTTCTTTTTCATTGTGTAAGGCGTCGCTACAAGTAATTATGCTTATGTGATTTAAATTCCTAATCTCAGGTTAATAAAACACCTAACTGAACTAAATTGTTATAATCATTCATAAAGTCAATATTTTTTTCTGCAAAAAGAAAGAACACAGGTTTCCCTGGTCACTTGAGCAATTTGCAAAGCTTCGCGCATAGACTGAGCAACAAATACGAGAATGAATCCAGGTTTAGACAATATAGTCTCAAGTACGATATAGTTGCAAAGTAAATTAAAAAAAATGATGATTATATCATGTATGATGATTATTTATTCTTTGAGAAAATAAGGATCCTTTAGTACAACAAATAGTATATATCTCATCTTTTTCTTTCCCTGTGGAAGGAAAAAAAAATTGTGTATATTGTGTATAATTTGGTAAGGTGGTCACTCATCAGAAACTACATGTCAGTTACCAGGTTGAGATTCATGTCGGGTCCCTTCTCCCCAAACCTGCTGAATTCTTCGGGAAGGGGCACATTGAGCTCAGAACAAACCAACTGAATTATGCTTCTGGTGACATAACCTAGTGACATCTTGTTTACTGTAATTGCGATTGCAAAATTGTGCTCAACGTCGCAGAAACCAGTGGAACCACCGATCCCTGAATGCCCAAAACTTGTTAGTTTTCCATCTGCAGTACTCAATCTCCTAAATCCTAACCCAAATTTACCATTTGGGATAACCATGTCAGAATACTCTCCAAGACCCATGCATGCCTCATGTATATTTGGGTTGTTAAACATCCCAAGACCGCCGTTTCTGGCACCACCATCATCATCAATGTCTGCAAGGATGTACCCGTTGCTCTTTATTGCATTCGTCCTAGTCGTCTTAGCATCTTCATTCTGCGAGTCTTTCTTTGAAGTTACTTTGCTGCTCCATCTCCTCTTGGGCATTTTCATGGAAGGAAATGTGGGCACATGGTTGTGGCTGCCAAGGGCTGGCTTGGATAACTGTGAATGCGGTGGAGGGACGGAGCCCTTATTAGCAAGAGCTGCATAATATCGTGCCAAGGCACGAGCAGAGCAGTGCCCATTGGCAGCGGGAATGATGGCACGGCGGACATTTAAAGTGTTGAAGAGAACAGGAAGGCCAGATACTATCTCTGCAATGTTACCCGGCTGAATGCCAGTTGGCATCTCTGTCCTGTTACTGATCTCATTGAGCTTTGCAATATCTTCAGTGTCAAGTGTAAGTGCCGCCAATCTAGATTCAACACCTGTAATAACATCAGAAATTCCTCGATGTGAAAAAGGGGGAAACAAATCTAACAAGTTAGAGACATAAAACAATCAATATATTATTGTTGCTAAAACCATCTAATACTTCAAGCAATTAAAAAAATGAAAAATATGACGTCAACATCTCGGGCATCTTCAAAGTTAAGTCATTTACATTATACATTTCTCAAGTTGTCTGATGTTACAGTCCTGCATGTTATCAACTGTGTAAATTGAACTCAGGAATTCGACTGAAGTTGGCAAGTACCAGGAGGAATCCCGATGTATAGTTCACCTCCAATGTTCAGAGGGCGAATAATGGCTTCCTCGAGCGCGTCCTGAAATTTCTTGCCAGAGGCATGCTGTTCCCAAAATAATTTGAGCGTAAAATATAAGAATATAGAAATCCAAATAAAATCAAGAAAGCAAAGAAATAGATATAAGGCATTTAATCGACAATCACTAAGAGACTAACAGCATCCATAAGCATTTCTAATATACCAAAAACTCCAGCAATTTTTTTGCATATTGTATACAATTTACAGTATATGTAAAATTTTCCTATTCAGTTTATAGGCACAACTCATTAATTACCTTGTTATGGAAGTACATATAATTATACCTACCACAATAAAGCAAAAAGGAATGTTATGTACCTCTATTATGCCACCACAAAGCCAACCAAAGGACAAATAATGGTATAGCTGTTGGGAACCAGGTTCTGTCTCAGGAACTGACTTGGAAATATGGCGGAGAGATTCCTCCCAGTCAGACATTAGCAAAGGATTGCTCTTCATAACGTCAGACATAGCATTATGCAATCCAGAGTTATGGTTAAGTACATGGTGAACCTATACAATAGTTTATAATAATAGTCATATTGTAGCAATTTGGTAAACATAGTCCATGCAATAACATAAGAAAATGATGCAATCTTTTCACCTTTATGACATCTTTCCTATTATTTTTGAACTCTGGCCAAATATTGGCTATATTTTCATCAAGCTTGAGCTTTCTGCAAGAAATCAAAGCAATTACATATCCATATGATATCCAAAGGATGGTTCATAATTATACGATGAAGTAATACCATACAGTAATTAATTGTAATGATGTTCCTAACCAGAAAAAAATAACTCCATTTCAAGAAAACTATTAAACTAGGGCAACTAGAAATGCCACTCAAGCTTATTGCAATGACCTCTTAAAATGCATTGTCAAAAGGATGTCATGACAACTCCTAAAAGGTGAAATGGAACTGGTATAGACCAGATAACATGTATAACTAGACTAAATGTAGGAGAAAACAAGATATAGACTCAATCCATGAAACAAGATTACCCAGCAGACAATGCACCAAGTTTTGATGAAAAAGGTGAAGTTACTGGAAAGTGCATAAGCATATAAATGACATGAGCAGCAAAAGAAATATGGTGTATTAAGGACAAACTTTTGGTCTGTAACCAAATATCTAAAGATGTAATAGATTGGTGTAAGGTTCATTTGAAAAAGGTCAAGATAGCCCTACCCTTTATCAACGAGCCAGTGTGTCATTCCAGCAGTTATTCCTTTTGTTGCTGAGAAGACTGAAAACAAGGTATCTGGTTGAACTGGTCGAGGATCATATCTGCCTAGCACCCCAGCAGCAGTATCTATGACAACCTTTCCATCTTTATAGGCGCATACCTTAAACATACCATCAATCAAAGTCATCATAAGTACACCAAGGCTGTCCGCACTAAACTTCTGCGATATAAAAAAGAACTAGAAAAGCAAACAAACAGCTAAAAATAAGGGAAAATCATATCAATATAGAATTTCAGAAAAGTTTTATAATCAGGATTTTGGCTAAAATTGCAGTCGTAATTTGGAACTATTCGAGATCTTCATGATACTGTTGTATTTTGCATCAACCACCCTTAGTAAAAAGAAAATCTCCTTGCAGGACCTTACCCATGCGATATGCTAATACTATGTGAGCTTAAAGTAACAGACGCACATTACATGGAATTTTGACACACAGAAACATTTGAGAACCCATTTAAACTTCACGTCCCATTGACAACAATATCAACCTATTTGCTCGAGTTGAACGTTGCTTAACGCTAACAAATCATTCTACAAAAGTGTGCATCAACCCATTGACAACAATATCAACCTATTTGCTCAAGTTGAACATTGCTTAACGCTAACAAATCATTCTACAAAAGTGTGCATCAATCGTATAAATTCCAAATTTCAACTTAATTTGCTAATAACTCTTAAAAATTAACTCAGGAACAGGTCTAAATAACAGAAAATTCCTCAGAAAGTAATGTGCAATCATTCGAGGATGAACACAAGAATGCACTGGAAGATGTGCACCCCTCATATTCCCCAAAATATGGAACAAATGTATAAATTCCAAGTTTCACTTAATTTAATGATAACTCCTAAAAATAGAATTCTCTCAGGAATACATCTAAATAACAGAAAAATCCTCAAAAAGTAATGTGCAAGCATTTAAGGATGAACAAGATAATGCACTGGAAGATGTGCATCCATTATGTTCTCCAGAATATGCACCAAATGTATAAATTCCAAGTTTCAATTTAATTTGCTGATTAACTCTTAAAAATAGAATCCCCTCAGAGCATTTTCAAAAGACAGCCTTGTAAAAGAAATCTACTATCAGTTGCTGAATGAAAATTACACCAGGATGCTACTAACTTGTATCCCAAGTATCTTGTCATTTCCCAGCTCAACAAGGAGTTGCCTCAACTTGGCCTCCACATCGGAGTGAACTGGTGAATCATAAATCCATCCCTTACTCTCTGCTGCTAGAGTCCTTAAGCTTCTGCTGTCAATAAAGCTCACATTAAATTGGATATTATGGAACATATAATAAGAAAGCATGCTGTGAACATTACTTCTCATGGAATCAGCAAAAGTGAACCATAGAAAGAAGAATATAAAAGAAAGAGATCTCACCCCACTAGAGCTAACTCAGCAAATGGCCTCATGATGTCTAAATATGCTATACGAACATCAAGAGTGGATGAAAGCCCTGAAAAAGCATCAATTTCCACATCATTGTGCATGTTGAAACTCTCATGAACCTCTGGACTGGATATGGCCTTAACTAGGCACTTCCATTTTGTATTCCTTAACTCACAATCCCTTTGTAAATGTTATCATTCTTGAATAAAGCTGGATGACTACATTCCCAGGTAGTCATCCTTTTCATTTAAAAAAAATCACTTTAAGGTACTATTAATATCTTTAACAGAAAAAAATAGAATTTTCATTCTTGGAAAAGAATAAAATAGAATTCTAAGAGAGACCTCGAAGAAGATTTAACACCCTTGTAAATATGACTGCATCACTTGGGAAAGCATCAACCTGGCAAAGGTGCATGAATTTCTGTTACAACTTAATAGTTATGAGTAGATCATCATAACTCTCATTAATTAACCATGCACTCCAGAAAGTGTCTAATTGCAATGTAACCCAAAATATTTCAGTATGAAACCCTGCCCTGTCAGTTCATGTATGAGTTATGAAAAGTTCTGTCAGTCCTATTAGCACATACTTCTCCATAAGAGCCTGACAGATAGTCAGGGAAAGTAACCCAATATCTAGAACTATATAACAAAAGAAAAGCTCAATCGAAACATAATCACTTACAGGATTAAAGTGGTGAAATTCCTTGTCGCTTAGTTTTGACTTCTCTTGAATTGCCTTCAAATTTTTCTCTCTTTCATCATTCAAGGATTTTACATTTTCCTTCAAAATGATGAAATACATTAACAAAAAGAAGAACAAGATAATAATCATTTGTGTTAGCAACAATAACATTACAGGTGCTTCATTCGCTGGTGTTGAAGAACGAAAGAATATTGTAGCAATATTCATAGCTTGCTCTGGCATGTCAATTCGCAACTTAAGTCCCATCTCGGAAAAGGCGGATAGTAGAGCCGCATGGTCTCCCTGCCACATATCATTCTCAAGCTGACAATCTTAAAGAGGATAACTAGAAATATATCAACATATCAATCCCAGATGTCATAAACCAGAAACATACAGACAAATTAAGAAAGCATCAGTCATCTTAACTGTCTAAAAAATGAAAAGGTATGCACTGGATAATAGACATTAATCCTAAAACTGATGATTTGATAGACAAATTAAGCCAAGAAGAACAGAATAGATTAATTTGGCTCATGAATAGCCCAACTCATTTCTACCCCAGGTCTTAAGCTTATCTGAAGAATGACCACATAATGAATGATGCAGCAGGTAATTAGGCAAGCAAATGCTTCCATACAAGACACAAAGAGAACGATGAAGATAATTTTCCTTCTAGAGTAATAACAATACTAATATTCGTTTCTAAAAGCGATGGTGATTGAAGTATGACACATTGATTTTGGAACCCAGATCAACTTATTTGATAACGAAGATTACTAACATAGTAGTTGAGTAAGTGCAAGATCCATATAGAAGAGTATAACTTTCTTAGAAAAAAACCCACGAAAAGTTTAGTGATTTAACACATCACCAGACTTGATAATCTAGGAGTCTATTGATGAAGAACATGTGAGTCCCACGTGCAAAATAATTTTGACGAATTTGAACTACAATATCATTAATTGATCATAGCATTGTGGTTGTTTACAGACATCTACAAGCAATTTTAATCCCACCAGAAAAACTGAAAAATAACAAAACAGAAACCAACTACAAAACTCGAAACTAATTAAGACTCCCAAGAGATCTCAATTTAAGGACTCGGGATTTGGACCCCTTGCCATTAGGTGATTGGGTTCTAACCTCTAGTCCATACTTAAGTAATCAGCTACACCAAAATTCTGGACTTGTCTTTGGTGTCATATGGAAAGCACAGAACCAGAATCTATTAGATATTTCCTCTCTAAGAGTTCCACATAAATAACTAAAGCAAAGTTAAAAGTGACAAATATCTTTTTTTTAAGCACCTTTACTTGAAGAGAAAACTAGAAGGGAACTTGGGGCTACATTATCAATCTCTTGATATAAGTTCTGTGTGAAAGGGATTTACTCATAGATGTTAACCAACTGTAAGTGAAGCTCCAAAAAAAACAAAAGTTAAAAAAAACTTCTGATAAAGAAGCCAGTCAATTAAATCATCATGTATAAATTGTGATTCCTTTTTGAACTTTCCATCAACATGAAGAACGTGGTGACACAGACCTCAGAACATGCCAGAAACATCTTTGCAAGAGCCTGTTTCAGAGTGTTGGATATCGACTTTGTAAGCCCAAAGTCAAGCAAAATTGGGCGATGTGGCGCTTCCTTGCTGACAAGAAAGTTTCCTGCAAAATGATGGACCAAATTCAAAAACAATTATTTACCAGTTTAACACAAGTAAAATGAACCATATTTGTTTTATTTCGCTTTCACTGTTTTCCATGCATACAAAGGGGGTAAGAGGAGTCTGTAGTCCAGAATTTTTATTTCAAATACTACTTCTCTCCAGAAGCATAGGGCATTGGCATTCTTCTAACCAAAACCAGTACTAGCAGTGACATACTACTAAGTCATTTACCTTATTATATTTTTACTACAATCCAAATTTCCTTTTAATGCTTGTGTTCATTCTTTTAGTGGTAAATTCATGACTCATTGAATTGGATCAGATAATCTATTCTAGGATTTCCTGAAGCTAAAGACAAAAAGATCATGACAAGTCACCAGTAGATCTCAGGATTCAGGCAATTATTAGATGCTGAACATATACTATAAAATATTTCAGAAGTCCTACCAGGATGTGGGTCACCATTGAAAAATCCATCAACATATATTTGATGAGCATATGCACGTGTGATTTCTTCTACAAGCTTTTGTTTGTCCACACCGAATGCCTCCAGCTTTTCCTTATCATTTAAGCGAATGCCATCCATGTATTGCAAGATGAGGACCTTCTCAGATGACTGTCATTGACAATGTTGGGGGACAAAAACTGGATTAGATGATCATAACAGTCTCTTTGTACAGAAACAAGCCTGTTGTAAAAAGAATCAGCAAATGCAGATCTTCACCTGAATAACTTCAGGAATTAATACATCTACAAAATTATGATGATCAGAACCATTACAGTTGCCGTTGATGTGTAAGTTCTCAGCAACTTTTCGTGTGTTGTCTACAAAGAAAAGAGATATGAACAACACTGATTCTTCCATTAAAAATATCTTTGTATATTTACCATGCCATGGCAATGATGCAAATGTGCAGTTCCATCATCCAACCAAGAAGATCAGTCATATATTTACAAACTTCGTATACTTTAAAACTAACCTGCTTCATGATTGAAGTCAAGTTCTTTTGGTGCTTCTCTGCACCATTCTTCTATCATTGGGTTGAAATTATACTGTGGCTCTGCCCATGCTATCCAGTCAATTATTGACTTTGCATTTTTTAAGTCCTGAACATAATCTTGCAATTTTATGACCCCAAAACCATGTATTTACTGTAATGCCATTTAGGGGAAACAGAATGACAACCTCTAAGATGATTTCTTTAATGCCCTCATGTTGAACTTTGACAACCACCTCTCTCCCATCTTTTAGTGTTGCACAGTGGACTTGTGCTATCTGCATTACACTTTAGTAAGTATCATCTGGTATATGTTTTAACAATTTTAAACCTAAAACCAAATGACAAGAAAAAGTCACAACACAGTACTATGGAACTCAGAAAGATATCAAACTCGGAGTATGTTAAGAATGATATTGGTTTTAGATTTGTCACAAGTTTAATGAGTGCGAGTTTTACTGATGCAGTGGCCAGAGGCTCCACAACAAAGTTAGAGAAGAGATCCTTGACAGATCTTCCTAATTCTTTCTCTATAGTTCTGCAAACCTGGATAAATGCATACTCATTAGA
This sequence comes from Pontederia crassipes, assembly GCA_030549335.1. Classification (NCBI taxonomy): domain Eukaryota; kingdom Viridiplantae; phylum Streptophyta; class Magnoliopsida; order Commelinales; family Pontederiaceae; genus Pontederia; species Pontederia crassipes. The sequence goes on along the minus strand of CM060185.1, from coordinate 1,962,476 downwards.
ATATAAACCTACTTCACTCCTCATACTGAACTAATTCCATAGTATGAAAACATTAAATGTGAAAATATAGTTGTGAATACAAATATACAACAAATCACCTCTTTCAGCATCCGAGGAGGCAGGGAGTCTTGCAATTGCCTGAGAAGATATATGTAGGCCTCTGGAAGAACATCTGCACGGGTAGATAAATATTGACCTAGCTTTACCCATAGCCCCTCTAACTCTACCATAAAATTTAAAACACGTCTGGCATTTCGTCGATGAGTTTTCTCCCATATTACATCCTTTTTGCCTTTGTTAAACCACCGTACTCTTTTCTGCACGGCCTGAAACATTGCAGAGGCACAAAGTGCTCCTCAAGAACATGAATGAAAATCAAGGTCAAGATAAGGAAGGTGATCCAATAAAAACTATACCTTGTAGTCCACATAGATCACCATGGCTAGGGTGAGCACTTTTAGGCGTCGTTTGTAGATGCTTCCCCATCCCATCAGAAGAAAGCAAGATATAATTGTATGCACAACTGGAAGATATATGTACTTGCAATGAAACTTGAAGTCTCCAAGATTCCTCTCTTCTGATAAACAACAATTAACCTCAAATCAGTGGTCATTGTGCACATGTAACCAGGGCCATGAAAACACCACGCAAAAAAGATTGAAACTGGGATGGAGAGGCATTAAATAAAGATGTTTATGTCTCATTTAGCATAGGATGAGTTCATTGACAGCAAACCGCAAACAATAATAGATGATAACAGTGGAAAGAAAACAACTAAATAAACACCAAATTCACAGCAAGTATTAAAACCAATATTAGTGTGTGAACTTCGCACAATGAGATACACGATTCGCTTTCCATTTCCATTGAACTGTGCCTCGAGTTTCTCATCTCACTTCTAACGCTGTCCGTTCTGGTCTATCTTAAGTCTCAGGCTCTGAGATATCGATTTATTTCATCAAGTGCTTACCAACTAACATGGGCTACTAGATAGTGTCTTAGCTTCATTAACGTGGCCGAAAAAATGAATCATAAATAGCAGAATTAGCAGCTGTCAGCAATCACAATCAACAGAGCAGAACAGAACGCGCACAGAATCGCACGTAATACTAACCAGTATAAACCGAAATCCAATTGAGTAAGCTCCCAAGATTCCACCGACGGAAAAAAAAAGACAATCCTTCAAGATACCAAAACCATCAAACTCACCAGACCAAGAGCCAAAATAAACACAATTCCCATCGAAATTCATCTCAGCAACTGAAATTGCAGAAAAAAACTGGTCACCGAAGTCCGAATGGGACCAAGCAGATCGAAAACAACAGAAGAAAAGGAAAAAAAACACCATATTGATCAGAATTCCGACAATTCCAAGATCATCGGGGAGGCCGAACCTTCGACAATTCTTCGCCCGACGCGCTCAGAGGGAATCGATCCGACTTCCAAGTCGGTAGCTCTCTCAGAAGACTCCACGCGCGATTCGAGCACCTGGGCGGCGGGTAGTGGTGGTGCTGCTGGCGGTGGTGCTGTGGAGAGGAACAAAACCTTTCGAGCGAAGTGTTCGGGATGAAAAAGGAGAACAATTTTACAACCAATCACAACGCGTAGGCGTGCGCGGTGAAACCTGACCGTTGATATGGCAGCTGGAGAAAGGGCGACGTCACGTCGCAGCCGTCGGATGCGGATGCGCGCGATCTCGACCCCTCGTTTAGAAGTCCCCGTCGGGGGCTTCTTTTCCTTCGTTTCTTCGTGGCGACGTGGAGAAATTTTGGATTCTGTTTTTTTTTTCCGTGGAGTTGGTGGAAGAATCAGACAAGTGGGACCGCCGGAGACTTTCAAACCGAAGAAAAAGAGAGAAAAAAAATGGCACGAATTTAAATTTATAATTGTGCTTTTGTAGGAGTGTGATTTTGTTTATAAATAATTTTATGAATCACGATTTTAAAATAAAAGAAAAAATGATTTTTGCAAATAATGATTGGTTCATACAAGTATTAAATTTATTTTCAAATTATATATTAGTTGTTATGCGAGCACTTGATAATGAAAAAAAAAAAGAAGACAAGAATTCTGACTCAAACTTTAGACTAATAAATTTGATTAATTTAACCTGAGGAAAGAAAATATTGTCAAAAGATGATTCTAAAGCCTCATACTTTTCGTTGTTGAATGAATCTGTTTCTCAATGGCATTATGTAGTGGAGGAAGTTAAGATGACACGCACGAAAAAAAATATATAAAGTTGTTATCTATCGCAATCCATGCAGATATATCTAATTAATTAGGTTGTTAGCGTCAGTCATAATTTATTATGCGTGGAAAGACTGTGTCAGTCGATGTCTTAACATTTAGCATACCAGCAATCTTATATCTACTATTAATTAATTATCGTGAATAAAAAAAGGCATGAATTCTTCGATCATTATTCGAGTTGGACTAGATTAAAAATGTATTATAAAAAAGAATGCTAGAAAACAAAAATATATGACCATACTTCTGGGATCAGTGAAAGGCAGAAGAAACATAACAAGTTAAGGGGTTAAACAAGTAGAATTTGAATATTGGATCAGTTAAAAAATATATATATTCGAGTCGGCTAGTAGATTTTGAATTACCAGGTTAAACGAAAGAAAAAAAAAGTTATTTTTTTACTATAAATGTATGATCAGTTGAAGGCAGAAGAAACATACTTCTGGGATATATTGACGACGACAGTACTTATTATAGTAGCACATAGAAGACCCATTAATTAAATAATTCCTGGAGTGGGAGTATTTCGTAAACAGTGTGCTACCCTTTAATAATATGACATTCTAAAAGTTAAAGAGCCCCCTTTTATCACTTACTTGTAGCTCACATATAAAAAGAATATTTGGCTGAATTTTTTGCAGCTCCACAGTTGAGAGGTTAAACAAGTAGGGATGCATTTTCTTTTTCAAGTAATCAGGTGATACACATAATACAGAAACATCATCTGATAACGACCATGAAGCAATGGAGCAGAAATGCACATTTACCAGAAGACGAATTTCTATTTGAGCAAACTCGTTTCCAATGAAAGGGTCTAATTCTAAAGCAATTCCCACAAAGTGACTTCATATCATAACATGCTGGCATCCTTGAATGCGGTCGAGGATCAGGAACAACTAATCAAAGAGGGAGAATCCCATATCATCATCGCTTTCTTCCTTCTCTTCTTTCTTCTCCTCGGCAGGAGCTGCTTCAGCAGCAGCAGAACCACCAGCAGCTGGTGCACTACCTGATGAGGGGGCACCACCTCCAATAAACGCCCCACCACCACCTCCACCAACAATCACCTGTAACATTTGTGACAATCTAGTCAAAGAGCTAAAACCACAGAAGTAACCAAACAGATTGCCGTGCCAATAATAACAAATAAAAGAAGGCAAATAACGCCAGCACAACTAGTTAGTCTTCCCCTTCTCAAAAAAAAGTTAGTCTTCCCCTTTCCTTTTTCAGTAAAAAAGGAGTCTGTTCCCTTCAACCAGAAAAGCAAGAAGGAAATTGAGAATTTTCTGTTAAAACTGACCAATAAACCAAAGGCACGTGAAGTGCTCACCAAAATGAGCAATCTTATAATGAAGGGGCAAAGGTTTTTTTAGTACTCTTAGAAGAATGACGAATTGTGCATGACCACCAGATCATACAACTTATTATAAAGAATAGTGCCTGAACACTATTACTGAAATATTGTCCACTTGCCATGATGCTTTCACCTTTTACTGTGATATCTTAATTTCGTTCTCTATTTTGTCCCATATTTCTGATAAGATTTTTTCCTTTCTACGTAAACACCAAAGTATATATAGACTCGTGAATTTCCTTCTATTCATGCTGCAATCTGACATTATTTGTTAAGCTTGAGTCAGCAAGCTATCAAATGCCAGACAGGAATAAATATGACAGCTTGAACACAAGGATCAGGATTTTGAGAGTGAGGATACCGCAAAAGAATAAATAAAAAAAATCTTGAGTGTGATGAAGATGCAACCGTATCACAAGGAATATTTAAATATACATAACTCAGTTACTAATAACCTAGACCAACAAACATAGCAGAACTGAATATTCAAGAAGAGAGAAACTCAAATAGGTAGAAAATTAAAAAAAAAACAGATATATTTTGAATGACAGATAAAAAAACTGCTTAGAAGACCAATTCCCGCTGCACATAAACATGCACAATGAAGAAATTGTGGAGCTCTCAGCTACCAATAATCAGTTGAGTGTCATCTTAAGTGTCCAATGTATGGTCCAATAGTACTGTGTTCATTACTGGTAATACTGAATTGGCTATAATCAGCAACCTCCAACCTTTTACACAAAGCAGGATGCATTTTCATCTTTTTTTGTGGACAAAATATTTTTTCAAATTTAGACATATTGAACAATAAATGTGGAACATGTATTTGGTATATTCAAATGCCAAAATGAACAGGATATAAAAAGTATACACATATTTGTCCATCAGATTCATGTCAGTAAAAAAGATACTGAGAAGATGACTTGCACGTCAATTAATCAAACATCTGCTTTACAACTAGCCAAGTCAAACTGGAAATTGCAGGATGTATGTCTTATTCCAATACTTGCAAATACTTGACTCATAAAATTTGTTACTTAAGATCTCCCTGCCACCATATATACAAAACCAAAATAAACGTCAATATTTGTATACAGTAAGAAGATTTTAATCCCAATTAAGTTTTCCATTTTAAAATAAATTTTAATAAAATCATGAAAAAGGTCCTTTTTTTCTTTTTCTTTTCGGCGGTCGTCGGACGGCAATGAGGCCCACCCGCGGAGTTCTTCCCCGTCATCTCAAGACCAGGCGAACGGGAAATGCAACGGCGGCAAATTGAACGAAAACCATATCTTGAAAAGAGCCTCAAAGGCAAATGGAAACGAAAAGGAATAAAAAGATGCGAGGAGATCCCAAGTTTTCTTCACCTGGAAGACCGCAGAGTTGGGGGAGACCAAGGAGAAGGAAGACTGGATGCCGCCGGTGGAGTCAACGGCGAGCGCGGCCTGGACGAGTCGGCGCTGGAGGTCGTAGGTGGATCCCGCCGACGCCTCGAGGTCCCCAGAGAGCGCCTTGCCGGACCATTCGCCGCTGGAGTTCCGGCACACGAAAGTGAACACGCCCATCGTCGCCGGCTTCGCTTCTTGTCCGGATCGATCTCTCAATCTCCCCACGCGCACGCGCCGATCGTTAAAACCCTAAGGCGGACTCGGGCCGCACTCCCATGTCAGCCCAATAAAATTTTGATGGAGGTATCGGTTATATTATTTATATCTGCTATATTAGTTCATTTGACATCATCTTAATTATCATTTTATTATTCCAGATAGCATAATGTCTTTTAAAATTAGTGGTTGGTGAGATACATTTTACGAATATATTCATTCAATAAACTTTCAAAATATTTTATTAATAAATAATATCATTCAATTTCATTTTTTTGTCACCTTTTCATTTTTTATTTATATTCACTTCTTTATTTATTTATTTATCATAATATGTAGTCAAATTTTAAATAATTTTATAGTGTTTTAATAATTTTTCTTCAACTATTTTAATTATTATTTACATTATCAATCATGATATTATCAATAATTTAATATATTATTTACTTTAAGTTTTTAGTCCGTACAAATTTAAAATGCATCCGAAAAATTAAAGAAGAATATCACTTATAAATTTATGATCATCTTTATTTTGTCCTCTTTTAATCTTTTTTTATAAGGACTCAATATTTTTTTTAACAACTCGTGAATTGAGTTCTCTATGATTCAAGTGAGCACGCAATGATGATTTTAATATCATTGGAACACCCTTTTAATCGAGATGTTATTTGCTTTGAACTTTTATCCTACACAAACTTAAAAACATATCTTACAAAAGATGTCATTTATAATTCATGATACCTTCATATTTTATCCATAATTATGTTACAAAATCCCATCGTGATTAGATAAAATGTTACCATCACGAAAAACATAATATTATACAAAAATTGGAAAGTCTAATAAATCATTAAATTGAAGACCCTTTAAAGCTAATGGGCATGTAGCTATTGTGCATATATTATTTCCCAATTGGCCAACTAGTGAAAACTAGTGTTCCTTTACCAATTATTTGCATTTACATTTTTGTATTCTTTTATTATTGGATATTTTGTTTTTAGTTTCCTTTTATCTTTCAAGATAAAGAATAGTGCATGCCTTCAAGATGTGTAGATGCAATGCACATGCTTGTACAACGGACACAACTTTTCTTGATTGATGTGAACAAATTAGCCCTACTTAATACTTATAATTCGGATTGACTGATTACATAGCAAGGTGTGTTGGGCATTTGTGCATAATACCATGATGCACGTATTATAAACATATCGTTGATATATTTTAATCAAATTAGCAATTCAATTAGAGAATAAAGATTAGATTAGAGGACGTCGATCACATTAAAAGACCAATAATATATATATATATATATATATATATATATATATATATACCTTCATAGCATGAATGCTGAGCACATATTGCCGTTCTGAAGTGATTAAATTTTATCATTTAAAAATATCAATTTCTCAATCGTTGAAATGCGCTTAACATCCCTTCAAAGCGAAATGTGCTTTAGTGATACATTAATACTATATATATATATATATATATAATAAAAAAGTACTTAACAAATATAGTGATTGAATTAATATATAACTCTCATATTAATTAATCCAGGGTGCACTACTATACTTGGCTGCTTTTCCTGAAGATGTGTAAAACCTGCATCAGTCATAGCCCTGCATTGCCTGTTCAACAGCTGCAAGAATCTTTTCTTCTCGTTTACTAGGAACAACTGTACGAAACAGTTTAAATGAGGATGGAGTACACTGCTAACTTTACTAATTCCTCATTATTCTTTACATCTGCTCTGGAAAAATGACTAAGTTTGAATTGACCAGAATTCTGCTAAATTTAACCAAATGATGCGTCTAGTCGACGGGGATTACATGTTAAAAATAATCAATGTTGCTGATAACCATTTTCTGGTATTAGAGCACCGAACATTAGGTTATCAACCACAGAGGGTGGAATCAGAAAAAAAATTAGCATCCCCCTCACAAGCCTGATATAATTAGTACCAGAAACTTGTGTTAAAGGCGATGTCTGTCAACCAGCAGAATTTCCTTCCATGCTTCATAGAACATCCATGTAATTCCCGAATTAGGCATGACTTTTAGAGTGCTTGCGCCCCATCCTCTGTAAAGACCCAAAAGCCCCTCCTCCCGTATTATCTCCGATATGGCTGCAGCCATGTTTGGTGGGCATTTCCCTTGAAGGGATCCAACCATCAACCGCTTTCTCGCAACTTCTAGGGGAAAGCTGATCGTGCTTGCAGTTAAACCTAATAGCAAGCAACAACAGATTTTAATCGGAGGCAGTAGACAAGAAAAAATTGGTAGAGATGCCTTTCTCAGAGCAAGTAATTATCATAATTCATAAAGTTAATAAACATGTTTGCATTTGGCAACATCAGTAAGTTCAATCCTGATGGAACAGTGTGCAGAGAGCACTTACCAGAAAGAGCTCCAATTATCAGCAACTCTGCACGGTTCAGAGATTTCTTCTTCTGTGCTCGCAAGTAAGAATTCTTCGCTGTCTCATACATGAAGTAGTAACACGTACTGTACGGAAGCATGCCTATGAGTGTTGGTGCAATGCCAGAATAGAAACCACCAATCCCTTCATTCTTGTATATCCTGCTAAAAGCAACTGCGATACTTGGGTAGACTTCGCGATTCACAGTTAGACGATCCTATAACAGTATGATGTGAAGCAGAATGAGATATGAATGGATGATTGAGTAAAATATTGGCTAAAGATAGTCTTATGTAGATACAGGAAGGAGGGAATGCCTAAGTCAGAGCCTTGGAAGTCTACTTCAGAGAGGAAAAATCAATCAATTTGCTCAATAAAAATGGTAAGACAGATTAATGCTCATTAAACTATCAAACGAATATGTAATTAAGTTTTGAAAGAAAAGTTAAATAAAAAAGGCCGGTAAGGAAAAACAAATGTCAGAAACACTGGCGCATCTACAGGTTCGTGTACCTAAACTATCTCAATATGCAGTCATTTTGCTTTGGTAACTGATAAATCATTACCATCTATTGTACATCTGACCATATTGAAAGCACTAAATTAGGTAGTCCATCTAAATATAACTAAAAGCTGAGGATTAGGTCAATTTGAAGTTCTATCCTCCCAAAATTCAGCCCCATCTTTTTTCTTTGTTTTTCTAAGTTCGTTTTCCTTATTCACTCTCTCTAAGCTATAAAGATAATTAACTATAAGATCTAATTAGTCAGTGGTGTGTGCATGGTTGAATGGACGGGATCTCTCATTTTCTCCCTCCTCCAATTATTGCTCTTCAGTCTTTCCATTCTCTTGTTTTTTTCTTTTTATTTTGTTCTTTCCTTCCTTTTTCATTTTTATCTCTCCTGTTTTTTTTTATCAATTTAAAACACCTTTTGCTTAATCTATTTTGTTTACATTCCCCATTTCACCTCTAATATCTACTACTCTTAATGCGATATATTTACTATATCAAAGTCATAATAGTTTAGAAATATTCCTTTTTAATATTTAACCCATCCTTCGCCACGGGATCATTATTGGTCATTAGTTCATTCTTTCATTTAATAACAAAATGGTAAATTGTCGTATGTAAACACTATTTTTTTCTTAACTCCAGAGCTATCATATCTTTTTTATTGTATTTTCTTTCATTTCCCTATCATAGGGTTTCTTTCTCCTCTCAATGTATCGCAAACATTACAAGAGTATTTTTTCCTAACAACTATTCCTCTGTTCAAATAATGATAAAAAGTACCCTAATTAATCATCTCATACAAGTAATGAAGCATGACATTAATGATTGAATTATTTTTAACATGCAGTGATTTACAGCGGTAACTGAGAAATAAATATAATCTATTGTATCTCCGGTCATATTGGAAACAATAAATTTATTAATTTACCTTAACAACTTCAAGAGGATGGCAGACTAATGTACCCATAATGCCAGCAGCAGCACCACCAACAGCAATAGGAGAAATGAATGAAAGTGGCAGTTCAAGACTTATAGGACCAATCTGCACCTTTGGGCCACCATTCTCTTTCCAATTTTCTTGTGCTGATGTCACAGTCCGTTTCACATGCTCAAATGTGGCAAGTTCAATGGCTTGGGTAGGTATAATGCGGAGCATGTTGATAGTGTTTCCTGCCCAAAGTCCTTGCCAACCATTCTCTTCAATGATCTCAAGGAAACTACCTGCAATATGCTTGGATCCGACACCAACTATCATCCTTGTCCTGTGTCATAGTTCCAGAGCTATCAGATATCATTGAGACAAGCGTCTGTTTCGATGTTCTTAGAGCTAGAAGATTGGACATAGTTAAAAAATTCTGAAACCAGCCTAAAGAAGTAATAAAAAAAGAGGTTAATGAGTATGTAGAGCATCCCGTTCTACACCTTGACGTAGAGCACTTATATTTTATAATTTTATTATTATAATTCATGATTAAATTAATCATATATTTCTTAGATGAAGTAATATATATATTTATTGGGCTAATTTGTTAATAAATTACAACTCTTGAATCAATCACATTTATTAAAATGTCCTGATCATGACCATCGCATAATCAGATGATCTTGATCTTGATCTTCATCAAATCTACACATTAACTAATAAAATAAACTAATATGTAATTATTTTATTAATCTAATTAGTAAAATTAGTTCTCTACACTCGTTTTACGTCAAATGCTCTACATATATATTTTTCTCTTAAAAAAAATCAGTACTAGTTTTAAATACTTTTGTAGTTAGGACAAACAAAAGAAAGAGAGAAAATATATGAGATGACTTGTGAGCTTCTCACTACTATTATTGTGCCATAAAAAAAGAAAATGTTGCATGTTTGAAACAGGATCAACCCACTTCTTCCTCGTGAAGAAATGAGGGCAACAGCATATAAATCCACTACGAGTTTTCCAATAACAATGAACTCTGAGTCAGCGTGCTTTGCGTATTACTTCAATAAAATGACACATTAGTAAACTGGTAAACTGATGCACTGAAATTTTATCACTTAGTTTATTTTGTAGTTTAGAAAACACATCGCAGAACTTGTCCTCTTCACATATATATTGTCACAAGAACCTTAGATCAGAGCAGAATTGTTTTGGAGAAACATTAGGATATTATGATGATTAAACAATAAAGTTACATCAGCAACATCAAAATAATTAAGGTGCAGAAGTTTCTGCTTTCTGTCATTCCCTCATCATCTTGCAGAATGAATTTACCAGCAATAAAAGAAACTCGTGTTAAAGTGATATGAATGATTTGATACCGACGCCTGCTTAGAGAGCATTCAAGAAGGATACTTTTAGATCTCTAGTAAACTGGAACTACTCAAATACTTCAATCAAGTGGGTACTTCTCAGCTACTAGAAATCACAGGTTTAAGGTCTTATTAACCCCAAAAATGTTCATCCATGTAACTCAGTCCTTTAAAAAACACTCCTTGTCTGCAAGAACATGTGCAACTAGGGTTAACATCATAAGTTCTGTTTTTTGTCACTTCTTCCAGGCCAACCCTCCAACGTATTGACAACCTTACGAGCAAGGTCATGCCATCTTAGTATGAAGTGGTAAAAAAGAAAGATCCAGGAATCTTGTCATGCTTATATTTTATTCTGGAATGTTGCTAACAGATCTGTGATAAGGGTACTGGTATTGATGTAAATTTAAAATCATGAAATAATAGTGGGTTAACCTTATAGTCTCCAAAGGAGCAAGAACTGCTTTAGCCATGGCACCAGCCAATGCTCCGCTAACAAATTCTCCAATTTCCCTACTTCGCAAGACAGACTGCGTAGAAGCAATTAATAGTTCAGATCTCATAGCAAGTTACGATATTGCATTCATCTCTATACACAGCCAAGCATCGATGAAGGAACAGACCTTGCCAACCAGATGTTAAAGCAAACACTACAGAGAAAAAAAATGTACCACCATCTTACAGACACCAAAACAAATAAAAACACAATCTTTCATGTATAGACTATTTTTTTGCCTTCTAAACCAAGACGCAAGACGAAAAACCAAAGAAGATGCAAACTTTTCACCGGAACGCGATGAAAGAAGAAAATAATGCAAGCCAGGAAGAGGCTTCGGATCAAAAACATAACAAAAGATGCGAACGTTTTGCATCAGAAATACAGAAAGACCGACCGACGCGAGACAGCCGGGAGAGTACCTTGGCAACTGATTTAAAATCAGGAACCCGAAAGGGAAGCTCCATGACGGCGGAGGAAGCGGCGGCGGCGGCTGTGGCGGAGGCGGCGGCCTTGTCGACGTCAAGCACTTTGGGCACGGCCATCTCCACCCCACCGTAAGCCTCCGCCAACGAAGCCAGCAGCAAGGCCTCCCTCTTCTTATACGACTCCGATCCCGGACCCATCGCACCCAAATCCAATGGATTGGGACGGAGTCGGGGAGTTCGAAACCAAAAAGGAAGAAATTTGATGAGCTTTGCAAACTTGGAGAGGGGGTGGGAGTGCAGGGGGGAGACGCTGCAATAAAAGCCGCAAGGTAATAATTGGGATATTTATTGATATCTTTTCTCTTTTTTTTTTTGTTTGTTTTGGGTTGTGATTATTTTTTTTTTCATGGTTGTTTTCTTGTGTTTTTCTTCCCCAAAAAGGACCTTTTAATAAAATAAAAACATATATTATATTATTTCATAAGAAATAAATATATTATTTTTTAGGGCGCTTTTTCCAAGATCAGGTAGTGAGGGGTGGGCGCCACTTTGGAATCCCAAGGACAAAGATGACACGGATGCAAGTAAACGCCGCGTCCCTTTCTTTACTCCAGTCTTTTCACGTATTTTGTGGTTTCATTTTATTTTTATATTTTATAAAAATTAATATAAAGTTAAAATTAAATATACATGACAATACAATTTACGAGTCCGACATAAAAAATTTGGTTTTACCCCTTTATAATTTGGCGTCATTAGTACCTAATTAATTTTGATATATTACGATTAAATAAAACGAATTCAGATTTAAAATTTAAATTTAAATTAATTTCTGCGCCTTTTGGATCATCAAAATTAATTTTCTTTGCGTCCCATTAGGATGCTAACGAAACGAATTAAGTTGTGTCAAAATTAAGAACTTAAATTAGGATTACTTTTGTCCAAAGTTTCAAATCAAACTCATTAATTAAATTGAGACAACTAAAATGATTCATCATTTTCTAAATAAATGACATTTTGGTGGAGATCTCTGTTCTTCTGGATAAGACGACCTCGGCCTTCTTCGCTGTGCACCTTTTTCGGGATCCCGTAATTTTTTTTGACTTGCTGTGGAAATTAATTTCATTATCTATTATTAATTTAGTTATTATTCGAGTATTGAAAAAAAAATGGTATGACAGATTAATTATTAATAATTTTATGTTCGATTTTTAGAATCATTACTTTAATATGAATTTTTCATAAAATTTTTGTTTCCAATTCAGGTCTTCACTCTAAAATTGGAATAATTGTTTAGGTGGGAACTGTCTTAGTCATCTAATCTGAATTGGCATAATTGATCTGATCCAATATATACCACTACTATTCTCACATTTTTCTTATAGATTGATTACTTTTTTATTTTTTTAATATCAAAAGATGCCATCAATCATTATCTTGAATAATGCACCAAATATTTCATTTTATCACATCATTTATTAGTAATAATTGCTAATCAGATTCATCATTCCATTTCCTCAATTTAATTATTTGAAAATTAACTAAAATTAATGCGAGTGAGAGGAGGAATTTGTCTTAGGGTATACTTGATTAGAGAGTGAGCAAAACAATTGAAAGTGGAAGACAGATGAACTCATTTTTTATTTTAGTTAAATTTCAATCGAAGAAAAACGAACAAAAAGTTCTTTTCTTTTTTATTTAAAATTGGAAGTTAGAGAAGCGTCGATTTTCGAAGGGGCCTTCTAGTGAAAAGTGGTAGGTGTCCACTAACGACTATTCTTAACTCGACTCCGATAACGCAATTTTGGAAGGAGTCGGTAGTTGGGCACTGGATCTCTTCGGGATCCCATCGGACTTGGAGAACGTGTGACGTTGTGTCGAAATTTGGTGAACCAATAGGTCGCTCTTCTAATTGGAGTGTCGGGCTCTTTTACACGTTCTCATTTAACACTTCATTTTTTTCAACCCAAAATGATAAAAACTGAGATAAAAAGGCGAAAAAAATAGAGAGAAATTTATTTTCTATTTTAATTTATTTTAATTTAAAATAAAAGAATGGACAAAAATTATGTCTTTCCTCCATTATTATTTAGTTATAAATAATTAAAATAAAATTTTCAAAAAAATTATTATTTAACTTTTATTCTTTTACTCACTTTTCTCTTCTCTTTCGTGCTATCACATTCCATTTCCTCAAAATTTTAGACTTCCTTTTCAAATTAAATACTTTTTATACATTAATATTCTCTCTAGATGGTATGTAAAAAGGTGTCATCTAATTTAGGATAATATACAAACATGTCAGGTGTCAAATCACATAATTTAATAGCAATAAGATTTAATTGCTCATCAAAGTCACACTTAATTTTATTGATTTAATTGTTTAATAAAAAAGAATTGTCCCGGAAGGAAAATATTTTGTTCCATGAAAATTCTGTAATTTTATTTTATTTTTAAAAAAATTTCACAATCCTTTCATGTTTATATTTTTTTCTTCTATCTTTCTCTTATCATTTCCTTTCTTTTCACGCTCAAGCATGCAAATCCTTAGTTTTTGTTTCATTTTTAATTGTTCTTATTGGCTTACCATATTTTAAAGAGGATATCTCATACATTCTTCCATTGTCTTCATTTTCTTCCCTTTAATGAAGAGGCAAAACCATTAAAAAATTTACTATAAATGATGTATCCGATTATTGATTATGAGGGAATTAGGGTCCGTTTGGCTTAGCTGATACAGAATAACTGATAAGTTGAAGTACTGATAAATATTTTATTGATTGAAACTTATTTTTAAAAATAAATAGTTACATGTTTAGATAAAATTACTTATATTAATAATACCTAATTAGTTTGACTTATTTTTTAAAAAGAAAATAAACACCCCTTCCTTTGCTTATTTTGTTACTTATAAGTAGATTTGATATCTCCTTATCAATTAAATTTTTAAGTTATACGCTGAGATTTTTTTAAACTAACTTACAAGTGAGTTATAAGCTTAGCCAAACAGTCCCTTAATTTGACAATTAACACCGTTACTTCAAAAAAATTGATTTTTGCCATATAATCTTCCATCAATCATTGTGCTCTTTAAACTTTAAATTGTCCCATAAGGAGCAACTGTTAAAATCATGACAATTAACCTTAATATTTATAATATTGTTTCTCTCACATTTGCCCGTGTATGAATGTATCACAAAATAAAGGTTTTCATTTTTTTTTTACTTTCTTTTGTTCTCAAAATGTAGCTCTTAAATGTTATTAATGTATTTGGGCCTCAAAAACTTAGGAAGGACCTTGGGTAGATGTTATTTGGGCCTCTCAAGTCGGGACCTTCATTTTTTTCTCTATTAATGTATTTTCATATTTATTACCATAATCAAAATGCTTCTTTATATATATATATATATATATAAATATATATATATAGGGTGGATATTGTTCACCTCATGAGAATGAGCGGCTTGGGTGGGAGATATAAAAAAAACATCAAAAAGCTCATGGGATATTGTTCTAAAACTGGTTTGAAAAAAAGCTGGGATATTGTTCACCTCATGGGATATTGTTCTAAAACCAAAAGCTTTTTTCCTGCATTGTATTTCTTGTGCACACGGTCGCCACTCATGTTAAACCAAATCCTCCCCTTATTCGCCAGTTTGGTTTTAGAATAAGTAGTAAAATATCACGTTATTCTTAAAATATAATCAAACATCACGTAGAATAAGCATAAAATGGTCAAACTTCGAAAAACGTGAAATCGTCTTGGAAAAAGGGAAACCGCCATTTTATACAAGAATAAACCAATTCTTCTAAAATGATAGAATATGATTATTCTCAATTTTTCAATTTTTTCAAATGTATATTATTTTTTTAAAATTCAATCATATATTATTATATAAATATTCTTTTATTATTGTAATATTAAACGCAAGTTCTGTATAATAAAATATTATAAATATAAAATATTATATTTTTAAAATTTATTCTCTTCTAACCAAATAAGACGTAGAATATGAATACTTTTACGAGAATACGCTATTACACTATTTTATTCTCTTCAATTTTATTCTATAACCAAACACCCCCTTGATCTTGATGCTCGTCTCACCGGACCTCTTGTCCTCGATGTTAGCAAGGTTGCTGCCTAGGATTTCTTACCATTGATCGATGGGTTGTCGCTCTCACTCCTTGCTTCCACCTCACCATCACACTAAATTTGAACTCGCTCACCACCAACTTCGCGCCCTCCCCGTCGTCGTTCCTCACATCACTTTGGTGCTCCAGAAGCTCCTTGTCATTTTGAATTTGACTTCGCTCTCCGTACTTCATGCCCTCACTATAACCTCTAGCCCACACCACCGACCTCATGCTCTCACCATTGGCTGTTGGAATTTAAAGATTTCAAATTTCAAATATATTATTTTGTAAACATTGAAAATATATTCATACTAATTAATTAAGTATGAAATGTATCATCACATCTTTTTATTAATGAAGTGT
Source organism: Pontederia crassipes (assembly GCA_030549335.1). Classification (NCBI taxonomy): domain Eukaryota; kingdom Viridiplantae; phylum Streptophyta; class Magnoliopsida; order Commelinales; family Pontederiaceae; genus Pontederia; species Pontederia crassipes. The sequence goes on along the minus strand of CM060185.1, from coordinate 1,946,610 downwards.
TACAATATTAATGAAAAGACATGTAAGTGAAATGACGTCACGAATTAATTATCTCATTAATGAAAAGATATTGTTAGATGAAGTATCGCATCATTTCATAAGTGAAGAAATATGTTCACATTTGAATAGGTGTGTTCATATTTCAAGAGTCATATTTACACTTGAATAGATGCATTATTTCATCATAAGATGTGTCCCTTGATATGTGTTCACACATCAATAGACATGTCTATTATGAAAAGGGAGAGAGAGATAGCGTACGAACACAGAAGAATGCAGAGAAAAGAACGGCGGCACTCTTTGTTAAGGAGTAAAGATGATTACAAGGATGAGTCTCTGTTAGGACCCTTATGGAGTTTATATAAGCACTCCCTTTAATAGATGATAGGCATTACAAACCGATTGCGACTCTGAATTAATCCAAAAAAATAAGGCACCTATCCCGTAGGAAAATTCTGCTGAAGCGCTTGACTACGTGGGAGGACCACATATGGTTACAACTGGGTTCAGATTCAAAGCATTATCAACAGTGTCCTTTCATCATAAGGTGTGTCATTATATGAAAAGGAATTAAGTGAATCATTTTATTAATAGGCGTGTGTCTTTTGGATGAAAAGACATTACACGCATCCCTTTGTGAAGCATCATTTCAAGCATATAAATATACTTCTCCTTTTTGCATTTTCAAGTAATGTGCAAGTGATGAGAAGCAATGAATATGTGATGAGTACTATGTGTACAACACATGAAAAATGTATACAAGTTATTGCAAATTATTAAACTAAGAGACTGAGTTCTTCAATAGTTGCTAGTTGGCGAACTCGGTGACTTCGTTATATCCTGTGAGTATTATTGTATTGCAAACTTTATATGGGGATAAATAATTGTTTAAAGATAGCGATCCGTCGTGCATCGAAGTCTTGATTTTTATTTCTTCTCTTTTCATTTACCAATTATTTCTAATAATATTAGAGAATTAATTTGTTGAGATGGTTAAAGAGACCGATGATACCTACAAGAGATGGATCAAGAATATATGAAAATTCATTCAATTTGATTATATGAATTACATCAATTGAGGTACGCTTTCATATTAATTTGTACTCTTAAAGTATGATTTGACATTCTTTCTTTTCTAGTATTTCAAATATTTTTATAATAAATGTTTTGGATCTTGTTCAAAATCGCAAATTTGATGTTGTGTTTTGAACTTATTTGAGTTATGTGTTGAGAAAAAAATGATATGTCAATATATTTATTTAGACTATTTAAATCACATTTTGTATGTGATGCTGATTTCTATTTGGTTGTATCTTTTGAATGTGCCTTTGGCTTTTTCGGAATTTATTTACTTCAAATTCTTATGTGACTAGTTAATTGATTGTATCAATTAACATGTACTTAACGATATATATCTTTGAGAGCAAACTATACTTGATGGTCTTACTGATAAACACCTTTCGGATAAAGAAAGACAAGATGAAATTTTGTCTAATGATATTGATGGCAAACATCACGTGGGATTAGAACACGATGATAATATGTTCAAGAAAAGTACATAACCCTAATTGATGGTGTTGCTTGTGAACACCTTGCGGAGAACTAATAAAATAAGTGCAATCGTGTTTAGAGATGTTACTGATAAACATCACAAGAAAATAGAACATGTGCCATGTATGTTCAACAATTGTCCGGAAAGCTAATGATGTTACTAGTTACTGGTAAACATCACAAGATAAAATTAGAATATCAATTGCAAAAAAGATAGTGATGTTACTGGTAAACATCACAAGAAATAGAACATGCCCCCAACATGTTCGACAAATTATTTAAAAAAAGATATTTATCACAGATAATATCTTAGTAGACGCCACAAAAAATAGAAGCATAAGATGTCATTCTTAGATGAACGTCTGGACACAATGTTCACTGCAAAATGCTACTGAAAAATATCTTATATTCGTATGTGAAACGAATATAAATGGACCCATAGGCGAGGGATGGAGGCAATGCGATATTGTCGGAACCATCTAAGCCTTAGAAGCTTTTGAGAAGGAGATGTTACTGGTAAACATTTAAAGAGGCACATCATTTAAATGCATGCATGCACGAATAATCAAAGAAAGCCTACTCAATATTAGGCATGTGGGGGTGAACGGATAAGAGGAGGACATTCAATTATAGGATGTATGAGAAAAACATCTAAGAGATTCCAACACTTTGTGCGATCAAAAGTTATGAAGTATTAAATTATGATAGGTGAAATATAAAAATTTTTACTATTATAATTTATTACCGAATTTTCACTTTTACTTGTGGTGTAATTAAATTATCATGGATGAAATATTTATGATATTTCAAAATTATAATTCATTACTGGATTCTCGGATATGAAAATATATTTGCACTTTAAACTCTATCTGAGTTAGCAAATATAAAAAGTTGTGGGCATTATCTCATTGGATATTAAAATATATTTGCATTATATACTCTATAAGAGTAAGCAAATATAAATGTTGCCAAAATTGTGAGCATTCGGGGAATTGACTAACAAATTATCAAGCATTAAAGGACAAGAAAAGTTAAAGAAATCGCACATGTCATATGAATGCTTAGAGATATCATATTTCTAAGGATTTTGAGTTGGATTCTATTATTTGAAGAGTTACTAATGCGGACTAGCAATTCACATACAAATTAATCTCAAACTTGAAAAGGTATTCGATATGGCATAAAGATATGAGTTATCTGAGTGAATTGACCACTTAGATGGTCCCAGAACAAAAGATGATTATATCTCTGAAGTAATCAATTATGTGAAAGATTTAATTGATGATTCAATCTCGAAGAGATTATATATGCGATCATAGAAATTAATTGATCACTCGTGACATAACGCTTGATGTAACGACCCCAATTTTTTTATAGTTTTGAAAATAATATTTTATTATTTTTATTTTGAGAAATATGGCCATTAATATTATTATTATAAATAATTTCGAAAATAAAGGAAAATAGGGGTGGAGTTTAATTAAGGATAAAATTGTATTATGAGATATTTAATTAAATTCGGAATTATTTAATTATTAAAATAAATTAGAATTGTTTAAAGAGATTTAATTAAAAGATTAAATTTGATTGGAATTGAAAGTTATAGATGGATTGGAAATTGAGTATCTAGAGCCCTATAAATAAATTCTTAAGGCCGGTCGTCAAAGGAATTTCTTTCTTTTTGGTTCTTAGTGTCCGGCGACAGAGGCGTGACGCGTCAGGTGACGGCAAGACGTAATTCAGCGTCGAATTATTAGCGCGAAATGAGGTACGTAAGAGGGATCCGTAGGTTTATTTTGATATGTAATTATGCTTCTATGAAACGGTAGATTTTGATTTATTGATTAAAAAGGTGTGTTTGCATCCGTGAAAAGGAAGACAAATATAAAGGAAAAATAATAACTTTTCTGAAATCTTTGCGTCATGAGATCCTTCCTGCCGAAGGAGAAAGGAAGAAAAAAATAATACATCGGTAGAAGGCGAGAAAGATTAAAGAAGATGATTCATTATGCAGCGTTCGACGTCAACGAAAAAAATAAAAAAAATAAAAGGGCAGTCAATACCGAGAGGGTGAGAGGAGAAAAAGTGATAAGACGTTTTGCCCAAGGAAAGAAATAAAAATAAATAAAAATAGGCTTTCTGTTGGTGGACAGTAATGGAGAGAACGTGAGAGAGAAGGGGTAAAAGCAAAAAAGAAAAAAAAAGAGATTGATGGTGCCATTACGGGTGGATGGAAGTCAAAGAGAGAAAAGGGTAGAGAGAAGGAGAGGAAAATAAGAAAAAAACGAAATTAAGTGGCCGTGAAGTAAGATGAGAGAGAAAGACAAAAGAAAAAAAAGGGCAATGAGAGCCTAAGTGAATAGGAGAGAGAAAATAAAATAAGAATAATTGAATCTATAAGAATTGAGAGTTATTTTAGTAATTAATTATTTTATCAGGTTTATAATAATTATTTTGTTGTTATTATTATTGAAATATAATTTATTGATTGAATTATTATTGATTGTGCTAATCATATTGCGATAATTCTTGATTATATTTTTATCATATTTAATCATCATATCATATCATATCGTCATCATATTTGATCATATTTTATTATCATATCCAATCTTATCATTGATTATGATACTGATCCAGTAGTCTTTTTGATTTGGTCTTGTTTCACCTAAATTAATTGAATCTATAAGAATTGAGAGTTATTTTAGTAATTAATTATTTTATCGGGTTTATAATAATTATTTTGTTGTTATTATTATTGAAATATAATTTATTGATTGAATTATTATTGATTGTGCTAATCATATTGCGATAATTCTTGATTATATTTTTATCATATTTAATCATCATGTCAGATCATATCGTCATCATATGTGATTATATTTTATTATCATATCCAATCTTATTATTGATTATGATATTGATCCAGTAGTTTTTCTGATTGGGTCTTGTTTCACCTAAATTAAATTTATTAAAAGATAGACATTTTAGATAAATAAGATAAAAGCTGAAAGCTGCTGGATCTTCATGTTCTCTGATTGTCTCCAAGCCCCTGGGTCATATTGTTATTGAATAAAATTGAATTGAATGGGGTACATAGTGTATCTAAAGGTTTGAGACGTTATCATCTTTTAGAGAAGCTATGGTTGTCCTGTGTTTGGTCATGGTCCCCCGCCATTCACAAATAATTGTTAGCACTATATTATTGGGTGGTTTGCCGTGGCATTGATCCCCCAGTGGCTTATATGAAAGAGATATGAAGTTTTTCTTAATTGACCGAGCGCTTCTCATTGAATTGGATAACTCTAAACATTGTAAACTGAATTGAATAGAATTAAAATCGAATCGAATTGAAATCGAATCGAATTGAAATCGAATCGAATTGAATAGATCATGCTCATTTGGATACTGGCGTTCACTAGCATTGCATTCGCCCATTGAATACAATGGAATTATTATTTACCAATGACCATTGATATTGAATTGAAAATTATTAAATTAAATAGTGCCATAGTGATCAGTGATATCGTTAATTGTTAAATTAATATTGATCGGTCATTTGACATTTTCCTGATCCTTCCTATTGATCTATGACTTTATTGTCCTATTGTTATATTAAATCATCGATCAAATTGATCAGACAATTATTAATTTTTATCACTATTGATAGATCTTTTGACCATAGCCTAATATAATTGCTCATATTGATAAATCGTTATATTGTTAATTGATTATTGTATTAATTGCTCAATTGACTAATCATTGATCATATCTTATGTTTTATTGAGCATATTGATTGTTTAGTAGACCCTATGTATTGAGTATTTTTATACTTATGGATATTTTCATGTACCTGGATCCGTGCAGGTGAGAGAGCTTTGATAGATAATGGTTCTGCAGGTGGCTATGCTTAGTGACAGACAGATGTTGCACATGTTCTAGATTGAGTTGTCTAATTTTTATTATTTTCGCATTTATTAGAATTCTGAACTTATTTGTATTTTAGTTATTTTTAATATTATGTATTATCAGCTATTATTATTGAAAAGTCTTCCGCATTTATTGTTTATATTTCACACTTAATAAATTTTATTCCATAAAAAATATTTTATAGAAGATTGTGTAGCGCCTCTAGGATGACCCTGAGCACGTGAAAGTCACGTGGGCCTCGGGGCGTTACACTTGAATTGTGTATAGACATAGTGAAGTCTACGAAAAATGACAACTTGAATAGTTGCATTCTTGATCATTGTGAAAAACTGATAATGAGAATAGATAATAAAGAGCAAACTAGAAGACTACGGAAAAGTCTGTTTGTGGAACTTTTATATCTATTGAATATAAAGTGAAATTATAATTGTGCCTATGTGGCAAAGGAAGTTTGAAAAAAAACATTCGGATTAGTTTTTGGAAGTAAAGTAAACTTGATAAAACTTAGTGGAAAAGTCTATCATAGATTGAAATTATGTAGACAAAAAAGGAGAGATTTAGTATACAATATGAAGAAATTGTATGGGTGGAGTTGATACGATGGCAAGAACTCCTAGTGATTACATGATCTAAGAGTTTTTTTTATAATCTCATTAAAACCATAAATGTATCTATGAATATCGATAAATAAGTTTTTGCTTATCTCGTTAAAATCATAAATGTAGATAAAGTTCTCTTTTTGAGTAAAGAGAAATAAAGTCGCGATTATTTTAAATGTGATGGTGCACCACCTCAAAAATTAATGAAAGCATACATGTGATGCATGTAAAATTGCTATGTGCTAAAGTAGTGAAGTTATGTGTTGAACTTTAAATATATTTTCTTGTTGAATTTGTGTAATATCAACTAATGGAAAGAAGCGAAATGGTTTGAATAATTTGAATTAAAATTGCTACGGCCACCGTTACTGAGCCATTTCTATCCTGTAGTGTTTTACATTGGCAAAAGTGTGCGATGTTGAGTACTTAAATGCCAATTTAAATTTATGATTATTAGTAATAAAAATCCTTCCTTATTCTAATAAAAATCTAGTCTCAAGGTTCAAAGGGTAACAAGTTACTTAATAATCAGTGCACTAAGAAGAGAAATTAATGAAAATATTAATTGAGGATGAGTTGAAAGCTCTTAATGGATGGATATATATTATCTTAAATCGATATGTGTTATCGATGTATTTCACCTATATGAATATAGAAATGGTGCCGCTTCAATAAAGATGTTTAGAGATTTACTCTTATAAATATTCATGAAATCGGAATGGGCACATGGCAATAATAGTACTAGTTATTATAGTCTCTTATTCGAAATATTGAGCACAATTATGTATACGATATTTCTGGTTGAGGCGTTAAGAATAATGGTTCAAATCTAATAGATATCATTACTTATTTGAACTTTGAAATGTTTACACTAATGGAAGGTTCAAATCTGACAATACATTTCATTATGCATGATTGTACAACTTAATATTTTAAATTTGTAATCTTGTGAAGGATTGTTGGAATTTAAAGGTTTCAAATTTTAAATACATTACTTTGTGAACATTAAAAATGTGTTTATACTAATTAATTATGACACGTATTATCACATCTTTTCATCAATGAAGTGTTACAATATTGAATAAAAAGACAATCTTTCTATCGGAAAACCCTCGAAACTTTCAACTTAACTTTATGAGATTGCGCCTATCTATCAATGAGGACCCCCGATCTGCAGAGACACAATAGAACCCAAACACGCAGGATCCCATGTCAATGCACTGGACCGAATAGAGCGAGAAAACGGAGTTCTTTTTGGATTTCCTTCCTTTGGCGGGCTCCGTGCTCTATCTTGTTTGGGCATGAGTAGGACCCTCGATCCGAAAGGCCAAAAGTCCATTGATGAAAAGGGGCTCGGTAAAGGTGGGACTCGAAGCTGCCATCTCCAACTTGTTTGTTGAGACTATGGACTCGAGAAGAGCTCCAGCCTCGTGGGTCTCCCTCTCCGGGATCCTCCTTCGATTCGCACTCGCGAATATCAAGCTCCAGGGCACGCTTCACCGTTTTCATGAATTAGTTATCTTATTAATGAAAGGATATTCTTAGATGAAGTGTTACATCATTTCATAAGTGAAGGGATATGTTCACATTTGAATATGTGTGTTCATATTTCAAGAGTTATATTCACACTTGAATAGATGCATCATTTCATCGTAAGATGTGTCCCTTGATATGTGTTCACATACCAATAGATGTGTCCTTTCATCATAAGGTGTGTTCTTATATGAAAAGGAATTAAGTGAATCCTTTCATTAATAGACGTGTCTTTGGCCGAAAAGACACTACACGTGTCCCTTCACAAAGCATCATTTCAAGCCTATAAATAGGCTTCCCCTTCTTGGATTTTCAAGTAATCGAATGCAATCGAAAGCAAATGCAAATGATGAGAAGCAATGAACATGCGATAAATACTATGTGTACAACACATGAAAAATGCATTTAACTCAAGACTGAGTTCTTCAATAATTGCTTGTTGGCAAACTCAATGACTTCGTTGTATCCTGTGAGTATTATTGTCGCAAACCCAATAGCAAACTTTGTGTGTGGACAAATAATTCTCTAAAGATAGCGATCTGTCATGCCTCGAAATCTTGATTTATATTTCTTCTCTTTTCATCTACCCACTATTTCCAACATTGACCTCGCAGTGAGGCACGCCCTCACCGCCAAACTCGTGCCCTCACCACTGACCTCGCGGTGAGACAATCCCTCATTGCTAATCTCATGTACCCTCACCATTGTTCCTCACAACCTGAGGTGAATCAATGATTTTTCTTTATTTTTTACTTCCTAAGCTACACATTGTGATGGGTGAACCGTGTTTTGATCTTGTACGTCAATCCTTCATCCTCCGATGGGTGACGTAGGTGGGGGCGTCCACCATATTAAGATAGGGTGGACACCCATTAAATCATATATATATATATATATAATGTTTATCTTCCCTACTTAAGTAGGGAGGATCGTCCTCCCTACATTCACATTATCAATTTCTCATCTGATGGGTCATGGAAAAGCTCGATTTCACTAGGCGATGAAAAAAAATCAACAAAAAATTGCTTAGTTCGCACGGAGTTCAACTACGCCATTGGGATGGTTCGATCTCCATCCCGTCACCTACTAAATCACATTTTTTTTCTTTTCTTTTTTTAATTATTTTTTGAAGTGAGTTTTTTTATTTTCAACCTATTTTTTCTTTTAAAAATTACTCCATGTTGCCTTTTTCATACAAAATATTATATTTATTATAAAACAATTAATTTAATATTTTATGACTTTTCATGTCATTAAAAATAATATTTCATTGAATATAATTTATTATAAATGGTTTTTATATTTTAATAATATATTTTTAACAAAAAATTTAAATAAAAAATTAATTCTATTATATTAATTAATAAAATTATATTTTACATTTATAATAATTATATTTTATTCAAACATCCATTAAAATTAATCTAGCATATCAATTTTTTTATATCATATCAAATTTTAATTCTTCATTCTTATATTTCATTCCATCCAAACGTTAGAAGAAGAATTATGATTTCACTATCCAAATGCCCTTTTCCCCATCCTCTTTCTCTCAAAGTCAATACTTGTAGTTGTATCTTTTGTTCCGGATAAAAACTAATGTCTCATAACATGGTATATGAGACAAACATATTAATTTAATTAATATGAGAAATTGCAATTAGATTAAATATATACAATATTTGAAATATAAGAAATAAAATTTAAAATGGGGAATGAAAATAAATTAGTGCTAAAATGTGAAGTGAAAAAATAGAACATTTTGAAACAATTGCATTCTGATTGATAAGCACCTACACTACAAGAAAAATCCTGATTTTCGATGGTTAGTTTTTGACGGATCGATTAATCCGTCGAAATTATCGTCGGATAAGTTTTCGACAGTTTTAACCGTCTGAACTTACGATGGTTCAAAATTTGTCAAAAATTTTGATGATCGTAATCGTCGAAGATGTTAAAACCGGCTGATCCGTTTCCATGCTGGTTTTTTTACGGTTCAGATCGTTGAAAGTTTTGACGGTTCACTTATCCGTCGAAACTTCCAGCGATCTTAGCCGTCAAAATATTTTAACGTTGATGGGGTATCTATATTTTATTTTTCGACGGTTCCGACCGTCGAAAGTTGCAACGTTTCACGGAACCGTCGATATTTCGATGGTCAGACCCATTGGAATGTTAACTGATTTTAATTTTACTTTAAATATTTTCGAGATTTTGACCGTCAAAAATGAAGATTTATATAATTCTCTTTCACTTGACATATATTATTATATATTGCGACGGTTCCGACCGTCTTATTTTGAATTAATATTTTATTATATTTACCTACTTTTCGACGGTTCCGATCGTCAAAAATTGGCTATATAAATATCCGACCCCACTATCACTTTCTCCGTTTCCCTCTCTTATACACTTGATCGCCCGCGTAAGTTTCATCCGGCGGCGACCTCCGACGACATTTCCGGCATCCGCGCTCCGCCAAACGCGTGCCAACTGGACCGTCGGCCGCCGGCGCCTATGTCCGCCACCTGCATTGCGTTCGCTCGCCGCCTGAAGCTGCCGTCCACTGCCGCGTCTACAATCTCCAGCGCAGGTAGGCTCCCTGCCCTTCGTGCTCTCTCCGTCCTCCTAGATCCGGCAGTCCTCCGCGCGCGGCGGGCAAATCCGGCCGCCCTCGCGCGCGGGGGAGGGGGGTGCGGGGGGCAGATGTGGCCATCGCAGCGGCCAGATCCGACCGTCCTCCGCGCGCGGTGGGTAGATCGAGGGCGGTTCGAGCAGATCTGGCCACCGCGGCGGCTGGAACCACCCTTCGCGCACAGCCGGCAGATCTGGCCGTCGCGACGGCCGAAACCGCCCTCCGCGCGCGGCGGCCGGATCCGCCCTCCGCGCACGACCTAGTTCGATATTGGAATGCTGATGCATTACTTTTTTATTGTTAGATAGTTCAGATCTTCCTAGTTCGATGGTTCCATTACATGTGTTGGCAATTGAGTACTTTAATTTTGTCACTCCAAACGACGTAAATTTTTTAAGTTTGTTCCTTTAGATTTCATTCATTAGTTCTTGTTTGTTATTTTGTAGTGCAAATATGATTACTTTTAATTAGTGTTCACGATGTTCCTGATTATTTCTAATTGGTGTTTATGATGTTCATGATTATTTCTAATTAGTATTTATTTTTAGTTCATAAGAGTGTTTATGATTTGTTCCTGATTAGTTGTAATTAGTGTTTACGATGTTTCTTCGATGTTTTTTTAAATGACGAAATATGTGAACCTTTGGATTGATTGTCAATTTTTGACCAGTTATATTATGTAAGTTGGAACGAATATTTCCACCGAAATTCTTTGATTCCACGGAGCACTTACCTATTCATCTGTCATATGAGGCAATGGTAGGTGGACCAGTATAATATATGTGGATGTATCCTTTTGAAAGGTATCTTAATCAAATTAAAAGGATGGTTAAGAACAAAGCACGTGTCGAAGGATCCATATGTGAAGCCTATATGATTGAAGAGATTTCGTACTTTTGTTCCTACTACTTTGAGTCCCATGTTAAGTGTGCGAGGACCAGAGTTCATTGAAATGATAAAGTTCCAAAAGAACAATCTGTTGTGACATCCTTGTCGATCTTCAATCAGTTAGGACGACATTTTGGGAAGCAAAGAAGTAGATGGTTGAGTGATGCAGAATTCAACTCTGCCACAAATCATGTCCTTTAAGTTTATTCTCCATGCGTATTTTGTTTTATCTTCTCAAACAACATTTTGATTTAATCATCACTTTGTATGTAGTGCTTTCTTGCAGTACTACAATGTCCTTGAAGAACATGTTCAAGATAGAATCGAGAATGATTTCACACCGTAGTTTAAGGATCATGTAACTCTTACGATGTTGATCAATTTGAAGTCTTCATGATCTATTCTTGACATTCATTTTCTTTTTAGGTTCTCAGTACCGGCACGATGTCTGGTCTTCATAATTTGGCATGGGGACCGGCTCGAGAGGTGAAAAGTTGGCCGATATATTTTGTGAACAGTTATAAGTTTCACATGAAAATTGGTCATTCAGGAATAAAATTGTGAACAGTGGAATTTGTGTCAAAGGATCCATGGATGGAGAAAATGAGCGTGACTATTACGGTATTCTCAAAGAAATAATTCAGCTGGAATACACTAGAGGTAATAGAGTCACATTGTTTGAGTGTAATTGGTTTGATCCAAAGGAAAGGAGAGGGATGCAAGTTCACAAAGATTTCAAAATAGTTGAAGTACGTCAGTTTTGATCCTTTCATTATTTCGTCTTCTACAAAACAGATATATTATGTACCATATCCAGAGAAGACCAGAGACAAAGCACAATGGTGGGTTGTAATAAAGACGAAGACAAGAAGTATGATAGAAATTGATGGTGCGTTGCAATGTGCATATCAAGATGACTCACATACTTCTGTGCCCCTATTGTAGATACCGAATTAGTCGACGATCTACAAGATTCAAAACATGTATTTGAAGACTTCGATAATGTCGACATACAAAATGACGAGAATGCTTCGAACAAAAATGAATTTGAAACTACATCATCTTCAGATGATGATGATGATGATGAGTATCAGTCATGTGCTAACTCATATGATGACTAATATTATTATTACCTAATGTCACGCTCATGTAATATTTTTATCTTACGACTATTGAGATATTGTATTACGACTGTTGTTATCTTATGATATGTTCGCTTACAACTAATATTGATGTTGTATCATAATGGTTTATTCAAAGTATCATCTCTCGCCATGTTGTTTGATGCGTTAGAGATGCATGTTGACGATCATTCGGATCGACGGATGCTTGACGAGGACGGTGCATTTCCATATTCGCTTCCATCTCGTAAGTGTTTGAAATAATGATCACAATTTTACGCATAAACTTAATCGAATTAATTTGTTTATTTTTTATAAGTGCCTCCGGATATTAGGAATTGGTTCTCGAGTTATACGTACAATTCCGTTCCTGAAGATGCAACGCAAGACGTAGTCAAACATAGTCAGGTCGAGACATTGTCAAATTAGATTTTTGTATCAATTGTAAATTTGACTTGCATTAAATTTTGTATCATGCATATGTTTCATTTTGGTAAAAGAAAAAATAAGGGAAAGGAGAAGGTCGTCCCTAGAGATAATTCTACTCTGCCGACTCCTAGATTAGTCACGGGCATTCGCATAATAGAATGGCAGTCTCCTCCGTCGGCTCCTTCCTCTCATGTTGATATTGTGGACCTGGAGATACAATTGCCAGAAGAATCCGTTAGAGCTCCTAAATTCGTGGAAGGCTCAGATCAGGCTTCGTCAAATCGTGTGCACAAAGCATACTTAGAGCCAGATGGTAATTTAGGATAAGTGTTATTTTATGTATTTCGAATCCTTATTCATTTTGTGATTCACCCATCGCATTTTATAATTTCGTATTCTTCCAGGTTTGTACCGTCGAAACTCGCGGCTGCCGCGGTTACTAAAGTGTTACGACATAAGTATACTGATGTGTGGCTTACATTGAGGGACGTTCCTCATGCCACGAGACAGATGCTATTTAATGAATTTTAGGTATCCTTAGAAGCCAACTTGGTCATTAAAATTTATCTTCGTACTACTTTAATTATTTTTATATACATGCAGGCCGATGTGTGGTGAGAGCCCGAGAATATGGAACAAATGTGGAAGGCTTTTAATTCTCGATGCTCAAAGAGATTGTCCGCGATGCTTTCGGAAGCTCGAATTGCTATGAAAGTGGTACATCGATGAGTACAAATCAAAGTGCAAAAAAGCGAAAACAAGTCGAGAGTCCGATCAGGGAGCATGCTTGCATTCAGGTGGATGTGTATCCACGAGCACGATTGTCAAGAAAATGATAAAGTCTTTCAATATTGTGTCGATAAAATATTATACTTTATTTGACATTTTTAACTGTAGGAGAAAGAGACGGGTAGACTACCTACTCAGGACGAAGTATTTCTCCGAACTCCTCATAAGAAGAACAAAGAATGGGTTTCATCATTTGCTCGGGAGACATATGTATGTAAATATACGTGCCTCTTATTTTTTAAAATTTCAAGTAAATCTATAAGATAGTAAAATCGTCAATGATTTATCTTATTTTTTTATTATCGTTGATTTATCTTTTTTCTAATTTTAGGAGTCTTACAAAATAAGAGAAGTCGAGCACATTACGCAAGCCACGCAGGAGGGGACCACACCGCTGACTCCGAGACAACTTTGGACAGACCACGTCGGGGTGAAGAAGGGTAGCATTTACGGCCTCGGACCTTTTGTCAGTACAACGGATATTGGATATGGTCGTAAATCTACTTCGGGTTCAGATTCCTCTGGTCAAGATATGCAACAAATTATAGATCAGATGAGGCATTCGATTAGGCAAGAGATCACACAAGAGATTAGGCAAAATGTTACGCAGGAGCTCAGAAAGGAGTTCGAAGAACGTGAACATCGTACTAAGAAAGAAATGAAGAAAATGGTGCGTGACATCATGTGTGGTGAAGTCATCGACGAGGACGATGAGGAAGATTTAGTTTTATAGTTTTTTGTGTGTTGTGTTGCGCTCCGACAAGGTGCTAACTTTCTTCCCCTAGTTTTGTACACATTTTGCATATCTGTTCTATTAACTCACTCTCTCCCGACTCTTTGTGTTGTGTAGTGATGATCGAGGTGTCTTGCGAAAAGATGGATCGAATTGCCAATTCATTAAGTTTTTGAGATCCGACAGGAAAGGCGAGACATCTCTTTAATCGGCCCATCTTCTTCGTGACCAAGACCATTTCTCTTTGCTCAGCTTGCTTTGTTTACCATCTTTATGTTTCTAAAACATTATAATGTTTGGAATGGTGTTGGACAATTGTTATGTGTTGTGTTGCATTTCTAATTATGTTTGGATATTATGTGTTTTGTTGACTTATAAATATATGATGGACAATTGGATGTTATGTCTTTGTTAGATATTATGATCTAAATGGATCCTTTGTTGTATTATATGTTCGGACAGCCAATTTTAGTAATTTTTTTTTATTTTTTATTTGGTTTCCGACGGTTAAAACCGTCGAAAATAGCTAAAAATTAACTATCGACAAATAATTTTTTTGACACTTATCGACGGTTCTAACCGTGCGTGCAAGCTTATAGACGGTCTGAACCATCGCTAAGCATCGACGATTTTAATTAATGACGATTTGAGCCATCGAAAATCAATTGTTGAGTCGACGGCTCAAACCGTCGAAATGAGTTTTCGACGGTTTGAACCGTCGATAATATCGACAGTTCATATCGATGACTCAAACCGTTTTAAATCTTCAACGTTCGACGGTCGCGCCCGCCAGCGTGTCACGCCCCTTTAGTGCAGGTTGTCCCAGGACATGTCAGGGACATGGCGGGCGCCAGGTCTGACGGCCATGTCCATCCCAGGACATGTCTGGATCATCCCAGGAGCAGGCAGGCGCCTGGGAGAACATACTGGCGTGCACCCTCCATGAAGGGTGGACTCTGGACGTGACCGGTGGCGGCTGGGCGCGCCCTGGGCGCCCAGGCGCACATGGTGGCCATGTCCATCCCAGGGATGGGTCGAGGCATCCCAGGGACCAGGCGAGGTACCTCGACACTTCTCAGTCAAGCAGGAGGCTTGACACGAGCAACCAAGCACAAAGGACGAGTAGAACATGTCGGGGACATGAGGTGTGCCCAGACGCACATGGCGGGCGCGCCCGGGCCACCCTGGGGTCATACCGCCCCAGGAGCATTCTGGCTCGTCCCATCTCATCCTCAGGCATGTAGAAGTCGCATGCCATCGTCGGAATTGCAGGGGCACGCGTGGTGATACCTCAGGGACAATGACAAGCTTGAAGATGGCGGTTATAACCGCCATGTCCATGGCGGCAGACATGGCCGGCGGGCACAGGGCGGCCGAGCAGGGACGCGCCGGATTTTTGGTGGCCGGAGATCACCAGGAGGTGTCCAAGGATGGAGGGAAGCAATCTAGATGTTGGAGACTTCAATCAGAAAGATGGAAAGCTCCTGGCCATTGGATTGGAAGTTATGAGATTAGGTAGTTATAGTTTGAATTTGAATTGGGTTGTTTGAATTTAAATTCTGGCAAGCAATTGGCTGACCTTGAGTGTATAAATATCTATGACTCTCCCACATTCTGGGAGAAGAGAAATATAGTGTTCTTCCCTCATATCCGAGTTCTTTATTGTATGTGTGCATTGTGTATGTGAAGTTGTGCAAGTGAACCACTGAACTTCTGCTACCACTTAACCAGAAATGAGGGAAGAACACTATATTTCTCTGATATTAGGGCACAACTATATTTCCTTTTTCGACGGTTCTGGTCAAATTACAGATGGTTCTGCTATTTTCTTGTAGTGCTATGTTCCCTTTTCACTTTTTTTAAAGTTTTTTTTTGGGAATAATTTATTTTGTATAACTACTTGATAATATAACCCATAAAATCAGGTAACTAATTAAGTGAACAATAGTTTTCTTTCCTCTGACATCTGTAAATATATAATTAGATCATTCAATCGAATCTTTAGTTGTTAACATGTTGGTGGGATATAAACTTCGCCACTTTGGAATTAGTAATTATTGGAGCTGACATCGAAATATACGACGTGGTTGACTTAATATATATATGCTCAATTATTCATTCCATGTTATATGCATGGTGGTTAATGGTGCAGTTCCTCATGCAATCTATGTGATATATATAGTTGTTCAAAACCTTGGAATCCCATTGGTCGGCAGCTATGAAGCAAACCCTAATAATTGAGTTTATTTACTGTTGGTAGGTTTTATCATGGTGCATTAATAAGATATCAATAATTGGTCTTTCTGGTGTATTATGCTAAGTAGACAAGAAACCTCTAACCATTCGCGAGGCTTAATATAGAAATTTATGATGTTTAAATCTTGTAGCTAATTTTGGCATGTATCCCAAGTGGATGCATCACAACCGTAGACTAAATAGTGCCTTTTTATTTTGTTCAATATTGTATATTTATCATTTTTTTTATTTTGACTCATAATTAATTAAGTACATCGAAGATCTCTCGTAAATTTGGAACATATCCAAAAACATTTTGTCCGTAATTATTGTTTTCGTATTTTGAATTTTAATTTATTAAAAATCATTCTAAATCATATTTGGACCCTTAATTTTTTATTTTTTAATTATTTTTTTTTAAAAAATAATTGTTCAATCTATATATATATATATATATATATATACACGAGAAATACGAGGGTGCTATCGCACTTTTACGGTAGTACCCTCATCCCACACCTTGATGTAAGATGAATAGCTCTGATTTGTGCGCGCTAGTTTGGAGAGAGATTGAAACGGTTTAGAGAGTACGTAGGGGGCAAGAGGGGTGCGGTTCAACTCGTGCCACGAGATTTTGGCTCCACCGGCGTTTCAACCGTTTGATCTGCACGTCTCCTCCGGCGTCGGCGAGCGCTTCTCCTCCTCCCACAGGTGATGATGGTTCAGCACGGACGGAGGAGGGATCTGCGTGTCAGATCTCCTTCGCTCGACCGTGTGCAGACGCAGCGGCAATAAGGGGGGCGTCCGCCCCCTCCACGTACACGTCGGCAAGCTCTCAGAGGGGGCCCGCCGCCCCCATTTTTTTTTGCTGATGTGGGGCGGCGAGGGCGTGTGATTCGGAGGGGACCGACGCCCCTTTTTTTGCTGCTGCGGGGGCGTCTGTCTTCTCATCTATGCGCGTGGAATCATTCTTATAAAGTATAAACAATAACCGAACTCCGAAATAAAACTCATTTCATGATATCTCTTTCTCCAATTAATAATAATATATTCTGAAGGATGACATATTTATGTCATTTTTTGTCCAATCAAAGAGTGACAAATTATGAAGAACGCGAGCAAACGAAAATATGTGAACTTGTGACTAATATGCTTTACATAAGAAGAACATAAAGCTAGGTTAGTATATATATAACTAATTCCTCTCTTCTTCTTCTTCTTCTTCTTCTTCTTCTTCTTCTTCTTCTTATATTTATGATAAATTAACTATATATACTTTAGCTGATGTACACTCGAGTTCAATATCCACATGGAAATTTCTTTAACTAGTACAACTTCCAAGCTTTGCCGCACCGTGAGCTGAACTTTTTGAGCCTTCCGTAGAGCATGATAAGGACCAAAATAAGCTTCCCTTCATCACTCCACCACCCTGAGAAGGAGTAGGGTTTGTCTTGGCACACTGCATCAGGCTGCACCCTCAGTAGCCTCGCACAGCTATAACCAATTGATAGACCCACGTTGCCATAGCCACTGCATAACATTATATATATATATATATATATATATATATATATATATATATATACATTTACAACATCACATCAGCCGATCGACCTCGTATTCAGTCAAGATTAACAGATGTTTATATATTCGAAACGTAAACTTAATTATGTGTACTGTCTAAATATGGTCTGCAGGTTTGGTCAGAGGACGACGTCGTTGCCCTGATCCTTATAAATATTATGTGCCAAGAGGGGTACATGTACATCGAAACAGATACGTACTTAAGCATAAGGTTTCCATGCATATATATATATATATATATATATATATATATATATGTGTGTGTGTGTTAATTAATTAATTAGATTGCTATGTTCCAGATTAATTAATTACTTATCTGCGAGCTTAGTGAAGGAAGGATTAATCACCTGAGCACCTCGAAGACTACGTTTAAAGTGGAGAAGTTGATTGGATCCCTGGACAGCTTCTTTCTCTCAGTAATGCATATCAGTATGATGAAGACGACAACTGTGGAGGCCTGTGATAACATTAACTTCTCAACTAATGAGCTACACTTCTCCTTTTTGCCATCCTTTTCTTCTTCTTCTTCTAAGTTTGATTCATCTTCTTCAACGGGCCAAAATGATGTGGACGAAGGAAAGTACCTGGAAATCATGTATAGATATTGACCGACTATATAAATGCCAACAAAACTAAAGTGGTTGAGTAGTAGATATCTAATCGAACGTACATCATTAGAATATAGAGAACAAGAACTGCCGGAGACAACAAGGAGGGATCGATGCTGTTCTCGCCAGTGTGCCTCGTGGTCACCGACATGAACACTCCGTTGGCGAACTTCTGGATGTTGCTCAGGCCGGCGAACACTTGCGTGTTCCAGTTCAAGGCGGAGAGTAGCACGAACTGAGCCGTCACGAAGCCGAGCACGGTGAGGGAGATGTAGGACGTCTGCCGAGCAGGGAGAAGGCCGTCGAACCGGGCGGATTCCGCGCGCTGCAGCATGTGCCCGAACTCCTTCGCCCTGCTGATCTTGCTCAAAGCCCAGAGCACCGACCTGATGAAGAGCGGGAAGAGCGTGTTGCCTGCCAGCATCTGCACGACGATCATCAGGAGCAGGGCCGGGTGCCTGTTGAAGATGGCCACGTTCTCGTTCGTCGCGATGATGCCGCCGTTCGCGAACGACGACACGGTCGTCGAGAAGGCGTACAGGAAGACGTTGATGCCTTTCTTCTTCAATATGTCTCTAGCGCTCGGGACAAGAGATAAGTAGAGGAAAAATATGAAGG
The DNA here is from genome assembly GCA_030549335.1 of Pontederia crassipes. Lineage (NCBI taxonomy): Eukaryota > Viridiplantae > Streptophyta > Magnoliopsida > Commelinales > Pontederiaceae > Pontederia > Pontederia crassipes. The sequence continues at coordinate 1,927,357 of CM060185.1, read as the reverse complement.
TGCCAGTGACATGAATCACAACGGTGTAGCCCAGGACCACATATCTCAGATATTTCCTGCACTCGAGCTTTTGATCCGTGCTCGTCTCAGTCGCGTAGTTTACTCCCGACTCGATGCGATCTATCGTCCCGTTCGAACTGCTATCGATGTCGTCGAGCTCTATCTCCTCCACGGGATCCACTCTATTGCTGGTGCACTCCTCCGTCTTGTTGTTGCCGGCGTCGCCTTTGCCGAAGCACAGCCCGAGCAAGAGAACAAAGACCTCGCCGCCAAAGAGCATCAGGAAGGTCAGAACGAGCATTTGGCCGCTCGACAGGCTCTCCATCACGACCGTGCCGAGGCCCGACACCGTCACGGCGGACATCGACATGAACAGCATGTCGACGTAGCGCGGGTTGTAGTCGGGGTCGCTGGGCTTGACGAGCGACATGGCGAGGGATGCAGCCAAGGGCAGCGTCACGAAGTAACAGAGGTGGATCCAGAACTTGCTGATGCGGACGGTCGAGAAGCGGTACGACAAGAGGATCAGTTTGTGGAGGTACCTCCCTATGCGAGCGAAGCTGTATGTTCTGATGAAGACGAAGTCCCGTGCATGCCTCTTCGTCGCAGAGCTCGCCAAGGGGAAGGCCATCTGTGCAAACTGCTCAGCTCAGCACTGCACTGAAAGCGTACAGCGCTATTTGCAACAGGATGAACAGAACGCCTTCCCCCTGCATGCGCACTGGCGTGTATCTACCACCACCTGCTATTTATATAGACATGGCACAGGCTAAAATACTGCGAAGTAGAATATTCTGAAATAATAATGTGATCTATTTAAATATGAACATCTGAAATAATAATGATAAAATATTGGACTCGAAAGAAGCACAATTAGATTAAAAATAAGATATGGTTATTCCATTTTTTATGAAACACAGGCGTAATCTTGAACTGGGTAGAATGTGTGAGAGAGAAAGAAGAAATCACCAAACTCAATTTGATCAACCTCATTTATGCTCTTTATTAGATTTGTTCATATTATTTATGAGGCACTTCTAAATCGGCTATGAATTTCACATTTAAGATTATTAAGGTAATTGACCAAGATCATTTTCTTTTTATAGACAACATAATTCACAAAATCATGTGCTCCATGTTACCATAGGTAGATTATCGAAGTCTCACTAACATTAATGAACAAGGAAATAAGAGTAATAATAAAAAATGTTGACACAACTCATCATGAATTAACATTAGTAATTTTAAAATTAATTTTTAGAGACATTATTTTGATCAGAATTTATTTATATTATTTTCCATAATAGTCATGTACATTAATGGATCTCGATCGGAAATAAGAAATAAGAATAATTTATTAATTTTCTTTTTCTTAATCTAACGGTAAAAAAAAGGGGGTGGGGGGTATAAAGTTCAACTTTGCAATCTAACTTGCTACACAAAATGAAATTATGGGTTGCGATAAAAGTAAGTCACGAGCTGCAGCTATTAATTAAGGTGAGTTCACCTTCTTATTTCGGTGGACAAAAATAAACCAACAAAATTTTCGTATGAAGGAAAAAAAAAAGTGATTATGTTTCCATGATATATTACCAGGTCCATCATTTTCGGATCTTGTGACTTTTTGAAGCTCGGACGCCATGAATTAAAATGCAAAAAGTTTGAAATTTGTATAACCTCAATATTCAAATTTTGACCACCACACAATTTTAGCAAATAAATTCATAATTTTTAGGCTAATTATTTCTCCACAAATGATAATATAATATAATATGCAACGTTTTGAGGTAAAAATAAAAATTAAATAAAATTGAATATTCTAACAAGTCACGGATATTTTCTTGAATTAATAATCACTAGAAGTTTGTACTCTTACATAACTAGTTTTTTTATGAGATAAATGGATTTAACCCTTAATTAATATATGCTTTAGTACTTTTACATCCTGATTGGTTGCAAGGTAAACTTAGGAATAATACTATTCCACTCAACAATGTGCGTCTTTAGGAGGGCCAATGTTGTGGATAAAAAAAAATAGCGAGTCGAGTGATGAAAAAAAAGAAGATATTTGAATAATTCTAGTAGGAGTCTTAATAATCCTTTTTTCGAGTTTGATCATAATCATATTTAATAGGTAAATAAAAATGTGTAGGGAAAGAGTACAAAAATAAAATTAATGAATTACATAATATTGCATTATTAAACAGATTGGGTAGATCAATGAGAAGGAAAATTCATCATCGATCAAAAGTCTCTTATTTGAATTATCATCTTTCTATGTCGAACCTAACATTAACCGAAAATCCAGAAATACGAGTCTCAACTAAGTTAGTCGTTGATGTGTGTATATAAAATTATAAATGTTCCCTGGATAAATTTTGCTTTCATCACGCCAATTATTGAGTATATTCTTCCAACATAAAATCATGTCGAATCTTATGAACATGGATCAACGAATATATTCGTCGTATGATCCATGTAGCCGACCCCACCTAGTGGGATAAGGCTTTGTTGTTGTTGTTGTTGTATTCTTCCATAATTTGTTCTTTATTGTATGAATTTTTTTGGTCGTATATATGTGGAATAAATTTGTACAATAATTGTTATATTTTATTGGAAGCGGGTGACTTATTTCACCGTGGCCATTGGCCGATATAGACAACTGAACCAAGCTTTGTTATGACCAGCAACATTAATTATTTCAAACTTTCATCTGGACATGAATTATTACCATTATTATAGAGTAATTATAGAGTTAAATAATTCCATGTTTTAGTTATTTGTCAATTGTAGCAACCAATTGGCTCATTGCATCCTTGGGGAACGAATCGTTGAGAGGTTGATATATGGTCGTGAATAATTAATTTAATTAGCTAAGTAATATAATTAAGTGATTATATGATATGTGCTATATGATTAAGATATAGTTTAAGGTACTGCCTTCCTCAACTTGGATTCAGTTGAATTGCCTCCCCCATAAAAGAATTAATTAGCTTGTAGTTGATTACCAAGTAAGACTCAACCGCAAGAAAGCTGAGTATATATACATCTTGTCGTGTTGTTATATTAGTGAATTATATTAATCAATAATTTAATATTCCTAATCTTGAGTAGAGTTAATATTAATGAGCTCTCGAGATAGATGGACCAAGTGCCATCAAATTTCTGGTAATAAAGTATCAAAATTAGAAGGTGTAATGTAATCACATGCGCATGTGGCTCCCCTTTTGGGGCTTTTATTGCCACGGCATCCACGTACTAATTAACGCGTATATGACACTACTTATACTAGAAAACATCTCGCAAGGTTCTTGATGTTTTTCATAATTCTAGGTCCTGTTTGGCAATTAGTTCTGCCTGATTTCAGTCGATTTCGTTAACTTGTATGATGTTTGGTGAAATCTGATGCAAATTCATATTTCGAAAAAAAAGGTCACCTGACCCATTTGTCCCTTCCCATGGTTTTATCATTCTGGTGGAATCAGGCACTGTAAAAGCAAACGACGAATTTTTTTTATTGACGTGTTGAAATTTTTTTTCAATTTTTTATTCTTTTTTTCTTTCTTTATTTTCTCTCTCACACACGAGTATATTATAAAATAATTTATTTATTAAATATAAATTATTTTTTTATAACATATTAATATAATATTATTTCTTACTTATTATTTCATTAAAAAATTTAATATTTTATTGCATATAATTTATTAAAAACCCAATTTTTTGTTTAAATAATATGTTTTTAACGAATTTTTTAAAACAAAATTTTTAATCTTTACTTTTATTTTTATTTATTTACAATATTTTTATTTTATTTTATATTTATAATATCAATTTTTTATTTCAAAACTTACCAAAAATTAACTTATCATATTTATTTTTTTCTATCACATTAACTACCATATTTTTTATCATCAAATTTCTCTTCATCCAAACATAGAACTACGGAAACTTAGTGAAATTCCAATTCTAATTGTCAAACAACCCTACCATCACGTCACTTTATTTTCACTAACGTAGTACATACAAATTGAATGCACATAAATTAATGGTATGCGTTGTCTATAAAAATTAATTAAGAGGGCAGTCCTACATGCACGAAAATAAATACCAAGAAATTACAAAAAAAAACAAATGTTTAAAATTCTTTTTTTTGGGGAACCTTCTTGTGAGAGGAGGGCGACGACGCAGAACCATTAGTGCAAACTAAATAATTCGGAAAGAGTAGACGATCCAAAGAAAAAAAAGAATGAGTTAATATATCCATAATTAATTAAGCTTAGAAACAGTTAAAGTAATATATAATTAGTTAAGCGTGACATCTTTTTCACAAGAGTTCGTGAATTGTGCGATTCGCCCAAAGAAAGAAAATTCGAGGAAAGAGCTGCAGAAATCTCTACTTTTTTTTAATTCAAGAAAAGAGCCGTTGAAATCTCTTTGTTTTTTTTATAACAATCTATCGATATACAAGATTATTAGCACCTGACTAATCTGATATTAAAACATGAGCGAGAAAAGTTTATAACTCCTGATCAACGCGACGATTTCAAAGATCGATTCCGAGACTACTAACATCCGTCGAACCATTTGAGATGCAGTCCGCTACTACTGCACCAACCGTCGTCGTTGATTCAAAATCTCTACTTTTTTAACGATCGAGACATGCATGCACATGCATGAATCAAAATCACATATCACATTAAGTTCAAACGCATGAATTAATTCCGTAGCGGACGGGGAGATGCCTCCCGCGTCTGACCCGCGTCTCAAATTCTACTGATCCCACGTCGCAATCCGGGTGCTAATAATTGAGTAAAATAATTGACGTGGTAGACGGACGCCCATAATGCAACTAAAATAATACTATCGAGTTCACGACGCTCGCATGCATTATTGAGTATAATATCATCATAACTTGAATAACGCCAGGGGTGCTATAGGGACTCGGCCACTACTATACAAATTAAGGAATGCTTGATATATATAATATAATACATGCAATGTGCTCCGCACGTGCACAAGTCTCATTGTTTCTTCCAAGGTTGTCACACACTTATATTATATTATATTTGTTAGAGGGCATTACTGGTGGTGTTCGTTTCTTCCAAGATTTGAAAGAATAATTATACATATATATATATATATATATATATATATATATATGAGAAAACTGTGTCTACGAAGCGGCCACTTACTCGCAACGTGTCACGCGCATTTTTGGCCGCTCATCGTGTGATCAACGAAGGAGATTAAACACGTGAATCGTAGCCGTCGATCCACGTTGGACACTCTAGATCCATCTCGCGAGAAAATGTTAATTACCCAATCTGGGTGGAGTTCTTGCTCTGGTAAACAAGGCGAAAAAGCAACCCTCTGATTCGTGCGATCTCCTCTAACGAATGTGTGATCTCCTCCTCCGTGATCTTATCAGGTGATTTCATTCTTCTTTATCCCAGATCTATTGTCCTCTAGTGAACGTCCTTCGGCGTTTTCATTCTTCTTTGTCCCAGATCTGTTGTGGCAACGTTCAGATCTGTTGAATGTTCACAACCCAACATCAAACGGCCCTCCACATTCTTGGAGGATGCAGTTCTAAGGTATTTTCTCACCTCGTCACACCCATTAAGTTTATTTTGTATTCATTTCTTTGTCACATAGTGAAGCACGTCTACCTTTGAGCTAATAGGAGACTGAAGCACGTCTTCTTTGGCCAAATCATTAAGTTTATTTTGTATGCATTTATTTTGTATTCACTCATCTTCTCTGCCACTTAATGATTGTATAATCCATCGATTCTTTATGTGAGCAATGCTGCAGGTGTGGAAGCTATTAACTAGATTTGGCCATTGTGAATATTTATGATTTCAACACTTCTTGAAGTTTCTAATTAGGAGGTATGTGAATTTTTTTTGTATTTTTGGTTATCTCAAACAGATTTGGCACTATGCATTTGTAGACAATGAACAAAAAGTAGCTCATGTAAATCTTTTGTTCCTCTATTTGTTCATAGAAATAATGTAATATTAGGCCTATTTCTTATAGAAAAAAGGAGTTCTGTCACACAACATTGTTATGGCAATCTCTCCTCATTTTTTTATTATGTTGTCTTTTTTGACAGAATATTTATTCTTTGTCAAATTTTATTCTTGACTTTATGGAAACAAGTTCGTTTGGTGCTAATTACATGGAACACTTGGAAGAACAAGAAATCGACGAGTTCGACAGCCAAATGGTCGATTGGTATGTTATAATATTGAATTTATCTTTATATCAATTGTGATATTATAAGGGACTTCATATTTAACATTTTCCTTGGTTGTTCATGTTAGGCCCCACGTCCAAGAAGAGGATAATGAGAAGGATGTTGACGTTATTAAACCATACATCGGAATAAAGTTTGATAACGAAGATGATGCATATGATTTTTATAATACATATGCTAGATTAATTGGATTTTCTGTGAGGAGGGATTATTGTTATAAATCCCGAAAAACTAATCAGCCTATCGGTAGAATGTTGGTATGTTCAAAAGAAGGACGTAAAGATCTTAAAAGGAAGGATGAGGAGGGTAAAGACATAAAAAGAAGAAGAGACGTAAGAGAGAACCGCTATGCTCATTTATTAGTCAAGATTGCAAGTGATGGCAAGTGGGAGGTGAAAAAATTTGAAGAAGAACACACACATCCTCTAGTTTGTCCGACAGATGTATTAAGATTACGTTCACATCATGAATTATTAAGTCCTTCAAAGCAAGCCATGACATATATGGGAAAAGCTGGTATTGGTCCTTAAAAAATTTCTAAATATCTCAAGTTGTCCGGTGAGAGATTTATAACATCACAACATTGCGTAGACCACATCAGAGCATCAAAGAAGGATCATGTCGGTAAAGAATGCATGGTTGTCCTTTCTTATTTTGAGAAAAAAATTAGATGATGAGTCTTTCTTTTTTATAATAGTGGCTAATGAAAAAGACATTGCAAAGAGTTTCTTTTGGGCTGATGGTAGAACACAAGATAATTATATGACATTTGGTGATGTCATAATTTTTGACACAACATATCAAACAAACAAATTTAAAATGTCATTTGCACCATTCACAGGTGTTAATCATCATAGACAGTCAATATTGCTTAGATTTGCTTTGTTAGCGGACGAAACTGAAGATACTTTTGTTTGGTTATTTGAAATGTGATTAGAGTGCATGATCTATGTATTATTACTGATCAAGATGCTGCAATGGGCAATGCCATTCGTAAAGTGTTTCCTTATACACATCATATGTTTTGTATTTGGCATATTGCAAAGAATGCATTGATACATCTTCGAGATTTGTATGCACGTGACAACTTTAGGAAAGAGTATAATAGTTGGATTTTTGAATCAATGAGCACCCAAGAATTTGAAGAAAAGTGGCTGATTTTGAAATACAAATATGGTATCTCTGATGGACATTGGCTAGAACAGATGTACAAGAAGCGTCATCGTTGGGTGCCAATTTATCTAAATGATACATTTTGTGCAGGCATGCAATCCACCCAAAGAGCTGAGCGTATTAATGCTTTCTTTGATGAATTTGTTAATTCTAATACTTCACTTGACGATTTTGTCTATCAATATGATTTAGCTCTTTCTACTCGTCGTGAGGATGAAGAACGAGAGGACTTAAAAAATCTTTATTCCATTGCTACCCCAGCTTCAAAAAGTCCTTTGGAGATTCATACTGGAAGAGTTTATACTCAAAAAGTGTTTCTTATATTTCAAAAAGAATTTAAGAAAATCATGCATTTGTGGTCACAAATGATCTCACAAGATGGTGAAAAAATTAGTTACTCAGTGTATGTATTAGGAGAAGAAGACAAACAGAGGATCATTGTGGAGTATTGTGCTCAATCAAATATTTCAGTTAAATGTTCTTGCAAAATGTTTGAACAAGAAGGAATCTTATGTTCACATACTTTGCTTATTCTCAATGAAAGAAGAGCTTTGTGCATTTCAGAACAATATGTTCTCCATCGGTGGACAATGAATGCTCATTATTCAACTGTAGAAATGGGACAAGATGATGGTTCTACAAGTGGTGAACGTGTAATTACTCCTATGAGGAAATTGAATTTCAAAAGAAATTGGCGCAAAGTTTCAGAAACGAGTTTACATTCATCAGAACATTTGGATGTTGGATTTGCAATTCTAAAGGAAGCTATTAAAAATTTATCATGTGCCAAAATAAGTGATGTAGTTGAAGGTTTTTCAATTGATGTCAATTCACAAGGATCATGTATCAATCAACAGGTTTCTCAAATTGTCATGCATGACCCTTGTACCACAAAACCAAAGGGAAGACCAAGGAACATACAAAGAATCAAATTTAACGTCAAAATTTCCATGTTGCAAAATGGACCTAAAAAGAGAACCTGCAGTCATTGTTTTACAAAAGGACATTATGTCACATCTTGCCCATTGAAAAAAGCACAGATAATATTGTTCTCGTTTTGTAATATTAAGATTATTTTCAATGTTTATATTATATAGTTCATATTATAATGGAATGTTCACATTATGTTGCCAAACTAGGAAATACAATGTACCAATGCACAAGCTGAACTAGATAATACTAAATAAATTTCAGCATGGAATTATTATTGAGGTATGAAATTTAGGTATAAATATCTTTATTTTCAGCATATATGTTCTTTCTTGATTTGTCATTTTCTTGAACTGGGCGCTATACCATTTGTAGGGTTTTAAGCGAGGAATTGGATTTTGGTTGTGGTCCTATGGTTCTGAACTAGGAACGAGATGCTCTTTTGATGTTGGCATGACACATGAGGACTTGGCATCTTTTGTAATTTGTTTTCTTTTATTTCGGTTGTCAGGAACTCTGCACTCTAATTGAAGAAGAAGCATGAAATTGTATTATGGCATATGGGCAAACTGATGTCAACATCAACTTTGTTAAATTTGTAACAAACTTATGATGGCTTCAGTTTGGCATTTAAGCATGTCCGATTTACTATTTCTTGAAATTTACTGCCTTCAGTTTGTAGCATCACTAATGCTTCTTCAAATTTAGATATGTACGTGCATGCTATGCTATTTATGGTTTTATGTTTATGGGCCTCTTCCTCTTACTGTTGGCTCCATTGTAAATTTCATACTGCCATTGAGAAAAAATTTTCCCTAGGGACATTTGAGAGTTCTCAAAGACTTCCTTATCTACTGGTTGTGTGCCAACACACTGATCTGCCTTATCTAGTGATCGTTCATTTCGCGGACAAAACTTTTACCTGATGGAATGTCGCATATTCCATTGCCCGCAATCACTTCAACATGGCATCTCTTCTGCTTTTGAGTATTCCACTATTTTATTCTTTTGATAATGTGCTAATGCTTGAGTATTAATTTTGAGTGTAAATAACTAAGAAGAGCTCAACTAAAAATGAAATAGTTAAAGGCTCGTCAAATAAGAAAATCTATTACATAACACCATTACATGGGGTTTGAACTACATTATAATGTACTTAAATCTAATACATGACACCATTACATGACGTAGGATTCAAAATTAAAAAAGACATAAAATTACATTACCACCAATACCATGACTAACATAAGTAAAAAAAAGGTGGACAACTTCTAGAACGATGAACAAGCTCCATGTCTTGAATTTTTTTGCTTTCAGCTTGAAGTGGAGGGTTTTAACTTCACTCTCCAACATATTAATTTTGCGTAGTAATCCATTAATAACATTTTTATAATGAGCTTCAATGGGTCCATCCATCCAACGAAAAAAACCTTCACTTTGCTTGAAAAATTGAAGTACAAATCAATTTAATCTTATCCACAAAATAAGTAACAGAATTTAAAAAATAAAATAAATCTTACTCCATGATTCTTGCAGCCATAGAATCTTCGTCCGAGATTAGATTCCGTCCAAGATGTTTTAATGGCCACATCTTAGTCACAATAACATTCAAGCACCATTATAAGCTTCAACATAGCATACTTAAATAGTATAAAAAGATCACACATTTCATTCTCATTACATAAACCTTGAAAGAAATTCAGAACAATGTAGCCAAATTAAATTTACAACTTCATAACTACATATAGGCATGTAAATATACTTTTCTAAATGAGTGTAGACACTGTCAACCTGCCAAGGTGCTGATACATTAATGAGACAACTCGATGACTGATCTTTTCCTTTTTGGTGTGAGCATGATCACATACCGCCAGCATTAGATCAGACAACTCGATCAATCAGAAGTTCCTCTGTAGCTATCGAAAAAATGTTTCTTTTTACTGACATATGTAGAACTACTAAACTGTTCGAATCAAGTTAAGATTTTTTGAAACTAAATTCTCACCCTGGACGAGAGTAATTCCCACCCAAAAATTAACATGTTGATAAAAAGAGAATCAAACAATCGCGATTTGACCAGATTACTTACAACACCGCGCCATTTGCGACAGATCTGAATGAGAACTAGAGGAGATCTAAAAGTTAGGCACCTTTGATCGTGAGAAGGGAGAATTTGGAGAGAGGTTGCGTGACATGCTGCAAATAAGTGGCCACTTCGCAGGCACAGTTTTCCTAATATATATATATATATATATATATATATATATATATATATATAACATGTATACTATAATATTATTGTCTATTCCAAAAATATATAATAGATCGAAATGAATGAATTTCAGAATATATTACTTATAAATAAGTGATCTTATATGAGTGCATGTATCTCTCAATAATAAATAAGATTGTGCATTTTTTCATTTTCAATAATAATAATAATAATAATAATATATACATCTAGCTACGCCTTATTAAGATTGTGCATATGCCATAAACGTAAAAATGTTCTAGCTGGGCCTTATTATTCTTTTTCTATTTCACCATTCTCTTAATATATATATATATATATATATATATATATTGAAAGAACTAAAATAGCAAAACTAAATTGGATCATCACGAATAATTAGAAAACTTTATAAATTGAATGCGAAAACTTACAATTGTTCATCGCTCTCTTTCTATTACGAACAAATTGTTCATCGACTTCTTATGTTGATGAACACTTCATGGAACGGATTTTCAAAATGACATCACATAAATTTATTCTTCTTAGCACGGATGAAGAATGCAAAAGAAGAACCTTTTACCAAATAGATTTCATCCAAGTTGTTGTGTGATTTGGGACCATGACCATCTCTTTATAGTAGGCATAAGGAGTTTGAATTTTCACCTATAAAAAAGAATTCAAAAGCATCATTCGATCTACGTATATGTCATTTGACATTTATGCACATTTTGTTCGTCATGTATATATCTTTTTATCTTTGTGCATATTTTAGTATATGAAAATATATACACCTTTAAACTTTATATACCTTTTGGCATATATATATATATATATATATATCTTAAACTTTATACATATTTTGGTATATATACATCATTTAACCTGTTGGTATATGCACTTTTAGGTCTCTACACATATAATTTCATATGATATCATATTAATGAATATGCTCATAAATACTTTGATCATTTTATTTGGATCTTAATATATTTTGACAATTCTTAATTGTATAATTATTTTCATATTAAACCCGACTAATTATGTTCTAACAATCTTCCACTTGGGCTACATATGAAACTTTATAATTATACATACCAAAATGAGCTCAACTTTGTTGTCACAATCATAATGCCTTAACACAATCTTATTCATTAATTATACTAATAAAGGATCAAAGTAGTCTTTATCACATGCGTCGCAAACTCAAGAATAATCACATAATCAATAACAAGATCTTGATATAGATGCGTAGTATGGAAGTTACATGCAACGTGATCATAACATGCTTATTATCAATTGGTCCACTTTATCGAGATCAATCTTAATAAAGAATGAAACTGAACTGAAGATCTACATATATTAACCTTAATACATAAATTAAACTATAAGATAAAATACCTATAATATGAGCATTTATAATTATAAACTTTCACTGAAACTGAATATCGTAAACTAAAATGACACCCATATTACCAATATAATCGAGAAATATCTTGAGTGACAATTCCTTAATAGGTGGATCCACAATAATAGAGTTTGTCCTAATATGCTCAATAGATATTAATCTTTTATTCACTCTTTCTTTTAACAACAAGAAGCTTGACTTCAATGTGCCTCAATTTTGTCCTGCTCATATTGTTATTGAAATATATAACTGTCACATTATTGTCATAAAAATAGTTTTAATGCTCTTTTAATAACACCAACTATCCGTAATTCTGTGACAAAATTTCACAGCAAAATTTCATAATTAGATGTCTTATAACACGTAATGAATTTTACTTTCACAGTTGAAGAGTGTAATAATTAACCATTTGACACTCCTCCATAATATAACACACTGGAAATAAATGTAGAGTAAAGTGGATTTCATACTATCTTGGACATCTGACAAATCGGAGTCTGAATAACCAACGATCTCAATATGATCTATCCTCCAATATGTCAACATATTATTCTTTGTACTATGTAAAATGTCGTAGAACCTTTTTTACTACTTTCTCTTAATCCCTTTTTGAATTACTTAAGTATTTGCTTAATATCTCAGTAATGTACGCAATGTTCAAATGTGTACAAACTTGAACATATATAAAACTTCCTATTACTAATGCATAAGAAATCTTTTGGATTTTCATTCTCTCAAAGTCATTCTCATGATACAAGTTTAAACTAAACTTGCCTCCTTTAGATGTAGGAGTACTTCTTGACTTGTGAGAACAATTTTATTATATCTTAATTTGCAACGCAAAAGATATATCACCGAGACTTTTTCATCTCAAAATGCTTTATCTGAAATCTCTTGATTTCTTGAATGTGCTTAATGTGCTTACTCCCATTAAACTTATGACATAAGCAATCATGTATTGAGTTCATCTCAAAACCAAATGAGATAGCAACTTCATGAAACATGTGATATCAATATTCATCCAATGTGGTGCAAAATCAAAATATACTATCAAATATCATGATAATATTGAAGAAGTTATTAGATGACACAGGAAAAAAGGTCATTAAAAAACAACGCCTTTTTCCCAATAAACTCATTTGGACAATGAAACAAAATCCTAAACATTATTGTCATTCATAAACTTTATTCATGGCATCCATCCATTTTTTAGAATTAGAACTTTCATAACTTGATGGAGATTGATTGGATCATCCTCCATTATATTAATATTAACTTGATGTTCGTGTAGTCATATGAAACTACACTTTTCCTTTCTCTAATGTATCTTCTTAATGAAAAATATTCTTGAGGTTGTAGAGTTTGTTCTTCTAGAGGGATCTTCAATATTATCTTAATCACAATTGACATTCTTAATATCAAAAATAAATTTCTAATTAATGTCAATCGTATATGTTGGAATCTTAATTGATTCCTTCATAAAGATAATGTTCCTAATATTATTTCCTCCCTCAAACTCAACATCCTAAAATAATTAAGCACTCTTATTAGACATATCTCAAATGACTTTAAGAAAATCTTGACTGTAACCATAATCTTTAGGTATTATAAATCTAAATATTTTTGAAATAACACCCTTAATTACTTATGCTATTGAATTACTCCCACTTTTTCATCTCCCTCATTTCATTAGAGATACTCTTATTAGTAATTTAGTGAGTTTGGTAATCCTGGAAGCATAGTCCAAAACCATAACTTTAAGAGTGATATTAATACTCTTTTGCAATATTTTAAAATTTGTATCATTATACATAAGAATGAACTTGTATTGATGTTACTAGCAAATATATAAGCTAAACAGAAAACAAATCATAAATACCAAGTTAAGTCATAACAAAATTTAAGTGTAGACAAATTTCATCACAAGAAATTGACACAACGTTAGTATTTAGTCTTTGAACAGAAATAATAACTTGTATGTGATATCTTCTCATGGTAACAATTTGATAATAAAAAAATATCAAATAATAAATTTTTATTTGGGTCAATTTATTATTCACATGTAATACCAAATAATTATCACTAATTGTTGCCATAATACAATAGCAAAATATAAGTATGGACAAAGCCTATCACAAGATATCGACACAATATTAATATTTAGTCTTTGGACAGAAATATTAGGTTGTAAGTGATATCTTCTTATGGTAACAAGTTGATAATAAAATAACCCATCGAATAATAAATTTTTCTTTGGGCCAATTTATTACTCACATGTAATACCAAATAATTATCACAAATTATTGCCATGATACTATATGTTACCAATTCAAATATTAAGCCTCCTTTAGGCTGCTCAATATTTAATTAAAAATATATGCATATCACCGCTTTTATTTTGAACTAAATTAAATTACACAAAAGAAACTACTTTGGTAACATATTGTGCAATAATAATCTATTTCAAAAAATATATAATTGTCCAATACTTATTCTTCACCTTTTATCACAATAAGATAATGATAAATCACAAATAGATTTCCAACTAATAATTATTCATACTCAAACAATTGTTATATTCATGCATAACGTGTAGGATGATATTAACAGAAAAACTATTCATCCATATCAACCAATAGATAATATAAACATTCACTAAATACATCTTCAAGAAAGAAAAGGAATGAATATTCTAATCTTGTACATGAAAGAAACTTAATGATAATTTAAATATACTTATCATTATTCATTCACTTAATATTAAAACTTTGATACTTTTAATATAAAACTAAATGACCCAAAATACATGAATCAACTTGATTGAGCAAATGAAGTTTTGCATTAACATAGCAGAAGAAAACTAGAAGTATATGTCCATACAAAAAAATTAAATTTTCCTAATGACTCTGATACCAATTAAAAGAATCATAATAGCAAAACTAAATCGAATCATGACGAATCATTAGAAAACTTTATAAACTGAATGTGAAAACTTACAGTCATCCATCGCTCTCTTTCGATTACGAATAAGTTGTGTTGAAATGTGATTCAAAAAATATCCATATCATTTTTTATTTGAAAAAAGAAAATTAATTATGGAGTTAGTGGATAGATGTGGTGATGTGATAGTTATGATTACGGGATAATGTAATTAGTGATAGTATTGTGTTAGTGGTGGAGTGTGTGCGATCTTCCAATTTTTTAGGCATTATCTCCATATTGTTATCTTGCAACTTCTCAAGTTGTAAGTCTATTTATAGGCTATCTTATTTTGAGTTTTAATATAGCAGAATATCATGCTATGATATTTAGTCTTCTCCAAAAATTGTTCCTTGATTACTCTATTATGTAATGAATTAATTTCCTAATTTATCTTTTAATTTTCAACAAGTTGTCCATCGACTTCTTATGTTGATGAACAACTTGGATGAAATTTATTTGGTGAAAAGTTCTTCTTTTGCATTTTTCATCCATGCTAAGAAGAATAGATTTATGTGGTGTCAATTTGGAAGTTCATTCCATCAAGTGTTCGTCAACATAAGAAGTCGATGGACAACTTGTTCGTGATCAAAAGAAAGCGACGGACGAAAGTTTTCGTATTCAGTTTATAAGGTTTACTAATGATTTGTCTGATCTAGTTTTTCTATTTTGGTTCTTTCAAATTCGTAATTCCGTGACAAAATTTCACAACCAAATTCCATAATTAGATGTCTTATAGTACACAATAAATTTTACTTTTACAGTTGAAGAGTGTAATAACTAACCATTTGACACTCCTCCATAATATAACACACTGGAAATAAATGTAGTCTAATGTAGATTTCACGCTATCTTGGACATCTGGAAAATTTGAGTCTGAATAACCAACGATCTCAACATGATCTATCCTTTTATATGTCAACATATTGTTCTTTGTCCTCTGTAAAATATCGTAGAACCTTTTTACTACTTTCTCTGGATTACTTAAATATTTGCTTAATATATGAGTAATGTACGTAATATTCAATTGCATACAAAGTTGAACATATATAAAACTTCCTATTGCTAATGCATAAGAAATCTTTTGAATATCCATTCGCTCAAAGGCATTCTCAGGATACAAGTTGTGACTAAACTTGTCTCCTTTAGATGTAGGAATACTTCTTGACTTATAAACACACAATTTCATTATATCTTATACAACTCAAAAGATATATCACCGAGACTTTTTCATCTCAAAATGCTCTATCAGAAATCTCTTGACGAATGTGCTTATATATATCAAGCATTAATCACTCATAAAAACTCATGTTCTTTTAACTTGGTGAATTGATTGTAAGATAATTTCGAAGTAATGAGGTTTTTCTTTTCTCTTTTTTTCTTCGATCACACTTAGTAGGCCTAATAAAATAAAATAAAAGGTCCATGCAAAATGAAAAAGGGAAGGGAAAGGAGTGGATAAAAAAATGTACCAAGAAATTTGTTCTTGCGTGCATGAAAAAGAAAATAGAATTAGAAATGAACCAAATCATTATTTATGATAGACTAAAAGTTAGTATATTTTTGCATATTACTGTGACAGTTTCTACTTCACATAATTTTTATTTGATTGACTTATTACATGTTTACTAATACTTGGCGGTAAAATTAACACTAAAGTTTTCCATTAGTTATAAAGGAAAGTTGATCTATGAATCTAATTATTCAGATAAAAAGGGAAAAAATATGATAAACGTCATGCATTTGAAGTAATAGAAACAAATAAAAGAATTTGTAGTGGATCATTAATAGAAAAGTGCCAATTAAGTAAAAAAAAAAAGAAAACATAAAGTCTAGCATCCACGTTAATTTATTTAGGCCCCGAGAATTCTTAAATCAGTTGAAACTCCGTTGAATTAATTTTGTTCTCAACTTGTTCTTCGAATAAAAACACAATAAAAGCTTAGATATTTTTGGGAGGAGCAGAAACCCATTTATTCTTATTTTTTAATAATTTATTGTTGTGGAATTCACGTATGTTTAGTAGAAAAAGCAGAAATAATGATGTAGTCTTTTTATTCTATTCCGATAGCAAATAGGCTGTTAGGGGATATTTTATTGAGTCAGTGACTACTTTTATTGGGTCTTACAATACACAGGTGGGTTGAAACTAACCACAAACTAAGTAATCATCCAATGTTTTAAAATTTATTTTTTTATATCCAACATTTTTATATTTTTTAAATTAGGAGAGATCTCATCCACATTGCAAAAATACAATATTTGTAACACCCGGAAAAAAAAAAGTTGAAAAGAATGAAATAATCACGACTTGGTAATGGGAGGAGTAAATGTCGGCAATAGTCAAGGAGAATAAATGGGATTGAATAATGAAAATTTTAAAAAGGTAATCAAGCCCCAAATCTGTCCACTATTCCATAATCTCCCAATTAAAGTCCCAAAGCTGTCCACCGGCGACCATGGCAGGGATTTGAACAATCTGGAAACATATTATTTTCCTTCCACCATTATTCACACACAATCCATCTCTGCAGCTACCGCACGTGATAAGGTTCTAAGGAATTAAGGATCCTCTCTTTTCCTCCCATCACGAATCCTGTGGGATTCGATCTTGTTTATTTCCTGCACTGAAATCCCCATGTCTGCAGGAGGGGATCGTCGAGGGGAAGAAACAATGACACGAGGGGAGCAGAGGAGAGACCATCATCGTCATTGAATCCCGACGATCCGACACGGACAATCGTGAATAGAGGTGGGTGAAATCGAAATCACTTTGCATAACTATTAGTAGGATTGGATTAAAATGCTGCTGTGAAAATTTTGTAAAATAACTCATGATTGATTTAAGAAAGGAAAGGAATGGATTGTTTTCCCTATGATTCTACATTTGTTGTTGATTGCTTATATAAGTATGTTCGGTTTACTATTGTCTTGTTCTGTTGATTGCTCTGAAGTAGTGATACATTTAGAATGGAAATCTATGAAATTCTGTGTGTTCTGTTTGTGGCCTGATATTGAAAGTCCAGTCAACCGACCACAAAGGATTGGTCGACTGACATCTTACTTGTGCACCGCCCATCAAAGACACCAATCGGTCGACCGACTGATGAAAATCGGTCGACTGATCATTTCCTATGAAATGCACCGCTCGACCGACTGACCGATGGAAATCGGTCGACCGATCCTCGTACAATCGGTCGACCGACCAAGAGAAACCGATCGACCGATGTCAACAAATCGGTCGACCGACCTATGGAGACCAGTCGACTGAACCTTGAGTCTGACCCTTAAATTACTTATTATTAAATCTATATTTTTTATATGATTATTATTTGTTTCCCCTTCTGGTTGATTACTTATATGACAGAATCCAAAGGCAAGTTACTGAATTACTCTTCCATTGATTCAATCACTTCTATAGTATGAAAGAACGACAAGATGATAAAGTGATTCATAAAGAAAGATGAAAGGATAAATGATAGGTGGCCAGTCCATGCCAAGTGCTTACAGATAAGGGTCGCTCCCTTGGTCATGTCAACCATTGACTTGCACAAGGCTATATTATTTTGCTCGACGTAAATCCCAAAAGTTAAAGGTACCTAAAGTCACCTAAGTTACAAATGAAGTTCATGGTAAAGCAAAAGAAATTCTTGGTAAAGAAAAGTATACAAATGATATAAGTGCAAATGGCAAGTCAAAGCACTATTATGATTTCTGTCGGAAAAAAGAGTCTCCTTATGATTCCAAGTTATTATGTGCTATTGTGATATTGTTGTTCTTCATTATCTATTGAACTCTATTGTCCTAATGATGCTATGCCAAGTTTCTAATCAAAATAAGTTCTTCATTGATTCTGAACTATCCTATTTATCAGTTATGCATTGTATATTTTATTGATTCCCCACTAGATTGTAAAGCTTACGGGAGGACCTTCTCTCCTGTATTCGATTTCAACAGAACCAGGTCAGTGATGGTGTTGAGATCGTATGTCGCCATAGGCAATAACAAAGCACATGAACCAAAATGGCCTAGATATCTAATTTATCTCTTTCCGCACTTTAGAGCTATGATGTATTCTTGAATTATTTTATTTGATATCATCTATGCACTTTTCACCTTCTCCCTCTTTATCAATTCATTGTGTTCCTTTTATTCCATTATCCTTCCCTTGCTGAGTTGTCATATTTATTGACCGTGTCTTGGTCAAAGTGATGATCAAAGTACTAAGTTTTGTGGTGTCTTCGTATTGATTCTCGTCACGTGGCGTTGGTTAATTTAGGGGCGTTACACTATTAATATATTTAAGATCCAGATAAAAAGATTATAACCACGAAAAAGTGAAAACATGTACAAAAAACAAATTAGCTCGTGTAAAAATTAGAGGCACATAAAATGTGTAACCAACTAACCCTTCCTCTATTAGTTGCTACTTCAAGGAGGTTATCTGGAATGAAAGAACAAAAATTAGCCACGTACGCGAATAGAAACATCTATCAATATTAACAAATCAACTGAAAAATGAATGAAAATTAATAGTCAATTTATATTTAGGGTTAACTTTAAAACGTTCCCCCAGTTATGGACGTGAATAACATGTTATAGTATTCTCATATTAACCGAGTAGCCTTTGGCTTAATTTACAACAATATATAACTCTATACATACTTGTTCCTTAACTAATTAAATGACATAACATACATTTTTTTTTTCTTCTATCATTTGCCTTGATATAATCTCCAAGATTTGCCACCACCAGCGCTGAACTTTTTTAGCCGTCCGAAAAGCATGACAAACACCAAAAAGAGCTTCCCTTCGTCACTCCACCAGCCAGAGAAGGAGTATGGCTTGTCTTGACAGATTGCATCAGGTTCTAATCTCTGCAACCTCGAGCACGCATAACCAGTTGACAGCCCCACGTTCCCATAGGCACTGTAAAACAGATAGATATAATAGTATGAATTATCCTTAATGATATACATTTGTAATTGTGTTATATAGTTCCAGGCTTTGTTACCTTGTCACTTCAAAGATTATGTTCAGAGTGCTAAAGTTGAGTGGATCTCTGGACAGCTTTCTTCTCTCGATAATGCAGACCACCATGATGAAGATGACGACACTGGAAGCCTGCGACAAGAAGAAGATCTCGACCAGTGGTTTCTTCTCCTTTGTTTTCTTCTCGCTACCATCCGAGCTTGCAACATCTCCATGAACAGGTGAAAATGACGTGGAAGAAGGAAAGTACCTGGAAATCAATATGTACCATGATCATGATATATCAGCATTGTTTACCCAAGAACGATTAATCGAGATAATTCATGGATTGATTGCAGAAACTTACATCATGACAATGTACAACACCAGCACTGCTGGGGCTATCAGCGAGGGATCGATGGAGTTCTCTCCGGCATGCCGCGTGTTCACCGCCATGAACAGCGAGCTGACGAACTTCTGGAAGGAGTCCAAGCCTCCGAAGACTGCCGAGTGCCAGTTCATGGAGCAAAGCAGAGCGACCTGAGCCGCTATGAACCCCACAACGGTGAGCGACAGGTGGGTCGTCTGCAACTTGGGACGGAGGCCCTCGTACCCCATACCTCGGGCAGCCTTCAGCATATGTCTGAACTCACCAGCCCCCGTGCAGGCCTCGCTCAAGGCCCACAGAACAAGTCTGATGAACATTGGGAAGAGCGTGTTGCCTGCCAAGATCTGAGGGATCATCAAGAGGAGAACACCCGGGCTCTTGTTGAAGATGGCCATGTTCTCATTCGTGGCGATCAGGCCTCCGTTGGCGAAGGAGGAGACGGTGGTAGAGAAGGCAAACAGGAAGATGTTGATGCCCTTCGTTTTTAATATATCCCTTGCGGTTGGAACAAGAGACGCGTACGTGAACAGCGACAATGTGCCGACAACGTGCATCAACAGTATGTAAACCATGACCACATACCCCAAACATCGAACCGATCTGAGAGTCAGATCCTTGGTCGCCGGATTGCTGGAATAGTCCACGGCTACAGGATTTGATAGTCCTGACTCGATGTGGGCGACGTCCACGGCGGTTGGCGCATCGGCGACCGCCGGGACATCAAAGTCCATCTCTACGCTGTTCACTCTGCTTACAGAAGGATTTGGTAATCTGCGCTCGCCTGATCTTCTGAGGAGAAGGCCGAGCAAGCTGACGAAGGCTTCCCCTCCGACGAGCATCAAGAAGGTTAGGACGAGGACCTGGGCGCTGGACAGGCTTTCCATCTCGACGGTGGCGAGGCCTGAGACGGTCAGCGCGGACGTGGACATGAACAGCATGTCAACGTACCTCGGCCTGAAGTCGGGGTTGCTCGGCCGGAGCAGCATCATGGCCAGGGACCCGAGGAAGGCGAGAGAGACGAAGTAGGAGAGCTGGATCCAGAACTTGCCGATGCGGACGGACGAGAACTGGTACATGAGGAGGACGAGCTTGCGCGCGCATCTGCCCAGGCGAGCGAAGCTGTAGGTCCGAATGAGAACAAAGTCTTGGGCGTGTGCCCTCGTCCGGGAGAAGGAGATCAGAGCCATGCACGTATATGCAGACAGACGAGTTGCAGTACATAGGAGGAGGAGGCTCCGACAAGCTTGTTCTCCTGCAAGGGGAAATGACAACAAATTTATAGAAGCGCCAATAACAGCCATGGTGCATTTTTGTATGTATTTATGTATGTACATATTAGTAAATAAATGATTCCAGTACTCCTCTACCGACCAAATGCATGTTAGGACTTGTTTCGGAAATTAAGTCATTGGCTCAACATATCAATTATTGGGTTAATTAATGGAGCTACATTAGCAAGCAAAGCTACGTGTGCATGCAGTGCAGTCGGATGCTGTCCATTTCTAAAACCACGGCTATCATGCATCCTCCAACATTTGTTCTCTAATATGAGATTTAATTAAATTCCTGCACTTGTATGTTATTTGAATGAAAATTCATATAGGGTTATAAATTTTTTTCATCTCTACCAACGACTTTCAAATATTCCATCGACCTCTCTTGAACTATATCATTTTTTTTCACTTAAGTAGGGCTGAGCACGAGTCGGGCCGACCCGGTCGACCCGGACCGGCCCGACCCAAAAAATCGGATAAATAACCCGGCCCGAATTAGATCCGGGCCGGAATCGGGTCCAAATATTAAAAAACTCGACGGGTTCAGGTCAGGACCGAGTTTGCCATCTCAATACCCGACCCGAACCCGACCCGGTTTATTTGTTGACTATATAATCCCATTTCACCTTTTTCTCATTTTCCCCTCTCCCTTTCTCTCTCCCACTCTCTCTCCGTCTCTCGCCCTCAGCCCCTCTCTCCGTCTCTCTCCCTATCCCTCTCTCTCACACGGGCCGCACGGCGATGGCGGCAGCGCAGCGACTCCGACCGACGACTCCGACTCCCCCCTCTCTCTCTCTTCTCGGTCGCCAGGGCCGGATCGGCCGCCAAGCGCCGAATCTGGTGCCTGGCGGTCGGATCCGGTCGCTAGGCGGCCGGATCCGGCCGCCAAGTGCCACGATCCGGCGCCTAGCGCCGGATCCGGCCGCCAGGCGATCGAATCTGGCGCCTGGCGGTCGGATCCGGACGCCAGGCGCCGGATCATGGCGCCTGGCGGTCGATCCAGGCGCCAGATCTAGCGCCTGGCGGTCGGATCCGTCCGCCAGGCACCGGATCCGGCCGCCAGGCACCGGATCCGACTGCCAGGCGCCACGATCCGGCCGCCTGGCGGTCGGATCTGGTGCCCGGCCGCCGATCCGACCGCCAGGCGATCGGATCGAGCGCCTGGCCGCCGATCGGATCGAGCGCCTGGCCGTCGATCCGGCCGGATCTGACGCCTGGCCACCGATCCCGCCCCGGATCGGCCCTCAGTTGAGCTGCGAATTTGGCCAACGTCCATCATTTCATGTTTTTCGATGATTCCCGATGACAAACCCGGTAACATTCACGGATTTTCGGGTCCGACCCGGAATCGAATCCGGCAGGGTTCGGGTCCGGTACCGGGTCGAAAATTTTTTTACCCGGTATAATTCGGGTCGGGACCGGGTCCGCTTAGACCCGGACCCGAACCCGGGTTTGCTCAGCCCTACACTTAAGTCCATCCGTCAATGTCCGTTAATTTTTTTATTTTTTTTAAAAAAGAGTTATTTCCTCTTATCACCCATAAATTATCACGATTTTTCATATCTAACATCAAAAACTTCATTTTTTTAGTCCTTAAACTATCACGATTTTTTCAATTCTTCCATCTAATTTCGTCAACTTCTCGATTATCTTTTATTTTTTACATTCGTGAAAAGTCCATTATACCTCTATTCGAAGTGTAAGTATATTTTTCTTAAAATAATTTTAAAAAGATGATGGTTTGGGGGACGTCCCCCCTCCATGTCGCCGGAGCGAAAGGAGGGAGGGGGGCTCCCCCCACAAGGGGGCCGACGCCCCCTGAGGCGAGCTCGCTCGGGGAGGGAGGGTATTTTGGTCATTTCATAATTTAAAATTTTAAAAATAATGGAAAAGTTAACAAAAATTGATAGATGAACCTAAGTAAAAAATAGCGACATAATTTAGGGGAGGTCTGTGAAATAGTTAAAAATTATTGATAGACGCGAAAAAAGTTCATAATTTAGGAGAGTCATATGAAAAATCCAATTATATATTTCATGATGAAACGACGCCTCTTCATTTAAATTCCCGCGCTTTGGAATATATGTTGTGTTGCACCCTTGGAACATCTATGGATAGCAATTCTCCATTATTGATTGTAACTCTAGAATACACATCGTGAGTTCGTCAATCTTAACTGTATAACTAATTGACAAAGCTTTGCGAGTTTGTTGTATTATGCTAAATTTTGTAGCATACGTTTTCTGCGCACACAAGTGTCCAACAATGGCAAGTTATCATGCCTCAGTTTATTTTTTATTCTATTTATTTTCATATGCCTATATATATATATATATATATATATACATATATATCCTATGATTTTAAAAAAATTGTGAAAAGGATAAAGAGAGTAATGCCATTTGTAGGAATCAAGAGTTCATGAAATTCATTCAATCTTGATCATATGAATTTCATTAATGAAGATACATTTTTTATATTCATCTTTTGTTTTTAAAATGATGTTGCACCACGTTTATAAATAATAAGTCCAGTCCCCATTGTTAATTTTGTTATTACAAGTAAGTAATAAGAGATTACGGTTCTGTCTGACATTATTAGCGGTTTGATAAACGGATAACAGTTTAGCTAGCGGATATCAAATTAATTAGCGGATAATGAGTAGCGAATGATGATTAGCGATTAGAGGTTGTAATAAACGCTATTACTAAGTTTACCAAACACTTATATGTTACAATCTCTAATCGCTAATCATCATTCGATATTCACTATCCGTTAATTAATTCGCTTATCAAATTGTTAATAATGCCAAACAGAATTTTAATGTTGACGAACAAAGCCTATGAATACTGTGAAGCAATCTTGATCATTCAACTCACGTTGCATAAGTCACGATATGACGAGTGAGACTTTTAATAGTATTTTTTTATATACACAAAAAATCAATCTGAGCCTCATTTAAGCCCTAAGAAAGTGCGGATCACTTTCAACTCAATTCCTGTTATCAATAAACCCTCAATTTATATATTGCAAATTACTAATGATAGGTCGTGAGTTTCTTTTAATATTGCTATTTGCTACTTTACTTGAGATTGTTATTGCTTAAATTTGATTATAAATTTTGTGTGATGATAAATAATTGTGTGGCACATCAAAGTCTCATTACATTCGTTATATATTCTATTCAATCACATCCAAATACCACCTTTGGAACTTGAAATGACTAGCGACCACATGTGGCATCCCCCTATATAATACTAACTCCCTTATATAGTTACTCCAAAGTCCAATCTTTTCTTTCCTTTTCTTTTGCATGAATTTAATTTGCGCATGGACGTAAAAATCAAAAGAAGTGAAATCATGTAATAACAAGTCGGAAGGAATCATGTGCTCGTCGACCGAAAGCGTTGTCGGTCTACATGTGAGTGAAGTCAGAGCAAGATGAACGTGTTATTAAAGGCTCTCGAAATGGATTGAGATTTACTCTAATTAATTCCACTTTTGATATTTGAATATAATTAACATATGTATAATAATAATAATTAATATAATTATGTAAGTTCATTATTGGTACAAAATATCTATTACTTATAATCATGATCATTACATGCACTATATAGTTAATTTGTAACAGAAACCGATAATTGATTGTCAAAATTAATTCTATGAAAAAAAAATGATCCCCATGTCCATATAATAATAGGAGTAAATTAAGAAATAATTTCTTCGACAAGCATTATTTTTATTATTTTTACTTGGTAATTAAGAGGAACTTTTCTAGCCAATATTCACATCACTTATGTACCATCCAAATAAAGATCGATTCAGTAGTACTGAAAATAATTGATCTTCGAACAACCATTCTTGTACATGTTAATTGCTATCCCTGTCCTGTGGTTGGGAATTAGCTAGCATATGGTCGGGAATATTTCAAAAAATTTAGCATATGGATGGGAATATTTCAGAAAAAAATAAGTTATATATTCAGCATCATATTTTTTTTACAAGAAAAAAAAAACGAATCATATATATTTTAAACACCACAAGGCATTGATATTAGGAGAAGTTAGTGGCAGTCTTCGCATTATTCCTACTTACGTCGCTCGCCGACTTAGCCGTCCTTGCTAAATTATTACTCTGAGTCTTATATGTAAGAGATTTTTTCAGGATTATTTTCATAATTTTTTTCTAAATTATCATGATTTTTATTTCTAACCTCGAATTCTTAAAGCATTACGATTTTTTTACTTTACTTCTGTTACATTTTCTATCACTTTTTTTATTTATGAAAAAACTAAATTACCCCTCGTCAGGTAATACATCAAATAAAAAATAAAATAAAGAAAAAAATTCTAGCAAAGGTCGATCTTTGTCGCCGGCAAGAGAGGAGGAAAAACTTTCCCGACTTTTTTTTCATTTTTTTATTTTTTATATTTATTATTTGATGTATTATGAAAGAGGAATAATTTAGTCTTTTCATAAATGAAAAAAAACAAAACTAACAAAAAAAATGTAACAAAAATGGACGGGAGGATTAAAGTGAAAAAATGCGACAACTTATGAATACGAAAAAATAAATTCGTTGTTTACAATTAAATGCAAAAAGTTGTGTTAGTTTAGAGGAGATTTATGTAAATAACTCATTTTTATCGTATTAATTATATGTATGTCGACCTTTGTTTACTGATTTTTTACTCTGCTATTTTTTTTCTAATCTCTCGTGCTATTTTCAACAATCTTTTTTGAAAATTAAGAGTTATATATATATATATATGTGTGTATATATATATATATATATATATATATTTGGGGGTGTTAAAAAATTTTTGTTTATCTTGAAATATTTTACATTTAGGCGTTAAAGCCCTAAAAAATTTAACTGAAGTCAATAATGTGATGCCATCAGTTATAATTATTTGTGGTTTGCATTATATTGGCTCCGTTTGGTACTAGGTTAAGAGTAAGAGCAGTTCCATCCAAACATTATTGGAATAAGAACAAGCAAGGGGATAAAAAAAATTCTTGTTGGCTGTTTGTTTTCTTCATCGAAAATTTTAAAAGTGAGAATTTGATGTTATTGTCGTTTGCATGAATAAGAGAGAGTAATTTTTTCCTTTTTTTAAATTTTAAAATAATAAAAAATTATACAAAATAAATTTATTCTAATGCATGTTTATTCTTATTCTAGGGGCGAGAATATATGTGAAGGTGCATAATCCGCTTTAGCAACTAAACAATTATCAATCTACTCATATGAACCTCATAACTTTTTGTCCTTGGATTAGAAACGAACACCAGAACAAAATATTATTGGAGGAGGTGGAATAACATGCTATATGCCAATGCTCTTTTCTTCAATTGATCATGAACATAGTAACAACAATAATAACATGAGTGATATAAGGTCTCGTGCTGACCATAACATACATAAAACTTCTAACTCATAAGAAACTTAAGACATGTATGTCTTCTCTGCTATGCAAAAACATTTCAAACTAGATACACTATAACATTTTAAAGTTTTTAAGGCCAAATCAGTCGTAAATCCCATGAAATCCGTCGAAAAAATTATTTTCCAATGAATTTTTTACGAGACGACGTCGTTGAAAAAATGCTTGTCAATAACGGTTTCTCAATGAGCGCATAAAAATCATCGATGTTCTTTATGGGTTACACTATCACAAAGACTCCCTTCGAAAATTCGGTCGCCAGAGTCGAGAGAGAGCGAGAGAGTCGAAATTAGATGACCATCAAGGGTGAGATGGTCCTGTGCTCTACATTTGACAGATGGATGACTCCATGCCATATATAAACTCATCTACAACATGGAGACATTGAGTCAAGTCATGCCTATTAAATGATGAGACTCTCATCGTGCACTTCTTACGATCTCGAAGTAACTCCTCCTTCGATCAACTCACGAAGTCATTCAGAGTTGTCTTGTCATGCACATGCTTCCCAAACATCATTTTAACATAATTATGCTTTTAATTAGCATATTAAGTTAGTTTAGATGCTTATATAAACATGGTTGCATATAACAATTAACCTTTGAATTAAAGCATAATGATAATTAAATTGTCAATAAGTGTTATAAAGAAACTATATAAGATTATTAGGAATAAAATTTAATATTTGTAAATATTATAATACATATGTTTAACTATAATTAATTAAGGTTAATTAGATGTTAAATTCTAATTTTTAAGAAAATAATATGATTGGATCTTCACTTCAGCCAATTGAATTTCAAGCAACTGAAGCAGGCAGCTCACTAGCTACTTAGAAATTTATTTTTTCAAACTATCATAAGATGTGTTAAAATTCTGAAAAAAAATATATAAATCACTTATTCTTATCTTTTGCTAGCGGAAAAATTCCCAAGATCAAATCCCTAGCCGAATGGCCCCAAGAAATTTGACAAGTTTGCTGGTAGGTGAATCCCCAAATCTAAAATTGACCCTCAACTTTATATGTTCATATCTCCATGATTCGTTGTCCATAAATTCTGCAATTTTACATAGTTTGATATTAAACTTTCCATGGTCTCAAGAATCACTTCAAAAGGAGTTTTGTAGAGAAAGTTATGCATCAACATCATAGCTCACTCACTCTGTTCTGAGTAAGGCAGGTCCACTTTTTAAATTAGGGCCTGATTAGGATAAAACTAATTAGGATTTGAAATTTAGATATATTTAATTAGACTTCACAATGGTTCGGTGAGAAGTATAATCATACAATTTAGACATGTATACATAGAGAAATGAATTTTTCATTTTGTATGCTTTCTTCTATCTGGTTTTAGGATATAGATAGAACATTAACCGAATTGATTATTTTTGTTAGAAGGGTATATAAGGAATAAATTCTTCAATTTTTATTCCTAAATAATTATTGAAGTCTAGTTTATAGAAAAATTATGATCTCAACAAATAGACAAGTATTGAGGAAGATATAAATTATTATTTTAGTATCATATAGTTTGTCAAAACACAAACCCTAGGTCAAATTGCATAAATTTTTATGAATTATTTACTGAGAGTTGGTTGGTAATATGTATATGTTTTCTAATTCATCTAGAATCGTTGAATTATTTATTAACAGTCACTTAGTCTGGCTGCTAAGCTTGTGATTAAGAATTTATGAATTTTTTACTACTACTACTGCAAGATTTTTAATATTTATAAGATTTAATCAAAATAAATAAAAAATATTAATAATATAATGATTTACATAAATTATAATATTAATAATATTTTTTTATTTACTATAATTTTATACCTCATAAAATAATAAATTATATTTTTAGTTCTTATTTTTTTACCAAACATCCATTAAAACTTATCTATCAAATTAACTTTTTAAATCCTCATTATTATACTTTTTCATCCAAACACCAACTCAAACTTTTCCATCAAATCGATTAGTTCTCGAGAACTAACTTTCTCTCAAAATTTTCATACCAAACACAACCTTAAGGCCTTGTGAAGTTTAAAATAAGTTTTACTTGATATTGATATCTGATTATGACATGTGTATTTTGAATATTGTTAAACTCCATATGTTCATTGGTCATGTTAGTTGAAAAGGTCTTTGGGACCGCATTCAATATGCATGATGCCTTTGGGACGTATATCGAGTGTCTTTACCCTTTGGGGCTGATTTACATGCATGTATTATGTTATACTCTACGTATCTGAGAATCGTGATTGTGAAGCTCTACTTAACTGTATGACACACAATCACAAAGAGATACGTACTGATTCATATTATGCTTTGCGTATCCGAGAGTCATGATTGTGAAGCTTTGCTTAACTGTATGACACACAATTATGGAGGAAAATACATGTTGATCCATAATATGATGTGTATCTGAGACTCGTGATTATGAAGCTCTGCTTAATTGTATGACATATGATTATAGAGAAAAGTATTGACCCATGATGAATATGTGTAATGACACATGTGTGAAGTTTAACTGTGAATATAATGATATCTTGAATCGCTTTTATTTATGTAAAAATTCATATAATTTGACAACTTATGTTATATGAGTTTTGTTTTAAATATTTTTTCATGTGGAGAATCTAATTATTTAAATGTTATATAGGTGCACTCGTATTGTTTCCCAATGTTGTACTTTTATGCCATTCTTGAGCAAATGATTGTTGCTCACGTTACCTTTGTTCATTTTTTTAGATAATCCTAAGTTCTCGAATTAAGCTGACTCGAAGCTTCATTTTTATGCGTATAAAAGATGTCGAGCCGTTGGAGCAATTTTATTTCCCCTTCACTTTTATTTTTAAAAACATGCATGTAAAAGATAAACATAAATGTGATAGTAGATTTGATTAGAAACTTTTGTAAGATAGAATGGATCATATTATGAGTTGGTGTGTGAATAAAAGTGATAATATGTGGATGACATGGTTTATGTTTTTCGATTAAACTTGGATGAGTATGTATATGCATCCATCATAATAAATGGAGGAGGTTTAGTCGATTTATTTTTAGAATAGCTAAATAAGATTTAAGGAAATAATAATTATGATTAGAACTTATTCACAGGGTTGGGTGTGACATGTTCCTCCCCACCGAGTCAAACCGGTCGGGTTGACACTGCGCATGTCAAGTCAATAAAAATTTGATGGAGAAATAGTTACTTGTTAAAGTTAGATCGCTCACATTGTAGACTTCACTGGCGCTACACAAGTGACGATCTCAGATTGGACGAAGAACTAGTAAGGGAAGAGGAAGGAGTACTCAGTGAGTCCCGTAATGGCACGAACATTCCTAGCATTGCGTGACGATGATGAAGTGAAGTCAAGACTCTGAAGAAGTCCGGACAATAACGTCAAGGGCATTGCCGACTTTGGTGTGATAAAATGTCACAGGACGTTTTTCTGTGACATAATGCAAAGACTTGCGGCATCAATGTCGTTGACCTTAAGCTTGTGACCGCTCAGTGCCATCCCAAAGACTACACATAATCGTCCTACACTGCGTAATATTGCGAAGTACCAAATTATTCATCCTTATGTCACAATCTTGTAAGGTCGCCATTATGAATAACCAAGTTACGTGTAGAGTATTAATCATTTACATTTTCACTTTTCTATTTAGACTTAGCAAAATTGAACAATGGCAATCTTGTAATTTTGGGGACAAGTTGTTCTCGGAGTGTATTCTCCACATCACATGTCGTCAACTCAACTCCTTTACCTACAATATATTAAGGAGTCCATTAGTACCTCCCTAAACTCATATGTATGTTGTTTCTACATAATGCAAGCAAACTTTCTAAATGTAGTCTATGCCTTGAGCATGAGGGTGACAATCCACGTCGTTGATCCTTTTCGATGCCACGTGATACTTCGGACGATCATCCGGATGTCCAGTGACTACATTGGTGCCTCAACACGCTAGTGTAACTGTCCACTCATTGAATACTCTCGTCATGCTTCTAATTGAAAGCTTATAAAAGACTATCGATAAGTCGTCTCGATCATTATACTTTTGTTGCATACACAGAATAAGTTTGACTAAGTGTCCATTCGCCTAGTCGTCATAAGATGTATGAGGTCATGTGTCCGAAAATGGCCATGACACATGCATGTAATTTTATGAGTCCGCATGCAGAACTCCATCTATGCGCCGCACTAGAACATCAACACCCACAGCATTGTGTACGCCATAAGGGGCAGATGCCACCTCCAGGTTGTTGGGCACCGAGGCGGAATCGCGTTCGACGGTGAGCTCCGCCGAGATCAGATCATCGTCATCCCCCAGAACTACGCCCTGCTGAAGCGGTCCGAGAGCAGAGAGCTTCGAGTGGATCTCGTTCAAAACCAACGGCAATACCATGGTGAGCCAGATTGTGGGCTTAGTCCTCGGCGCTGCACGGCATGCTAGTGGAGGTGATCAATGAGCTCGTACCAGATTTCAAGGAAAGTGGCGATCGAGGAGGCTCAAATTCAGTAGGGGTCAGGAGACGTCCATCTTTAGCCCACGCCTTGAGACCGTCAGGGAGGTCTCCTCTGGTTGAAGTAGTCTAGAGAGCCGTGCATGCTTCATTTCCCAGTAAATAAGAAATGAGAGAGTAATAAGGTTGAGGGGTTCTGTACTTGCGAGCTCACGGGCAACTATTACGTAAATAAATCCTTAGCAAACACAGTATATGCAATCATATTACATTGTGCTCCTTCAAAAACTCTAACAATCTTCTGTTTTTTTTTCCCATAAGTATTTGCATATATATATATACATACATATATATATATATGATACTGAAACAATAAAAAAAGGTAAAAACTCGATGCATCTTAAATACATATGCTCAATGCTTTATTTCGCTCATTTCTGGATATAAATTTTTAAAAATTGAAAAAGTATGAGTGGGTCATTCTAAGCTCATCAAACAAGTCAATATAAAACTCCTCAAATTAGTGATTTCTTACAAATAAATATCCTTAAACTCACTGCTAGGAAAACATGTTGAACAATAGGAGGATCCGCAAGGCAGTTCGTTCTACTTCTCATCAAAAGAATATGAAAGGGTTTTGGCAAATTAGCGATCAACTAAATTTGGAGAAATATGACTTGCCAAATTCACCAAAGAACACTCTGAATAAATATCGAGTAAAATATTTCCATTTAAAGTTTCAACGCAGCAGATGACACGATGTAAAAAGAGGGTCATCTTAGACCCTCCCAAGAAGATTCTCATTTTATTCCCAGTGATAATTCTTCGCCTAACTCAAGACAAGAAAGTGTGTAGTGTTCCACAATCTTATAGTTATGGTCTACGGATTTAAGTAATGTAAAATCCATGGCCAAACAGAAAAATAAATTGGATGGTCCTAAGGGAGGGTTTGCTCACTTGTAGAGCTGCTTTATTCTTCTGGCAGCCTCGAGCACATTCTCCCTGTGGCCGAAAGCACTAACTCTGATGAAGCCCTCGCCTCCTGGTCCAAAACCACTCCCTGGTGTTGTGACCACATGAGCTTTCTCAAGAATCTCGGCGAATACATCCCATGAGCTTCGGCCTGGAAAGTGCACCCAAACATAGGGAGCATTCTTCCCACCATAAACATTGAAGCCGAGTGAGGTAAATGTATCAACAATAATCTCAGTGTTTTCTTTGTAGAAGCTTATTGTTTCACCCATGGCCTGCAAAATAGCATGTTTACTTTTCATACTATGCAAAATAGCAAAAATCAAGTACCATGTAAATGTTCACATACATATCGCTAACCTTTAGACCCACAGGAGAAAGACAAGCTATACCCCCAGCTTGAGCAATGTTGGACGCGCCATTGAAGCATGTGCAGACTATGCGATTAAAGTCCTTGGCAACAGGAAATCCATCAGAGAATAGAAGTTCCTTCGGGACAACAGTCCAACCAAGACGAACACCAGTAAAGCCAGCATATTTGGAGAAGGATGATGTTTCAATAGATACCTGCAGAAAAGCACCCATTTGTTTCATTATCCACAGGTAGGCCTAACTAGACATCCATGAAATTAAGAAATATGGTTGCACTAACATCTCCAGTTCTTCAAATTAATTTGTTCAGAGAAGACCATTAGATGCGCCAGTAAGAAGAGTAGATCAAATAATCTGGAGTCCGATTAAAAGAAAGAGAGGGAGGCCAAGGCGGACACTTGGCAAACTAATAGAACAAGATCTATTGGTGAATAATATACCGAAAGGTTTAGTTACTAATAGAGCGGAATGGCGTCGTATGATCCATGTAGCCGACCCCACCTAGTGGGATAAGGCTTTGTTGTTGTTGTTGTTGTAGAGTACAGAGTTCAAAACCACTTATAAACATAAAAATAAGGATTAAAGAAATGTGTGGACCTAAAATAGGTCCACATATGTGAATCTGCCAATGATTCATAAATGAATGGTAGTCCTTGATAAACATTTTTTAAAGTAAATTTATAATGAATTTAAGAGTACCATTGATCTGATAGTCCACATATGTGAACCTGCTTTGGGTCCACACAATCCTCAATCCCTAAAAATAAAGACCCCCTTTGGTATCCTTGGGTTATTGATGATGAGGGAGTATGTAGGAGTGTACTTATATAACGAATTGTTTTAAGGCATTTGTATAATGAATCCACTTGAGTTTCTTAGGGGACTTTATTTGATCAATTCTGGCTTGGACATAAGAAGCAAACAATATTCAGCTGGAAAATTTGACATTCACATAAAACTATAAAGACATGTCCGAGAGACATACATCAAATCATTTCTTTCTTTTTTCTGAGAGGAAAAAGGATGACCATCAAGTTATGTGAATGTCATCCAAGTGTCTATATAACTACAAAATGAGAATCATATACAAGTATGAGCTATCAAAGAGAGCAACAAAAAAATGGAAAATTATATCAGCTAACCAAAATTATATCACTCTCGAAGCAAAAATGAAATGCGGTGCACAATACGCTCTGTCTAACATCGCTCCTCACAAAAAATCACCCGATTATGCTGAAGTCAAATGGCCTAGAAACCAACCAAAAGAACGCCAATGGCATCCAGCATCTCTCTCATTTGGGTCAAGCCTCGAAGAGACAACCACACGGTCTAAGAATCGGAGGGGAACAAACCCCCAATGGTCGTCTACTGCCAAATGCCTCATGCTGTCGGACATGCAAAAAATAGGTGGGTGATACCCTCCTCTATCTCGCCACAAAAAGTAGCCCGTGTGGTGTCCATCTCGCCTTGTACATCCTGGTGAGAAGTCGGTCCTGCCGCATAAGTCAAGTAAAGATCTTTCCTTTCAACGGTACCCGAGATAAGTCTGGAGTCCGTCTTGAAGTCCTCGGGTGCCGCCGTGTAGGAAAGGAAGCAAATGTAGAGACTGTATGCCGACCAAGACTCTGATAGCCACTCTCGTTGATCAAACCTGGATTGGTAAGGGCGGAAGGGGGCAATCCTCTAGTGTTGCACTAGAAGCTCGGTGAAGCGCTGGTCCAAGAGGGTCGATCTGAAAAGAGGTGTCCAAGAACCAAAACCGGGGTCAACGACTTCAAACCAAGTCTCCGCCACAGTCATGCTACGATGTGCCACCAAGGCATACAATCGATGGAATGCTTCTGCAAGTGCCCCCCTCCCCCAGACCAGCCATGACACCAAAAAGAGAGGTCCACCTTAGACCCGAGTGAGGGAATCACGAGTGGACGCACCAGCGGAACCAGTGTCACCACTCCCTGAGGCAGAATGTTCCTTGACTCCAAAGATAGGTCGCGACGTGATAGGTGAAGACCAAATGCCATAAATTGTCCTCAGGAACCATGATCCGCCTGACCCACCGAACTAGGAGAGCCTAGTTAGTACAGTGGAGTCCTAGAACCCCCAATCCTCCTTGGAGGTGGGGGATAGACATTGCTCCATGCAAGAAGATGAACTCATTGATGAGATCCGCAACCCTATAAAAAATTTGCTCATCAATGAGTCCGTAAAACCGTCATGTAATATGTTGGACCTCGAGAGGACGGAGCGGAGGATGAGCCGGCCACCTCAGGATACAAGTAGTGAGCTCCAACCTTGGAGCCTATGCTCCATGGGCTCGATGACTAGAGTCCACCTGCAAGAGTTGATGTGACTGTTGGAGACGGGGAGGCCCAAGTAGGTGATTGAGCACGTCCGCGCATAGCTCAAGATGGAGGTTGGTCAATGGCATTGAAGAGCTTTACGAGGATGGCCATTCATCAAGCCTCCTGCTCATAGTCCGAGCCCTCGATGAAGAACACCGTGTCATCCACATACTATAGGAGAGGAATCAAGTCCCCAACTAAGTCGCTAAAAAGGCCTGCCGCGCAGGACACCTTGGTGCATCTAGCAAGGACATCGACAGCTAGGACCAAAAGAATGGGAGATAGCGAGCAGCCCTAGCAAACCACGTGGTGCGGCTGAACCAGTGGCCTGATCTCACCCCATTGACCAGGATCGAGAATGAAGCGATAGTGATGCATCGTTGCATCCATGCAGTCCAAGTATCTGAGAAACCTCTAACTTGCAAGGAATGCCAAAGAAAAGGAACATCGACGGTGCTGGAAGGATCAACTCATGAAGCCGATTCGCCAATGCCTGAGCCACCATGGGGTAGACATTGGATAGAGCGATCGGCCGAAAGTCCTCCACTCGCTCTATCGGGGTGCGCTTTAGGAGCATAAACTAATTGAGGCGATGAACTCCCGGACAACGACAAGCGCATCCTCACAATTGGCCAAAACTCTCCTTCGAAAAAAAATCGAGAAGCCGTCGGGGCCCGAAGCAACGTCGCTATGGAAGTCCTGAAGGACCTTGGTAACCTCATCCTCAAAAATGGTCTGCACCAATAAAGAAGACTGATCAATAAGACAAAAGATGTACCCTGGGGCCCAACACCATCTGACGCCGATTGGATGGATGGTAATAGGAAGTGACGGTCATTCCAATGTTGCGATGGCTAGTGATCCGTTGGCCCTACACCTCGATCTGGTCGATCATGTTCGCCCTCCTACAAGAGCTCGTGTACAAGTGGAAGAATCGAGTGTTTGCGTCTCCTCCTGAAGCCAGATCTATCAAGAGCGCTACCTCCACTGAATCTCCACTATCCTACCCTTTAGTTGGATGATCTACGTTCGTGCATCTTGTGTTTGTGAGGTGTCAGGAGTTCTCCAGGCGGTCCATCTGGGCATTCAACTCCAAGGCGTCCGACGCCGTGCATGGTCCTCCCGAAGCTGATGTCTGTGATGACAAAGGACCGCAGGATGTCCAAGCGGGGAGTCGGCGTCCTGACAACAAAGTCCGAAACCGTCATACTTTACCAGTGCTCCTTAGTGCTCCCTCACAACAACAACAAAGCCTTATCCCACTAGGTGGGGTCGGCTACATGGATCATACGACTTCGTTGATCCATGTTCATGAGATTCGACAGGGTTTTACGTTGGCTGTCGGGGCCTAACACAACCCTCCTCCTTAGTGCTCCCTCACCTACAGACAAAATCCAATAGCCAAAAGCGCTCAAAGCGGAAGAGCAAGTGCTGCCTCATAACGTCATTGGACCATCACATGAGTGTGGTGTGGTCCGAGAATAGTCCATCCAATGCCTGAACATCTAGCTCAAATGATTCAAGAAAATGGTCAATTCTGGATTTGTCCGACGGTGCAATTGTGCTCCTTCATGTGAATCGACAATTGTAGGCCGAAAAATCGACCAACGACTTCGAGTCAATGAAGTCCCTCAACTCCTCTGCTTCGACATCCCTCCCTCGTCATCTGGTGGGGCGATCCTCCATGTCCAATGTGACATTAAAGTTGCCCTCATTCAGCCACCGAGCGTCTGGAAGGTGGATGTGCACATCACTGAGCTCCTCCCACATAGTGCTATGTGAAGACGCCAAGCATGAGATAGTCACCATCGTGCACCTAACTCTGCTCATGAATCATCATCGAAAATGTCCAAGAGTCTACAAGAGAAGAAAAGTCCACTCACCAATCAATAATACAGCCTCCTAAGTGGCCCATTGCATGGAGAAATGCTCGTGGACCCCCAATCTAAGCCTACAACCCCAAGCTACAATCGGTCTGCTTGGTCTCTTGAAGAAGAGCCACATCAACCTCCCACTCCATAAGATAGCAGCCTCCCGGGGTCGCCCAAGCCCCCCACATTCCATGTGAGGACCTTCATCTAGTCACCGAGTTGCTTCCCTAGGTGACCAGACTTCTCACCACCTCCGACCACAGGCGCGTTCGTCGGCGCATGTGGCACAGCTCGGCAGTGTCTGCCACTAGGCAAACCTCCTCATCAGCCCTCCCAACGAGGAGCTCTCCCTCAATCAAGTGAACAGAGATGCCCGCCAGCAGGTCTCGTCCTTCAGCCAGAAAGGTTGATGGCTCTGGTGGTGGATGGTCCACTAGCGGAGGCGATAGAGCAGCTGGGGTGCGTCGGAGGCGCTGGTATTGTGGGGCGAGGTTGTAAGCCTGCCCGCTGGGGTCTCGAGCTGCGCAGTGCCAAAAATCGGCCGGTGATGTTGGTAGAGGTAAGGATGTGTAGTAAGTACACCAGCTGCAGGAGGATTGTCAGCGGGCTGCCGGGTACGAGAGGGGAATTCGCGTGGCCAGCCAGAGAGGAGGAAGAAGAGGGATTCGGTTGCAGGTGGGTTGGTTCGACCCTGGGTCGGAGGCTCAAATTGGCCTCGATGGTGGGCGGACTGGGGTTCGAGGACTTGGGGGAGGTGGTGCGGTTCGAGTTGGAGTAGGGGCTCGGGTCTTGCTGCAGAGGAAGAGTGGTCCGGGTTGGAGGTTGAAAGCTGGAAGGCGCATCCCGAGTGTGATGGCGGCTCAGGTCGGGAGGGGTGGCAAAACTGCGGACCACAGTCGCGACGATTTCCAGCACAAGGACATGGAGAGGGAGTCCCCAACCATCATCCTCCGAGAAAGCAGCGCAGGGGCCCTGAGCACATACGAGCAAAGTGGCCTTCGGCCAAGCATTTGTAACAGAGGTCGACAGCCGGATGTTGGACAGACAGCCCCCGGCGTCGAGGGGATCAAGGTGCACGTGAGAACGCCAACCACCCATTGCCTAAGGTCTGAATCCTGCGACGCATGGCCAAGAGAGTGGATGGTAGCGCAGAGGAGTGGCGTCGCTGGCAAGGGTTGTCGGCAACTGCGGAAGGCGTCCTGTTAGTTAACTAGCCTATAGAAGTTCATCTTCATTGAAAGTTTCTTGGTTGGGTTTCTACTGTTCCACCTAATACTCTTGTGACATCATACATGAAAAATAGACTTCCAAGTATATCTTGTGATATCTTCAATTAGATACAGTAGTGGATTAGGGCATTTATGTTGAAGAAAATCTATAAAGACGCTTCAGTGGGTTCATGGTGTTCAACCTAATGTCTCTTGCGACATGATACATGAAAAGTAAACTTCCAAGTAATATCTTGTGATTCTTGAAGACAATCTATAAAGAGACTTTCTAGTAGCATTGAACTACATCATAAGATTGTATATTGTACAATAATAATGAGCC
Source organism: Pontederia crassipes (assembly GCA_030549335.1). Lineage (NCBI taxonomy): Eukaryota > Viridiplantae > Streptophyta > Magnoliopsida > Commelinales > Pontederiaceae > Pontederia > Pontederia crassipes. The sequence continues at coordinate 1,888,712 of CM060185.1, read as the reverse complement.
TACCTCTTTCGCTCCAGGAATCTCATAGATAGATCTTGGACTGTCATCTGAAATATACATGGCATAGGCAGAATCATAAACTATGATAGATCCATTGTCTTTGGCAAACTGTACAAGCTTTGTCAATTGGTCTCTATTAGCTGTTGAACCAGTTGGGTTGTTTGGGGAACAAAAGAAGATGATATCAGTTTTCGAAATAGCTGATAAATCTGGGAAAAAGCCATTCTCAGGTACACATCTCATGTATTCGATGTTTGTATATTTTTCAACATCCTTCTGGAATAAGCCAGTTTGCCCCATGATAACACTAGAATCAACATATGCCTGTCCAAAGTAATTGATTAATTGCTTACTGTTACACTCAGAAAAGAAAAAAAGAAGGTTACTGAGAGAAAAGAAAAACAAGGGAAAAACTGCTGAATACCAACAGGCTTAAAATATTCTCGAGTTTGCATCAATGGGTATATTGGAATGTGCAGTTGTTTTGCAATAGACAACATGAAAATTGACAATGCCAGTAAGAATGCCTAAGAAACTGCATTATTAGGCTTGCACATATGTATTAGTAAAACACTGATAAAGGAGAAGGAAACGAAAGCACAAGAGATATATCAGATGTCGGTCGGCTTACAGGGTAGGATGGATCTTGAACTGCCATCGTCACATTGGATCCGAAAAGAAGCTGTAATGGAAAAACACAGATATATTACGTCACCGTTGAGAAAAACAAATCAATAATTTATTTTTTTAAGAAGAAAAAGGATGACCACCAGAGTTGTGGTTGTCATCCAGCAATGTATAGAATTATGAAGAAATGTACAGGTGTAGGCTCTCAGGCGAGCAGAAAAGGGTGACCAAGGTCACAAAAAGAAACTGCTAGCCAAAACCGCACTCCCTAATAACAAAAACAACTCAATAATTTGTTATCCAAATCAGGAAAGAAAAAACAGTTTTATCCCAGAGCCAGGTGATTGGTACCTTCCTTAATTGCAACTATCCATTACAATTAAACATGGAAATGATTATAACCATGATGGCCTGAAGTTTTTCACCATGTTTTGGTATAACATACAATGAACCAAAAGTCCATGACTATCTAAAGTTTTTAAACAATAATAATTCAACCACAAAAGAGGTAATTGATTGTAGAAATTTACCTGGAGACGAGAGATATCACATTTTGCACCATCTGAGACAAAAATGTCAGCTTCTTCAATGCCAAGGCCTTCATAGTATGTTGATGCTATAGCTGTCCTCAGTTTCTGCAAAAGCCAAACTAGGAACTGTTAAACGAAATTAAAAGCACAATACTAAGCCAACAAAGAATACCTACCATTAATTATGTCATTATTCTTGCCCAATAGCTAAGGATATTATTGAAAATTGATGGCCCAATATAAAAATTACCATAGACAATGTGGAGTTATATTTCATCAACATCACATGAAAAGCTTCTGCAATGATTTCTTAAAATGGGAAGATATATGTAACATGATACAAACAACTGAACAAGGGACATACCTTTTCACCTTGTTCAGCTCCATAACCACTATAACCCTCAACAGTTGACAAATCATGCGACCTCTGCGTCCATGACAGGAAATACATTTAGTTTAAGAAAGTAACATGAAGATTAAAGATAATTATTACAGAATGAAATGAAACTGATAATTATGTACTTCTGCCAAAATAGTTAAGGTTAACCATCTTTTAAAAGTTTCCAAGAAATAGACTTTATATGAGGCGGGATATTATCACAACTGTTAATAGATAATTATTGGAGGAAAAGCAAATCATATTACCAGAACAAACAACAGAGTAATTCAAATGACTTACTGAAGACATGGCAGAAGTAATACAATCAGGAATAGGTTCTGTTGTGTCGCCAATTCCAAGACTAATCACTTGTGCATCAGGGTACTTCAACAAATGTGCAGATCTTCTTCTAGCGATCTAGTTTCAAGAACAATGTTTAGCTCACAACAACAACATATAAGCCTCAATGTTAGGTCTGAACTTCAGACAAAACACGGCATAGAAGTCGGGCATTGAGAAAAGTTTGGCAGCTCCATGAAGAAATTAATAAGATGAAAAGCCGAACATTCTTTCAACATCATGTGTAAGCCCACAAATCAATGAATATATCCATTTTAAAATACATCTATCTGGCATGTGTATCCATCATATAAAGCCAAATGCTTTGGGAAAAAAACATACAGCAGGCAACCCATCAGATTACATCATCCTTGACTAAGTGACCGCTGAGTGAAACCTTTCTGTTATGCTACATTTTCGTTGCATTGAAACAAAATATTCTCCATCATTTACCCCGAATCTTAAAATTCGATCTTTATAACATTGATAAGGAAACGAAGAAAGATTTGTGGCTTAGAAACCAATTAAACTTCGCAGAAATCTTAAACCAGAACAAAAGCAACTGACCGACCTCTGGAAACAGATAACCGGCCTGGAGTTTGGCCATATTCGCATTCCTCGAGACCTTCGTTTTGTAACCTTCAAAAGAACCACAAAACAAACACTTCTCAGTCCATTATGATAGTGCCAGAGGGAGGGGGTCGTCCCTCCAAACGGTGAGTGAGCACTTGCGAGCTCCATAAATAGAGCGACGTACCCGTGGCCTCCGTGGGAGGCGTCGCGACGCACTTGCAAGCACCATGGTTAGTCCTCTTCGCCGGGACCAGCGCGACCTTCGGCGATTTGGCGAAGCCTCCGATCTTGCTGCAGCCTAAGAACGGGGAAGACGCGGAGGAGATGGGGGCAGAAACCTGCAGCGTGGCAGCCGGCGAAGGCATCGTGCGGTGAGAGGGTTAGGCCGAAGTGAGGAGAGTCGCCAAGCAACCGTCGCCGCTGTGAGGAAAAAGAAAAGAGAGAGAGAGAGAGGTTTTTACATCTGAACGAACGAGTTCCTGGGCAAATCAACCAGCTCATGCTCGAACCGGGCCGAACCCCTGTTCTGGCAAAATAGTCACTAAAAAATTATGAACGAGAAAATAGTTTGTTTCTCAAATATAATCATAACTGTGTTTTTTTTCTAAAACAATAAGAACTTAAATGTGGCATATATGTCACATCTTACGATCTAACATCAATATATATTAAATTAATATGACAGGATAGAAGGCGCTACAGTAGGAAATATTAATATTAAATTAATAACCTTACAGCAAATATATTATATATAATATTGTCGGGTTATTTCCATGAATCACTTTTAAACTATCGCGATTTTTTATATCTAATATCAAACTACGAACTTATTTTTTTTAATTCCTAAACTATCGTGATTTTTTTCTAATTTGATCATTCCGTTAATTTCATTATGAAAAGTCAAAATTATCCCTACATCGATAGCACATTAACAAAAATAAAAAAAGTAGGTGTGGTGGCATCGCAACGCTGGGGGAGAAGCATCGGCGTGCGGGGGAGAGGGGGTCGCCCGCCTCTTTCCCCCTTCGCGTCAGTGCCGACGCGCAAGGGGAAAGAGGGGAGCGGTCGCCCCCTTGACCGATGCCAATTGCATCGTAGCAGGGCGCGACCCCCCCGCTGCAACGCGTCCGACGATGGTCGCAACAGGGGGCAACCGCCCCCTCTTTCTCCCTACGCGTCGTGCGATCACGACAGGGGCCATCCCCCCTCCTTGTGTCGGCACTTACGAGGGGGGAGGGGGTCGCCCACGCAATCGGTGACGGTCGCCAATCACAACAGGAGCCGACCACCCCCTCTTTCCCCCTTATGCAAGCGCTAATGCGTGCAAGGGGAAGAGGGGGCGCCCCTCGCAGTAGGGGGCGACCTCCCCCTCTTTCCCCTTGCGCGCGCCGACGTTTGCGCCCTGGGGTCGGTCCCCTATTGCAATCGACGACTAGTAAGGGTGGGGGTGGAGGGTTTTTGCCCCCTTGCTATGTTCGTCGGGTCACCCTTCCCCTGTGTGTTGCTTGGCTCGCCCTTGTCAGCACGCACAGGGAAGGGGGTCACCCTTTGTTATGACCATCGTCATGAAGGTCGTAGAAGGGGGCAACCCCGCCCCCCTTCGCCCTTGTTGGCGACAACAGAGGAAGGAGGATAAAGGGTAATTTTGCCTTTTCATAAATGAAAAAAATGAAGATAACAGAAAAATTGACAAAAGTCGATGAAAGGATCAAATTAAAAAAATCATGATAGTTTACGGATTCAAAAAAATAAATTCGTAATTTGATGTTATATGTGAAAAATCGTGCAAGATGAAAATATTTGTAGGGAAAAACTCCTATCTAAATAGGCAAATGGTAACCCTTCGTCATTCGTGAGTCTCTCTTTCAATTCATGGATTGATCAAAACTATAGGAATCATAGTTCTGATTTATCTTTAGGTTCATATCATTTGATTTCAATCAGTTGGACGGAAGCTTATTAAATTAAGGGGTTCGATTAAAGTCGTATTCTTCATGTCCACATGTCGAACGTTCGAAAGTCCGCTTTAAGTCCATTCAGGGGTCGTCTGAAAAAGGAGCGAACATCTATTTATCAATGTTTTTCGGTCGATCGAAAATGAAGCGGTCAACCATTTTGTATTCATTCTTTATTCATTTCAAGATCATGTTCTGTCAGTCGATTGAGGGAGGTTCGATCGTCCATTTTTAGTAGGTCAGTCGAAATTGGACTGATCATCCATTATGAATAGTGTCATCTTCTTCCTCGATCAATCGAACTTCTCCACCAACTGTCAGAAGTCCTTCTGACGAGATAATCGAGATTAGTCGCTCGAAAAGTCTTCGGTCGATCGACTGGTTATCGTCGCCATTAACGAGTCTCGACATTTTTTCAGTTTGATCATCTGGAAGGACTTCGAACTTTTGTTTTGGTCTATATCGGTCGATCTATCGAATTTCGATCGTCCGATATAGCTGTCGCTATATTCCTGTCTAGTCGAATCGGACACCCAAAAAGGTTTTCATCGTTCGCTTCAATTCGTCATGATCGCATGTCATTGTGAAATCCTTACGTTTTCAATCAGTTTTCAATACAAAACAATCATAATCTTATACTAACATGATTTGTAACATGTATCATGCTCTAGAAACATATCTAATCATATATCTCATCCTTAACACATCATTCATAACATTTCTTTTTCACATAATATATATTTCTTGCCGATTTCTTGTCCTTAAACATGAAATGCTTTCTATATTTCTCTTAATTCTAATCAGCTATTTATACTAATTCAACGACATGAAATGAATCATCAAGTGACTATCCAAGTTATATTTCAGCAAATCTAATCACGCAACATGCCAACAGTCCATCCATACAAATTATGCATTCGATCATAATCAATAATCAAATAAAACGTCTCAGCATCATCATACTAATTTCATAATGGGATTCCTACCCATTCCAGCATGAGCCTTAATCTAAACTAGTCCTTAAAACATGCAAAAATTCCTCCGAAATATTTCCATGACCCAGATCCCGAAAACACATCTTTTTAGTTGCGCTTTCGAATTCTTCCTCGTTGGATCAAACTTTAGCTGTGTCCTCTTCTCCCTCACTTTCCTACACCCTATGTACCAACGGGGTTGTCTCTTTCTCCTTCTGCCTGAGACCATAGAGAAAGCACGGTTCGATAAATGGTGGAAAAAAATGAAGAAGATGAGGAGACGAAACAAGAGAGATGAAATAGAGAGATGATGGCTTTTAAGATTTTAATGGTGGGGTTTTTGTGCCATAAATCCCCTCAACTCATGTGGGGGAGAGGTTACAAAATTTTAGCCATTATGATGGTGAAATGGGGAGAGAGAAGGATCAAAACGGAGATCATTTCGTTTCTGTCCGTTGAGCTTTTGGACGCCCGAAAGTATTTCGGTCATCCGGTGAAGCATTCGTCGATTGGTCATCGTCGTCGCGATAATGGGGCCCATTTTAGTTTCGAGCGTCCAAAAGTTCGACAAGTTCGACGTCAAGAATTTAGAAAATTTTAAATTCTTTTAAATTTTCGGGGTGTTACAACAGGAGTATCACAACAAGATCAAGTGTGGACGACGATGGGCAAGCCAAGTATTGTCAACAAGATAATAAAAAAATGGCAGAGAAAAATTAGGAATTATTATGCAAAGTATAAACAAAAATGTAAAGAATACACGAGAGAGAGGCAGAGAGGGAAAAACATATTTTAAAACGAGATCACACAAAAATGTAATTTAGTAAAAGTAAAATAAAGATGAGGTTATTTCCACATTTTATAGTGCTCCAAATCAAGATTATCAAATCGCGATCTTGATCGTAACATCGTGCGATCCTACGATTCTACTTAGGATCTACGCTCAAATTTGGGATGTTATGTAGAATCGTAATAGCGAGATCGTAAAATCCTACCTATCCTACCATTTTTTTCAATTTTTTTGTAATTTTCAACAAGTGCAATAGATTTTTTTAGTGAAATAAAATTAAGTGGAAGATGATTGATTATAATTAATTTTTTTAAAAAATGTTTTTTCACAAAAAAACTTTAATATCAATGTAAATTAAGAGCTATATATATAATGATACTTAATATTAATTCTATTATTGTCATTTGTTTATCAATTCATATTAAATTACTATTATATAAGTTATATATATGTGTGTGTGTTTTTGTATGAAATCTTAATAGGGTAGTAGTCAAGTTAACATTATGTATAATCTAGAGTATTGCGACTTTATTTTTAAAAATCAACATTTACATAATTTTATATATTAAATTATTTTTTAATATATAAATAAGATTTTCGATCTTACTAACCCATCTTACGTCAGTACCTTGCTCGAAATAAGGACCTTGATCACATCAGAAAGAAGCCCACCGTTCCATAATTTGATCATTTTCCTCAAATACTTCTAATTCAGATGCATGCCTTCAACCGTACGAGCTCTATTTGGTAAAAGGTAATAAATTTTAGAATAATATACATTTGTTCCTGTTTTCTTCTTTCGAAGAGAATAATAATATTTTAATTAGAGTGGAGCAAAAATAAATTTTATATTTTTTTATTCTGAAATTATTAATGTGAAATTTGCATATTTATAAAATTATTTTTGATAATAAAATGAAAATAAAATCTTATTCTCAAGTGTTGCCCTGGTACCCGTAATGCAATTCTCAGTAACTGTTCCTGCATCAGCATCAGTTCCTGCTATGACACTGTTCTTGGTGTATGCATTGCATTCAGTCGTCTACAGTTAAGACCTGTTATGATCGTTTACTCATCACGTCCACCAGGACAATTGGGACTTAAAAAAGGACAAATAGAAATAAGTAGATAATATTGCACTTTTCCTTTTTCTTCTCTTTATCACCATCTCGGCTATGATCACACATGGATTTACGTTTAACAAGTGTTGTAAGACCCGATTCAGTCCGGCCGATCGGACCGATGTCCGGACACTAAAACGGCTTGCGAGTCTGTCAAAATTCGGCCATGCGATTGATCCGAATTTGATCCGATCAAATTCGGTCAAAATCCGAATTCAACCGATCGACCCGGATGGTCAAGTTGTAAAATATATAAAACATATAAAAATTATTAAAACTTTTAAAAATATTATATATATATATATATATATCTTTACTTGAAATTTATGTTTTAACATTCTTCTTTATCATATATATAATATTCCATCGATATTTTTATTTTTTATAATTATCTCGAGATTATTTTAGAATATATTTGATTGATGTTTCAATTAATGCTTACTTTATTATATTATTTTATCTGAATATTTTATTTTGTATTTTTTGCTAAATAATATATTACGTATTAATAATATTACAATGATCACTTTAACTTATTTTATTTTTTATTAATTTATATTATCCGGTCTGACCATTCGATTCGATCCGGTCCAACCGGTCCGACCTAACCAGTTAGGCAATTCGGGTCGACGACCGGGTCGGGTCTTACAACATTGTATTTAACTTTTGGATTACAAGCTGGTAGTAATTAAATTCAAACCTTTTATTTTATGCCTTTTAGATTGAAAAAAAGTATGAGTTTATATATATTTTTTGGGAAAAATGAGTGTACTGGCAAAAATATTTTATGAACAGTAACATATATATAATATGTTAACTAATTGAAAGGGAGGGTTTCTTGAGACAACTATTCCGTCAATCATCCACTTTGGTATCATTTTGGAAAAAAATGGGACTAGAACAAACAATTACAGAAAATAAAGAAGGTATTAACAATAGATGGATTTAATTAAGGCCTTTTAGCCTTTTCAATTTTTAGGGAATAGATTCTCTATTTTACTACAAATATTATTTTAACTAACGAAGAAATCTTGATGGAATTGCCATATATGAAATTGAGCATACCCCCACTTGTTTTTCGAGAAGAGATGGAAAACATGCTCAATATTATTTGATGGAATAGTTACCTCAGCTCCTCGTTGTTTGAAGAACTCCCCCCCCCCCCCTCAATTGGTCTTTTTTCACGAAAAGCAAACATGAGATAACAAATCAAGTCTTTTGAATGAGATCTCAATTCTAACTACGGTTTCATTAAATATCTTATAACTAGAATCCCACATTTTTCCGATCTGATTCCTCCACCACCGCGAACTTCGGTTAGATTCAGGCATGATACACTTTTTATTTATTGGAAGAATCCAAGTACTCTCTTGCAGATCCATAAAACAACTCTCAAAAATCTTTTTCCTAAAAATTTATTAGAACTAGTCTACCTTGTTGTGTGACAAAGTAGTTCTTTACATCTCTAATTATTCCAATTTTTGTTCTTGGGCCAGAAATTTATTCTAGATATCCATTCAATATATTCAGACCACCCCCATGTAGTTTATACTTACAGGAATACATATTTCTGCTATTAGATCTGCCAAGACAAGAGTAACCTTTGTACTTCAAAGTAGAGGCATAGATCCTAAATATCACAAAAACATACATGCTGAATGTCATTGAAGAGGAAGGCGAAATGCGTGTTAATGCACACTAACAATAATCTGAATGACATGTAATCTCAAGTACTCCTTTAGTTTTTATCATAACTTTGTTTGTAAATTGTAATTAATTAAAATCTTTCCCATAACCAATAGAACAACTTGATTGGCAACTAAGCCAATCACAAGTTGATCTTTTTTCTTGTGGAGGGAAAGTCCTCTACGGGACTTCTAGCCTTCTAGATATTTTGTTTTACACAGATTTATATGATTTTATACAGTATCTTCATCTCCTTGCATCAAGAGTTCCCTTTGTAATAGAAAAAGAAAAATAGTATCTTCATCAGCGGCGATTCATAGCAGTTTTCTTTCTCGTGACTGATCAAAATATATGTAAATTTCTTTTTTTATCACCGTACCTAGGAGATGAATACTACCCAGCAAATTGAATCACGTCCCTCAGACGGCCCCCATGCAGTCGTTCCCATGCTCCAAGTTCTCCACTTTGTTGCAGATGTCGCCACCTTTCACCTCCCCTTGCACCACGTCGACGTTGTAGAGTATGACAACCATGGCGAGAGACGACAGGAACACGAGGACGGGGCCAAATATCCACAGCAGGAGCGGGATGGCGCCGTAGAACAGCCTGTTGCCGAGGGTGTTGAGCGCGCATCCCTTCTCCATGAGGCCGCATATGTACTCCGGGGTCACGGCTGTCGACGTCCGTAGCTGCGCGCGGCACTCATCGTTCCCTGAGTCGGCGCCAGTGCCGGCGGCGGCCTGGGGGACGTTGATGAGAAAGTTGACCTGGTTGATGAACCTGATGGAGAGGGAGTAGCAGAGGAAGGCGAAGAGTAAGATGAGGAGGAGGGTGACGTATTTGATGGAGACCATGAACTCGCCGTGGGCGCCGAAGACGGAGTCGTTCACGGGCTTCTTGATGCTGTACGTGCTGCTGATGACAGCGGCGAGGCCGGAGCTGAGCAGGACGGAGGCGGTGGCCATCAGCGTCGACCCCATGATCGCGTTCCTCAGCGTCTGCACCGCGAGGATGTTCTTCCTGTCACTGTCCTGTACGTGCATGCGTTAATGTCGTGTTTCATGCGCGTCAAGCGTTTGTTCCATCTCTAAAATTATTTGTTGAGAAATAATAGAAAGTTTATTATTGTGTTTAAGGTAAGGGCGTAATAAAAATTTTAAAATAAATCTGATAAATCTGTCATATCCGAAAACATAAATAAAAATAAAACTCCAATTAGATTTTAAAATATTTTTTAACAAAGCGAAATCGACCAAACTTATCTTATGTCATATTTTCCATTATTATTATTATATATATACATATATATTAATTTTATATGATTGATATTTTTATTAAATTATAGAACTTCTATATCTTTGCTATACAACTGGATTTAAAGTGTTATATTAAATACTAAAGTATAAGTTCTAAAAGAATTGACCCAATAAAGTATACGGTTTTTCTAAATTATTTTAAGATTAATTTTTTAACCATCCAAAAAACATAGCATGATTTATTTTCATACCTAAAAATAATCAATCCGAACCACTCCCACCTATAATTTAAGAAAAAAACATTTCGTTCGACCAATTTTTCTCCCGATTATAAATAAGACACAAGGGCCATGTCAGATAAATGAAGAAATTAAAGAGCAAACAACTAGTGACACTTAAGATATTTTAATATGCAAGCTAACAAATACACCACCGACACCAATATAATTTCCTTTAAATTAAATCAAAATCAGATTTTTTTTTCTAAAATAGATAATTTATCGAGTCATTGGTCGATGCAGATCAAGCTTTTTTAGAAAAATAAAGTTAAAATCTAATCTATAAAAAAATGGTAGAATTAGTTGGAGACTCGGAGTAATACTCGTTCCAATCTAATTGACTTGATCTGATGACGTCCTGACATATAATATATAATCCGAGAAAATGATTTATTTATAGTATTCTCTCTCTCTCTCTCTCTCTCTCTCTTCTATTCTATTCTCTCTCTCTCTCTCTCTCTCTCTCTCTCTCTCTCTCTCTCTCTCTCTCTCTCTCTCTCTCTCTCTCTCTCTCTCTCTCTCTCTCTCTCTCTCTCTCTCTCTCTCTCTCTCTCTCTCTCTCTCTCTCTCTCTCTCTCTCTCTCTCTCTCTCTCTCTCTCTCACACACACACACACACACCCGCTGATCGAGTCAGTTCGTGGTAGTAATATATATAGAGAACCAAGCGAAGTCTCTCCCTCTCTCTTTGTTGTGGCTTCTCTCTCTGTCTGTCTGTGTGGCTTCCTTAATTTTTTCCTTTATCCTTAATTTTTTAAACTATAAAATTAACTTATATTCTTTTAATAGTGAAAGTTGGAGAGTCTCCTATGTTTTTCCAACAGAATTTATTATTTTATAATAATTAGCATCAAAAGTATATGTATTTTATAATATTATAAGATCAAAGATCCCTTTTCTATTTTTTCAAAAATAAAATTATTTTTTTAAATAATTAACATGAAATGTTTTAATATTATCATTTTTACTTTGTTTTACTATATTTGTTGTGTCACTGTGACTATATTTTATTCAGCTTATTTAATATTTTTATATTTATTATGGTACTAAAATGTGACGCTATGTCGAATAAACTGAATAAAATAAATATTAAAATATTAAATAAGCTGAATAAAATATAGACACTGTTAATAATTATATACAAAGTAAAAATTATAATGTTAAAAAAAATTTCACGTTAATTATTTATAATAATAAACTTATTTTTGAAGAAAGAGAAAAGGAATTTTTTATCTTCTAATATTATAAAAAGAATGAATATTTTTAATGCTAATTATTATAAAATAATAATTTCTATGTTAAAAAATGAGAGGGGACACTTGATTTTCCACTATTATAAAAGATTTTATAATTTCAAAAAGTAAGGATAAAATGAATAAAAATGAAGTGACATTAATAATTTTGAAGTGATATTAAGAACACCCGCAATCTAAATTGCTCATAAGTCATAACATCGAAGCGGTGATACCTGCCAAAAATGAGTGGCATGCAGGCTGCTCATAACATCACACGCTTTGGCCAGGGGGCGGATCCAAAATATAAAATATTAAAAGGACTAGCAAAAAAAATTAAGAATTATTTTCTTTAACACAGATCTTAAAATATAAACTTGCAAATTTTTAATCTCAAAATTTATTGAAATATTAAATTGATTTTGTAATAATTATGAAGTGTTAATTTTACCTTTACTTTCATATTATAAAAATATTTTTTAAAAAATTAAAAGAATAATCAATGTGGTAAAAAGTATTATTTAATAACAATATTTTTACGCAATATTATGCTCATGTTATATTTTTTCTTATAAAAAACTTAATAAAATTGATTTAAATGAAGGACACATGTGTTAAATTTGGATAAGTTAGAAAATTAAAATTTATAAGTTTACAATTTAGCATTAGGTGTGAAAAAATTATAATTCAGAGCATGTTAAATCTAAAAATAATAAACCTTTAACCTCTTCAAACTTTTTTGCTGTCATAATTGCCATGACAATTAATCATTTTTGTTCCACATGACAATTTGTCATTTTTATTTTACTAAATTTTTTAATAAATTTGAGACAAGGTGGGCCTGCGTGCTGTGTACATGGGAGCAACCCCCGGCTTGGGCAAAAGCAGCAGTCATGTCTTTTGGAACACTTTGGACCAATAACGACCGACCAACCATCTCGTTAAGTATAGTACACACACAGTCACACGTGATGTTCAGGTGTGCTCGTCGGATCGGATCGAAGCGATAAATTTAATAATTACGGATTAAATTTTTTCCATTCGAATCGACTCGATTGATTCGATTTTTTAGTATTTTTATTTTTATTTAAACTTAAGCTAATCTTTATTTTAATTTTTTTAAATGAAATGAAATATTTAAAATACAAAAATAATATTTAAATAGTTAGAAATCTTATTTTGTGCTATAAAATAAATATTAAATAATAATTTTATATGAAATAAGTATAAAAATAGTAAAAAAGAAAAAAGAAAAACTAAGTGGTCAGGTAACCCGACCACTCGACACGACCGAACCGGATCGAATTGAGTCGAATTTGACCCTGGGGCTTGACCCAACTCGTCTCGTGAAAACTCTTAATCATATTCAATTTTTTTAAGAGCATCATTATTGTCATTCACAAATACACTGCACTATTGTCACTATATTATATCTCACAAAGATAAAAATGTTCAACACTTTCAGTACTCATATGATGAAGTGATTGTAATGTATTTTAGAGTGACAATAATGATGTTCTTTTCTTAATTAACTTTAACTTCGCTATGTAATAAATCTTTTATTATTTACTTTCTATATAAATATTATATATATAATTGACATGCATATTTTACTCATTAGTTTATAATACCATATAATTTTATATGTATGTAATGATTCTTATATATATAATAAATTTCTTTTGATCGCTGGCTTTAACTCGGAATACAAAAAAAAAAAATACCAAAGCGGTACTTCGAAATTATGAAATTTTACTTTATTACAGATGGATTCGAAAACCCCTTACGGCTGGTCAATATTGAATCAAATTGCAACGTTGACTTGGAGTCTACCATGCAATGCATGTAACAATGTTTAAGTACCAACGTGACGTGGGTCACACCAGAATCATTTAATGGCCATCTGCCATTTACTAAGGCACCTTGTACTTTTTTTAAAAAAATATTTTTGACTGCATGCTTCGGAGTTTGACAAATAGTCAAATAGACTCATCATGTGTCTCTTCAAAGCAGGGTGGCTCAAGAGGGCTAAAGCAAGAAATATTATAAAAAAAATTATATTTAATAAAATATTATATTTGAAATTTATTTCTCTATATTAAATACAAATAGTTATTTAATGATTCAGAAATAACTAAATTATTTCTTGAATGGTCTTAGATAAATTTTTATTAGTTTCAAGTAGTAATTATTGAGACATTTAACATTGTACTGTAAATAATATATGTATTTGGACATATGCCAATTACATTTTACAATTCATTGTATCCATAAGGGTATTTTTTATTTATATGATTTCCCTCATAATTATAAAAAAAATCTAAATTTTCAAGGTTAGAATCGTTATAATATTGTAAAGACTTTCAAGGTCAAGGAAATAATGTAAAAAATAAACCAATTAGTTAAGGTATTGCTGTGTATGTTAAAACAAGTAAATTATTGAAATAATTTATAAATTGGAGAAATAAAAAAATATTTTGTGAATATTATGTAATTATGGTTTGATATATAATGAATGAGAAATGAAAATAATATTTATTTAAAATGAACATAGTCATGATTATTTATTTATTAAAAAATTGATAATCTTTATTATAATAAATATAATATAGAGCCTCAAAATAGGGAGGACCTCAAGTCATTGTTTGTGGGGCTTGGCCTTGCTTCAAGACTGTCATCCTCACTCCCCTGTCTCATTGATTGACTGGGGACCACTTCCTCTGTCATAGAGGAGGGATTATTATTAAAGTTTCATGATAACATGAGATGTATCTATCTTATGATTGTAATAACAAATAAATTTTTTAATAATATTAAAAATCAACTTGAAATACTCAAAAGTCAATAATAGATAAAAAGCACGAGAAATATTTTATTTAAAATACTTATTTCATTATCATATATCCTAAGATTTTAGGAAAAAATTAATCACCTGAAAAAAAATTTAACCATCCAAAATCTAATCAAATCATAAAAAAATAAAAAGATGGACCTCGGCTATTGATTTTTTCGCAATAAACAAAACAATCCAATTAAATTAGGGCTTCTTAATAAAAATCGGAGGAGTTCAACTCGAACCAAGTATATTTTTAAAATTATTATTTTAATTTTTAAATAATATTCTATAGTTTTATTTTTTTTCTCTTATTAATGTTTATCAAATCGCGCATTAAACATTTCTACCGAAAAAATAAATTGCAATGTATGAGTTTTTTTCATTGGAATTTTTATATAGTAAAAATGAGGTATCTTTCACTTTTTGTGTCACGCATGTGTTAAGCGATTTGATGCATACTTTTTTTATTTTTCTTGACGTCTTTCTTTACTAGATGACCAATGACGATAATAAAAAAATAATTTTATAGCATAAGAAGTTATAGAAAATAATTATATCTATTATAAAAAATAATGTGTAAAAATTTGTAATATTTTAAAAATGATGAATATAATTATTGTTGATTATTTAAATCATATTTTTATTGTTATCATCGATTTTTTTTAAAATTATTAGTGAATTTCCTAAAAATATATATATGTAAAGTAGTTTTACTTTTAACCCAAGTGTTGCACACTCATTAAATTCTTATTAGAAAAATCATGCTTCATTGACTAATTAAGAGGAAAAATTATATTGGAAACATTTACCTACCGATCCTTTTTCGTTTGAGAAAATATTTTTTCGAACTCCTAAAAGGTATTTTTGGCCGCTTACATAAATTGTTTTACAATCTTTTTATTGGTTCAATTAATTTTTTGTTTCACCATTTTGAAAGCCGGAGGAACCCATTTTTGAGACTTTGAAGAGAACTTTCTTTTACAACTTTCATTTGCTCAAAATTCTAGCAGCAACTAATAGAGATGAAGAAAAAAAAATCCGAATCCCAATTACTAGCCATGAGATCATAATTGTTTTTTGTTTTTTTTTTCTGCTAATTTTAATTTGCGGATTGTGTGTAATTTGTTGGTGGGTGGACATGCATTGCTATAGGGCCGTATGACTTCGGTCTTCCAAAATAAATAATAAGTTGAAGTGTTAATAAATATTTTATTAATTTAAATTTATTTTTAAAAATAAATAGTTGTACATTTGAATAAAATTATTTATATTAATAATAACTAATTATTATTAAGAAAAGCATACCTCTTTATGCTTATTTTTTAATTTATAAGTAGATTTGATATTTTTTATTAACCATATTTTTAAGTTAGTAAAGACTAAGACTTTTTAAATTAACTTATAAATGATTTATAAGTTTGGCCAAAATGGTTTAATCATGCTATTGATACAATGCATCTGGCTGGTCGTTTTATCTTCCTTTAAGTTAGGACGTAGATACAAATATTTATTTTTCATTTTTTCTACCTTAAGATATATCACATGGCTATTCTCGCAGTCAACGGATGGCATGTTCTAAGTCTCAAGCTTGAGTTTTTTCTAATATCTCATGGGAAGAAATTTAGAAGATGACAAAAAAATTATTAAATTTGCTTTTGGTTGGATCATATCCTCGGACGGCGAATTTAGAAGATGACAAATATCTCTATTCCAATGCTTAAAAAGTTTCCATAGAATTTTTTTTTTTTTGCATATGATAATTTTTTTTCTCACAATAAATTTCTACAATAGTCTTAGAGAATTAGGACATCTATTACAGCACATGAAATTAAGTTAATTTAAAATTACAAATAGGAAATTTTTTTTGTCCGAACAACTGGACTATCGTAATGAGAATCACCTAAGTGTAGATATTACAAAGGAAAACATTTAAAAACATGTGTTCTTACAGTTTGATTACAATTTAAGACAGCACTAATAGGTTGCAACATTTTTTAACAAATTAACCGATAAATTCCAAAAATAGGTAAACAAAATGAAACTTTTTAAGTAACAGTACCTCCCAAGTGTCTAAACAATAAACATAGCATTCCTCCAAGACTTGTCACATCATTAATTGCAATTATTTATTTCATTAAGTTGTGGCATGCATAATATTTAACGATTTTAGGTTTGCAAGTGTTCGCTGTCACCGGACAAATATTAATGATGAAGTCATATTAAAAAAAAAAAAGAAATGCCTCGTATATCTCACCAAGCTGATAGAGGAGGGGCTAATTGTCTAATTCAACAAAAAAAAGTTAATTTGTTTCTTTTTCATAAAAGAGCTGAAAAATTTTTCGCTATTGATATTTAAATCAGAAAATTTTCTTTTCGATCAAAATTTATCGGTATTTAAGATTATTAATATTTAACTAATTTGATCTTAGAATAAAAATGATAAATAAACTCTTATCATATCATCTAATGACGTAAAAAATAAGACGTGAAAAAAATTGTCACCGAGATATCGAGGGGGCATTTGGTAACGTGAATTAGAGTTTCGTTATGTCTCCGTAGTTCTAATTATATTTGGATGGAGTGAAAGTTGATGATAAGAAATAAGATAGTTGACGTGATAGAAAAAACTTGTTGTAATGAGTTAATTTTTTATGGATTTTAAAATAAAAATTAATATTATAAATATAAAATATTGTTAATAAATAAAAACAAAATTAAAAATTAAAAATTTTGTTCAATTTTTTTTAAAATATATTATTTAAATATAAAAAATTAGGATTGTAATAAATTATATTTAGTGAAATATTAAATATTTTAAAGAAATAATAATATATTAATATGTTATATTAAATAATTTATATTTAATAAATAAATTATTTTATAAAATACATGTGTGTAAGGAAAAATGAAGAAAGAAAAAAAAATAAACAAAATTGAAAAAAAATGTGAACACGTCAACTAAAAAAAAGACATGAACGCTAAAGTGGTTGGTTCCATCAAAATAGTGAAATTGAAGAAGCAAATTTAATAACTTTAAGACAAGGGGTTTATGAGATCGATGTCTCATTTTCAGATGTTTAATTTCTTTGTAAAAAAGAATGATGACTCTATGAATTTAAAGATTGATTAACAAGTTGTTAAATGAAACAACCATCAAGACAAAAGTATCTATTTCCATGTATAGATGACCCATCTAAGATTTGGATGTTCTCAAGATCGACAAGTGAGTACCACCAGCTTTGAATTATTGAAGAAGATAATTTTTATGTCGATCACTATGAATTTAATGATGTCACCGGACTAATGAACACCCCTCAAACTTATATGGACCTCATGAATGTAGTGTTTGTACTATCCCCGGAGCAATATAAGGAACATATGAGGATTAGTACTGATGGTAATAAAATAGCATAATTCATACGCAAGAGTAATAAAAAGGAGAATTCTGGTTGAAGAAGTATAAGATGAAACAACTAACTTATGAACTCAAATGAAACCAAATGAGTTGTAGTATTATATTTAAGGATTCAGAAAGGATATTGATGTTGTAGTATTATAAAATGAAACACTACTTATATGAGGTTCCTAAAATATTTTGAGTTCCCTATAAATTACCACAGTGGTAAAACGAACTCGGTTTCACATGCACTCATACATGAGTAGGAAGACTCACTAAGCTTTATGGGACTGCGTAAGTATGAAATGATGAAGGAACTAAACATGTGGAATCAAAATGATGAAGGACGAAAAAGAAAAGTATTAGATGAATGCTTTCTGATCCATTTGGGATTATGTGTTATAAGTGAAAGTATTAGACGAATATTATAAGTCTAGGTTGCGATCCATTTGGGAAGTACATGGAAGTACAATGATGTAGCCATAAGTCTGGGTTGCGATCGATTTGAAAAATACAACGATGTATAAGGATAAACAAATAACAATGACATGAAACATGAAGATACAAGAATATGTTCAAAGATCCCCCAACATGCCAATGTGAAAAAGTGGAGCACCAGAAACCTTATGAAAAGAGGATGCATGATGTTACTAATTCTATATAAGGATGGCCTTACCTAGGATGATAATCTTATCTAATGATGCCAATGTTAATCCAAATAATCCTTATGATCACGTACAATGATTTTTTATCAATCGTATTTATAAAGATGATGACTATCAATGATGATGAATTATGTCTAATGACACTATTGATTTTTGTATGATGATCATCGATTTTATCGATGTACCTTATGACACTACTGGTCTCAATGACCCTCATAATAATTTTCTCGCACCATGCTAGGCTATGCCATTATTGATTTTAGCTACCTACATGATGATGTATATGATGACTAGCCTATACTTAAGGAATGATCCCATGAAGATGTTAACTCATTTTATCATGTCAAATAAGAAATCTCCTTGATTTTCTTATGATGTTGTGTGGTTATATAATTGACCATATCATATGTCACCTTGATGATTCTTAATCTATGATCGACGATGATCCATATATTCATGATTATGATGATCATTTTCATGAAATCAATCATGAGACAATGCTTTGTTCTCCACCCATCGATGCTTATCGATTTTATGTCATAGTTCATGATGACTTCTATTATTAAAGATGAGTATGTCATTTGCAAGATTTCCTTCGAGATCTTGTATTGGCTACCATACCACTTACCTATATGTGGGAATGAGATAGGTGCATGTGGAATGAGGTAAGTGAAAGAAAGTATCTAAATGCCAAAGAGTTGGAATAGACAAAATGAACATGCCAAAAAAATTAAACTGATGTAAAGAGGACGAAGACAACTTAGGCCTAAAAGAAATTTTATGCTAGTAAAGACGAAGATGGATAGATCTTTAACCTGATGATCAAGTGCTATTAAAGGTTCCTCCGACCCAAAAAGTATGTGATCCAAATTATTGATTTGATTGGAAACCAAAATCGACCTGAATGATGTCACGATATCCTCATGTTTTTTCCATGATGATCTGGAGCTGATTTTGCTCCTAAAAGTCTTAATTGGCCCATTGTGACTAAAAATTAGGATGTTAAATTAAGAAAGATACGAGAAGAAAAGAGGATTGTCATGACCAGTTTAAAGAAGAGTTTACGACCTCATATGAGATAATTCTCTAATTGACATATGGATGATTTAGATAGCAATACATTATTGTGTTGGCTGAAGTAGAATTTATTTCTCAATTATACTAAGGACAAAATGAAAAAATGAACCATATGATGAAAAAAAAGATGAAAGAAAATGTTATATAATGAAAGAACCTTTGTCCTAAGGTATATTATAATAGAAGAACCATGCCTTTAAAATGAAGAAGATGGAACAATGATGAACAAATACCTTTTCAAGTGTAAGATGGACTACCACATAAATGACCTAAGAATTTTCTTTTTGTTAGTAAGCTTCTACCCAATGACTAAATTCAAGAAGAATTTTTTTAAAGGAGTTTATAATGTAACGCCCAACCTAGTTGGCAAAAAAAAAAAAAAAAGAAAAGATAAAATTGGAAATCGAAAGAGAAGAAAAAGAAGAGAGAGAAAAGATAAAAAGGAATTAAGTTTAAAATAAATCAAATCTGAGGAGGAGTTTGTTTCCAACCAAAACTCTGAATCTTCTCCTATAAATATAAGACCAAATCAAATAAATTAGCTCCTTTTTCTCTTTACAAATCGGTCCTAATTTTTCTCTAATCTCTCTCATTCCTTTCTCGCTCTTTCGCGCTTCGGATGACTGCCACCTAACAAGAGAGCAACCAGAGGACTTGAGCATGAACGATGCACTTCCGAATCGAAAGAAATGGCCGAGGAAGAAGAAGAAGAGGAAGAGGAGGAAGAAGATAAGGAACGTGGAGTTTTAACGAAAACTTCGAACTCGGGTAGATTCATCGTAGAATCTTAGTTTTAGACTTGAAGTATGTTCTACTTGATCCCTAGTCATAGTACAATGAGTTATGATGATGTATAATACCGGCCATCACCGGAAAGATGATTGGAACGTGTACTGCGCGTCCACGTAATTTTTGTGTAAGAGGAACTTGGCCCGTGTTCACCGTGACCTGTCCCGGGCAGGTCTATAACCGGACCGAGTTCGTCGGAACTCGGACCGGATCTGTCATTGTCGAGAGCGTGAAGCTCTGCAACGACAAAGAACCCAGCCCGAGTTGATGATAACTTGGCTCGGACAGTTCCATGACGAAGTCACATTCGGTCGCGACTTTTGTCGAGCGATCTGTCAAGCTCGAACCCGGACCGGGTGTGACCTGAACCCGGCCTGAGTTATGCCATGATTTTTCGATTTGTTGCCTTATGAATTTGGCCCGAGTTTTGCCCTACTCGGCCCGGGTTTCGATACAAATTATGTTGATTTTATGATGTTTAGACATCTAATTCATGTGTTTAATCCTAATCTAAGTCGTGATGATGATTAAATTATTTATGCCTTTACTAATGATGGTGTCTAATATGACTCTTATTATGATGACTTAAATTAGATCCAGTCATATTGGTGATGACATTAATTCATACCCAGCAAATCTGATCTATTTATGATGATGATTAAGATATTTATGCACATCTAATTTCTCTCCATGATCCTATCCGATAGCTTTAATTAAGTCTTATATAATGATGATCAAGGTTGTCAGGATCACTTTTCGGGGGTAGGATCGTAAGGGGCTTCGAAGATCGAAGATCGAGGATCGTAGGATCGGATCGAGGATCGAAAGATCCTACCCCACGAATAAAAAAATATTTTTTAATATAAAATAATAAAGTAGTATATTTGTTCATTAATATTATGTTTATATATAAGTTTATTAAAGATTGACCATTAA
Organism: Pontederia crassipes; assembly: GCA_030549335.1. Classification (NCBI taxonomy): domain Eukaryota; kingdom Viridiplantae; phylum Streptophyta; class Magnoliopsida; order Commelinales; family Pontederiaceae; genus Pontederia; species Pontederia crassipes. The sequence goes on along the minus strand of CM060185.1, from coordinate 1,867,273 downwards.
TACTTTATTTATATTTTCAAGTCTAATAGATATTTTTTATATCATCTTAAAGACAACATGATATATTCTTAAAAAACATGAAAATAATAATATATAATATTTAATCTTAATGAACTATAATATTTATTAAAGTGCAATATAATTCTTAGTATATGTGCAATAATAAAAACTAATGTTGATGTAAGATAATATAGTATTAGATTCATAACATTACATTAAATTATTAGATGATATTGAAATTCATGAAAATGATATTAACATATACAATATCGTAGGATCCTTAGGATAAAAAATAATGTTGATAATATAAAAAATAATGTTGATGTAAGATAATATAACATTACCTTTATATTTATCTTTATTTTTTTATTTGAATAAATAAATTTGTACCAATATCGTAGGATCGCTAAGATCGTAAGATCCTACCGTAAGATCTTACCGATCTTAAGACCCGACTATAGATCCGGTATAAATCCTACGTTTAAGATCCTTCGGATAAGATCGAGATTGTTTTCTGTCCGGAGGATCGTAAGATCCTAAGATCTTAAGGTCTTACTATTCGGATCGAGATCCTAACAACTATGATAATGATTAGGATCCGTGATCAGTATGATTCATTGATCCTTTCTTGTGATGATCAAATTTTGATTATAATCCTTATATCCTAATAAAGATAAATTAAAAGCTAAAAGATAAAAGACGAAAACTATTAAATGGAGAGATCTTTTTATGATGGACTGGTGACGACCAGGTATTGATTGACTCCGATCAGTTATGGACTGACTACAGTGAGTTATGTGATGGCTCTGTTAGTTATGATGATAATGATGGACGGATTGAGGCAGACCTCCCCGTGAGTTGAAATATATCCCATTAAAAGTCAAAGATGAATAATAAGATGATGATGAAGATGAAACATATTAATAATGAAGTTCCTTTATGATAATTATTGGCTCTTGTCACTTATATGATGATCTTTTCATGATCTCTTGATATATTATTAATATGTTTTAACAAAGATGATTCGATTCATGATTATCTATGTTCGTACAATGATTTTTTATGATTCTTCATATGATGATAGTCTTATAATCATGATGATCGGCTTTTGCCTTCTTTATGATGATTTAATATAATCTATCCTGATATTTGATCTTATGATCTCAAGAAAATGACAATTTATGAATTTCTTATTCATATGTCTAAGTTATAGGATTTCTTTTACTCATACCATGATGATGCTATTATATGATGAGGATGTTCTTATAATTCTTTATCTAGTATCATTACTTTTACTTTACTTTCATACTGAGTTGTAAAACTCATAAGGATGTTTCTCTCCTGCATGTTCTTAAATGCAGGATCAAATAACAATGATGAAGGTGGTTAACAGTGACAGCTCGAGTTCATGGTGACATCACATGGGTGTCCTGAGTCATTTACTTGATGTCATGTTTATCTTCTCTTGTTAACATGATGATGTATTAGATGAATTTTTCAGGACTCGATGATTCTTTCATTAGTCTTCTGCATATTTTGTAATGATGTTTTCCACATATGATATTCTTAATTTACCAATCAAAATCTTCTCTTTGATCAATATGATGTACATGTAGAGTGCGATTTGAGAACGTTACATATGCAATCATGGAATAAATGTCAATGTTCCCCGCAACCACCCAGGGCCAACAAGCAATGGTGCGTCTCTCGGTACATATGACCTGAAAGAACTAATTATGACCTAAATAGTGCTATTTTTTCGTTACAAAAAATAGCAACTTTATTGTTTGATTTATTCTATTAATTTGGATTGGTGTTCCAGATAAAAGTTGGTTTTTTTTAGGCGGCCAGGTAGTTTTTTTCGGATGGTAAATGAGATGAGTTGTTCTTCTCTGTAATATCGATCTAATCAGTATTTCTTCTAAAATAAGGCTTTGGATTTAGTAATATTTCCAACTCAAGCAAGCATTGCACTATGTATTAATTTCATGTCATCTTCCGTTCTGATAGATTAATGTTTCTTTATATAAGAAATCACGTCAAACAGCATAACTACTATGTTCTTTAGTAATCTAAAATAATTTGAGTGCTAGCTATCTTTGGCATTGAATTTATTGATTGATGAATTGTATGCTTTTGTTGTTGGGCAATCTGAACCAATGATCTAAATGTTTTTAACTTTTAAGGGTTCTCATGTGTAATGAAATGATACAACTTCTAACTACAAACAGCTTGAACATTAATTTGCTAAGTTCGCTATAGCACTATCAGAAGGTAACAATTGCAGTAAAATAAGCAGTAAGGATCCAGTACATTGACGCACTGTGCTAAGGCAAATGAGTACAGTAAAAAGACATGGGATTAATTAATGGAATATGAATCTAACTACTGAAGCTTTGAAGTTTTTTATAGTTCAATTTTAATTATTTTTTGCTATGCTGAGGCAACTGGATCCAGTACAAATGAAGATGAAGTATAAGATTAACTATAATATTATATTCTACAAATAATTCCAATCTACATATGAGATTAACTATCATCTAGAGAGCATACAAATATAATTCATATTCATTTCATGCATCGTATCTCCTTTGCTTCATTCATAGCTATGTTCATTTTCATAACCTACCATAATTCATTTTCATATGACACTTTAGTTCATTTTCATGTCATGCATTGATTCCTTCTCATACAATTGTTCATCTTCTTAACTTAACATCAATACGTAAAATCATTATTAAGCCTTTAATAAGAATCATAACTTCGTGCGTGTCAATCATTCTTAGATATATATCATCATTAAATCTTTAACAAGAATCATGATTTCATACATGTCCATTCTCATCAATCTTAGACGTACATTCTAACCAACTAATAATAAGAATTTTCATATATCATCAAAGCACCTAATCATAACCTAAATTCTACAACCTTAAGCATGTGTAATCATATGAGAAAAACTCCCAGTACAGAGGACTAAGCGATCTATATGTCATCAATTTCCCAACTTAGAAATCATCTAACATATGCATCATTTGATAACATGTAAGCGTTTATATCTTAATAGCATGTCATGACATCAACTACCTCATTCTTATCATAATTCTAAGCTCAAAATATACTTAGAACATCGTGCGCGCATGATATTTTCAAATTAAGCATCATAATACTAATAACTTGGCATGCATTTCATTTTAAGACATCAACATCCTTCCTCCTATTCGTTCTCTTGTTCATTGTTCTTGTTCTTCATTCATATTCGTAGTTCTCATTCATATTCATAGTCATAGGGATTCATAACGGTTCATAATCGTCCTTCATGGTAGTTCATATGGATCGTGATCACTCGGTATTCATGTTTCGATGAAGGGGTCATAAAGAGATTGACATAACATTTCATTGGTTCAGTTCAATTATGAAGGGTAACTACCCATATATTGAGCATAATTAACATTTCAAATAGATTAAGAATCAAACATGTAAATAAGGGTCTAAATAATAGAAGTCATGGTTCTGTTGGTTAGAACTCGAGCCGAGTATGGGTAGAACCCAGGCTGGGTCTGAGTCATATCCGGATCAGGTTAGAGTCGAGTGTTATTCATGTCATTCTTCATGAAAGTTCATAAGAATCATAGTCATTCTTTATCCATGTTTCGATGAAGGAACATAATAATATGTAAATAAGGTGTCAGAAATCATCAAATCATCGTTCAGGTGGTTAGAACCCGGGCCGAGTTCCGACAAAATCAATCTCAGGAAGACCCGAGCAGAACTCGGGCCAAGTTGGGGTCATACCCAGGCCGAGTTGGAGTGCGATCGGGTCGAGACGATCGTCTTACCCGATCGTCTTCTCCACAACGAACTCGGGCCCAATCGGAAGTAACCCGGGTTGGGTTGTGAGGTGTTGCAGAGCTCGAAGCTCGCTTTAATGGCGGATTCGGACCGAGTCGTGGACGAGCTTGATCCGGGTTGGTCTAATCCAGGCCGGGTTCTTGTTACGCAGAAACTGCATGAGTTTTTCAGAGTTCGACTAAGGCATGGAATCGATGTAAATCAGTTCTGGAGTTGCAAGAGATCATATACTACGCATTTCGTTCAATATTTCCGAGTTTGTACATCTAATCTAGAACTTATAAGCATGCACAATTTGTTCAAAACTTAATCTGTGAAGATGATCCCGAAGCACACACCTTGAAGTCGACAGTTCTTAGTTCGTTGGTTTGCCCTTGCGGTGGTTCGCGCCTCGATTCCTCTGCCGCTGCCCGCGCCCAGGGAGTGTCGTCGGCAGTGCCCTCCGCCCCCTGCTATCCGTGCACGTCGGAGAAAAAGGGTGAGAGAGAGCGGAGAGAAGAAATGGAAGAGGATGAGGAAGGAGTCGGGACTTTTATAAAAGATGTCTTATCCTTGGCCTTCCACCTTGGAGAAGAAGAGAAATCTTTTGGCAGGAGCTTTGCCATTGAGAATCCATTAGCATGGAGATAAAAGATATGGAGGGAAGAAGAGGCAAAAGGGGAAAAGACAAGAGGCAAAGAAGAAGTGGAGAAGGAAGGGGAGGTTTGGCCGAGACTCGTCAGCTTTCCTTTTTTTCTAGAACAGTGTGTTACACCACATACACATGAAAGTTACTTTTATTTCCATACAAGTAGATATTTTATATCACAACATAAATAATTTCATAAATTTTCATTCAACTCTTGATTTTGATTTTCGTCTACATAAATTTTTTTTACTGAAAATTTCATATGCCCATAGTCACTATGGTCCAGAGGAAACACCGGAGTTGGACTGGGTAGGAATTGAACAAATATTTCGTTAGATAGTCAAGTTCGATAGAATCAAGATATTAATTCGTGATCACTAAAAAATTATTAGGTATCACATGATTTATTTTTGGGATACTATCCCATTAAATTCGTCGGTAATTAGGATTTTCGATGAATTTACTCGTTGAAAATAATTTTTGATAAGCAGAATAATTTCTCGAAAGTTATGACTCTTGTAGTCGTGAAAAAGGCGTACTAATTATTCTCACAATTATTTTTTTCCAGTTAACTTAGAAAAATTATTACTTGTTGAGAATAATTATTTCAAAATTAAATAATTATCTAGAAATTATTCTCACAACTGCACAGGGAAAATGAGTTGCCAATAAATAATCTTCGATGAACAATATTACCATCGCTAGTTCGAAGAAATTTTATATCAGGCGTAAAAATATTATTGGGAAGGATTTCGCAAGTCGCAACTTTCTGATGTAACGTGGCAATTGAAAAGAAAGAACTTTCTTTCAAATTTTTATGACGTTCTTCGTCTTTTTCCAAGTTATATATGTCGTCCTGGACATGATTGGTAAAAGAAAAACTAACGACAGTTTTTTACTTGCACGGACACAAACAAATTCCAAAGGCCTAAGTCCGCCTCCCTAACTAAAATAATAAATAGCATGGACCCAAAAGACTCGGTGTATGTGAGACCCATGCAGATTTGCAGCCTGGCACGCCAAGTGCCCAAAACTCAAACCATACCAGGTTTCCAAAGTCACCACCACCACCCAAATAATTGTCCCCAACTATGATATTGATGCATGCATGGTACGTGGTACAGATATATATACACATATATATATCAAGTTTTCAACTGCAAAATATCTTTCATAATTTCTTAAATCCTACCTTAATTAAAAATTTATTAGTTCTTAAGACATTGAAACTAAAAATATCCTTATAAGTGTCCTCCCTCTACGATCTTCGCCGCATAGGGCAAGACGACGTTCCCCCCTTTCCTTGCATGCGCCGACGCAAGAAAATAGAGGGGTTGTCACTCCCCCCACCCCCCTCCCTCTCTTCCACACGCGTTGGCGCATTGACAAAGGAGAACTGTTGCCCTCCTCTGCAACCTTCAACGAGGTCGAAGGGTGGGGGGGACACCCCCTTCCCTTTCATCCGTAGAGTTTCCTCCCTTTCGCGTTAGCAAGCTGACTAGTGAAAGGGGCACACCCCTCATTTTTTTAATTATTATTTTTAATATTATTTTATTTTTTAATAATATCACATCAGCCAATTACTAGCGTGGAGAAGAGACGTGGATGCCACATCGACAACTCAATCGGGAACAAAAGGATAGTTCGTGAAACAAGTTAAACCGTCTAGTTACAAAATGAAATTAGAAAATAGTATTTAAAAAAAATGTTAAAACCGGAGGATATTTAGTGAAATTTATCATCATATATAAATTGACCCAAAGTTAGAGCCAAAAAATTAATATCACTTGGACAATGAAATTATATATATACATTCACCTTCTTCACCTATTGATAATATATATATATTGATCCAGTTGAATCAAAAAACACCTTGGTGATTAGAATTAGAAGGTGGCTCAATAAAGGGTGAATTTTATAAATTTTTAGTGTGCGAAATCTTTCTGTGTGCTCTGTAATTCTCAACGATCTTAATGGCTCATATTGTGATTCTAAGATTAATCTTATGACCAGGCACCAGAGTGATGTACCACAGAAAAACTATGGTACATAGATATCACCACCATATGGCATTTCTTAGGCAGGGCTACCATTCACTTCCTGCAAGGCTACTCTTATCCTGCACACACAACCAGAGAGGCAGAGATGACAGAGATGAGTAGCTTTGCACATATGCTTCCATTCCTTCAGCCCAGTGGTCGAATTGTACACATAGGAGCAAGCATCGCTTTAAATTGTTCCCCTGCCTCCTACCATGCATCAAGGTCCTCGTCCTCCTCAATTATCAGCAGATAGATCCAACTCCACTACCTTGATTCTTGAGTTCTATGATTGATTCGAAGCATTGAGTTGATGCTTTTAATACGATATGGACCACGTTGCAGTAGCGAAACTGCTTTTGCCACATTTTTCTGATCTCCTGCTTTCATGTTCTTGTAGTATGGGCAGAAATGACGGCCTCCAGTGGCAGTCGATCTGGAGCAATGTTTTCCGATTTCAGTTAATAATTATAAAGAGGATTTAGCTTCAGAAATCGAAGCCATTGTTTGTAGGAGTCCATCTCTCTTGCTGTTTCTTTTCTGGTTTTACTGTCTTTTTCTTTCTTTCAGAAGATTCAGTCACTTTGCTGTTCTCTCCCGTAACTTGTCTTAAATGTAGCAGCTGATTATGAAGAACAGGGTAGCAGTGAACTGTGATACATGATGTACAGAAAACAAAAGGCTCGCTGAAAGATAATTCTAGAGCAAAGTTTTCAGGTTACTGGTTTCATTCATGTGGAATCGTACGTTTGATGATATGGCTGGAAATTGGCATTAATTTTTCTCCTGCCACACAGCATGCGGCTAGTACATGTGCAATGTCATAAAACAACAACAATAACGACAAAGTCTTATCCTACTAGGTGGGGTCGGCTACATGGATCATACGACGTCATTCCGCATTCGTTCGTTGATCCATGTTCATGCGATTCGACAGAGTTTTACGCTGACTGTCGGGACCTAACACAATCCTCCTCCTTTATCCGGGCTTGGGACCGGCTATAAAACATAGGCGGAGTTGAATTTAATGGTAAATGTGATGTCAAATAATCTAATGACAATAATCAAATCCATTATTTAACTACTTAATCTGATGATCATGATTTCTCGTTGTCATATGTCTTCTCTGAGTTATGAATGCAAAGGACATGCATCATCTCATCTTACGAGTTAAATGACTAGCTTTGATCATGATGCATAGCCATCGGATTAATCTCATGGTGCAATGATGCATAAACAAATATGTGCGGAGATGCACTATATTTACATTTTCCTCCTGTACTGACCGGAATGAAAAAAAACACTGTTTAAAGTAGCTATGATCCTGCAGACTATCATGAGTCTGATTTCTTACATGTCTCTGCAGTTCTAAAGAAATGAAAGTTCTTAAGACAATGAGAAAAAGGATTACAATTCACGAAAGGAAACAACCAATTAAACCAAAATCATTTATTTGGAGAAGAAAACTACTCCATACAATCAGCTAAACAAGAAAAAAAGGGAGTGCACTAAGTTAATTTCATCTGAATGATGTAAAATGCAAGCACAATAAAAGAACCACTTGAAGTAGACTACTTACAAGTCATCTGATATCTCAACTAGAAACTCAGATATTGATAGAAATTCCATATGCTGTTCATTGACCTCTTGTGCCATAAAAATATAAAATTAAACTAAGGGAAGAATCTACTCTCCTTCTCGTATTTTATCCGACTGCAGTCATTCCAGATAGAGAAGACACCCAAACACTAAGTGACATGCGCAACTGCAATGACTATCTCCTGCAAGAACAACAACAACAAAGTCTTATCCCACTAGGTGGGGTCGGCTACATGGATCATACGACACCCGATCCATATTCATGAGATTCGACAGGATTTTACGCTGGCTGTCGGGACCTAACACAACCCTCCTCCTTTATCCGGACTTGGGACCGGCTATAAAACATAGGCGGAGTTTATCTCCTGCAAGAACAACAACAATAACAACAAAGCCTTATCCCACTATGTGGGGTCGGCTACATGGATCATACGACACCATTCCGCTCTATTCGTTGATCCATGTTCATAAGATTTGACAGGATTTTATGCTGGCTGTCGGGGCCTAACACAACCCTCCTCCTTTATCCGGGTTTGGGACCGGCTATAAAATAGACCTGCAAGAACAGGAAGAAAAAAATATATACATTTCAGAATTCAGAAGCGCATGCATGCAGTTGTACACACTAGTAGATAACATAAGTTATGCACAGAGGAAGAATAACAAATCAACAGGTTACAGGTACATGTGCATATTCCTGCAGTAACTAAAACCAGTTGTCCAGAAAGTTTCCTATTCACCAATCAGAACTGAAGTTATAGTCTCACTTATTAGTTTAATAGATTGAGGTTGAATGCATGCCGGTAGTACTGTTCTGTACTTAATGCCTATCTAGCTAGATATACCGAAACCTACAAGCTCCATAACCTCTGAGACAGATTTCACATGCCTTATGTTATGAACTTCAACAGTACAAACAGTTATACACAATAAAAATAAGATCCTGAGTCTTACTGCTTAACTGCTGATATATTTTTCAATGCTGTAACGAGCTACAATTCGGCATGTAAGTTCATATTATTCGTAATCAGACTCTTAATTTTGCTTACCTATGTTATCATGTTTGGTTGTTTAAAATGAATCAATTTGAACTCTTCTTTTTTTCTGCGAGCTAGAGAATGGGGCATGCTTGATGCAATATATCATTCCATCAAGAAACTGATTAGTGATAAATCTGAATGTTTTACTTGAACGCAGATGGCATTACCAAAAGTGATCATATTGGATCAAAGTCAGAGGCTTATGAAGTTGCAATAGTTTATTCGACTGTTATTTTCAAGTAGAAATCAGATGAAACCCTGCCTATATATATAACACATCAAGCTCTCTCAACTATAACTCGTCTTCTGGCAAAAGCCTCCAATGGATCCCACGAAGCCTGACAGCAGCAAGATATCGGACGTCGTCAAGCTGCAACAGACGCTGCTGAAGAAGTGGAAGAAGCTGGCGGTGGCGCCCAAGTCCGGCAGCAAGAAGAGCATCAGCTTTCTCAAGAGGACGCTCTCGTTCTCCTCCGACCACGCCGCGCCGTCGCCGGCTCGCTCCGCCGACGTGCCCAGGGGATTCCTCGCCGTGTGCGTCGGGGAGGAGATGAGGCGGTTCGTGATCCCGACGGGCTACTTGCGCCGCAGGGCGTTCGTGGCTCTGCTGAGGGAGGCGGAGGAGGAGTACGGGTTCCAGCAGGAGGGCGTGCTGAGGATCCCGTGCGACGTGTCCGTGTTCGAGAGCCTGCTGAGGGCGGCGCAGCAGCAGAAGAACGAGGAGGAGGATGGCCTCTGTCACTGCTCTGCCGAGGCAGAGTTCGCCAGTTACTGTGGCAGCACGAGGAACTCTCTGTGCAGATGACAACATCTTACTACTTTGGATTGAAGCTGTTCGTTTCCTTTGTTTTTTTTTTTTTTTCTTTTCCCGCTGAATCTTGAGGTTCTTATGAAAAGGGCAGAACCCAAGCAGATTAAGTCGCCACATCTCTGTACCATTAGCTAATCTCTGATGATTCAAACAAAGTTTTTTGTTGAGTTGCCATCAGCATTCAGCAACCTTTGTTGAGCTTCTGCTTTTCACCTCCAGAAAACTTTTTTTCTCTTGCTCATTTTAAGAATTTGGTCAGAATGTTGATTGCTTTCATATTTTTGTATTCTAAATTGTGACAGAAAATAAAATACATGAATATGTGGGGGTTGCTCATGAATATTACTTTTTATTCACATCTTATCACATATCAATAGGCTTATTTTTTTTCTTGTTTATTTATTTTATTATTCTGTTTATTAATCGATTCTCGACGTACTGAGATAGAGCAGTAACTTTTTTAGTTAAATAAACGTATAAAAACAAAAAAAAATGATAAAAATAATTAACAATTTGAATTAAATTTATTTGGATAAAAAATTTGATTCTCAAATGCAAAAGATTATTTGGGCCGCCTTCTTTCGGTTCGAACAAGACTATTTGTGATTAGTTGATTTTAAGAAGATGGGCTGGGTACGCGAAGGAGGACTTAGCCCATATACTTTAATTTTCGTTGCTTTTTTCATCAATATTACAACGATGACTATATTGATATATACAATAAATAAATAATAATATAATATGGTATAAATATATTAAAATAAATATAATATAAACTTACATTTTCAGTATAAAAAATAAAAAAATAACATTTATCTTAATTGTGATGTCAAAGTTCCTTACCTTTCCATTTTAGCTCGTCAGTTTTTTTTTATTTCCTTTGCTCTTTTGTATCTCTTTTTTCTGAGAGTAATTAATTAGTTTTCTCAATATGAAATTAACAAATTCCCATTCAAAAGATGAAAACTATATCTTAAGTATAGCAATGAGCCCTTTATTTACCTTTTTATTTGATTTTATCTGTTATTCTGAAATATTAACTTGCAAAATATTAAATAGCAGTTTGGACCTTGATTTTTTTTATCATATACTATTTCTTCTGAGCAATGTTATCAAGTTCGAAACTTTAAATAAAGTTATTTTAATCCAGTAAACTCATATCGTACCAACTCGTAAATTTGTAGAGTCTATGTATAAAATAAGTTTAATTATTTAAGTAAAATTTATGCACTTACAAACACATATCTATGATTTATAAATTACAAATAATTAATATATTTTACTCATGTGAAATAAATATGAAAGTAATCAAATAAGTACTATCACTTATAACTAATATTCTAACTAACTATGAATGAATAAAAATAAGTAAAATGATTGCACTAGAATTTCTAATCATGGTATTAATTTCATTTTCAATTAGAAAATCATTAATCAAATAAAATATTGAAGATTATACAGTATTTTTTTATTGTGCCAAATAAATAATTATATGTAATCGTATTTAGAATTATATAGCCTTTATAAGAGTTTATAATTTTTTTAAAATTTATTTTTATGTAATTTTGGAGTTTAAGTTATTTAAGAGTTTATGTCGATTTGATTATTTTTACTTACTTAAACTCTTAAAATTATGTAAGAATTCAAGAGATTAACAACATTGCTCCTGAGCGTTTGAGATGTTTGATAACGAGGGATGATTTTGACCATGACCATAAGATTAATAAAACCCTTATAATTGGCTCATATATGATTTTGCTTATGAATGAGACCATATATATAAAAAAAACAATATTCAGAACTTTTAAGTTGATTTTTTTTTACTGACTCTACGTAAACAAAATGTATGTCATGAAGTTATTATATCTAAACGCGATCCGAGATAAATCAGTTTAATTATTTATGGCAAGACTTTCAAAACAGATAGTAAATTTTTCTTTTCATAATTTCCATTTATTAATGGAAGCAGCTGAACCCTTTTTTTTTTTTGTCTCCGATAGGACAAATAGCTTTTACCAATCTTTTCGTCCATGCATGTCATCATCATTGACATTTTAATTAGTGTTCCAAAGTTCGAAGAACCTGCATCTTTTGCGACTTGGATAATCATTCCACAACTTTCTCATTAAAAGAATAATGAAAATTGTAATTTTAAATTTTACCATATATATATATATATATATGGATTAATGTACCTCCAAAGCACCTTTCACTCTGGAGGAATGCTGAGCGCATCTCAACCCTTGATGATCAATAAATCTGATTAGAAATAATTAAATTCCATCATTTAAAAATATGAATTATCTCAATTCTTGATCAGTGGATTAAAGATTGAGATGCGCTCAGCATCCCTTCAGAGCGGAAGGTGCTCTGGAGATACATTAATCCCATATATATAATATTGACTAGAGAAAAGACTAATACATCTAATACAAGGAAAAATGGATTAAGAATGTATTAATATCAGCAAAAGGTCCAATTCTAAATATCTTTTTCGATCATACGTACAAACAAAATACTTTGCATATATACATAAGAGAACAAATGGAGAGATTGTAAATCAAATTGCATTTTTGTATTTGCAAATAAAATATATCAATAAAAATGACATAATATTCGCAGAAAACAATATTGATTGTATTCGATGGATAAAGGAATATCCATAGCATATTCTTTGTACTAATTAGCATATCCATAACAATGTATAGCTAGTTTACAAGAACATTAGTATTTGGAAAACTGAGAAAAATTAAGAATTTAGGTGCATGCATGCACTTCAACACCATTTTATCTTTCATTATTTTGAGCAATAAATCTTTATTCCTCATCCATATTCATTGATTCCATTTTTACTTTATGTTTTTTTTTTTGAAAAGATCATGTAATCACAACGCATTCAACATTCGAAATTTATTCAATATGTCCACCATGAAGTAAGAACAAATTCATAATCGATATGCTGCAACATCGAACTAACAAAACGATTCCATGCATGAAACCCCTCATGCGCAGTGCCATGTCGGGTGGCAAAGTTTACGTAGTCCTCCACGGCCACGCACGCGAGTCCTACGAGCGCGCCGAGCGGGCGTTGCACGCCGTCAACTCCTCCTCTACTTCGACTTGCTCTTGGCCTTCTTCGCCGGCGGCTGCGCCGCGCGCGTCTCCCCGTCCAGCGCCCTGATCACCTGTTCGAAGTAGCCCTCGTCACAGGGGATCCTGAGACCGCCCGTCTGCTCGAAGCCGAACTCCTCCTCCGCCCGCGCCATCAGCGCCCGGAGCGCCGGCCGGCAGAGGTAGCCCGTCGGGATCACGAACCGCCGCATGTCCGGCCCCACGTACACCGCCAGGAACCCCTTCGGCACCACGGCGTCCGCCGCCTCCTGCAACAGGGCGTCCTTGAGGTTCTCGTGCTCCTGCAGCAAGCCCTTGGAGCTGTTCCTCCTGCCGACGAAGGAGAACATGACCGCCAACCTGAAGAAGTGGCCCATTCTGTGCAGTTCGATCCCGTGGTGGTTACAGTTCATTGAAGCCGGAGAGGAGGAGGTGGAGGAAGAAGACGAAGATGACGATGATGATGCAGGAGGGAACTCATGTGTCGTTGTTTCATGGGGAGATCGATGATCAAATCGATGAAGGTCGGATGAACATGCGTACGTGATCCAAAGAAGAAACAATTATAGGATCAAAACTATGGAAAGGATTGAGATCATGAAGTGGAGGGGACCTTTCGGGGAGATATGGATGTGGAGGAAATAAAAGCTCCGGCCAAGAGTTTTGGCTGTTGTTCCGGCGAGCCTTATGGCGAGGCCTCCGGCCTTTGACGCTAAATATGGCGTGGTGGCTTCAGTCAGTGTGCCTATTTGCCTATTTAAAGATGTCTATATCTCGTGTGTGCACCCTTGTAATATTTTTCTTTCTTATCCACCGGTGGTCAAACTATTCAGGCTAATTCATTTTGGATGAGAAATTTTTGTTTTGATAAAGTCAAAGATTGAACTAAAGCCTTAAGTTATATAACTTAACTTATTTAAAAAGATCCGGCAATGGTCACACATATTGAGTTCTAAGCCCTCACGTAACGCCCCCAAATCGCATTTCGTCACGTGACAAAATGCGCTTCGAAGACGCTATGGGTCATCCTTACGTGTACATCATATTGACCAAAATAAAGACTTTGACTGGTCAACTCACATCATATAAAAGCGGAAGACTTAATCGTCATTAAGAATAAAATAGCGTAACATCGTATTATTCGGAAGACAGATAAATGACTTAATAGGAGTCTAAAGAAAAACTAGTACATCAAACTAAAAGACTCAGTATACCCATGTGCAGTCACCTACGAACTCGATCTGTCACCGTTGACCACCTTCATCATTCATACATTTAAGAACATGCATGGGAGAAACTTCCCTATGAATTTTGCAACTCAGTATGGAAGTAAGGTAAAAACAATCATAACATCATAATACTAGACAAGAATTATAAGGATATCATCATCATATAGATAGAAAATAGATATTATCATCATCATATGATAAAAGAGTTTTTATAACTTGGCATATGGATAGAAAATTGATAGATTTATCATCTTCTTGAGATCATAAGATCAATGATCAAAATAGATCATAATAGCATCATCATAAAATAGTAAATGTCGATCCTTCTAAATATGAAGTCATCATCACATAAAGAATCGTGAGAAATCGTTGTACGAACATATATAATCAACATATATAATCATGAAATGAATCATCTTCGTTAAGTCATATTAATAATAGATCAAAAGATCATGAAAAAATCATCATAAAAGTGACAAGAGTCACTAATCATCATAAAGATATTTCATTATTAATATGTTTCATCTTCTTCATTATTTTATTATTCATCTTTGACTTATAGTGGGGTATATTTCAACCCACGGAAAGGCCTGTCTCAACTTGTCCAATATCATCATCATCATAACTGATCATAGTCAGCTCATAAATGACCGAAGTCAGTCCATAACCTAGTCGTCACCAGTTCATCATAAAAAGAGCTCTCCATTTAGCAATTTTCATCTTTTATCTTTCAGTTTTTAATTTATCTTTATTATGACATAAGGATCATAATTAAGAATTGGTCATCATAAGAAAGGGTCATGAAATCAGATTGATCAACGATCCTAATCATCATCATCATTATATAAGATTTAATCAACGCTACAAGATGCGATCATGGAGAGAAATCAGATGTACATAAACTCTTAATCATCATCATAAATAGATCAGTTTTTTTATGGATATGAATTGGTGTCATCATTGATATGATTGGATCTAAGTTAAGTCATCATAAGTAGATCATAAGGTCATGAATCATGTTAGACATCATTATTAATAAAGGCATAAATAACATAATCATCATGACTTAGATCGGGATTAAGTACATAAATCAGGAGCATTAATAGCATAATTATCATCATCAACAAGATCTAAATTGAGTACGTAATCGGGGAACAAAGGATTATACAAATCAATTTAATCTCTTCGGAACTCGGGCCGAGTTCGTAAGGGCATCATCGGAGGAAATCAAGACGGCCCGGCCCGGGTTCATACTTAGCAGCTTGGTCGGCCGATTCGACGAATCGATCGACCGCTCGACAGAAGTCGTGGCCGAACGCGACTTCGTCGTGGAACTATCCGGGCCGGGTTCTTCTTCATTGCAGAGCTTGACGCTCGCGACAATGGCGGACTCGGCCGAGTTCCATCGAACTCGATCCGATTATGGACCTGCCTGGGCCGGGTCAGGGTGAACCCGGGCCGGGTTCCTCTGATGCAGGAACTGCGCAGACGCGTAGTTCGCGTTCCGTTCAACTTTTCCGACGATGGCCGACACCAATCATCATCATAAACAATTATACTATGATTAAGCATCAAATAAGACTTACTTCAAGTCTAAAATCATGATGCTAAGAAGAATCTATTCTAGTTTCATACCTTGCAAGTTTCTGTCCAAGAAACTGTTTACTTTTCTTCTTCTTCCTCTTTCTCCGGAGTCCAGACACGTTGTCTCGGGGTTCACGTCTCTCGGCTGCCCTTCTATTGGCGGCGGCAGCCCGGCACAAGAGAGGGGAGAGAGACGCACGAAAATTGAGAGAAAATTAGGGCCGGCTTGTAGAGAGAAAAAGGGTATGCTTAGTTTAATTTAACCTCATATTTATAGGAGGAGATTTAGGGTCTGTTTGGATTGAGGGTTAGGAAGGGGTGGGGTGGAATATGAGGGAATGAAATTAGTTACACCATGTTTGATTACATTTTTTGTTTAAGTTAAGAAGGTTAAGGTGGAATAGCTAAGCCTTCAAAATCACATTTTTCATTCCACAAAATTGGTGGAATGAGGAGAGAGAGATTATTTTAGACCAAATTAACATCTTTTTTTTTTATTACCAAATTAAATTATTTCTCTTCTTACCAAATTAAACCATATCTCTCTTTCTCTCTCTCGCACACATATATATTATCTTTTTTCTAATATGAATACATATTTATCTATAATTTTTTATTAAATAAAACTTTTAGTAAATATAAAATTTTATTTAAAATAAACATAAATATACTATTTAAAAATAATTTAATATTAATATAATATATTCAACCGGGTTAGGACGTAAAATTCGGATTCGGTCCCGACCCGACCTGACCGAGTGTCAATGAAATGAGACCCGGTCCTAACCCAATTATTCATCGAGTCGGAAAAAAATTTGAAAAATTCGAACCGGTGCGGGCGAGGGCGACCATGTTGTCCCGATTCATGCTCACCCCTAATTAACGATTATAAATACTTTAAATATATAATGAAGGATAAAAATGACTTTTATACAAATAAAATCTTCATTACCCCACTCCACATCTTATATAATTTATTATCCAAACATGAACTTTCTAATGACACACCCACACCACCCCACCCCATCACTCACCACACCACCCCATCCCATCCCTCCATTAGTTATTTGCCAAACAAACCCTTAGAGTTTTTGGTTGAAAACAAACTCCTCCTCATATCTGATTTGTTTTAAACTTAATTCCTTTTTATCTTTTTCTCTCTCTTCTTTTTCTTCTCTTTCAGTTTTCAATTTTATCTTTTCCTTTTTTTTTGTTTTCCAACTAGGCCGAGCGTTACACCTCATGATTAAATGTGTCCGGTAAACTTATTGTTAATAATGTCTTGAATTGAATCATATCATAATTGAAAATTCATTTGGTCCCTAAGATATTTTGAAAAGGTCTCGCTCCGTCAAGTCGCGGAACATTCGGATCAAAATATTAAAATCAAATTTGTATGTAATTCGAAATTAATTAATTTTTTTATTTCCAGAGATTAATTCAAAGTGTAATTCTTATCGTATGTAAGGAATTATTTATATAAACTCCTCGTGAGTCCAAATAAAATAACTTTATTTGTAATTCTCTATTATTTGCATCTAATAAAATTCTGCGTCGCATTAAATTTTATACGTGTCTTTAAGTATGTAATATTTCTCGTACGGACACTGGTATTGTTTGATAAGTAGAAGTTAACATTTACTAATTAAGTTTTCTAAAACTCGGAATGGGAACAAAAAAATTTAAAAAATAACTTGATTCCACTAAAAAGCAAGAATGGGTTGTTTCGAATCTTTAGCTTGAAATTTTGGACCCTTTTAGTTATGTGTCCAGGTTTCTCCACTATTTGACATAATCTGCATCATTATTACTCTCATAAGAATTGTAAGCTTTTATTAGTTTACACTTAATGGTTCAGAATAAGGGTCATTATAAATCGACTTGTATTAATGCCAAGATCAACATTAATCATTTTAAGAATTATTTCAAATGGTTTATGCTTTGGACATTAATGTCAAAGAATCAACTCTTTTTTTTGGTTAAATATAGATGACGTACGTGCTTAATTGCGTGCCGAAATAACATACCATATGTCGGAACATCAAACGTCGAAGAGGGGGACATGCATTATTTCGCATCATCTTTTGTTGATGGGTACCAAGTGCTAACACAAATATGGTACAAATTGGCCAAGAAGTACCACTAACTAAACGAAACGTATGGTTCCGCTTACATAACTTGGTCAATAATTTCATTTAAGTTATTGGATTGTAAACGATATTGACGGAATTGTATGGAATTTGGTCTATGTAGAATTAGGAAACAAATAATAGCGTGATAAACGATTATAATTAATTAGTCCTGATTTCTAATACTATATATAAGTTAGACTATGAGATATTTTCTTATGGAGAAAACATATTAGCTAACCTTAGAGCTCAATTATTATTATGATTTGTGCTATATAAATAAGTGGTAAGAAAGTAAACCATGACAAAATTCAAAGATTGCGAGACATATTATCATGACCATTAAGAATTCATGAGTTCATAATGTATAAATTAACAAATACTCAAATAATTCTCTAACCTTTTATATTCATATCATGCTTGCGTTATAATCAACACAATATGTGTTGCTTTGTGGTAATTAACATTCATATACACTATGATTTTTTAACAAAAGAAAATATAATCGAGTCATGGTATGCGAAATTTTTTTGCCGCTCGTAATAATCTTATTTATCGTAAATGGGTGGTAGAATCGCGACTGAAATTCTTATTTATGACAACTTACAATATCTTTTATGATCGATATTCGTCTATTTAATTAGTAGAAAAAAATATTAAAAGAAATACTGGAATACCGTAGATAAGTGCGGGGCCGGTATCAATTTTAAGACTTTATAATTTGTCATTGCATCACATTCATAATATACATACATACATATATATATATAGAGAGAGAGATTTTCATGTATTCAAAAGTGTGAAAGAAAAAAATAAGGATAAGTGATGAAAGCGGAGGACTTCCGTTTGCATTATAATCATGCTTTATATTGTTCATAATGAAATTTTTTTTTATGACGACCTATCAAGAGATTTTTCTTCTTTATCGTGGATGTTCTATTGTGTTCATCTTTTTTTCTTCATTATCGAATCTTTGGTTCAATATTTTCAACTATATATATATATATATATATATATGAAAGTACGAACTGTTTTGAATCTTCCGCATAATCGACTGAATATCCGATATTGGGAATATCTTTATTAAAAGCAAGAATTAATGCATATATATTAACAAGTGATAACAACAAGAAAAAAATCTCTACTATAAGACGAGTACTTAATCTATTAATTCAAACAAACGTAAATGGTTGGATCTTGAGCATTCGTCTCTATCTCACACATGCAACTCAATTAGGGTTTAATTAATTATATAATCAAATCAAATTGGCCTCCATGCATGCATGAATGAGCGCTTTCAATCCACATGCACGTCGTAAGTAATATGTCACTCTTCATTCCTACGTACGCAATGCAAGAATATCGATTAAAATTAATTGTTCGACTTCATTGATCCAAACTATATTTTCACAATATATATATATATATATATATATATATATATATATATATATATATATATATAAGCTGATTGGCCAACAACCTCTCGTTAACTTTTAATATCCCACGTCACTTTTAACGAGAACTAATTAAATATTGGTGGTCAAAATATATATCGATTGCCCTCGTATAATATAAATTAAAATGTAAGCTCTTAACTTAGGAAACCATGCAACTTGAAGTTTCATATAAACTTATTTTGTAATATCAAATATGTAAAGATCGAGATAAAATGTTGGAGGCCGACAAATGTTAAGAAGTAATACAAATTATAGGATAAACATGGTGAAGGGCAGGGGAGACACTTAATAGATATTCTATTTCGTTTTATATATGTTTATTTATCAATTAAGGGGATATAGTTCTTCGAGACTTCACTTCGATTACAGTAAACTAACAGAGGTGATTAGTGGTAAATGGGTGGCCAAGTAGTAGTGCCTTGTATTTTTTTTTCCTTTATAATTTACAAACTACTAAGTTAACTAACTAATGATCGACACCATTTTCCCTTAATTTTTTTCTTGTCGTCCTTTTTGTGAGGAAGCCATTGATTCTTGTCTGCCCTTGAGGAGGAAGCCATGATTCTTCTTGTTAGTCGTTATAAGGTCCTTCATGTATACATCCTAGAAACACTGTCCATGTCCCCCTCCAGCTACCCGTGGAATTAAGAACAGTGTGCAAGTCTCTTTTTTTTTTTTTTTTTTTTTTTTTGGGGGGGGGGGGGGGGGGGGAGTGTATTAAAAATTTGGGATTTAGTACTTAAAATTCATCCATTTGTCTTTTTAGAATATTAAGTTAGTCAAATGTTACTTATTTAATATATATATATATATATATTTCCATGTATTCAAAAGTGTGAAAGAAAAAAATAAGGATAAGCGATGAAAGCGGAGGACTTCAGTTTGCATTATACTCATGCTTTATATTGTTCATAATGAAAATATTTTCTGATGATGACCTATCAAGAGATTTTTCTTCTTTATCGTGAATGTTCTATTGTGTTCATCTTTTTTTTCTTCATTATCGAATCTTTGGTGCAATATTTTCATATATATATATATATATATATATATATATATATATATGAAAGTACGAACTGTTTTGAATCTTCCGCATAATCGACTGAATATTAAAAATTTGGGAGGAGTGTAATAAAAATTTGGGATTTAATTCTTAAAATTTATCCATTTGTCTTTTTAGAATATTAAGTTAGTCAAATGTTACTTATTTAATTCATACATAATGGTTAATAACCTTATGTATGATATAGAGAGTTCTTTTCGATGAATTTAAAATTAGACGTATAAGCCATCAACAAAACTAGAACATTAATTATCAAATGATAAAATACTCAAGTAAAATAAATAATGGAAAAAATATATTTAAAAAAATTAACTTTTGCAAATGTAAACCTATTGATTAAAAATTCCTTAATTTAGAAATAATTTTTACTAGTTGTTAAACGAAGATTCCTATTCGCATTTCGAGCAAAAATAGTTGTTGATTTATGAAAAAAAAAATATCAACCATGAAATGAATCAATTGAAAGTATGTATATATATATATATATATAACTGTTGTGAATTAATTATTTTTTGAAATTGATAATAATTAAATATAAGATTAATTTTAATTGCATATATAATTATCTTTAATTAATAACTTAATATCAACATACCCTATATATATATATATATATATATATATATACATACTAGGAATTAATAGGTTTTAGTTATGGGGAGACCGCAAGCACTAGCTTTATTAGCTTTGCCCTCGATCCTTGCTTGATTGCAAGGTTCACTTCAGCGGCCGGCGAGTTTACTTTATCGATCTTCATGACTAATTATGCCACACTTTCCAACACAACGAGATCTTAAGATTAAATTCCTCACGGTTTCTAGAATTAATCCGTCTTAATATATAATCTTCTTAATAATATTATCAACTCCAAAAAAGAAGTAGGCATGTTTATATAATGGAAAAAAAAAATGAATTTGCTACATGTTTTTTTAAGGGAGGATAGAATCATCGTTTGATTCATAATGATTCAATTTTGTAATATGATCATCTTCTACCGGTTAACAGGTTGTGTTCGTAAACTATTTTTATTTAAATTAATAAATGAAGTATGCCTCGAACTTTTGTTTTCCCTCTTGTTACGGTAGAGTCAGGATGTATCGTAGGCACCGATCGACCAAGTACTATAACAAGATTCTTAGTGAGATTTGAAAATGATGGATGTAATTTTCATCACTAACATTTCGCTAGAGAGAGAGAGAGAGAGAGAGAGAGAGAGAGAGAGAGAGAGAGAGAGAGAGAGAGAGAGAGAGAGAGAGAGAGAGATGAGCATTCATTAGGAGCTCAAGCGTTGAGATAGGGATTTGCTTGATCGCGTTGCACTCCACGGCGCCGGCCTGCCATGACCACAATAATCTCGTTCACTCTCATGCAATTTAAGGTCACAATTTAAATATGATTAGGGAACTAATTAAGCCATGGAACGCGATTTATGGGCACGCGTGTGACGCAGTTAATTGAACCTAAATTTGTGGCCTTTAATTGCACGATCGAGATCGACGTGCATGATTCGCCAGGCATCGTCCGACGAGCACGCTATCTTTCTTGACCACAACAACAACAACACACTTTTAAATTATACTAAATTAAATTAAATTAAATATGATGTTTTGAATACATTTAAGATTAAAATTTGAAAATATATGAAATATAAAAGCTTTGCAAATAGAATGGAATAAATTGTACAAGCTATTTTATGAATAAAAGAATTAAATAGAAAAAAATGAGGCTCTCTTATGTTGTTTGTATTTTAACGGATCAATTCTAATGTATTAAAATCATTCTAAAATCCAATCGAACTCTAATTTTAAAAATTTTGGAATTAATTTTTTTATCCGAATAAAATTTTCGATTCTTTTCTTAGAATAGAAATGTATAATTAAAAAAAAACTTTCCTCCCCTCGCTCAACCGGTTTGGAATGTTGAACCGGAGCGCCGCCTCCACTCAAGTAGCTCTTGTCTACTGGTTTATTTTTTTTCTTTTGCTCTCGGTCAACAAAACAATGACGTGGTCGGGTGGACCGCATCAGTCCCAAACGTGTCCTTTCCCTAGTGGGTGCAGGCGACCAACCGGACCCCACCATCTACCGCTCCTATTGACGACACTGCCACGCCAGCATCCACCAACTCCTGCGCCAGTCCCGATATCGTAATTTAATCGGAACCAGGGGGGCGATAACACGACCTGTCTGCTTCAGCACGCAAAACGGTCTGACCCGTGGGCTTGGCTCAGTTCACGATGCCACCCAACGACCACCTCCAATTAAACTAAAAAAATTACAATTATTTAACAAATTAGTTAAATTTTGTATTCCAACTTCAAATTCGTAACAAGTGGCAGGATGGATCGTTTTAATAAATTTGTTTTTCGTGGAGGTAATTATTTTTTTTTAAAATAAATAAATAGAGTTACGGCATCCATATGGCGTACGGACTTCCTGTCACGTTTCGAGTGTATTCTAAATTAATATTTAATATTTCAATTAATATTATTTAATTACCATTAGGTAATTAATATTTTAATTCTTGATAAATGATGGATAAAAAATTATTTAATTAAATGGTGCTACCTCTTAAAAAAAAAGTAGCACAAATATTTAATTTTTTAAAAGAAAAGATTTTGTTGGAATTGGCGTCAATTAATCAGACAAAATCTTGTTCATTCACTAGAGATCTCTCGCAGAAAAGAAAAAAAATTGTGGCCTGTGATTTGCCTACTAATTCGTCTATTTAAATTAGGAAGTAAATAAACTCCTCGATTACAATGGGAAATGGACTCCATTTTTTATTGCAATGTCTAATATGTATACTGAATCAAACAATTAATTGATACAAATTGTCTCATGATGTGCTTTATAGGTTCATGTAAGATATATTAATTGGAGGGATTTGGTGAAGAAACTTTCCAGGCCATTACAGTAATAAGTGGAATGGTAAGAAAAAACGGAAAAATCTCCTTTCAAAAAAAAATTAAAATATATATATGAATTTAGTAAGGAGATTTTCGGTTTGAATAAAGAGATTTCTTTCTATTTCTCTCAATTTTCTATATTTTTTTCATTTCTTTTTCTTCACTTGCTTTTACTAAAATATTTCTAGAACTCATATTTTTGTGTTCTTATTAGGAAAAAAGTAAAAAAAAATTAAGAAAAGAAAATAATTCAGTTATTGTCTTGCTAAGATTTCCAACTGAATTGGAATATAACAAAAAAAATCTTTTAACTGTAAGGGTATTAACGTAATTTATCGTTCAGACATTTCTATTTAGCAGCGTTTCGCTTTATTTTTCCCCTTCGTCTTCTCCATTTTTTTTCGCCCACAACTCCGCAGCTCTCTCAGTAGGAAGAACACAATGAGCAGTGCGGCCATGAGGAAGGTGGAGAAGATCCGACAGGCCGTGCAGCTCAAGCAGGTGATGCAGAGGTGGCGGGCGCTCAGCCTCCGGCGCGGCGGCGGCGGCGGCGGCCGCTCCGCCTGGGAGTCCGGCTCCGGCGGGGCCGTCCGGTCGGGGTTCCTTGCCGTGTACGTGGGGCCGGAGCGGCGGCGGTTCGTGATCCCGACCCGGTTCCTGAACATGCCGATGTTTGCGTCGCTCCTGGAGAGGGCGGAGGAGT
Source organism: Pontederia crassipes (assembly GCA_030549335.1). NCBI lineage: Eukaryota > Viridiplantae > Streptophyta > Magnoliopsida > Commelinales > Pontederiaceae > Pontederia > Pontederia crassipes. Next base: position 1,843,117 of record CM060185.1, on the reverse strand, counting down.
ACGGCTTCCAGCCGGCCGGCGGCCTCGAGCTCCCCTGCGACCCGGCGTTCTTCCGCTGGGTCCTGGACGCGCTCGTCCGGGACGAGGACCGGTTCAAGCCGCTCGGTCTCGACGTCCTCCTCGCGCTTTACGCCGACAACAACGCCCGCGCCGGCGCCTGCAAAGAAGCCCGGCGCACCAGCTTCTCGCCGCTGCTTCCGAAAACAAGGGCTTGATCGGCGACGCTTTAGGAGAAGTAACCGAGCCGGTGACGTTCCTTCCTGCTTTCCCTGTACAGTAATGAGAAGGAGATGAGATGAGGAGGAGAAGTGTAGTTCATCCATGAGATCCTAAAAAAATGTGGTCTCAGATGCGATGATGGCTGCCTTTTTTTCCCAAGAACCTTCGGAAAAATCGCCTCTTCGTTTCTTCTCTCTCTCTCTCTAGTTTTATAAGTTTTTTTTTTCTGGAAGTATAATCAGATAATAGGAATGATTATACTGATCCTTTGATGATGATGATGAAGAACTATTTTCAACTTTTTTTTTGTGATGGAGAAATTGCTGCTGCTGCTCTTTCAGAATTCAGAGTTTGTTCTCTATCGTTCATGCCTACTGATTTAATGAACAAAACAATGGAAAAGCGGCAAAGTTTCAAACTTGTACCAGAATGAGAATGCAATAGCCTTTTTCTTGTAGATTAGTATGGAAAAAAGAAGCATCAAATAGCCTTTTTTTTCTATCATTCTATCATTTCCTTTTCAATCTTCTGAATTATTTTGCTCCTAGGAATGTGATGTGCAGAGTGTTGTGGAGCCATACAACCTTAAAAGTTGGATTGTCAACACCTCCCTTAGCTTTTGGCTGCCTGCCCTTTCAGAACAAGTTGCCTATTAGGTTGCGAGATTGGTGTGGGGCACCGGCAGATGAGATTAGTTGTATAGCTGTCAAGCCTTTTTTTTTTTTGTCACTGAGTTGAAGATCCAAATTCCAATTCCAATATGTCGAATACTCAAACTCAAATCTCAACTCTCTATTTCAATCCATAATTCATATTTTTTTAAGAATTGTTTTCTTAGACCTCATTTTTTATCTTTGATTCAAAATATGAACCTTAAATTATCATGAATTTTTTACTTTAATTTTTTCATTTACTTTTAAATTTTCTGTTATTTTTATTTGTTTTCATTTATGAAAAGATTAACTTACTCCTTTATTCAAAACACATCAATAAAAAATTAATCTTGGAGAGAAGATAACTTAGTCTTTTCATAAATGAAAAGAAGAAAAATAATAAAAACTTAATAGAATAGACGGAAAGATTTAAAGTAAAAAATTCGCAATAATTTAGAGATATGAAAAATTAAGTTTAAATATGTTAAATGAAAAAAATCGTAATAATTTAGAATAAGTTTAAGAAAAAAAAATTTTTTGAAAAAAAAAGAAAAAATGTTGGTTGAACTCACGTGAACGAGTAGTGATCACAGAGGGAGTTATATTTATGTTGGTGTGGTCGTTTATATTCCTTTTTCCTTTTGCCATTGCAGAAGAGCTCATAATTTATTGCGGAATAAAACATAAAGGTAAAAGTTGAGACAAGGCAATCTCTACGTGAAATCTTCGCATGCCCCTTTAATGCTTTAGAGAGGTTGAAGTCAAGTTTCTCCAACCATTTGTATTAAAAATTGGTTGGTGCTCACCAACCATCCATACCCCCTGAGCATAATGCACCCTTTTGTTTTTTGGAAGTTTTAATTAATTGTGGTCTTTGTTGGGAATGAATGAGAAACGTTGAAGTTTTGATTGAGGTAACTCTTGTAAGCAAAAATGGGCTCATAATTCATACAAAAAATGGAACAAATCATTGATAAGAGCTTCATACCTTCAAGCATAGAGTAACACTTAAAAGTTTATGCAAACTATCTGCAATATGAGATGTGATGTGTTTGACCGAAAGCTAGAAAGTAGAAACTAAACAAGCAAGTGAAAAGGAATCATTCAGGTTTAGAAATTTTTGGTCCTACCTACATACTAATTTAATTAAAACTAGCTAGATCAGCTATATATAAATTTAGATTAAAATCCGGTATTTATTATGGGCCTCAAAGTGAGCAGCCCAAGTGTGCCTCTTGTAGGCCTCAAAGAAGTGTTCTTTTGGTCATCTGCAAAACTTAATTTTGGGCCTAATTCCAAAGGAGGCCCAATCGTCGGACGGAGCTCTAGAACACACCTGGATTCCTCACGTTGCTCACGAGCAGCAGAAGACTCCAATGGAGTGGACCCTCGTCGCAGGCGATAAAGCGGAAAGCAGCGTCTCTGGTCCGCAATTTCCACGTGAATCCTCCAAAAAGCGCGAGCGACGCCAACTCCCTATAAATATTCTGCTCTGCTCCGTACCCACCACTTCGACCGCCTCCTCCCCCCTCTCCGACGTCCCCCTCCGCGCATTCCCACTCCGACCGGCTCCGCCGATTCCGGAACATCTACCCGGCATTCTGATCTCCTCCTGCGCCACCTCCGGCAATGGATCTCGCTCGGGCGCCGTCGGAGTTCAGCTTCGCGGCCAGTTGCGGTTCTCCTTGGAGGAGGAAGTGGGGAAGCTTTAGCTCGGGCATCCTGCCGAATTGGCAAAGAAGGGTCGATCGCGTTGGGAAGAATTCGACCTTGGTTGCGACGGCCGGTGGGGATTCCACGCGAGCTGACTCCCTGCTCGGCAATGCTCGCGGCCGGAGGGCCGCCGGGGAGGTGGAGACGGCGGTCATTGAGCGGCCGGTCTCGCGTGCGTCCGATATGCTGGATGGGGAACCGGCGCTTCTCGGTGCCACGGTGCGCGACGGTGGCGTCAATTTCGCTATTTATTCTAGCGGCGCTACTGCCGCTTCGCTGTGCCTCTTCACTCTGGCCGATATGAGCGCCGTATGTTTCGTTCCCCTTTTTTACCTTTCTGCAATCTGTAGAATTTTGTACCCAAATAATATGACAATGGACGGTTATAGGCAGCTCCTAGGTCTATGCCACTTTGAAATCACCACTTAAATATTAGTATTATGCACCTAATTTTCTTTGAGAAAATTGTGCATCCTGATTATCCCAAGACAATATACTTACTATGTTTGGACTGAAAGATATTAGTCATATTTGCCGAATATGTATTTTCACTTATGTAATGAAAATTTTGCTGGGATAGAGGAAAATGTGAATGCATCATTAATATGCTTGACATATGTGCGAGTTTGTGACACATTATTTATTGATCAGCTAAGAATTAATCTAATTTAATAAATGAAAATGAGGAGAGTTTGTGAACTCCGCCTATGTTTTATAGCCGGTCCCAAGCCCGGATAAAGGAGGAGGGTTGTGTTAGGCCCCGATAGCCAGCGTAAAACCCTGTCGAATCTCATGAACATGGATCAACGAATATGACGTCGTATGATCCATGTAGCCGACCCCACCTAGTGGGATAAGGCTTTGTTGTTGTTGTTGTTGTAATAAATGAAAATGATAGTGAATTACCCTATACACTGAACTATTATTGTTGTCTGATTGATCTGGTGATCATCCTCTATGAAATTCATCATTTGACTAATATGAGATTCCTATATAGGCATCTTTTATTTTCTGTGAACAAAAAATAAATGTAGACACCTTAGCTTATCATATCTGCAACTTTTTTTTGTGAAAGGGGAAAAGGATGATTGACCAAGTGTTAATTATCTGGATTGATTTGGCAAATTGTACACTGCTATAGAAAGGCAAATTTGTAGCTGATTTTTTTGCAAAATTTGCTCATCGTTCAGATTACAACATTTTTTGGGAGAATAACCCTCCTTCGGAGGTTCTCCATCTTTTGTACTTGGACAGCTCAGGCTGCTACTTTAATATTTAACTAACCATCTTTCAAAAGGTGATAGAAAAGTACCCAATAAAGTTAAAGGAAAATTCTATCGTACTGCAATAAGACCGACAGTGTTATATGGTAGTGAATGTTGGGCTATGAAGGGAAAGTGGGGGTAGCCGAAATGAGGATGTTGAGATGGATGTATGGTCATACAAGATTAGATAAGATTAGGAATGACCATATACGTGAACGAGTCGGAGTGGCTCCTATTAGTGAGAAAATGGTAGAGAATTGTTTGAGATAGTTTGGTCATGTTCAGAGAAGACCATTAGATGCGCCAGTAAGAAGAGTAGATCAAATAATCTGAAGTCCGATTAAAAGAGGGAGAGGGAGGCCGAGGCGGACACTTGGCGAACTAATAGAGCAAGATCTATTGGTGAAATAATATACCGAAAGGTTTGGTTACTAATAGAGCGGAATTACGTCGTATGATCCATGTAGCCGACCCCACCTAGTGGGATAAGGCTTTATTGTTGTTGTTGTTGTTGTAACCATCTTTCAGAAAAAAAGTGTTAATTATCTGAAGCTTTTCCACAGAATTTGGAAATAGTTTTGCATTTTACATTGACTGGAGTATGAAATGCATTTTTGAAATTTCAAGTTACGGGAGTATCATGCATGAAATTCCCTCCATGTAAATTGTCTACAATGATCCAAGTTGTATTATTCTTCATGAAATCTTATTTTCCAAATTTGGAGCAGAAAATAGTGACGAAGGAGATTTCACTCGATCCATTGGTCAACAAGACTGGGAATATATGGCATGTTTTTCTAAAAGGAGATTTTGGAGATATGCTTTATGGTTACAGGTTTGATGGGAAATTTTCTCCTGAAGAAGGACACTACTATGATTACTCCCGAATCTTGCTTGATCCATATGCAAAGGTTTGCCCTCTCACATGACAAACCAGAACTTGGTGTTCAGTCTATATCTGTTCTTCTCTAACATAGTACTCGTCTCTAGCTTTGCTTTAAAAATGCTGTTTTTCTGTTCCATTTTAGCTAATTTAGAGCCATCAGTGCAAGTGATGAACTGTTTTTTTCTAGGCTGTTGTTAGCAGAGGAGACTATGGTGTCATGGGACCTGAAGGTAATTGTTGGCCTCAGATGGCTGGCACGATTCCAATTTACAAGGATGAGGTATCATATGCATCATAAGCACTGTGATAAAATCTTCAAATTGCATTAGTGTAGGACTGATTAAGGAAATTCCTTTTTTGTCCTTGTTTATTCCACTGTTATAGTAGGACGGATGGGGTGTAATAGGTTTCTGTAAATATCTGCATCATTTACTGAATTTGTAAATATTATTCTCAATTGTTTTATTGAGAGCTCTCAGTAGCTGTAAGATATTATTATATCACATATCTATGTTTCCTAACAGACATCAGAACATGGTTATAACTGAACAAGACCTTACACTGATGGAGATATCTTGCATTTATATTATACAAATGAATGTTTCCTCGCCTACACACAGGATATTCATTAACTCAAAAGGGAAATGGTTGACACATTTCACCCCAAAGAATGAGACAATAATAATTGAGTGTTTTAGCTACAACATGACTTCATTGGTCTACCACATTAAGAAAAAATACAGATTAGCACAAGCAATAATTTTCCTATCTACGAAGGCTATATCACTTACTCAAGTGAAGCATTTTACATAGGCCTTTGGTGGAAATGCAGATATTTATGCCTTCTGTAGGAAATTTCCATGTTCTAAACATCATTAAGCTCTATGCACAACGAGCAAAATCTGGAACGGTTACAAAGAAGGTCAACATTCAAATATCATTGATTCAGATAATAGTGATAAGCAACATGCTTACATATATTTTTAGCTGGCAACTTAAATCTCGCATTTATTTAGACTTTCAGGATTTTTTTATTTTATTTAAATATTCATTATCACATTTTATTATGCATCATATTTTTCATATTCAGCTTTGAATTGAATTTAAGATATTTTTGGTACCTAGTTTTTTTGGATGTTGGCGATCTGTTCTCTCTTTAAGGCCTTGCAATATTTTCAGTTTGATTGGGAGGGAGATTTGCCTTTGCAACACCCACAAAAGGATCTCGTAATTTACGAAATGCATGTGCGGGGCTTCACAATGCATGAATCTAGCAAGACAGAGTCTCCTGGAACCTATCTAAGTGCGATAAAGAAACTGGACCACCTAAAGGTAAATGCTTCCCAACAATGGTGGTTACTCTTTCCCGGGCACTAGTTTTTGTTTAGGTTTAGTTTATTACCTTCTATAGAAAGTTACTATATCTGGATTTGAAATAACAATTGTTTGAGAATTTGTGTTCTGTACAGTTATGTTGTGCTGTTTCATTACATTCAGTTCAATAAGAAAACTATAATGTGATACATGTCAAGTTGAGCATCTCTGCTTGGAGACATGCTTATCATGATGAAAGAATGATGTGGAGTTGGAAATGGTATCTGTCTTTCTCTTCGTAGTTTTTTTATGATCTGAGTATGAGTATATATAGATGTGCTTTGGTAGGCCTAAGAAGGCCCTTCAGGAATCAGAATCCAAAATTAGTGGATCCTCATAACAAACATGAACAATTGTGAAGTTTTATGGTTAAATTTGTAGGTCGGTGTCAAAGAAATATCAGCTTTTTCATTGCACAGTGCACAGTGGGAGAAAGTTCGAATGACTTGTACCCTCCACAATTGTTCAACAACAACAACAACAAAGCCTTATCCCACTAGGTGGGGTCGGCTACATGGATCATATGACGCTTCGTTGATCCATGTTCATGAGATTCGATAGGGTTTTACGCTGGCTGTCAGGGCCTAACACAACCCTCCTCCTTTATCCGTGCTTGGGACCGGCTATAAAACATAGGCGGAGTTCCCCTTGACATGCACTTCATTAAATCAATTGATGTCACCCTAATATGTTTCTGATCACAATTGTTCCTTGATAAAAAATCTTGAGCCAAGATTATCAGTTGCGGTAATATTTTAAAAGTAAAAATCACTTGTCTCCCTATTGGCCACGAAAATGTGATACTCAGGTATCCAAAACCCTTAGATGCAGTTTCTTTTATGGAAAGGTGTTGTCTCATAGGCTTTCAACTTTGACCATTTGTCTATTACATAATATTCTTAGTTTTTTCCTTGTTTTGCTCATTGATTTGCTTTTTTATGCACGTTTAACTGATTTTTTTTCTCCACATTCCTGTTTTCTATCTGAGTAATTTTAGCACTACAGGAGCTTGGAGTCAATTGCATAGAGCTTATGCCATGTCATGAGTTTAATGAGCTCGAATACCTCGATCACAGTTCTTCCCTCATTGAGAATAGGTATGTGAATTTTTTTTAAAAAAATGTCGTTTAAGTGCAATTGCGTAAGCTATAATTTTGACTTTTGTGCCAAGCATTTGTGAATATGTATATTCTCCCAATATTACTGGAGTGGTGGATTATGGAGAGGATAACAAGGGTATTGCCATTTGGCATTTTATACTTTCCTTTTCTTTCAACTCAGAGCCTTTACAACAAATTGTCATATTGATAGTTGGTCTTTCTAGTTCTTGGTCTTATTAATCAAAGTGAATCCTTTAATTAATATGCTTTAAACTTTCTACCAGAGAAGTCTTGTAAACTTCTCACAGTTTTTTTTTGTTCCCTGCAATTTCTTTGATCTCATTAGTACTTTGAGAAGCATTTTGGAATTCTGCCACTGAAGCTGTTTTCTGCATTTATATGTTCTCTCTTAAATTGTATTTTCAATCTTCTCAGGCTAAATTTTTGGGGTTACTCAACAATAAACTTCTTTTCACCAATGATAAGATATTCATCTGTTGGTACTGCTAACTATGGTCGTGATGCAATAAAGGAATTTAAGACTTTTGTTCGTGAAGCTCATAAGCGAGGAATTGAGGTAAATCAGAAACTGATACATTTGTTTCATACGTGATCAACTAATTTTCTTGTGCAATCTACTTTAGGTACTCCTGGATGTTGTTTTTAATCATACAGCTGAAGGGAATGAGAAGGGTCCAATATTGTCATTTAGGGGCATTGACAACTGTGCATACTATATGCTTGCACCTAAGGTCAGCTTTCCTTGTGTTATTACGTAGGTTTCTTTCATCTCTGTACCTTGATATAGACTGCTTTTCTTATGTTGGTTTATCGGGAAACTTTCTTTAGCTTGATTTACTTAACTTCATTTCTAAACTCGTTACTATTTTGATATTATCTTCAGTGGTTCATGAATTTCATGTCTCCTCAGGGTGAATATTACAACTATTCTGGATGTGGAAACACCTTCAACTGCAACCATCCAGTGGTTCGGCAATTCATAGTCGACTGTTTAAGGTAAAAATTTCATAACTGAGTTTTATTTCTATTCTATTTTCACAAAGGTATTGTCACATTCACAGTCAAGAATATAATCAATTATGTCTTCAAGGAAAGAAACCAGGATATGGAACTTGTAATTTTCCCACTCACAATAATTTTTATATTGGAATACGCATTAATATGATAACTCGTATCCTTATCAAGAGAGTACTTGTGAACTGAAATATTGTTAAATCACTGGTGATCACACATTTTGTATTGAGATTAACAAAATGGAGCTACTACCGTTAGTCTGTTACCATCTGTTTTATTTGCCTTTTGTTCGTCACTTCGAGTTGAGATTTGCTCCTCCTATTATTATATTGCAGATATTGGGTTACGGAGATGCATGTCGATGGTTTTCGATTTGATCTTGCATCTATTATGACCAGAAGTTGCAGGTTGATTTATTCACAATGTTTTTTTTTTTTTGATATCATATATCAGATATTCTCATGTTTCCATTGCTTTCGCTGAAGCTTCTGGGACCCAATTAATGTATATGGGCATCCAGTAGAAGGTGACATGGTAACAACTGGAACCCCTTTGGGTTGTCCTCCACTCATTGACATGATCAGCAATGACCCTGTTCTCTCAGGAGTCAAGGTAATTCCATCTAGAGTTAAATTTTCGTTAAACAAAGCTTTTCAAGCAAAATTAATGACTTATTAATTGTTTGGATTTTCTTCTCATAATCTTAGCCATTGTTGCATGTCTCTGATATTGAATATAGCTAATTGCTGAAGCATGGGATGCTGGAGGCCTTTACCAAGTTGGAAGCTTTCCTCACTGGGGAATTTGGTCTGAGTGGAATGGGAAGGTCAGTTGCATTTTTTTTTTTTTTTTGAGGAGAAGAAGGATGATCACCAAGTTAGGGTGTCATCCGTAAATATATATATAACTATGATGTGGAAATGTACAAGTGTAAGCCCTCAAGGCGAGGGCACCAAAAAAAGGTCAAAAGTACAGCCACTATCCAACACCCCACTCACGACGAAGGAAAGCGAAGTGGTGTACAATACCATCGACCTGACATCTCTCCCCACCAAAAATAATCCGGTTGCGCTGGAGCCAAATAGCCCATGCACCGGCAAGGAAAGTAGCTAGCAAAACTCTCCGGCGCATACTCCGTCCGCCATGGAGTCTAAGGAACTGCCAAAAAGCCTCTGATGAGTGGAAAGGGCCTCCAACCAAGGCCAACCGTGACCAGACCTCGCGTGACACGATGCAGCCAAAAAATAGGTGTGAGATATCCTCCTCCGCCTCTCCACATAGTACACAGGATGTGTCATCATTGGGTGCCCATCTCGCCCTGTACTGTCTAGTGAGGATCCTGTCGTGCCGCATAAGCCAAGCAAATATCTTGACTTTAAGCGGCACCTGGGTGCGCCATATAAGAGTAAAATCTGCTCGGAGGGCGTCTGAGATCGAGGTGGCTGGCAAAAAGCGGAGATAGATACTACGAGCAGTGAAAGACTCAGATAGCCATACCCATCCGTCTGCCTGGTGAGGATCCGGCTGAATGGGAGCAAGCCGCTGATGGAGGGCCATGAGCTCCGATATGCGCCTCTCGGGAAGAGCTGATCTAAAGGATGGGGTCCAGGAACCGGTGCCAGCACCACCAGCTTCCGACCATGCCACTGCAACTGATGAGTCCGAATGGGCTGCGAGGGTTAGTAGACGGGGGAAAGATGCCGCCAAAGGTCCCCCTGGCAGCCAATCATGATGCCAAAAGGAGAAGACCCCTCACCAGAGCCTAAAGAGGGGACCATGAGCGGGCGGATCAATGGAATAAGAGTAGCAACCCCTCGCCAAAACGCGGATGCCCCCCGGGGGAGAATAGCACGAGAATCCCAGGAGATGTCCTGACCATAACATGTAAAGAAAACTGCCCGACATAAGCTGTCTTGGGGTCCCATGATCCTCCCAACCCACCGAGCCAGGAGGGCCCAGTTGGTGAACCGAAGGTTGCGAACACCGAGGCCACCCCAAGAGGTGGGGCGGCAAATAGTCCGCCAGGATACGAGGTGAATGGAGCGCTGATCTGGGGTGCTCTGCCAAAAAAACCTGCTCCGTAGGGAGTCAATCCGCCTCTGAATCTGTCTAGGCATCCGAAGAACTGACATGTAATATATCGGTAGGGCAGATAGCACCGAACGAAGAACCAATCGGCCCCCATGTGAGAGTAGTCTCGAACTCCAGCCCTGCAGCCTGTGCTCCAGTCTCTCCACAATAGGCGTCCACCCTCGAGAACCAATGTGTCGGTCCGAGAGAGGAAGTCCCAAATAGGTGATCGGTAAAGAGCCAGTCGGGGTGTGGAGCTCAGCCGCGCATGCATCCGCATCCTCGGGAACCATGCCGAAGGGAATGAATGATGACTTGGCATGGTTGATATGCAAACCTGAAGCAGCCCCAAATAAGTTCAGCATGATAGCCAATCTCCGGGCCTCCTGGGTAATGCCCTCGATGAAGAATAAAGTGTCATCTGCATACTGAAGCAGTGGAACTAAACTGTCAGAGAAACCTCTGAAGAGACCCGCCCCACAGGCGGCCTGTGTGCATCTCGCAAGGGCATCAACTGCAAGTACGAAAAGCATCGGGGCAAGTGGACAGCCCTGACGAACCCCTCTGCGGCTGAACCCAATCATCTGCTGCCCTCCCATTGACCAGAACTGAGAATGAAGACGTAGTGATACAACGCTTCATCCAAGCAATCCAGGCCATGGGAAAGCCTCTGACCTGTAGAGAGTGCCATAAGAAAGACCATGAAATCGTGTCGTAGGCTTTAGAAAAGTCGACCTTCCATAAGAAGGCCGGGCATGCAGTCCTCCTCCAATGCGCAGTAATCTCCGCGGCCATGCCATAGCTATCAGTGATGGATCGGCCCTGAGGTCAGTTGCATATTCTTTTAATGTTTCCATGAGTTTTTGAAAGATCTTGCTGAGGTTAAAGAACTTTATAAGGACAACTTGGAGACAGAGAACTGAAACTGAGTAGTTATTCATATATGATCAACTTATATATGCGTGTATATGTATGGACCACTTCGTTGAAAATTGAACACATAATGGCGGTCATGCATGCTTAGGTCAAACAATTTAAACTGAATGAGATTCAAGGTTGCCAACCAAAGACAGATTCCTCAATTCATATTACTAAGGATTCTGATGACAAAAGGCAACTAGCAGATGCATTTCTAATTTTTCTATCAAGCATGTTGATGATTGCCTAGAGATAAGGTGAACAAGGCCTGTTGATCAAGACTGCATCTTTTGTCATAGTATGGTATATATTTATATTCCCCCATCTTCAAGAATGGCATTTGTTTGTTGTTTGAAACAAGGGAAGGTTTTGCCATGTGCACGTACCTCTTGGCCATTTTGTCAATAATATTCGTTCTTTCCAACTTGCATAAACAATCATGACAATGTTTTATCATCCTGGTTTTTTCAGTTTAGTGGTGTACAAAATCTATGATATATGAGATTGGATAATCATCAAGTTTCCTCTTCTTTACTCATCTCTGAACCAAAACCTTTTCATTGAATAAAATCTAGGCTCAAGAAAGATAACCTCATTTCTATACCCAATAGCCGAAAGATGAGCAATGACATTGCCTTTTGATGCTAATGCATGGAAGTGTAGCATAGCTGACACTTTTCCCTACCGAAACTCCTCCAAAGCCCACCCTGAGATCAGATATATCCTCTTTAGGAGTCTACAAAAACCATAGTGCAAACCTGAACTTAGCTCTTAAGAGCCTAGCGGCTAACCTCTTCCTTTGTAGAATAACAAGAATTACATATTATTTCGTCCGGTTATCAAAATTTTCTGACATTTGAAACTAATTGTGCTTGTTGCCCAGATTTTGGAAGAGAAAGAGCTCCCAACAATAACAACAACAAAGCCTTATCCCACTAGGTGGGGTCGGCTACATGGATCATACGACGTCATTCCGCTCTATTAGTAACCAAACTTTTCGGTATATTATTCACCAATAGATCTTGCTCTATTAGTTCGCCAAGTGTCCGCCTTGGCCTCGCTCTCCCTCTTTTAATCGGACTCCAGATTATTTGATCTACTCTTCTTACTGGCGCATCTAATGGTCTTCTCTGAACATGACCAAACCATCTCAAACAATTCTCTACCATTTTCTCGCTAATAGTAGCCACTCCGACTCGGTCACGTATATGGTCATTCCTAATCTTATCTAATCTTGTATGACCACACATCCATCTCAGCATCCTCATTTCGGCTACCCCCACTTTACGTTCATATTGTCCCTTCATAGCCCAACATTCACCATCATATAACACTGTCGGTCTTATAGCAGTACGATAGAATTTCCCTTTAACTTTATTGGGTACTTTTCTATCACAAAGAACTCCAGTGGCTTTCCTCCACTTACACCAACCAGCTTGAATTCTATGATTAACATCGTCATCAATCTCACCATCTTGTCTTACAATTGATCCTAAATATTTAAACTTTGTCTAGATTCAGTCCATGATTTTCACTCAATGTCAAATCCGATTCCTGGAAATCTCAGTACCGGTGGCTCTGATGGTGATGTCTATAAGATAGTCTTGGATCTTTTCCAAGAGCCTGCAAGCCTGTAAGTTATCCACGATTATTTGTGTCCTGTATTTTCACTCTTGGAAAATGAAAGGAAAATGATCTCATCTCTTAATTGTATTCCCTCAAATTTACAGCTCCATGGGTTGTGAATGGGAAAATCAGTTTTACCTTATGTTGCACTATTCTCACAGACAACTAAGGCACATCAAACTGAAAAAAATTGGACCATTCATTAACAATAAGAAAAAATTGACAACTAAATAGTACTACAAAGGAAAAAAAAAATAAGTTATATTGCATTGATTTTGAAATACAAGGTGATATAAGCTAATTAATGATATTTGGCACAATGAGCAGCTATTTCTATTATGCATTAAATCTGAAAATGAAGATAATGCAGTACTAACAAACTAGTACCCTTCTGATATTGTCTAATTTCTTGACAATAAAATTCACCAATAATCTATGCACGGACAACCCAAGCAATTTTATGATGTAATTGTTTTTATAACTTTAAGAAAATTCTTCTCTCGAAAAAAAAGTTCAAGGAATTTCTTCCATATTTCCACAGACACCATGACAGGATGGCACTGATGTTTAAATTTTCCCATTTTACTCTTGCACATTTTTTCACATATTTCCACAGGAAGATTGTGGAGGCTGAGATGGATTTAACAATGGCTAAGAGTCAGGGATACTTGAGACAGAATGCTTCATCCTCTGGGCAAAAACTTCTTGCAGTCATTGGAGTCTATACAGGCTTTGGTAGCCGTCTGAAAAGGAATGTATTCAGGGGTTCCTGGATGCCAAAAGGTTTTTTGGAGTTGCTCCTGAACTCCGCCTATGTTTTATAGCCGGTCCCAAGTCTGGATAAAGGAGGAGGGTTGTGTTAGGCCCCGACAGCCAGCGTAAAACCCTGTCGAATCGCATGAACATGGATCAACGAATAGAATGGCGTCGTATGATCCATGTAGCCGACCCCACCTAGTGGGATAAGGCTTTGTTGTTGTTGTTGTTGTCACTTGAGGAATTATATCCTCCCCTAGTCTAACTTCCAAATCGTCTCTAAGTTGTTTATTTGTGAAATTGCTATGCATATATTCTGTTTTATTCCTACTTAAACGAAAATCCTTTGACTCCAACGTATTTCTCCATATTTCCAATTTTGTATTAATCTCTTCTCTTGAATCCGCTAAAAGTACAAATAGGTTTTAATTTTAATTTTATGTTGGAGAAAAGACAATCAGTTATCCTTCCTGGATCAACTTTTACAATGGAAAATTCTACTGTTGAAATAGATTTTGATGCTAATTTGCCTGTGAATATGGTTGGTAGTGAGCAGAGCAGTAACATAAGTGAAAAGCTTGTTAGATTCAGTCCATCGGATGAATTTCGAGGAAAATGCTATGATAAATACATGCAAAAACGGGATGCAAAACTGCTTGAGGAATGGGGATCAAGAAAGGCTGAAAAAGAAGAAAAAATGAAGGCTATGCATGACAACCTGGAGCGTACCCAAGCTGAGTTAAGGATCAAATTTGCAGGATCTGCTGATAGAAATAGTCATCGTCGAGCAGAGAAGCTGAGATCTTCTAGCGTTCAAGTTCAAGAAACAAAAACAAGGTGTTTACATAAAGTTATTAGATTATGGATTTTTTGTTTCAGGTTGTGAACTGTTTTTATGGGTAGTTATATTTTAGCCAATTATTGATCTCATCCTTAGATGAGATCAACAAAAACTCCGCCTATGTTTTATAGCCGGTCCCAAGCCCAGATAAAGGAGGAGGGTTGTGTTAGGCCCCGACAGCCAGCGTAAAACCCTGTCGAATCTCATGAACATGGATCAACGAAGCGTCGTATGATCCATGTAGCCGACCCCACCTAGTGGGATAAGGTTTTGTTGTTGTTGTTGTTGTTGTCTCGTGTTGGTCTATATGTTTAGAATTCTTGATTCTGTATTCTCCTTTTAATTTTGCGTAACAGTATTCTGCCATACATAGTGAAAAGAAAGCAAGCATTTATATTGACTTTAATTCCCATCTCATTTTTCAGTACCGTGACATAGTGCGGCAATTTATAAAAGGCACAGATGGATTTGCTGGAGATTTCGCTCAATGTCTTTGTGGGAGTCCAAACATATATCAGGTATTAGTTATGTTACTGCTAATCAAAAAAGGTAATCTTACTGCTAAGAAGTAATATAGTTGCTTCAGTTTTTTCACTGGATCTTCTGAAAAGTTTGATAAAATTGTCAATTGGCATGAGATGATTATAAATCAGAAGCAATATAGATAATCTTAATTCACTTGTTCCATTTGTATTCTTTAAGTTGTTGGAAGAATCTGATGCACAATTCTTAAACTGAATTCCTTTCAATATCTTAGCTGGATTGTGTAAGGGGTGTCAACTTCTCATAATCATTTTGCCGTCCTGGCACCTCTACATTTTGCTGTTCTGCATTACTAGATTACACGAGCAATCATATAGCATCAATATTAGGTGTCTTTACGTTTTGTTAGGATATCTTGTCATTCAACGCAGTAGTATCTCATAAATAGTTACATTTACTCTTGCACATGGCATTGTTTCTCATTAGGTGTCTTTACTTGCTTACTCTTGTTTTTATGTACCTTGTATTGTTTGCTGGTATTACCCACAGGCAGGAGCAAGGAATCCATGGCATAGTATCAATTTCATTTGTGCACATGATGGATTTACCCTGGCCGACCTTGTGACATACAATAATAAGTATAATTTATCTAATGGGGAAGACAATAGAGATGGAGAGAATCATAACCTCAGCTGGAATTGTGGGGAGGTAAATGCTTCTGCAAGTTCTTTGCATCTTTAATCTGCCTGCATTGTCACATGACTCTCAGCCTCTTTATGCATTTTCTTCCGTCGAACCGCAAATACCTTATGATAGAACTTTTTTATCATTTCATATTTTTCCACTTCATGATATGGTCATTTAATATTTGATAAAAGAGAGAAACCTTAGGAGGTCGTTTGGAAACAGAATCGTGGTTCCTCTTAAGTTCCTCGTGCATAGTTGAATTGATAGATTAGTTCGGAGTGTGTTTGGTTGGAGTGGAATTTGATGATGAGGAATAAGGTGGTTGATGTGATGGGAAAAAGTAGATGTGATGGATTAATTTTGGATGAATTTTGAATTAAAAATAATTATTATAATTATGAAGTATAATTTTATTATTAATTAAAATAAAATTGTAAAATAAAAAATTTTTATGGAAAGAAGTTTGTTAAAAATTATATTATTTAAATATAAAAAAATCATTTTTAAAATTAATTTTATTTAATAAAATATTAAATTTTTTTAATGAAAAAATAGGTAATAAATAATATTATATTAAACACATTAAAATTATTTTATATCTATTAAATATTTTTTTTAGTGAAGATAGTGTGTGAAGAAAAAAGAAAAGAAAAGAAAATAAACTTTGAAAAAAAACAAATGTCACATCAACACCAAAACCAAAAAAAAAAAATGGGGCAACCTTCGGCTGGAGTGATAAAATGGGGGTCACGTGACCCCGATTCCACCAGCTTTGTTCTCGCCCCGGAATCGAATTCCGGAGCGGTGTTTGGCGGAACCGGACGGAACAAAGTCGCGGTTCCCGTCCGGTTCCCCAACCAAACGATCCCTAGAGAAAAAAATAGACAAGAAAGACTACGTGCCTGTTACATTTTTTTTTTTTTTTTTTGCACTTGTAATTTTGATCTTTGACGACTTGGCTTTACCGCAGGAAGGCGAATTGGTAAGCGTATCTGTCAAGAGGTTGAGAAGAAGGCAGATGCGGAATTTTTTTCTCTGCCTCATGGTTTCTCAGGTAAGATCATCTTCTTTATTCCATTTATGCCCGCTCCAGTATTACTAACTGTTACCCAAGTGATTAGAAACTTATGTTGGTCGATCATTCAAATATCATCATAATACAGTAATATGCTTCATTAGTTTTTTCCATTATTTATTCAGAAGAAAGTAACATGTCTTCATGTATGGATGCTGGTGACAAAGAATCATGTTATTTTTAAATTTAGTCCATTCGGATTTAGGGTAGGTCCAGATAATAGTATCACAAGCTGGAGCAACTAAACTCGTGCAATCTGAAGTCCATTTTGCTTCCGTTCGATAGTTCACACTCAAATTGTATGTCAACAGGGCGTTCCCATGATTTACATGGGAGATGAATATGGCCACACGAAAGGAGGCAACAACAACACGTACTGCCATGATAATTTTGTAAGTTTAAATCCGTTTCCCTCCCTTCATTCACGTGTATGCTGATTCTGCTCACACACTCCATCCATTGACAAATGCAGATAAACTATTTTCGGTGGGATAAGAAGGAAGAATCGTCGTCAGACTTCTACAGATTCTGTCGCCTGATGACCAAGTTCCGCAGGTAAAGCGCCACAGCCCAAATTCTGTAATCCTCTTCCACACAGTGTTGTCTTAGGTATAAATATGATAAGATCGTCCTTAAAATGCAGCGAGTGCGAGTCCCTTGGACTAGATGAGTTCCCCACGGGCGAGCAACTGCAGTGGCATGGCCACCAAGCTGGAATGCCGGATTGGTCTGAATCCAGTCGTTTTGTGGCTTTCACCATGGTAGCTAATAAAAACATCCTTATCCATTACTACTTTGCTCCAGTAAACTGTCTGAATAGAATTGAGAATCAACTCCATTTGCTTAATGCGAGCAGATTGACGCTGTGAAGGGAGAAATCTACGTCGCCTTCAACACCAGCCATCTTCCGGCGACGGTCAAGCTGCCTCAGCGCCCAGGCTCCCGGTGGGCGCCTCTCGTGGACACAAGCAAACCTGCACCATACGACTTCCTCTCCGACGACCTTCCTGACAGGGACATTGCGGCCAAGCAATACGCCAATTTTCTAGACTCGAACCTGTACCCCATGCTCAGCTACTCTTCTGTCATCTTAATACTCCAACCAGATGCTTAACTATTTATGATGAGCACTGGTATATAAGAAATAGAAGTATATCATCATAGTTTTAGCTACCTCAATTTCCAGAGAACAAAGGTAAAAAAGGAATAGTGAAGAACATAGATGACATAAAGGCACAACAGAGAGAGAGAGAGAGAGAGAGAGAGAGAGAGAGAGAGAAGAATGGTTTAAGCAGAGGACGGGGAGCTGTTTGTGGCGACCCTGACGGCGTTCCACACGCCGCGGAGGCCGCCGAGGACGCCTGGGAGCGCTGCCCCGATGCCTTGGAGGAGAGCGCCGGAGGCCACGCCGATGGCGAGGGACTGGCCGAAGCCGGGCTTGGAGTCGAGCTTCATCTCGAGGATGGCGAGGCGGGTGTTGGCGTTGTCGAGCTTGCGGAGGGAGTCGGCGGCGAAGCGGTCCTTCTTGCCGCGGCCGGAGACGAGGGACTTGTAGAGGAGGGCCTGCAGCTCCCCGATGGCCTTGACGGCGGCGTCGCGAGTCTGGAGCCCCTCCGACTCGTAGTGCGCCAAGATCTCCTCCGGCCCCGGCGGACGCTTTTTTCCGGCCTTGTTATCGTTACCTCCTGCGGCGGCTGCGAGAGTGGGGCGAGGGGGAGGACCGTTGGGTGGTGGAGGGCGTTGCATCTTCGAACGGGCTTTCAGCACGGGGAGAGCTCGAGTGATGCGGTAGTTGTTAGTGACTGGGAACGACGAGGATAAGATGATTAGGGTTTTAGTCGGGGCAGGCCAAAAGGAGGCTGCACTTAGAGCGTTCAATTGTGGGGGTTGGGTCCGAACCCGATAATTCCGACCTTAGCTTTAGGTATCGCTTAGTTTGGACGGGACGCGAGTTGCATTGGGTTCGGATACGTTTCGACTAAATTGAAGCCATAACGGCAGGACTCTAGGGCCCAAGGCAAAATTGGGAGTTTGGAATATCTCGGCTCTAGCGTTTCCTGTTTGGCGTCCAATGAAAATAAAACTGAGTTTTAAAATTCCAATAGGATTTCAAAAATCAGAAAGTGATTCCTTTAGAGATTATTTTCCATTAATCGATTTGATTTGAATAGTTTGGATAAATCACAGTTTTTGGTGGACCCCACAATGCAAAGAAGAAAAGAAAAATAAAATGTAGCCTAATGAATGTCAGCTTTTGGTGGCCCTCACGTTGCAAAAGAAAAAAAACTGAGCTTTGACTTAAGTTTCTTGTTCGTAGGAAAAGACGGTTTTCTTTAGAAATTGCGCCAATGTATTTTTCCTTCCAAATAAGTAAAACGAATTCTTTTCGATTTTAAAAAACTGAGCTTTTTTTTCTCTTGAAGTCACTTTTTTTTTATTTCGTTTTTCTTTTTTTCTTTTCTTATTTTCTCTCTCTCACATCTTGCACTACTCTTATAAAATAATTTATTTATTATATAAAAATATTTATAATAAATTATTAATATAATATTATTTATTACTTATTCTTTTATTAAAAATTTTAATATTTTGTTAATTATACTTAATTTTTAAAAAAATAAATTTAAATACTATATTTTTTATCAATTTTTTCCATAAAAATTATTTATAAATTTTATTTTTATTAACAATAAAATTATACTTTATAATTGTAATTATTATTTTTAAATTTAAAATCCACCAAATTCATTCATCACATTACTTTTTTTTCGTCATATCAACTTTCTATTTTCTCATCATTACATTTCACTCCATCTAAACACATAACTACGCTATTAATTTAACTATTCATTGAGAATTTATGAGGAACTATAGTTTTATTTTCGATAAAAACACGAGTACCAAGATAATTTTTTTATAACTTGAAATAACGTGTTAAATAGTTAGTGCCCTTAATATTACACCCAAAATTTTAATGTCACTCCATTTTCCTTTAATTTTTTACTATGATAGCATTGGAAAAATAAAAAAGCTAATGTTTTATAATAATCTCTCTTCGTTATAAAATTCTTTAAAATTTAGTCAGTATTATATCTTAAATAGATTACTATTACTCAGAAGAAAATGTTAGTTCAACTAATATTAAATATTCATTGTTAAAAATAAAATATAAAGGCATATCATTCCATAAGTTTCTTAAGAACTAATTTAATTACCTAATTATATTATATATAAGATGTACTAATAATTAAAATCTAATGACTTTCATGATTCACAGAGAAAATAATAAATTCTTGCATGATAAGTGATCATTGTTAAACAAAAGTTAAGGGGATAAAATAGTAAAAAAAAGTGACATTAAGATTTGGGGAAATATCATTTAAAAGACATCCTAAATAATATGGGAAATCCAGTATCGTAGATCCACAAGCTAAGTTTAAATACCCAGTTTGGCATCACAGAGGAACAGAAAAAAAAAAATCTCATCCATGTTCTCATGGTGGGAACACCAAGATTGTAGTGACATCAAGAACATAAAAAAAAATCCTTATTTCTATCATCCATCATTATCGTAGAACATGTTCGCAAATGTTTTAAAATAAGGCTTCTAGTTTCCATACTACCCCCAATCCAAACGATGTGATATATTCACCTAAAACAAAGTCATGCTTACACATTAGACAAGATGGATGTGCCTTGGGGTCCGGGGCTCTCCACGGGAACTGTCGAATTATTTTACTTATAAACTTTCTTATTTTAGTCTACTTTTCTAAATTAGACTCGGATGAATAATGTAATAGACAATGTTGTAATATGCAATTTAAAAAGTGCACCTCCTAACTTATTTTCTAGATCACATATAATAAATTTACCACCTAAAATGATGATACATTAGAAAAGACAAACCTTTGTAATCATTTTATTTTTTTAACAAAAATTACAATACTTCCGTATGACACCACAAAAGAGCGTGTCAAAATAAGCATTCCGCCTAAACGCCCATTTATTTTGAAATCAAACGTCCAATAAATCATGATATCTAATAAGTAACTAGTGAAAGCCCTTGCACTTCGTGCAATTTAAATCATTATAATATATATTAATAATAAATGTGTTTTTATAATAAAAGATATTTTTATATAATTATTCTAATTTTTATTACATAAAGTTTTAGTATATAATATTATTACTAAATAAATATGTATTTTTTATTATAAGAAATATGTAAATAAAATTTTATATTTCTATGTTGAATTTTAAAAATATAAGATAGCTTGTATTTGATATATTAGCTATAATCTGGCTTTCATAAACGTGTGCCCAATTTAAGTTTCAAAAATGTGTTTGCAACAAAATTTATTTTAAGGTGTAATTTTTAATGAAGGTCAATTTTATTTGACCGAGTTAGAAAAAAAATGTTCATACGTATAAATATTTTTTAAGGATGGACAATATTTATTTGGCTAATTTTTTATTGTGACATGACATGATAGATATTAATAACTAAATCATGATTTTATCAACAAACGCCTAACACTTATATGATGCAAAAATAATCATATATGATAAATTTAAAGGAAAAATAAAGTAACATTGATCACATTGAGGAAACGTATGTGATAGTTAAAATAGATGGAAAAATAAAATGAAAGTAGAAGGACCCATAGTTTTTCGAAAAAAAGGAGGAAGGCGAACACACACACAAAAAAGATGATGGAAATATTAGGAGTGAAGTAAAATGCATAACACGACTTATTTTATGTAAGGAAATACTTAAGACTAATTTTGTTGAATGGGACAAACTATAAGACCACGCTTACTGCAACTCGTCCACTCACAAATTAATTATGAAGGATAGGGAAGAAAGTGGAGGAGCGAGGTGATGTATGGGCTCTCGTGTCGCTGCTGTGGAGGAAGTCAAGACAAAAAAGGGATGATAGAGAATTAAAAAAAAATTGATGTTCTTTTTTACAGCCCTTTTAAAACTAATCAAAACGATAACTGAATGCTGTTAAATAAATAGAGCATCCAAAAGTTGAAATGCGTGTAGAAAAAAAGGAGAAAAAAGAAAAGAAAATAGAGAAAGGAAAGAAGGGCTTTTGCTACGGAAGTAACTGCTATAATGGTAACATCACAATAAATGTGGAGGATATGTAACCTCTATCAAATTGATTAGTGATAATAATGAGGTAATTGCAACAATAGAAGTCAATTTACCATTAAGTTGTACATGATAGATTAATGAACCATAATGGATTTAAAAATGCAAATGAATGAAGAGAGATAAAGAGATTATACAATGATTTTTGTGTGTATTTAAGAGAGATAGAGAAAGAGAGAGAATCATATTCATGAATAAATAATTAAAACTTGAAATCATTGTAGAAAAAGAAATAATCTGATATGAAAAAT
The DNA here is from genome assembly GCA_030549335.1 of Pontederia crassipes. NCBI lineage: Eukaryota > Viridiplantae > Streptophyta > Magnoliopsida > Commelinales > Pontederiaceae > Pontederia > Pontederia crassipes. The sequence continues at coordinate 1,821,004 of CM060185.1, read as the reverse complement.
ATTATACAATTAAAACTTCAATTCATAGATAGAAAATCATTGCATATTAGGATTAGTTGCGTCCATTTACCTAAAAAATATGCGGGAGACGAAGGTGTGCACACTATAAAATTTATCTTGCTATTTTCTTCATTTTCTCGTTCATCATGGTTGTTGAGGTTTCTATTTATACTTATGTAAATGGACGTTAGATTTTTGTTCGGTAGGCCAATAGACATTAAGCTTTTAATGTATGTGTGTTTGTCATCGTGATATGTTAGTACTGGTACTCATGCGCTTGTTGCACTTCAAAATTAAGTTATACAAATATTTATTATTGTTATATGAGGGGAATTAAAATAATGAGAGAAATGATTACTGTTTTGAGTCCGTGTGGTGTGATTTTTTCAACTGTCAATATAATAAATTGGTAAATTAATAATATTAAATGGTATTAGAAATGGTATTAGTGGCTCCTTATGTATTGAATGCAAATTAGATAACTGAATACTTTTAAGTCTTAAATTGTTAAAAAATGAGAAAAAAATATTAACAATGATGAGATGTGAGAAGTTTGAAATGTTTATTTGAGTTCAGCTCTATATATATATATTTCTCACCTTTTCCTTTTTAAATATTTAAAAAAGGATTACTTAATATAAGAATTGATCAAAGTGGGATGATATCTAAGTTAATGTCTTCATAAAAAAAATGGGATAAATGTGAAACGTATGAGACTTCGGTGAGGAAAAAGCATACTTAATTGCATATCGCAAGAAAGAGGGAATAAAAAAATTAAAAGAATCCTAAAAAGAGATAAATCCAAATCGTGAAAGGAGAAAGCATGGAAATGGCCAACTTATAAGATATGATTTTTTACCCTTCAAATTTGGAAATTAATTGACTATCTTTTATGGAAATGAAACGGTTGCATTCATTTTAGGTGGTTGTTTTTGAAATTTATGTCATTTAATATTCTAATTAAACGACAATAGATAACTTAATGGTTATAATATATATAAAAACTCAAAAAATTATGAAGAAAGAAAAAGGGGAAAGATGTGTTGAGAATGATTTGAAAGCATCAGCGTTATATATATATATATATTTCATAAAACACAATAAAAGAGCTTGTCCAGGGGAAAAATGACGCATGACGCCGTGATTCTGTGTAATATAATGACTTTGTATTACGAATATCGTGGGCGTACCTTCAAAGCAACGAGCATATCCTTATGTCACTGGCGATCTGAATCTGACAAATCAAGGACATCTCTTCGAACCAAAAAGCACTTTGAAGATGCATTAAACTCATTAAATCCTTACCAGATGTTCAAGTTTATATCTAATATTCTGATATACCATAAGCAATATTTAATAATTTAATAAAGTTTCAAAAAACAATCATGAATTTCTATTAACAAGACGAATAAGAGAAATGATGTCTTGTAGTCTTAGAAGTTATTTTTTATCATGAATTTTTGGTATTTCGCCACAGTTGTTGTCATTATACAAAGAGATACTGCGTTGCGTGCATCAATATCTTTTTTTTTTCCGGTGGGGAGCGCACATCAATATTTTGATAAACGAGTTCCAACCGTGATACGAGGACTTGCCTGGGTTTAATTGCAAATGGCAGTTTGCCAAAACCCATCATTTTTTTCCTCCCATGCATATACAACTACAAGCGCAACTAAAACTCGTCCGGAAATCTTGCACATGTTTAACTTCTGGAGTCGCATACAACACAAGCAGACTGGATGCTATAGCATGCTCGAGTCGGCTTCTACCTGAAAACAAGGTAAACACAGTGTCAGGTGCATCACAAGGATCAAAATGAGGTAAGCCAAATATTCTAGGTCGGAAAACGACGTACCTTCTTCAGGTGATTCGTCAGAGCATTTTGCAGCAATTTTTTTAATCGAACACACTGATCAACCATATGTCCAGAACGTCTAATATCCTCAAGTTGTCCCCATAACCTATCAATAGCGGTGTATGGAAACCAAATAGCTGACATCTTTTTGCGATTCATTATATCGGCTGGTCTCTGCAAATGGATCAATAGTGTCAATAGTATAGTCGAATAGTGAATATGATGATGCACATGATCATCTATGACGAAACTGAATTTAACTTGTATAAGATATAAGTGATGGATAGAAGATTTACCAAGGAAGCAAAAGACTCGAGGTACTCCAGCAACAAATTTGTAGCTTCTGCATGTCGACCGTAGTCCACATAGAGCCTGAACAAGGTTTCAGGATCTGCTTCCCGGCCAGTCATGCCCCAACATGTTGCTCTTCGACCACCCTGGTAATCAATGTTTTCCAAGATAAAGGTTAGCAGCAAAAAGAGGACAATTTTCTTAAGAGGAAAGAAGACAAAACCCACAATGCTAAGAGTCTGCCTAACATGCGCATGTGCCAAGTTCACCTGCTTCCATAAGAATGATGTTTCCATAGCTCAAATGTGTCACCCAACTCTCAAAAAATGTGTGACCAAACAGTCTGAATTTTTCTTTTATTATTTTTTCCCTAGGACCATTCACCAGAATAGCAACTTAACCATATGCATCAAGGTTCCACCCAAGATATTAATCTAGAAATGTCACTCGATAGTGCTACAGTAAATCACTTGAATGAGATAAGTTGTTTTCTGAGACTGAGGTACATATATAAGATCTTTTAGATGTCCAGTGAAGAAAAAAATCACATATATATAAATTAGAACAAGAACAAGGTTGTCCCCAAGCACCGTTAAAAAACATGACCAATAACGTTTTTAGCTGACCTACTAGAATGATAAACCAGAGGCCGCAATCCATTACCTTGAACATATGAACTAGCCAAAGGGGCAGCTCAATCTGATGGTCAGTATACAGAAGTGTTTCAGCCACAGTAACTGGTAACCTTGAATGCAATTCTTTATATTTCTCCTGTTTGACATTCAAAATTATTAGATATAATATATATATGGCTCTCAATATAATATATATATATGACAACAGAAAATATCAGCCTTCATAAGAAAAAAGGTTTATCTATAAGTACGACATATCCAAGGAATTAGAAAAATGGATCAAAAGACTTGAACAAGGCTAGAAAGGAGCTACTGATACATACAAGATAAAGCTCTAGTGTGTCCCACTCTCCATTTCCCTGTAACTCGTTACTTGCAGGGTTAGGACTAGTCATGCCATCACCACACATATCATCCTCAGAAAATGTTAAGAGAAGGTTACCTGTCTTGGCACTGCTTCTGCAATAAATGAATAGAAACAACTTAGAAATGATGAGCTGTATTACAGAAAAAAAAACTAGTATAGTTCTGAAAATTAGAAAAACAAAACATGATTGAGATATTTTTTTGATAAAGAACATGATTGAGATATTAGGGGAACACTAGCGAACCCAAGTATGATATTGTTCCCAGCTCACCCTTTAAATGAATGGCCAACTCTATTTGGACAACATTTCTGAGACATTGCAACAAAAACTCGTTCGAGTTCCCTGCAAAACATTGACTGTTAGTTCATGTTGTCAATAGAAAAAAAACGTTCCAACAATTACTAAATTTAGAATGCATAACTCTTACCGTTTTAACTCTGAACCCTTCCAAAATTTTATTATTATAGTAAATGCCATGTCATAGAAGCTTTGCTGAATCAAAACATCTACAAGATTTTGAAGTGTTTGACTTCCTGAAAGACGGATATAAGATGAACTAGTTTCAGTGCCATCCAGATTCTATCACATTTGCCCATAAGATAGGACTATCAGGGTAAACTTTGAGAGATAAATCAGATACCTGTAAACTTAAATTTATCATTCAGAAGAGAAAGAAGATGTTCTGCTGATGTTAGCAAATACTCCTTCTCAAGCATCTCAACATCAATACAAGACTGTGTTATCCACAACTGTGGTAGAAGACCAACGGCAGCTGCAAGAAAACACAGAACTTCTCATAATTCCTAATGTCTCAAAAATGTAAATAAATGTTAAGGCCTCCTCAGAAAAAAAAGGTAAATAAATGCTAAGGTTGTAAGATAAAGAGAATGTGAAGAGAGATATAGTGATATACGTACAACTTTGCGTGATACCTCGAGGCTTCTTATTAGGTGAACCTACATGGTTGTCATAGTTATGACCATATTGAGGTTCAATCCAAGCATAAGTACGGTCAACAAGTTGAAGAGCATTAATTGTGGTGGATAATGCATGTAATCTCTCCTGTAAGGCTGCAGAAACTTGGTTGGGCACATCCAAGGATACTTCGTTTTTCAATCTAACTGAATACCTATACATGTAGCTAGCCGCCTTTCTCCAATTATTTCGATGAGCCTCAAAAGCAAACAGCAGTTTGTATATGTTCAGCTTGGAAAAAATATCCGATCGTTCAGCCTGCCAGATTCAATGGAACAGATTCCTTGAGCTAGAACATGGAAAATTCTTCGATGTGAAATTAATCACGTGGATTTAGAAGTAAATATATAGGGAGAGAAATTACACCTTCCAGACAAGCTCCTGTTCCACCTTGTCCATTAATCCTACAAATGGCAGCTTACCATCACACAGGACCTACAGGAATCCATTGATAACACAAATTCATATGAAAAAGAATTGAAACTGCCCACAGGCACATTCTATATATCAGTATCTCTCAAAAACAATTCACCAGAAAAAGGTATCTCTAGGAAAAAGATATCAGTGTCTGAAAATGCAGAAGAAGACAGTCCTACAATAATTGATCAAGTAAAGCAGACTAAAGAAAACAATGATCATTGTAAAATAATGAGTTGCAAGTAGAATAAATTGATCATAGCAGCACAATATATGTGAATGTTTACAATTTTAATGATGTCAGGAGGCAAGACTAAAGATAATCTCAATTCAAAAGGCCCTGGATTCAAGGACTAAGGGAATGATGCCCCCCAACTTCAGGGATAGTGAGTAGCTTGCATTCCAACACATTTATCATGGGTGACGGGATATGGGGGCCTGAAAGTTAGGGTGTGATGCAACCCACGACCCACGACCGTCTCCGGCAGCCCCTGCCGGCGGCGCCACCAGCCGTCTCCGACATTCCCTGTCGGAGGCTCCACCTTCCACATCTCCGGCAACCTGTGACGGAGGCGCAGGATCCCTCTCATCGCACAGTCACGCACGATGCGGCCCCGACTCCAGCATCTGCGTGATGGGTGGACAGCCATCTCCCGTTCACGATCTGTCTCGCAGGCCGGCCACTCATTGCTTTCACTGTCTGGGCGAAGGACACTTCGCTCGATCATGCGCTGCTCCCGTTCGCTGTCTAGAATGCAAACAGGATGGCCACCGGAGGGCCCTCTGCCCTCAAGCTCAACGGCGGCGATCTGCCACGCCGATGCCTACCTCTCCTCTGCTCGATAACGCTGAGGGATACGCGCCGCCGCCTGCTGTAACCGTCCCCTGGTCGGTGCAGATGCAGAGCGCCAAAGAGTTCCTACTTTTGTGTCTGGTCGGCGAATCGATCGGTGGATCCCCGGACCTGCCGGCCCTTCGCACGGCCATCGTCGCGAGTGTTGGTGCCTCGCCGCCCTTCCACCTTAGCTGCATAACGCCGGCGACATGGTTGCTGGTCCCGGGCTCCCCTCAGCAGCGCGAGACTGCTGGCGATGGCATCCCCTGTCTCGCCGGCATGCCGCGTCCAGTGGCGCCCCTGGAAGGAGAGTGACGGTGCAGTGCCTGTGCCGACGCGCAACAGGGCTGTCATCGACATCCTTGGCCTCCCTCTCCACCTTCTGCTGCCTGATGTCGTCGCGGCGGTCATACGCTCATTCGGCTGTCCGCTGTCGCTCTCCCTGCCGGCGATGGGTTCGCCTGACCTATCGGCCGTCTCGGCAGAGGTGGCGATGCAGCCTGGCGTACCCATTCCCCCGACCGTCACCCTTCACTGTGGCACCGCGTCCTTCCTGCTACGGCTCCGGCGTCACGCTGCTACAGCCTCGTGGGCTGACGTCGGTGGCGGCGGTGCTGCACCACTGGAGCAAGGCCGGACATCGCCCATCGAAGAGCACAATGGGGCACGTGAGAGGTTGTACGGCCTGACTTCAATTCAAAACACTGTGCATGCTACAGTGTCAGCTGCCGTACCCGGAACAGCTGTCGGGCATCTGAGCCGGCCCCCTCCCCCACCCACTATCATCCCTCAACCACCCCATCAAGCCACAGCTACCCGTGTCATCAACTCATCTTGCCAACTCAGCTCCTTCCCACCACGTCAGCCCCCCAGCCCCCACACTCAACACCCCTCCAAACCCCATGATCGGACCACCCGGCGCAACCCAATGCCACCCGGACCGGGCTCCCCCCCCTCCCATCAACCCGGGCCGGACCTCCACTCCTCCCTCCCTCGACGCTCTCTCTTCCGGCGGCTCCACTGACGTCGGCCCATCTTTCCGGCGAGTCACTACCCCCAACCCACTCCCTTCACCAGCCTCCCGGCAGCAGCCACTCTCATCCCCCCTAGAGGTGGACGCCGGGCGGCGTCCACAAGAGTCTATGGTCGCCGCCGCCGTGCAGACGCCACTAACGCCGCCGCGCCACCGGAAGCCACCGCCGCGCCACTAGAAGCCACCGCGGCAATCATGTCCCAGGAGACCCAGGGGTCCTCGGCGAGCAGGACACCCCTTCCTCCTCCCCCTCCGGCGTTACCCATGATGCCTCTGGAGACGCCCCCGGAGGTCGACCATACGGCGAGCGAGCCCTCTCTCCTTCCGGGTCGTTCGGACGCTGATGTTCTGGACGTCGCTGCCCGGGCCGGCTTTCGCCTGTCTAGGCGACAACCCCGCCCGCGGCCAGAGGCGCGCCGGAGGCCACTGGGAATTCACCGCCCCTCCCAGCGGTTTCTGGTGCTCTCTCGGGGCGGCTCCAGGCGGCGTGCAGTAGTGGGTCGAAGTTCACCCACGGGCGGGATGACTACAGTTTCCCTATGAAGATTCTCACATGGAATGTTCGTGGCCTTGGGGACACGGGGAGGCGTCGAACCCTTGGCCATTATCTGCGGGAATGGGAGGTCGATGTGGTCTTCCTCCAGGAGACTAAGCTTATGGAGTGCAGCACTAAGATGTGGGAGCAGATTGGTGGCACTCGGCTCACCCAGCACATTTGCCTTGGCTCGGTGGGGCAATCGGGGGGTTGTATCATCGGGTGGCGGGCTGACCAGTTCACCCTTGTGGATTCCTGGACTGCCCGTTTCTCGATGACGGCCCACGTGAGGCGCAGCTCTGATGGTTCAGCCTATCTCTTATCATGTATATATGGCCCTTGTTCGGGCTCTCTTCGGCCGGTTCTCTGGGAGGAGTTATCGGCGGCCCGCCTCCATCTTCCTGATGGCCGATGGTTGATTGGTGGCGACTTCTACACTGGACATGGATGATCGTCCTTCCAAACGACAGGGGAGAGACCTTGGGGCTGAGGAGTTCAGAGACTTTATTGACTCCCAGTCGTTGTCGGATCTCCCGGCAGCGAACTGCCGTTTCACCTGGCGGAGCACGGCGGCTCCCTCGTCGAGATCCCGGCTTGACAGATTCCTCGGCTCATTGGAGCTGGTGGAGGCGCACCAGCTTTCGGCTGTTCAGGCTATGGACCGACCATTCTCGGATCACACACCTCTTTTGTGGAGATCCGGAGATGGGCAGCATCTGCGTTCCATCTTCCGATTTGAGAGGTCATGGCTTTTAGAGGAGGGGTTCAGACAGGCGGTGGCCGATCATTGGCGAAGTGTTCCGGCTTCAGACTCTGCCTCGCGAACCCTCGCTGATAGGCTTTACAGCCTTAGGCATTTCCTTCTGGACCGCCGGAGGCAGATCCGGACGGATTGGGAGGATCGGGAGGTACGAAGGACCGAGGCTTTGGGGATCATTGCCCGGCCTGATCGGAAGGACTCCCGCCACCTCACGGAGGCCAAGGTGGACCAGCGCAGGTGGGCCCAGGTGACCATACAGTTGGAGGACAGGTTGGTGGAGATTCAGTGGAGGTAGCGCTCCCGGCAAACCTGGCTTCAGGAGGGAGATGCCAACACTCGTTTCTTCCACCTGTATGCGAGCTCGCGGCGGCGGGCTAATCGGATTGACCAACTGGAGGTGATGGGCCAGTGGATCACCGGTCATCACCGCATTGGGACTGCCATTGCGTCTTTCCACCGGGACTTCTCCAGACGACGTCCTGCCTCGGCCTGGAGTTGGCTCCCCAGGGGTATTACTTGTCTCACTGATGATCAGTCTTCCATGTTAGTGCAGACCATCACTGAAGAGGTCACCGACACGCTCCACGACTTCAACAGCGAGGGATCCCCCGGCCCTGACGGCTTCCCGGTCTTCTTCTACAGAGAGTTCTGGTCCGTGGTGAAGGAAGACGTCATGGCGGTCATTCAGGAGTTCTCGAGTGGGAACCATGGTTTCGAGCGCCTGAACCGGTTCCTACTTTTTATGTTGCCCAAGCGCACGCCAGCGGACAGAGTGAACTTTCGGCCGATTGCTCTATCCAATGCCATATACCTCGTGGTGGCTCGGGTACTAGCTAATCGGCTCCGGGAGGTGCTCCCCGACCTCATCCATCCTGCTCAGTCGGCCTTCGTTCACGGCAGATCCATCACTGATAGCTATGCTATGGCTTCGGAGATCCTAGCACATTGGAGACGCACCAGCCGACAGGCCTTCCTTTGGAAGGTAGACTTTTCCAGAGCCTATGATTCTCTCTCATGGTTCTTCCTTTGGTATTCATTACAAGTGCGAGGTTTCCCTGCGACTTGGATCGCCTGGATGAAGCGGTGTATCACCACCGCTTCTTTCTCGGTCTTGGTTAACGGGTCGATGGCTGGGGCTGGGTGCAGCCCCAACGTGGGGTCCGACAGGGATGCCCCCTTGCAACCATGCTGTTCACATTGGCGGTTGACGGCCTTGCCCGAGCCACCCAAGAGGCCTGTCGCTCCGGCCTATTTGGTGGATTTGCCGGAGGGCTCGTGCCATTGCTTCAGTATGCAAATGATACCGTCTTCTTCATCGAGGGTTCAGCGGCTCAGGCTAGACAGTTGTCTATTTTGGTGGAGCTCTTTGGCACGACCTCGGGTCTTGTGATCAACCATGCCAAATCATCTTTCATCCCTTTTGGCATGGTGACGGAGGACGCTATGTTGTGCGCGGCGGAGTTGCGCACACCGGTTGGGGCCCTGCCTATCACATACTTGGGGCTCCCTCTATCGGATCGTCATATCGGCTCTCGGAGGTGGACCCCGGTTATCGAGCAGCTGGAGCGCCGACTTCAGGGCTGGAGCTCCCGCCTCTTATCTAGCGGCGGTCGTCTTATTCTTCTCTGATCAGTACTCTCGTCGCTGCCTATATATTTCATGTCGGTACTCCAGATGCCTGCGCAGGTATTATCACGGATTGACTCTTTGAGGTACGTTGATCCATGTTCATAAGATTTGACATGATTTTATGTTGGCTGTCGGGGCCTAACACAACCCTCCTCCTTTATCACGGAATGGCGTCGTATGATCCATGTAGCCGACCCCACCTAGTGGGATAAGGCTTTGTTGTTGTTGTTGTTGTTGACTCTTTGAGGTACAGATTTTTCTGGCAGGGGAGCAGTCCCACCAGTCGGGCCCATCTTGTGGCTTGGAGCAGCATATGTAGACCTACTTCACAGGGTGGATTGGGTGTTCGGGATCTCCGCTGCACCAACTGGGCACTCCTTGCCCGGTGGGTGGGCCGGATTATGGGACCTGATGACAGCCTATGGAGGGAGGTGTTCTTCTATTGTTACGGCCAGGACCTCTCATGGGATTCTACGCCTACTGTATCTCGAGGCTCTTCTTTTTGGAGGGGGGTTGCAGCCATTTTTCAGCGTGTGCGGCCATTCATGACCCCATCACTCGGGTCTGGAGAGGTTTTCTCATTTTGGCGGTACGACTGGTCTCCAGGTGGGCTTCTTGCGGATTCTTTCCTCGGCTACTGGCTCTATCGGCACACCCTGATGCATCGGTAGCGGAGTGTTGGTCTCAGAGGGGTGAGTCTGGGACTGGCTCCTGGACCCCCCTCTTCAGGTCTCCACTATCGGATCACCGGCTTTCTGAGTTGCTAGCTCTTCACCGGCGGATTGCTCCCTTCCATCCTCACCCATCCCGAGCTGATGGCTGGGTATGGGTGTAAGGTGTTTTCTCGGCACGCAGTCTTTATCTCCGCTTCCTGTCGGCCCCCACCGACTCAGAGGACTTCAGAGCTGATTGCAGACGTATCTGGCGTTCCCGTGTGCCGCTTAAAGTCAAGATCTTTTCTTGGCTTCTAACACGGGAGCGGATCCTTACTAGAGTATATAGAGCGAGGTGGGCGATGCATGCAGATACCTCCTACGTTATGTGTGAGGAGGCGGCGGAGGATGTCACGCACCTGTTCTTCAGCTGCCGGGTGGCTCGGGAGGTATGGTCCCGAGCGTCCATCACAGGTGGTGTTTTATTGACGGTGGCGGACTTCTGGCAGAGCATGAGGGCTTTGGGTCCGCAGAGGTTGAGCTGGAGGCTTCCTGTGGCGACTTTTCTTGCCGGTGTCTGGGCTATTTGGCTTCAGCGCAACCGGGTCATTTTTTGTAGGGAGAGATGTCAGGTGGACAACATTGTATACCACATGTTTTACCTTCTTCGGGAGTGGGGTTTTGGTTAGCACTTTTTGGCTCTTGTGGCTCTCCACCGGAGAGCTTTCCACTTGTACGTGATGTTTCCTTTTGGTGATATATATACATGGATGAAAACCAAACTCGTGATCATCCTTTCTCCTCTCAAAAAAAAAAAACTTCAGGGATAGTTAACAGTGGCAGGATCATGGAAAGAGAAGAAAATTCTTTTTTTAACAGCATTGTTACCATTTAGCAAGATTACAACAACAACAACAACAAAGCTTTATCCCACTAGGTGGGGTCGGCTACATGGATCATACGACGCCATTCCGCTCTATTAGTAACCAAACCTTTCGGTATATTATTCACCAATAGATCTTGCTCTATTAGTTCGCCAAGTGTCCGCCTTGGCCTCCCTCTCCCTCTTTTAATCGGACTCCAGATTATTTGATCTACTCTTCTTACTGACGCATCTAATGGTCTTCTCTGAACATGACCAAACCATCTCAAACGATTCTCTACCATTTTCTCACTAATAGGAGCCACTCCGACTCGTTCACGTATATGATCATTCCTAATCTTATCTAATCTTGTATGACCACACATCCATCTCAACATCCTCATTTCGGCTACCCCCACTTTACGTTCATGTTGTCCCTTCATAGCCCAACATTCACTACCATATAACACTGTCGGTCTTATAGCAGTAAGATAGAATTTCCCTTTAACTTTATTGGGTACTTTTCTATCACAAAGAACTCCAGTGGCTTTTCTATCACAAAGAACTTTATTGGGTACTTTTCTATCACAAAGAACTCCAATGGCTTTCCTCCACTTACACCAACCAGCTTGAATTCTATGATTAACATCGTCATCAATCTCACCATCTTGTCTTACAATTGATCCTAAATATTTAAATTGTCACTTGAGGAATTATATCCTCCACTAGCCTAACTTCCAAATCGTCTCTAAGTTGTTTATTTGTGAAATTGTTTACCAAGATTACTATAGATATTTTCTTTTATTAGTGAACAACCTGGCTTCAACAGAAAAAATCACAAAGTATGAAACAACCAAATGTTAGTTAAAGTTTTTATTGGCTTCAACACAGAAGTCGGACTGGAAAAATTCTTTAAATGAGGTCTAGGTCTTTATTTTTGGGAGAAATTAGGTTTAGGACTTAAGGCAATTTGAACAAGAATTACAACACATTCAAGGATTTCATCCTAGGATACCAAGCATAAATTATGAAGACCAGATAACATGATTGGTTTAGAAGATCGACCAATAGAGTGGGAAAAAGGGAATGGGGAGTAGTTCTTCTGCATAGTTGGTTGCCTCATGTTTTGTTTAGGGCAAGTTCATTGTTTAATGTTGGAATGTTAGAGTGCAAAGTGTAAACAAGCATTAATAGAACCAAAAATGTAGTAACAAAGAAATGAGGACATATCTTGAAGAAAACGAGAAACACATAGAAAGGAACACAGTAAAGTATCTAGTCCAAAAAAATTCATAATATTCACAAGAAATGAAACAACCTTCGTCGCACCATGTTCACAGAGAACAATTATGAAACGCCTAAGGCAAATGTATTTGCTATCTTCGTCCGGGTTTGAAATTATAGCACAATATGCATCCCTGTAAGACTTCAGATCCAGAGTGAACTTAAAGACATTTGCCCACAACCGTCCCCGAATCATAGTAGCAGGTTCCCGAAGGTCATTCAATTCAACCACATCAACTTGCTCAAGAGCAGCAAGGGCAAATTGGCAAGCACCTTCACTCATACCATATTGCTCAAAAATTTGCATTGCCCATTGATAGTAATGAAGTCGCCAGACTGCTGGAGATGTGTTTTCTCCTGTAAACAAACCATGGGATTACTAAAATCTTAAATGCTACAACCAATTAAGTAAAGCAAAACCATTTACCAGGAGGCTGAAAACCAGTTTGTAATGGCAGATGATGTAGAGATTTTGATGCCTCATTACCAGATGCTGCTCTGTGCAAGGATGCAAATGGTAATAATAAGTCAGTCAGGATACCTTCATTGATCATTAAAAGGACAGATGGGTTCAAACAATAACATTTATAAGCAATACAAATCTAAAGACGTGGTAATGTTAAATTTAACCAATATTTAACATTAAAGAATACGATATCAAGAGTACATTCAAGACCTTGTACCGTAATTAGAAAAGAAAATAATTGATGTTAGTCACATTGCAATTGCTGCAGGCAGTCTACAGTATATGCTTTAAATAAATGGAATATGTTTTGGGGAAAAATATAAGATGGAATTTGCAAGTTGTGAAGGCCATGATTTGTAGCATTTTTTTCACCAACGGATAAACAGTATTTGGTGCTAATCTCAAAGTATTAATGTTCTAATGCATAATTAACAAATATGATCTTCCAGTCACCAAATTTGTTTCCTTTTGAAATTAAGCAAAATGTATGTGTTTCAGTGCGTACCACTAGGTACTCATTTGCAACTTCATATGTCAAGGATTAAGTACAAGCATAATGGAACAAACCGATAGTTTTCATGCCAGTGTATTTTTTTGAGAAGTTCATGCCAGTGTATTCATCTTTGTGGATATTATACTATGAAATGAATCATCGAACCCTTCCATCAATGCCACATTATTGTCTACATTTTATATATTTTTTGGTGAAGCAACAACAACAACAACAAAGCCTTATCCCACTAGGTGGGGTCGGCTACATGGATGATCCATGTTCATAAGATTCGACAGGATTTTATGCTGGCTGTCGGGGCCTAACACAACCCTCCTCCTTTATCCGGGCTTGGGACCGGCTATAAAATATAGGCGGAGTTTGGTGAAGCAACAACATGGAGATTTTTTTTTTTGGTGGGGGGATTGGTTGGGTGGGTGGGTAGGGGGGGTGTGGGATCAAAACTTAATTTAATACATGATTACAGATAGAAATATGTTTGCAAGGGAGGTTAAAAAAAAGTTTTTTTTTAGGAGAGGAGGCAAAAGAAGTTAACCCGCATATTTTTTTAATTTAAACTACATTCCGTTGACAGTGTATGCCATCATGATACCTGAAGAAACAACGAATAGCTTCATGCAATTTTTGTTGTTTCAAGACTCCCTGTGATCCACTATGTGCTCGCAGAAGAAGACAAAATCCAAGAAGATGAAGCCTTGCAGAGCAGTCTTCATGAGTGGATTGGCCTAGAGATCTCGTTCTGCTTCTAAAGAAATTGTCGGCGATAGCAAACAGATCCTTGATGCAGGAAAAGATACATATTAATAACGAGAAGTTCAAATGAGATAACAAAATAAATCAAATAGAAGTAATGTACCTCAGCAGCCTCGTACTGTCCATGGCAAAGAAATAATGACGCCAATTCAATTGTGGGGCTTGATGGCGAAGGAGATTCCTCTCTATTGAAACCCCCGACAATCAAACTACAAAAGCTCTCAATGACCTTATTCAATCTAGTTGGATTAGGCAAAGATTTGGCGTGAAGCACATCATTGCTCTCAGAGAAGATTGGCAAGTCAAGTAAGTTGGCCAATGTGAAATCTAAAGATCCAAGTTTTTCATCTGAATATGTTTTGTTAGTCTTCTTACCTATGACGATAAGGAACCAACATCATATTCCTTCAAAAGACATTGAAAAATAACATACTTCAAATATATATTGTAAACTTAAACAAATATGACGAAAATATGAGAACAAAGTAGGTGGATGTCAAAGCATCAGTACAATTCTCAACTATCATAATTTGAATTTGAATTGTGAACAAATTTGTAAAAAATTATGAAGCTCCCAAGTCAAAAGTGAGAATTCCCTTTACACATTTGTAACAGTCCAACTAAATGAAATTCTCCACAAGATAGTAGTGGATTCATATTGTTCACTAATCTTTGAAGAAAGGTATTCATTAATCAAACTCCAAGTAGATAAGTGGTTTTTAATGATTTTAAGTCGACGTTACGTGCAGCTATACTCAAATATGAAAATGAAATGAGCAACTATAATGGTATATGTTCGCTTCTGATAGATTTGAGCAGGAGCCAAGAACACTGACAAAGATTACCAATATGTAGCGAGGACAGACATGAACTGAAATCCTCTACAGTTGGTTTAGTAGTTGAAGTCGCTACCACAAAACGGACAATAAGCCACTGATTTAATATTTCTTGAGTCATGGGAATTAGTTTTCCTTTTATTCGAGCAACATCAGATTGCAGCATATGAACCTGCAAAAGGCCAAACGTGCAGAAACATGAGTTCAACCAACATATTCCACAAAAAAAAAAAAACTAATAAGCATATGATAGAGAGAACATAAATGTGGCCACTCTTGAAACACTGATTTATTAAACAAAATGGCGCACACAAGAAGGAACCAACTTATCAAACTATCAATCATGCAAGTATATTTAAAAAAGCATGTCATTGAGAGGTTAACAAGAGAAAGAGGCCATTATTATTGGATTTTTTAACATTTTATGGTATCCAAACAAATGAAAGAAACTTAGAATAATAACAATACCATCCCACTGGCGTTGACCAAATAGCCAAGAAGCAGCAATACATCAAAAGTTGACTCGAACATTAATCTTGCAACTTGAGAAGTTGCTTCTATTAATATAGAAGAATTGACATTGTAAACCTTCCCAAGTCCAAGGATCTGTGGGGTTTTATGAGGGTTCAGAAACTTCAAGTACTTCTCTAAAAAATTTAAAACTCCAGCCCAGTTAGAAGCTCTAGCGCATAATGTATTAAATGACAGCAACATATCAACCGCAAACTTCCTTTGAACTTTGTGAGATATTTGCTTCTTTTCCCATGTAGCATCAATGCCGATTTGCTGTACAAGAGATGATGCCAATGGTGGATTATATCCAACTTCCATCATTTTCAACAACTGGGATATAATATCATCTGATGACATAGTTGAGCAAAGAAGAGACTCATAAAAGAGAGCAGCAGCAGCTCCACCCAATTGACGACTGACATTACTCATGCATCTAATCACCTCAAAAAGGAGTTCAGAATCAATGTCATCATCCAAAAAAATTACTCCAGAACCTTTCTTAATTTGAGCTTCAACTGAAAAGCCTGAAATTTAATTTAAAAGCAAGGGACAATGGTTATTCAAAAAATTACCCTGTGGAGAAAAGAGAACGGTTAAGTTATAGAGGATTTCCAAAGTTCATTCACACCAACCATAGATTAGTTGCTCAGTTGCTTCTAAAGGACGGATGAACGAGATTGAAGTCTTCCTAATTAAGCCAATAAGATCCCTTGAAGAATCAATGAATAAACAATAAGGTGCACTGCTCTGACACCAGTGCTGAAAATAATGGGCACAAAAGTTCTTCCAGTAGTAAAGAGTAGCCTCAGAACTTGTTGCAGATCCCTTAAATGAAAAAAAAATGGTATAGGGAAATTATCAGATAAGAGGTAGCCTGAGCAAATAATCAATCAGTACTGGAACAAAAATATTACTTCAGCTTCAATAGTCGCTAAAATTTCCTTCTTCAGTCCAGCCAAGGTAAGGGTCTCAAATTCATGCTCAGACAGATACTTTTTGTGCTCCAGCAATGTAGCACGCAGAGCATAACTTTGATGGATACCAGGTTGAAGCAACCTTCGCAAAAGTAATGAAGAGATAAAGGACGTTGCTTGCTCCTGCAGAACAACAACAGGCTCCAAGATTATAATATCACTTAGCTCAGAACCAAATCTAAAAAAGGTAGTAAAGTCATGATAGTTCAAACATAAAGAAGATAAGAAGACCAAAGTACCTAAATATATTGTCCAAATAAATGTGTGGGAAACATATGACAGAAATAAACATTATTTTCTAGACAAGTTGATCCTAGTTGATATAGCATGAACTCAATTATTGTCAATTCCTTTTCCTATTCGATTTAGCAGCAAACATATTTGGCATACTTTTTTTCATATTTGGCTCACTTCCCTAAAAAACACGTTTCACATACTCAGAGAATAATGAACAAAAAATACAAGGAAAATTCAAGTTACTTGAAAGATAACAAAAGTATTAGACTATATATGATACCCTTGATGAAGAAAATATGGAATTACTTGACCACATCAGATCATCAAAAGCATGCTCAGAAGTTTGAAACAGCTGATCAGCCACAAAGTCTTCTTGCAAACTATAGGTACAGCTGCATTCCCTGAAACAAAACTTTGAATTTATAATTCAACCTGAGTGATTTTTACATTGACCTACAAGCTGATAAAGCCAATAAAACAACAAACTAAACCAAAACTTTCATAATATGAAACAGCTGTACCTATTTGCTCATATATCTGCCGAATCTGTTTAGATACATCACAAGTGGAACAAAAAAACTTACATGTCCTCTTCGGACTGAGTGAGATCATATAGCATAGGTCCATCTTCTTTGAGTAACCAAAGCTTGTCAAAACCCAATTTCAAGTCAACAAGTGTTCCCTGACAAAGTAACAATATACTAATTATGCTGCAAAAAAGCAAAGCAACGTGATGCCTACAAGCTACCAGGATACCATTGGTTACAACAACAGCAAAAGGAATAGTTTCTTTAATTAGCAGCCAATGGTTTTTTTATTCTCCGCTCAGCTGGGATATTGGTACCAAATTAGCATAGTGACAACGAAATTCTATTCGATATTTACAACCAAAACAGGAATAAAGAATAATGGATCAGCTTCCGAGCCTACGTTGTAATCATAATTAAAAGTTGAATTACTCATCAAGAAAAATTAAAGTTGAAGTACTCAGCATTTTCTACAACGATCGTAAATTATAAAGTTATATGTTTCCCAGGAGACAATCATCCAATCTACAATAAGATGTGAACAAATTTCCTTAAGTAAAGGTCGATGGACAAGTTCATTACTATATTGTTTCAAGCAATATTTGTGCATAATGTAGATAAGATTGGGGCATGCAATAGCTTTTGATGCAGAAGATAACAAAATACATAGAGTTCATCGTTCTCCACTCCTTAGGCATGCAAATTTCTTAAAGAACGGAGAAATGACTACCATTGATGTAGCCATTCAGATTTATTGATGGAATAAAAGCTTACAAGTTGCTCATAGATATAAGAAATGAGCTCTAAGTATACTAATCTCATGCCCAAGGTTTTGCGAACTCTCCAGCATGTACTATAATGTTGTTTGCATAACAACATTTTTTTCTGGAAGATTCCGTTGTGACCAGTGCACGAAGAGTAGCAAGAAGTACAATGTATTACGAATTATGATTTGAGATATACACCATCACATCCAGTTGTCAGCAGCCAAATGATTGCCAAAATGTGACCGCCATTGTAGATCAAGACATGTGCATCTAAGTGTCGACCATACTACATTAGCCACACCACACTCAAAGATGAGACAGTCAATGTTATTAGGAGCGTAACTACACAAGATGCAGTCCACCTCTCCTGAAGGAAGCCATATGTCGTGAGAAATCATCCACGCCGAATCATCCAGTCTAAGATCTTAACATGCATTGGTATGGGAGTATGCAAAATAAGGCTGCAATCAGACTTGAGGTCGGTGTCATTCAATTGATCCGTCATGTCTAGTAACTTATACACCTGCTTGATTAAGAATTCCCCGCAGCCCAAACCTATCGATCCTACCATGTCTCAACCGGACTCACTGCCGCAAGTCTGTCCAGATGGAGGATGAAGTCGTCAATCTGAAAGTAATGTTATTAGTGAAGCATCCTCAAAACCAACAGATGAAAAACAGGTGTAGCGCAACAACTTCCCAAGAGGTCACCAAAAAATATATTATCTATTCTGTGATGCAAGCCCACTCCCAGATCTGGAGAATATGGATCAGTTACTTCAGAATTGTTTCTCGTATCACGGGGACTCTATATTGCATCTGCCAACCGCCGCCTGACATCCAACACCCTGAGTTGCCCAAGTTATCTTATTTTCCATGCATTTTTTTTGTTTCGAACCAACTCTTATACTCGGTTTCTGTATATCGTTGGCCAATGGAATTTTAGTAATAACGGCACTTGGTCCATCCACAAAGAGGGATCCGGCAGGATTGCCCCCTAGCCCCCATGTTGTTTGTTCTAGAAGTTGACGCACTCGCTAGATGCACTCAGGCCTCATAAGAGACTTCAGTCTCATAAGAGACTTCAGTCGCTTTGGCAAGAGCCTCATTCCCCTCCTCCAGTATGCAGACAGCATAGTCTTCATCATTGAGGGCTCGGAGCAGGAGGCTCATCGAGTCACGATTCTCGTTGATCTATTCGGTGCGACGATCGGCCTTCAGATCAACCATGCCAAGTCATCATTCATCCCCTTTGGCATGGCTACCGATGCCCAGCTCCACACCCCGTTCAGCTCCCTCTCAATCACCTACTTGAGACTTCCACTCTCTGACCGCCACATCACCTCCAAAGTGTGGACTCCGATCATCGAGCACGTGGAGCATAAACTTCACGGCTGGAGCTCACTTCTCTCACACGGGCCCATCTCATCCTGTTCCGATCGGTGCTCTCAGCGTTACCAACATATTATATGTCAATTCTACCGTTGCTGGCTCAGTTACTCAGATGACTTGATTCACTCAGGAGCGCAGGGTCGAGGGCCTGAGCATCGTGGAGTTCACCTTGTCGATTGGAGCAGCGTATGCGGGCCCACTTCCTAGAGAGGCTTGGGGGTTCGAGATCTCCGATGTGCCAACTGGGCTCTCCTAGCCTGGAGGTTCAGACGGATAATGGGGACACACGGTCTTCTTTACCTGCTATGGGCCTATCCTGGGAGTCGAGGAGCATCTTACCTTGCAAAGCCTCATCCTTTTGGGCGGGAGTAGCAGCTACGGCCCCGTGGGCCCGCCCCCTCACGGTTCCTTCCCTCGGCTCACGGGAGGACTTCTCCTTTTGGCAGCATACCTACTCCCTTGGGGACTCGCTTGAAGAGGCCTTCCCTCACCTCTGGGCCCTGACGACATTTCCCGAGGCCACATTAGCAAAGACCTGGAAAGAGGAGGGTGGGCCAGGATGTGACGCTTGGTCACCCGGTTTCAAATCACACCTATCTGATCAACGCTTCATAGAGTTTTTGGCCCTTCATGAGTGGCTGGCAAGTCTACGCCCGGACCGGACCAGGATGGACGGATGGGTCTGGCTATTGGAGTCTTTTTCCACACGGAGTCTCTACATCCGTTTCCTCCCCACCACCACTTCGCCACAGGATTTCAAAATTGACTACAGCCTCATTTGATGCACTCGGATACCCCCGAAGGTCAACATTTTTGCTTGGCTTCTGCGGCATGGTTGGCTCCTCACCGGGAGTTACAGGGCGAGATGGACACCACATAGTGACACATCGTGCATACTATGTGGCGAGTCAGTGGAGGACATCCCCTACCTATTATTCGGTTGTCTCACATCTCGGGGTATCCGGAAGCGGACGAGCATCACGAGCCTCCTTTCTTGAGATCAGAGACCATGTGGCACACATTTCGGGGACTCATACGTCAAAAAGTGTTGGAGAGCACCTCTGGCGACCTTTGTGGCCGGTGCATGGGCCATTTGGCTTCAACGCAGCCGGATCATTTTTTGTGGGGAGGGCTATCAGCATGAGTGTGTTGTACACCACATCTTCTTTCTTATCAGGGAGTGGGGTTTTGGCTAGCCTAGGTTTTTTTAAGATCTTTCAGAGTTGTTACATTTGTACACTTTTTTGACAGCAAATATATATAGATGGATGACAACCACAACTCTGGTGGTCATCCTTTTCCTTGTCAAAAAAAAAAGTAATAACGGCACTTTAAAAGTGAAACCTCGATGGCAGTCCTCCACATCATGAATCACCAAACCAAAGTCCCAAATAGTAGAGGAGAATAGTTTAGTACTGCTTCGAAAGCTTTTGTGTTCAAATATTCTGTTTATCAATACAAATCAACATTTTCTTAATTCTAGTGCACTTTGCAACAAGTGTGGGATAGCAACCCGTAAAATGACTCTTGCAACCCTTTGAAGAAGCGCCCGCATCACACCCACCCTGTAGCAAGTCGTGCCCACAAGCAATTCACCTCGAACAAGTGGTTTTTGACAAATTGCATGACAAGCTTCTGCTAGCACTCAACAGAAATAGCTTTCCTAGACGACAAGGCGCCGCACAGGTCACTGCAAACAACAAGTGACCTGTGACACTCAGTTTGGTTCTTCACTCAGTTAGGTAGAACCACCTTCCAAATGATTCATGCTTGCATTCAGATTCATTTTTGCAACTACATCTCAAATGTTCATTGTGCATGTGACGAAAAATGAAGCACAAATCACCACAGAAAAATGTGATTACCCATATTGATGAACTCTAAGACTAATATCCCCTAAAAAAACTCTAAGACTAATAATAATCACAATCATTTGCAATCAAAACAAGCACTCACTAACAATATTCTAGATGCAAGAATTAAGTGTTATGTCCTATAAACCATATGCACATAAATCAAGCATGTGCCATTTATTTGGGATGCAAAAAATTAGTCATAACTTTAAAGCTTAATCTCTATGTATAAAAGAGAATTCCAAGGCAAGCTATACCTCCCCCAGATGTATAGTTCTCGTATATTCTGATGTAAGAAGTATCTTATCCCCAATGTCAAAAGTAAACTGGTGTACTGCAATCATCTCAGCATCTGACAGCTTCAAATATGGACAGAACAACGATTAGTCAAAAAGCATCTCAAGATGAATAGAAAGGATCTAGATAAAGGATAAGTAAAGGACTAGTAATAATCTAAATAAAATAAGGAGAAATCAACCAGTAAGTGAACTCAAGATCTTGGTACTATTTGATGTTGTCATTCCACTGTTATGAGTCATGACTGTGGAAAAGCAAACAAATAGACAAGCTTTTAACTAAAAGAAACTTAGACATAAAAAGATTCCAGTTTCATACGACATACAATTCAGGGCATTGATTTCTCAGATAAAATATAGGTGATGCGTGAATGATAAACACAACTAACAATAAATGTTATTTTAGAGAGAAACTAACAATAAATGTTTAAGAATGAGGAAATCTTTAGACGTTTCAAGGATCCTAGAAATCAAGTTTTGGGTGATTTTGAATTTGCTGTGAAGCTACCTTCAACAGCATTTATCATGAAACTGATTTGATGAAGTTTATAGCAAACAAATATGATCATCATATGAACTAGGAAACTTATTCCATAGAGACTTGTGCATTTCCATAATAGATTATTTATTAGATGATGAGATAACATAAATTTCCCCAATTTATAGCTTTATACTTTATAAGATAAAATAAAAGGGGTGAGGGGTGTTCAATTGAGTTGTAAATGAACCAAATATTAAATACATAAAACCAATATGGCTAGCATTTCCAATCCTCTATATATTCATTGATAAAACCAATATGGCTAGCACTTCCAATCCTCTATATATTTCAAAAGAGTTCCCTGTTAAAAGAACATGGAATAGTGCCAGCTGAGCCAACAGAATCCAAATCTCATTATGTAACTAAACTGCCTTCAGAAACGTAACTGAAAGCTTCAGCTTGATATTGCAAAAAAAGTAAAAGGTAACAGTAACCTGCAAAAAAGAACATAAAAGAAAAGACATATCAATAACCTACCGAATTAGTATGTAGAACTGCCAAAGAGACCGCATTTGTTTCATAATTAGCTTCACCAACCCAGAGCCTCCATGGTGTTGTACCTAACACAAAAAAGAAGACATTAATTAGCAGTAATTATTTCCAGAAAAAATCTGAAAAACAAAATTTACACCAATGGAACAATTATCTCAAACAATGTTTTACATCAACCAATGAGGCAAGCATGTCAAAGATGTTAGCAATTACTTGCGTATTACTGAACTCCATTGTTTTTATGTGGGTAGAGTGATATAATTTTGAACACAATTATAGGCAAGGTATCTAAATATTTTAACTCCATGAAAGTGCCAAACATCGGAGGCTTCAGGGACTAAGAGTGGCGTTGGACCTTATGTCAATATTTGAGGGCATGGAACCAAACATAGTTATGTTTTCAGAGACGAAACTTGTGGATCTCAGGGATCGGATATGGCCCAAACAGGTGGGACCCTACAGCCTGGACATTTGGCTCTTGGTTCGACAGATCAGGCAGGGCATGCATTATTGACCTTTCCAATGTGGACTCATGGTGTGATAGATTATCCCTTTTGGCACATATGTGGCAACAGGCAAACAGCCAGCAGTACCTCCAGTCCACGTTGTGGGAAACCCGATACGCCCATCTCACATAGGCCCGATGGCCTATTGGGGGTGACTTTAATGACACACTCAGATACAAATGATCATCAAATCAGCAGGCGGGGGCGAGACACAAGTGGAGTTTCAATATTTCATGATAGCGAATTTGTTGGTGAATTCTTCGTTGGCAAATTCACCTAGTGGAGCACAGCATCTCCAACAGCTCAATCAAGAAATGATAGGTGGTTCCTTTATTCCCTTCAACTTTTTTCTTTTTTGAGGGTAAAGAGGGTAGCAGATGAGATCTGCCAGATGGTTGATGTCCAAGTTGTGGAGCAACCCTTCTCAGGGCACACCTCCCTTATGTGGCGATCCAACGAAAGCTTGCATCCGAGCTATTTCTATCTGTTTGAGTGCTCCTGTTTTCTGGAGGGGGTTTCCAGGAAGCTTATCATGGAGCACTGGCACATGATAACAGCATTTGACTCCACGGTCAAGACTCTTGCAATGACTAGCTAGCCTTTGCACTTTTCACAGGAGACATATACATGAGCATCAATACCAGTTTTGATCCGAGGCATTGGCAACCATATCTAGATTGGACAAATTGGAGGATTCTCGCGACCTTACCTCTGAGGAGGCGTACGACAAAATCAATAGGTGATACCAGCTGGAAGATGAAAAGGTGGAGATTCATTGGAGCAGAAGACATATGGTTTCGGGAGAGTGCTGCCAACACAAGGTTCTTCCATCTATATGTTAGTTGCCTCCATAGATCTAATTGGATTGATCGTCTTGGGGTGCAGAAGCGGTTCATGTGGGCGACCAGATAAGCACAGCCATCTGCCTCACACTACCATGAGTCCTCCAAACACCGAGCCCCGAGCCCTAGAAGCTGGGATGGAATGGGTGTGCCCCGTTTATCTGACAAGCTCTTTGTTTTATTGTCTCAAGTCTTCACGGAGGATGAAATGATTTAGGCTTTATGTGACCTGAATGGGGATGGTTCCCCTGGACCCAAATGCTTCCCAATGTTTTTTTACAAGGAGTTCCGGTCCACAATAAGGGAGGACGTGATGGCGGTCATTCAAGAGTTCGCCATCGGGGACCCACAATTTTGAACATGCATGTTAGAAAAGGTTGAGCACAAACGTTCACCGGCGGAGAGAATCAAAGAGTTCTGACCTATCGTCTTGTCCAATGTCATTTACCTCATACTGGCTAGGATGCTGGCGAACCGACCAAGAGGGGTTCTTGATGACTTGGTCCACCTGGTGCAACTAGCCTTCATCCGTAGTCGCTCCAAGCTACACAATTTCCTCTGAGATCATTGCATCCTGGAGCCGGACGAGCAGCCGCAGCTTTCTTTGTAAAATAATCTTTTCCAAATCTTATGATATAGTGTCTTGGTCCTTCCTCTAGTACTTTCTTCCAGTATGGGGCTTCCCATCGATCTATATCGAGTGGATAAAGTGATACAACATAATAGCTTCAGTCTCAGATCCTAGTCAACGGGCGCCCTATAGGTGGACAGGTCCCTCCACAATGCAGGTCATGCAAGGGTGCCCCTTAGATTTATGCTTTTCATCCTAGCCAAAGACGCCCTCACCTGTTTTCTTTTAGGGGAAAAAGGATGAGCACCAACTTAGGGTGTCAGACGCCCTCACCTATTGCACCCACTCTGCATGCCAAGCGGGCATTTTTTGTTAGCTATTTTTCCCCTGGCATTTGGAAAGCCTGGTTCCCCTCCTCCAATACGCCAACAACACCTGTTTCTTCATTGAGGGATCGAACACAAAGGAAGAGAGTGGCAACCTTGGTGTAGTTGTTTGTGGCCGTCTCTGACCTTTAGATCAACGCACCAAGTCGGCTTTTATCCCCTTCTACATGATGCTGGACAAGTCATACACCTATGCGCCGATGAGCTCCAGACACAGATCGGCTCCATTCCGACCATTTACCTCAGCATGCCGCTCTTTGACTGCCAGATTGGGCCCCATGGTTAGTCCCCTATCACCGAGAGCTACATGGCTGGAGCTTGAGATTATAATCCAAGGGGGTTGCCTCATACTATTGAGATTTGCCCTCCCACCGCTCCCCCTTATCAAAGCCTACAAGACAAAATGGATGCCCAGCTCGGATACATCATTTCCCCTGTGTTGATTGGAAATGGGGGACCCTGATCATCTTTTCTTCCAGTGCCCCAGGACTGATGCCTTTTGGAGGTCTGTTCACATCATGCGAATACAGGACAGCCAGGAGCTGAAGGGGCCTGGTTAGGGTTCATGGTGGGCACCTAGGTCATCTGGCTGCAACGCAACCACACCACCTTCAGGGGTGAAAGATGTTCCATAGACAATATTGTACATCATATCTCCTTTTTGTTGAGGAAGTGTGGGACTGGACAGGGGTAGGCCATGGGCATCTACATCCACTTTTGTTATCTTACCTTTCTTCTCTTTTTGTTCCCTGTTTCATTTGGGCTTTGATCTTACACTTGTAACAAAAAGTTAAAAACAATTGGGACGACTACCCAAGTTCAGTGGTCATCCTTTATCTTGTCAAAAAAAAATATTTTAACACTATCCACTTTTAGAAAGAGATAACTTCACATTCTCAAAACTCACAGGCAAGAGGATCGCAAGCAGAGACTATATCAATCATTGCCAATATGGTGAACAAATGCTAATAAATTTAATAAGTAAATGACAAGAGAAATTATGCCTGACATGGAGATAAGACTTGTCCCTTAACTCATGGTGATCTTTTTTTAAAAATTTCCAGATCTGTCAAGATAAGTCTGTTATATGTGGAATGCATGTTTGCACACAGAAACGAATTTTGAGTGAGCAATGATGGTGACTTGCAAGGCCATGTTCAAGGGTAGCAACAATGTGGTTCTCCGTGGTCACATCTGAGGCAGCTTAACACAAATATATCAATGTTGGAAATTAGTCATCAAGTAGGATGACTCCAAATGTTCTCTTCAAACAGTTCCAAAATATGATATGTACATTTCTTTTGTCTAAATAGAGCAGTATCTTCAGGTGACAACTACTTCACTTTGACAAATTGGTAACATATAATTTATAAATTGAACAAAGAGCAAATAGTACTCTATCAGAAAAAAAAAAGAGTAAAATAGAAGAGTTGGATTTTCCATTTTGAAAATTTAGGACAAATGAACAACTATAAGAATCCATGGTTATCATTTTGGAAGAAGAAGCCATGGTTATTATTACCAAATTATAAGAAAAATGAAGATTAGGAATCACCTTCAGTCTCATCTGAGTTAATACTTTGGCTGAAAACTTTTGTATGACTAATAAGGTCCCATACACGCAAGTTGCCATCAGCATGAAGTACAAAGAGTAGCATTCTTCCACACAATTCTGATACAAACATATCATGCACAGGACCAAGTATCTTTCCCCTTCATAAAGCAATGTCAAGGTAACCATCTTATAAAATGAAGGGAAGTTAAACAAAGGCGAAAGCAAACAGCAGTAAGAAAGAAAATTCTGATCTTTTTCGCCATCTAAACACTTGAATGCAATTTGCTGAACATAAAGATGCTCCTCGCAACATCCATCAATTAACTCTTGCAAGTCTACACATGACATGGTAATGAATGAGCATGCGTGCATGAATAATATATGTATATTTCCTCAAAAAGAATAATATACGTATAGAAGGTCCAAAAAAAACAAGAAGACCCAATCAAAAAAGATGGTCCGAAAAAACCAAAAGTTATTGCATCTCTTATTAGACAAAAGAAACGCCAAATAGATCACCAGACATTTTTGTTCCGCCTGAATGATTCAGCATTGTAAATCCAGGCTGAGGTGAACCAAAGGTGAGGCAGGAGCTTTTCGTTTTATATTAGTAATTTTAATTAAATCTGGTGTTTAGTCTATTAGTCGTCATGTTATAGGCATGTGACATTTTAATTAGTTATAACTGTCATGATTCAAAGTAGGTTAATCAAGGGTGGAGATTGATTATGGGTTTTAAATCTTTGTAACCCTAGTATTTAAGGCTGCAAATAGGGTTTTTTAGCCATCATCTTCTATCTTTTAACAAAATTACAGATTTTGTGATTTTCTCAAAACCCTAATTGTTCCTCTATCAATCCTTCTCATCTTCTAGCCTGATTTCTCATTATTCTTGCTGGTTTTCTCTTCTTACTGCATCAAAAGGTCTCTCATCTATAGTTACTTCGAGGAATTCACAAGAACACTGTCAACAAATCTAGACAAACTGCCAGGGTTCCATGAGAAGAACCCTAAGCTGTAGGAAGACGCCAATTGTTCTGTAGGCAAACCTTCGTACCAATTGTGAAGCACAAAAAAAGGGCTCAAAGATTGTGATCTAGGTCATCATTTCTAACAGATTGGTTTACAACTTGTCAGTTTATTTCTGGCATTCATAAAGTTGACTATAAGGAAATGGAATATTCAAGAACAATGAAGACTTAAGAGATATTTATTGTCTTTACATATGTGAAAAAAAGTAATATGATCAGTGTAGATTGCTAGAAGCTTGCCCTTCTGCCTTCATACTAATTATATAGGAAGAAAAAGATCACACATTCACAACAGATAACTAATGGCCAACGCCAGCCAGAAAAATTAAAACGTCAAAAAGCACAACCTACACATTGAACATAACTTCCATAGTCTCAAATTAATGTACCTTGACATTAGGTTCCACAGACGACCAATTCCAACATCATCACGGAGATCATAGATGAAACCTATGATCAAATTGGAAGGCACACATAGAGGATTTTCGTGAAAATTATAGATAGAAAAAGAATGGTAAGAACATGGTACATTAGGAATCTCAAAAGAGTTACTCGGAGCAAAATGATCCCAAAAGTTAAAATAACCTGAAGAGCTTGGATGCAGTAACCCAAGTTGACAGCAGCTAACTGAACCATCCTGCCGTCCGATAACAAGGCATCCTGACAATGCCGCCACTGCTGTAATCTTCGCTGATTGTGAACAATTTTGAACATCAAACTCTAAAAGGTCATCTCGAGGAAAGGTTGAACCAGACAAATATGAGAAGGGAGTTCTTAAGTTGAGAAGATATGCGACTCCTGAAATTGTCAGTACATAAAGTGTGTAACCACTTCCTACTCCATTTTGGATCTGCAAATGCAAAATTGAAAGCCAGTTCATGGCATGAAATATGTGATTGGAAAGAGGCCTTCTGCAATGCAGTATCTTCAAATTGAGATTTTGGGATGCACAAGGGACTGACCTCTTTCTTGCAAAGAAAAGCAAATGGAAAGAGCACATCATTGAATATAAAACGCAATCCAGTCTGAGGAAATTCTTTAGCAGCGAAAAGTTCAATAATCTCAAGGACATTCGAGGTAGTCTTATGAAGTCTCCTGACATGTTGAGGGACAGTGTATTCAGCTTCCAAAGATGACAAGAAACAAACTACAACTAGTTAAATATGGATCATTTGGAAATCGAAGTTTGTAGATCTCCGTACAGTTACCTAAGAGATAGAATTTTGATAGATCACACAGAAGGAATAAATAAAAAGAAAAGGATGTTGAAGAAAAAAATCCCCTAAAAGTTCTTGAGCTGTCAGAAACTTAAAAGGTTATAGTTTGACAATGGTACAGTCTTATAAAAGATAAAATGGTGTTCCATGGTTAGTATTACTGATGGTACGTAATATAATTAGAAAGTGAACTAAAATGTTCTTCCTTACGATATTAAAATTCTACAAAATGTGGCATATGCATCTAATCTCATTGGTTACTCCTTTCTTCTTGTTTCTTCTGCTAAGAGTTAACATTACGGAAGAACAATAAATAAATACATTCAATTCTTCAAAAACATTTTTAAGAAACAAAGAAATAGAGTACAGTAAGTCATTAGAAACGTTATAGAAAAAGAAGCTGTTTTGTCATTTCTACAAATATAATTGGTTATGTTGACTGGTTAACGTTCCAATTTTTATGTTTTTAAACTTTGATATTATGGAATAGATCAAAGTATTGCTAAGAGCTCCACGGCCAAGAGCAATATGGTTCTTTTGTGACACAAACATCAGGCAATGAGATCAATTTATCCTCGCTAAATCATTGATATCCGACATCATTCCCGCCTGGTAG
Organism: Pontederia crassipes; assembly: GCA_030549335.1. Classification (NCBI taxonomy): domain Eukaryota; kingdom Viridiplantae; phylum Streptophyta; class Magnoliopsida; order Commelinales; family Pontederiaceae; genus Pontederia; species Pontederia crassipes. The sequence continues at coordinate 1,791,991 of CM060185.1, read as the reverse complement.
CATGATCAAATTAGCTTAGCATGAATACGAGCTGAACCAAGAACAATAATACATGCTAATGATGATATATATATTCTCGTAAATTAGAATGTAAAAGTTAACCAATATCGATACCCTAGCCCTGAGACAGAAGGCAACGGTTAGCAAGTTCCATCTCCAGTTCAAACAGATCGATCAAGAGCATAAGAGAAGCATCGAGATGACTAGTGCATAAGAAGACAAAAGTCTACCAGATGAGGTAAGCGTCGGGGTCTCCGGCGACAACATGGAAGCCGGCGGCACTTCGGGAGCCCTCCGCTCCGGAGGGCAGAGGCGGAGGAGTGGTGGAGGGCGAGGGAACGGTGACCTCGACCCACTGGACCTTATCGCTCCCCGGGATCGAGATCTCGATGCCGGCGACAGGCCGAGCGGCGGCAGCCATGGCCGGCAAGTGGGAAGAGGGAGGGAGAGGGTTTTGGAAGGGCTTTTTTTTCTTCAGTGGAGAGCGGACATAAACGAGGAGATGAGACCTGGGTCAAGCCCGAGTTGTTCCTTTCGACTTGGCTTCCCTTGCACGAACCGAACCGTGAGGACGGCTTGAACCGGGTCTGGCATGTGAGGTTCGACGGTGGGCATTAGCCGGGCCCACTCGTCGTCATCCAAAAACTTTTCTACACGTTATTAAAGGATTGTTTGACTAAGTTTATAAGTCACTTATAAGTTAGTTTAAAAAAATCTCAACGTTCGATAACTTAAAAATTCGACTGATAAGAAAATATCAAATCTACTAATAAGTCAAAAAAATAAACTGGAGGAGGGGTGCTTATTTTCTTTTTAAAAATTAAGTCAATTAGTTGTCTCATAACTAAGTAGTTATTATTAATATAAGTAGTTTTTATCCAAACGTGTAACTGTTTATTTTAAAAAATATGTTTCAGCCAATAAAATACTTATCAGCACTTCATATCAGCTAAGCCAAACGGGCCCTAAATGCATTCGAACCGCGAAATTAAACATCGTATATTTTCTTTTCATTTATTTATCACAAAGGATGTTCACTTCATCTTATTTCCTCGAGTAATACAACCTATTAGTGTGATATATTAGTTAGGATTTAATGTATTGGTTCTCCCCGTCCGCGACCGGATCCGCACTTCATCTTATTTCCACGAGTAATACAACATATTAGTGTAATATATTAGTTAGGATTTAATGTATTGGTTCTCCCCGTTCGCGACCGGATTCGCATTTCATCTTATTTCCACGAGTAATACAACATATTAGTGTAATACATTAGTTAGGATTTAATGTATTCGTTCTCCCTCCATCCGCGACCGTCGGATGCGGTTTCGACGGACGTATTTAGTGTGTGTGGTTCACTAAAGGAAGAGGAACGGTTCGATGAATGGAAGATGCCGATATAAAAAAAATGTCGAATAGGACATGTCCACAAAACTACTTGAACGCCCTCCTCTTGTGTGATTCGTCGGATTCAACAAAGGATCCTCCTTTGGTCATGTTCGTTGGGTCATCGTTTGGTGGTGGCCGGCGGATCGTCGTTCTAACTTCACATATGCAGCAACCTCCATATGAGCGCTAGATCTTTTCGGGGATGACGACGAGCGTCAGATCGCGGATTAAAAAACCAGAGAGAGGAGATCCGCATGAAATGGGGGGTTAGGATCTCGCGAATCACCTGTGCACTAGCGTCTCGATCGTCATGATCTCATCGTCGCCCCGAGGTTCTCCTTCGTCGCTACATGGTCGCCATCGTGTCGGGGTTCTCATTCGCCGCCGCGAGGTCGACGTCATGCCTAGGTTCTCGTTCGTCGTTGCGAGGTCATCGTCACCTCGAGGTTCTTTGTAACGTATCTGAATTTTTATTCAATTAAGGAAAATGTTTCAAAAATCAAAAAGTTAATGCAATTAATGAGAATTTAAAACAAATCGGATTCAAAAAAAAGGGAACGAACGAAATAGGAAACGGCCGACCAGGGGAGGGATTTCCTCCCCTGATCGCGCCCCACGATCGGCCCCGACCAATGCTATAAAGAGGGCGAAGAGGAGCGCCCTGCGACCCCTTCGCCTAGCTAGCCACCGCTCTTCCTCCTTCTTCAACTCCGACGGCAGGCGCACGAACAGCAAGGCAGAGCACGACGACGGCAAATCACGGACGACCCGACGTGCCTTCAACCCTCAGCAACCTCCTCCGGCTTTCGTAAGGACCGAGCGCAACCCCTCGTCGCCCAAGAACAACTGGTGAACGACCGCAGACCGCCGGCGAACTCGAACCGTCAAAAAGCAGAGGTACCTTAGATTTAAATCCTCTAGATGAAGAAATATAGATCTAATGTTGCGCGTAAAGATGTCATAGTGATCATGAATGCCATAGATTTATTTTTCATATTGTTATTTACTCGATTCGACGATTGAAATATCGCCGGAGATGGAGAAGATGGCCAGCGCAGTTCCTGCGCGACAGGACTCGGCCCGAGTGATTGTAGACTCGCATAGGATAACTAACTTTAAGGATATCATAGTAATGTAAAAAATGTAGTAAAACTCACAGCAAAGCAAATGCAAAGTAAAGTATTGTATAGTATGGCATAAAATGTAGTACAGTAAAGTACGAAACATGGCATGGTAAAAATAATGCAGAGTATTATAAAGACAAAGTATAATTATAGTAAAGACAAAGTATAGTTATAGTAAGGAACAGAGTATAAATACCAATAATGTCAAAGTATGCTATGTGACTCATTATAGCCAAGGTACATAAGTCAAGGAATATAATTATTCATCACATATATATTGTTTATATGATAATCATTGATTATTATTTCATCGTCTATGTTCCTATTGTATTGGACATCTTTTCCTCATGGGTATTACATTCTCCTGCATTATGATTTTGTAGGTGAAAATGCTACTCAATGAGGTGTGAAAGTACTCAGAGCTTGGAGAATGCTGCACATGACTATTTCATTATCAAGTTTATCCCCATTTGCATCTAGTGTCATGATTCTCCTTGTTATTCGTAGACATTACGCTATTCCGCTCATCGAATTTATTTCGCTTGTTGAACATATTGAGATTGTGGTCTTTTTATTATTTTGTTACAGACTGCATGAACGAATTATGTCCTTTTATTTTCTGATGTTTGAACTTCCGCATTAAAGTCTCCTATCATATTTCTTGTTATATTGATGTTACGTATGCTACTTTGTTGAATGGTGATAGGCAATAGTGTAGTAGGCAATGTAACGCTTTTCAGGGTAAATCTGACTGCCTACGTGGCAAGAGGGGCGATTTCGTGGGAACAACCTTCAACAACAATGACGGAACAATCGATACAGCCCTTACCTAGCGCCTCAGTAGTACAATCGTCCACAACAACAACTTTATCGTCCTCCACAACAAGCTCCTTCCCCACAATAACAACAACCACAACAGCAGTAGCAGAACCCGGTCCCCTCAGTTGGCGCCAAGGCGCCCAGCTCATCAACAGAGGCAACAGCCTCTTAGAGCCCCACAAGCACCACCCGCACAAGGTGAGCGAGTTTTATGCAACACCTATGGCAGGACCCATGCAGAGGAATGTCGCATGAAAACTGGAGCGTGCTTCCACTGCGGTGGAATGTGACACATTGCAGTGAACTGACCAAGATGTGTGCAACAACAGCTAGTACAAGGAAGACTCTTCAACTTGGAAGAGGACGCTCAACGGAATGACGCTGAGGTCATTCGAGGTACGCTATTAGTAGCTGAACTACCCACTAGAGTACTGTTTGATTCTGGTGCTTCTCATTCGTTCATATATGAAGAGTGTGCCAATACATTAGGGTTAATTGCAATGAACTTATAGCATATGATGAATATCTTGACCCCACAAGGAACCTATCTCCCCCCCAAAAAGATAGAGAAAAAAACTTTCTTGGAAATCTTATCATTTTTCCTATGAGAGATTATAATATAATTTTGGGCATGGACTGGCTAACCTCCCACGATGCTTCTATATTGTATAAGCAAAAGAATGTGGTTATAGGTACACATAGTACAAACAAAGTCATTGTCAGAGGTATTACACAAAAGGAACAAAAAATCATAGTGTCTGTCATAAATTATGATAAATTACTCCAAAAGGAATGCAGAGGTTATTTTGCAAGTAGTACTAAGATAGCAGAGTCAGTCAAGACTTCTCAAGACATAGAAATTGTGAGAAAATTTTCTGATATATTCCCTGATGACGTTAGCGATCTACCGTCCAGAAGAGAGATAGACTTTCATATCGAAGTGACACCCGGTACAGCACCAATTTCCAAAGCTCTATACCGCATGGCCCCAGCAGAGATGAAGGAATTAAAGAACCAGATTCAAGAGCTATTGGACAAAGGCTTCATCAGGCTTAGTGTCTCACCATGGGATGCATCAATCCTCATTGTCAAAAAGAAGGACGAATTGTTAAGACCTTGTATCGACTACAGAATGTTGAACAAAGTCACAATAAAGAACAAGTACCTGCTACTCACATCGACGACTTATTTGATCAGTTGTCCAAAGCAAAGATTTTCTCCAAGATTGATCTGAGGAGCGGATATTATCAACTAAGGGCAGTAGAAGAAGACATCTCAAAGACAGTCTTCAGGTCACGGTATGAATATTACGAGTTCCTAGTAATGCCGTTTTGGATAACAAATGCCCAGACAACATTCATGGACCTCATGAATCAAATTTTTCACGAACACCTAAATAAGTTCATAATTGTCTTCGTCGATGACATCCTCATTTACTCGTCAAGTATGGAGCAGCACATGAAACATCTGATGATAGTGTTGGAAACTTTATGAGTAAAGAAATTGTACGCAAAATTTTCCAAATGTCAATTTTGGCTAGAACAGATGATGTTTCTTGGCACATCGTCTCCAAAGATGGAATTACAGTGGATCCAGCAAAGGTGGAAGCAATATCTAACTGATCTCAACCGAAGAATATTTCTGAGATCAGGAGCTTCCTTGGTCTAGCAGACTATTACAGACGTTTCATAAAGGATTTCTCCATAATTGTATTGCCGCTGACCAAGCTTAAAAAAAATGAGAGAAGTTTATCTGGGCGGCCAAGTGTGAAGAAAGTCTTCAAGAGTTAAAGAAGCGGCTAACTTCAGCACCAATCATAACGTTACCATCGGGCAACGATGGTTACGTAATTTACAGTGATGCTAGTGGTACAGGATTATGGTGCGTACTGATGCAACATGGGAAGTAATAGTGGCGTACGCATATAGACAGCTGAAGAAGCATGAAGTCAATTATTCAACGCATGACATCGAATTGGCAGTAGTAGTATTTGCCCTCAAGCTTTGGCGTCATTACATGTATGGAGAAGAATTTGTGGTCTACACTGACCACAAGAGCTTAAAGTACGTCTTCACACCAAAGGATCTGAATATCCGTCAAAGACGATGGATGAAGTTCTTAAAGGACTATGAGTTCTTTTATCTAGGGGTGAACAAAAATATCCGAAAAACCGAACCGACCGGTCCATTATCCGTTTAACCAAACCGAATTATCCAATTTGATTTCGATTCGGTTAACGAATAATGATTTTGTTAATCGAACACACATAGTTCGATTCGGTGAATTAACCGAAATTTCGGACAAAAACCGAAATTAACTGAAAAATAAAATAATATTTTTATAATAAATTTCATATATTATACATATTTCTTGATACATTTTTGCATTCTTTCATCAACTCATATCTATATATTTCGTTGTACATTTTCTTCTTGTCATTTTAATGTTTGTTACATGGTCTATGTTTAAAAATAATTGTATTTCCATTCATTTGTTAAATGTTATACTTGATTTTTATTCAAATTTGATATCAAACTTTTAACTGGACACACACTATATTTTATTTATGTACTTCAAACCTAAAAGAATAAAATTATTTATTTTAAAAAATATATTATTTTTTTCTTTGGATAATTCGGTGAATTAATCGAACTGAGTCAAAATTTTTGGTGAATTAATCGAACCAAACCGAAAAATTTGGACCGGATAACGGATAAAATTTTTTAGCTCAATTCGGATAATTAATCGATCCAATCGGATGGTTAATTATCCGAATTGACCGATGTTCATCCCTATCTTTATCAACTACCATTCAGGTAAAGCAAACTCAGTAGCAGATGTACTTGGTTGAAAATGGGAAGGATCTGTTGCCTTCATGCGCCTCCGACAATTCAAAATGATGAAAGAATTTTTTAAATGAACGCCATGGGTTAGACATGATGGATCATTGATGATGATGCAGCGCATAGTACTAGACATTATAGGGAGAATCATTGAAGTACAAGTAGAAGATCCAAACTACTAGTCCATGATGATAAAGACTAGTCTTGATGCTACAAACTTCAATGTCTCGACAGATGGTGGCATAAGGTACCGTGATTGCTTATGAGTACCGAATAATCCTGAACTACGAAGAGAAGTCCTAAACGAATGTCAGAAGTTCGAGTTTGCAATTCACCAAGGGAGTACAAAAAATGTACAAGAATGTGGAGAGAAGTTTCTGGTGGCCAAATATGAAAAAAGAGATCGCAAAATATGTCTCCAGATGTATAATATGTCAACAAGTTAAAGTGGAACACCAGAAGCCACAGGGGACTTTGAAGAATCTGGGCATCACACAGTGGAAGTGGGAAGATATATCAATGGACTTCATCACCGATTTACCCCGAACTCAGAAGGGACACGATGCCATCTGGGTAGTAGTGGAGGATATCACTAAATCAGCTCACTTCCAACCTATCAATGTAAAATAATCTCTTGAAAGTCTAATGGATGTATACGTGCAAAAGATTGTTTGACTCCACGGGATCCCATCAATCATCGTATCCGATAGAGATCCCATATTCACATCAAGATTCTGGAAGAGCCTCCACAATGCTTTTGAGATGAGACTTCGCTATAGTACGACTTTTCATCCCAGACCGACGGACAATCAGAGAGGACAATCCAGACACTAGAGGATATGCTGAGAGCATGCGCATTGGATTGACACGGTAGTTGTAACAAACACTTAGCTGTTATAGAGTTCTCCTACAACATAGCTTCCATGCTAGTATAAATATGTCCCCCTTTAAAGCATTGTATGGTCGAGTACGTCGCTCCCCGGCATGTTGGGGCGAAGTGGGCGAAAAAAAGATCTTGAGTGCAGAATTACATAAGCAGACCCAAGAGTACACATACAGAGTTAAACTGAAAAAAATGATGATGAAATTTGTTCAAGATCGTCAGAAGACCTATACAAACAAGAAACGTCGAGAACAAACATTTAAATGAGGAGATCAAGTTCTACTTAAGGTCTCCTCCACCAAAGGGGTGATGTGTTTTAGTAAGCGTGAAAAATTGAGCCCAATGTATGTAGGCCCATTTGAGATATTAGACATGACTGAAGACTCAGCATGCAGGTTGGCCATACATCTGACGTATGTCAGGGTACACAATATCTTCAATTTCTCTCTACTCCGGATGTACAATCACGATTACACCAACGTGATCCAAATTGAAGAACCAAACCTCAAGGAGAATGTGACATACGAAGAACAACCTACGGAGATACTGAAATATCAAGAACATCAATAAGGAAATAAGAGAGCATCACTAGTGAAAATAGCATGGAAGCACCACCAAGTAAAAGAGGCAACTTGGAAAGTTGGATCAGAAATGCGAGAGAATTTTCCTGAACTATTCGGTAAGTCATAACTCTTATCTAAATTCGATGACGAATTTTCTTTTAAGGGATAATAATGTAACGTATCTGAATTTGTATTCAATTAAGGAAAACATTTAAAAAATGAAAAAGTTAATGCAATTAATGGGAATTTAAAACAAATCGGACTAAAAAAGGGAACGAACAAAATAGGAAACGGCCGAATAGTGGAGGGATTCCCTCCCCTGATCGCGCCCCACGATCGGTCGGCTACCTGGCCAGCCGATGCTATAAAGAAGGCGAAGAGGAGCGCCCTGCGACCCTTTCGACACCCTAGCCAGCCACCACTCCTCCTTCAACTCCGATTGCAGGCGCACAAACAGTAAGGCAGAGCACGACGACGGCAAATCGCGGACGACCCGACGTGCCCTCAACCCTCAGTAAGGATCGAGCGCAACCCCTTGTTGCCCAAGAACAACCGACGAACGACTGCAGATCCCCGATGACTCCAACCGTCGAAAAATAGAGGTACCTTATATTTAAATCCCTAGATGAAAAAATATAGATCTAATGTTACGCGTAAATATGTCATGGTGATCATGAATGTCATAGATTTAGTTTTCATATTGCGATCTACTCGATTTGATGACTGGAAGATCGTCGGAGATGGAGAAGATGGCCGGCGCAGTTCCTACGCAATAGGACCCGGCCCGAGTGATTGTTGACTCAGCCCGGGTTATACTAGGATGCGGCCCGGATGCGATTAAACCCGATCTGGGTTTAATTGCCGACAACGTCATGCGATTATCATGTTATGACCCAACCGGGTTAGAGTTCAACTCGGCCCGGGTCACGCCGAATCATCGACCGGACTGAGTGTGAGCTTGATCGAGATGACGACCGATGTATAGTCATTAACTCACCCCGAGTTCACCTCGACTTGGCCCGAGTAGTGTACATTAATGCCCCAAATAGGACCCGACCCGAGTTCACTTGTCTCGGCTCGGGCCATACACAAATCAAATCCGAATAGAACTCGGCCCGAGTTCAATTCAATCGGCCCGGGTTCAATCAGGCAGAAAGATGGACCCCTTCCGTTGAGTTGAATCCTTCGGAAGTTAGGCCCAATTTTCCATCTGAATCACTTGAAGTCATATCTAAGATTCTAAAGACCACAATGAACCTTACTTTATCCTAAGGAGGAACCAACCCCTTTAAGAAAAGGGAAAGTCTTCCTCTCCTGATTCTGAACTATATTAAAGATAACCAAAGGTAAACAAAGTAAAGAGGAAGATAAGGGATTGCTATGTGCCGCCCCAAAGCATGGAACAAATATCATGATATTGTATAAAGAGGGGCAGGTAGTTACTGAGGAGATAGCTAATCTACTGGTCTTCAACGACCACTGTTCCTGATATTTCAGGTCCTCTCTCACCTGTATCTCAAAGAAAGGTAATGCAATGGTCACAATTATTCCCCAGAGAATATAGTATTGAGCTAGAGGGGCAGGTAGCTAAATGAGGAGACATTGAACCTACAAGTTCTTAAATGATCACTATTTCTGGGGTGTAGGTTTTCTCCCACCTACATTTCGAATTGGGCGATGCATTGTCACACCCATTTCTCTTTACGGGCTTACTGGCTTTACAGATTCTGAGAGACACCTCTGATATCCCAACTAATAACATCGAGCTCGCATAGGACAACTAACTTTAAGAATATCATAGTAATGTAAATGACGTAGTACAATTCACAGCAAAGCAAATGCAAAGTAAAGTATTGTATAATATGGCATAAAATGTAGTACAGTAAAGTATGGAACATGGCATGGTAAAAATAATGCAGAGTATTGTAAAGACAAAGTATAATTATAGTAAAGACAAAGTATAGTTATAGTAAAGAATAGAGTATAGATACTAATAATGTCAAAGTATGCTATGTGACTCATTATAGCCAAGGTACATAAGTTAAGGAATATAATTGTTCATCGCAGATATATTGTTTATATGATCATCATTGATTATTATTTCATCGTCTATGTTCCTATTGTACTGAACATCTTTTGCTCATGGGTATTCCCTTTCCCTGCATTGGGATTTTGCAGGTGAGAATGCTACTCAATGAGGTGTGGAAGTACTCAGAGCTTGGAGAATGCTGCGCATGACTATTCGATTATCAAGTTTATCCCCATTTGCATCTAGTGTCATAATTCTTCTTGTTATTCATAGACATTACGCTATTTCGCTCATCGAATTTATTCTGCTTGTTGAACATATTGAGATTGTGATCTTTTATTATTTTGTTACAGACTGCATGGACGAATTATGTCCTTTTATATTCTAACGTTTGAACTTCCGCATTAAAGTCTCCTATCATATTTCTTGTTATATTGATGTCACGTATGATACTTTGTTGAATGATCATAGTCAATAGTGTAGTAGGCAGTGTAACACTTTTAGAGTCAACCTGACTGCTACGTGGCAAGAGGGGCGATTTTGGAGGTGTTACATTCTCCTTCATCACCGAGAGGTCACCGTTGGCCTGAGTTCTTCATCGCCTCGTGGTTTCATAGTAAAATTGAATTCATTTGGCCAAAATCGCGAAGCTTTCAACGCCAACTATGCGTTCATTTGCATGAACTGTGTGCGATAAACTGTTGAACTGTGCGCACTAAACGTAATCGTCTGATCCGCATTCGACAACCACAGATGAGTGGAGAACCATCATCGGAGGATATACATTAAATCCTATTAGCTATTCTTATATCTATTGATGTTACGAAGGTGCACAATTTTGCATTGTAAATGAATGATAATTAATTTATGTTTAAGTTTATTCTATGGATAAATTTTACGAGTTCACAATATAATTTTATAATACGATAAGAAAATGCTATTTAAGCTCTATATCTTAACAAATTTGATTATCATTTGTGGTGTAAAAAAAATATTAAATACAAATATTTCATAACTTTATTAAAAATTTATTTATATTTGATATAATACTAAATACTTATTTAATTTATCTTTTGTATACTTTTGAATTTGATCACATACTTATTCTACAAATACTATTTAATCTTTCTCTAGTAAAATGTTTGCTAACCATGATCCACGTCAACATGGGGATCCCCTTTTATTTTTTTAGTACTTAGTGTATTAATTACAAAAGAATTGCAAATGTTGGATATTCGATGTATGTAGAGTACTAATTTTACTTATTAAATTAGTAAAAAATATACATAATAATTTATTGTATTAGTTAAATAATACATTTGATCAAGATCATTTGATTATTCATAATATGATAAATTTAACAATTACAATTCATTTAGTCCTAAATGATATTTTTTTGTTATCAAAATAATTTAGTAAATATACATTACTTCATCTAATAAGTATATGGTTAATCTAATCATGAATTATAATAATTTAATAAAAAAATGCTTTTACACTTTGATGTAGAGTGAAATGTTCATGTTCATTAACCTCTTTCTTTCATTGCAGAAGTAAGAATATGTTGTTGCGTTAAACTTAGAGTTCATCAGTAAATTGCAGGACCTTTAACTATATTATTTTTATCAACTCCATTATAAAAATTTACTTTCTAATAAGAAGATCATCTATTTTTCAATTCCTCCTTTAGTGTTGATCCCACATTGGTGATAATATGATTGTAGGTTAAAATATTGGCATGCCATTGAATGGGTACATTAGTTTCTTCCACATCAAGGTGTAAAAAGTTTTTATTTTTTTATTATTTAATCATATTTATTATAATTCAATGTTACATTAATATAACTATTAGATGAAGTAATATATATTTATTAAACTATTTTGATAATAAAAGATATCATCTAGGACTAAGAGTTTATTTGGTTGGAGGTGAAAAAAAGATAAAGAGTGAGAAGGGAAATGAGGAGAATCCGTTTCTCTCGTTTGGTTGAATTTAAGTTGGAGGGGAAAGAAGGGAAAAGTCCCCTCCTTTCTCTTTCATTCTCCTCCAATATTCCATTTTTCTTTCCCCTCCAAATCGGGGTGGAAAGGAGGGGAAAGACCTATTAAGAATGTGTTTCCAATTTTGACCAAATAAATTAAACATACAACTATATATGTAAATGATAAAATCGTCTAAATAAATTAATCACTTAACATTCATTCCCTTCTCTTTCATTTAATAATATCAATCAAACATGGGTAACTATTCACCTTCATTCTCCTATATTCCCTTTCTATCATTTTCTTTTCCACTCTTTATCTTTCCTTCCCCTTAATGAATTTTGAACCAAACATGCCCTAAATGAAGTATGACCCTTGAATTTAACATATTCGTCAAAATGACGTGGTCTCGATGGTCCAATAATCAAATGATCTTAATATTGATAAAATTTATTACTTAATTAATAAAAAACCTAATATATAATTATTTTACTATTGTAATAAAATAATTAAATATATAAACGAGAACTTAAAGAAACCATTTTGCTTTTTTTGCGATATTTAAATTGTTGTCCATTAAATTGATTTATTAACTAGGACATGTTTTTTTATAAATTTCATTAAATATCTTTCAACTTTATATGTTTCCCCAAGGTTATATTTTTAACTCCACTTGTAATGTCCTACCTTTTAATTTATTTCACTAATTCTCCCTTTTCCAATCATTTCAATGATGTGACTAATTATTTTTTAAAAAAATTATATAAAAATATAAAAAGATGGATGGTGTGCGCCCCTCTGCCTCTCCCTCTGGTCATTGCCACCCAACGTTGAGGCCCCGAAAGAAGACAAGGAGGGGCGACTTCCCCTTCCTCTCCAAAGCTAGAGAGGTGGGGGGCGTGCAAAGGAGGGCTCTCCTCTCCTCCTCGCGCGTAGAGGAGGGGGACGGGCGATGCAACTATCCTCCCTCTCCTCCTCGATCACTCCTCTTCCTCCTTTGTGCATTCCGAGGGGCACACCCTCTCCTCTTCGATGCCGAAGAGGATGAGGGAGAGGGCGATGATTGATCGGAGGGAGAGTGGCGTGTCGCTGTTTCTTTTTACATTATTTTCATGTTATATATATATTAAAATAATATGTCACGTCAATAAAATGATCGAAAATTTGACTATTCCTGATCGAAAGACATTTAGTGAAACAAGTTAAAAAATGGAAAATAATTTAGTTACAAAGTAAAATTTAAAGGCAACTATGAGAAAGTGTGAAAGTTAGAGGGTATTTAGTGGAATTTATCATGTTATCTTTTTATCTAAAATAACATGACAAAAATTCTAGAACTTATAAATTAAATTAAGTAGTAAAAAGCTCACAAGAAATTTTTAAAAAATAATTAGAAGTAAATTAATTTTAGAGATCATCGCAAAAAAATCCTATGATTATAACGTCTCATTTTTTATTATAAAAAAATAGTTGTATTATTAATTTATAAATCATCATATTTTATTATTCATAGGATCGTTGTTTATGATCTACTATCCTTACATTACATTTTGAAGATCTTATTTGATATTAAGTATTATAACATATATTTTATTAATTGGTCGCAAGAAAATCACTTTGACTTGAGTTTTTCTTGATGGCTTTAATATATATTATTATTTTTATTTATTTTTAAATCGATCCGCCAAAGGAGAGTAATCTTTTTTAAGATCAAAAGATTGACCCCAGGCCAATCACTCTCAGCCGTAACAATTAGCGCAGTATGTAACCAGGCTTTAGTGATGGTGGCCCAATATGTGTATCAGGCCGCCCGACAATGCCGTAGGCCCACATCCTCAAATGGCCAGCCTCTTGTTTCTTCCCTTTACAAACAGTTAAGGTGAAGTTGGATGGCCCAAGACCGAATGTAAAAAGTTTTCATTGAATGTTTCACATGTAACCTTCTGACATCAGATTAATTGAACTTGACGATGGATCGACTTTTCAAATTATTGACTTACGGATTGGACAACTTGCATCTCTTTTAAGAAATCCGAGTTTGCAATTAAAAAATATATTTTAATTTGACAGAAGTTACCTCAATGTTTGAGAAGCAACGTCGATCGTCCAACTCATACGATGCTAAGAATTATGCGCACTGATCACATGTTAAAATTTCGATTCATCATCCCGTCCGACTAATCTAATGTCGCTCTAGACAATAGAACTGACTATGAGAGATAAAACTCCTAATGAAAATTTTTTACGTTCATAAATATTCAAACTCGAGACCTTTTGCTTCAGCAGTCCACTCACATGCAAGTCTCTTTTTTATTCCACGTTTGTTTTTTGTCTTCTCTGGAGTACTATTAATTTCAACTCCTTTTGAACTCCGGAAGTCTGAATTCTCCAAAGTCTGGCATCGTGTCACTCGGAATAAACTCGATCTCCCTTTAATCAAATGGAACAACTCCCCCATTGCAGAAGGCTGAGAAGAAAAAGTGAGAAAAATGGATCACATGCTCCACATCATGCTGCTGCCTTTGGAGTTCAAGCTGACAACGCAGAAATCGATCATGAATGGGTTGATCCAAATACGGTCTATAGATTGGATTGGATCCAAATGCAGATCAGATGTGGCATAAAAAGGAAGTCTGAATCCCCACTAGATTTTATTCACTCCCACGAGCATAATGTGCCCTACTTATCATCTCCTCCCCCCTCCACCTTGGTAGTGCTAAAGCGGGCATCTCTCGTATTGGTGTCAAATCTTAGGGACCTCCCAACATAACATATTCTCAGAGCTTGGGTAAAATTAAAAGTAAAAAAATGTTTTTTTTTCCTAATTTGATTCCAAAAAAGTGACAAAGTTGTGACAGCACTTGTTGGTGTGATCTACGGGAAGATCCTAATCCACCTCAAAGTCCTTTTTTTTTCTCGTCTTTCCATCTTTTTAAAGTGAGGATGAGACGTTGTCTTCTTTGTCATTTGGAGATAAACTAAATCTTAAAATATGGGGGTGAAAAAGGAAAATAAAAGAACAGAAAAATAAAAGGAGATGCGAGGTTGCCTCTTTTGGAAGTGGACGAATCATATATTTACTCACCAGCATTTTTTTCTATTTTGTTTCTTTCTTTATTTTTTTTTTACAAATACCAACTTGGCTCCTCCTTTAGCCGTCCACGAGAATTAAATTTGTGTAGGAATTTAATTGCAGTAGCTCCTTCGTGGAGAAATAAATCTGTAGGTGGTGGCCGGTGGTGCTCTTCTTCTGCTCTTCCACCATCACCACTGCACTCTCACACACCATCCACAGAGTTAAAGTTAGACAAAAGGGAGGAAATTGAATCTATTTTTGAATTATTAGGAAAAATGAGGAGAATAATAATGAGGATGTGTGACGAAAATAGATCTTTACGTATAAGGGTGAAATTTTTATCTCGATATATATATATTTTATTTATAGTGAATTTTTTTAACGGTGACTCTTTGTTCGTGAATGCTTATGTTCATCTTTTCTTTTTTTTCATTCTTGATTATTCATCGATACTCAACGCTATATCTCAACAAAATCAAAGACAAATTGGTGGAAAAAGAAAATTCTGACATGAACTCTTATATGAAGAATGAGGTAGATTTTGATCTGGCACCCATATCACAGCACTGTGGGAAGAAGCAATTATTGATTGATTTCTCTTGCCTTTATAACTTGACATATTTTGTCCCAATTTGGATATTTGCCTGAAGGAAGAATGCATTGCATGCTTTTCCCCTTGGAGATGCCACTCGTGCATGAATAATGTGGGGGCGTTGCAAGAGAGTCCTTTTTATGTCATGTGGCTCATGACCTTGCTTACACAACGACAGATGAAAAAGGGAATCTAAGCTTGAATTCCAAGTTAGGGTCTTTAGCTCATTCAGCTTTTGGCTGCTTTCTACTTAATAATTGAAGTTTAGTCTATCACTTTCTTGAAATCATCAATACGAGATTATTTTATGTATGTAATTCTCATTTTCTTTTATTTAAGTAAAAGATATAACACGCAATTCGTATTTATTGTGACTTTGAGTTTTTTTTAATGAAATCTTTAGATTGAAAATTTACTAAACATTAATCCAAACTATCAATTATTAAATTAGTATCTGTTCAATTTTAAAGCTAATCTATAAATTGTGATCATATTTTATTTAATTATAACTAGTATATAGTTGAATTCAATATTTTTAAAATTACAATATTTTATCGTTATTTGATTTAAAATGAAGATTTATTCCAATGGATGTCGGAAAGTTGTATCCTGTGATCTGCCATTTAATGCGGTCTCGTTTTGGCAGGGTCATTCATCCAGTCATCCTTCTGACTGGGATTTTTGTATTCTGCATGCAGGCAAGAGAGTACAAGGAACAGTAAATTAGGTGACCAGTGGACAAAATCAGAGGTTCGATTGCTATTGTTCTTGGTACGACGGACAAATCCAACTTCAGAAGTTATTCAAATTCTTCCTTTTTTTTCTTACAAGATTTGGAGATATTTCAGATATAAAAGGAAAGCTAGATAATGAAAAGCACGATTATAGATGCAGTGCACAGAAACAGCTAGAATTGTTGATAGTTGAAATCAGGAGTCCTTTGATTGAATTCGTGTTTAAGCCACTTAGCTGTGTAGAAAACAGGATGAAAAATTATCAACAGATTCCTCAGTTCATGTCAGCAGTAGCTTAATTTTGATGCTTTTAGAATAACTCATCAGAACAAAATTGCAAACTATATTTCCAGCAAAACATGAGAAGAACAACAAAATTAACAAGTCGGCTGGCATTATGTATGCTTGCAATCCTGAGAGGAATATCAGCTGCTTAATTACCTTTTACAGGGGATGGTTCCATTTGGCTGTCACAGTCCATGCACCATTAGTGGTGCTCAAGGCTGCCAATGGCGGCCTATGATCTTATCAGATCATTTGATTTGGTGAACACCTCACCGCCCCCACCACACACACTTGACACTTGCACCATGCTAAAAAGAATTATGTTTTGGACTCTGCATGGAGGTCCAATTTATGCTCATAAAGTAGAGATCGAACTCCCATTAAAATTTACTCTTCGGACAACGAAAACTATCAAATTGGAATCTAGCCTCAGGAGACCTGACATTATAATTTCTGACTGATCTTTCTAATGGTGATCTTAACTTGCTAACATTAGCTCTTCTATAAGATTTTTGTTGAAGCTGCAGCGTTGAGAGAAGGCAATCATCCCTTTTGTTTTCTGCACAAAGTGGTGCACTTTTTTTTCCCTTTTTGTCTACTGGAAGTGATGCAAATGGATGGTCAAGTGGAATATCTCTGTTCCTTCTCTCTTGTCCTCGGTTCTCATATGATCATGTCGGCCATCTAATTGTGACATGTCAGCAATTTGCATTGTCCACATGGTACCACTTCAAATGCTTCTTCTCTGAATTAACGTTATTTGCCTCGAGCACTTCATGATTTGTAAGTCCTTATTTGTTAATCAAATTAGTAAGTTATCAGTTTTTCAAATTTGGTTGATGAGTTGATGACCCTCCTGATCATCCCCAGTATGATATTTTTCTTTGTCCTAGTTTCTGTGGTGAGTTTTTGTTACATATTTGCTGCAAGCATTATGCTTGGGCCATGAATGTGAAACATTATATATAGATTAAGATTCAATAAATTTTATCTAAGATCTATTTCTCAAAAGCATCATACTAGTATTCCACGTAAACATGTGTTGAATTTTCTGTCCAAACAGTTGCATGGACCATAGGCCACAGTAGTGGGTGGAAAAACTGAGTTTGCTTCATCAATCAGAATTTGAATATTTCACCGGGGGACAAACATATTTGTTCAGATATGGAAATTCCACTACGGATACATGTCAAAGGTGCAATCCAAGCATCGTGCCAAAAGATGCTTTGAATGGATGGAAAAGGTAAGAAGGATGCTTCAATGGCCATGTGCATATCGATAGAACTGTTGCTTTAAACTATTATCTGTTACTTCAACCAGATATACTAAGAATAGGCAACAATCGAAGTAGTCCACTACAGTAGCATTTCTTTCTTGTATCTGTTCTTCCAGGATTAATGGCTTTGCTCGTGAACCAGATGAGTGGCAGCAATTGGGTCTCACTGGAGGTACCAGACATGCTTGGATCAGATGTTCCCCATGGAGGGCACCTAGAGGATAATACAGACAAAGTTCTGAGGAGCCAATTAAATTGGCAAATCATAGATCCATCATGAGGCCTAATCAGTGAGCTAAAAAAAATAGGAACTTGCTGATGTTTATGCTTGTTTTTTTTTTCTTAAACACAGAAGAAGAGCTCCTAAAAAGTAAAAACATTGGTTTGGACGGAAATATCCAGGAAGTGTTACCCCTGCTTGTTTCTAGCTTGCTGGCCAACTGGCAACTTGTTTCTGTTCTGTCGCATCACAAAACAAAACAGCATCAACTTGACAAAAAATTCAGCATCCTGTCTTGCTAATCTTACAGCTGTCTTCAGGAACAATTTGATTCAGCTGGGAGGAGTCAAATTGGTCTACAGTTTAACAAGAAATCTCTTCTGCTCACTGTTCTTAAACTTCTCAAAAAGCTGAAATTCCACTTTGCTAGTAAACCAAGTAACTGAAGTATATATGATGACGACTTGCTTAATACATGGAGATACAGAAACTTTGATGACATTTTTTATGTTAAAAACCTTAGCTTTCTTCTATTACATACTTCTCAATACATTATTATATATTAAGAATAGTTATCATTAATAACCAGGTTTTAAACAATTACAAATGTCTCGACGCTGCTTAACAGTCATCTCATCAGGTCAGGGCCATGGATATGCTGCATGCTTTGATTCAAAGGTCTGAGATAACAATGTCCCCTAAAAGATGAACCATGCCGTAAAAGGATGTCGGCCTGTTTTTGACCCCTCTGTATAATTTAAAATGTTTCAGACTTCCCCCCTCCCTCTCTTTCCTCCTTCCTCAACCAAGCACCAGTCACAGATCACCATCACCATTCAGTCAATCATGTCTCCTCTTCTTACTGTCCGGACAGCATCTGGGAATTCGAGCAGTCACAGTCACTGATCTAAGTGAGCATGCATGCATGCCTTCGAATTTTCACATGCAGCATCGAAGCAATGCAGAAAGATTTTATAAATCTTTGCTGTGCGACAGTGCAGTTCGGTGTGCACCAGCAGTCGCACACCACCAATATGGAACCATCCTCATCCATTCTACTGCCTTTCCTTCTGTTGTATCAACATCTTATACTGTTTCATGTCTGACTTTGTTGCATTCATTCTATTTTTTATTTCGTATATGACATGAAAGACAGTTTTAAGAATAATATGTTCTTTCTTCCAAAGTGGTACACGAATTTTTATCAACTTTATTTTCTTTTGGGTTGGTCCAGATAGTCTGCTTGTCAATTCAGATTTCAGACAAAATATTTTCCCTGCAAGAAATAGCAAGTGCATAATGGATATTATGTCATGGCTATTTGACTACTTTTTGTGCACTTAATTTGTAGTTGAACATAACAAATTTATTTCACATTAAATTTACAACGTTTTTAACGTCTGAATTGCATCGAAGTAACTGATCACTTGAACCAAGCATATATATATATAGCTTAAGTTGCTAACATATGAAAGTTTCAAGTAAGATAGAAATTAAATAACCATGATCAGCAATACAGATACCACCTGTTGCATTTTAGCTGTCCATGGCATAATAGATATATTTTTCATCGATATTCTTCAAACCTTTGCTGAGTGCATAGTTGGTGGTGCCACATTTTTGTAAGATCCGACTCTTTCTTTCACCTACTAAAGTCCCCCTAAACCATGTTCTTGACACATGGGAACTCATTTCTTTTATCCCATGCAGACAATGTTGTGTATGCATATAAATAATGGGTTGCAAATTGGAAATATGTATTGTTCCATTTGCATCCCTTGTAGCTTTGTCGAGCAGTAGCATATGCAAACCACATGGATCCCAATACTATTCGGCGAGCGAGAGAGAGAGAGAGAGAGAGAGAGAGTAAAAAAACTTGCTCGCACCAAAAGCTATTCTTGTATATGCGATTTGTCTTCGGCGTTAAAACTCCAAGCATGCATGCAACTTGGACCAATACCACATATATATATGTATTATATATGTATTATATACGTAAGGAAACAAAACGACTGGTGAATCAATAAATAACCGAATCATGGAGACAAGAAACATTAATAACTTTGGTGCAAGAAACATTAATACCTTATCAATTGCGCGATGATTGAACTCTTCCATGTGATGTGTTTGGCAAAATTGATTATAACGTTCATGGTTCGAACACGCTCTCTCTCTCTCTCTCTCTCTCTCTCTATATATATATATATATATATATATATATATATATATATATATATATATATATCGCTTCAATTTAGTTCTGGTCTAGTCGGCCTAAACATTAATCG
Organism: Pontederia crassipes; assembly: GCA_030549335.1. Taxonomy (NCBI): domain Eukaryota; kingdom Viridiplantae; phylum Streptophyta; class Magnoliopsida; order Commelinales; family Pontederiaceae; genus Pontederia; species Pontederia crassipes. Next base: position 1,771,887 of record CM060185.1, on the reverse strand, counting down.
CATCATCCAATAAGTAAGAAACATTGCTTGCCCATTAATAATTAATTGATAGACTGGTTGGCTCTACTTCTTCTCCGACTAGTCGTGATCTTAATATATATCATACGTCTGTCTCAGCATTAAGTTATAAAATCATCGTACCGAGATATCCAAAATAGTGTCTCGTCCTTTCACGTAGGATTCTTTGTCTCCTCTCCCTTTAACAATTCATTAATCCAGTAGTACAATATATCTGTATATGTTTTTCTCCGAGAAAATAACTAATTATGTAACTATTGCTGTGTTTTTTTCTTATACCAGCTCATTTTTTTAATAAAATTTTACCTTGTTTAATTAATGTTGACATGAGCGCAATGATTTAAAAACCATTTGTTGGTTGATTTAGCTAAACGATATGTAGCATAATTAGTTGAATACATTAGAGCATTGCACATTTATAATATTATTACACAACTTTCGAGTTACCCTGATCCGTCCAAGAAGGTTCTATATGCAATTTACAATTAACACCTGTTTAATTAGTCAATCTGATGACTTCTTTTTTTAAAAAAATAATAATTTGGAATGAAACCACCAATATTTTTGTTCAAAAATTGGCTCATTAATATATTTAATCAAATTGAATGAGGTGGGCGGAAGCATGCCCTCGTATATATGACAGTGGTCGTTCCAGCAAAAAACAAGCTGTTACTTCTTCAGTAGTATTAAGATTTCTTATATCAAATATATGTCACAAAGTTGATACGGCATGTCTATTATAAAATTTATTAGCGGATTAATTAAGGGTGTATTATTATACTTCTTCCGTAGTATTAGAGGAAGCTTCCTTTACAGCTAATATCTCTATTAATGCATTCTACGTACGTGTAAAACTAATTAACTAGACATACATGAAATATTATTAACTCATCCTAATGTATCAGAGTTGATTATATATTTAAATGCATGCATCGTATATTCGTATATATTTATGTATAATGAATTAATGGGCCACTAAGCATCTTGCACGTGTCACGGGGTCATTTTTCACAGATGACCCGTACGGCGCCTAGACGTGCACAACGTCTAGGTAAGCTCTTTTGAATGCTTTGCGAAAGCTTGTTTATTCCACTTTTCGAAGGCCACAGTTTTTGGGACGTTCGATCCCAAGCGGTCACTTCTTCGGTGGAGGCGTTCGTAAACGAACGGGCACTTCGGCGGGACGCTCGATCTCTTTGAGACGATTTGTGGGTTACCACCCTACGCTCAAAACACGGTGATAGATTTAGGGAAGTTTGAAATATTTGTTGAATAAATAAAAATGATTACAAGACTTCGGGGGAGGACTAGCGGGTCTCCCCTAATATACCGTAGGCCTAGGAGGCCTATATGCGACGAATGATGTGGAGAACAAGCTAGGGGTGCACTTTTGAGAAGTGCAAAAATTACAAAACTGTCACTATCACACTTGGAAATAAAACTAAGTATAAAAGTGGATTGAAAAGGGAAAATTACATAAAGTAAGATAACTCGACGTGCTCCGGGGAAAGCCCCCGGGACATTCTCCCCCACTCAAGTCAGCGACGTCCCTAGAGCTGCAGCTTGGAATTCTTCAATCTTCTGCTTGAACTGCCACAGGTCTTTGGCTGTCTCCTAACTTGTGTCGGTGTCCGGTCTTTCGCTCCATCGAACAAGATACTCCTTCTTCCGATTCTTCGTGCGGACGGTGAGTACTTCTTCAACTTGATCAGTAAACTGCTGACGGATGGCCGACGAGGCGCGGTCTGAAACTCCACGTCCAGGATCTTCAGCGTCTTCAACAAAAGGCTTGAGCAGGCTAACATGAAAGACGGAGTGTTGTTGCATCTTGGGCGGGAGCTCGAACTTGTAAGCCACATTGCCTATCTTCTTCAGGATCTTGAGCGGACCCTCATAACGCCTAACGAGGCCCTTGTGTAGATTCTTCCCATTTAGTCACAGATGTTGGATCAACTTCACAAGGACTAAGTCTCCGACTTCAAAGTTAACATCCCGTCGGACGATGTCCGATCACTTCTTTTTGCGTTTCAATGCCTTGTGTAAACATGCTCTCGCCATGTCGTTCTGCTCTTGCCATTCCCCCTCATGCGGTGAGCGGCGGGGACTTTGCCACCATATGATGTGGCGACGACCTGGGGCGTCAGAGGTTGCTGTCCCGTCACTATCTCGAAGGGACTCCGATTGGTCGACTCGCTCCGCTGCAAGTTGTAAGAAAATTGTGCGATGTCGAGTAGCTTCGTCCAGTCCTTCTGATTGGCACTCACATAGTGCCACAAGTAGATCTTCAAGATATAGTTCATCCTCTCAGTTTGGTCGTTGATTTTAGGATGAAATGATGTCGAAAAATGCAGGTTGGAGCCCATCATCTTGAACAGTTCCTTTCAGAAGTTGCCAGTGAATCGACCATCCCGACCGCTGACGATGCTTTGTAGTAGGCCCCAATACTTCACTACATGCTTCATGAATAACTCCGCAGCTTCAGTAGCAGGACAACTTGTGGAGCCAGCGGCGAAGATGACATACTTGGAGAACTGATCGACGACCATCATGATGGTACCCGCCCCTTCAGACTTGGGCAGGCCTGTGTTGAAGTCTATGAAAACATCCTTCCATGGCCGCTCTGTAATAGGCAGGGGTTCCAGAAGTCCACCGAACGCTTGATTGAGATTTTTGTCTTGCTGACAAACAAGGCATGTCTTCACGAAAGCTTCAACATCATCCTTCATCCTTGCCCAAAAGTAGTTGTCTTCGGTGAGTGCCAAAGTGTGGCGGATGCCCGGACGTCCTGCCCACTTGGAGTCATGGCACTCCTGCATGATAGTGTATCGCAAGTTGTCAAACAGAAGAACGTAGATGCGATGTTCCTTGGTGAAGATCAGCCCATCTTCCACCCAAAAGTGGCGTATCTTTCCCTCCTTTGCTTGCTCAAACATGTTCTTTCCCTCCAGTCCCTTCTTGATCATTTCGATCATGTCGCCCTGAGATGAGCTCATGGTCGTCAATTTCGCGCATCGGCAACGACATTCGTCTTGCCAGGCTTGTACTCCAGGATGTAGTCAAACTCTGCCATGAAATTTTGACATCTTGCTTGCTTCGGCGAAAGCTTCTTCTGCGTCTCGAAGTAACTTGTCGTGACGTTATCCGTCTTGATGTGAAATCGCGATCCGAGGAAGTAGTGCCGCCATGTCCTAAGGCAGTGAATCACCGCGGTCATCTCTTTATCCTGAACGGCATAGCGCCGCTCTGTGTCGTTGAGTTTGCGACTCTCGAATGCCATGGGATGCCCTTCCTGCATAAGAACTCCTCCGATGACATAAGCAGAAGCATTTGTCTGTACCTTGTATGGCTTGGTGTGGTCTGGAGGACGAGCACTGGTTCCTCCGTCATGGCCCTCTTGAGGGTGTCGAATGCTTCCTGGCATGTCGGCGTCCACTCACACTTCACATTCTTTCGGAGGAGATTCATCAAAGGAGTCATCACATGTGAATACCCCTTGACGAACCGCCTATAGTAGTTCGTTAGGCCAAGAAACGAACGCATGTCGGGAATCCGCCTGGGCGGCTCCCACTCCATGATGACCTGAATCTTCGCGTCATCCATCTTCAGCTTGCCACATCCGACGACATGTCCCAAGAAGTGCACTTCCGATTGGGCGAAGGGACACTTCTACCGCTTGATGTAGAGCTCGTTCTGCCGCAACATCTCGAACACTTGCTGAATGTGCTCGATATGCTCCCCCAATGTGCGATTGTAGATCATGATGTCGTCAAGGTATACAACCACGAACCTGTCAAGGAATGGTTATAATACCTTGTTCATGAGAGTGTAGAAGGTCGCTGGGGCGTTGGTGAGGTCGAAAGGCATCACGAGGAACTCGTAGGAGTCGTATATTGTGACGCACGTCATCTTCTGCACATCTTCCTCCGCAATCTGGACTTGCCAATAGCCCGAACGAATATCAAACTTGGTAAACCATCTCGCGCTGCCAAGTTGGTCGAACAAGTCCGCCACTAGAGGGATGTTGTACTTGTTCTTCATCGTAAGCTTGTTGAGCGCCCGATAGTCGATACACATCCGGAGGGAAGCATCATATTTCTTCTGAAAGAGTACCGGAGCGCCATATGAAGACTTCGAAGGCCGAACGTATCCTGCATCCAATAGTTCGGTGAGTTGCTTACGGAGTTCTGCGAGTTCCGAAGAGACTAGCCGATAGGGGGACTCAATGAGGGGGCTTCGATCCTGGGACTAAGTCGATGACATGGTCCACTTCATGCTTCGTATGCAACCGTTTTGAGAGCTCCGGGGGCATGACATCCGCAAAGTCCTCAAGAGTTTCAAGGACTTTGGGAGGCGTTGGAGTGGAGGGCCCCGGATTTTTTAATATGGCGGTCGCCAGGAAGGTGTGCTCCTATTTGCGCAACCCCTTCACCACCTGCATGACGGAGAGGGTCTTCTGCTTGAGATCACCTCCCGATCTCACGGGAACGTTGTAGGATCCTTTGGGGTCGAAGATGACCATTGAGTTGGTGAGCGGGATCACACATGCGGCAATGTGTCGCAGAAAAGAAATGTCTGCCACCACTTCATAGTCGTCCACCGGTGCCACCGTCACGTCGAAGCTTCCCGATCACTTGCTGATGCGAACCTTCACTCCTGGAGAAATTCCTGTGGTCGAGATAGACTTCGCGTTCGTCGTCTTGAACGTGGCATTAGTCTTCTGTAGCGACAGCTTCAGTTTATTGGCGGCCACTTCTGACACGAACAACTCCGATGCTCCCGTGTCAATGAGAGCGTTGAAGACTTGCCCGTTCAACTCGATGTCCGCATAAAATCGAGCGGCTGATGAAGTACCTTTCGAGGCATTGATGACGTTGAGGACGTGCATCGAATTGAGGCACGCCTCCTCCTTCTCCTTCTCATCGGGGCAATACATGACATTGACCGTCACTTTTTGCGAACAATCGCTTGTCCAATGTGGACTCTTGCAAATGAAGCATGGTTTTGACGACTTTTCGTTCCTCTTGAAACGGTCATTGTTGGGCCTCCTGTCTTGGTGTCCCTTTCTTTTGTCATGATAGTGCGACTTGCCTCGTTACGACTTTAACTTCTCTCCCCAACCATAGACCTTGCCAGAGGGCTTTAGTGGTGGAGCGCTCGTTTTGGCATACTCCACGAGCGACTCAACAGCAGCGACTAGCGAGCGGAGGTTGGGACAATCTTGTCGCTCCAACTCTGTCCTAGCCCATGACTTCAAACCCTTCACGAATATCGTCAACAATGTGTCTTCGTCCACCTAAGAGTTCTATAGGCGGAGCTCGGTGAACTCTTTCACGTACTCCTTTAGCGTGCCCTTCTGGGATTTGGCAGGGCATAGGTAATTCATGAGCTGCTTCTTGGAGTCGTCCCACCTCTCAATGGGCTCGACGTTGCCACGTTCCACATCGTCACAATGGCACCGCCATCATAGACTTACCATATATTGCAAGTAGAAAGATGTGATCTTCACCATCCTCGTTTCGGACGTCATGTCCAAGGCCTCCATATACATTCGGACGTTCCACAGGAAGTCACTGATCTCCTTCGCCGACCGCTCGCCTTTGTAGGGCCGCGGCTTCGGTACATTAATCCTTGCCTCATGCGGGGCGGGCGTCTAGGGATGCCGCCCATCTCCATAGCGTCGCTTGAGTTCTTCCCTCATAGTTCTTGAACTCTTTCTCCATCTCGAACCGCATGTTTGAGAGACCATTGTCCAAGGTCTCCCGCATGTTCATGATCGTCGACTCCATGGACTCCAGCCACGTATACAACGACGTTATCTCGTCCCACGCCATTGCGAGATTTACGATCTTCTCCAACTCCCGCTCGTACGTCGCGAATTGGTCTTGCATCTCGCCCACGTCCAATTGGAATTGGTCAAGGCGTTGCTCGAAGGCGGACAAGGCATCCTTCGAGCGGGCGCGCCCTCGCTCGGGGCAGCCATTCTCCGGTTCTACGGGTTCATTCGTCATTTCCGAATTCGATGTCATTTTTGCTTGATCGTCGAATGTCAACTTGAGCGATCCCAAAAGCTCTGATACCAATTTGTCACGAGGTCATTTTTTGCTCGATGACCCGTGCGGCACCTAGACGTGCCCCACATCTAGGCAAACTCTTTTGAATGTTTTGCGGAAGTTTGCTTATGCCACTTTTCGAAGGCCACAGTTTTTTAAACGCTCGGTCCCGAGCGACCGCTTCTTCTGTGGAGGCGTTCGTAAACAAACGGGCACCTCGATGGGACGCTCGATTTTTTTGGAACGCTTTGTGATGCTCTTGTGGGTTGCCACTCCACGCTCAAGGCACAGTGCTAGATTTAGGGAAGATTGAAATTTTTGTGGAATAAATAAGAATGATTATAAGGCTTCGGGGGAGGACTAACGAGTCTTCCCTAATATATCGCAAGTTCGAGAGGTCTATATGCGATATGTGATATGAAGAACAAGTTAGAAGGGGTGTAATTTTGAGGAGTGTAAAAATTATAAAATTGCTATTATCATATTTAAAAATAAAATTAAATACAAAAGTGACTTGAGAAGGGAAATTACATGTTTTCGCGGGACACACGCAGCTACTTGTCCCGTCACCTTTATGCATGTGTAGGGACTTTTTGGTGCTACGTGTTCTTGATAGACTGACAAGAAAGGCTTCTGTTCTGTTCATCAGTAAAGTGTACAGCATAGATTAGTTTGGTGCTATGTGTTCATAAATACAGCCATTACACAGAAGAATACCTCTCGTTTCCTCCACTTGTTGTACTCGTATGGATGTGCTCCAACTCGGACACGATAGCTCATGTGTACAAGTATTACCCAAAAAATATGTTTTATTACCCCCAGAAAAGTTTAACTACTAACAAGATTGAGATGAGATGGGAGAAAGAAAGTCTTAAATAAAGTTTTGAATTTCATGGAGACCCGCTAATGTGCAAAAATTAAGTCTAGCACTTCATGACTGATTAGATATTCGAAAAAAAGCAATATGAATAAAATTTAATTAAAATAATAATTTTAAAAATTAAATTTAAGATTCTTAATACTTAACAAGCTCAAAATAAAATCATGATTTATGCAATGGACAATTGTGAAGTGCATTCTGGTCTGTTGATAGTCAAACTAAATAAAGAGATCATGTATGAGTGATAAGACTTAATCGGCAAGAATCAATATTGGCCATGTTCTTCCGTTTTGTATGGACGATATTGGTTAATTCAATCGGATGTGTAGTTAAATTTTAAGGCAAAGTATAAGAGAATGGATAACCTGAGTTAATTTTTGCCATTAAGCCTGAATTTGTCAATATTTAAAGATGAGTAATTCTGAGGACTCTCTATATATTTTTAATATATGAATACAATTCAAGGACAAGCAAATCCATTCTTTTCTCGTGTGATCGAAGTCTACATCAAGTCAGTCATGCATTTATTAGTTCCTGTGCACATGAGTTCTGGATTTACATGCAATTCTATATTTAATTTAGGCACTTGTCAAAATCATACTATGGCGTAATATCTTGGCATATAGCAAACCCAATAATTAAGTTCTAAATAATTTAGGCATCTGAGCTTCTCCTTAACCAAAGTTAATTGACGCACTTGACTAGGGGCTGCATTTTAAGTGGTTTGGACGGGTGTTAATAATTTTGAAATTGGGGTGTTAATAATTTCGGAATTGATTCTTGAAGTTGTCATGACAGAGGAATGTCATTCTAAGTTTTTTTTTATTCCGAATTTGCCAAATACTAAGTCCTGGACATCGAAAGCCTCCGTAGACTCGATGCGTAAAAAAAGTTTTAAATAATAACTTAATGATTTGGATTGGCTTGCGGAGAACAAATACGTCCACTTAATCTAATTGGAAGTAAAATATCCGCTTTCATCCTTGTGCACGCATATATGTTGATTTAGCATTCATTATTGATTACAAGATAAGAAAATAAGAGGAAAAGAATAATAAATTATACAAAATTGATAATACGTTTGACATTTGAATGATTGAATTTTGAAATAACGCTAGGGATTGTATCGCACTATTGTATCATCGATCTCTTTGCTCCCTATATATATGTTCTATGGAATCGGTGTGACTATATAGTATATAATGACGAATAAAAGAGATATAATACGTATGACGTTGAATAATCATATGCATGAATTCTGCTATATATAATATTCAATGAGATCATTTCCATAAATGAACCTCTTGGTTCTTCTTCTTTAGTCCCCAAATTAATTAAATTGGTTTGCAGACCTGATCGTGTAATTTCTATATATATTTCTATATAATATATATATATATTCTTAATTTGTACTTTTATGACGCCCCCCTTAGATAATTGAATATATATGTGCAAATGAAATTTTGGAAGTACAATTTTATGTATTAATGTTAACCAGATAAATAAGCATTTAATAAGTTTTTTTCTATATATATAAATGAGACTTATAGATATCAGTTATCATTTAGCATATTCCTTTTCACTGTTGTCTTGAAAAAAAAAAGAAGATAGTAGACATGTGATTCATTAATGGCGAATTTATTTATTACATTCTAACAAAAAAAAATCCCGAACACGCAAATCATGTATTAATTGGACTTCGTCTGTTCAGCAAGCGGAAGAAGTGTTCTTGATTTGGATGGTGTTACCGTTGAATTGGACGAGGTCTTTACTTTCTTCAATTCCATGCATTCCAGCTATCAAGGACAAGATATCACACAGAAGACATGATGCGAAATATGTGGATAAACTCACACCTTTTGTTTACATAATAGTATAATCTTATGGACTACGATAAAACAAAAAAACTGTCTATATTTATTAAGTTGTAAACGCATACATATAATAATAAATATATAATTGATGCCTAATTAAGTGACATATCATGGGACACACACAGACACATGCACACACGCAGCAGCGTTCACGAGCTTGATCTAAGAGAGAGCTAATAATATGCACAACATCATGTAGACAAGCAAACGTTGGTTGCTCTACCAAATCTCCACTCGACGTCGTGGACAAATTTGTCTCTGTGCCCACGGTCAAGGGAACAACGTGCATGTGCCTGCCCGTCGCCATGCAACGTCCAGCACCCTATTAAACGACCCCATGCACATAATATGCCAGTATATATAATTGTTCCCAATTAGACAAAAAAAAAACATACATATTTGTGTGTTTGTTAATAAATTGCCATCAAGTTTGGTATTCTTTCACTAATAATCTCCAAACCAGCCTACTTTCTCTTTTCCGTCGTACACTTTTATTAGCATAATAATAGCGATAATCTTGGAATCTTGATTGGTTATGTATGGATGATGAGGCTCAAACATGCACTTTTTTTTTGTCACATAAGAAAATATAATTTTACTTGTTACACTCATGAGAATCTAGTAAAGCTACGAATGAAAAGGATTTATTAGAAGGAACAAAAAAGGATGCTAATTGAATAATTAAGATTTTGATAAAAAAGGCTTTGGTCATTTTACATATTTTTCCTTATTGGAAACATATTATAGAATTTAGGCGACTCGATATATTTACATTTTGAGGATATAAGTTCGTACAGGTGCATATACCTTATTATTGTTCCATTCAATAACAAAATTTAGTAAAAAAAAAAAGAATACGGTTGGACGAACCGGACAAAACCGGTCGCACGCGGAACCGCCCGCGAGCTGGACCAGTTGGATCCGGCGGTCCGAACACGGACGATTAAAAAGAGCACGCGCGAGGGGGGCCGCGAAATCGAGGAGGTCATCGTGGCCGTCGGTTCGGCCACGTGGGCCCCGCCGCGCCTCGGGACCGCACCACGTAACACCCGAGGTCAAAGCCCCCAGCTGCGCGGGACCCACAGCGTGGCTTCTCGGGAACCAACGGATCCCGGGCCCACCTCGTGCGCCCTCCGTATTAATTAAGTAAAAAAAATACGCTTAATAATGCTATTAATTTTTTAATGCTCTCTTTTTATTATTCCCGTGTATAATAATGAATAAGAAAAGCCGGAGGCCGGTCGCCGTCACATGGTGGGACCTCAGTTCGAGTCCACGTCAGCTGCGCTATTATTGAGACCGCAGGCTTAAAAAGGGATTCGGCTAATAATTGTGGGGCTTAGCGAAGGGGGACTTTAATGAAGCGGCATTAGTTAATATTTAATGTTTAATCAGGAGATTAACATGCTCAATCGCGGGTTACTAGCGCTTCTTAATACCCGCGCCCTGCCCGTACGATTGGCACGTGACGTCGGCCGGATCCGGCGTGCGGAAGCATGGAGCTGGCAGGGATCGCCATTCGCCCCTCGTCGGCGCTGAAATTATGACTCTGCCATCCTCACCCCCATTGGTGCCGCATGAAAAGGGGGTCTATGCGTCCTTTTCCTGTAACTTTGTGTTTGCTTTCTCCCTCATAAAAAAGAAAACTTTGTCTCTATAATTTGCTTCTGCTTTCTCGCTCTTAAAAAGGTTCCCGTGGAATAAATACGGAACCTATGCACAGTAATAATTACCTGTAAGAGTAATTTGTGAATTGTGATCTAAGAATCTTTTAAGTAATTTTTATAGTCGATTCACCTCTGATGCAAAATGGACATAAAAAACATAAAATTTCATCCATAAAAATTACCCGTCATAATTACTGCAGACCTCCGAGTTTTCACTTCGCACGTGGCGACGTAAATTAAGGAACGAAAGAAGCTTTGATTATCATAATTTGGCACGAGGGACAGCAGCAAAACAAGGTTCCGTTACCCCGCCAACCGGTTCCTGACACGCGTCCGACGGCCACGTGGAGACCGCGCGCTCGTCGATTCCGCATCAGGGGTAATTCCGTCCGATCTGGGATCGACTCTTTTTTTTGCCCCCTCCCACGCAAAGCGGCAAGGGATGGAAGTGGTTAGTTAACCACCGGTGCCTGTTCTGTGCATAAAGGTCCCTAGAAAAGTTTATAATTACACTAAATCCATCGGCCAACCGCCCGATAGCCCTTCAGCGGTCTCTCAGTACAAGGACCAACGTGTCGACGGATGAAGTTTTAGGGGTTCATCTGAAAACCTTTTGGGGAGCTCTTCGCTGATATGATTCTTTATTATTATTATTGTCATAAAATATAAAAATATTTATGTCTCTTCTCTCACTCGCTTCGTTATTTTTATTTCTCGTCGTCTTCGCGTCGTCTTAATTCTTTGGTCCCTCGCTTGTCGGGAGACGAACCCATCAACACGGCCGAAACCCTCGCCGGTTGGCTTCCTACCTGGGGTTCCTCCGCTCCTCGATCCTCGCATCCGGCCACCGGAGGCCCGGTCATCCTTCCCGGAGACTCGGGCAGCTGTCTTTGTCTGATTACACGACGTCCCGTTCGATCCTCCCGCACTTTGGCCGCCGGAGCTTTCCCTGCCTGCGCTCTATTGCCGGAAAATCTGGCCTTCATGGTTCAGCGGGGCACGGCAGTGTCCGGAGCGTGAGGCTTTGTTGCTTGTGCTGGTGGTGGTCGGTGGTGTTGAGCTCGCCGGAGTGAGATGAAGGGGCCGACGAACGTCGCCGCCGGGGGGAACTCTTGTGATGGTGAGTACCTGTACAGTCGTGTTTGGCTCTGGTTTGACACTGGGTTTGCTCACCTCTGGTGGCGAGCTGACGGGTCCGATGGGATGAGTGCAGGAGAGAGGAAGACGATCAATCCGGAGCTGTGGTACGCGTGCGCGGGGCCGCTGGTTAATCTACCGCCGGTTGGGAGCCTAGTGGTCTACTTCCCACAAGGGCACAGCGAGCAGGTAACGACTGAGAGAGTTAAAAAGGAAGAGATTTATTAGCTTTTTTTTTTTGTCTCCGTGAGTTTCCCCGAGGACCCCAACTTTTATTGCTAACTTGCTAGCTCAGTGAGCTGCGAAAGGGTATTAATGCTTCTTATGGGATTTTTTTTTTGATTTGTTACTTTGCGGTGAAAACCTGGAAATTTGATTGAAATTGATTCTTTTTTGCTGCAAAAACAATGATGTGAAAAAGTTTCTTCCTTTTTTCCCTACTTTTCTCCCCTTCCTCTTTGTTTGCTTCGACGAAACCAGGTTCGTTTCATCTTTCTCGTGTTTTTCTTTGCACAGTGCTTCCGCCATTTCATTTCCTTCGGTACAAAAAAATGCAGCATCAGATATCCTTCTTTATTCAAATGTTAAATTCATTGAATAAAGACGTGATGTTTAAGATAATAGAGAAACACATTTTTCAGAAGTTTAATCAATAATCTGTTGCCAACCTTTTTCTGATCTGTTTCTCGTCTTTTGTGTTTGTTCATTGATTGGATGTACGATATCAATCATCTCTGTTTTTAGCGGGTGAGGACTTTGGCTTCCACTATGGACACTTAGACTGCAAGGATCTCACTTGTAACGTCAAAGACATGTCCTTTTGTTTTTCGTTGTCGTGGTACTCTCCACTAGGGTAAATGTTGATTCTAGCTCTGATAGTTGTCATTGCCATCCCTAGAGAAAAAAAAGTTCACTGGTTAAACAATCCAGAAATGTCAACAAGATTTGGAGGACAGCTACTGGATTGACATTGGGAAATAGCATATTCAATCAGAATTTTGTTGACATCTTTTCGTATACTTACCATAGTGGGTTTGTGATGTCTGCATTGATGAAGGCGCATTTCCAAGAAGGATAAAATCATAAAGCATATTTCATGTTGACTCTTTGAAGTGATTGTTAAGAAGATAAAATCAATGATGTCCCTCATCGTAATGACTTAAGCTTTTTAGGAAAGTTCTACCAACGAACTATCTTGTTAATTTGGGCTACAAGTCCAGCAAAGTTCACTAATCACTAGAACTGAAATTGAAGCTTCAAGTCATTCAGTTTTTGTTTGTTTGCTGAAACGAATTCTAACAAAGAAAAATCGTTTACAACATATTCTAATAATTTATAACTTTTTTTAGGAGATCATAATTATAATTGTGTATCTGTGATATAACAAAAGCAGATGAACAATGTGCAAGCTGAGAATTTTGCTCGGGAATGTAGTGATCTGTTTATGTTTGAACAACCTGTATGGAGTATATGCAATTAATCAAATAAGGTTGTGGAAACTTCAAAATGATATCTTGAGGTCTTCTTCTAGATCATTAGCATAGTTATCTATATATGCTATTTGCCAATAAAGAAAAAAGTTTCTTCATTTCTTCACTATGTTTGGATTGATGACACATTTGTGTTTTATTAGGTTGCAGCTTCTATGCAAAAGGACATTGACAAACATATTCCGAACTACCCCAACCTTCCCTCAAAGTTGATATGCCTTCTTCATAATGTTACACTACATGTATGCCATCCTAGTGTTAGTTTCCATGTTATAGATGCAGAATGCGAGGCAGTCCATGAAGTTTTTCTTCACTTACACTTGTTTCCATCCCTTGCTTCAGGCAGACCCAGAGACAGATGAAGTCTATGCCCAAATGACACTCCAGCCAGTGAATACAGTGAGTATTACTTTTCTATAAGACCATATCACCTGACACCAGTCACTTAATGATGGTGTTGCTCTATTATATAAGAAGACCCATGATAACATTAGCAAGAGGCATCCGCTTAGAAAATATAATAATGAATTGGAAACTTAATGCTTGTGTGTCCTAACAATATCTTTGCATGAATGAGTTAGCTTAATTGTTAATTTGTTTGAGGCATGTTAGTGATTTTCCTTTTGCAGTATGACAAGGATGCGTTACAAGCATCAGAGCTTGCTCTGAAACAAACTAGGCCTCAGACAGAATTCTTTTGCAAGACACTCACTGCAAGTGATACAAGTACCCATGGAGGTTTCTCAGTGCCTCGTCGTGCTGCTGAAAAGATTTTTCCACCTCTTGTTAGTAATCTTGCTGTAGAAATGTTTGTTTATGATTCACATGATTTGGGATTCCGTTACTAGTATCAATTTGCACCCTGTAGGATTTTTCAATGCAACCACCTGCTCAAGAGTTACAAGCCAGAGATTTACACGATAACCTCTGGACCTTTCGACACATCTATCGAGGTAATGCATGAAAAGGAACCTGAACTTTTGTTATCTATTTTTATATGTGAAGATCCAAAAAAGATATTATACAGAGGTTCAAAACTATCTTATATTTTTCAACAATCATGATTTTATAGAGCGGGGTAATTTTATGGGTTATATCTTATGGTCAAAGAGGAGATGAAAAAGATAATAATGTATAATTTACTTAACTGACTCTTAGATTTTTGCATTTTCTTGTTTAGGTCAACCCAAGAGGCACTTACTCACAACTGGTTGGAGCCTATTTGTGAGTGGAAAGAGACTTTTTGCTGGTGACTCTGTTTTATTTATTAGGTAACATCAAAGTTCCATTAATTTGTATAAAGGTCGAATGCAAGGCTATTAATCATTGCAACGATTTCCAGCATTTTTATTTCTGGAGTAAAATATCCTTGCATGTGAAAATGATCTACCACAATTCATTTAAAGAAAATTCCATTTTCCCCTTGTTTGGTGCACAAAAACATTCTTCACCTGCTTAGTATCAAGTTTCAACTCTCTGATCTTCCTTTCTTCAAAGGCATACTATATAATAGTGGGGTAGTATTCTATGCTCAATCTCAAACAATCACACAATGTAGATGTAATATTTATATAGTCAGAAACTTATGCTTTATTACCTTTTTACTCTTATTCATACAGGGATGAGAAGCAACAACTCCTTTTAGGCACTAGACGTGCTAACAGACAATCTACTAACATGTCATCATCAGTTCTGTCTAGTGATAGCATGCATATAGGCATTCTGGCAGCTGCAGCCCATGCTGCTGCAAACAGCAGCCCGTTCACTGTATTTTATAACCCCAGGTTTGTTGTTTGTCATACTCAATTCAAGTTTTAGTAGATATCTTTTATGGGGATTGCAATATTTGACCCTTGTACTTGCTACTAGATGGTTGACCTACTTTGTCTGGTGACAATTGTCTCCTTTCAGGGCAAGCCCATCAGAGTTTGTTATCCCGTTTGCAAAGTATCAGAAGGCAGTATATGGGAATCAACTATCACTAGGCATGCGCTTCCGCATTATGTTTGAAACTGAAGAATCGGGAACCAGAAGGTAATATAACATGCCTTGCCTAAATCATGTCTGTGCCATTGAATCTCTAGCGCGATTGTCATATTCTTGCTTTGTCTCAGCACCAGGGTTACCACTGAAAAAAGATCTGTTTTTTTTATTAACAATTGTGAAACTTGATCCTTAGGTAAACATGTAAATTTTCCTTCTCTTTCTTTTATTTTTGGAAACTAACTTTTTCTTATCTTCTGCAGATACATGGGTACAATCACAGGTATTAGTGATCTGGATCCAGTTAGATGGAAGAACTCACAGTGGAGAAATTTACAGGTTAGGACTCTCATGATTAGATATTTTCAAAACATATTGATTGTCATTGAAAGTAGATAGTGAATGCTTAACAGTTTGTACTGCTGTTTGAAATTATATCCATCTAATATCACTCTTGTATTTTTAACAGGTGGGATGGGATGAATCAGCAGCAGGTGAGAGACGCAACAGGGTCTCTATATGGGAAATTGAACCTGTGCAAGCTCCATTTTTCATCTGCCCTCCCCCATTTTTCCGAAAGAGACCTCGGCAGCCAGGCATGCCAGGTATTTCTTGACGCATGTGCATACCACGGTATTTTATGCAGGGAGTAGAATATTCTATTATTACTATATACGTCACGTTTTACATTAAAAACAAAGAAGCGACTGTAAAATTGGATTTCAAAAGTTTTCTATTACTAATAAGAACTCATTTATCGTTTGGGCGGAGTATCTATATCGGATAATAATTGAGTTGTTTTGTAGCCATTCCAAATAGTTTATCTTGACCCATGGATTGTGTTGCAGATGATGAGTCATCAGAAATGGAGAATCTTTTTAAGAGGGCAATGCCATGGCTTGGAGAGGAGATTTGCATAAAGGATCCACAAACACAGAGCACCGTAATGCCTGGTCTAAGCTTAGTTCAATGGATGAGCATGCAACAGAATCCGTCACTTGCGAACTCATCTCTACAGTCTGAGTATTTGCGATCGCTAACTGGATCTGCGATGCAAAACCTAGCCCCAACAGATTTGTCTAGACAAACGGGCCTTCAAACAAAATTGTTGCAACAGAATACCTTGCAATTCAATTCCCCGACTTTGCCACCACAAGCTCAGCAAATTGACCCACTATCAAAGGTGTCAGTCCCAGTGAACCAATTAGGTTCAGCTACCAGACCGCAGCATCAAATTCAAGAATTAACTACACAGCAAAGGCAGCCATTGGTCAACCAAGTACCAGCTTTGTATCAATCACAGAATAATCTTACACCATCTCAGGTTTCAGCCCAATCTCAGGTCCTGCAGCAGGCAGTAATTCCAAATAATCCGTCTATGCAAACAAACATTCAACAACAACCTCAGCAGCTGCTTCTGCTGCAGCAACAACAACTACATCAGCAGCAGCAGCAGCAGATTCAGCAACAACAGCAACTGCAAATTCAGCAGCAGCAGCAAACGCTGCTGATACAGCAGCAGCAGCAACAACAATTGCAACAGCAACAGCAACAACAAAACAGAATGCCTGTTCAGATTACTAACCAAACAAATCAACAGCTACCTCTGCCTGACCATCAGATTCACTTGCAGTTGTTACAGAAACTCCAGCAACAACAGCAGCAGCAATCACTGTTATCACAGTCAACAATACAAAATCCTCAACTTCCTCAAATTCAAGAGCATCAAACGACACTCTTGGATGTACAACAGCAGTTGTCAAATTCTCAGTCGCTGACCCAGCAACATCTGATCCCACAACAGTGTACAAAGTCCGTTGCGCAGGGCATGAAACTACCGCAACACATGCAGAATCAGACACAGCAGAAGCTTCAGCAGCAGCAAGTTTTATTAGCTGACTTGCCAGGAGCCATCCTTCCTGCAATGCCAACGAACAATCTCATGACAGCTAGTGCCACGTCTTTGCTAGGTGTTGGGGGAGCACAATCGTCGGGCATCACAGAAGACATTCCATCTTGCTCAACATCGCCTTCAACAAATAATGGTGCTGTGCTTCCGAATGCCATATTTAATAAAGTTGAGCATCGAAACACGATATCCGTAGAGAAGGCATCCCAGTCTGCTGTAACAATGGTCACCACAAACTCCTTCGAGGCTGCGCAAATGAAACCCAATTTATCCAAGGAACTTCCAAAAGGTGTACATAATACGAAGCCTCCAGTGCCCATTTCAAAGGTACAAACACAAGTTGCTGCCCCTCATCCAATCATAAGTAATACACCTCAAGTAGATTTCTTGGACACATCCTCGGCAACTTCTGTGTGTCTGTCTCAGACAGATGGAACTTTGCAACAGAACTTCCCTTACACTTCATTCAATCAACCGTCACTCTTCAGAGATTCACAGTCACAAAATGATGTACAGGCCACGGATCCGAGGAATAATGTCTTGTTTGGAGTTAACATCGATGGTCAATTGGGCATGCCTCTCGCAAATGACACGATACTGGCCCATGGAATAGATTCAGGGAAATATCAAAATAATATCTCTGAAAATATAGTTGCCAATTATAGTGTCTCAAAGGATGCCCCGCAAGAACTATCATCATCCATGGTTTCTCAGTCGTTTGGAGTTCCAGATGTGGCATTTAATTCTATAGATTCAACAATTAATGAGAGCAGCTTCATGAATAGAAATTCCTGGGCACCGCCGCCACCAGTTCAGAGAATGCGGACCTATACAAAGGTTCATTTCTTTCAACTAACTGCTGAAGCTTTGAGCTTCTGTTCTTATTATCTCATAATTAATGTCGATTAGTTGTTCTGCTAACATAAAATCCTCATTGGATTGATAGAATATTTTTTGAAAGGTGAATGGATTGATTGATGTCGAGGGAAAAAAAGCAGTCATTAAATCAGCTTTAAGTTGAAGTTTGATTAGCAATGATTATATCATGGAAGTGAAACAAAACTGAAAGATATGTGAAGCATTTGTACACAAATTGTGAGGTTTGAAGCCAGATTTTTTCTAGCCTAGAAAATGCTAAAGTGACATCAAATTATCTAGTCCAAAATCTAAGATTAAATCTGTGTAGAGGTTTGATGAAATTTCAACTACGTCAATTGTGTCCTTGGAGACACCAAAAGCATCTTGTCTGATAATTACAATTATAGGTGTACAAGCGTGGAGCTGTTGGCAGATCAATAGATATTACAAGGTATTCAGGTTACGACGAGCTGAAACATGACCTTGCTCGAATGTTCAGTATAGAAGGACAACTTGAAGATCAACAGAGAATTGGCTGGAAGCTAGTGTATGTAGATCATGAAAATGATGTTCTGCTTGTCGGAGATGATCCTTGGGAGTAAGTGATAGCATGACATGATTCCTTTTTTTTTATTATCTTGTCTGAATTTCTGAAACTATTTCAGCAAAGTAGTGTATCCAAGTTTGTTCATGTCATCTGCCTATCAGGGAAATTTAGTCATTGCTGTAATTGAGCTTCACTTTTTTATGTGCAGGGAATTTGTCAACTGTGTTCATTGCATCAAGATATTATCCCCACAAGAAGTCCAGCAGATGAGCTTGGATGGTGACTTGGAAAATAACATTCTTCCTAATCAGGCATGCAGTAGTTCAGATGGACATGCCTGGAGGGGTCATTGCGATCAAGGTAACCCCTCCGCAGGGTCATATGACCATTTGGAATGAGTGCCCAATGGTCAGCGATAAGATTATTGCAGTCTCTCGACACCGGCGAATGCTTCTCAACCTGCCTCCGAGCCTTATCTAGAATTATTCTAAATAATCAGGAACAGACGCATGGTTAAGCCTTCCGGGTCTGTTCGACTGATTTGCAGAGACGGACGTGTTAATGAATTCACCCGAACAACTGAGTTCTGCAAAGAAATTGAAATGGATGTTGATGGCAACCGCGAGGTGGATATGGCTTGCCGATTCTGGAGTTGGCAGGCCACTGCAAAGTCTAACCAGTTTTAGTTTAATTTTCCGACAACAAAGTCTCCAAGATTTTCATAATATAAGTTGTGTACATGCGTAGTATCTTAATAGGAAGCTTTAGGAAATGAGCTAAAATATGATTGACGTACATTGGAATTGCTCAGGAATGCCATTCACTGAACAATTGTTGATTATATCCATGATTGAGCTCTTGTATTTGGCCAAAGATAACAGGCATTGAGTTACAAAATTAAGTCTCACTTAGCCGGCTCTGTGATATGAGCTTTCCTTGCCGGCACTATATCTATAGCTTGAGGCTACATAATATGTAACATAGAATGGTATGCCAAATTTGTAGGCTTGTTGTAAAATTTTGTTCCATAATGATGAAGACGTTTTCTTATTTCATCAATTGGTCATGTCCATAGTGGGATTCATATGTTGCCACTCGAGATTTTGTCTCCAGATTGCTCGGACTCGTGGATAAAGTCTCTTGTCATTGTAAGGAATTCCTTCATGCGCAACTGCTCCCATTCCTGGAAATATAGAACGTCATATGGGATTAGCCATTCAAGTTCCCATAATGTCGAAATTATCTATTTCATCCATTCGAATGCCAATTAGCAAGAGGATATTAATGTTCTAATTTGAATCTCAGTTTTCAGACAACTGATCAGAAGGGAATTTATTTTTTCTTTTGCAAGGATAGAGACATCATGTTTTAGACACCCTTTCCAACATCATTTTCTCCTCAGCAATAAAATCTAGTATATCTTAATCAACCAAGATCTTTCTTTTGAGAAATCAATCAATATATCAGGTATGTACTGAATTGGCTACACCATGTTCTAGCAAATCTTTACGTGTAGGAATCCTTATAAGCATAATTGATAACCAATTACTACCGGATCAAAATGAATTTGAATCATGGGGAAGTGATTGCCAGTTTTGATAATACTCCGTTTTAGATCTAACAGGTGGCGTAATGCATGCAAAATACCTAAAATGCTAGCAAAGTTCAAATCGGAGAAAATGCATGAGCGGAATGCTCACCTCAAAATCCCATTCTCCATACAAGTTGGGATCATTCTTGTCGGCCCAGACATATACATCAGCAAAAAGTTTTTCTGGCTTGTCCTGGTCACAAAGAAATCGTCATATACACAAAAAATCACTATTGCTTCCCAAACCCGAGATGAATAATTCTGTGTAGTGTCCGTATGCAGAACCAATGCACAATGGTTGTTAACAAAATAGGTAACCACATAGAAATCTTTAAAGTCATCACAGTGAAGGAAGATCTGGGAAACCGATATAAAGATACTAAAAACATCTAAAAAAAGATACTAAAAACATAATATCGTTATATAAGAACATCCAAGAAGGAAAAGCAATATATTTCTACTTTCTAGACTTGTGACAAAAGTGAGAAGAAGGTTATGGAGAGACAGAATATGAAAAGCTAAGATTCCACTTCCAATGAATTACATGAACATATACACGTGTTTGGAAAAAGAGAATGCTGGAGGAAGAATAAGTTTAATGATCACTAGATATGACCTGTGAGATATACCATGATAAAATATATGATGTGAGAGAAAAATGAGAATTATCATATTTGTTTTATGGTCATAATCACTAACTTTTTGCAGAGTGAAAATCAAGGCAACAAACTTACGATCAAAGAGATTTCAACAGTTTTCCTTTCATATTCTTCATCCTCAAATGCATCTAGGACATCTAGCTCCAGATCAGTGAGGCCAAGAAGGACCTATGTACAAAATGTATGTTCCCCCATGAGCAGAAAGCTAGAAATTGAGAACAAAAGAACTCAACAAAAAAGATAAGTAATTAGAGGGTATAAATGAAAACAACATAAAAAGAACTTGATACTCAGGACCCATGTTTGAACAAAGAAAAGTACTTGATGGCCGAAATAGTTTCAGGATGAAAAATGGACACTTTTGACTCATCCCTTGACATTCATTAGTGCTTTGCACACAGATAAAGAAATATAAGTTTCTGGGTTGTAAATATCCTTTAGCTCCATCAAAGCATGCCTTTTTTTGCTTCATTATTTTTTTCTTTTGCCTCAAAGTTAGTCATCCTTTCTTTTTTCAGGAAAAAAGAAACAGTTCAGGCACTTTTGTCAAATTAACACCATGTTTTTGCACCGTCACAAAATTTCTGGATTGTCGTTTATTATTATTTTTTTAAAAAAATGGATGTAAAACTTTCTACATATGCAAATCCAAGTATAATAAAAATGATAAATAATGATGAACAATTTTTTTTTTTGAAAGGAAATAATGTTGAACAATAGTAAACAGTAGAATTCATTTTTTTCTCTCAACGAAAACTACGCATAAATTTACAAGATTTATACAGAATGGAACTATGTGTCAAATTTTCTCTTAAAAAGCATGTTTTTTGTCCTTTCAGTCCCAAGCCAACTTCAGAAATCTTAGATCAAATGCAACAGCATAAAACGAAAACGAAGGACAGAGACTAAGGTCAAACATATTCACTTGTGCTGTTTAGAACAGTGGATGCCTGCGAAGAAATAAACACGGATTGCAGAAAAGAACATACCTTTCCCTTTACCTTCTTGCTTTCCGCAGGTAATATTGCAGGATAAACACGCCCCTTTATGCTAAACCGGTGGCTAAAAGTTTCATGAGATTAATTTAGCAACACGAAACAAAACGAAGAAGAAGACTATTTGGTAGAAACCATGATTAGCAGATGCGCTTTTAAGACTGCATATTCATTGCATTCACAAAAAGGACATCTTTGTGAATCTAAGAAAGAATCGGCAAACTACCATTTAGTGCACAAAAAATGTCACAATCTGAAAACAAAGATCGGAGAAAGGGCGTACAAATCGCTGAGAACGGCAGGGGAGGAGGAGGGGACGCGTTTGGGTCCGCACGACGTCGTCGGCCATCAGGGTCCCGTAGACGAAGACGCTGTGGAGATTTTGCGACGCAACGGAGGAGGCCATTCCTGCTTGGTTCCGTCAGAGAACACCTGGGGGATTCGTTGCAGAAACAGTCGAGTCTGCAGAGAGGAACGGAACCACATATAATAATAGTAGTAGTAATTAGTAATAAGATGCTCAGATCTTATTTGGCTGGAGCCGTTGATCCAAATCGTTCATTAAAGAATCAACGATCGGAAAATTCTTAACATCCATAATAATAATAATAAATCGAAAAGCCAACGAACTGGTGGAATATGTAAGAGACATCGGATTTCAATTGTTGATCCATTCATTAATCCTTGAGATAAATAGATTTTTTAAATAATAAAATTTAATCACTTATAATCATATTAATTGATCAATGGTTTGAAATACATTTAACATCTTTTCGGTGCCAAATGTGTTTTTAAGGTATATTAATCCTTTTAAATAAATGAGCATATATATATATATATATGTGTGGGAGAGAGAGAGTTGGAAGCCACCACGACATCGTCAGCTCTGCATCATCTCACGTTCATCTTTAGCTTGAGCAGCAGCATTTTACAGAGTCACTACGTCAGTATCATTAGCTTGTAAACCGTTTTATTTCCTTTGTAACATGTTAGAATTAGTATAAATAGAAGCTTGGTGAGTTGTCGTGGCTCTGCTGTAATCATTTCATACTTTGAATCAAACATCACAGCTAACATCTCACTTTCTTTTTTTTTCTGTTTTCACCTCCTCTCTTCCGACACACATCCGACGAAGTGGACTTCTTCCCTTTCTCTGGCATCTCTCCGACGAACTATTGGGGAGCTCAATTTTTAAATTTTGGAGAGATAATAAAGCCATAATAAAAATTAGAAGAATTACACCCAAATAATAAAAGTAGAGATCTCGAATCTGGGCAAACAATCGGCAGCCTCTCGGACTTGATCGGAGTCGCGATCAACATTCAATCGTCTCACCTCTCTCCTCTCGGTCATAGCCCGCGAAGTTCACGACTCGCTGTCGAAGAAAATCAAACTTCAAAGCACCAATTGAAACGACGACTTATTCACGTATTTATAGGTGCGGACGACCTTCAATTTGATCACGATTGTAACATCATACGGTCGAATTTAATCTTATGATATAAAATTTGAGTTGATTACGGACGATAAATTTTGTATTCCTCTCTGAATCTCGGGCACAAACGATGAATTATTTTAATCATTACGATAAAAAAGATAAACTTTTTTTTATCTTTACTTCCTTCTTCATATCTCGGCCAAAATCTAAATCCTCTTTGTAATCTTGCCCAAAATGATGAATTGTGATCTCGGCCAAAACAAAGAATTGTAATCTCGTTATGCCCAAAATTCAAGTTGCATTCATTTTTACCCCCAATGAAGTAAGATGTAATTTATCCAACCATGAGATCATCTTGGCCGAAATATAATTCTTTACGGCCGATTCATATTACCTGCAAAAATAATTATAAGAATTAAGTAAATTTCTCTTTAGTTAAAATATTCAAAATATTAATAATCAAAATCGATAAATCCGGAATTATGACTAAAAGTGACTAAAAATGATGCATGCCATGAACAAATTACAGAAAAATTAATTAAAATAATAAATTAAAATATGTTATATTTTGCATGCATCAGTTTCCTATGTTCGTAATCTTGTTTGTCCACGCCTCTATTATCTCTATCTAGTCCTCACCGATGTTAGCCAAGTTGCTCACGATGTTCTTTTTTTTTTGTTCATCATAGTTCCTATCTTGTCGTCCTCACATTTCTCCTGTAGGCAACAGATCATCCGATTCTTTTGTTCTCCCTGTTTTTCAACAAACTGATCTTCGATTTCTGCCTCTTCTACTACGCCATTCGGATCATGAAGCTCATCGTCAACATATTGGATGGAAGTTCCATTTAAACGATCCTCAGGTCATCGGCAATGGAATAGCAAAGAGTTCCTCGAGTCGTTTCTTCGGAGATGGAACCATATTAGAAGCTTTCCTCAGGTCGCCTTTCATGGTTATGGATCGTGGCTTCCTTTCATCAGGTGTTCGACGTGAAGCTTCTTCCGACATATGCAACTTCTTTCCGATCCACTTGTAGTCGAGCAGCCGAGACATCATTATTACTGGTCCGTTGGCATCTTCTTCATTGCCGAATGACTTTGTTTTCTTCTCTATGGAATGTTCTCTTCTTCTCCGAGCCTTGATATTGGACAGATCCTTCGACGTGCATGACATCTTCAAGTTGGTGCCATTCGGGGGTCTTCTTGCCGTCAGCTTGAGGGCAGCCGTGTTGTCAACTTCGTCCCGGAGCTTAGCCGAGAGGAGTGGTTGCAGAGAACTTGCAGATTACATGTAGCAACATTTAGTGTTTCTTCTTCCTATTTTTGTTGCAGTTATCAATTGTAATACATTTAGCATATTCGGCTGGTGATCTTAGCTATTGTGCGCATCTTCTTCTTGCCTAGAAGCTAGCGCCGATGTTCATCGTTGACGTTTTGTTCCAGAATGTGGCTGTTCGACCACTGTTCGTCGTCTCTCAGCGACAAGGCGTGTTGGAAGCCACCACGTCGACGTCATCAGCTCTGCATCGTCTCATGTTCATCTTTACAGTGTTATCTACAGAGTCATTGCGTTACTTTGCAGTATTATTAGCAGTATCATTAGCTTGTAAACCGTTTTATTTTCTTTGTAACAAGTTAGAATTAGTTTAAATAGAAGCTGGGTGAGTTGTCGTGGGTCTGCTGTAATCATTTTATATTTTGAATCAAACATCGCAGCTTTCCCCTTTTCTCTCTTCCTCTGAAACATCTCACTTTCTTTTTTTTTTTTTTTCTATTTTCACCTCCTCTCTTCCGGCACACATCCGACGAAGTGGACTTCTTCCCTTTCTCCGGCATTTCTCCGGAGAACTATTGGGGAGCGCAATTTCTAACAATATGTCTATCTTTGTACTAATTTAGTAATAACTAACTTGATTGTGATTATGGAAATAATAAATAATCCAATGATCATGTCCACAACCAAAGAAAACTATTTAATTACTAAACTGAAATAACATAAATTTGCTTGAAATAAAAAAATCTTCCTAGTTCACATGTTATACATTGAAATTACAGATTTCAATTAATATTGTCTAAGGAAGGATGAAACATTTAATAGTTTGAAATTTATCGAAAAATCGATGAAAAAAATGTGAAAAACTTCCTGTCAATAGAACAAAGGAGGCTAAATCGTCTAATGGGCTTAGTAATAAGGCCCATTTATATGAATTGTGAATGGGCCAATATATGAGAAGCGCTTGAGTTTGTTCTTTTTTTTTTCTGCCCATTCCTCTGCTTTCAACTTTTTTCGCTTCGCTCTTCTGCTCCGGTTCTTCCTTCGCAACGTTAGGGCTTCTCCTCCACCTCCACAACCACCACCGAACTCCTCCACCGGTGATGGATCTGAATCTGGATCTCAATGCGCCCCATTCGATGGGAACCACCATCATCGGAGTCACCTACGATGGCGGCGTCGTCCTCGGTGCCGATTCGAGGACGAGCACAGGTGAATTCGAACTCGAGGAACTATTAAGATCTCATTTTCCTTCTCATTAATCTCATGTTTGATAAATCTTTCATGTCCGCTATCTCTGGAGTTTAACCCCTTCGTGAATGACTTTTTATTTGTAGGGCTGTACGTCGCAAATCGAGCTTCTGACAAGATCACTCCTCTTACTGATAACGTCTTCATGTGCCGCTCCGGATCGGTAATATTGTTGCTGCATGATTCTTGATTTCTTGTAATTTTTGCTTATGTATTTGATAGGTTCCTAGTCCAACTTGGAGCTGATCGCTTCGAGGAGATCAAGCCTCCAATAATCCACTTAGGGGTCAAGCCTCCAAGAGAAGATTATATTTTCATATAGGATTGAAAAGAGTTCAAGGGAAATAAAACTAATCCAAACTAAGTCTTAGTAAATAAAAGATTATATTTATAGGATAAATCCAAACTAAGTCTTAGTAAAACTAGAAATAAAAGAAAAAGAATGACCAGGAAGTAAATAACTAATCCTAATTAAAGGAAATAAATTAGTCCTATTATTATTAGGGAATAGGATCATATCAGAGCACATGGGACTTCCCCGACTCCCATGGATTGTGGGGGGGGGGGGGGACTTATCTGCAATGCATTTTTTCAAATGGCTAAATGCGTGAACTGTGAAATCTACCCGAGATATTTTTTATGCCAACTATATTACCATAACAATGAGTGCCCTGATGGCTCGATGTAGTAACCCCTCATGATTTTTCTGTTTCAAACTACCGGAGATTCCATAAAATTACTGATTATTTGATCTTGTTCTGTACTTGTTTATTTTGCTTTCTTTATTGTTTTTCATATGATTTTCCTATGTAAAAACTTTCCTGTATCATGTCCTAATTCTTGGTGGGGCACATCAGAAGTGGTGCATTGCAGTAAATATGGACATAAATCAATTGGTGAACATTAGGTTGGTCTTCAATGAGTTTTGAAGGCTGATAAAGGATCACCATACATGGAACAAGAGAAAAAAAACACTGTTATTATCACTTGTGGCCTGTTGGTTCTGAACTTGTTATTATCATAAACAGGTTACTAACGAAGTATGTCAACATGACATAAATTGGTGACCTCATTTTAATTTGTCCTATATTGTTAATGCCCATGGCCAAATGATGTGTAACCATAAAGTGAACCTCTTGTAAGTGAAGTTCATTACTTCAGATGTTGGTTCTTTTCTTTACTGTTGCTTTTAAAATTGATGTAATGAATCCATTCTATCTGTTGTTATTCATATTCATCTGTATCTAAGATCACTATTTTGCCAGTGTTACAATAAGGCATACATAGATGTGGTGTGCTATGTAACTTGACGAATTAATGCAATTTGTGAGTTGGTCCTATGTAAGATTGCATTATTGGGGCATTGTTTTTGGGTATGTTACAATAGCTAATTTTAACTCGTGATACATGATTGTTGAATGCATAATTCATTTGTGATTCTTGAAAGTCCTGGATTTAATTTTCAAGTTTCTGATTTCCTTGTAGGCTGCAGATTCTCAGATTGTCTCAGACTACGTGAGATATTTCCTTGATCAACACACGTGAGTCTCTACTTAGATATATTTTCTGACTAGGAAACCATTTCCTTTTTTTTAGGAGAAAAAGTTATGACCACCAAGGTTGTGGTTGTCATTTCCAGTTGATATATGTGCCAGTAAGAAGAGTAGATCAAATAATCTGAAGTCCGATTAAAAGAGGGAGAGGGAGGCCAAGGCGGACACTTGGCGAACTAATAGAGCAAGATCTATTGGTGAATAATATACCGAAAGGTTTGGTTACTAATAGAGCGGAATGGTGTCGTATGATCCATGTAGCCGACCCCACCTAGTGGGATAAGGCTTTGTTGTTGTTGTTGTTGTATATGTGAGGCCATTTTTTATTCAAGAAATGATCTTAGATGTTTGTGAAAATGTGATTTTCCATGGTGCAGTAAGGCTGTGATAATTCAAAGTTCAAATTATTCATCTTAAACTGATTAATAGTATGTCTTGATGTTTAACTTATTAATAGTATTGCCTTATTATAATTATTTTTCATGCAGAATTCAACTTGGGCAGCCTGCGACTGTCAAGGTGGCAGCTAATTTAGTTCGAATGTTATCATATCAAAACAAGGTACCCCAGCAAGTTGTCGTGTGTGAAAATTCTGTTAGCATTCCTTACATAAGAAAGTAGGATGGTGTGTATTGTGCACACTTTTCATGGATGATTCAACTTTATTGTGTTACCTCTGTGCCTTCCAGTTTCCTTCTTATTTTTCTTAGATGTGCAGCAGGCAAATACCTGATTAGTGCAAACACTGTTCTATGATCTCTTGTGTTTGTCTGCATAAATAGCAAAATATGTGACATTTCTGCCATTGTTGGATATGACTTCCATTTTCTCATTTCAGGATATGCTTCAAATGGGTGTTATAATTGGTGGCTGGGACAAGTATGAAGGAGCTCAGATATATTCTGTGCCCCTTGGAGGGACGATTCTGAGGCAACCTTTTGCTATTGGAGGTTAGTGCCACATCAAATGTGTGTTAATCCTGTTCAGTCCACTATGCATTTGAGAGCATTTAATTTGATGATTTTAACTTAGATGAGTTTGCGCCAAGTGCAATTACCAAAGATGCTTCACACTTAATGCATGTTTTTCTTGCTCAAAGTCATGACTATATGTAAATTCAGCTTTCAGCTTATTGTTTTTTGACACTTTCCATCCAAAATAATCTTTAATGTAATTTTGCAATAAAAATTGTCAATCCCTACTGTTCTCAATCTTGAACTTCTTATGCTGTCCTTCACTATTATGTAGTGTGCTTGTATCTATGAGACTCGGGTGATAATCAATGTATCTTACCTGATATGAATGTTTCCTTTGACAGGATCTGGTTCAAGTTATTTATATGGTTTCTTTGACCAAGCATGGAAGGAAGGGATGACCAAAGAAGAAGCCGAGGTATGCTATGTGGAATATCATAGTTTGCTGCTAATTGTCTTGTACTTGGGAATCAAATATAAGTTGTTAATAGAAGCTTTATTGGAAAAGGCTTGCCCTCTTAGGTTCCACATGCAGAATCTTGGCAGTTATTGTCAGTTCCTTGTTCTAAGAAGCATTTTCATGCATGTTATGGAGAGTCATAGGTAACTGCACATGAACAGGCATTATCGAATATGTAAAATTTGTCCTCCAAAAGAAGGTATCTATTTTGTGGGATAAGCTTGCAAATGGTGTCTTCTCTCTATTAAGCTATCAATGACCTTTCTCTTTACATCAATAAGTTGATGGGTATAAAAGTTTCATATTTCTGACACGTTTTATTGTTATTATCTCATTTTTCCCATTTAGGGTCAGCTTACATTTTATTTTGGGGTGGGGTGGGGGGGGGGGGTGGGGGGGGGGGGCACTTTTGAAGTTAAATTTACCATGACGCCTGTTTCCATGTATTCTAACTATTTGTGTTGACTTAAATAATTCATCTCTAAGTTCGGAGTCATATTTTAATTGCATTTTCTTGCTTATGGGCTACAATTTTATAAGATTCGTTTGTCCCGCTGTACACGAAGTGCCATGTTTCTACCTTTTGAAATTCTTATGTAAAATTCAGGAATTGGTGGTTAAGGCTGTTTCTCTTGCTATTGCGCGTGATGGAGCAAGTGGTGGTGTGGTTCGCACTGTTATTGTAAGTAACTTGATAACCTTAGGCTGATGCATCTTGACATTTTTATAACGTGGGTAGGGTGCTAGAGTTGTGCACACATCTGGACTTCCGAATCTTTAGACCTGTAAGATGTTCATTTTTCTCGAATTTCTGAACGTTGTATTTTTAGACCTGTACAATATTCATTCTTCTCGAATTTCTGAGCAGTGGCAGTATGTTTTGTCTGATCTCTCCATTTTTTTTTGTTTATTCTGGATTAAAATGGAGGCCCATGGGTCATAAGTACATAAAAGGTTAAATAGAAAACAATGCGCAGAGAAGAGTGTTTCACTCAATAGTATTCTCATTAGCTTTGTCTGAGGTTTTCATAATTCGGGCTCATGTATCTCATGACCACATCGGGATTTCTTTTGCAGATAAACGCTGATGGTGTAACAAGGAACTTTTACACTGGTGACTCTCTTCCTTTATGGCACGAAGAGCTGAAGCCACATAATTCATTGCTAGACATGCTCGCATCCAGCAGTCCCGAACCTATGAGCACATGATTTGCCTTCTTCCATAGTTGAACACGTAGCTCTCAAATTTTCATGTTTGGTCACCTCAAACGTTTTGTGTTCTACAATTTCTGGAATCCATTCTCTTGTATTTAACGGCATAACAGAAAAAATTGCAGGGACGACTTGATGACATTTGACACTGCGATGTTCAAATCACGTTCATTAGGACGCAGGATTCCGCAAATACTTGGGACCCTAACGTGCCACACGTATGAATTTGTTGTCATAGATTTGAATTAAGTTCTGGTGGCGGTAATTGGTCAACTGAGTAATGGGGGACTGAACCATCACGATATGTTTGATGTCTATTTTTATTGCTCCAAATTGATGTAGTAGAATTCCGAATAAAGTGAAACACTTAAACAATCAATGTCCATTATAGGTAAGTTAACGATAATATGAAGTATCAACAATGATGTACGCAAAGTATGAAATTTATCTGAGATGTGAGCTGAATATTTGTTGACGTTGTGTGAAATTTTAATACTAATCATTAGAATTCTCGATATTAGAAATTGTACTAAATTGTATAGTAAATTCAGTAGTTGATTAATTTTTATCCAATTGTGACGGAAACTATAAATTTCATTATTTGTTTGATTAGTGGTTCAGAAGCCAAACCCTCTCGAGTCAGTTCGGGCCGGTTCTGCGGGCAACCGTCACCCGTACTCACCGTGTCAGTTGTTTATTAGAAATTACAAATAGCGGAGCTATCTGATACGCTATTTGGCGGGCTCTGCTTTCCGGTCGCAGAAGGCCTCCGCCGTCGACAAGCAAGCGATGGTTAGATTTTTTACGTCTTCCTCTCCGCTGCATGATGGAGCGCCGCCCACAGCTCCTCTCTTGCTGTGCAATCCCTTTTGGAATCAATCCGTTGCCGAAAGGAGCTTTCTTTTTTCTTTTTTGAATCGTCCTACAATTGGAGTTATTTGCTTCTTATTCTTGCTTTCTCATATTTCTAGAATTGCGGGTATGGCATCCATTCTTGTTGTTTCTCATTTTAGTATGATTCACTATGATTATGTCCCTATAGATCAAATTACCCTTGAAAGTAAGAGCATTTTAAGATAATTTAGGCATTTGATGAAAGAGATAAAAGCATACCAAAATTTTCCTAAAAATGGGGATGGTTGAAGGACAATCTCCTCTTTTGCATTAGATGAAAACTCACCACTACAAAAAAAAAAAAACTCAAAACCCTTCTTCCTCTAAGCTCTTACCATGGTGCCATAGGAGCTCAATGAGGAGAAGAAGCGGAGATAGTCATCGGAGAGGAGACCGTTTGGTGGACAAGAAGAACAAGGAAAAGAAGGTGAAATCTTTAATAACGTAGTGGACCCAAAAGTAATCTCATTCTAAACATTGTTAGAATGAGAGCTATACTTATTTCTTTTGAGCGGATTTAAGTTCCTTTTTCAAATTTGATTTGTTTTTGTTTCATTCGTATGCTTATTTGCTATGATATCATGTTGAAAATGTTAGAACTCAAATGTGGACAATAGAGTATTAAGTTTCATATGAAATATGATTAGTTCTTCTCAAAATTTTCATAAGTATGAATTGTCAATGCTATGATATTGTATGCCTTCAACCTAAGAGACAATGTAGTAGAAATGGTTCATGTAAACCCCTAGAGGGTGATAAAAATGGTACGTTGTAAGAATATGAGGAAAATAATAAAATAACTTTTCACCTATTCAGTCAGAGGAATATGGCGGACTGTATTCTCGGCATCCAACCAGTAGCGCAGTAATATAAATTATATCACTCAAAGTCGAAAATAAGTGTTCTCTCGGGAGAAAACAAGCATACAGTATTCCCGCCATCTAAATCGTAATGCACCTCTTTAAATCGTAGCGCTCAAGGTAAAAAAGAAGACACATTGTACATGCACTACGGGCGGACAATAATCGCATTCTTTTGATCGTATGGAACCCCCTCGATTGTAGCGGTCTAACAAAGTTGGATTCTTCTTATATTCTCTTTATTATGTGATAATTATATTTAATTGAATTTGTTATGCTATGTCGAATTTCATTACATGAATTATTATGTCATCTTGTTAGTGATATTGTTATCATGTTTATATTATGCCACGTTATGTTATGTCATGTCATGACTATTTGAAACTCTTAAACTTTGAAATATGCATGTTCAACTGTAAGGTTAAAATTAATCATTGTATTGAATTGAACTCAATGTCGATTTAAGCTTAACCTTCGGCGAATTAGATTATTTTATTGTTAATCAGATCCGGACATGAGTAATCAGATTGGCATGCCTTCAAGGTGTCAATTGGGTGCAAGTGCAACCCAAACTTGACCAGCCATTATAGCGATGAGGACAATCAAGTATCACAATGCGTCCACTCACTAATATTGACAGGTAATATTTGTTAACCTTAAAATTAGTAAAAAATCACTCAAATGACTAGAAAATCATTATTGTTATAGTTTTTGGCACTAAATTGTTAATGCAATCATTTATAAGTTAACCATTGATCGATATCGATATTGAACATTAATA
This sequence comes from Pontederia crassipes, assembly GCA_030549335.1. NCBI lineage: Eukaryota > Viridiplantae > Streptophyta > Magnoliopsida > Commelinales > Pontederiaceae > Pontederia > Pontederia crassipes. The sequence goes on along the minus strand of CM060185.1, from coordinate 1,739,533 downwards.
ATGGATAGTGCAATCAAATTTATTTTATTATCAAATGGAGTTGAATTTGTATTAAAGTTTCATCGACATAACTCATTTTGTTATTATATCATGTTTTATCATTTTCAATTATGACCAAGTTGCTTATAGGCATAAAAAAAGTTAAATTAATTCTTAAACCTATCCTAAGCTTTGCATCTAACCCTAATTTATAAACCTACCTCAGGACAATGAATTTCACTTTAATCTATCTCTCTAATTTTATTAAGTTTTCCATTTTTTTTAAATTTTTTGTATTTATGAAAAGATTAAATTGCCACATCCTCTTTTTTAATGTTTTGAAAAGAATATACTAATATATAATAATTAATATAAAATTTAAAAAAAAATATTAAAAAAAGAGGGGGGAGTTGCCCCCTCCTCTCCCTACGGTAGCTTCGTCAGGCGCCGGCGGAAGAGGCCCCCTCACTTCCATTCCTCATCCATGAGAACAAGAAAGATGAGATCAGGCGATGTTACGAGACAGGTGATGGCATCACAGGTAGATCAATGTGTCGCTTCCATTCCTCCGATCGAATTCGTGGACTCGCCGCAATCTACACCGACTATGGTGAAGATTTCGTCGGGCTCGCCCAAGTTTTTGTCCTCTTTCCCCTCTCGTCATGCTGGTCGTTCTCAAGGGCTGGCCGGTGAGCGTGGCCAGTGTTGCAGTCGGTGTTGCAGCTGCTCTCCTTGCCCGAGAGCGTGGTTGGTGTTTCATATGTCAGTGTTGCAACTGCTCTCCTTCCCCGAGAGCATGGTCGGTGACATCGGCCAGCCGCCTACATCCAAGGCGTCGATCTATACCTTGAGAACCGTTTGTGCCGGGCAGGACAGATTGGACGAGGACTGCACAATTTGTCTCGAAGGATTAGCGGTGGGTGATGCGGCGATGGTGAAGCAGGGGCGCCACTCCCCTCCTCTTCCACCGGCACCTGGCGAGGTACCTACGAAAGGAGTGGCACCCCTTTTTTTATTAGTTTTTAAATTTTATATTATTCATTATTATATTCTTTTTAAACACTAAAAGAAAGGGGACTCTTTAATTTTTTTAATAAATAGAAAAAGTAAAAGAAATCACAAAGATTGTCACTTGTTAAATTGCCAGCAATGTACATTATCTTGTTTAGTATGCATAAGTAATCTATCAGGCAATCCATATTAGTTATTTATAAGAAAATATAGGTTTATGAGTTAATATATAATTTTTACCAATATACCCCTAATCAAAAGAATTATGTTTAGATATATAAATTAATTTTAACTTCGTAAAATTAAATCACAAATATATATATTCTCATCCATAAAATTGAAATTTATAAAATAATTAATATATTTTTAAAATATGATAATAATATAGTCATAATAATTATAATATTTATTTGATTAATTTTATAATTTATTTAATTATTATTATAATTTATTCAATGTGTTTTAAAATTTATTTAAATAAAACTGTAAAGGACAAATGTGGAAAGTAAAATTTAAAAGATTGTAACTCGGGTGGTAATGTGAATTGCCTATCCTCCCATAGACAATCTGCATTGTCACTTCATAGGCAATGTGGATTGTCTGAGCAATGTAGATTACCCATTACCTCTCACAAGTGAACAAGGTAATGTTGTGGGCCCAGATAATTTAATACAACATTACCTGGTAATCTACAAAGATTACCTGACGTAGGAGTTTTTTTTTAATTAGTTATTTTAATTAAAACTGGTGTTTTAGTTTATCAGTCATCAATGTGATCTTTTAATTAGTTATAAGGGTCATGATTAGTTATAACGGTCTTGATTAAAAGTGGGTTAATCAAGGGTGGAGATTGATTAGTAGTTTATAACCTCTTATAACCCTAGTATTTAAGGCTACCAATAGGGTTTTTAGCCGTCATAATCTCTCTTTTATCAAAATTATAGATTTTTATAGTTTTCTCATAAATCCTAATTGTTTCTCTAACAATCTTTCTCATCTTCTAGCCTGATTTCTTATTATTCTTGCTGATTTTCTCTCCATACTGTATCAAATTGGTATTAGAGCAAAAGATTCTACAAAATATTAGGATTTTCTTTGTTTTTGAACCATGGTTGGATGTGGTAGAGGCCGAGGACGTGGCAACCCTGGACAGCAAGTAGAGATGGCAGATATTCGACAAATGATTGAAGGTTTGTCGCGAAGTGTTCAAGCCTTACATCGATAGGAACGCGTGGCAGCCCATATGGAGATTCTGGAAGGTGGCCACGATCTAACAGACATACTGGAAGGTAGTCTGGAAGATGATACTGATCAAGGGTATTTTGATAATCCCTTTCATGAAGCTGGAGCCAATACAAATCTGGTGCGAGGTCGATTGGAGGATAGGTTGATTCATGCCCTAGATTTGAATAGTGGTGGAATTAGGATTGAAGTTGCTGATTTTCATAGAAAGATGCATGCTGAAGATTATTTAGATTGAGAAATAAGTCTGGAAAATTATTTTGAGTGGAAATCTATGACAGAAAATAGAAAAGTGTTATTTGTAAAACTGAAATTAAAGAGGACAACACTTCAATGGTGGAAGAGAATTGAAGAGCAACGTGAACGACAAGGTAAACAGAAAATTGACACTTAGGAGCATATGAAGACGAAGCTGCGAAAACAATTCTTACCCGCTGATTATACAATGGATTTATATGAAAAGTTTCATTCTTTGAAACAGCGAGGTATGAATGTTGAAGAGTATACTTCAGAGTTTTACAACTTATCAATTCGTGTTGGGTTGAATGAAACAAATGAGCAAGTAGCTGCTCGTTATCTTGTTGGGTTTAACCAATCTATTAGAGATGAGATGCCTATTGCTCGTGTGTGTACTTTTGAAGATGCCCGACAGTAAGCTTTATTGGCTGAAAAACGAGTATGGCGATATGGAGCGCGTAGACCTTTAATAGGACGCTCATGAGGCATTATGCAAAAGGGTACTGGTGCTGTTGGAAATACAAAAAATAACACATCTGCACAAGGAATCAGTCAAGGAACTCATACAAATAAAAATGATGATAAGGGGAAAGCTGTAATGCATTACGGTGGACAAAATAATTTTGCACCTACGACTTTTAAAGGAAACAACACACAATTCGTTGTTTCACTTGTGGTGAAAAGGGTCATGGTTGTTATGCCTGTCCACAACGAAGAGTTAATCTAGTGGAGCTGCAAGATGAAGAATATGAAGAGTCAGAGCCTATTTATGATCAGTATGTGGATGAAAGTGAAGAAATAGATGTTCTCCTTGTTCAAGAAGAATCATTGGTAGTTCGAAGTGTCTTAACTACCACAACTAAAGAAGAAGAAGATTGGAGAAGACATAGTATCTTCGGAACACGTGTTCTTTGTGGCGGGAAGGTGTGTGATCTAGTTATAGATGGTGGTAGCATGAAAAATATTATTTCTAAAGACGCGGTAGAGAAGTTGGGATTGATTATTAAAAAACATCAACATCCTTACAAAATTCATTGGTTTAAGAAAGGTAATGAAATTCCTGTCACTACTGGATGTTTGGTACAATTTACTATGAGAGGTAATATTCAAGATGAAGCTTTATGTGATGTTGTGCCTATGGATGTTGGGCATATTCTTGTGGGTAGACCGTGATTGTATGATCATGACATGGAGCATCACACTAAACCAAACACGTATTCTTTTCATAGGAGTAAAAAGAAATACACCTTACATCCAATGGAGGAGGATGCAAAACATGTTGCTGGCTCATAAAAAAACTACAAGGTTAATGGCTTTTTGTGTGCTGAGAAATTTACTATAGAGAGTCAAGAAGCTGAAATTGTTGGAGATAATCATATTAGAGAAATGTCTCACCGATCACCTCAAGCTCAAGATATTTTGAAAGAATTTTCATTTTCAGCTAGTGATATCTTCTCTCAACACAATATTGAAAGAGTTCATGAAGAGGTAAAAGCTGCCCTGAAATCAAGTAATGAAACTTATGCAAATGCAGCCAATCAACATCGGCGTCTTAAAAATTTTGAGGAAGGCGACTTGGTCCTTGTACACTTGAAGCAAGAGAGGTTTCCTAAAGGCACTTGTCACAAACTCAAGTCAAGGAAGTTTGGACCATGCAAGATACTAAAGAAAATAAGTTCAAATGCTTATTTCATTGAGCTTCCATCAAATTTGTAAATCAGTCATATCTTCAATGTCTCAGATTTGTATGCTTTCGAGGGCTTTGATATGGAAACAACTGAAGTTTCAAATCATTTGGAACAACATCCCAAAGTTTCTACTGACGTTATTGAAGATGTGTTGGATGTCAAAGAAGTCAGTTCTCGTAGAGATAACAGATATAGAAGATTTTTGGTTAAATGATTGGGTAAACCTGCTACTGAAAGCACTTGGATTAATGAAGATGAGCTCAAGAAGATCGATGCCGAAATGTATGCTCTTGTGGAGCAAGTTTTTTTCAAGGAGCCAAAATTTTCAAGCTGAGGAGATTGACGCAGGAGTTTTTTTTTAAATTAGTTATTTTAATTAAAACTGGTGTTTTAGTTTATCAGTCATCAATGTGAAATTTTAATTAGTTATAAAGGTCATGATTAGTTATAACGGTCTTGATTAAAAGTGGATTAATCAAGGGTGAAGATTGATTAGTAGTTTATAACCTCTTGTAATCCTAGCATTTAAGACTGTTAATAGGGTTTTCAGCCGTCATAATCTCTCTTTTATCAAAATTACAGATTTTTGTGGTTTTCTCATAAATCCTAATTGTTCCTCTATCAATCTTTCTCATCTTCTAGCCTGATTTCTCATTATTCTTGCTGATTTTCTCTCCGTACTGCATCATTACCTCTAAAGAAACGCCCCCTAAAGTGAAAGTGATGATATAATTTAGGGGTATCCTATAATAAGTTCATATAATATTGAAGTTAGAAATGAAAAATCACTATCGATCAAGGGAAAATTAAGAAATTAATTCAAAAAATTCTAATATTCGCACTATTCACAGAAGTTTGAACCGGGGGGAGGGGGAGGACAAAAAAAACTATGCTTTAACTAATAAACTTCATATAATTTATATACTAAGCGTTTAGAAAAAAGTTGGAAGGAGTCAAGGCCGCTCTATCTACACTATATCTTCATCCTTAACCCTTACATATAACTAATGAGATATGAGTTTTATCATATTAATGCAGGTACGAAAGAGAGATATGGCCCGGTGATGAGCTTATGACAGAATGTTGCATATGTTGGTAATCGTTTATGTTGGGCCCTTTTTATGTTATCGTCTACTATAGTAATGTATTAGACCACATACTTTTAGTTATGAATTCGTGTTGTTACTATATATCTCTTGTCCTCCTTTATGAGAAACATTAAGGTCATGTTATCATTGTAGATGTTGAGTCATCTTATGTTATGAGTCGATCTTCTTGATAAAACTCCGCTTATATTTTATAGCCGGTCTCAAGCCCGAATAAAGGAAGAGGGTTGTGTTAGGCCCGACAGCCAGCGTAAAACCCTATCGAATCTCATGAATATGGATCAACAAATATATTATGTTAATGCTAGGTCGTTACCCGTAAGTAACACGCTGTACAGCTCGGGTACAGTGATAAGAGAGCAAGAGCCGCTGCATCCTCGCCTGAATGCAGTGTTAAATGAGCAAGGGCTACCGCACTCTAATGGACAGAGGCAGTTAAAGAAGCTAGTTTATGAGACTAAGATCAGATTAGGTTCTTGAAACATTGGGACGTTGAATGGGAAGCGTCTCGAGGTGGCACAAGTAATGGACCAGCGTAATATTAGTATCTTATGCTTGCAAGAAACTAGATGGGTAGGAGAGGAAAGTAAAGATATTATGTTAAATGGTTCCAAACTTTGGTACACAGGTAAGGTAAATGGAAGGAATGGTGTTGGTATTATCGCAAATGCAGAATGGAGGAAGAATATTGTGAAAGTTAAAATGATTGATGATCGAATCATATCCGTGAAAGTAATTATTGGAAAGGAGATTATGAACATTATTAGTGCATATGCACCCCAAGTAGAAGCAGAATCACATCTCAAGGAGAAGTTTTGGGCAGATATGGAGAGTTTGATTGAAAGTATACCAGCAACCGAGAAAATTTATATTGGGGGAGACCTTAATGGACATGTTGGTAAAGAGGCAGGACCACATGCAATGGTTCATGGTGGTTTTGATTTTGGGTAGTTGAATGAGGAATGATAAACTATTATTAATTTTTTTTAGCATACGACCTTAAGATTATCAACACTTATTTTAGGAAGAGAGAGGAACATTTAATCACATACAAAAGTGGAACTCATAGGTCTCAAATCGATTTTTTCTTGACAAGAAATACTGATAAAAGACGCTGTACTAATTACAAAGTAATTTTTGGACATGTGGTGACTACACAACATATATTGTTAGTTCTTGATATGCAAATGAAATGTATAAAACCAAAATCTCGAACAGTTTTTTTATTGAAAGATCAAGTGGTGACAGTTAAAGGGGGAGAAGCGAGAGATTTTTAGAAGTAAGTTATTATAAAAAAGTGTATGGGAGTTAGAAGGAGATGCTAGTATCATGTGGGAAATGTAGCAAAAAAGGTTGAAATGGTTGCTAAAGTCATTTTAGGAGAATCAAAATATTTTGTACCACGAGATAAGGGGACTTGGTGGTGAAATGAGGAGGTTCAAGAAAATATGCGTAATAAGAAGAATTGTTTCAAGGCGATACACTTGGACAATTGTTCTGACAATTGGAAAAAGTATCATTTGACGAAAAGGGAGGCTAAGAAGACAGTTAGTGATGCTCGTGCTAAAGCATATGAGGAGTTTTATAAAGAGTTAGAGACAAAGACTGATGAACAAAGGATTTACAATATTACAAGGAATAAAGAGAAGGAGTTGAGAGATTTGGATCAAGTAAGATGCATAAAAAATGAAGTTGGGAAGGTTTTAGTTACTGAGGGAGATATTAAGAACAGATAGAAAGAGTATTTCTATAAGTCATTTAATGATGGATGTGAAGATTTCCGTTGTGATTTGGAGGACTTGACAGTTAGCGAATGTGAGCTTAATACGTCATTTTATCGTAGAATTAGAGTATCGAATATTAGCAAAGCTCTTAAAAAAATGGAGAATGATAAAGCCGTTGGACCGGATGGTATACCGATTGAAGTTTAGAAATTTTTAGGAGAAAAATGTGTGTTGTGATTATGTAAACTATTTAATGAGATTTTACGGTCGAAAAGATGCCTGATGATTGGAGATTAAGTACATTAGTTCCTATTTATAAAAATAAAGGAAATATTCAGAATTGTGCAAATTATAGAGGGATTAAACTTATGAGTCACACAATGAAATTATGGGAAAAAGTGATTGAGCATAGATTGAGAATGGAGACTAGTATTTCTGAGAGATAATTTGAGTTCATGCCAGGAAGATCCACTATAGAGGCGATTTATTTACTAAGGGAAATGATGGAGATGTATCGAAGTAGCAGAAGAGACTTACATATGACTTTCATTGACTTAGAAAAGGCGTATGATCAGATACCAAGGGATGTACTTTGGAAAGCCTTACAAAAAAAAGGGTGAGTGTTGTCTACATTAAGGTAATACAAGATATGTACGATGGGACATTGACTAGGGTTAGGACACCCGGAGGTGAGACAAATGAATTTCCTATAGGAATTGACCTACATCAGGGATCAGCTTTAAGCTCGTATCTATTTAACTTAGTTATCGATACTATAACCAAGAGTATCACAGAGGAGGTACCTAAGTGCATGATATTTGCGAATGATATATTATTTTTAGCGGATTCAAGAGAAGATATTAATAAAAAATTGAAAATATGAAGAAATACGTTGGAGTCAAAAGATTTTCATTTAAGTAGGAATAAAACAGAATATATGCATAGTTATTTCACAAATAAATAACTTAGAGACGATTTTGAAGTTATGCTAGGGGAGGATATAATTTCTCAAGTGACAAAGTTTAAATATTTAGAATCAATCGTAAGACAAGATGGTGAGATTGATGACGATGTTAATCATAGAATTCAAGCTAGTTGGTGTAAGTGGAGGAAAGTCACTGTAGTTCTTTGTGATAGAAAAGTATCCAATAAAGTTAAAGGGAAATTTTATCGTACTGCTATAAGACCGACAGTGTTATATGATAATGAATGTTGGACTATGAAGAGACAACATGAACGTAAAGTGGGGGTAGTCGAAATGAGGATGTTGAGATGGATGTGGTCATACAAGATTAGATAAGATTAGAAATGATCATATACGTGAACGAGTCGGAGTGACTCCTATTAGTGAGAAAATGGTAGAGAATTGTTTGAGATGATTTGGTCATGTTCAAAGAAGACCATTAGATGTGACAGTAAGAAGAGTAGATCAAATAATCTAGAGTCCGATTAAAAGAGGGAGAGAAAGGCCAAGGCGGACACTTGACGAACTAATATAGCAAGATCTATTGGTGAATAATATATCGAAAGATTTGGTTACTAATAGAGCGAAATGGTGTCGTATGATCCATGTAACCGACTCCACCTAGTGGGATAAGGCTTTTTGTAGTTGTATGTCATATCATGCTTCTGTCAGATAAATTGTGTTACATATTTTATGTCATTTCCGTTATTTATGTATAGTTATATTTCATTGTCATTATATTGTCTATCATATTATTGCGAAATACTGAGTGAATTTTGAGGGTGTTAGTGTTTCACTACTTTGAACATTTTGGTTTCCTTTTGCCACGGAAAAGGAAGAAAGTACTACTTTTTTCTGCTAGCTCCTTAGCTGCTCTTGCATGTTTCAGTTCTCTTTTAGCTCTTCGCAATTCTTTCTTGCTATTTTATTTTCAACTTTCTAGCTATCTTTACTGTGAGATTGTGGCCATATACGACTGGTTGATTGTGATAGCTGCCCATCTTCGGTTGAAAACATGAATAACTCAAGTATATATTTGTTACAGAAACAATGCATCTCTCTGTATTCTTGGGGTATCAATTATTGCCGACATTTTCTAGAGTCAAACGAGAGAAAGATGCGAGTCCACTATGAACATGTCAAGTGCTCCTGGATTTGCCGAATGGGATATGCAATTTGCACAAGCAACAATGCCATGTAATTTACAACCACTATAGACCTGCTCCCCTGTAACATTACCTGTTCCCAAACGTTGTCTGATGTTTGTACCTTTTTGTTGTCGACAAGAATGAACAATCCACACTTGTGAAGCTGCAGGAAACTCTCATGAAACACAAGGATTTTGGGGATGGTTGTAAGCCCCGTGATGCAAAAGCTATTTCTCAGATTACAAATGATGGGAATGCGGCTGTTTTTGGAGATTCTCACATCTGCAAGACTGGTATTAGTCCTGTCATTCTCACTTTGATGCTCTCAATTTTTTATTATATAACTTTTCGTTGCAATACATTGTATAACTCACTACGAAGGTGACTACCAATTTAAATTAATCGTATAATCGTTTATTTTTTTATATCCACTTGAAAACCAGTATTATCGTCTGATGGATTTAAAACTGAGATAAAGAATAAAACGATATTTCTTAGTTAAGTGATAACTTCAAAAAATCGAATTTGTGATTATTAGCTTCCAACGACTCAATGCCGGATGCACAACTCTATTAATCGATTGTGTTAACCAAATTTAATCAGATAATTGCTTACTTTTACCTCTACGACAAATATATCTAAATATTGGTACAAGACAAAACGAGTGTCCTAAAGTCTTTTATGCTGCTATGCATGATCAACTTTAGGTCGATCCAGTCGGTTTACTATGTTCAACATATTCGGTGCCGGCTGTTCGAACATCTTTAGGAACAAGATTGTTTGAATGCTTTGAGCCGCATGTGTCATTACTATGAGAACAGAGAAAAATCAGGGTAAAAATGTTCAAAGGGGACCCAAGAACACATTTTCTTGCTGGAGCAACAAAATAGGAACAAAATGAGGTCAGCTGACTTTACCCTTGAACAAAATATTGGGAGTTTCAAATTGTGTATTTACTTGGCATGTTCTTTTATCCGGCTTCCAGTTGTTATATTGAGTTCATGTATAGATAGAGCTTGGCCAACTTGGTCCACCGTCTGCCGACATCCCAGTTTCAAACTCGTCATCCTTCATGGCATAATAAAGTGAATCATCATTTGCTTTTTTATATATATATTTTGATCGTTTGTGTGTGAATCCAAGAACAAGATATATGTCGAGAATCAGAATCCAATAAAATTTGAAAGATCGCATGTTGCTCACTTGCATTTCAATATACACGACCACAATTTTGGGGCAGTCTACTACAACAACCAAAAAAGGAAGATAAAAAAAAAAGATGTATAAAAGCATCACCTGATCGGATCGATACACTCGATGCACACTTTATTCTACTCTCCTTTGTGATTAAGATTAAGAATAATTTCCCACCTAACAGCAACATATGCTTGACGATGCTTGGATCACAGCATTAACAGATGCTTGGATCCAGCACTGAACTGTCGACGTCTAATTTTATATTCTTACTGCTTCTTCTTTATTAGCTTATGCTGCAACTGGGTGGAAGGCGATGACACTGTGCTTGACGATGTGCAGGCTGAACTGCCCTCCTTTCTCAGTGACGTCGATCTTGTCCACGCCCGGCGGGGTCACGAGCTCGAAGTTCTTCACCAGCTTCCCGACGATGAGGGCGAGGATGGGCATGGCCAGTATGATCCCGGGGCAGCTCCGCCTGCCGACACCGAAGGGCAGGAACCTGAAGTCCACCTTGCCGCCGACCATCGCGTCCACGCCCAACTCCTCCTCCAGGAACCGCTCGGGGCGGAACTCCTCCGGCTTGTTCCACCACTCCGGGTTGTTCCCCAGCCACCAGGCGTTCACTATGACCTTGCTGCCCTTGGGGATGTTGTAGCCCCCGAGCTTGGCCTCCTCCAGGTTCATGTGTGGCACCAGCAGGGGGATGGGCGAGTGCAGCCTCAGCGTCTCCTTCACCACGGCCTGCAGGTACGGGAGCCTGTGGATGCTCGTCTCCTTCAACGGCTCGTCGCCGAGGACCTCCGCTAGCTCCTTCCGCAGCTTTCTCTGCACCCTGGGATGGTTCACGAGCTCTGCTAACGCCCACTCCATTCCCCACAGTGTAGTCTCGATAGCTGCAAATGCTTCTTATCAGTTCCATCTGTTTCGTTCTGCAAATATTTCTTAATCACACTGCACGAAAGTCAAATCTGTTGACTCACCTGCGACGTTGATGTTCTCCACGATGTAAATGACATTCTCAGAGCTGATCTCTCCGGTCATCTCTGCTTCCAGGATGTAATCCATGGCGCATCTCAGCCTGTTTGAGTCTGCCCTGTTGGCCATCACCTTCCTGTTGACAACAACAGAAAAGCCGAATTCACAGTCGGAACCAACCACAGTGGTCATGGCACTGGTACTATTAACTAGGAAAGCGACCATAGAAGGTGACGAAGGAGGTGGTCCAACTAAAGGTCCCCCAAAACTCATCAAGACCATGCCCGATTCTTCCAAAAGGACAGAGACAACTGTGTCGAAGTGAGCTGTCCCACTGGTCCAAGTGGTTGAAGGAACATGGCCGGAACATGGCGTCCGAACCACTTCACCATCACCTATGGCTATGGAGGAGAAGAAGAAAAAGGAGTATGCCATACCTTCTCTTCTCGACGTAGTTGTTGTTGAAGAAAGCGAGCCTCCTGTCCTGCAAATCCTTGCACTTGTTCAGGTAACCCCTCAAGAAGGGCCTGAGGATGGGGATGAAGTCGCCGTAGTTGTACTCGAAGCTCTGCGCCAGGCGGCTGCGCTCCGTGTTGAACTGCGTGGCCTGCTTGAACAGCGGGTCGTCGACGGACTCGAACCGGGCGTCGAACATCATCCTGTACATGATGTTGTAGAGCATCAGCTGCAGCCGCCTCCGGATGACGATCCCTTCCTTCTGCGCCGCTGCGTCCTTGTGCAGGGCCCCGACGATGAGGTCCATCTCCTCCTCCCACATCTCCCTGTACTGCTGCACCACCTTGTTGGTGAAGAAGGGCATCGTCATGATGCGCCGCATCTTGCGCCAGTGGTCGCCGTACTCCGTGAACACCATGTCCTGGCCGTTGCCCGTGAAGATGTCCCACACCACGTTGCGCGGCCGGGATCCGAACTCCACCCCCTGCGTGTGGAGCACCTCGGTGGCCATCTGCGGGTCCGAGACCACCACCAGGTTCCGCGACCCCAGGCGCAGCAGGAAGACGCTGCCGTACTTCTTGGCCATGTCGACGAGGTTCCGGTGGTTGAGGTCGTTGCCGACCTGGAGCCAGTTGCCGAAGATGGGCACCGAGATGGGGCCCGGGGGCGTGTTGCCATTGGAGCCCGAGAAGAGGAAGGGGAGGAAGAGGAGCAGAGGGACGGAGGCGAGGAGCGGGGAATGGTCGGGTAGCAGGTGCTTGGTGGCGTAGACGGAGCCTGCAGAGAGGAGGAAGAAGAAGACCAGCCTCGCTGTGGACACCGCCATGACTGCCGAGCGAGCGTGGAACCCTGCCTGTTGGATGCTTTGCTTCGACGTTGAAGTTTGGTGCGCTTCTTCCCAACATATATATACACAGCTTGATGGTATGGATGGTTTAGGTGGGAATCCATGGGCTGTGATGGAAAGCAAAACAAGGTAGGAGAGAGAGAGAGAGAAGGTAAGCAGCCATGAGAAGACTGCGTTGGTAGGTGTGTGTGCGCGTGGGGGTTGGTGGGTCTCGCTCCCCACTTCCTCCCTATTGCGTCACTGGATACGACCAGAACAAGTTTCTCTTGTCTGATCCATGTGTTTTTTTTCTTCTATTTATTTTACTGCTCTGCTCTGCTCTGCTCTGCTTAGTGGAGAGATCCAAGTGAAACCTACCACGTGTCTACTTATCTTGCGACCCTAAAAAATGATGGGGGATAGTTGGGTGTGTTTCTGTTCATATTGTCATGTTTTAAGCTTTTAAGTTTTAAGTTTTAACTTCTAAGTTAGAGTTCCAGCATCAACCAACAAAAGTCGGATAGAGTAACTGCAATTTCTTTTTACATTCTATTTAAGCAGTGATCTCGAATTTTAATTTTGAATTATTTTCGTAAACTCTTCTAAACTATCATCATTTTTTACATCTAACTCAAATTAAAATGAAAAAAAAAGTAAAAGTAACGAAAAACGTAAAAGAAATAGACGGAAGGACTAAAGCGAAAAAATCATGATAATTTAATAATGTAAAAAAATAAGTTCATAATTTGAGGTTATATGTAAAAAATTACGATAATTTAAGAGAATTTTATGAAAATAATTAAGCACGGATGCAAAATGATTTTATTAAATTAATTAAGTTCAATGATGAATAATGTATAATAGTTAACGCAATCAACTTTTAAATAACACAAATGTCAGTGATATATTTAGAGATTGAATTAAGGTTAAGCGACCTTTTTTATATTTTTAAGTTCGAACATTTGTATATTACTTAGCATTATCTTCAAGAAAAACTAAAAGTTCCGATATTATAGTTATTCTCATCATATATTGTTATGCCAAATAGTACAAAATATATTTAGGAACGAACGATGTGGAGTTCAACTTTGACCCCCCTTTGGTGCATCATTTCTTGGTGTTCTTCTTCAAAGTCATAATATCTCCTTTTCTATAGTCAACAGCATTCGATGTCATTTTATATCGGCTTTATAAATTATAATGACAATTTGATAGTAACTCTTAGCTTGCTTATGATTATTTTGCTTTAAAAAGATAGATCATAAACGCATGTTTAACATATTCAATATAATTTATTTTACTATTATGGTGATTATAAAGGCACCACTACCAAATGCTGCATTAATTTAATGATTGCATTTTTCACCACTATGTGAAAGTTTAATTTTACCAACCATCACAAAAAATGAAGTTGTAGCGGCAATTTTTTGTATTGTTAATCTGTAACGTACCAAGTTTTCAAAAAATTTTTTTTTTCAAATTCAAATCCCTGCAACAACTCACGTAACCTCCCACCATTAATTTTCTAATCTTCAAGATTGGAAACCCTTTTCACGATCTCTCACAATCATGAGAATTAATGGCCAGAATAGTGCTATTTGTTGCCTTTTCCTCTCATTTCTGCATCTCTTATTCTCCTTCTTATTTTTCCATTCCTTATTTTCTCTCTCCTGCTCCCTTGCACTCAGCCAGAAGACATAGGAAGAACTTCGGCAGGTTCTTCGGGTGTACGTGACGCAGGACGAGGAGGAGGACGAGAGTAGGACTTACTCCGACGAAGCGACGAATCGACGACGGACAAGAAGGTGTGTTTTCGGGATCTAATTTATAGATTAGTTTTCTGGAAAGTCATGCATGTTTTCGATATTTATCTCGGAATCGATTAAGCTATATAGATTTCATCATGATTATGTTATTCGCTAAATCAATCTTCACACGATTGGATCAATTTAATCGTACGTCCATTATGGAATGAATTTGTGGACTCATGCACTTATTAGTTAGGCTTTAATTCATATATATATATATATATTAAATTAAATTAAATTAAAAGAGTTGTAGATCTAAGGTACACACCGAAGCCTTCTTCATGATTATATCAGCATTAGATGTATTTATGTTAGACGACCGAGATTGATAATGATCACGCTAAGTTCGTCTGACGTTTTATTCTTATGAATTTAAATATACTTTTTAAGATCTTACAACAATATTGATAAGATTTGTATTGTATTAATTCATACATACTGTTCATGCTTATTGTATCTTGGAACTAACACCTGTCATTTGACATCCTATTTTATTATTAATTATCCAATTAAAGTATTAGTACACTAAATGACTCTCTTAATTGATGTACTGTGCGTCATCACCAAAATTATTGCTACAGTGATTATGCACTTAGTAAGTGGAGCCATGACTGTCACTGATGCAAATAAGGACAACAAATTATTAAATTTGTCATAGTACTGTAGCACATGTATAGTATTCGTATTGATGGTCTCATGTCTTTATATATGTGTTATGTTGTCCATACTTGATACTTTATGCTCATATAGTTAACTCATCTCTCTAATCCAAAAGTCTATCAAACTCTAAATGCAGACTTGGTTGATATCTCCTAAATGATAATCATATTCCTATTTAAAATCATACTGTCGACACTCTTTGAATTTTCTTCATATGATTTTAATTGAATTTCCGTAGCATATACCTCTTATCCATTATCATTTGGAACTCTAAAAATAGTTATAAATTTAAATGAGATAGAAATATGAGAAGATAATAATTATTATAGTTATGATATTAAATCGAAGAATACTAATAAACGAACGTTTGGTTCCCCTCTCGAACAACCGTTGAATGGATTTCAATCGGACGACTGCTCGACTTTCGGGCGTCCGATTTGTGGACAGAAAGATTTCGACTTTAATCTAAACTCCTTGATTTGATAAGTTTTCTGTCCACCTGATTGTTAATGAAAGATATGAATCTAAAGATGATTTGGAGCTTCCCCTGCTCCCTATGACCTTGATTGATCCGAGGGATCAAAAGATAGGTCCATGAAATATAAGGAGGGTTATCAATTGCCTATTTAGATGGGAATTTCTCCCCTACGGATGTTTCCGCTTTATGCGAGGTCATCTTGCCCGACGGGGCACTCGTCGTGGCACTGATCCCCCACTGGCCCATCATGGTCTAGATAGATACACGCTGATGTGTCTGCAATGATATTCCCTAAAAGAAGAAGAGCTCTTCAAAAAATATAAATATGATGAAATAACATGAATGACAAAAGATGAATGAAATGACTTTGTTCTTATGAACATGAATATGAACGAGAACCATTATTATGAACAATGAACATGGGACTGAATATAAAAAAGAAAGAAAATGAAAAAGTATGAACTATGATTCTTCTTATCGACTCCTCTACTATGATTCATTCTTATACTTGATTTCCATAATTACCTCATGCTTATTCTGATGGAACTAATCTATGATTTATACGAACTCACACTTAGCTTTATGCTAACGGTTGAGCTTGCTCCTCTGTGTGATCCCCACAAGTATTTGATATGGATGCATGTCATGTTGATGTGTGTGCGGCGACTACAGTTTGGTGGCATGTGCACATGGTTATCGTATGGTCTAGATGGAGTCTTTATCTTTCAGCATATCGAGTTGTATTTTCATTTGGATGGAACCTATAGTGTTGTATTATGGCATGGACCTTTATATGTCTATGTGAGACATTGATGTACCTTTTATTTATTTAGCTTCCGCATTTCTTTATATCATTGTATAATATTTTATTATTTAAGTCTTTCGCTTACGTATTACTCTTATTGACCATTTGAGTCAATAAAAGAGTCAAAGAAAGACCAAAGAAAGTAACGACCGAAAGGAGATCTCACCACGTGGCGGGGTCGAATTTCGGGGCGTAACATAATCTGACCACAATTGATAAATTTTTTAGAATAAGAATTATGTGAGGTAACAAGTAATTCAGATATATGAGTCATCATTGGATCATCATGTAGTGACTCACAAATGAGTGTATTTTTGTTGAGACGTTGATGATATCGGATGGTGCCTATTTGTGAACCATCAGACGGCGATTCAATGGTAGTACCTATATATGAATCCAATTTTATCATCACGTACTCTTTACATTCTAATTTTTTTTATGAATGAAATAATATCCCAAATAATATATTGGCTTTTACTAAACTTTTTTAACATTTTTGTTTGATGATTATGAATTATTTATACGCACGTACCATTTTGGCCGATGAATTACTTATCTTCTTATTCATTGAATTATAGATGCACGAATGATACTTATTTTTAATTTGATGAATAAAAATATATGAAGTATTTTGTTTCTTCTTTAGAAAAAAAGAGACATCATCATTCTTTAGGTATGATATTTAAATTGCGGGAAAAAGAAAGAGAGCAAGTAATTAACAGTTTAAGGAACGAGTTAAATGTTTTTGTGAAGTGTTTTTATGGGTGAGTTGTGTCAAGAATTTCTCCATCATTCATTTGTTTTATTTATTGATAGTGTCCTAATTCAATTATTACTCATTTATTCAACAAACAATTTCACATTACCAACCTTGGATTTCAGGAGGATCCAAAAGGGTGTTGTCCTGCTAGGGGACTATAATTGCAATCTTATTTTGAGACAAATTTATTTCATCAAGTCCTTAAGATTTGAGATTATGTGACAATCTAATCCCCTCTAAGTTAATTTAAGCAATATTTTATTATCATTCGAGAGGCCCTTCAATAGTGAATATTGTAAATATGAATTTATGTACCTTAGGAGTACGGCGCATTTTAATTATTGATTAATAAATATAGTTATAAGTGAAATCGAAATTAAATTCATTCTCGCCCCCCATTAAATAATCATTTAATGACATACATCATACATGTAAATTATAATATATTAAGTATATATTATTTATACATTATATTATTACTTTTTTAAGTATATAAAATGGTCTTATTGGTAGTAGTTATAATTTATTTAAAATATTTTGCTATAAAAAACTGAAATTGAATTGTTTTGGTTTAATCCACCCAAAATTTCAAATGATGGATCTTTCTTTAAAAGTTCCGACACATATTTTGAAAAATTCGAAGGAGATATTCCTAAGGGCTGCAAGTGGTTTGAGTCGTTTAATTAAATCATAAAAATCACTCTAAAATTATTTAGAAAAATCACCCTCTAACGAATCAATTTTTCGAATGATTTTTTAGAACTCCTATATTAATAAATAATATTTTCAAAGAAATATATGATAAATTAAAATCAATATTACCTTATTTAATTTTACAACTAAATATAGGATATAATGTTAGAACTATTAAATTAGAGTTTTATAATGAGATAGAAATACATTAAGCTATATTAAAAATTTATTACACCAGTAATAAAATAATTAATTAAATCTAGATTAATTATATAAATAAAAGCGAGTTTCACGGACTCTTACAATTTTTTTTCAAGTGGGACTCTAATTTAAACGAGTCGATTTTGCTCTATTTAAAAATCGTCTTAAATCGCATTCGATCCCTTAATTTTCAATTTTTCGAGTGGGATAGGTTTCACACCCCTACCATCCATCGAAAATTTAAACGTAGATACCCATCCATCGAAATATAAACGTATTATGTAAAAATAATTTTATTTAAGAAGATTGAAATTTGAAGACACGATAGAGATTGGAACGTACCGAATCTAATTGTGCTCACTATTAGAAGGTGATTATGTTGGCATTAAAAATGCGATTATAATATAATTTTATGGGCAACTCCACCATCCAAATATTAGATGGTGATATAAAATGGTAATCTAGTAGTTCGACCGAATAAACAAGCTTATATGGTTCAAATGAATCAAATCTTGGCTTGATATCTTAATCGTTTTTTATTATTTGTTTAAGAAATGACAAGTTTTACTGCTAGTAATAAGATATGTTATGTCGCCATTATTTACGGTGACCGTACAAATTGTAGACTGGCATACCGAGATGAATGATTTTTTTTAACGTATAGTGATTTTTTTAATGCGAATAGTATTTTGAGAAGTAAGGATGGATGTCATTTATAAGTTTATCATCGTCTCGGAATTATCTTTCATCATTTAGTCCTTTCATTTTAAGCCCTTACAATCACCCTCTAAGAGATTTAAAGTACTCGTTGAGTGATAAACGAGCACGTGAAGATGACTCTGATATTATTTTGTAATACTTTCAGCCTAATTAATATATTGTTTGCTTTGGATCATTGATTCGCACGAATTTAAAATATATTTTCATAAATAAAGAGAGTAGCTACATATAAATTCATGATCATATTCATATTTTGTCTGCGTGAAATTATCCTTAAGTCATTATTGGTATATCCCGAGATAGACATTATTTTTTTTGGTGTCTGAGAAATGATGTTACACTATTGAAGTTGGGAGCAGGTTTCATTTATCATCAAGTTTAATCAATTTAATAAAATTACTTCGTATTGTCTGATAATGTGAGACAATAATTTTTTTAATTGAGGGGACAAGAAGATATAAAGTAAAAATGAGGAAAACAAAATAGAGAAGATTTTTTTTTTAAACTTTGCAACATAAATGTAGTGTACTATATTTCATGTAATCACGGTTAGTTTTCTTTCTCGTACGTAAATAACACTATAATTCAATAGGTTTCCAAATAAACTTTTATATGACAAAAATAAACTTCCTAAAGTACGATGTTTCTTAAATTTAATTTTATGTTTTTTTCTTCTCAAAATTTTGATGTGCTATCTATTGAGTTAAGGAAAAATAAATGCATTACATATGTATAATTTCGCAATATATTATATGATTGATTTGTCATATAAACACATTTTTTATTAACAGTAACATAAACAATAAATAATTCGATAATCAGTGCTCCTTTGAATTAATGTATCAGCAAAAGCTTTTGCATGGTCCCAAATAAAATAGATAAAATGTTAATTACTACTTTCTACAAGTAATTTTGATTGATTTCGAATGTTATGATTTTCTTTTAGGTGCTTTCACTGCATTGTCATTTAACATTATCTAGCAATATAGATTACCACTCATAAAGACTTCCACTTGTTAAATTGTCAGCAATGTACATTGACTTATTTAGTATGCATAAGTAATATATTTAACAATCCATATTAGTTATTTATAAGAAAATACATATTTATGAGTTAATATATCATTTTTACTAATATACTCATAATCAAAAGAATTATGTATAGATATATAAATTATTTTTAACTTCATAAACTTAAATCACAAATATATATTCCCATCCATAAAATTAAAATTTATAAAATAATTAATATATTTTTAAAATATGATAATAATATTATCATAATAATTATAATATTTATTTGATTAATTTTATAATTTATTTAATTATTACTTTAATTTATTCAATGTGTTTTAGAATTTATTTAAATAAAGTTGTAAAGGACAAATGCGAAAAATAAAATTTAAAAGATTGTAACTCAGGTGGTAACGTGGATTGCCTACCCTCCCATAAGAAATATGTATTGTCACTTCATAGGCAATGTAGATTGTTTGGGCAATGTAGATTACCCATTACCTGTCACAAATGAACATGACAATGTGGTGGGCCCAGATAATTTAATACAACATTATCTGATGATCTACAAAGATTACATCTAAAGAAACGCCCCTTTACTTTCATCTTAAATTTAGAAAAAAAATAAATCCATCAAAGCTACACATATACGAATTAGAAAGATGCTTACCTGCCTAACTCATCTACCCTACCTTTTTACTTTTAATGTGTAACATTAAAATAATTTAAACATATAAAAAAATTCAAGCTTTTGGGAACGTCCCCTGGAACATCAGATCTTTACTTTTCCTTTCCAACGTTGAATATGAAATTATGGATTAAATAAAAATTATTATATATAAAAAAAAGTTGTGATAGCATAAAGGAAATCAATCTCACCTACCTCTTAGGTAGTCGTAATGGGTTAGCTGGCGTGGACCAATGAATTCTCACAACATTTAGGACAAAAACTACATAATCTCCTTTGCATCACAGTTTTTGATTCTTTGGACCGAGTAAAACTAACCAAAAGTTGTTTACATCAATCAACTTGTTAGCACTGGTCCCACTCAGGTGAACATAGATTAGGTGCCTCTACCAACGAGGTTCGGCTCGCTTAACGAGATATTGAGTTTGAATTTTTATGAATGTAAAATATTTTTATTGAAAGTCACGTCTGTCGTTATTAAGTACACGACGCGAGACGATTTTATCGAATTAGTTGAATTTTATGATGTGTCGATTTTTAATTTGCAAACAATGTGCATAATTATTATCGAATTGAATCATCGGCTTCGCTCACGAGAGAATTGAAAAAAAAAGATTAGGTGCCTCTGCTTGTAGGAAAAAAAGTTCATTTTTCCTATTTGCAGCTAATAAGTTTGTAAAAGGGAGTATAATGTAGGTAATCATGGGTGAAGGGTGCTTGAAAACAAATGAAGTATAAGTTTATGAATGTAAAAAAAATTTTTGGAACCTCGCACGAGTTGAATATCGATACCGTTTTTCAAATATCTTTTCATCTAATTGAAAAAAATATCTTTAATTTTTCTCAAATTGAGTTAACATGAATGTTAAGACAAGATCGACGACGACGACGGCTATTAATCGAAAACTCATGATCGAAAATTGAAAAAAAAACGATAAATAGGTGGCCGAAATTGACCGGAGTGAAGGGGGACAAAGGAGTGGCATGGTAGTCAACTAGTCATAGTGGTGGAATGGTTCAACTTCAAACGTCTCCGGGCATGCAGGGAGAGGCAAAATGTGATCATGTCATTCTATTGAACCAATTATAGTTCAAAACGTCTCCATTAACTTACCCCAAAAAAAAAAAAAAGATATAACATGTATTGGAATTGAAACTTACGTTCATTTTTTTTTTCCACGGGCCTTTCAAAGTTGGATTACGTGACCAGGTGTTTGATTTGATCACAACAAAGAAAAGAGGTCTTCTTGCCTTTTCTTTTTGTGCCTATTTAATCTAAATTTCCACCATTAGGAAGAAAATGACAAATGTCCTGTTTCTCTTTCCACAAACGCTAATATATCTTTTCTCTTGGCATTAATACATTGATCCCCTCTCTTTTATCTGGTCCGTTCGTGTATTTCTTTCTTTTTTTATCTAAGAATTAATTCCTTAAATCTATTCTTAACTATCATTTATTTTAAAAATGGATAATTTAGTCATTTAATACATAAAAAAAATAATGAAAAATTAACAGAATATGACAGATGGATTAAAGTAAAAATTTCATACATTAGAGACAGACGTAAATAGTTAAGAGAAGATTTAATGAATTAACTCCTTATCTAATTAGTTA
Organism: Pontederia crassipes; assembly: GCA_030549335.1. Lineage (NCBI taxonomy): Eukaryota > Viridiplantae > Streptophyta > Magnoliopsida > Commelinales > Pontederiaceae > Pontederia > Pontederia crassipes. The sequence continues at coordinate 1,717,538 of CM060185.1, read as the reverse complement.
CTTCTTATATACAAATTAAATAAGTCTCAATAGAATACTTTAAAAAAAATGCATATTAATTATCATTTAATTTATGATAGACGGTGAATTTATCAACTGAATACTTATTATGATTCATCATTCATTAGGGGTGAAAGTGGTTCGAGTCAGGTCAGATTTTCGGTCCAAAAAACTAAACGCTATTTTCGAGCCGATTTTTAAAGTTAAAAAGATCGTAAAAAAATAAAAATTATCCTCTAGCGGGTCAATTTTTTTGGAGCACTACTTTTATATAATAATATTTTTTAAAAATATATATAATAAAAATAAAATTAATATAAAATATAAAAAAATTAATTTTATATATAAAAAAAATGGAGGTGTCCCCTCTTTAAAGGAGGGACACCATGTCCCCTATGTTTCTATCCATTAGATTAGAAATCTATGGATCCTATTTTATTCATTTTCATTTAAAGACTTTAAATCTGATTCATAGAAACTTGATCTGATGAATAAGAAGAAGGGAGACATCGTGTCCCTCATTTAAAAGAGGGACACACCCATTAAATCCATATATAAATATAAAATATAATATTAAAATTTTAAAGTTATTAAATTAGAGTTTGATAATGTAATAGAAAAGTATGAAATTTTATACAAAAAATAGTGTATCTATAATAAAAGAATTGATAACATATGTATTAATTATATAAATAAAAAATACAAATAAAAAACGGGCTTCACAATCCTCGTACAATTTTTTCGGATGAGGTACTAATTTTAGCAGTTAGATTTTAATTTACTAAAGATCATCCTAAATCATCCCTAATTTTTAGTTTTTTTTAGTCGGATATGTTTTTCGGATTGATCGGATTTTTCTTTCTCCCTTATTGTCCATCATAAATCAAATTATGATTAATAGTATAAATTCTAAAAAAAATAACAAACGTATATTTTTTCCTTAAAAATAAAGATGAAAAATGCCAGCTCCGTCTAACCATGACAATGATGATAATTTTAGTAGAGACAATAAGGGCTTGTAGTAAAGTTTTTCAAAATGTCCGTTTGTGTGTAAAATGAATAGATTAAAATCCAAAGGAAAATGGTTCATTCCCGAGGGAAATAAAAATGAAGTTCAACCTCATTTTCCTTTCTAGAGCAATCACGTCGCATCGTCATGAGCACACTACGACTCGTCTTTTTTTTCTTCTGTAATATCTGTTTCCTCTTCGCTTCTTGTCACGAGCTCACTTCGACTCGTCTTTTCCTCTTCGCTTTCTCCTCTATGCGTATTCTCTTTTTTTCTCCAATCTACAAACTTCTCCTCCTTCATCAACTATCTTCTGTGATATCTATTTCCTCTTCGCTTCCTCCTCTTCTTTTTCTCTTTTTATTTGTTCTTCAGTGACTTCTCACTTCTCTCTTATTTTTTTTCCTTCTTTTTTTTTCTCATTATGCGACAACCTCTTCCCCATTCTCCTCACACTCACCCTCTCCATCTCCTCCCCAATATCTCTCTCTATATTTTATCTTCCCCTCCTTTTTCTCTTTTTATTCATTCTCCAGCAACTTCTCCGCTCTTCTCTCCTTTTTTTTCTTCTTTTTTTTTCTCATTCTACGACAACCTTCTATCTTTTCTCCTCACGCTCACCCTCTCCATCTCTTTCCCAAATGTTGAAGCTCTTGTTTCGTAATATAAATTAAGAATATGGATTTATATCTTTGTATATATTGAATAAAAAAAGGATTTTTTTAGATTATGACTTTTTAGTTTTATGGAAAACTTTCACTATATTGAATACCCAAACATATGGAAAAGAAAATTTTCTGATGGAAAGAAAACAAATGAAGTCAATTCTTGAAAAGTGACTTCCATAGGAAATTTTTAAAACTTTGAAAATTTTTCTATTTTGCCAAACAGGCACCATGCGATCATGGATTTATTATTTATTTTAAATTATTTGATATGAAAAATTATTAGTTTCCGAGTCATCTAAATTTTCAGCACAAATTGATCGACATAGTGGAAGTGAGTCGCGTCCTAAGTAGATCTTTGGAGTTGTTACGTTATCCAGGCTTAGGAGTAAAATCTTTTTTCACTTTCATCGAATTAGTTAGGTGTTAATTAGCCTTATCCTTGGATACTGATTGGGTGAGTCACCGAAAGAAGAAAAACTAGGGCAGGGTTGCACGAGTCGGACCCCAATAGATTCGAACCTGATTACGAGATTAAATAGCTTATGGTATTAATAAAATTGACACTAAAGTTATGTACTTTATCAATATTTTCTTAACATGTCTATTTTCTCAATTTGAAGAAAGTCCATATGGTCGCAAAGTTCGTCCTGAATAAGGTTTTAGATTTTTAATTTAAGCATGATCGGTACAAGTTCTAACACGTCCAGTCATAATAATATGTATATTATTTTTTGTTGAAGTAGTTTAAATTGAATTTTTTTCCTCATAGAGCAACCGTCGGCTCTGACAAGTTCCATCATCCGCTTGTGGCAAGTTTGTTCTGTAACCCTAGGTACAACATCCAACACAAGCCCCCACACCACACCCCCCACCCCCCACCCCACCGTCCTCGGACGCTTCTCCGCTTTTCCTATCCAAAAGGCTCCTACTTTAATACCTCTCTTATGAACATCTTCAAGTTCTTTTGTAGGCACGATGTCGCCGTCTTCAGCAGAATCTGTAAGCACTTGTTGGAGCACCCCACACATGAGAGGTACGAAATATTTTGCAGACCCTAATACCCTTTGTACCTATTATTAGTCATATGTGCTTCATGTCTGCTGTTTGCAAATTCCTAATACCCTATTTTCAGTGGATTGCACACATGCGTTGCTTTCTGTTTATAGTAGGTCGATTGGCATGCATGATTAGGATATTAGTGACAGTTACATTGCGATGTGCAATACTACATTGTACTACCCATATGTTTTCTAACAATGACACGTTCTTATTTCTCAAACTCCACATGTATTGTTTACTTATTACAACGACGACACGAGGCTCTATGAATGGATCAACCCATTTGAAGAATCCACAATCACCAGATGGGGTGTCTCTCTGTGTGCATCATGACATTCGCGAAATAAGAAGGAAATTGATGTTTCTACTTTGACTTCTCTCTCTCTCTCTCTCATGCGCGCATGCACTATTTTCCTTCTCTTTCATGACTTTTTTCTATGTTCATGACTTTTGCTTGTGCATGTGAATTCTGATATGTAATCTAACTGCTATCCATTTTTTTTGAAATTGCGAAGAGGTCACAGCCACAGGTGGATTGGCATGTCTACTGTCCCAAGGACAGTAAATATATAGACAGTGCGAGGCCAAACAAGGTTTTGGGGCACCGGGTTCTAGAAGTCTATGGGGATAGACACACCCATCTAGTACTCTCAATGTAACAAGTGCATAGGCTTGAAGAAATCACTCATCTTCTTCAACGTTCAGGCGGCCCAAGGGATCAAAACAACCAGAGAAAACGATGTATGGGCTCAGGCTGCCTTCGTTGACTGAATCGATTTTTCTTGTTGTTTCTGAAAGCAAGTTCAATGGAAGGGAAATGGACCTGATAACGTGGGCAACCCTAGAATCTTCTCCCTAGATTTGAAGCGGTCCAAGCCGTTCTCAAGATGCATGAGTCCCCGCAATCATAGGTTGGGGTCTCCATGTGTCGTTCACCGGATGAGTCGAGAAGGCTAACGAGGACAAGCACACCTGTGCAATGGATAAGGCTGTGGAGGAGTGAGAAGGAAGGTAAAATGGATTAGCTGACAAGAAGGTCGAAAAGTGATTACCACTATTATCAAAAGGGATTCGGCGAAATGCTAGGGAATGGGATGATAATTACATACAAAGGCGAGATGATGAATATGCCTTATTTGCAATGTTGCCCAAGTCGCAGGTCCTCTCATCTCCTCGCCGGAGATGCAGGAAGCAAGCACCGCTAGGGTTTTCAGGGATTTGTTACCTTTTAGGCAAATGTAGGAGGGGTACCAACCATCTTCTTACATCACCATATTCGTGTGTCAAACAAACGAAGGAATGGAATAGGATAACTTGTTGTCATGCGGTATAGGTTCCAATTCACATCCTATGTTGTACATCTCCATTCAAAATATTTATGCGGGTTCAAAATATTTATGTACATCATTATATACTTAGCCGCATTAACATTATGTAGGTTTAAAGTTATGATAACTAATATGATTTTAATAGCTTAACATGATCCTTTTTTACTCACACTCTTTATTATCCTACAACCATTATGTAATATAGTAAGTAAGAAAAAAAAATTGAAACACATTTTAATATAGATTCATAATCCCAAATAATTTATACTTAAAGTCAATTTAAAAAAAGAGTATAAATCTTAAGAATTCTCTAAGCCTTATAGTTTCTGCCTGCAGAGGTTGAATGATATGACTATGTGTTCCAACGTTCCATTTTCATGGTTGAAAAGTAACATACATTTCGAATGATTTAACATTCGAATTACATGAGGCCAAACCTCTACAATGTGTTCGGGCGGGATCAAATTAAGAGCGAAATTGTGGAAAAAAAGTGTGTTAGGGAACATTAAGATAAATTACATGATTAGTCTTCCAACTTTGAGTCATTTTCAAATTGGTCCCTCAATTTCAATTTGTAATAAGAACATCATTCATATTTAATTTTCTTACACGATTAGTCCTCTTGACCGGTATAGTGATTTTTTCAGTTATTTTGCATACGTGACCACCACGTAAATGATTTCTCTTTCATCAACGTCATTAAAAAATAAAAAATAAACTAATATTAAAAATAAAAAAAATGAAAAAAAGAAGGGGGATGCTCGTCCCCCTTCGCCGGCCAGCCCCCTGATATTTGGGAAGTAGAATCGACGTTTCAACTCATGTTATGCTAAAGAGCGTACTGGTTCACCATCAAGCCCAACTAATTTGGTTGAACGCCTCGCGCCGCATACCTAATGTTGGAAGGTGAGACTCTCAATAAGATTTTTTTTTGTATTCACAAGGACTCGAACTTGAGACCTGCTTAAGCAAAGAGGAGTCACTTACCACTCCACACAACCCTCCTTGGTAATGAGTGGGAAATATGCGAAACTGACATATATTTTTAACTGGTTACACCAAACGATGTAGCATTTCACGGAATTAATGATAGAACACAAGGTGAGAACTAATGGTCATGTGACGTCAATCCCACTCTTTTGGTGGAATCAGAACACTCCACGCTTTTTCTTTTCAACTTCGATGTTTTTTTTCAATCATTTTTTCTCCTATATTTCTTATATTAAATATTTTATATATTAGATATAATATATTTATTATAAAAATAGCAATTTAATATATTCATTATTTTGGGAAATTTTTATTTGTTAAAAACAATTTATTAAGAATATTATTTTTTATATGTTAATAGTATATTATTTTTTTTAAAAAATTAACATGAAATTTTAATTTATACTCAATATTCATTAGTTAATAAAATTATATTTTATATCTTTAATTCTTATATTTTATTTAAATACTAATTAAAATTAATATATCATACCAACTAATCATTAATTTCTACTGCATCCAAATGCCTACCGAACAATTCAATTATTCACAAAGTATTTGGTATTAGAACTAACATCAGAACGAAAATTAGTTCCATGTTAGTTCTCCAAACATAAAAAATAATAATTACCATTGTTCCTGAACTTTGGTTCTAACATTCTAGAACTATTTTTTTCCTGTTTTCTTTTGTGTCTTTTATTAAAAGTAATTATAATTTAATAATTTTTTAATAAATTATCATTTCAACTTAAAGATGATAACTAAATCGATTGATAATATATAAATATTTTTTCTATAATAGTATTATTTTTTCCAATACTATTTGTCGTAATATTAATTTATGTATATGTATTGTTAGCCTGGCCAGCAGTGTTATATGGTAGTGAATGTTGGGCTATGAAGGGACAACATGAACGTAAAGTGGGGGTAGCCGAAATGAGGATGTTGAGATGGATGTGTGGTCATACAAGATTAGATAAGATTAGAAATGACCATATACGTGAACGAGTCGGAGTGGCTCCTATTAGTGAGAAAATGGTAGAGAATCGTTTGAGATGGTTTGGTCATGTTCAGAGAAGACCATTAGATGCGCCAGTAAGAAGAGTAGATCAAATAATCTAGAGTCCGATTAAAAGAGGGAGAGGGAGGCCAAGGCGGACACTTGGCGAACTAATAGAGCAAGATCTATTGGTGAATAATATACCGAAAGGTTTGGTTACTAATAGAGCGGAATGGCGTCGTATGATCCATGTAGCCGACCCCACCTAGTGGGATAATGCTTTGTTGTTGTTGTTGTTGTTGTATTGTTAATAAGCTTAAAACATAACGCCAACTTTTTCATAAAATCGACTTTATAATTTTTTAATAAAATAAAATATCTATATTTTATTAATTACGTGTCATTTTTCATTAACATAAGTATAATAATTTTATATTAAATATTTTCTAAGTAATATTATTTGATGTTAATTATTATTTTTTTAAATTCAATTTAATATTTTAAGTCTATAAAAAAATAAATTGGGTTTTTAGTTCTAGAATTTCAGTCAAACACGTATAGAAATAAATCATCTAATTATTTTTTTCAATTCTTTATCATTACACTTATTTAATTAAACACCACATAAAAATTTATAAGTCTAATTGATTAATTCAACTAAAATTCTACCTAAGTTCTACCAACAAAAACGAAAGTAGATTCTATCTTACAACAATAGTATTTGTGAGTTGTGCGTGTCACGTGACCAATGTTGATTTTTTCCCTTATTTTATTTTGGGTTGAATAATTTATTTATTTGTAGTTGCCACGTGGCTGATAACGACGGGAAGCAAGTAGCCGTTCGTCCGACGAGATGGGGCAGTTTTTGGAAGATCTGCGCTGCGTCAGAGTGAGCCCGACTCCGATAAGATTTAATCCCGCCGCATCCGGCGGAGCTTCCAAGTTCAAAGCCTTCGCTCGCTCCTCGCTCCCATCGACTCTCTCTCTCTCCCTCCCTCCCTCCCTCGTACGCATCCTTCAAAGCCTCATTGTTCCTGGTAAGGCCTCTTCTCTCCTCGAGTTGATCCATTTCTTGCACCGATCTCTTTGCTCGTGCTGTTTTGCTACCTCGATTCCTTTCCTCGCAGGGTTCTCGATCTGCTCATGGACTCCGTTATGGCTTGCAAATCCGCCTGCTCGCCGCTTCTTCCTCATCCCGTGTGTCTGCTGCGTTCCTCATGCTTAGATTCGCTAACTTCGATCTAAATGTAACCAACGGCGTTGTGATGATCTTGAGCTCTTAATGTGGCCTTGGCCGTGATTGTGTGCACATATATAAGCTGCTATTCCAGCATTTTGATGAGTTTATGCTCCTGAATGTGTTTCAATTGTTCTTCGCAGTCCAAAAAGAACGTATGCTCATTCAATTTCTTTTTTTTTTTTTGGATCTAGTCATTGCCTTTTCTTTTTTGGTCTCTTTGCATCTTTATATTTTAAAGTTCTGATACATGTTTGCAAATTCATTGATATGAGATAAGACATATTATGCTTATTGTTGTGAGTTACATTTTCATGGTAAGTATAGCATTTGGGACTTCTATGTTTACACTGTTGATGACTTGTTCATTCAAATGTTTGATGATTTCCTTTTAAAGGGTTTATTTATCAGAGCTGCTCCCGGAGCTCGAAACACACAATGTAGCTTTATGGTGGGAGCTGCTCCCAACTTTGACAAGATAAGTTTGCTCAAGCAAAGGACTGGTTGTATGATCAGAAAATCCAAAGCTAGTGGGGGAGCTCTTAATGCAACTTGTGGGGATGAAAAGATTCTCATAGCAAATAGAGGAGAAATTGCCGTCAGGGTAATTCGGACTGCACACGAGATGGGCATACCTTGTGTTGCTGTGCATTCCACAATAGACAAGGATGCCCTTCATGTGCGCTTAGCAGATGAGGCAGTTTGCATTGGTGAAGCACCTAGCAGCCAGTCGTATGTGTCTTATTCATTTTGTAATTGTTTGTTAATGCAAATACAGCTTGTCTTTACTATCTGCTGGTGATATGGTCTGGCTGTTCAACAGTTACTTGTTCATTCCAAATGTTTTGTCTGCGGCTGTGAGTCGTGGATGCACCATGTTGCATCCTGGATATGGTTTCTTGGCTGAGAATGCAGGCTTCGTAGACATATGCAAGGAGCATGGGATCAACTTTATTGGCCCAAATGTAAGTAAGATTCTGCTGAAATAGCAAAATGTCTAGTATGATGTGCAGAAGTTACTTTTTGTTGACTTCTTATCATTTCCTAAAGAAAATTGCTTTGCTTCTCATAAAGATAAATGTATTACCAGTGTTAGTTTATTATTGGCATATTATTTTATTAGTTCATATCTAGTTTCTCTTTCATTAATCTCAAAAGAATGGTTTCATATCTTCTTAGGTCCTATGGTTATTCATTGTAGTTGCCTGGGCAACTTTTTGTTCCATATCTTCTTAGGTCTTATGGTTATTAATTGTAGTTGCCTAGGAACCTTTTCTCTCTGACATCACAGAAGATGAACCATTTTACCTTCTGTATCAGCCTGATAGCATACGTGTGATGGGTGACAAAGCTACAGCTAGGGAAACGATGAAGAAAGCAGGTGTCCCTACTGTACCAGGAAGTGATGGATTACTGCAGGTATATAAGCATTTGTTTTTTGCTGTTTATCTTTAATTTATCACGAACTTTATCACAATCAGATTCCCGATTTAACATCAATTTTCTTCTTTGTTTGGCTTTTTAGTGACTAAGCACATGCCACCTTTTATTTTCAGTCCACAGAGGAGGGTGTAAAGCTGGCCCATGAAATTGGCTTTCCTGTGATGATCAAGGTAATCCATTTTCGCCACCACATACAGCCATTTAGTTAAAATAACTTCATATTAATCTTATTAAGATTTTAACAATGCCATATTGCACGGTTGAACATCGCTTAACATCTGATTCTTGTTTCCTTTTGTTATGAATCTCTTATATTTGATGTCATTGTTTCCTTTTAACTAGTTTTAGCAAGGAGTTCTGGAATTTACTTTGGTATATCTAGCCAGGTTAAGTGAGGGATGTTGATCATCATGACAAGAATGTTTCTTTTGTTCAAGGATGAAATTGCAACTTTGCCTTAATATTTATTTTAGAAGTGTGCACAAAGTCCAAATACCTTCGATATTTTTTTGTGGTTTACTAAGGAAGATCTATTTTCTTGAGCTATTTTCTTGGTCATGGTGCTGATTTAGTTCACTCTTGCTAAGAACAAATTCTGTCTGCTATTCCTCTGCTCCGTGTTCTTGTAATCTCATCTTTGCCATAAAATGCATGTTTATTTTCCTCAGAACCAATAAGATTCGCAACATAAATAAGATGTCCATTCTTTTATGTTCCGAGTTCTAACAAATTTGCGAATTTATAATTTTCCCCTTATATGAACAGGCAACTGCAGGTGGTGGAGGGCGAGGAATGCGTCTAGCCAAAGAACCTGACGAGTTTGTAAAGTTACTCCAGGTAAGTTTTATTCTTAATTTATAGAAGACCAATGAATAGGTGTATATGCCCTCTGATATGTACTCTTCTCTAAATGCAGCAAGCTAAGAGTGAGGCGGCAGCAGCTTTTGGTAACGATGGAGTTTACTTAGAAAAATACATCCAAAATCCAAGGCACATTGAGTTTCAGGTTTTCATTTCTCAAAATATTTTTTTTGGAAAAAAATATCTTTCTTATCTATTCCTATGTTTTATAGCCGGTCCCAAGCCCGGATAAAGGAGGAGGGTTGTGTTAGACCCCGACAGCTAGCGTAAAATCTTGTCGAATCTTATGAACATGGATCAACGAATATGAGCGGAATGACATCGTATGATCCATGTAGCCGACCCCACCTAGTGAGATAAGGCTTTGTTGTTGTTGTTGTTGTTGTTACCTATTCCTCTAAAAATACCTATGAGACTCTAATATCACTGTCAACTACTTTATGTTGTTTTCTTTTAATCATAAATCTGATCCCTCAATTTCTATGACATCCAGGGCAAACATGATCTTCTGACTACCTTTCTAAAAAAACATTTAGTTCCATTATTTTGGATAACCAGTTGGGCACAATTTCACAATTGCACAACTCTTACATACTGTTTTTGTGGCTCTATAGGTTCTTGCTGACAAATTTGGAAATGTTGTTCACTTTGGGGAGCGTGATTGCAGTATTCAAGTAATGTCACACATACTTTTTCTGATTTTTTCTCAATATCTCACAACCCCTTTTGATGAAACCAATTTCCTAACTGGACAGCAACACCTATCTAATTTTACATTGTTTCTCTTTCTCCTGTACTAAAAAATCATTTCACCATAAACACTATACTGTGATTGTATGCGTCTTTAAATTCTGGTTTCTTTCCACTGCTTCTTGTTTGCAAACTGTAAGTTCCAAGGTTTCTGTAAGACTAAGGTCTTTCTTTTCCAATTAGATCTTTTTTGTCTTCTTTTACCTAATGGCCTACTATGCTTTTTGGAATACATTCGGAGCTACGTAAGACTTAATAAGATTTCATATCATCTTTTGATAACAACTTTACGAATGGTAAATTTGGCAGAGAAGAAATCAGAAACTCTTAGAAGAAGCTCCATCACCAGCTTTGACCCCAGAATTACGCAAAGCTATGGGTGATGCAGCTATAGCTGCAGCTGCTTCCATAGGTTATGTTGGTGTTGGAACTGTTGAATTTCTATTGGATGAAAGAGGCTTCTTCTACTTCATGGAAATGAATACCAGGATCCAGGCATTTGGATCTGAAGTAATATTGTCAAATCTTAAAGTTGACGCACTTCATTTCTTTATAACCTTTCTTTCTGCATGAAATCCAGGTGGAGCATCCTGTCACCGAGATGATTTACTCAACTGATCTAATTGAAGAACAAATTAAAGTGGCGCTTGGAGAGAGACTGACTTACAAGCAGGTGTATTTGGGTTAACAAACTAGTCTTTTTCTTTTTGTTACTAATGTCAAATGTGATGGTGCAAGTTGGTTAAACTTTGACCTATTGTTTATTGTGATTATCTGTTGACAACAGGAAGATATTGTTTTGAGAGGACATTCAATCGAGTGTCGTATCAATGCAGAAGATCCTTTCAAAGGATTTCGTCCAGGGCCTGGTATTTTCTCTATCTTTGATAAGAAGTGAATGGAAAATATAATCTAGTAAGCAGAAGGAAAACTTGACTTAATCTCTTCTTAGTTAGGGAATCTTAAGTTTTTCTTGTTCGCCCTTTGATTTGCGATAAATACAAAATCCTACATTAAAATAATCAACTGATCCCAGTAAGAGCTACCACTAGCACCCGCTAGGAATCCACAAGGTGATCAAGAACCATTAAATATACATATGGTAAAAAAAACTCCTAATAGCCACTCTATGCTTCATCATCACTTCTTTTAGATGGGAGAATACCAACTGCTAGTCTAATCCTCAGGTATCAACTGCTGGGCTAATCTTGTCAGTCAAATTAAGTGATCTCACTTGTTAATTCGCTCTATATTCCTTTATGATAAAACTCCGCCTATGTTTTATAGCCGGTCCCAAGCCCGGATAAAGGAGGAGGGTTATGTTAGGCCCCGACAGCCAGCGTAAAATCCTGTCGAATCTCATGAACATGGATCAACGAATATGTAGTCGACCCCACCTAGTGGGATAAGGCTTTGTTGTTGTTGTTGTTTCCTATGCAGATTCATTGATGGTTTGCCCTCTTTCTCTTTCTAGAAAAATGATTGTTTGTCTTTCTACGGTTTGAAATTTTAGGGAAAATTACATCATACTTGCCATCTGGAGGCCCATTTGTGAGAATGGATAGTCATGTTTATCCAGGTTGTGGTTCCTCCAAGTTATGATTCACTACTAGGAAGGTACTTTCATTAACTGGGTCGTTCTCTGTATACAATTTCGTGATAATCATTCCAAGCAGTGATTTGATATTTTTGCATTTCGTTTCATGGTTAGCTTATTGTTTGGGCACCAACCAGGGAGAAAGCAATAGAGAGAATGAAACGAGCACTAAATGACACTCATAACAGGTTAGCGAGCCTCTGCTATTTTTCACTTTTCACTTGAAAGTAACAATTGGCCAATAAATGGGAAGAGCACAGAACTTGTATTTACAACATGGTTCTATATGGCAGCACTGCTGCACTATGCAAAAGGTTGGGGGAGGGAGGGGTGTAACCTTATAATGTTATATGCCACTATTTTGTTCTTTTTTGTGTACATATTTCCAAATCGTCTGTATGGAAAACTTGATCTCATAGTTCATCACGTGCTTATTATTTTAAAGGCTAGTCACTAGTGAGATGTAGACCTAGAACTTTGTGGTTTATATCTTGTCATCTCATTTTTTTGTTCTTTTCCTGTCTCTTCTGGCCAGTGTCTTCCTTATGCAGGAGTTCCTACAACTATTGAATATCATAAGCTAATTCTTGATATTGAGGTATGCAAATGTTTTGACATTCTTGTTTCTTATCAATGCACATAAGAGGGATCACATCCAAGTTTTCTCTTACATATGTTATCATGCATTGCAGGACTTCAAAAATGGAAAAGTGGACACAGCCTTTATACCTAAACATGAGAAGGAGTTGGCTGCAGTAAGTTCCGTTTTACAATCCAATAGCAATAAGTTTTCTTTGTGATGCCTATTCCACTGTTTATAAATTTGAATTAATGTAAATGCTAGGAAGTTTACTTCTCTGCCACAATCCCCATTGGGAACAAGCTCAACTATATATTTGTTAGGTTCCGCAGCCACTTTCTTGGACATATTTCTAGGTCAATATATGACATTCATAGGCAAAGAATTATGGTAATGAAGGGGCACACATTTGCAACAACAACAACAAAGCCTTATCCCACTAGGTGGGGTCGGCTACATGGATCATACGACGCCATTCCGCTCTATTAGTACACAATATATTCGTTGATCCATGTTCATAAGATTCGACATGATTTTATGTTGGCTGTCGGGGCTTAACACAACCCTCCTCCTTTATTCGGGCTTGAGACCGGCTATAAAATATAGGCGGAGTTAAGGAGCACACATGTGACATGACTTTTTATTTATCCACAGAGCTTCATCAAGTCAATTTATAGCATGATTGCTTTGTTAGCCTAATCCTGCTCTTCTCATTCTATGATTTTTTTGGTCAAAACAAACATTAATCATGATTGTGGGATGCAACTAATGGCATACTTAGATGTATCTCATGCTAGTCTCGTACATCGACATTATAAGATTAAAAAAAAAAAAAACAAGGGCAGTGGTCTTCATGATTCGTACAAAGGCAAATAGATAATAAATGATAAATGATTGAAGCCGATGTCGCGAAACCTCAATCTGTCATTACTTGGTTAAAGATGACCACTAAAAGTCTAAAACATTACAGGTGACCTGTATGTGTCAGGCTACCGTAAATTTTTTTTTTGCACTATATTGTACTGACTTTTGAAGAAAATTGATTGAAAATCTTTGAATTGCAGCCCCAGAAACTGGTTCTATCTACTGCAGAGAAAGAGCTTGCATTAGTGAACAACTAATTGAAGTCCATGCGGTCTAAAGAAACCTAACCATTCTGCCTTGCAGCACATGGAAACTTCATGATGCTTCGGGGCAATGGTTTTTGATATAAGAATAAGCTGTGCCTTGTGGATCACAAGAATTCCAAGTTAAAATCACTTTAAATGTCTTAGGCAGTGAGGTGGTTTATAAGAGCGATGAGCTAAGTTCAGCTGGGAATTTATTATAATGCTCTTTGCTTTGACATGAAATTTTGTATTTTGAGTTTTTTTTTTTCAGGAACAATGTATTTTTCTTAGCTGATATGAAGCTAATTTATATTCATTTATGGAACTCCTAACTTAAAAAAAAAAAACGAATTGATGGTTCGTGAAAAAATATGATCCTCAGTGCTACAAACTTGTACCATTTGAAGAAACGCCATGTTTGGCAAACGTGGACATGTTGCTGCATACTTTAGCTAAAATTTTGATACTTTCATTTTATAAAAAAGGACAAAATAGATTCTAATGTTGAGAACTCACCAACTTCGAATAGAGGGCAGGGTTTGAGGTTTTGGTTTTTATTCGAGCATAAGCAGATATTTAAAGTTTCATCAAGTTTGAGGGATGTTTCATTTCAGTTCTTGTTTCTTTGTTCTTACCCACTAATCTTGATCTGAAAGAAAGAACTCGATGTGCTCTATAATTTACTGATTAATATGGGCAGAGCTCTTGATCTCCTTTCCAAGATTCCAACCAACCCTGGGACACGGGTGCATTATTGGAGCCTAAATCTCTTGTATTATTAAGATGATGTTCCAAGGTTTCAACTCATCAAGTGCTTTCTGATGACACCCACATGCACTCCTTCGCATGCTCTTGTAATCTTGTTTTCAGGAGAAAGAAACAGGGCCTGATATTATGGCAGGCTCATGTGTCCCTCATTGACAGTGCTTTTTAAATACAACAACAATAACAAAGTCTTATTTCACTAGGTGGGGTCGGATACATGGATCATACGACGTCATTCGTTGATCCATGTTCATGCGATTCGACAAAATTTTACGCTGACTGTCGAGATCTAACACAATTCTCCTCCTTTATCCGGGTCTAATACAGTGCTTCTTAAATATATAATAATAAATCAGCATGGGGTACGAATTGATATGTGAGTGCGAGATATTAAATTTTCCTGTATGGGTGAACTATATCACTTACTTCATCTATATAATGGTCTGCCAAATATGGAGGAACAGATCTTGTTTGATGTCCTGGCTTGTCTATCTGCTGGATTGAAACGATCTCATTGGCTTTGCCCACAAGGAAATAAATTATCATTGCCAAACTTATTTTTCAACCATTGCAAGTTGGTAATCTACGTTAGTATCTGTTTGGTTCATGTAGTATCTGTTTGTATCCCAGTTAAAAGATCTAATGATTGAAAGAGTACCTTTAATCATCTAACACAAAAGCTAATTTTTTTTTAGTGCAACAGGAGTTCAAACCCAATTAGTAATAGTGAAGAAGTCTGAGTTAAAAAGGCATTCGGTTAATTAAAAACAGAGAACTAAATTAGAGAAGGGTCGGTGCTTTGTGAGATTATTTTGATTTTAACTTTCTTTGTGAAATGTTACCGAAAAACTCATCAAATTTTAAAACATCATCTTTACGCCTAGAAAAATAAATTGTCGAGAAGAGAATTTCATGTTTTAAGATTTATATAGAATTCTTTCTGGGGTGGGCATTTAAATTACCAACATCGTGATTTTTTTAAAAAAGGTTACCTGACCTTGTTGTTGTTGTCAGATTTATATAAAAAATGTAAGACACCAATAGGATGTTAATTTGCCTTATGATGGATCTTAAATCCAATTCAAGCCGTCTTATTTGTAATATGAAACTTGATGCAATTTTTTTCCTTAAAACAAATAAAAAAACGATGAGGATGAAAAAAAATATTCTTATTATCATTCATTTCATCATTCTAATTATTAATACAAAATATATTAAAAAAAAGCTTTCATAACGACAATCGTTTCAAAATTTGATACTCGAATCGAATAATTGCACCTTATTTTTCTGTAGATGAAGAAAACTTATTAACATCCATTCCGTGGGCGAGAAATGACAAATTAGTTTAATTTTCCTGGTGAAGGTAAAAAAGTTAAAGAAAAAAAGCACTTTTGCAATTATTATAAAATTGAAAAATGCTAAATCCTCATAAAAATTACCTCCCCCAAATTCCAATTGGTTATTAATCTTTCACCTCTCGAAAAATGTTATTTTATTTTTCAACCCGACTTTTTCGTGAGAAGAAAAGAACACAGGCAGCGCAGAAGAAGAAGAAGGAGAAGAAGAAGCGAGGGGATTCCCTCATCTCCCTCCGGAACTAGGGTTCTTGTCTCTTGATTTTCTTCCATTTGCATCCACACCACCTCTCGGACCCCAAGTCTTCCATCGTTCCCGATTCGGTTTCTTATCGTTCTTCTCCATTTTCTCTGCAAATTCATAAAAACTTCCCCCCTGCGATCCTCCATTTTTAGGGTTTCTCCCCTTGTTAGCTTGATTTTTGTCTTTCGTTGGGGGCCTGTTCACATTTCTGTTTGCCCTTCTTCTTTCCGTATTTGGTGATCCCTTGTCGTCCCTCCATAGGAGGAGGAGGAGGAGATGAATCAGAGGTTGAAGCTACAGCAGCAGCAAGCGCTTATGCACCAGGTGATGCTGCAGCAACAGCAGCTATACCATTCTGGAGTTCTTGCTGCCGCGATATCGCCGGTGAGGTTCTTGATTGATTTGTCGTTAACATTTGATCTCCCGCGTGTTACTTTTGCGATTTTTCTAAAGTTATTCGCCTAAGGGGCCCCAACATTGGCTCTCAAGTCCTGCCATTTTGCGAATCAAGTTTTTGTAAATCCTGTTGTCATGGATAAAGCCGTGGCTTCTGATATCTTTTTGTTATGTAAAAATATTGCTTTTGTATGTTCTTAATGTTCTCCTTATCCTTCATTCCGAGTAGCTTAGTTTGTTTTATGCGATATTGTGCGTGGATGCATTATGCTCGTATAGTAGTATGTATCATGGCATCCTCATTGGTTGATTGGTTGGGTGGTTCTGGAGTGGGCATGCCTGCCGTGTTGTGCTAATGGGATTATTCAGGTGGCCTCTTTGCATGCCAGTGATTATCTTCTGTTTCTTAGCCCTTCTTTGTTTACAAACATAAACATGTCCATTGTTTATCCGTGTGGATCCTTTGCAATGGGGGATGGGTGGGTCCTGTGCGTGTCTAGCTTAACTTTCATATCTAGGCGAGAGTATGATATCCTTATATATGAGACCTTTTAGTGTTGACTGGCAAATCAGGCATTATACTACATGCTTTCCAGGAACAATTTGAGTGATTGAGTCACTAAAATTTGTATTTGACTACTGGATTTTTCTTTCTAATTCTGCTTTTGAAGTCATATGCTATCTTGTGGTAGTTAAGAAACAATTAAAGATTATTCTATTCATATATTTTACTCCATGATCCCTGCCCTCTATCCTAAACTTCATTTGATGAGAATAGTTACTCTGACCTCAAATAGCAACAAATTTCTTGGCTCTGGTCAACACAGATGCCGACATCACTAGGAAATGTGTTCTTTTCATCTCAGGGTAATATATCTTGCAAATATTTGGCTATTTTTTTCATCTCAGATGAACAGTGGGCTTTCCTAATCTTTTTTTTTTCAACCAAAATGATTCCCAAATGGTCATTTTGACCTTTTTCACCATTTTTAAGGCACCTTTTTCACCAATTGGTGAAATAATCTTGTGGATTGGAAGCTTGGAACAAATCCAGAGAAATTTATCCTATATAAGCAGGCCCTAGTTAGTTTTGGAGATATGGATAATGGACATGTATTTGTGAACATAAGGATATTGGCTGGTTAGTTCAACACAATGGTTACATTTTTTATTCGTCATTGTCGGCCTTTGTAAATTGTGTGCTTCCTTTTGTGGATGAAAAGTATGTGTCAAGGTTTCTATCACTTGTTCAGCTTGAATAACAATGAAAACTCCTTTACCAATGAGCAAGCACTGGAGTTGGCGACTAGTAATTAGGAGATCATTCATCTTTTACCCTGAATCGTGTATGATATCAAACTGTTGCTTTACATTGAAGTAATGAAAGATGACTTGCTGGTTGGTTAACAATTTTGATTGACCATCCTTTTTCCCTAGTATGCATCGAGGTTTCTATCACTTGTTGATCTTGCAGACTCCTTTATGTCTCTCAAAATTATCCCTTGGTTCTTTCTTTTTGAGAGGGTTATTCACTAGTGCTTGCCTCGTCGTTATTATTGTTTAGATGCTTTTGTCATTATTTCCTTCTCAAAAAATTATTCCTTATTCCTATCTCATTGAAAAAACATATGGCAGGAATCCAATATTCTGAAATATGACCTTTAATTGCCTCAGTTTGTCATACTTTTTAATTTTGTATCAATGAGTAGGCTTATACTAGAGTGTAGTGAAGTTTTTCTGAAATATATTGTTTCTTTTTTTTAACCTAACTCTTAGGGCATTTTATCAAATCTTTAGAGTTCCCTTTTTCTTTGATATTTTGCAGATGGAGCCTGTTCCAAGTGGCAATCTTCCCCCTGGTTTTGACACATCTACATGCCACAGTGTGTGAGTGTTTTGGTCTTTATATTTTCCTTTTTGTTCTTACCTTTGCAGTCCCCTCCTTTTGCAGACGTGTTAATCCTCTGGGGAAAAATTGTGTTATGTGAAAATTGTCCTGTATAAGCAACCATAGGACAGTCAAGTTTCCTTGTCCATGAGGGCATTATATTCAGTTGCTTTTGCACTAATCTTTCTTCTGCCTATGGGAAATATGAATGTTTCAATTGTTGTATAAACTCCATCCATTCTTTCATGTTATCAGTTAGAGTTTTGACTATCTAATATTCAAATGGCTTAATGCTTATAGGTTCGTTGGAAATATTCATCCAAATGTCACAGAAAGTCTCCTTGCGGAAGTTTTCCAAAGTGCTGGTCCACTTGAAGGATGTAAACTTATTCGGAAGGAAAAGGTTGAGTTATATGACATGGATGTTGTCTGACGCATGGTTATTGCTTCGCCATTATAACAGCAGTTTCACTAGTTTGATATGTTCACATTTGGTTCATATTTCTATGAACCTTTTATAGTTCAATATCAATGTTACATGTGCTCATCTTTTTTATTCCTCCAATTTCTATGCAAATATTTGGTATAGTAGTTGTTTTGTTTCTTTTTGATATTCTACTTACACCAAACTTGTGTGTTAATCTGTGGCAGTCTTCTTATGGATTTGTTGATTACCATGACAGAAGGTCAGCAACTCTTGCAATTTCATCTCTTCATGGACGTCAGATGTAAGAACCCGTGAGTCTGTGATATTTCTATTAATTCGTTTCATTCTGCATCCACAATGAGATTCACTTTTCTGCAGATATGGTCAGGTTATAAAGGTCAATTGGGCATATTCCAGTGGCCAAAGGGAAGACACAGCTGGTAGTTCCTCTTCTAGTGCTGCATGGATATTATTCTTACTTGTCAATGGAATATCTACTATCTGATATGCTAATCTTAAAAGCTTCCTAAGCATCAACTTTTCGTGCTAATCAGGGCACTTTCACATTTTTGTTGGAGATTTAAGCCCTGAAATAACAGATGCAGCTCTTTATGCCAGCTTCTCATCATATCCTAGTTGTTCGTAAGTTCATGCATCTCTTGGAATGGGTTATGGAATTTGTCTGTGGTTTCCTTTTTTTTCTTGACAATATTGTGGATATATGTTTATCTGTAAAAGCCTTATAACAAAGAAATTATACTGCCAATTTTATTATTTTGGAAGTTCACTCGGGTGATTTTATATGATGGGAACGAGTATTGTTTCAAAAAATTGAGGCCATACTGTACCTTAACTTCATTTTTATTGTGATCCACAGTGATGCGCGTGTAATGTGGGATAAACAAACAGGCCGTTCTAGAGGATTTGGCTTTGTTTCCTTTCGTGATCAGCAGGTATCGGCTTATGGATTCCAATTGCTGTAAAATAATATCCTAATGACTTCATGCACATTGCCTTGAATCCATTTCAAATTCCAGCTTGCGAACAACAAATCTATGTTTTTACCTACTTTATGTATGTTGATGGTTCTCCTAAAAAAATGTATGTTGATGGTGTCTTCCTGATAAAATACATCTTGTTTCCTTTGAATTTGATCTTTTTAAGGTATTGTGTCATAGATAGTACAAAGAAACTAATTTTTAAAACGTTCAAAGCTTTGAATGCTTTAACTTTCGTACAGCCCTTTGTACAATTAGAACATGCTTTCTATTCTCTGTTTTTTCTCTGAATTTATCACAATGACAAAGTACAAATCTTACCTGGTGTCAAAAGGGCTTAGTTTTATTGATCATTTACGTGTTCCTTCGCAGGATGCCCAGAATGCCATAAATGAAACGACTGGTGAGCTTTAGCAGTTATGATTTGTTAAGGTTTCTGTTGGTTTGTTCAATTCAGTTAGGATGACATCATGCAATTGTCTCCAGGTAAGTGGCTTGGAAACCGACAAATAAGATGCAATTGGGCAACAAAAACTTCTGGGGAAGACAAACAGAGCAATGATAATCAGAATGCTGTTCTTCTAACCACTGGAAATGCTAACAGTGGAGGTGAGCCACTCAACGTATAAAGGGTTGTCCATGGGTTAGAATTTCTAGGACTATTCTTGTTTTTTCAGTTATAAAGGGATGTCCATGGGTCTAGAGTACAAGTCAACTCCTTGATGACTTTGATTTTCTTTTGTTTTTTATTTTTTGGAAGATGAAAGAACATTTATTAGCTAAATAGAGAGTGGCAGACTCCAGGAATCAAAATTTTAACTAGTTCATTTCAGGAACTGTTTGGTAGAAATTATTCTTTAAGCAGGTTATAACTAATATAAATGTATGTATATGTATGTATATGTATGTACACATGTTACACCTTGGAAAGTTACACAATGGTTTTATGCAGTGAAAGCCATTTATTATATCCTGGGAATAATAATGCCCTTGTATTTGATAACAGAGGGAGTACAGGAGAGTTCCAGTGATGAGGCCCCTGAAAATAATCCTGCATACACAACTGTGTATGTAGGTAATCTTGCTCATGAGGTAAAGGCCATAGCATAATATGTCCAATATGAATATGGACGTATCTCCTGGTTCCATAGCTTTTGACTGTTCTTCCTGTCAAAACTTGGTGACAACTTGTGGCTGATTTTAGTTATATATTTTGTTCATGACCCCTTCAGGTGACGCAGGCAGAGCTTCATCGCCAATTTCACAATTTAGGAGCTGGCGTAATTGAAGAAGTGCGGATACAAAGGGATAAAGGATTTGGGTTTGTTCGTTATCATACGCATGAAGAAGCTGCCTCAGCCATTCAACTGGCCAACGGAAGGATAGTGTGCGGGAAGTCCATCAAAGTAAACTCTCCGTTTTACACTCCCTATGTTCTCTTAGAAGTCTGTCAGTTTCACACATCTTTCACATTTTTTTTCCAACTCACATTTTCCTTTGCAGTGTTCGTGGGGTAATAAGCCGACGCCACCTGGAACAGCATCCAATCCACTTCCACCACCGATACCACCTTTCCAGCTTCTACCAACCCCAGGACTCCAAGGTTACACCGCTGCGGAGCTCCTGGCTTACCAGCGGCAGCTTGCACTAGCTCAAGCTGCCGTTGGGCCATTGGCCGGCCAACATGGCTTGTCTGCTCAGGTGTCCGCAGGAATACTGTCTGGAGGGTCTCAGGCGTCGTATGATGGCTACCCTAGCAGCCTTTCATCTGCCCAACAGATGATGTACTACAATTGATTGAGGATATAGTAGTTGTGTTTTGTAGCGTGAGCGCCCTTCCGCAGCCGGCAACCATTTTCTAATTTGAGATTGAATCATCGGAAGTTTTCTGCTACTATGTTTTTTTTTGCCCGCGGGTGTGTGGGTTTTTGCTAATTGACGGGATTCGGCCTCTCATCATTGCTACGTTTTTATATACAATGTATTTTTTTTTGTATATCATCGTCCGCGTCTCTGGAATTTATGTATGCAACCCATGAAATCCATCATCGTCCTCACCTAACGATTGATTTTATATTGAGATAAATTTTTTTTTTTTGACATCAAGATTGATAAATTCACCAAATTGGAACTGGCCTATTTTCAAAAGGGGAAAAGGACGGTGTGGGGAAAGAAATTCCCCACATATGTGGGCCACCTTCAGATCCTAATCTAATGGCCAGAAAATGTGCGCGGTTCGACCAGGAAAGAAGGCATGGTTTAGGGGCTATGAACCGGTGTTTGAGCATGAGCCGGCCCAAAAACGAAATAAGAAAATTTTTTCCTCCTTCCCGCCCACATCGCAGGACCACCCCTCGTTTCGTCGGCGCTCTCGCCGACCTTACGCCGTCGGCCAGTTCATGATCTCCGTCCATCTTACGCCTTACGCATTTCCTCCTCAGAACGAGACGAAAAACCTCCCTCTAATTTGACGAAAAATTTCAATCCGTTAGCCCCCAAGCGAGAGGTTCCACCTTCTTGCGGGTCATCGGGTGGACGTCGACAACGCGATGGCTCTCGGTGCTCGAGTTTTGCCTCCAGCAGAGTCTTGTCGTTTGCGCTCTCATAAGGTTTCTGGAGTCACAGCTTCAGCATTTCGCTCCGGGCCATGAGATCCGGCGAGGGACGTGACGATGACTTGTGCTCCATCATGTCCCCTGTGAACACCATCGTCGTCCTCTGCTGGTGAGGAGGCAAGGTGCCTTCCACTAACGAGGCGGTAATTACTAGTTCGTGATTACTATGATCGTGAACAGTAAGCATGTCTGTCGTTGCCCTGATGCAGATTTGATATGGCGTATGTCCTATTTACTTAGAAGACAAATGCTCTAACTTCTCATTAACCAAGTTCGGAACAGTGGAGCAAAAGATAACACCTCTGCTTATTTTGCTGGTTGGTGTACGAATATACAGCTGACATGAATATTTTTTTACAGGTTTTTGGACACTTGGACAGAGCTTTTAGCACCTTCATATTGCTTCTTTTCAGGATAACATAAGTTGTTCGTTATAAAAGAGTCAACATGGTGAATCTCGCTTAACTATTTCTGAATCAGTCTAATGCTCAGAAATAAAACATGACTATAGTTGAGCGTGCGGTGCTGGCGACCAGGAAGCTCTGATGAAGCGGTGCGGTGTTCGGGAAGCTTCGATCCGAAGAGGTGCGGTGCGGTGTGGTGCTGGCGACCAGGAAGCTCCGATCCAAAGAGGTGCGGCGCTGGTGACCGGGAAGCTTCGAGCCGAAGAGGTGCAGTGCTGGCGACTGGGATCCAATGAAGCGCGGCGGAAGCAGCACGGAAGATCTGCTGCCTCGACGACCAGCAGTGTGGAAGATCTAACTCCAGCGCGACGACGAGTACTCTGGTGCTAGGGAGTCACGTGGCAACCAGGAGACCAGAGATCCACTGCGTTGAAACCAGGCGGCGAGGAAAATCAAACTCCGGCGCGGTGGTGATGAGGTGCGAGAGCTCCGCTCTGTGCACGCCGATGCGAGAGTTCCGCTCTATCCACGCAGGGTGGCATTTTATGGGGTTCACGATTTTTGTTTGCGGGGGAAGATCTAAAAACACGCGCGTTTTTTTTTTCCCGGTTGGGGTGGGTCACCGCCTCACCGGTCCGGACAGACAAGCCGAGTCGATTTTTTTGTACATTATTAATAGTGAACCGCGCACATTTTTTGGCCATCGAATTAGGATCTGAGGGTAGCCCATATATGTGAGGATTTTTTTCCCCCCACAATCCTTTTCCCCCTTTTCAAAATTGCACCCATCACTTTTATCTTTCGAGTGATTCAGCTGATTTGGACCGGATCATTTGGATTTCTCTTACCAATTCATTTTTTTTCTGCATCTGACCGGTGGGCTGTTCCACCCTATTCCAGCTTATATTTCTAGCATCTATAAAGAATAATTACAAAATTCTCACGAAGACAAACCGCTCGGCAAATGTCTAAGTTGTACCTCAAAAAAAAAAAGAAAAAGAAAGAAATTAAAAAAACATAGGTATGAAGTAGAGGTAGTAACCGGAACTTATACCTTCGATATGAACGTGGGCAGTTGATATAACATGTTAGCAGCCTAATCGGCTAATGTAAATTGTTACATTAACACAAGGGTAATAACGAATAGAATAAAATGTTACAAATGGAAACCAAGAATTAATGGTTTCATATAAAAATAAATTACAGACGCTCATCATAACAATGAAGTCCTTGGCGATAAAGGTGCAACCCGTCAAATGACTTGCAACTTCTTTATCCGTGACAAAGAATATTCTTCTCAAATGCAAGTGCAAGTTGAACGAGATACCTCATGTTGTATTAATCACTCAGATGCCTTCATCTATCTCATTTGAGTCGATAAGATGATGTCCTGGCTCCTATGTCAGAAGCTGATCAGGAACCGCCAACTGCTGTGTTACACTTCACCAAGATTACAGGAGTTTGCGACCATTCCTCTGGTAATTCAGCAAAGGCCAGATGAGTATGGTACTGAAAGAACTACAACAAGATCGGACACTTTGCGTCCAGGAATTCCCTCAGCATGCGAGCCGGTTTCTGACCTCCCATGAGCTCTGCTAGTCTCTCAACAGGAAGAAGAGCAATTTCAGCCAGGTCTTTGCATTCATCCATCAAAGACCTGTAGTTTGAATCTGTCACTCCTGGGAGACGCCTCAAAAATTCGATGGCAGATGTATTGTAGTTTTCCGTTCTGGGTGACGAGTAATAATGATAAGACCCAAGAGGAAATAAGAAAATATTGACTGAACAAACTGTTTACCATCATTTCACAGTACTCAGCTATAAGACTAAAAAATATCACAAGAAAATATTAAACTGACAAGGACACAAAATAGGCTCATCCAATGACATCGAATTCTAACACTTCCACATTGGTTCCATAATTCCATTAAATGTTGCAGAGTCCATTACATACCATTATTCTTCAATCAGCACGTAGTACTCCAGTCTCGAAAATTCAGCATTTATATCTTATGCTGAAGCTCCAAATGAGTACAAAGTTGATACTCGAACAGACATTAACTCTTCATGCCCAATATCTAATGTGGATGCCTAATAATGATTTGGCATTTCCGAAGATGGTACTACAGCTTATAAGCAGCTCCTCTTTTAAAACATTTTGTATTCATGATGATCATAAAGTGGTGCATGTAAAAAAGAAGAAACAGGAAAAACATGGAGTGCCAATTGTGATTGTGTCAGATTAAATAAAATAGTTTTTTCCCTTAATTATCGGCAACTTGATAATAATAGTCAAATGAGAATGGAGAGCATAGTGTGCTAGATACACACAAGTTTCAATTACAACTTACAGCACTTCTTAGCGGTGGCATATTAGGCACGTGTAATATTGAAAAATAAGAAGAATCTAAGCATAGATGTCTATTTTCTTTTACGTCTGTCTTGAAAATTTAGATATTAGTGGAAGAGCAAAGTCATTTACCTCACATCATTCTCCACAAATCCATCTTCTGATGGGATGCCTACTCTAATTGCTTTGTCCTGATCTGGTTCATCCTGATTTTGTTTGAGGGATGCAAATATTTCCGCTGTTGCATGCACACTACGAGACCAGACAAGGCGCAAACGAGGGAAATGAAGAACAAGCAAAGAAAGCTTTGATATTATGCTAGTTGGCGAAACATCATCACCGATATCACTTGCAGACTGAAAATAAGCCATGAGAAAGTTAGTAACATGACAAGGGAATGATTTCATGTCTTATTTCCTAATTATGAAAGTTCAGATACGTTTTTTGACAAAGGAAAGTTCAGGTACTTAGGTATGTTTAACCAGCTAAACTAGACATGTGTGCAATCATAACATACCTGAAAAGAAAAGCTCTTATCTTGTGAAAACTCAATTAGAAGAACAGGCATTCGATAGTAACGGGTCATAGCTTCCACTTGATGGTATAGGCGACCTGATGCAAAGCTCTGGAATAGATCTGCAATACTTTTTCTTTCAACACAAATCAAAGGTGAAAGGATGTAGTCACCAACTTCCAAAGTGGCAGGAATTACTCGCATTCCTTTTAGGTGAAGAACATTAGGAAGACTGCTCATGAACTCCCTCATATCAACTACGACCTGAGAATAGTTAACATGAGTACCTCGTCATCTCAATAAATAGGCAATGATCAAGTAATGTTTCCAACGATCTACTTTAGTAACAGACCTGCATTTCTTTCTCCAATGGCCTTCGACCACCGGCTTTTCTAGTTGATGAATTCTCTAAAACAACAGAATGTGGCTCATTAGAAATACTAGGTCCAATACAACGACCATTCTGCATGATGAAATAAGATTATTGAGATTAATTGTGCGAGTACATCTATCGGTAGCTACAATTAATCGCATCAAAATTTTGCAGCAGGGAAACCAATGAATGTGTGTGGGAACAAGTTACAGATTGTCACAAAGATATGAATGTTTTGCTAAAGAAGAAATAGTAGGCCAAAATGTCAATGCATTGACAATCAACTTTTATAACACATTCAAAGATAAAAACACAACATTTGAACACCTGAGTGTCATAATTAGCAACAACGTTATGTGAAACCCCGTTAATTTAAAACAACAACAACAACAAAGCCTTATCCCACTAGGTGGGGTCGGCTACATGGGACGCTTCGTTGATCCATGTTCATGAGATTCGACAGGGTTTTACGCTGGCTGTCGGGGCCTAACACAACCCTCCTCCTTTATCCGGGCTTGGGAAACGTTAATTTAAAAAAAAATAATTCTGACTACAGAAGAAAAAATCACTGCAGAAGCAAATGCTTTTTTAGAGAATAGCAAATATAAATGCCAATGAGACTTTGTTGCAACCAAACCTGGTCCACAGGAATCATCATCAATGATTTCTGCCTGATCAATGACTCGAATGCCCCATTTTCCCTTCGTATGCTTGCCTCAAACTTTTGCACCTCAGTAGAGCCATCATAAAACAAAAAATAAACTTTCAAAGTTTGCAATGGATTTTGAGCCTTGTAAACTTCAATTTCTCTAACAAATGTCATGTCTGGATGATATACAATAATGACAGACGGCTTGAACACATCTAGGATGCGCTGATCACTGTCAAGAGCATAAAATTGCACTGGTGGAAGGGGTTTCAAATGATTGAGTTCTTCTCCGTGCATCTCAGCTGGTGGCACTGGGAAATCTCTATGGACAGATGTGCTTTCCAGTTTAGCATCTGTTGGACTTTGCACTAATTTATTCTCAAGTTCACGATCTAGCCCTTCATTTCTTGAACTGTTATTCTCAGTTTTAGCATTCTGTTTTGATCTTCTCCCTTTACTTAGAGAAACTTGAACCTTTGATGTGACATTATTAGTCCTTGGTTTACCTTTTGCTTTTCCACTGAGTTTATGTCTTCCACCTTTTCCAGAATTATCAGCAACATCAGTATCTCCTTTAGATAATTTATTGATCTCTAAGGCTGCTGCTAAAAGAGCATCATTCTCTAACTTGGATATGCTGCTGGGTTCTGTATTGTCAGATGACCCAGTGGTAATGACTCCATCAATTACACCAAAGCCTTTAGGCTCCCGAGGCCTTTTCTTGTTACGTTTTTGTAGCTTGTGCAATTCAGCCTTCCCTAGCAAGTACTTCTCCCACTCTTGTTGCATGACCTAAAAATCACACTTAATTGTAATACATTAATAACGAAGCAGTATGTAGTTTTTCCCATCCAAAACATATTAAAGCCCAGTCATTCGAATCTAATATTTTGCCTTGGAAAATATACGTCAACACACTTTTACATGTTACAATATGTTACTCTTTTAGGTGCTGTTTGGTTTAAGGATAAAGGTGAGAATAAGGATTTATTCCACAAAATTCTGCCAAAAAACATCACAAAATAAAAAAAGATGATGGGCAAACTTGCCATTAAAAAAAGTTAACCTCATGAATAGTGAAAAGCCAGAATACTCTATTCTTGGCTCAAACTTCTAAAAAATAATTAATTCATCAGGATAATTATTTTTATTCCAAGAATAATTCTTAAAGAACCAAACAGCACCTAGGGTTAAAGTGTGCTTGTTCTCAGTTGAAATTAAATAACACCAAAATGACAAAATTAAACTAAACAATGATATTTCAAAAACCTGATGTGAGCCTTTGACTATGCAATCTTCCAATTGCAAGCATGACCTCTCATCTTTACAAGCAACCAAAACAATGTCGCTGGTGACTCCAACATCCTTAGAGATAGATTGCCCCTCTCTTGACTGAATATCCTTT
Organism: Pontederia crassipes; assembly: GCA_030549335.1. Taxonomy (NCBI): domain Eukaryota; kingdom Viridiplantae; phylum Streptophyta; class Magnoliopsida; order Commelinales; family Pontederiaceae; genus Pontederia; species Pontederia crassipes. The sequence goes on along the minus strand of CM060185.1, from coordinate 1,689,524 downwards.
CTCCTCTCTTCTTCTATCTCCTCCAACAATTCCTGCAATGTAATTGCGTAATTTTAATAGCATCATATATCTCATGGTGGAAAATTTTAACAATTGCTTACACAGAAGATTATTTCAGTATCTCAACAAGAACAGCAAAAGTACCAATGTGTTTGAAATTCAGCAAAGTTTAAAATTCTAAAATTAATATCAAGGTGACCCAGTGCTGAATAAGCTTCACACTGTATGTGTATAACACATATCCAGTTGGGGTCCGACCCGACCGAATCTCACGAACTCATGGTCGGTTAGACACATACTAGGAAAAAAACAGATCCAACCCAACCTGATGGTCAGGTCAGGCAATCAAATTAGCTGATGTTATTTTTTGTTTTAAGAAATATTAAAAATATACTATAAAATAATAAAATAAGAGAAGACAACAGAGAAAATTATAAAAATGGTAAAGGATGACGATAAATATTGACAAATAAATAAAAATTATTGTGTCATCAGGTTGGATTGGCTTTGCTCAAGTTTGAATTTCTCCAACCCGTATCTGACCTGATCAAGGCCGGGTTGTGGTTGGGTGATGGGTCCAACCTGACCGGACCCAACTATGTCTGGCTGGGTCAGGTCAGGGTCTACCTGATCCAATGAAAACCCCCTAGTATAAATCCATACTTCATGGATAAAATGAAATTTCACAAGGTTAGCACTGTGCATGAGGAAGCTCAGGTTTTCTAGCTTCAGCCTTCATCTTAGCTTCGAACAGATAAAGCAGAAGGGCTTAGAATCCTTTTTCTTACTGAAACCTATATCTAATGAAATATAACACTTAATGGAACTTCCAATGCCACGTAAACAAAAAAGCTTTGTTGGAGAGAGAGAGAGAAGAAAACAAGGCAAAATGAACTATTTGAATGACCTAAAATAAAATGAATGTCTCACTCACACGTAACAACTTCCACTTAGGAGCTTCTTCTAGAACTTCTTCCAACACCATGCTAACGTTTGCATCCCCCTTCTCTTGGTTGTTCTCATTCAACAAAGTAACTCCACTCTCTGTTAAATTGCATAATAATAAACTTCAATCCAATGTGTTATGAATAAAAGTTGACAAAAATAACCCTGCCCTGACAAGTACTGCTTGAACTGTATCAATGAACATAATCAATTCTATCATAATGCAGTAATGCACTTCATTGTAAAACAGTTGTTTCGACATGCCAAAAACGACGAGCAGGATTCTAAAGATGACAGAAAGCACCCACCCATTACTCTCTGTTTCTTTTGTTCATCAGTGACCTTACTTTTCTTGCTGGGGTTGCTCCTATGATCTGCATTCATTTTCAGACCATCAGCTCGCACCACCTGGTAAACACGCCTCTTGGCATACTCAAATATTTTATGACTTGAATCAGCAAAAATCCAAACTGACCGAACTCCTTCTGAAACCCTCAACGTATCCAAATACTTTAAATAGGTCACAGCATCATACCTGACGATCACACATTCCTCCAAATCAAAGCAGGGAATTAAGTTTGCAACATGAAACTCATAATTCAGGTTGATGGAGAAGATATTGTGTTACGGGAACAAACACTTCAGGCTCAGAAGCATGCATCTAAAATGGAAAAGCTCATAGAGGTACATACGGAGTGAAATCAGTATACCTGACAAGGTAATCCAACAACTTCCGTAAGGTCTTGAGGTCGCTGACAAGCTGTTTAGTCTTCTTTCCGAGAGTGTGCCAGATTGGGTCGAGTTGCCGTAAGGTCCTCCACGTAAGGTCCTCCACGTCGACCTTATTGGACTTTCGAAGCTCCTTGAGGCAGGCATCCATGGCGTCGAGCACAGAAGCCTGGATTCCTCTCATGGCAGGAGACATGGGCACTCGGATATCCACGACCTCCGGTGGGCTGCGCTCGAGGTCAGAGGACACGAGGACGTGGAAGCGGGGCCAGAGGTGGAGGCGGCGGACGAAGAGACACTTCATGATGCGCTCGGCCTTGGCGAACCCGGACACCATGGCGTGCGGGCGGTCGGAGAAGGCGAATATCGGCGGCGGCCCGGACGTGGAGGGGGCGAGGGAGCGGAGGACGCGCGCGGCGAACGCCTCGGTGGAGGCGTCGGAGAGGCGGTGCGCGTTGAGGACGAGGAGGGCGGCGACGGCGGTGGGCGGGACGCGGGAGGTGAGCAGGTCGGCGATGAGGACGCGCGGGGTGACGAAGAGGGCGCCGCCGGAGGAGTAAATGGCGGAACGGTGGTGGGAGGGGAGGTCGCCGGGGACGTCGGACGGGAGGAACAACGGGCCCCCGGGGTTAGGGTTTTGGGGGTCCCCGTCATCGCACTGGAGGCGGCGGAGGGCGGCGGAGATGGATGACTTCTGCGAGTCTGAGGCGGAGAGGAGGAGGATGGAGCGACCCGCGACGGCACCGGCACCGGCTCCGGCGGGATCTCCAGGGGAGGGTTGGCGGAGGAGGAGTAGGAGGGAAGCGACGAGGGACGGGAGGGGGAGGCCGGAGGAGAGGACGACGAGGCCACCGTTGGGGTCGTCGCGGAGGTCGGAGATGACCTGCTCCTGGAACGGGAGCATCATCGTAGCCCCTCGAAACCGCCGTGTTTCCGATCGGACGACGGAGCGTGAAGTTTTCGCGGGAAAGGTCCCGCAACGGCTTTGGCTTTGGGTTGGTTGAAGTAACCGTCGGATGAATCTGCCACTCCGACGCGCCTAATATTTCTGTTTTCTTCGGTGGGTGCCTAATATTTCTTTTTGTATCCGATTATTTTCCATCATATGAACAATTGTAATAAATACAAGCAGCAGAAATCCCTAATTAATTTTATGTATCTTCCTGCCAGTTGGACGAAACTATTAAAATCGATTTTCCCCATTTTAACGTTTAAGCATAATTTCGTTTAAATTCATCATTATGATGCACTTTGATCGCCATAATTTTTTTTTTAAAAAAAAATATGTTGAATTTTCAATAGCATTGGCCTTAAATAAAAGTATTAGCCCTAAAATCCGTCACCCCATCCAAATCCTTGCGCCGCGCCCCTCAATCGCATCGCCCTCCTTCCACTCCGACCATTTCCTTGAGCTTCCAGTCGCGAGGTAACACCTTCACCTTCTCCGACGCAAATAATCTTGCTTTGGCATTGGATCGACCGGGACAACGCAGCATTTCGTCGCGGATGCCTTGGAAACTCTGAAAGAAGTGATGATTTAAGAATCCGGGTTCTCATTGTAAGAGCTTTGGAAGTTTGGAGGATGGCTATGTTCTGGGATATCCTCAGTATTAAGCATATGAGAACAGGGAGTATTGAATATGACCTATGGTTGTGGTGGTGGATTCCTATCTGGAGAGAAGGCTGAGAAGGAACTTATCTGAATTGGGAAACTGGAGATGAGGCTCCTCCAGTCGGTTGCACTGATCTGCTAGTGTTTGAGGTCTTTGCTAAGGGGATTTTCATGCTGAGAGAGACTAGGGCAGAAGCAGTGGTCATGTTCCAGACTAGTATTATGAGGGACCGAATCTTTTGGAATCGCTGACAACAGGCACCTAATGCTTCACTACTTGCTCTGGAAAAGAATGCTTTGAACACCACTTTTGTTTATATCTGGTTATAATGGATTTGAAGTTCTTACAAATGGGCTTGCTGTTCCTTACGGAATAAATAAAGAGCTCTTCTTGTATCCAGGGTAATTTTTATGTGATGATTCACCATTTTTAATATATTGCATCATATTGTTAGTAGCCAGTGAGATAGATACAACTGTGAAATAATTTTAACATTCGAGTATGTTAGGAGTACTCCTTTTAATTACTATAATAATAATTTTTTGTTTAACAAAAGAAAATCAAATTGACTGTTAGCTAGAAAAGCCGAGCAGTTTTGGTACTAGAAAAACATATGGCTTCAACATGTGGATCCTTAACTTGGATATGCATACATATCTCTGTTGTACAATCTCAAGTATCCACTTGAATGATTTCTATTTCAGTACATATGTTGCAAAACATCCTACCAAAGGCATGCAGTAACAGTTTTGATGTTTAATCTTCTACAAATGTAGTGAATGGATCTTGGAACCAAATTTTGTTTGGTATCCATTCAAGTACCATTCCTGCATGACAAAAAACAGTATCTAGGTAGGTATACTGAGCTATCATGCTTTTCATTTTTCAACTCATGTTGCTACTCATCGAGCCTTAATATATCAGGTCCTCTTAGCCATGAGAACTTCACATTTAACTATTTGATTGTCTTTTCACTCATCAAAGTCTCAAAGATCTCTCAGGTGCCTGAATAGTCTGATGATACCATAGGGAAATGAAGTATTATTGCTATCTGCAAGCTTTATCTTGATACCTGTGTTCTTCATACATATGATCTTCTCCCAGTGATAGATGATCCACTTGATTGTGTTCTCGTGCTATCGAATCCAGAATGAACTTGTGAATCACTCATTACATCCTGGAACATATTTATAGTATTAGCAAAGAGTAAAGACCTCATGCATCTTCATCATAACTATGTGTAGCTTATTCTTGTTCAGCAAAGTCCAAGCAAACTTCATTTAAGCTCAAGTCCTAATTAGTACTTCCATTTTCATTGAGTAGTATGTTAATTTTTTTAATAGAACTAAACTTTATTGTTTATAATGGTGAAGTTACTATTCAGCGTTCTCTACAAAAATTTCTACATAACCTTCTAATGATGTGGCTTTTAGAGCTTCTATAAAAGGTTTTGTGACTGCTTATTGGTATATTCAATTTCCATTTCTACCAATAATTAGTTAATCCTCAATCAGTTTTATTTGTTTCCCTACTATCTTACAATATCATGTATAAGTCAAACCATGTTGCACAAGTAATGTAGCTACATTACCTTAACAGTATCTCTAATGGAGTCATATTTTTATACCTGTTGGGAGTTCTATGCGCAAAAAAAAAAAAATAGTTCGATTTTGATAATCAACTGACCTGCATGGATGTTTGACTATGCATTGGTGAGCTGTGAGTGCTACTTCGCAGTACACAATAGTTCATGTTGTCTTCTCCAAGGGCTCTTAATCTGTTTAGTTCGGGCAATACAACTGTACCAAGGTCTGGCCTATCCTTCCTTCTCAGTTCTGCACATTTAAGTGATACTTCGGCAAACCGTTGAGCTTCCTCAACTGGCCAGTCAGTCACAGCTGGGTCTAGGAATTCAGCAAATGTACCCTTCTCAATAGCACGACCAACATGGTGGGTTAGACCCATGGGTGGCTTTGCTGTGATAATTTGTAGCAGCATGACTCCAAGCGAATATATATCAGACTTTACGCCCAACATGCCTGTCTGCTGGTACTCAGGATCGATATAGCAGAATGTCCCAGCAGTGGAGGTCATGCGATATTGGGTGACATTGTCAGCAACTGATGGAGGAACAAGGCGGGCGAGGCCAACGTCACTGATTTTGCTAACATAATTCCTGTCTAGAAGGATATTTCCAGGTTTGAGATCTCGGTGTACAAGTGGTTCTGGCTTTGTCTGATGTAAGAAGAGGAGTCCTGTGGCGATCTCTGCTGCTATCCGGAATCGGTGTTGCCAGGGGATCACTGGTGTGTTCCCCCTCCTGAATAGGCGGTCATCTAGGCTTCCATTCGCCATGTATTCATACACAAGGCACCCATATTCCGGACAGGCACCAAGAAGCAAAACCATGTTAGGGTGCCGAATACAGCTTAGTACTTCAATCTGCATGCAGAGGAAAGAAATAGAAAATAAATGCATCATCAAAAGACTAACTAAAAAAGACATGAGATGTTTTATTTGCACATTGTTGTGTGCTATGCTAGGAACTTGATCTAGGATTGTTTATGATTTCCTAAAGAATTTTGTACTGGGCATATGGTGCTTTTTTAATTGTACTCTTATATTGGTAAACAAGATTCACACAATCATCCTTCTCTTTTCTCATTAAAGAAAATGGTTATAGTATGCAACTTATTAAATACCTAACTGGGATGATGGATCCTCTATCAGGTTGTCAATATTCTTGCTTATTTCTCAAAAAGAAGTTTTTGCTTATTGCTATAGTAATTTGCTTCTTAGTTATATTCTTGTTTTCACTTTTCATTGATTTCATGTTATTTGCAGACCTCTTGTTGAAACTGTGATCTTCCTTGAGCTGCATCTGGGCGTAAGACCTTTACAGCTACTGGTGTGTGATCCAGAAAACATTTGTAAACAGGACCATAACCACCCTCTCCAATTTTACGATGTTCTGCGAAGTATTCGGTTGCCACTTCAATTTCCTCTATTGTGTACTTCCGGTACCTCAGATCGGTGTGTGACAAGGCATCCAGGGCTCTCTTCTTTTCATCAGACTCTTTAACCGCCTTCATCTCTACATCTAATCGCCTCTGTGCTTCTAGTTCTGCTATCCTTTGTGAGGCTTCAGCTTGCTCCAAAGCTGCTCTAGCTCTTGCTTTCTCTCTTTCTGCTAATGCTATTGCAGCTTCCTCTGCTGTTCGGTATTCTTCTATTCTTCGTTCTTCATCTATCTTCCACCGGTGGAGTTCTGATGCCTGAAGCAATTCATGGTTGAGAGAAAAAAGATGTGTTTTGGCGAGAATAAAGGAAGCGTAATTTCAGAGGCACTATAACCTTCTGTTTAGCAGTGAGTGCTTCCTTGCATGCTGTGCTATACATGTCCATGGTCTGCTTGAGTTCTAACCGCAGCCTATTCATTTCTGCCTCCATGTCTTCCTGCAGATGGATCAGCAGAGATTTCATTTTCAGCGGCCAATTCATGTCGTAAACAATGGTATCTCAGTAGCTATGACAATTTGGTTCAACGTACAAATTCTGCAATTATATGACCTTTTACATATATAATCCTTGATCAATAAAATGGGGTGACCTGACACAATGTCAACCATCTTTTCACCCTTAAAAAAATATGAAACTTTATTACTTACAATGTTGTTCGATGACCATGATGTTCCAGTGGTGTTCTGTGATATTGAAGAGAACCCATTCGCAGACATAAATGAATCCGAAGACATTGGTGTTCGGGTCATCTCAAAGCTGTGTTGATCAAAGCCCTCTGACCCACTAGATAACCTTGGAGTAAAAGCCCGATCAATGCTTGGCCTGCCGGAGCTCACAAATGAGATGTCACTCTCTGTCATTGAAAGGTCCGCATATGACTTTGCAGTACCACCACGCATTCCCCTGGAAAACGGTGACCTGTTCTTGCAATATTATTGGATCGTCACCATGAATATAATTTACCTTTGTGGATTCTGAATTAGTTCGAGGGAAGAAAAATAAAAAAAAAAGACTGTCATTTCAACTATATCTAACTCACTTGATTGAATCCTCACGCAGGCTACGAGCTTCCAGTGATGCCTCACTTGGTGCTGCAAAGATAAACCAATACATCATTTTTGACAACTTCAAATACCACGGTAAGCGCATCATTTGAGTTGCTGTTGCGGTAAACATTCACCTCTTGTCCCTAGCAGGTAGTGATGGTTCGATGTTTCAGGAGGCTTAAGGCTTGGTTGATTATGGATCTGAGCACGAAGAGGAGATACGGTCGGAGCTGCTCTCACCGAGTTCCTGATGGATGACACCTTACCCTTGGAAATGACATAAACGGTGCAGAAATCTGGTGCTCCTTTGGAAATGGATGAGGAAACATCAGTGGTCTTGAATCTTCTGAGAAAAAAGAACTGAAATTAATTCCCTGTAATAATCCCCCCGGACGATTTTTTCGTCAGAGTGCACATCATCACACAAACCTGACGAAACCTCCCTTGGAAGGGGCTCCTAGGACGAGCTTTTCTATCGCCCCCTGCGAAACAAATTCCACGATCGCCTTGGCGACGTCTGAATCTTCCAGTACCACGTCCTTGCTATGTATCTGACAAATCCAGTTGCAGATTTGTGAATGCTACGTTAAAAATGTTCATGATGTAAAGGAGATTAAGAACCTACGTCTTTTCGTGTGCAGAAACAACGGAAGGGGAGGAAAAGTTCTTTCATTTGTGGATCTGTTGGTTGCTTAAAGCCAGCAGCATCCTCTTGGAGGGAAGCTGCGCAGGATGTAAGTGCAAGTATTAGCCATGAGAGTTGTGATTGCTCACACGCACATCTCGCAAACAAAATGTATTAATATCATGAACAGAGAGAGGAGCAGCACGTACTTGCGCATGGCTTGGTCATGACATGGACAAGAATCAGAGTCTGGCCCTTGGAGGCGAGGTTGTCGATGGCCCATTTCAAGGCGTTCTGGCTTCCTTTGTCCTTGTCAATGGCGACTGCAATGAGCTGCGACGATCCCGCTGCGTCTCCTCCGCTTGCATCCAGGTGACCACGCTGGGAGTGCATCATTAGCTTCTCAAAATTCTGGTAATGATCTCTCTATCTTCCTTCTATCTCCTTTCTGTGTAACCTCCGTCTGGTTCCTCTATCTTCCTTCTCAAATCTTTAGCTAAACTAGTTTTTGCACGAGGGGTTCTCCTAATGTTGCGGATGTTTTACTATTTTTTTTTTAACTTTTCTATTCACTCAATATTTGACCACTTAATGTGTGCATATTTTTTCCCTTTTTACCGTAATATTCGATAATAGCAAATAATCTTTTCTTGGTTAGCATCAGAGAGAATATTATAAAATAAAACTTTCAAAATAAAAAAAATGTTAATTTCTATTTTCTTGAAATTGTAAAGCTTACTTTGCCGCTCAAATCGGTTCAACATATTTTAGAGACATAATTGCCAGACCAACATATTTTGTCCCTCAAGTGCCCAATGCAGAGAACATAGTTAATGAGGGAAAAAGTCAATGTTCTGAATTTTGGGACATCAGGTATTTGATTCTTTTAAGTAATAGGAATAATAGGACGCTCTTTTAAGCTACTAGATTTTTTCTTTCAGAAAATGATTAATATTCTAAATTTGTGATATACACATCATTGCTAATTTGTATTTTGTACACATAATATGTATTTCCTTTCTCAAATATTTTAACACGTTCAAAAAATAAGTTAGGTCTAGATACCTAGTCTTCTGTGCATTATGCAATGTCATTGCTGGATCTTAATGCACAAAATGTGTAATATATTGTCATCCTGCTTCGAATGGCAAATGACTTGAATGTTCCTGATAAAATATTGGAAAACCACACAATTACAATTTTATTGATATAGAATTATACAAAAGATTTTTTCTATTAGCATAAGCCATAAGGTTTTAAGAAATAAGAAAAAAAGTAAAACTTGCATTTCTCATTTTCTAACAATTGGTTGTGAGAAATTAAGGGCCCTTTGGTTTTAGACAATATTTCTTAGTTTCTAAAATCTGTGCTCATTTCTGAATTTTATTTTATTTTACAACATAAAATGATTCTATGGTGACTATTTTTACTTTCTATTCTTGTCATCAGCAATGCCGTTTCGTACCCGACAATTAAAGATGGACAAATGGGCGGCCGTGCTCGGGCTGGTCAACCCGTGTTTGATCGTGCCGTGAGCTGTGTCGTGCCAACACGGCCCGTTTTAAAAACGGACCGTGTCGTGCCACACGGTCCGTTTTAAAAACGGGCCATGTGGCAACTGACACGGTCTGGGCCTGGCCTGATCGGGCCGACCGGGTCGGGTCGTGTCGGGTCGGACAGCTCTTTTTTTTGTCTTTCATGAACTTTTATACTTTTTAATTTACTTATAAATTATTATATAATATAATTAGTATTATTAATTATTCTATAATATATGACTTAGTAACTAGTGAGTCTAGTGAGTAGTGTCTACTTTAATTATTATATAAACAATTGAGTACTAAGTAATAACTAATAGGTTATAACTTATAACTTATAACCTTATACATAAAATTAATTGGTAAGTATTTAATATATATATATTAGTAATACTAGTATACTTCATACTTGTAATCTAGTATAGATAGTTAAGTACTAATTTACTAATTACTATATACTAAGTTATAACTAGGTTATATTAAGTAAATTAGTATTTAATTATCTTATAACCAAGATACTATATAGTATAATAGTATATACTATATTACATGTTATAACTAAACCAAATTATACTAAGCAAACTAATACTCAAATGAAATTATAATATGACTTTAGTTTAATGACTACCGACTACTTTAATTATTATTATATAATAATTATATAGTTATAATTTTCAAATTCTCATTGAGTAATCATGGTATCTTATTCACAACAGTCGCTATTTAGATCAATGTCAAAAGAAAAGATAGTATCACTTGAAATGAGTCTAAGAACGACTATTGTGAAAATGATATCTTAATTATTTAATGAGAGAAGATGAGATTGAGAGAAAGGGAGGGATGTAGACACGTAGCCATTTGGGGAAGGAGAGGAGAGGAGAGGAGAGGAGATTGAGAGCGAGAGTGAGAGTATGAGAGAGATGAGGGAAAAAATAATGAGAGTGATGAAGAAAAGGGAGGAGTTCAGCCGCATTTTATAAGTGACGGAGGAGGTTCAACACGGTCCGCGTTGATTTAAATACGGTCCGTGTCCGTGCCAAAACGGGCCGTGTCGTGCCGGATCCATGTTCACCGTGCTCGGGCCGTGTCATGTTAACAGTGCGATAGGACGACCCGGCAGGGAATGGCACGACACGGTCCGTGTTTCCATGCGCGGGCCGTGTTCATGCCGAGTCAGGCGGGCCGGCGGCGTGCCGGGCCGTGCGGCCCGTCCAAAATTCCATCTCTACCGACAATGCTAAGAGCCAATGATAACATTATTTAATATATTTCATATAATTAATAAAATAGCTTAAGTGGGTCACACACATGACCCACCAATATTGGGTATTTCCCAATAGTCGTTATAACGTCAACTTTTTAATTCATGTTTAAAGAAATAATCATTTATTGGAGTGATATTCTTTATATCACTGAGTTTATAAAGTAATATATTAGTCTAACATAAATAATACGCTTTTAATTTTTAAAGCAATTTTATGATGTTATTAAGCCATTCAATTCAATCGATGCAACCTAAATTTTTTTTTTTCCTGATCACTCCCGGTCCGGTCCTTACCATATTGCTCGGTCCAATTCAATCCATCAGGGTCCACCCGGTCCACATGCTTGGGTGACATTTCGCGTTATAAATTGTTCATTTGGCGCCTCCTCGTCTGCTCTCTTAAAACCCTAATTCCAAGAGCACATCCTACTCTCCCTTTCTCGCCGTCGCCGCCGAAATGCCGCCAAAGTTCGATCCGTCCCAGGTCGTCGACGTCTATGTCCGCGTAACCGGCGGTGAGGTCGGTGCCGCAAGCTCACTCGCCCCCAAGATCGGTCCTCTCGGTCTGTCCCCGAAGAAGGTCGGAGAAGACATTGCCAAGGAGACGGCCAAGGACTGGAAGGGCCTCCGTGTGACCGTCAAGCTGACCGTTCAGAACCGTCAGGCCAAGGTGACCGTCGTCCCCTCCGCCGCCGCCCTCGTAATCAAGGCGCTCAAGGAGCCTGAGCGCGACAGGAAGAAGACGAAGAACATCAAGCATAATGGAAACATCTCCCTCGACGACGTCATCGAGATTGCCCGCGTCATGAGCCATCGATCCATGGCCAAGGACCTCTCCGGAACCATCAAGGAGATCCTTGGCACCTGCGTCTCCGTTGGCTGCACCGTCGACGGCAAGGACCCGAAGGACCTCCAGCAGGAGATCTCCGACGGAGAGGTCTCCGTCCCAACCGAGTGAGCTTTATCGCAGCTGCATCTGCCATTGCAAGTCCACTATATTCAGGCAGCGTTTTGCAATTTCTTGATCTATCCTCAGTAGTGCTTAAAATATTTGGATGAGTTATAGTGCTGTGTCATGGATGCTTCCTTGTTATAATTTTTGGATTAAGCATGTTATTCTCCTTTTGCAATCAAAAGTTAATTTTTCGTTAAATGTTCTGTGTTATAGTCTCTGTCAGATTATGTGCTGATGCTTGGTTGTGCATTCAACAGCTATAGTTTGGTAGTCTGACATCTTTAGATGTCATAATGTCTATGTTTGGATTGGCGTTTCTGAGAAAGTGGAGTGCATTTGACCTGAGAATTATGGTTGCCTATGTACATCGGTTATAGAATTCTGCAAAACTTTTTGTATTAGGCAGCCAAGAAATGTAGACGCCTTTCTTACAACATCTGAGTTATACAGTTTCTATATTGATCATGCAAAAAATGTGAACAATACAAGTTATCATATGGTTGATGAACATGGAAACTGAATCAGGGAAGCTGTCATTATTTAGTGCTTTGTTTTTTCATCTTTTATCTTTTTGGATCTGTCATTATCTCTTCAAGTTTGAACACTATTTAGCTCGTGACTCTCTTACGTAGATCTAGAGATTAAGTAAATCATATCTGGGCATTATTTGTCTACAGCTTATTTTTGCAGAGTCACGCCAAATTACCTGAGGTGTTGATTATAAAAATAATGAGTCTTGGAGTAGTTATTCCTAGTGATAGAATTAGTCTGATGCATCAGCTGGTTGGTTCTGTCCTTGCATATTAATCTGTAGTTGATAATGTTCACAGAATTGGTAACTAAAAAAACATTGAAACATGGTGGCATTCTCGGAGTTTAACCGCCAGATGTCACAATTGGAAATACCCATATTGATACGACGGAGGCTACTTCTTGTTGATTGTGTTCCAAGATTTCTGTGTTAGTTGATGTTTCTGCTTCTGAACAAAAAATCCAGATATTTTTCCTCACTGCTGAAAGTGTGACTGGTTTTGCTAGATATGTCATTGTTAATGAAGATATATAACTGAAATTGAGGCTCCGTAAGATATGCTGCTTGGCCATTTTCTTTCTTGTCTGGTTGTGGCATTATTGTCCTTTCAATTTTGAGGATTAATAATCGTGTCTCTTGCATGGATCAAGAGATCAATTTTATCACACTGCATTGCTTGGCTTCGAAGCCATGGGTGCTGGATTTGTTCTTTGGGTAATACCAGAATCCATCTGACCCATCAGTTTGTTGGTTATTTCCATTCACTTGAGAATATTTGCGGTGTATTTTCAATTAAATTAGCAATCGTATTTTCCGGTATGGGTGTCCATTGGTATTACAATTGAGAATTATTCATATGAATACGACTTTGAAAGCTGCCCCGTGAGGAAATCCATGTGATATGATTCAATATCATGTTATCTTATATTCCAATATTTTGTTAATTTCCTATTAGAATCTTCTATACTTCTGCTCAAATGCTGCACACATGAAGAAGGGGTGATAAGTTTTTCCTCTGAACAAAAGGATTATAAGTTTCCCATCGTTTTTTATATTGCTGCCCTATGGTTCATGAATGCAGGAATCAGAGCATGTGTCATGGGGTGCTTGTGATAACCAAAATTTTGTTTCTTTTCCGGGGACTACAGCATTGTTTCGTATCTCTCCTACAACTTTGTACTCCGCAGGGGGTACAGAAGCAAAGCTTAGGCTAACCACGGGCGTACTTAGCTGTAACCCATCTTTATATCTTGTAGTTTTACACACGCAAAGCTCAAGCTCGCATATTCGTCGACCATCTCACCTAATCATTTACTCTGACTTATATATCAACAACAGAGAGTTCACCTTCATCTTCTTGCTCCTCTGCCGTCAGTCCCTTAATCTTGTCGAGGGCTTCATGAATGTCGTATCTATTCTGGACGTTCGGCTCACAGCAAGCCAATCCGATCTGCAGCATCTTGAACATGTCTTCCTTGCTTTCTTCATTTGCTTTCATCTTATCGTCGAAGGCTTTTCCGGTGAGTTCTTCTTTGATCACCGAGCTCACCCAGCTCGGCAGATCCACTCCTTCTTGACCTTGTTGTATGTCTGTCGCTGGAATTTTGCCCGTCATGACCTCTAGTATCAGAACTCCGAAGCACCACACGTCGCTCTTCTTGGACGTCTTGCCGTGTTGCTTGCCCTCGGGGGACTTGTACGCCGCCATGGCCTGAGCAGCGTTGCTCTGGTTCATCACCGGCAGGAGGGCGTAGTCCGTGATGAGGGGCACGTAGGAGTCGCTCAGGAGGACATTTGAGGACTTGAGGTGACCGTGAGGTACGCTCAGCATCTGGAGCTCGTCGTGGAGGTAAGCCAACCCTCTTCCCACTCCTTTTATAATCTTCAGACGTGTTGGCCAATCGAGTGGCGTATTGCCGGCGTTGCGAGTGCCTAAAACATGGTTTGAGCATCTCATCAGCAAGGGCATCTTAATAAGGATGATATCCTTATTTTCTTTTAAAAAAATATTCGTTGAATGATCAACAAACTCACCATGAAGTGCGATGGCCAAGCTTCTCTTAGGTACGTAGTCTGTAATCATCAGCTTCTCCTCCTTTCTGTAGTAGTACGCCACCAGGGGCAGCAAGTTGGGATGGGACAACCTTCCCAACTTCCTCATGTGCTCTTCGAAGTCCTCCCTGCCGACCTTGTTCATGTCCTTGAACCGCTTCACCACCACCGAGAGGCCGCTCTGCAGGGTGGCCTTGTACGTGCAGCCCAAGTTGGCCGTCCCCAGCACCTCGGCCGTGGCCTTGAGCAGGTCCTGCAGCTCGAACCTCTCCCTGTCTTCCTTCATGAACGTCAACCTCGCCTGCTCCTGCGCCATCCTTCCCCCGCTCGCGCTCACGCTGCCCTCGCTCTTCGACATGGCTCCTTCCTCCAGGTTCCGTTCAGCCACGTTGGAATTCTCCGGCGGTCGCCTGAGCTGCGCTTCCTCCATTTTTCTGTTGTCGCGCCAGCCCAAGAGCGCTACTATGACTATTAGGATCGTGATGAAGACTATCGCCAGGATGATGGGCAGTGAATGGTTGGAGGACTCGCCGGACGAGGGGGATGCGGAAGGGGAGGACGGCGCCGGAGGCGTCTGGCAAGGGGCACCAAGAGGCGTGCCACACACGCCTTTGTTGCCTGCATCGCGTCAGAGACGTGTGAGTGTTTGCATACGAATGCATGGCATGAGCTCGTCCATTTCTTTTCCAAAAAGTTTTGAACGTAAACTTGGCAAGATCGTACAACAGGAAGACAAAAATGCTACCTGCAAAAGCATTTGCATCCATTTTGGCGAGGCTATCTGGAATCTGACCTTCCAAGTTATTGTTCGCCAGGTTCACCCGCTTCAACTCCGTCTGCCGGAGATTTGGCACTGCTCCGGTGAACTTGTTGTCATCCAGCATGAGCTCGAGAAGTTTCGGCAAGTCGGCGATAGAAGCCGGTATCGGGCCAGAGAACTCATTGTGCGAGAGATGGATCTTCTTGAGTAAGAGCATGCCGGAGAATGCGTCGTCGGGGATTACGCCCGAGAACTTGTTCGTGGACAGGTATATTGATCTCAGACTCTTGATCGCCCGGACGTCCGGCATCGGCCCTTCGAAGCTGTTGTTGAAGAAGCTGAGAGTGCGGAGTCCCGACAAGCTTTTGAGAGCGTCGAGGCTCAAGGGGCCTGCGAGGCTCATGTTCTCCAGCTGCAGACCCAGGACGCGGCCATTTTCGCAGATGACACCAGCCCATATCTCCGTGTCCTTATCACATGGCGGAGTATTGGCGTCCCAGCTTTGCAGGGCCCCGGTGGGATCCCTCACGGAAGCCTTAAACTTGAGGAGGTCGTCAACGACGTCGGCGTTCATCGGGATGAAGGAGAGGAAGGCGAGGGCCAAGATGAACGGTGGAGACCACCGGGCAGCCATGGCGCTTGCCAGCCCGTCTCAGTGGTTGTTCCCGTCGATACGTCTGGAGATGGTACAACTAGTGGTGAGGGATGGCAGGTTTTGATATGCATGGATTTGGAAGGTGGTGAGAGAAGAGAGACAGAGAGATGGGGTCCAAGAATAGTAAGGAGTGAGGTGGGGAGTTGTCTGAAAGATTTGGACTCGAGCTGTTACGTAGGATAGAGAGAGAGGGGTGGTCAGCCCTTCGTTCCCCTCCTCTTAAATCGTCCTTGTTGCGTTATGTGTGCTTCGTCGTGCACTATTATTATTATTATTATTATTTTTTTTTTTTGCTTGTTTGATACATGTCTACTATTAGGTGGTTCTAAAGAGGGTGTTAGTTCTAATTGGATGATGTCTCTTGGCCTTAAGATTTTGCAAGCCATCTTCGGTTGCCTTTATTTGTTTTGCAGGTTTGTGTCACCAGAAAGTTGTTCCTTTCACTAGTAAATTGTCAATACCTTGATCTAATTTTATAATTATTATTATGAATATCATCTTCTTTCCTATCGTCTTCACCATTGGATCTTTATAAATCATTTGAAAATTTTAATTGAATGAAGATTTGATGATGTAAAAGATAGCGAATAAGATGAAGCAAGAAATATCAAAATTGAGCAAGAAATATCAAAATTGAGCTCTGTTATTATTATTATGGAGATGGAACCTTAAGTAACCTCTTCTAGAAAAAAATTCGATTGTTTTATGATCTCATGTAAATCGAGTTGGGAATAAAAATTGAACCAATTCTTGGCAAAAGTAATTGAGATTTGTATTCGAGACGCAAATCGAATGCTAATTTTTGTTACCAATGGAAATCTAAGACCTTCAAAGTTTAATTGTTTATATTACAAAAATATTATCGAAGCTTAAACTTCTACTAACGGTGGCGATTCAGTAAATTAATTCTGGAACCTCTCAGTCCAAGCTCAATACATTTGCAAATTAAATCAACCATTGGGTTCCTACGAAAAGAAAATTAATCTTATGGAAAACAGCCCATTCAATTTCGATCTCTTCCTCTTTGAATTATTGATAATTAGTGCGATAATTCACGCCACCAAGAGAAAAAAACATTAAATGAAAATTTATTTATCGAATTTAATTTCGTTAAAAACGCAAAAAAATATATACATTAATACTATATTATAAAAATATATAAATATTGGACAAAACTGTTTTCTGGGACATAGATGAGATCAAGAGTTTAAAAAAGAAAAGCAAATAATTTTATAAGTTAAAATTATATATGAAAATAAGGTATAGCTCCAAAAGAAAAAAGATTTTTTTCGTTGACCCCTCAACTGTGAACTTTTTCTGCATCTACCTACGTCTTTTGAATATTCTGTTGATCCCCCTTGAATTATATCGTATTTTTCACTTAAGTTCATTCGTCAACCTCCGTCAATTTTTTCATTAATTTTTATTTTTTTTTATGAAATGATCAAATTACTATCATCTAATATAAAAAAATATATTATAAAAATAAAAATTAGATGTCTTGGTTCAAGCATGTCTTTAATTTTTTTATTTTATAATATATTATTTTATATTAAATTATATAAGGGAAGGGTAATTTGATTATTTTATAAATAAAAAATAAATATTAATAGAAAAGTTGATAGAAGTTGACGGATGAATTTAAGTAAAAGGAAAATATAATTCAAAGGTTCAGCGAAATACGAAAGACGTACGGAGAAAAAGTTCCTAATTCAACGGAAAAAACCTAAAGAAAAAAATAATAAAAAGGTAGAAAAAAGGGAAAAAAAGGAAAATACCGTACGATTCGGACTTTTCTACTTGGAAATCTCGCCCTTTCTTTTGATCGTTCGCACAGCATCCCTCGTTCCCTCGTCTACCTTGTGACCTGCCTGCCGCTGCGCATCTTCCCATTCCCCGCCGGCGCAGACTACCAACGTTGCCCACGCTTCCTACCGTCCGCCGTCAGCCTCCTCCATTGCCGGCTTCCTCTTCGCCGGCGCCGTCGCTGACCACCACCACCGCCGGTCGTCTCCCCCGTCGTCGCCTGTTCGGCTGACCACGAACTCCCCTCCAAGTAATCTTCTTTGCCTCAGGAAGAGGTCATACTTAACATCGTAAAATGTCCTCTCTGCTCTCATGTGAAATCAGAGGTTACAAATTCACGATCGTTCATCACTTTCCAGTTTCCTGTAAATGGTAACTACGAATGTCGTCCAATTGCAACCAAAATAAAAATCCATGTAGCCCTTCAGATAATTTTCTGCAGTCATATGTAATCTTTGTTTGTGGAAATTTTATTCGAAGATCTTGAGGATATCCTGGGAGATGTGCTATGAGATCGGGCTGACTGATCCGCGCGTGTTGCAGAAGCCAATGGGACGGGAAGGAGATGTTGGAACTTTGAGGAAAGTGGCGTTTGTGACTGTCGGTACGACGTGCTTCGACGCTCTTGTGAAGGCTGTGGGCACACGACAAGTTAAAGAAGAATTGGTGAAGAAGGGCTTCACTGATCTCATCATTCAGATGGGACGCGTAACTTTTATTCCCACCAAGGTCTGCAATCCCTCGTTTCTGCTTAACATCTGGACTCTCTTCTTGAATCCAAATGAAACTTCATCTTTTCAATCTATATTGAAAATTTCTTTCCGTGCAACTTAAGAAAGTTAAATATGTGTGTGACAAGTGAATTGCTACATGAGCACCATCCGGAGAGGTATCTGCCTCAGTCTTGTTTAATGTTTCTGGTTTTGTTTTACATGCATTTATTATCCTGATTTTTTTTCTTAGCCGAATAGTCTAAGATCCATTTGTCTATCTATACAACATATATGTCTGCTTTATCTTGAGTTTGATTAATGCTCGTGATACATGGGAGGTATCTGTTAAGGTATCTGTTTGACCAATAATCCATAGTCCAATGAAAATGCTATTTGATAATTGACATCTCTTTTGTGTATTTCTTTTTCTTAGATTCGGAATGGCTATCTTGTTAAGATTAGTGTGTATTCAATTTTCTGATCTTCATCATCGAGAATGACAGGTTTTCATCGGTTAGATGCTTTGTCCATTAACATTTCTCCAATGGGTCTCTGCCTCTCTGGAATGTTTTTATCAAGACACTCCTAATATTTCAATTCAATATTAATTTTAAAAGAAAAACATTTGCCACAGGGAAATCAACTTGAGGACTGTGTTAGAACTTTCATTCTAAATGGATCCATTACTGATTACAATTCTTTTTCAGATATATTAGCTGCACACAAGCAATTGATGAGATTTCAGTGATGAGATTTCCGAAAAAGCAACATGAGAGGATTATGTATTATGAACAAAAATTGTCTATCACAGCCTTAGTTCGCCTAATCGCCTTAGTTCTGCTGATTATTGTTATTTTTAAGTATAGTGTTTGTAGTTTCTCAAGATTCTTTGTTTTAATTCAATGCATCTTTTGATTCTGTAGGTCTCTTTTAAATCAACTTGGTTGCTTAAGAATTATACCGTAGAAGGATAAGACCTAGATGACATATTGAACCGATGAGCATTTTCTAGAAAAAAAAACATTTAAGTTTTGTGCAGAAATTGCATTTCTTCTGGCATTTATTTTTTACTTCATATTTTTTTTAAGATGCTCTAAAGTGACATTGTTGGATAATGTTAGCTATTTGACAATCTAGTGTCTGGTTATGCAGGTCTCACGAGAAGATGGATCTCTCGCTGTGGATTATTTCACTTTCTCACCAAGCATTGTTGACTATCTGAGATCAGCATCACTTGTAATTAGTCACGCAGGTAATATTTTGGCTGAACATTTTCCATTCTTTTTTTATGGGTAAAGAAGCATGAATTGCTGTTTTAAGTTCTGATCTGATTTGATATATGCAGTGCCAGTGCAGATTTATTTTTTTTCATTGGGAACTAGGCTCTGTAGTGACACATTTGAAACACAAACTGCTTGAGTTTAGTAACCAGTTAACTTTAGTTTGCAGGTTGAACTGATGCAGGCAATTCTGTTCTATCTGTGATTTATAGTTCATTAAATTGCTGTCTTATCTCATTGAAACTTTTGAACTTCTAAATATCTCAGTTCATAATAGTGGCCTAGTACATCTCTTTTCTCTAGTCTGTTGCCACAATGAAACTATGATTATTCTTCAGTATGTTTTTATACGATTCAAGCATTGGTTTGATGGTCATATTGATACTGATTCAGTTCTTGTCCAGGATCGGGAAGCATTTTTGAGTCTCTGAGATTGGGCAAGCCCTTAATTGTGGTAGTGAATGAGGACTTAATGGACAACCACCAGTCTGAACTCGCTGAAGAACTCGCAGACAGAAAGCACCTCTACTGTGCACGGCCACAGACACTCCATCAGACAATCAAAGGCATGGACTTGGATTCCCTGATTCCTTATCAGCATGGGGATGCAATGCCAGTGGTCAGGCTGATCAATCAATTCCTTGGCTTCCCAACTAATTGAATTAGGTGCCCATTAACAATCACATGGTTATAACTTAGTTCTCAAATTCTTAATTCCTCTTGGTGAAAATCATGAACAAACACTTATGGACATGCAGTTTACACACTGGTAAGGTCACACTGTATATCCTGTTTCCTCTATTAGGAATCAATAGTTCATTTTGCAAGACAATGTAGCAGTTTATCCGAAGCACTGGTACAAGAAATAATGTTTAACGGTGCATTTATGTTTGATATTTATATCGCTTGTTGTTGTTGTTGTATTACATGGAATTCAAAAGTCATACATGGACTAAATAGAATTCTAATACTTGTGACATCATATACAATGACTAGTGAATTAACACACTGGAAGGAAAACAAAAATATAGAACACTAGAAAATGAAGATCTCAGTTTAAAAACCTATAAATAATTTGATTCAAGTGTTCAGCTGCATAATTTTATCTCTCATCTTATCTCATCTCATCCATGCATGAAATAGTCCTACGACAGAACGACAACTTTGCTTAGGATCCACAGCACCAGAGTCATCTCAAACGCGAACAAAGTGTGAAGCAATCCCCTGTCGAGCGCGAAGCCAAACAAAGTGATGCCCCCGCCGTTGTGCTGCAAGTACGTGACTGCATGCAATGCATCCAGACATCAATCTTTCATTGGTTAAGAAAATTAAATCTCGAACATCTGAACGAATTCATAATATGAACTGCGCTAAGGTCGTTATGTGGTTACTCACCCAAAGCTTGGCGGTGTTCCGGTGAAGAGGCTTCCTGATCGGACGCGGAGTAGGCGAAGGCCGGTGACACCGGAGTGAGCTTTGGAGTTGAGCCAGTATCCGAGGTGTCGAGCTCGTCGTCGTCCTCCGCCTCGGGCATTAGCTTCACAGTGCAGGACATGGCCATGTGCCAGCGGCTCGCGATGGAGATGACCCTCTGAGCTCGGTGAGTTATTCTTGCAGCTCCCAGTAAGCACATGAAGAATCCACTCAACTGCAGCGCAGAGCAAACCTGCAACCAAAATCAAGATTTATAGATTCCACATATGTGCGTTTCATCTTGGTATTGAACTGCATCAAAGGATTTAGATTACATGTAACAAACTTTGATATGGGAATTGGAGCGGACTCGTGATTGAGATGAACCATGCATGAATGCATGCATGGAGGCTGTTATCTTACCACAACATCGCCGGAGTTGCAGAAATTCTTCTCCGACTTGGAGGAAAATGCCAGCAAAAGAGCCCCCAACTGGCTGACAGTAATGGTGACCATGGACCCAATGATGAAGATTCTGTACCGATGACTGGTGAGTAACAACTGCCTCTTGATCCTCACATGCTCCCAGAATATGACCTGGGCGTTGGACCCGTAGCTGCCTTCCTCGAACATCTTGTAGAACCCTTCAAACCTCAGTATCTGGAGCTCGCAGGTGAGGCGGAACAGCACGCAGACGAGAAGGAACACCCCCGTCCTGTACACCCACGACATGAGCGTCACGACGAAGGCCACGGACCTCCAAGGAAGGCCCGGCAGCGCGAAGCGCGCCGGCACAGAGATGGACGCGGACGAGAAGAAGAGTATCTTGTGCGCGAGCTCGACGGACAAGGATGGGAGGAGGATGTACGTGAGCTGCTTGAAGGCGCGGTCGAGCTCGCAGGAGTAGCCGTGGCGGACGAACGCCGAGTCGTCGCGCAGGGCCCCGTCCAGGAACAGGAGCTGCCGCAGGCCGTAGCGGCGGAAGAAGACGGCGAGGGTGAAGAAGGAGATGGCGGCGAGGCTCGTCTCGGGGAGCTGGACGAGCTTGTTGAAGGACGCGAAGGACGGCGGCGGGGACGACTCCTGCACGGAGATGGAGATGAGCGCGGGCACGAGGAAGGTGAGGACGACGAAGGCGGCGTACGACACGGCCTTGCTGGTCGGCGTGGAGTGGTCGAGGGCGCACCATTTGAGGCAGATGCGGATGTTGCGGAGCTCGTCGAAGATGATAGATTTGCTGCGCGCATAGGTCGGATTCAGCAGAAGGGGCACTACAGACACCGAGCTTTGATCCCTCGGCATGTCTATATCCAACTTGGTTGTGTCCGAAACATCTCTCGGAGTGCTATCAGCGCTGCAGTGTTCCATGTTCCGGATTCAAATGGAATCCATGCAGAGAGAACACAAATATACTTTACGGTGATCAGTTCAGAAAACGCAGAGTGGTCAACTTATCTCAGAAACGGAACAGTACAGTGATTGATGAAAAGTTTCACTCCTGTTCTAATGTTCTAGTGGTTGATGGACTTATATAATGAAGTGTGATCTTTTTCTTATAAACAAAATGTAGTGCGATCTTGTGGCTAAGAAATTAGAGAAAGAGCCGATGAAATTAACGGGTCTTAATTAACGAGAGTGGTAAGGTGACAGCTAATTAAGCCTTGTGAGGATCTCGCTAAAGAAGTGGACGCAATCGAATGGAGTTGTCCCTCGTTCCATTAGGGGGTCTTAAATGCTCGGAAAGACAACGGAGTCAGGTAGTTCGAAGTTGGAGGCTCACGAGATTGAGTATTTTGTAATTTATACCAATTTGTGACAACTATAACATACTAATTAAATATGGATAAACCCGTGACAATAAAAAGAAAAAGAGCTGCATTCATGCAAAAAAGAGTAAGCAAGGTTTTAAAACTTCTTTTTTTTAAAAAAAAATCTGAACTAAGCTAATAGTCCGGAAACGGAATGAACGATGTTAGATGCGCATTAGGATTTAGATACAGGGGAAATTTTTGATAGAAAACATGAGAATGTGATATCATCTATGAGCGTTCTGATTCGCCAAGTATACATGAACACTATTCTGCCTGTTTTCATCTGTGATGCCTGAAATTTGAGGTCTTTGCTTGGACACGGATCCGGCTGAAGTATAATTAAGAATATATAATTGTGTTTCTTTTTTACATGTGACTCTTCCGCGATTCATCTTTTATTATCGTTCAGAAAATGGGAAGGCCATCTTGCAACCAGTGTTTCTGATTTGTCAATAGAGAAGTTTTAGCAGCTGGATCACTTGGCTCCTCTTTCTCTCATCTCCCGTGAACTCTGCTTGTGGCTTCGATTCCACTCAAAAATCTGTGCTGGGACTGAGGTTGCATCGCATGTAGTGGTATGGAAATCATCCCCCCTCCCCCCCATTCACGGGATTCTGGTTTTAGCTTTTGAACTATGAAGTGAAAACAATCAGCATAATTCACATGCAACCACTTGGGTGCTCCAAAATCCATTAGTGTTTTCGGCCACTGCTTTTTCGTTCTTTCGCAACCAAGAACAAGAAATGGGCACAGAGATCCCCCGTTTCAGCTTTCAAATCAAAAGCAAGGATGCCCGAGTTTTTTATGCACCGGTTTAATTAACGGGAAGGTTTTCGACAGGACTATTAGTACTCGACTAATGTAGAGTCGAGAAGTAGAGCAGAAATATTTTTTTTTTCTAATCAATACGAGGACTGCAAGATTCGAATATAAAATTATTAGCTCTGATTAGGAGTTGAGCCAAGCAACATTGATGGATGCCCGAGTTTATTGATAAAAAGTTGGCAACAACATGTACATGCACATTCCCATCTTTTATATGGTACTCGGCATATTTAATAGATCACACGACTTCATCAGAGACTTTAAGAAAGTCGAATGAGATGTCCTGAGCCTTTAATTAGGCGGATATATTTGTGAAATATTATATGCAATGTCTGTAAATCCATTATCAAATGTTAATTTATCTAAATACAGTGCTGTGATCTCCATGTGTTGATTATCAGTAAACTCAGTAGCCATTCGCGCAATTATAAACTTTTTAAAATATAAAAGTAATGCGTTTTTAAAATAAGAAGCATTATGATGTAATATTAAAATTATTTTATATTATAAAAATTTAATAGAACATAAAGAGTCAACATATAATGTATAAATAATTAAGGATTATTTTCATAAATCATCTCTAAACTATTATGATTATTCACGTCAAATCCTAAATTATGAATTTTTTTATTCCTAAACTATCGTGATTTTTCAATTTAATCCTTGCGTCGACTTCTGCCAACTTTTCTGTTAATTTTATCTTTTCTCATTTATGAAAAGTCAAAATTATTCATTCAACATCAAATAAAAAAATAAAATAAACACGGACGGAGCTCATCGACGAAGAAGCCTCCACATCCGACGACAACGGAGAAGGTGACGAGCTCCGATGGACTTCCGAAGGTCCCACGAGGAGGCCTGCCTCAACCTGACATCACAGTTCATAACTGATCGTAGTCAGTTCATACCTAGTTGTCATCAGTCCATCATCATAAGAGCTCTCAATTTAACATTTTTGTCTTTTATCTTGTAGGTTTTAATTTATTTTATTATGAAACAAAGGATGATGAGAATTGAGATCATCATATAAAAAAATCAGATCATAATAATCAAGGATCCTAACCATGAACATCATATAACACTTAATCAAGGCTAAGGATCATGGAAAGTTAATCAAAGGCATGAACAACATAATCATCATTACAACTAGATCAAAAGTAAGCACATGATTTAGGGATCAAAAGATCATAAAATTCAATATTTTATTGTCGAAACCCGAGCTAGTATAAGCATAACTTGGGTCGGATCCAAGTCTTTTGTAGATCGGGCGAACATCACGCCCAATTGCATCGTCGAGGCATAGCCCGGACTGGGTCATCATCAACCTAGGTCATATTCATCTTGTTGCAGAGCTTGGAGCTTTCAACGATGATGGATCCGAGCTGAGTTTGGGTGAACTTGGTCCAGACATGGCACTACTTGGGCCGGGTTACAATGTATCTGGGTCAGGTTATGGTACTCAAAAAATTGCGTGAAGACGCAGGGAGTTTTGTGGTCATCTTCTTGGCAATTGCTAGCGTAATGCTTCATCATATAATAATGGATTATAAAATTAAAGATAGTGACATATAAAATAAAAAATAATTTGTAAGTAAAATTAAAGATAGTGATATAGAAAATAAAAATAATGTATGATGTTTAATAATTAGATAATTTTTTATTTTTAAAAATGAGGGTATAATAAGAAGAAAATATGAAAACGCTACATCTATACTCTATAAGCTAGTAGGAGTAACTTATAGCGTTTTGTGTTCAAACCTCTAAACGCTACTGAGAAAAAATATTTACCAAACGTTTATAGTAGCATTTTGATTCTAACAAAATACTATCCGCCACTAAATACTTTACTTTTTTACATGCCAAACAATACCTACATGTAGGGATTTATCAGAACAACTAACAACATGCTTCAAGCCCATGATAAATCTATCATAATTTCATACCTTGTAAGTTTTTGTCCAGAAACTATTACGCTATTATTATTCTTCTTCTTCTCCTTCATATGGTCGTTCCTCCTAGTCTTGACGCATGATCAATTCCACGTCCTCTGGTCATTCCCTTGTTGGACGACAACAGTCATGCATGAAGGAGGGTGAGAGAGACATATGAAAATGAGAGAAAAAATAGGGCCTGGTTGCAAGAGAAATAACGAACTATTGGGTTCGTTTTGATCTCATATTTATAGAGAAGGAATTTGAGTTATTGTTAGCACAATTTTATCTCTCATTTGTTTCCCCTTTATCTTTTCCTATTCTATTTTAATCTTTTTTTAGATACGCCCTAGGCATTACAAAAAGTCTATGGAACATTTTAATTCCACTCAAATAAAACATCATTGATCTTAGTGTCAAAAGTCAAACTTAAAATATTCATCTCTCGTATCTGATTAATATACAAAGATATATATATATATTTATTAAAGTACATATGGTTGCCCACTCCCCCCCCTCCCCCCATGAATTTGGAGGTTGGCTCTATTACTGTATAAACTCTTTGATGAACTAGTTTCTTAGAGTCTTTATGCAGCGAACTTACTAGATCGCAATTTTTTTATCATGCTACTTTCTAATAATTTTTTTGTCTTCCTAATTATTACGAACAAAGATGCTCTCTTATTCAAATATTAATCGGATAGAAAATGGAATATTCAAACTAGACGTGTTAAAAAAATTTCATCTATAGACTCTACCAATTCAAGTACCATTAAAACTATTTTTTAAATTGTAATTTTCTCTTATCAAAGTTCAAAATTATAATATGTGGCCTTTTCTCATTTGATGTAAAAATATAATAAAATGATAAATTGGAACTTTGAGGGGGGGGGGGGGGGGGGATAAGGATGTGTTGACAAGTGTCCCTAGAAATATTAATGATAGTATAATTTATAAATTAATATTATGATAAGTCTATAATTATATAATTTTATTTTCTATACGGTTACATAACCATATCTATTACTTTAATTTTAATCCATTGAAATATAAATATTAATCATGTAACTACATTTTTAGTGATTAACTATGAAAGGTAGTTACAATATTCATTATTATATAATTATAAAATTTAATTGGTGTAATGGATAACTTAGCCATAACCATTATACTTGATATATAGTATTTAATCATCAATGAATTAATTATAGACAATGATGTTATAATTGGTTAAAAATTCTTTAATTGTTACATATTAATTAATTTAAAAGATAGTTACAAATCAATGTTCGTTATTTTAACATGTTTAGGCACTTCATGTGACAAATGTATATTATTATGATTAATTTTTATCCATACTTGTAGAGTATTATAATATCCTCATATGTATATTATCTTGATTACATGAAAAAAATCATATCATAAATACAAAATTAAAATTCATACTGATAATAATTTTTAACTAAGATAAACAGAATTCACTTATTCTAGTATGAAATTGAAGTCAAATAGCAAATATAATTTATTTTATGATTTTCTTAATAAATTTTAAAATAAAATATTATAATTTAGCAATTTTTTGTTCCTCTTTAATAAATGATAAAACAGTCAAAATGATGATATTTTACAAAATAGAAATCATAATAATTTATACAATTATATATTGGCACATGTTACCATATGATAGTTAACTCCATGATTGTAATATTTAATTTTAATTTATTATCCTTTTGAATCGACTGTTGGAACAGTGAAATGAAACTAGTGTGTTGGCGAATATTTCCAAGCCTTGCTCGTCTCCACTAATCGATCCCACTTCTTCTCTCCTTCTCCTCCGGAGGCGGAAATAAAACTTTTGCTCTCTCTCTCTCTCTCTCACACACACACACCGGTCAAACTTCCATTTTCTCTTATTTCACCTCTCTGAAGGGATCGAAGCATATCCATCATGGCTTTCAGTGTTGCTCTGTGAACTTTTCATGGTGACATCACTTGTTCCCTCTTGATCTCTTCGCCAATGTTGGTTCATGGGTTTTTTTTAAATGATTAGATGATCGACATACGTTTCTTTTCTTATTAATTAATTCATCTTCTGTTTTGATCTTGATCTTTTCATTCAATCCTGCAATCTTGCTCAGTTGTCTGATTTATCTTGATGAAATTAATCTTTCTTGATGTCTTATTATTATTGCTATAGTTGCCGAAAGAATATATGACAATGCAACTTTTTTGTGTCTAAGGGGAGATTCAATTCAACATTAGATTACTAAATTAATAAAATTCACATGGCTACCAGTTTAAATGATTGCATTGTCTCAAACACATTTTTTATTAATAATATCAAGTAAGGTAGCATGATCATCTTAAAAATGCAATCTTAATGGACTATATTAATATTCCATTCCATTTCATTTGTTGCATACTCTGACTTGATATAACCATACAAAATGATGGCAATAGTATTTTTTTAATCTCCCATTTTATTAGATAAAATATTAATGTTATTGTATCTAATCTTTCATTAATCATAGTTAGATGAAGACTATTTTGAGGATGAAACATGAAATTACATCCATAGATTATCATAAAAAAATTGGATTTTCACTAACCATTTTTTAATTTGATCTATTTTCATCATCATTGCATATATGTTAGAGTCTAGCACACCTTTTGATGAAGTGCTTCTGCAGAAGCATGTTAAACAAATGAAAGTTATCTGCTCAATAATTCATGCCCTTTTGTGTTACTTTCATCATGTGATTGCTGCATTTATATAGGAAGATATTAAGTTTCCTAGTCCTCATCAATTATTTCCAAGCATTTATTATTAATTCAACATTTTTCAATTGAATAGATATTTTTGATTTAAAGACTTATTTTATAATGAATCTATTGAGTTGATCTATTGGTTGTTGTTAACTTTTTTTGTCGATGTATCCATACATAAAACATTTTTCACAAGCATACTTCCATATTTGCAGCCAGAGTTGTTTTAAAATGGCCACCATCAAAGGAAGTAGAGACCAAGAAAATTATTTTTTTGCCAAATAAAAGAAGGTTATCACAAGTTAGAGCTTTGGAAACTAAATCAACCTCCGTTGTCGAGGGTAAGTACATTTCCATTAATTTCAAAAATCAAATTTTCTAGTATTGTTAAAATAGTTGGATAATATGGCTATCTTATTGACATAGCTTAGCTCAAATTTATGAAAGAGTTCTTTAGTTATGAAATTGGCTAATCCTTTATATGCTATCAAGATTTTGTTTACATGAAAATATTCTCAATTATTAGTTTATATCATTTAATGGACATGTTGATGTGCCTTGAATTATATACCCTGTATCCAAAATTATGAAAGAAAAGAAAAAAAAATGAGAAGGAAAAATGAGGATCTGTGGCGGAAGCGGAGGGCTTGGGCCGTTAGGGTATGGACCTTTATATATGAGGGTTAGGGTTTTATATGATGGACTCTCTTTTGGTTCATAGTGAAATTTTTCTGACGGCAGTCTCCTTTGCCCGTGGATGTTTCTCTCTTGTTCACATTGATCAAGAGGGTTTTACCACGTTAAATCTTTGTCTTCATCTTCTCTTTTCTTTTGTTGTTTTCATTATTCATCGATCCTCGGTGTTTCATTCTCTACAAATTAGTATCAAAGCCGAATTTCTTTCCGCGAAGATGACTACAACGAAGTTCGACATCGAGAAGTTCGACGGGAACACAAATTTCAGTCTGTGGCAAGTTCGGATGCTTGCCATCCTGGTTCAGAACGGATTGAAGAAGGCGCTATCGGGTCAGAAGCCGGATGCCATGGAGGCGTCCGCCTTGGTGGAACTCGACGAGAAGGCGTTGTCTATGATCCAGTTGTGCCTGACGAACGATGTTCTTCAGGAAGTCCTCGCAGAGAAAATGACGGTTGGTCTCTGGATGAAGTTGGAAACTATATATCTGACGAAAACCCTAGCGAATCGACTTGTGTTGAAGCAGCGGTTGTGCATCTTTCGTATGGCCGAAGGTACGTCGATCAAATCGCACATCAGTGAGTTCATTGCCCTAATCAATGATTTGAAGAACGTAGATGCGAAAGTTGATAATGAAGATCATGCCATATTACTCCTTTGTTCTCTGTCATCTTCATATAAAACTTTTAAAGAGACGATGATCTACAGTAGGGACAAACTAACGTTTGATGATGTTAAGGGTAGACTGCTGAACAAAGAAAAGTTGGATAACAAATTGGGATCAAGCAGTAAATCTGATGATCAAGCCTCAGGTCTGATCGCAAGAGGCAGACATCAGACGAGAAATCAAAATCAAGATAGATCCAGATTCAAGTCGAAGAACAGAGATAAAGTCTGCAATTATTGCAAGAAGAAGGGTAATATCAAAGCAGAGTGTTACAAATTACAGAATAAGAATAAAAGGATTAACGATGACAACGAGAAGGGAAATCAGAAGGCTGAAGTTGCAGATGCCGGTGTAGCAAAAAGTGAGAATGAAGATGTTCTGTTGGTAACGACATCAAACAAATTCATATCATCAAGTGAATGGATTTTCGATTCTGGATGCTCATACCATATGTGTCCCAATCGAGATTGGTTCTCCACGTACAAATCTGTTGAAGGTGAAGTCGTTCTTATGGGCAACAATGCTGCCTGTAAGACTGTTGGTATTGGGTCCATCCATATTAAGATGCATGATGGGATTATTAGGACATTATCTGAAGTCAAACATGTTCCTGATCTGAAGAAAAATTTTATTTCTCTCGGAGTCATAGACTCAAATGGTTGCAAAATTGTTATTGAGTCTAATGGAATGAAGATTTCCCGTGATGCTCTTGTGTTGATGAAATGCCTCAAAATCGGTAGCTTGTATGTTCTCCAAGGTTCGACGGTGATAGGTTCAGCAGCAGTCTCATCTACCTCAGAGAAAGATTGCACAAAGTTATGGCACATGTGTTTGGGCCATATGAGAGGGAAAGGCATGCAAGTTCTTAGCAACAGAGATCTTCTTCCTAGTGCAAAAGTTGGAAAATTAGAGCTGTGTGAGCATTGTATCTTCGGAAAGCAGAAGAGAGTTAGTTTCGGCTCAGCTATTCATAAGGCGAAAGAAACTCTTGATTACATCCATTCAGATTTATGGAATCCTTCTCAGGTTCCTTCGAAAGGAGGAAACATGTATTTGCTGACATTTATTGATGACTTCTCTAGAAAAGTTTGGATTTATTTTCTGAAGCATAAAGATGATGTATTTAAAACATTCAAGTCATAGAAGACTCTGTTAGAGAAGTAATTTAAAAAAGTTGTGAAGAGACTGAGGACCGACAATGGATTAGAATTCTGTAATTCTAAGTTCAATGAATTTTGTGACAAAGAAGACATTGCAAGACATCACACAATTGTGAGAACTCCACAACAGAATGGAGTCACAGAAAAAATGAACAGAACTCTACTATAGAGAGTACGATGTATGCTGTCAAATGCAGGACTTGACTAGGAGTTTTGGGCAGAAGCTGACAACCTGACATGTCACTTAATGAATCGGTCTCCCCATCGATCTTTAGACTTAAAGATTCCTAAAGAAGTGTAGTCAGGTAATCCTCCTAATTACTGACATTTAAGAGTTTTCGATTGTCCTGCATATGCACATGTTAATGATGGAAAGCTCGAACCTAGAGCTAAGAAGTGCATATTTCTTAGTTATAAATCTGGTGTTAAAGGTTATAGATTATGGTGTCTTGAAATCAAGAAATTCATTATCAGTAGAGATATTACTTTTGATGAATCTGTGATGCTTCACTCGAGAAAAGATTTGTCTATTATTGATTATACAGAAAAATAGAAGACTTTGAAGAAGATGGAGTTAGAACTTTCAAATTCTTTTGATGAAAAGAATGATACTTCTGATGCTTCTGAAGTTTGTACGTCACCTCAAGTTCAGCAACAATACATGTTAGCTCGTGATAGACCGAGGAGAGAAATAAAAGTACATCAAAGGCTCGGATTTGAAGAACTGGTGGCTTATGCATTAAGTGTTGCTGAAGATATTGAGTTACCTGATCCTTCCTCCTATTCTGAAGCTATTCGAAGCCCTGATTGCAATAAGTGGTTAATAGTAATGCAGGAGGAGATGGAATCTCTACAGAAGAATGACACTTGGGATCTTGTAAAATAACCCGTGAATAAGAAGATTGTTGGCTGTAAATGGGTGTTCAAGAAGAAAGAAGGAATCAATAATGAAGATACAAAGTACAAAGCAAGATTGATAGCAAAATGGTACAGTCAAGTGGAGGGTGTTGATTTTTATGATGTGTTCTCTCCAGTTGTGAAACATACTTCTATTCGTACTTTGCTTGCTATTGTTGTTTTGTAGAATCTTGAAATTGAGCAGTTAGATGTTAAGACTACATTCTTACATGGAGATTTAGAAGAAGATATATATATATATATATATATGGAGCAGTCAGAGGGTTTTCATGTTGAAGGTAGAGAAGATTAAGTTTGCCATCTGAAGAAGTCCTTGTATAGACTTAAACAATTTTCTCGGCAATGGTATAAAAGGTTTGATTCATTCATGTTGAGTATTGATCAATGCTATTAAAATCGGACCGGCCATCCGACCGGACGACCAACTGGGTCGTGGTTGGACCGGTTTGATCGGATTCAACCGGGTTCAACCGGATTTTATTAAATTAATATTTTTAAAATAATTATATATATAATAAATATTACATAATATTTATAATTCATAATAAAATATAATAAACAAATATTTAATTAAATATTAATATTCATAAAAAAGAGTTTGTTTTTTATTAATATAGTATATTAATTCTTTTATTTTATTTTTCAATACTATTTTAAGGTGATAATATATTAATTAATTTTGACATATATAACTCTCGTGTTTATTTTATTTCTTTACTTTCATTTTAATATTTCTATTTTTTTATTTCCATTAATTTCTCTGTCCCCATTAATTCCCATATTTATTTACTTTTTTATAATAAAAAGATATTAGAAATTTTAATATTCATAAAAACTTTAAATTATTATTATTGATATACTATATTAATTCTTTTATTTTATTCTTTGATACTATTTTGTGATGATAATAAATTAATTTAATTTAATTTTTTCATACATCACACTTACTTCCTTTTATTTTCTTCTCTATTTTCATTTTAATACTTTCCTTTTTTATTTCCATTAATTCCTCTCCCATACTGATTTTCCCACATTTATTTCCTTTTTAATTTTTACCAAGTCTAATTCAAAATTCAAATACTTTCTCATTTTTACCTTCCTCTCTAACTTTTTATTTCCTATTTTTTCACTTTAAATGTTGAACCTGGTTTTTCCGGTTTAGTGGTTGAACCGGTTTTTACCGGTTGAACCGGTTTTTGGCCGGTTCAACTTCAATTCCGTTTTTTATATTAATTCGGACCGGACCAGTAGCCGGTTCGTGGTTGAACCGGTTGAACCGGCCGGTCCGGTCCGGTTTTAATAACCATGGTATTGATTTTGCTAGAAGTAAATATGATAGTTGTGTTTATTTGAATCAACTTGCCGATGGTTCATTCATCTATTTGTTGCTCTATGTTGATGATATGTTAATTGCAGCAAAAGACATATCTGAAATTAACATTTTGAAAAATAAGTTAAGTTCTTTAATTTGAGATGAAGGATCTTAGAGCAGCAAAGAAGATTTTATGAATGAAAATTTCTAGAGACATAAGCTCAGAAAGACTATTTCTATCTCAACAGAAATATATTAAAAAAGTCTTAGAACGTTTTGGAATGCAAAATGCTAAGGCTGTCAGTACACCGATTGCGGCACACTTTAAACTCTCAGCTTCATATTCACCGCAATCTGATAAAGATAAAAGGTATATATCAAAAGTTCCTTATTGTAGTGCAGTTGGTAGCATTATGTATGCAATGATTTACACTCGTCCATATATATCTCATACTGTCAATGTTGTTAGTAGATATATGTCTAATCCAGGAAAGAAGTACTTGAAGCTGTTAAGTGGATACTGAGATATTTAAGAGATACTTCTGATGTATGCTTAAAATTTGGTAGAAATTCAGCTGGACTGATTGGCTACGTTGATTCAGATTTTGCAGTAGACCTTGATAGAAGAATGTCCCTAACTGGTTATGTCTTTACTATTACTGATTGTACTATAAGTTGGAAAGTTATTTTGCAGGATACAATAGCATTATCCACCACTGAAGTTGAATACATGGTCATCATTAAAGTTGTAAAAGAAGCTATCTGATTGAGAGGATTAATTGGAGAGCTCATTATGAAAGAGGAAGCTACTATCATATATTGTGATAGTCAGAGTGCAATACATCATA
This sequence comes from Pontederia crassipes, assembly GCA_030549335.1. Taxonomy (NCBI): domain Eukaryota; kingdom Viridiplantae; phylum Streptophyta; class Magnoliopsida; order Commelinales; family Pontederiaceae; genus Pontederia; species Pontederia crassipes. Next base: position 1,655,645 of record CM060185.1, on the reverse strand, counting down.
CTAAAGATCAAATGCATCATGAAAGGACAAAGCAAATTGATGTGAGATATTATTTTGTTCGTGATATTGTGAAAAAGCAAGATGTTCAAGTTCAGAAGATTAGCACTCATGACAATCCAGCAGATATGATGACAAAGAGTTTATCTATTGCCAAGTTTTACTATTGTTCAGACTTGGCAAGCGTTACGCAAAGATCCAGCTAGGCCCATGTGGGCCATTCGGCAAAGGTGAGCAAGTTGAGCATTTAATGTTTTGAGAGTTTTGTAAAATTCAAGTTAAGGTGGAGATTTGTTGATGTGCCTTGAATTATATTCCATGTATCCAAAATTATGAAAGAAAAGAAAAAAAATTAGAAGAAAAAATGAGGATATATGGCGGAAGCGGAAGGCTTGGGCCGTTAGGGTATGGACCTTTATATATGAGGGTTAGGATTTTATATGATGGACTCTCTTTTGGCTCATAGTTAAATTCTTTTGGCGGGGGCCTCCTTTGCCCGTTGATGTTTCTCTCTTGTTCACATTGATCAAGAGAGTTTTACCACGTTAAATTTTTATATTCATCTTCTCTTTTCTTTTGTTATTTTCATTATTCATCGATCATCGGTGTTTCATTCCCAACAGGACATCTGAATGTCAAAGCTTATTTCTCAAGTTATTTTTGCTAAATATAAATAATGAATTTTCTATGAGAAACTACATCTACTATCCATCATATTTTACTTTGATAAAATATATTATCTTAAGACATCGAGGATATTCTACTAAAATATACCTTAATGCACAGTCATTCAAATAAGCTTTTATTTGTTACTTTAGATATGTTATGATTTTTTAATATATATGTTGCTATGTCATCTTTCTTAGTATTAGAAAAGAAGATTAAAAAACGTTGCAAACTTCTATAGGTTTCAATTTTTTAATACTTAATAGTATTTTATTTATTTCGTATAATACATTTTGTGTCAGCTTATCAAACACCATTAGTTATCTTTGATCGCAGCTAAAATTTCTAAAGTAAACTCACATGGGATATTAGACAAGAAACATGAGTCAACATTTCCTACTGGACTTGAGGTTAGATATTGTCTCCTAATTTACACTTAATAAAATTTTATCCTTAAAAGATATTGAATTTATTTCATGTTTCCCTTCATTTTAGTCACCATTTATCATTCAACTACTGAATTAATTTTTAATTATATTCGAGAAATTGAAAGCAAAGAAATAATTATTTTTTCCTAAAATAAAAATAAAAGTATTTAAATGTGCAAATATTTAGTAGGCATAAAGATAAAATAATAGGATACTTCGAATTGCAAAGTAATAATAGATGTGAGAATATTTATCCTTCACCTAAAAAGGTTTTCAATGTTAATTTTATGCATATCTCATGCTCCAAAATGCTTTTTCATAATGTTGTAAAGAAAACATTAACTGGCGTAAGGCAAGGAAGATAAAAGGTTCCTTTACTTTTAGGTCAGGGCATTGTATTTTGTGTTATAGATATTTTCAAGAAATTAATATACTTGAAGAAAATCTTTTGAGTGCTTTGGAATTGATTAATGGTTCAAATAAATAACATACTTAAATGATGAGATTTAATCATCTACAATCTGAATTTTTTTCGAGAAGATACAATCTGAATCGTTGATCAGTGGACCATGATTTAGATGTGCTCAGCATTCTTCTACGACAGAATATGCTCGAAGGTACATTAATCCCTATTTTAAAATACAAATTGTGATGATTTGTTGATAGTATTGATGAAAGGTTAGTTTGAATAATAAATATTTTCATTTCCTTGCATAAGGATCATTTCTCCTACACGATAATAATAAATTGATGACTTTTGCAAATGTTACTCCACAACATTTGTGACGAGACAACTATTGCAGAAATAAAGTTTAAGGTACTTTTTTTACATCTATAAAACATCAACGTTATATGTATTAACATGCATTTCAAATGTTTTGCTATACATTTTACGTGTTGCTTTTTTAAATGATTTTACGTTTTGCTTTAGGTTGGGGATTTTGAATTGCATATAAAAAGAATTGCAAGAAGTCCACATGTTTCAACACATGTTTCACCACTTATTGAGACATCGACAATGGTCCCATTAGTTCCAAGCAAGCCAAAGATGGAAAAAATCACTGTGTCACCTTCTACTGCAATAGAAAAATCTACTCCACCTGATACTACCCCGTTTATTAATGTATTAATAGAGAAAACATCGAAGATTGCAGCGTTAGATGCTTCAAGCGCAAATGCATATGTTTTGGTATCATCACCAACTGTAAGTTACAATTTTTGAGATTGGATCTTCTTGCTTGTGATTGTTTTTTAGAGTTTTCTGAAGAGGTTTGAATTCATCTTCTAGGTCAGTGTATTTCGCAAGGCAAGAACATTAAAAGGCAAAAAACAACCTCCTAGTTGTAAAGAGGTACTTGTAATAAACAAAATACAAACGTAAAATCAATTTAATTAAGCTAGTTTATTATGTTATTGCATTCTTTTGGATTATAGGGTGACATTATCAAAGAAGGACAAATCATTGGCTTCTTGGAACAATTTGGAAATGAACTTCCTGTAAGAGTAAGTTAACTTTGGTTTCTAATTTTGCATGCTTTATTTTCATTTTATATACACATAATTCATAATTTAACGTTTATGCAGTTGTTGTAGGAGGTTGCACCATGAAATTAATGTCTTCCAAGTCCTAGATCATAATTAAGAATCTATGATTATAGAAAAGAAAAAAAATCCAATAAGCTCCATTACTCGAATATGATCTATATCTCACAAATGTTAGTTTCATGGTTGGACTTTTCCCTTAATTGCACAAGGACATGCATATTTTTTATTTTTCGATGGATTTACATGATTTCATTAATGGAAATTGTTTAATGTTATGAGTAATAGGCTCTGGTTGTTCGTCATTCAAAAATTATTGTTTAGATAGTTCATATCATCAGTTCTACACAAATATATAAAAAATTGAGATCCTTTCCTTCTCGTATACGAAGATATCAAATGGGATATATCAAACTCGGATGTCCAGTGACCCATGTGTGGTATTTGAAACGTCTTCCTATTATATTGTGAATCTTTTAGATAAACCCCTAAGGGGAATTTGGGAAATCTTTTCTTACAAAAATTGGTCCACGCATCCTTGCACGGCTCGCTCGTTCTTTCACTCTTAAAAATGAGATTCATCACTTTAGGGACATCAAAAGAAGGAAAAAAAGTTTTTTCTATTCGATCCAAAAAAAGTAGTGAATGCACATTTACAAGCATTAAATCCTTAATATATTATCACTTACATTGGAATATTATATAACTTATGCATCTAAATTTCAAATTTTATGGTATTTCTTTTGCAGTCAGATGTATCTGGAGAGGTTCTTAAAGTTTTGTACAAGGACGAAGGTAATACCTAACCATCAAAGACAACATTTGAGTTGCTATTTGACAATATTCAGAGTAATAAGTGGAAAAAAGCTTACAAAATTTCAAGATGTTCAATATTTTTTAATGTTACTTCATTTAATAAAATATCCAATGCTTTAATTATCTTTTATGTTTAGAAAGTCATTTAAATGCGGACAAAAAGTTCTATACTCTCACAGTTTTTCTTTTATTTTATACATAATTCTTGTCATTGTCTATGTATGTCTCAACTTTTTAATTTCTTTGATATGGCTATTTTTGCACTCACTTTTTTTTCGGAAAGATATCTCATTTGCATTTTTTTCTCTATTGTGTTCACTTTGTTATTCTATTTGGATTTACTTCCATCTAAGTTTTTTGCATATTTTTTCTATTGCAAAAGTTGTTGGTTATGATGATCCACTTATTGCTGTTTTGCCTTCGTTCCACGAGATAAAATGATTTATTCTTTTAGTAACTTTATTTTTTATAGGAACTCTCATTTCATATTTACTTCATGTAGGAATCAATTCGATATGTTTGACAAAATTGACTATTGTGATAAATAATTCATGATTTTTTTGTTCACTTCTTAATTTAGAGGTGATTTAAAACTTTTGGTTGAGCCAATTTAAATTTTGAATGACCATCTTTTCCTTCCACGTAACAAAGGAGCTTACAAAATTCATCTTTAGTTTAAGTGTCATCTTTAATTTTCTGTTGATTCAGTAAAAGTTGATAATTTTGATTATTTCTTAAGGTTGAACTTGAAAGTCAGTGATTATATTGGTATTGGAATTGGTAGTTTAATCTTATTTCTTTTTTCCTAAAATTTTCTCGTGACATTATGACAATATTAAGTAACAACTACATATTTTATTTGTTTTTTTTATTTTTATTATCATTTATAAAACTAATTAAATGGCCTACATTTACATCAATTGCTAATATATAGATAGACACGTGTATATCCTTTATTTACAAATCCAAAAGAAATTAAATAGATAATCTATACGTATTATATTATATACCGCAGCACATAAAATTAAGAGTTATTTCTTTTCTCTTCCCTAAGCTACGTGTTATTTCCAATATCGACTTATCTTTCTTGAACTCACTTTTTCGATTAAATTTTATTTATCTAATTGCAAATCTCACATGTGAAGTTATTTATGAAAAGAAAACTAAAAAAGATATGATTGGAATTAGCATTATAAGTTTATTTTGTTTTATTTATATTTAAAATTTAATATAGGTTAAAAATATAATTGAATAAATAAAAAGCATTAAATTAAGCCGAAAATTTAGCATTGGGTTTAAGTGAAAATTTTGTAATTGTTGAGATGAAGTAAATAGTATTTTAATAATTTATGAATTAACTAGCCTCCTATGCACTCATGACTCAACCATTCGACCTAGTAAATATATTATGCTAAACTTGACGAAATAATCATATTTATAATATAAAAAATTTCATAATGGCTGATTTACGAGTGGCCAAATGGATGCTTTCCAGCGCATCGTGTCAAGGCATTCTCATCGCAAAGAATTTAGCATTACTTTATCTTTTTTTTTCCTTCTAACAAATGGTTGTATGGAAAACTGAAATGCATTTAATTAAAATGAGGTAAACCTAAAATTTCGTATAGTTAAACTTTCATCTTTTCGAAATAATAATAATTATTACACAATAAAAAAACCATTCCCTTCACCAAATGTTTTGGCGTGGTACGCCTCAAAGACGCTAATAATGGCTTAAAAATTACCCGTTTTTATTAAATTATTATTACACCCACCACATCTTTGAAAAATTTCATAAGATTCTGGCTGTTGAACTCACCACGGACGTCATTCATCGGACGGTGGACGCTCTCCACCGTTTGCGGAATCACCTACGCCGTCACCGTTAACCTCCCCCCCCCCCCCTCTTGGATCCTTATCTTGTTCCCGCAGCAGCTGTGTGCCTCATCGTGCGCCACAATACCGGGGCCTCCTCCTCCGGCGGCGGGCCGCCTGTCGAGGAACTCCTTGTTCTCCTTCCAGACCTCCCCGTTCTCGTACACCTCCTTCTTCCAGATCGGCACCGACGCCTTCACCTCGTCGATCACGTACCGGCACGCCTCCATCGCCTCCGCCCGGTGCACGGACGACACGGCCACGAACACGCTCGCCTCCCCGACGCCCACCGTGCCGAGGCGGTGAGCCACCGCCGTGCGGCGGAGCGACCACGCCGCGCGGGCCTCGGCCAGGATGGACGCCAGTCGGCGGGCGGCCATGGGGACGTACGCCTCGTAACGGAGCTCGACCACGCGCTTGCCGTCGAAGGTGTCGCGGGTCGTGCCCTCGAAGGTGGCGATCGCGCCGGCCGCGGAATCGCGGACGAAGTCCACGTACTTGGCGATGTCGATGGGGCCAGCGGAAGGCTCCAATATCTCGATCAGATTGTGCTGCTGTTCCTCCGCCGCCGTCGCTGCCCTCGGCGATGCCATCGCCGTCGCTAGCACTGAGATCGGGTTATCCGAGTGATCAGAGTCGTCGTCGTAGAGGTATAATCTGTTCCACTTCGTGTGGACCAGATGGTTTACGTCCATTGGACTAAATTGAAAGCCCAACTAACGATGATGGCCATTTTCTCCATTGCGGCCCATTCTTGTAGGTGCTTTCTTCTTTCTACTTTATAGTTTCTACAATTTTTTTTATTAAATTTCCTATTAAAATAAACTATTGAGATTATGCAGTATAATCATTGGCATGGAAGGAGTAATCACAATGCTTGTAATCTCGAACAGTCTAATTATATTTTGCCAATAAATAAAAAAAATACATTTATGGAAATGTTAAACATACATGGTATTCCATATTTTTTGTCTAGTTTTTCGCTAATTTCCATATTTATATCTAGATCCTAACTATAGGACAAAAGCTTCAGGAGGATCATCTTATTAGTTAACACTTTAGACAAGGAGAAAACGAATGAGCAGAAGAAACGTAATGCAGATTCCAAGCATAGCAACAAATGCAGCTGAGCTATTTCTTTTGCCTGGCAGTGAGGTGCATCATCATGAAGGCATCTTGAGAGCTTCGATGCCTGCAGGCCTTATTGCTCACAGGAGTCGTGCTTCAGATTACGGCGCGTACAGACCACCACTCCACGCAACTCGGCCTTAAAATTTCACGACCCCGCTGGGGCGGCGTTCGAGACGCATCTCGGGCCTCAACTCGGGGGACGCAGAGCTCTTCGCTCGCTGCGCCATCGACGCCCTCCTGCCATGATGCCCTCTCGTGACCTCCCTCTGCTCCTTGGTCCTCCCGGACGGAGACCTCCTGTGGACGGCGACCCTTTCCCTGGGAACCTCATGGAGGTTGACGGCGGCGGCGGCTGCTTCGGGCCTCTCGCGCAGACTTGCCTCCTCGGCCTCGATGACGTCCCTCAGCGTGTCGACGACCTCGCTCATGCTGGGCCTCGGCTTGGGATTCTGGCTGAGGCAGCTGTAGGCCAATTTGGCCACCCTCTCCACGCCACTGACCGTGTAGCTGCCGTCCATTCTCGGGTCGACGATCTTGAGGAGCTTGGGGGTGCGTACCAAGACCGGCCGCGCCCAGTCGACGAGGTTGCGCTGCTTGCTTGGCCTGTTCTTGTCCAACGCCCTTCTCCCTAAGAGCATCTCAAGGAGCACCACTCCGTAGCCGTAGACATCGCTCTTGGCAGTCAAATGGCCTGATAAATTAACCGAGCCATGGAACTGATGAAACAGTGACACATGCCTTATACTTAAACATAAATTTTTACTTTCTAACAAGACTCTGTTTTGTAATCTAAATCGAGTCCATCGTATATATGGTGATAATAAAACAATCCGTGTGAAGCAAGAGTAGAGAAAAAAGTAGTGCTAAATCATCCATGACTTACCAGTCATCATGTATTCCGGAGCTGCATAGCCATAGGTACCCATGATCCTTGTGGAAACATGTGTTTGTTCTCCAATGGGTCCTTCTTTTGCGAGACCGAAATCTGAGAGCTTACCATTAAATTCCTGCAGTTCAACCTTAGGACTTAGCACAGCTTCATTTCAATGCCGTGGAAAGAGAAAAGATGATCTGGTTTGACGAATGATTAAATTGTTTGTGGCTGCATAGATTAGTTCCCTCTGTTTGATACTCCCAGAATATTGGAATTTGACATGTCCCTAGACGAAACTATCGTCTACTTCTCCGGAAACGTACAACTTCTTGAATCAAATGAGAGGCGAAATACAAAAGTAAGATGGAATATCTAATTAATTGGAGAAGAAACAAACCGCATCAAGCAAGATGTTAGACGTCTTGAAATCACGGTATATTATGGGAGTATCAGATCCATGAAGAAACGCAAGCCCATTTGCAGCATCCAAAGCTATCTTTAAACGAGTCAACCATGGCATGGCAGCGGAAGACCCTGTAAGCAAAAGAAGAACTACGTTACGGTGCAAGGAAGAAGTTTACAAAAAAAAAAGGAAGAAGTCTACAAAAGTAGGCTAGAAAAGAGACGAGTGCAACGATATTTATGTAGCGATGAGCTGAAAAAAAAAACACAAATAAACATGACACGGGATATATCTGAGCTTTTTCTTTGTCATCTTACGTCGGAAAAGATGCTTTTCAAGACAGCCACAAGCCATGTATTCATAAACCAGGAGCCTATGCTCGTCTTCACAGCAATATCCAATTAACTTTACAAGATTTGGATGACTAAGCTGTCCAAGATAATTTATTTCTGTCTGATAAGAAAAAAAAAACAAAGACCAGAATTATGAGTATAAAATAAATCATCTGAAACGCAGAATAAATTATCTTAACCATCTAAAATCGGCAAGATCAGACTTTGGATATATATGTGTTATTGGACATGTAGATCTTATATTAAAGTTGAAGGAAATTCAGCGCAAGAAGTGCTATACACAACATAAGATAGGAATGCAGAATCAAATAATACTTGAAGAATGTAAAGGATGAATACCAGCCATTCCTTATCTCCTTGAAATCCTTCTGGGTTGAGCTCTTTAACAGCAACCTCAGTTCTCTCAAATCCTTTCCTTACATTATGATCTATGACACCTTTATAGACAAGACCAAACCCACCTTGACCAAGTATCTGTTCTGGTAGGAAATCTTTTGTAGCTATTCTTAATTCATCATATGAGAATGTATGAACATGTTCATAATCACACGTCTTCCGTAGGCCCTCCACATCTTTATGTCTAACTGGCAGACTAACAACATTGCTTACTGCACTCCCAGCTTCCTTTTGTTGGTTACCAGAAATTGGAGGTGATGATTCAAGAATTTTGTCAATTTGAACTGCAATACCAACCAAGAGTGAATAGTGAAGGTCTATAACTATTTAGTCATGCAACGATAAACATACTAAACAACAACATCAGTGTTAGAATTTCTGCACGAAAGAAATTATGCACCACAAGAAAACCAAAAAATTTAAGACGAAACAGAGTTTTATTTGATGGGAAAAAACAAAAGAGGATTACAACACATATTACTTTCTGTTCAAACCTCTAGAGAGTTTATATAGGTACTTCCTTTATATATGATAAGAATTTCATACCGATTGGGACTCTGAATTAATCCCTCAAAAATAGATTTATCTCGTGATAAGGAAATAAATCAATTCCTTCACATATAGAATACCGTATAATGCGCCTTTTATTTCGAAGTGTCTTGGGGTCAGTTGGAGTAGGATTCAAGGCACTATTAACAATCAGTTCTATTGTTAAATGAGATGACAGCTAATTAAAAGAACAAGGTGGTAAACATTTTCTTCCCTCTATTGTTACTCACACAAGGTGCATAAGTGATTGATCATTCCATATGGAGACATGCCACTTCTTTGTACTTTCTGCAAGATACTTTTCACATAATAGGAGACAGACAGAAAAGAAGCCGTGGACTTGAAGGTAGCTTGTAGGAACAAAAAACATAACTGGCATACATTAAACTAGAAAGAATCCTTTTTTGCATCTTCACTGTTGTCCTAACTAGTCATCATCTAAGCTGTAGGTTCTGCGAAGAACAATTAATGAATGAAGAATCTGAGCTTAATTAAACCCGTGGACTGTGAACGATCCCTAATAGAAGGCTAAAGTACCTGAAGATTATTTCTTAACTACCAAAAGAAAGCTGTTTGACTATTGAAATACATATATCACTGAGTTTTTCTTTCAGCTACCTCATATGCCTAAAAATCGACCAGATATTGTGGTGAGGGAACTACTACATATACTAAGAAATAATTCAAAAAACTTCAGCCACTACCGTCAAGTTGATGGTTCCCATAATCAAGATTACGACTGAAGTGGTTTTTTTACCATACCTCGTAGCAATTTTCATCTAATCCCCATCCACAATCCGATGTTTCTACTTGCTTATTTTTAATCGCATCGGATGAACAAGCAATTGATCTAGACGTGAAAATATGATATTCCATCATTAAAGAATTGACCTTTGCCACACTTTACATCTGGAGCAGCGAGGTCAATTCTTAGCAACTTTTGCTTTACAGTCAAGAAGAAGAAAGAAAAATCATAAATTTGCCACAGGTAACAATCAAAATAGTGCACCTGCGTTGTCATTTATCTTGGCCTTGGCACAGACGCAGTTCCCCATGAACTCTTCTCCCTTTCCCCGTCCTCCCTCCCCCCGGGAACGAGGAGGGCCTCTGAATCCGGTCCGTCAGAGACCGGCGAGCTTGTCCTGCGACGGCGGCCGGCGTGATCGTTCCGGTCGCCGTGGGAGGCGAGGGGAGGTGGAGAGGGATGGGGGAGGCGAAGGGGCTCGCGTTGCGGTACTTGAGCAACGTTTTATTGCGTTGGGCTCGTCGTGAGAATAGGCAGAGGAATCGCCCGACCGGTGATTAATTAAAAAAGAAGAAAAATAAAGGAAAAAAAGAGCGCGCAGGGGGTTTTGCTCTCCAAATTGCCCGCAGTCGTCGTGGATGGCGTAAGATAACGACGCGTGGATTATTCCGCCAACGTTTCAAAATGTGAAATTTGTTTGCCATTCAACATTTTATGCATTGAATTTTGAATTCAATTAATTGTTTGTAACATTATTTAGCCTAATAATATTTATGAAGCATGTCACATTCCATCTCTTATAACTTATAAGCCTGTTGAATTCCTTCTCCTTTATACATATATATGTGTGATTGAAACTATATATAGTTATTTATCCTTTGACTTATAATTTTTATAATTGTAATAAAAGATAAAATTTTCAAAAAATAAGGAAGTGAGAATTGATTGAGTTGAGATATATGTTGCATCGCATGTAATTAACTCCATATTAATTCTGCCTTTGATTAATCCGTCGACTTCCTCTAATTAAAATTTAAAAGTGCAATTTTGACTTTGATGGGTGTAAACTTGACTCCTCTAGAAGGTTGACCCCCACACCCAAATAGGAGGATCCGTAATCTAACAATTGCTAAGTGCATGCACCATTAGAAAATTTACATTGTCAATTAATATCTTTTTCTTCCTTATGTAAGATGCGTGATAACGACGTTACTTGAATATGGAAAATTGACGAACTTAATCAGAAAATATTCGCGTACTTATGGAAGTTGTAAATCTTGGTCATTATTTCTTACGAGAAAAAAGGATTTTATAAAGGATTATATTATTGTGGATCATATGCATCACAATAGAAAACTAGGCGTTGCCTTGTACATATCATAACACGAGATTGATTAATTTTATTGATCAAAGTAATAATTTTAAGGGAAAAAAATGCTACCCAGAAAATTCAACCGTAAATAAGTTGGCAAATATCTGGAAAATTAGATATTGTCAGATATATAAATTTAGTAGCAGGTATTTTGTTTATAGAGATGGATAGATAACATCATATTTAATAACACATATTTTTGTTTATATATGTACGTAGGTAATATGACAATAATGAAAATGCCGCCAATGTTGACAAAAAAATAGCAAAAGAACGGAAACCGAGTTTTTTTTTTCCTACAGATAACTTGATCCGATTTAAAATTCCAACTACTCGTTTGGATGTAGTGTTCACGTGGATATCTTTTCCAATTTCCATTGGATGGATTAATTATGAAAAAAAACAAGTTGACAAATAAAAAAAAAGGCAGACATTCCAGAAATCTATCACTGCAAATCCTCATCAGATAACGCGGCAGCAAAGTGGTGCATGGAAAGACAAGATGACACAGGTGGGAAATAAATGAATTGGTCAAAGGCTAATAACTATGGAATGATTAGGAACTAGTTAGAACACCAATCAGTTTGGACTCTGCAATCAGAGATTTGCATGATCAATTCAAGCAAATTGACATTCTAAATGCTCATTTCCTTGGAACAATTCTACAAAGTCACATCATTTGAGATTCAAGCATTTGAAGATTACACCTAAAAGAACGTGATTTATTATAGTTCTAGAAAGGAGGAACAACACCATGCAGTAAAAACACAATAGTTGTACATTATAACGAGGCAAAATAGAGCATCTCTTTCAGTTCTCTGGCAAGTTGTATCAGAGCCAGGAGGATGTACAATGTTGGGGACCTGGGGTAGTACGTTACTGGAAGGCTATCAATTTATTTTATGTACAGGAAAGCAAGAAAAAAAAAGGAAGGCCTGCAGTAACAATATGCCATGAAGGTGGTTCAAGAATAAGCCCTACGAAGTCGACTGTCTGAAGTTAGCCGGTGCCTCCTGTCGCGCTTACTGATTCTTCTTTCTGTAACTTCACTCTGGCTTGACCCTTTTTCTTTGTTTATAAACTTCTTTAGAATGCATGCCACAGCTACATGGGTGCCAAGATTAGGACGGCCTCTGGACAAGCAAACGATGCCACCAAGAAGGAGCAATCCATTGGCTATCCACTTCACTGAAGGCTTTCTTGATAGAATCTTCCCTGATACATCTGCAGTATTATGTCTGACGGAGGTGGTAGCTAAGCTCTCTGGAGCTCCATCACCAATTGTTCCTTCATTGTTTTCCAGTGCAGGCGGCACCTGAGGAATGACATAAAACCATATTAGGTCCTTTTTTGCAAAATCTGCATAAACAATATTCTTTGAAATTGTTTTAGTATGAATTATTCTATGAAAATTAATGTCAAAATTACAGAAAAAAAAGGAAGTAAAGAAAGAGGATTTGCAAGGATAATGGAACAAGACAAGATAGCTCAGAAAAGTATGTGAACAAATTCAATATATCTGTCATGCATATTTCCACTGGTATCATCAGTATAAGTATTCATATTATGAGCACCTTTTCTCACTAAAATACTAGATTTAGTTAATGAAATAGTTTCTAATTTAACCTCTTTAATAACGTGGTAGACAAGAGTACATTTAATTAACTGAGATCTACTAGAATCCTGACCTTTTGAATAAGCCTATGAAGAGTAACAATTGAGGGTGATTGACTTTGTCCTCCAGAAGAATATTCACGCAGAGCAGTGTTCATCTTAGAAATGTAATTCCATATACCTTTAGCAAAAGCCAATTTTGCCATCTCTACATTAAGTCCAGCATCTTCTTGATGAACCATTGTAATCTCACTCGCATCTCTGCCGGGTACTGTAGCATAATATGAATCAGGCATATCAATACAAATAGAAGAAAAGTAAGTACGAAGAGATAGTGCTATAGCCCTCTTCAAACATGAGTAGCTTAATCCTCTAGCCTACAGAATAAAAGTAATAAATGACAAGAAAGAAGACAATTTTACTAGCATAGAATATGCAAAACACAGCATAGAAGAAAAGATTGCCAAATGACAATTTGAGATCAGAATTTATTTTTACCTAAAGAAATTCACTCTATGCAACTTATTTGAGGTCAATATTATGCATGATATTGGGCAAAGTCATAAAATAAGAATCAACATGAAAAAATCTAATCAATAAATGAAGCAAAAAAGGTTTAAAATTCATTATTGTAATAAAACTATTAAAATATGGCTAAATTTTATACAATTTTTCATGACAAACTGATAATACATGTTTACTCCAGGAGAAAACCACATGGCAAGAAAGTGGAGAAAATGGGAGGAGACACCAGCTAGCCACTAAGTCCCTAGTTTATCTCTAGCAGTTTGTGTTTTTGTTATAAATGCCTCCTTGGAGATAGTCCACTCCCCAAGGACTGCTTGTTTCCATTTCAACAACAACGACGACGACAACAAAGTCTTATCCCACTAGGTGGGGTCAGTTACATGGATCATACGACGCCATTTCTCGTTGATCCATGTTCACGATTCGACAGGGTTTTACGCTGGCTGTCGGGGTCTAACACAACCCTCCTCCTTTATCCGGGCTTGGGACCGGCTATAAACATAGGCGGAGTTGCTTGTATCCATTTCATATTTCAGTAATCTATCACAAGCAATAATAACTTTATTTAAAAAGTTGTAAGTTTGATGCAAAGGACCGCTTGCCTTTCCTAATACGCCAGCCTGACCTGAAAAGTCCAACTCGAACATATTTCTTATGACGTGGTGCTAAAGGATGATCACAATCCTGTCAAAATAAAAATAAATCGTCAGAAATTCTAAAAAAGGAAAAAAACATTTTGAGGCAACAAAAGAGACGCATCATCTTTTAGAAAGCAGCGAAAACAATGGCAAAAAAACTTTAGTCCCTAAACATTTTTTAGTAGCTCTGATTCGACAAATTAGTTATTACTAGCATAACACTGCTAGTTATATCCATATTTAGTTATCCCAGGATATTCAGCCACTTCCATATTTTAATTGCGACAACTGAAGCCCACTTTTATTTTTGCTTAAGTACAAGAAGATACTTGGTTCAGCAAAACATTGCTGTGCATTTTGATATTAAAAAAAAGGTTCTTGGATTTGGCAGAAAACAGTCAAAATAATAGAAAAACAAATTAGAGTTTACGAATAAAAAAATAAATCAGAAAAGACAGATGTTTACTAGTATTAAGTGACAGTTCAAATTCTATGAACTTAGTATTACCAGTAACACTAAGTTCATAGAAACATAGAATTACTAGTAATCAAAATTCACTGTCAGCAATCAGCACAATCAATTTGAAAGAAGCTTACAATTACTAGTCCTGATTATAATGCAAATAGACAGTATCAGCCACCAGGATAAGATTACTTGAATAAGATTTTATTGTCTAAGTAATCACATCTAAAGTACACTAAAACCTCTTATCTCAATGCATTTCATATGTTCCTACAATTCAGGCATCATAATATTTCAAAAAACAATTCAGGCATCATACCAGTACCCCAAATTTAAACAAAAACTGCATCTTATAACTTAATACAATATAGAAAGGGAAAATGAAATTAAAATTTTATATCCATACTCCTCTTCAGGTCGCATTGGCCTACAATGAACTACAAGAAATTTGTCATAACAAATAGGTGTAACAAAAAAAAATGCATGCTTCTATCGCCCTCAATCGTCTTAGACCCTCATAGACATTATGGTAGGGAAACAAAAAAGGCTTACCTTAGTAAAGCAATAAAACGATTTATCTTTTCCTTCCCATGTACACCAGGTTAATATATATTCCCTTTGAGTCAGAAGAGGGAATTTCTTTATAGTACGCCCAATTTCTGTACCTCTGGATTCATCAACATGCAACTGCTCGTGCAAAATCAATGTCTTATCCCACTCTTTCCTGTACTCATTGTCCATATAGAAATTTCTTAACAGTTCTGTGGAACAGTTTTCAAATGTTGTAATACTAAAATACTTCAGAGGACCATCCTGAAAAGCACAGAGTAGAAGAGTCATTAAGAAGGATGCATAGACTTGTTTCTGAATTAGACAAAGGAAGAAGATTCACATGTACATATTTTGAACAATTTCACATATGCAACAAATCTCAACTACATGTTTTGATCAAATCAAGTATAGGTCTCGCTAAGAGCCATCCTGATACATCTTATGCCTCACTTAACATTCTGATGCATAAAATATTGTCTTAAGTTGTAATTTTAGTATGTCACAAAATTTTCCAATCTTAAAATAAGGCTATTGATAAAAATATACTGGGTTTATTTCGATACATAATGCAGCTGACAAAAGTATATTTGGCCAAGAGGAAACTAAGCTACAAGCCAGTAAGCAAATAAATTAGCAAAAAGTTTAAACCTTATGAGTAATATAAAGAGTTGACTGTATTGCATTGAGTAGATCTAGCAAAAAAGAAAATAAGATAAAAGCCAATAAACACATGAAAATTTTGCATGAAGCTTAAATCTTATGATTAATATAAATAACTGACTGTACTGCATTGAGCCAATAGTCACTCAAAGTTTAGAGGAAGCCTGCATGCTATTATGAAAATTTCATAAACACGTGAGTATAATAGGTTAATTTTTTTTTTTTTGAGAAAAGTTTAAAAGATAACTCCGCCTATATTTTATAGCCGATCCCAAGCCCGGATAAAGAAGGAGGGTTGTGTTAGGCCCCGACAGCCAGCATAAAATTCTGTCGAATCTTATGAACATGGATCAACGAATATATTGTGTTAATACCGAAAGGTTTGGTTACTAATAGAGCGGAATGGCGTCGAATGATCCATGTAGCCGACCCCACGGGATAAGGCTTTGTTGTTGTTGTTGTTGTTGAGAAAAGTTTAAAAGATATATGTACAGTTTGTTTGAACTCAAAGAAAAACGAAGGAAAAATGTGTTTTTACTAAATGTGTTTTTATGGGTACATTCTATTTTCAAATCTTTGAACATAAGTTTCTGATCTTCAACAACTGACAGCAAAGAGGTAGTAACGGATTGGATATCCTTAGCAGACTTAGCATGACTGACACTTCAGCAAAGAAGAACTAGGTGAACTACTCACCTGACAAAATGAGCAATAAAAATCACCTATCTTTTCAAATAAAAAGCCATTTTTTCCATACTTTGCAAGCTTCCATAAAATCCTGTTGTACAATGGCATGTAATGAGATGAAATGTATGTTATTGATATTAAGAAAAAGAGGCACATTCTCCTAGAAAAAAAGGCTAATGCTACATGAGCCAAATTCTTAGATGCTAACGATATGCTGCATATGATCGTCAAGCTTTCATCTTATGACGCAGGTCAAGTGCTACAAAGGCATGCCAATCTTTAATAGTTCAAAACCGACTACAGCCAGAACGCTTAATATTAGTTAACGTTGCAAACCTTTGGCCTGCAGCACTTTGCACTGTAGGATACAGAATCACTTCTTTTGTCAATAACATCTTCCCATCTCTCCTCTCCAAGTTTCCTTTCCAAACTGGTTATCAAATCTCTCAAATCAACCTCAGAGACCAGCTTCAATGTTCTGGAATAAAAAAATAGTTTAGGAAATCAGCGTAAATCTTTTTCCCAGTGACAGTAACCCAAATTTTCAACTTAACGAATATTCCAAGTGAGTTAATTTCCTTTTCTCAAAACAAGTGTCAAAGAAAAATTGACAGCAATTTCCAAGTAAATAGGCCTTAATGCTACAAAGCAATCAAATAGAACCGATAAAGATCAAGAAAACTTTTGAGCATAAAGCAATCTTTTTTCCCCCAAATGCTTCAATAAGCACAAAAATCTACAGGAAATAGTAGCTAAACGACTGATCAAAACCAGAGGAAAAATGCGTCACGAGGCGGGGAACGAACGCGTCCGGCGAGCCTCGGTCCAAAGAAACTAAGGGGATCGACGAGCTGGCGGGATCTCCGGCGAGCGGCTTCGAGCGGCGACGGGAGAGGAGGCGGAAGAGCTGCCACGAGAGGAGGAGGAGAACGATGACCACCGTCGCCCATCCGCCGCCGGAGGCCTCCCCCCGGAGGTCTCCGGAATCGAAGGAGATTTCAGCCGGTTTGGAAGGTGGAATTGGAGGCTCCGCCATTAGAGGAGTCAAGAATACGAATTACGCCAAGAGATTCTTTGCTTGTGCGAAACTGAGTAAATTGCAGCATATTTATACCCCATTAATTAAAGTTAAAAATTATATCGCAGTAATCCATGAAAATATTTTACTTCTTAGAGAAATCCAAATTATAAAATGGAACTATATAAATTTCGCAAATTCAGCTAAAAATATGTCATTGGGTTAGTCCACTTTTCTCGAGTTGATTAATTATTTTTAGTAACCTTAAAAATATAATTTATTAAAATTAATCTTTCCAACAATAGCGTTTTCCAAAATTTAAGTAGTTTACATCTTTCCAGCAATATTTATATTTTATAACTATAGAGTATTTATTTATAGTAGTATATTACATTATTTGAGCTAATGGGCGTGTTACTAAAAAGCATATTAAAGAACCGTACATATCATTTTATTTTTGAGTCATTATAGTTTATAAGGTTTAAAATTTTGATATGACTATATTTATTATTTTTAAATTTATTAATTTCCATTTTCAATAATAATAATAATAACATCTCCTCACACTCTATTCCTTTTCATGACTCTAATTCTTAGGAGTGTGTTTGGTATGAAAATTTAGAGATAAAGTTAATTTTCAAAAGTTTGGATTAGTGATTGGATAAAAAAATATAATGATGATGATTTAAAAAGTAAATTTAATAGATAAGTTTTAGTATATGTTTGGATAAAAAATAATAATTAAGAATATAATTTATTATTTTATGAGGTCTAAAATTATAGTAAATAAAAATATATAATAAATATTATAATTTACGTAAATCATTATATTATTTTTATTTTGATTAAATCTTTTAAATGTTATTAATATTATCATTTACGTAAATCTTAAAATTTAAATATAATTTTTTTATAAAAATGATTGAACAGTTTAATTAATAAAATATTTATTAATTATTAGAACTAAATATTTTATAATTTTAATTAATAACATTTAATAAATTATTTTATAAGATGACTAATAATGTATTAATAAATAACTAACTAATAACATATACTTACATTACAAAATAATTAAAAAAGTAAATAAAGTTAGGGAGTTGAAAAAAAAGTGACGGCTGACAAGACAGAAAGCCAAAATATATATATAAGTTCTTGTCTTTGATATAATTTTTGATCATAGAAACTTTAAAAGCAAGTTACTTTTCAAAGTTCCCATCACATATATTGTTTGACAGAATTTCGGCAAGTTCTACCAATCAAACACAGCCTATGAATGTTTACTGTTCTATCTTTTTCATATTTCTTGTCACTTATTAAATTACTAACAATATACATTATTTTGTTTACTGTACCGAAATATTTTTTTTAACAATTCAAATTATTTTTTATACAATAAAGATTATTGATAATATATTGTTTTACTAAAATATTCTTTCTTACTAATGTCAAAGTTAAAGTTTATTTAGTTCGGCTAAAAACTTGAACAAACAAATTATAAAATAAAAAATTAAATAAATGTGGTGATGATAATAAATTAATAACAATTCTTAAATGAAAATATTGGAATAAATATGTGTAATATTCAAAATAATTATTAACAATATTATTGAATTCATATGAATAATAATTATAAAAAAAATTAAATTAAATTAAATTAATATTATTAATTATGAATAATAATGTTAATATTTTTTTGTTGTTGTTATATAATTTTTTATATTATTTTATATTTTATTTGTCTCATGTTAGAAAGGATAGAAATAAAAAAGAGATAAAATATCATTTGATAGACACTCACCATCTAGTCTGAATTATCACTTTATAGGTAATCTACAGTGTTGGACAATTCATATCTTTACAAATTATAATAAGGTAAACAATACAATATGATGAATCCAGCTAACTTAATAAAAAAATACTTGAAGAAAAATATTCCCTTAATTTTTTTATGCACTTTTTTTTATAACCTCATTAACGCAATAATAAGGGAAAAATTGAAAAAAAAGAAGCATATAAATCTCGTTAGTGAAAATTGGACTTGCGATTAGAGAGGTGAGTCAAATGGTAATTTTTTTCTATTGATTTGCAATCAATCTTTCACAAAAATCCACTATATATTTAGAATAGGATTCCTTCCTTAAATCTTAGGGTGTTTATCGAGTTGGATCGGATCGGTCCGGAGAACTCAACGATCCAATCCGAACAATTTTTTATTTAGTTTTTAACTTATATATTATATAAAAAATAAAATATATATTAAAATAAAATAGTTTAAATATGTAAAATAATATTTAAATACTTAAAATTATTTTTAAAATTTTAAACATAATATAATATTTTTACATTAAAATAATAAAAAAAATGATGATCGAATAACACAACTACCCGACCCAAACTAGCGGGTCGAATTGGATCGAGTCCAATCCTCCAAAAAGTAATGACCCGACTCGACCCAATCAAAATCAAATGAATCGAGTTCAAGATGAGATCGAGTCAAACTCAACGAATACTCTTAACTTAAACTACAATGGTTTTTCATATCCATTTTTAATTATATCGAATGATATTTCTAAATTTTATGATGATTTTCAATATTCAGTTAGTTTCTTTTGTTATTTTTAATTTTTATTTATGAAAATGTTAAAATGTTCTTTCAAGAACTATTCTCGTTTTTAATGTATAAAGTAAAATATTTTGACAAATCGATAATGTCGAATATCCTTTTTTCAAAATACTTTTAGTTTTTTATATTATGTTTAAAATATTAAAATAGAGGATAGTTTATGAAAGAGTAATTTTAGTTTCATCAAGAATAAAAAATAACAAACAACAAAAAAATTAATAGAATAATACAAAAGAACTTAAGTAAAAATCACGATAAAATTTAAGAATATCGGCGATAAGTTTATAAGATAAAATTAGACAAAAAAATCGTTATAATTCATGAAACGTTCTTTAGAATAAATACATTGCGAGGTATCATTTTAATGATCATTTGGCATGAGGTTTCTTTTTCGTGGTTGCAATTTGCAAGATGAAGTTATCCACAACACATTAGATGAGAGACATTGAGGGGGAAAAAAGGTCAATTAGTGACTCATCCGAATCTTTGGCTTATTCAGATTTTTTTTTTGTTCTATGTATGGATAAGAATAATGAACATACTTGGAGCTTGATCCAATTTCTTATGGATTTTATAAAAGGCCAAAGAAAAAACAATTTTAGTGTAGCATTCTTGCAGTTTGGATTATTAATAATTTTAATTTAAAATCAATTAACTACTATTCGCGGTATAAAAAAAATTGATTTTCTTAAATTAAAATGATTACTAGTTCATTTTCTATTTTCTGAAACAAATCATTGTTGGCTAAGTACTTGTCTTTTCCTCTTCTTTTTTTTTTTGCATTAATTTAGTGGTAAAAAAACTTAAGCACTGGTCAACATCTCCATCCATTCATTAACTGCTCTATCAGAACACCAAAATTGACAACTTTTCCTTGTGTTTTATTTATTTACTCTTTTTTTTCTGGGTGCCTTGTGCACACAGAAGTGTTTGAGGTGGACGTCTAAAATAAATGTGAAGGCAGCCCATATGATATGAACGGTGAAGTATAAAGGAGTGTGCCATATGACATTTGACTGAAAGGGAGAGGGTGGAGTAAGTTGCAGTATCTGAGAAAATTCGACATTCAAACGAAAACAAAACGACAATTTTAAAAATCAAACGTAATGCTATCAAAAAAATTTATCAGTCCTAGAATATATTTTTAAGTCTAGACACACTGTTGAATCCATGGTTTACAAATTGAGCCTAAACAACAATTTTATCGGGCTCACAAGTTTATTTCTTTTCAGCAATTCTTTATTATTATTATTATTATTGTCGTCGTCGTCGTCCATTGAATAGGAGGCTTCCATCCTATTTTAAAAGTATGGACACTCTTTCCTATAACAACTGTCATTAAATAATGGATCGACGGTCCATAAGTAATCTCCTTTTAGGTGTGGTTCATGAACAATTCATCCGAACAAAGAGGTATCTTCCCCATCCCTTCGACTTCGCTTTCTAGTGACTCCGGAATCCGAGAACACCTCCACGATGATCAATCTTGTCTGACGTCGTTGGCGATTCTTTCTTCTTGTTGATCGACCATCGAAGCTCTGCCCATCTTATCTTACGTGTTGCCGATGTTGGGACCTCATTGCCATAGATAAAGACACGGGACCGATGTCGAGGTGTCGTCACTGTAGAGCGAGATGGTGACCGATCTTGATCACAAAAGAGGCATCCCAAATGATCTAGATCGTCGGAATGCAGGTCCACTCTCAATGAGCTATGACACCGGGCCTACCGTCTCGCTTCCACCTCCGACGGATCTTGCTAGGTCCAGGGAGGAGAAGGATGAAGCTGATGACGAGGGACCTCCGACGAGGCAATGATATGGGCGTAAGTGGGCGCAAGTGGAGGAGCCACTCCTTGAGGCAGCCAAGGTACACCTCGTACCGAGGTTGCATCGGGTGCCTCCGGCATCTCCACTCGAAGTCCTCTTCCCATAGCATGACCTCCTCCACCATTGATCGTTGCTCCAGTGCCCGTCGACTACTTCTTACTCATAGAAAACGCTGACCGAACCATCCATCGAACAACGCCTAAAAGGAGCTTGTGCATGGACCGTCCATCGATCATCTAACGGAAGGTGCTAAAGGAGGACCTTCCCTTTAAAGTACATAGAGGCAATGCTATTATTAATAATCTAAAATTTAGATACCGGTACAACGTAAAAGAAAAAAAAACACTCGCGTAAACAATCCTTCGGATTCAAACCTTCCACATTTTTGCAATGCTCCACATTGTCCAACCACTAAAGCAAACACCAACGTAGGCCTATTTACTATTATTATAACATTTATTCACCCATATGGTGACAATGAGGACGTAACGTAGATTAAAGTAAGTCGATCCAACTTATTATGTGCAGTCGATCAGATCAAAACCTACTGTGTGCATTAAAAGTCAGAAAACGCGATGTATACAAATTGTCAACGCATAAATGTCAGCTCGTTCCTTCACAAGTCAAAGTATTTGACCACAAACATGTTTCGGCTTCGTCGAGGTTTTGATTATAATTTATTAAATCCTAACGCTGATTGCACGGCATATTCCGTTTTGAAAGTTAGTGCCCAATAATAATAATAATGTAATAAAAATAACGAGAGATAATTGGAAAATAATAAATTTTGGTAAAATTTTGATAATTCGTCCTACTAAAATTTTAACTCGGAAATCTGAATAAATTTTATTTAGAATAATGTTTTGAGAACAATTTGAGCTAGAATTAAGGATGAGATTGAATAAAAAACAAAATACTAATTAAGAATAAATATTTCAAAGTGACAATTTGACAACGAGGTCACATTTTTAAATTATATTTAAAGTTTAAATTATTTGCAATCTTGGGTAAAAAAATATATGCTATTGTAGTTTATTAATTTTTCACTCAAAGTTAATTGTAATTAACCGTTTGCTAATAATTAAGTGTATATATATATATATATTTATAATTAATAATGATGATGGATAACTCGGTCTACATTTCTCAATTCCGAATAAAAAATAAACAAATTTCTCCAACACCGACAGACTCAAGTAATTATGCTAATTTTTCGCATTTTTTATTTAAGCGAGCGAGGAAAAAAAGAGAAGGCAAAAAGTTAACAAAGCGAACGAGAGGAAGGAGGACGAAGTCACGAAGACTTCTGCTTTCGATCCACTGTCGTCTTCCTCCTCCATTTAGCTCGTCATCCGTCCTCCTCCTCCTCCGCAGCAGCAGCAACAGGAGCTCGGCTTCCATCGGTTCTCCTTGCAATTTCCTGTCGATCGAGGTAAGCTTCGAACCAATCGGCCCTCCCATCGCTGATATCGAGCTCATCGGACCATCTGATATTTGCTAGTTGCTTCTGTTCCGTCGTATTTGCTGGATTTCTGGCCCTTTTAGCGTATATTTGGTGGCAGATGTAGAAAAGAGTTCGTCTTTAGTCGTGACTGGTTTGGATTGTCCTTTAGGTCTTGTTTCAGCTCCCGTTTAGAAGGAAAAGATGATGTCCAGCTGTAGGTGATCAAAGTTGGGGTTTTTAGAATATCCTTGGTTTAGGTTGTTGGAATGATCGTGAATTTGTGATTCTGGAAGGTAAAAGAAGAGTGGATTGCAGCATCCTTCTGACGACACCATCGGGGCACTTCGTTTTCTTTTTGGGTCTGCAAAAAGTAGATTTATGGCTGAAGGTACCAAATTTACGGGGATTATGGGGGGTGGCGGCGGTGGGCATCTCATCGGAAGTAGCTTCTATGACATGGGGTTTTATCGGAAGCTGGATGAGGGGTCCAACATGTCTATTGATAGTGTTGGTAGTCTCCAGACGAGCGATGGTGGTGGGTCTGTTGCCATGTCTCTGGAGAACAGCAGCGTGGGTTCAAACAACAATTCCAGGACCGGAATACTCCATCGTCCTGCGCTTCACCTCTTCCCTGGTGCAAACTTCTCCGTGGGACACAGTGTGCTGCGCGCTGGCAGAGTTTCACATGCGCTGAATGAGGATGCCTTGGCGCAGACCTTGATGGATCCTCAGTACCCAACTGAATCACTTGTGAACTACGACGAGTGGACACTTGACCTGAGAAAGCTAAATATGGGGGTTGCTTTTGCGCAGGGTGCTTTCGGGAAGCTTTATAAAGGTACTTATAATGGAGAAGATGTGGCTATTAAACTTTTGGAGAAACCAGAGAATGATCCCGAGAGGGCACAATTGATGGAGCAACAGTTTGCTCAGGAGGTTATGATGCTGGCAAATCTCAAGCACCCAAACATTGTTAGGTTCATCGGGGCATGCAGAAAACCCATGGTGTGGTGCATAGTGACCGAATATGCAAAAGGTGGATCTGTTCGGCAGTTCCTCACGAAGAGGCACAACCGGTCGGTACCGCTGAAGTTGGCTGTGAAGCAAGCATTGAATATTGCCAAGGGCATGGAGTATGTGCATGGCTTGGGGTTCATACATCGGGATCTCAAATCTGACAACCTACTAATATCTGCTGACAAATCTATTAAGATTGCTGACTTCGGGGTGGCCCGCATTGAAGTGAAGCCTGAGGGCATGACACCAGAGACTGGTACTTATCGTTGGATGGCTCCGTAAGTAAACTATATCACATCCATCAGCTACAAAATTCAGAGTGTACTTCATTTTGTCAAAAGATTCTCCTCATTGTTGGTTGCATTTCCATCTCCTTAGAGCTGCTAACATCTTGACTTGGCTGGATCTCCATGTTGGTGACATGTTCTTTTAGCTTACATTTATGTGGCTCGTATAGTAAAGGTTGCAATCTTTTGAATGATAAATATAAATTTTAGATAAGGATAATAAATTCAAGAATTCATAATTGTCACAATTATGGGTTTAGGACTTAGGATTTAGCATTCCACGCATGCTGCATCCCCTGTGACTGAAAATTTCACCTTCTTTTCCTCTCAAAAAAAAAAACTTCACATTCTTTTCTCTTAATATCATATGAAAGCATCTCAGGCATGGTTAGTGCTGCAACATGATTGCCATGTAAATTGTGTAGATGAACTACCTCATTGTTTTGTGGAAAATATGGTCTAGTAACTGATATGTGCTACATCAAAAAGCTTGATGGTAAAATTGAATGTCAAAGGATTACACTACTTAAACTCTCAAACAATTGATGTCCATATTTAGCAGGAAAAAGGAATACTAATTTAGTCCAATTCTCAAATCTATATCCTTCTATATGCACCATTCCATTTTGCTCTAGAACTTCTAATGCTGCAGCTGATCAACTAGCACTTTTTGGGTATTTTTGGGATGATGGCCCCCCTCCTGGCCTCATCCATATTTAGTACCATGACTCTTTGAGTCTTAGGACTTAATGGCACTTACTTTCCTTTTTAACAATAAAGTAACCTAAACTTCACAGTAAAAAACATTCTTTGTCCAGAATCATCCTCGTGGATTCAACAAAAAAGACTCCAGTATTGTTCATTCTCTTTTTTTCTCCTACCGTCACTCACCTTACTTTTTCCTTGCAGAGAGATGATCCAGCATAGACCTTATAATCAGAAAGTTGATGTGTATAGCTTTGGTATTGTTCTTTGGGAACTTATCACTGGACTGGTTCCATTCCAGAACATGACAGCTGTGCAGGCAGCATTTGCTGTTGTCAACAAGGGGATACGACCAATTATACCACAAGATTGCCTCCCTGCACTTAGTGAGATCATGACACGCTGCTGGGATGCCAACCCTGATGTGCGCCCTTCTTTCTCAGAAGTCGTTAAGATGCTTGAAAATACACAAGCGGACGTTGTTAATACGGTGAGGAAAGCACGCTTCCGTTGCTGCATGCAACCAATGACCGTCGACTAAGCAGAGGAATAATGGGAATAAAGGCGACTAGCAGAGTGTCATATATTCTGGAATGTTAACTTAATAGGCACAAACTTGTTGTGGATTTTGATTGTTTTGTCCTTGCATAAGGTTATAGAATTGTGCTTGCTGTATACTACATGTACCAACTTGTCGGATGTTTTAGTGTGTTTGACATTTGTCTGAATATAATATTTACCTTACTCGTGTACAGGTGCACATAAATTTATTGTTTCGGGTTGTACCTTGCTCGAACTGAAAATTTGCATTTTTTTTTCAAATTTTTGGACGTGTGTAATGTTGCTTTTCGCCAAACGCAATAAATTTTCCATTCTCAATGGATCTGTATAATGCCGTTTATTAACTATCTTTAAACAAATAGCGGGTCCTCCGCAGTATTGAAACCAAACATTTCTTTGATATAAATTTTCAAGCATACACTAGGCCATATGTATCAATATTCATCAGCCAAATGGTCGACTTGCAAGCAACATTACATTCAGAGTTACATTGTATCAAACGTATCTGTCTGCAGGTGAACCGTACAGCAATACATATTAAGTACTAAGAACATGTTCAAACATTGATGATGTTGTTCTTTGGCGTCACGAAAACAGAAAAGTCTGAACATCCAAAATTCCAAATTATAGCATGACAGTCGATGACCTTCCATCCAAATTCAGGGGTGACTAAAGAAGAGAAGGGTAAAGCTTGGCCTGCTGCTGGACCCGCTTTTTGTACTCCTCGCGGTTCTGCATAATCACAATCTAAGAAAGTTCCGCTTCTAAGCATTTCAACACAGAGACGAACCTGGACAAAAAGCCGTGAACCTTCTGCCTGTGCAGCGCTACTCGGATTAGGCTGGTCAAGTAAATCCTGTATCCCAATAAGAATCTGCTTTACAGTAATAGCCGGCCTCCATCCCTGCATGCAAAAAAGATACAATCTCAACCATTTTCGCATATGACAGATAGAGGACTGTTCCTGAGAATAGAACACCTACATAGTCATTCAGAATTGATAAGCAGACTGTTCCAGAAGGGTACACATTTGGATGGAAGAAGCCCGAAGGGAAGCTGCAGCTTGGTGGCTTGCTAGGGTAGTCCTCAGTGAAGTGGAGCGTGAGGGGGAAGTTACCACCTTCCCAGTCAGTCTGCAAGATTGAACTCCCAATTGAAAGTTACAATCCTTTATTGCCTTTGCGAACACAAGAAAGATATGCGCAAGGTAAAAAAAACAATGAAGCCTGACAGCCCAAGTGAACCATTGTATCAGCCTCGATGATTCATCCTGCATATTGATCCTCAAAGCATCTTATTTGATGTTGAGAGTTCTCTTCTTGCTTAACTTTCTATTACATGATTAATAAGTAATCAATTACAACAAGCGCACGATTACATGAAGAGGAACATATATATGTTAATAATGTCTTGAATCCTATAATTAAATCTGTCTGACCTCAAAATACGTCAAAGTAAAATGCGTCCTCGCACTATTGGAGTGTCAATATAAACTCTTTATGGGTCTGAACAGGAAGTTGTGCTTCCTGATTTGTAATCATCTTCTATTTTCATCAAATAAAACTGTCGCTTTAATTTCTTAATTTTTCTTTCGGTGCATAATTTTTCTCGTACAAAAATCCTAACAATATACATATACAAATATATATATATATATATATATATATATATATATATATATATATGTGCACATAATACTGATGCTAGCCAAAACATAGCACCACTAAATGCTTGAGGAAAATAATGGAATATGCACAAGAGAAGCTAAAATGTGGAGTCAAGTGAAATGATCATAGATGGAAGTTTCAACGTGAACTAAGGTGTTGCTAGGAAAGAACTCGACACTTGAATTCACGAACAAGCAAGAGGAACAACTGAAAAAAAATAGTAATGCATAAAGATCTTATTCGCGATCAACACGTGGGATAGAATGCATTGATCGCTGCAATGAAATTATAACGGCACACCAGGCATGACATGAAAGAAAAAAAAAAAGAGAAGAATTGCCAGACACTCCTTACCCCTTCCTTACCGGGGATGGTGCAACGCTACACCATCAGATTTATCGAACCATCCGGCAATGTCTCCGGTCTGGCCACAAAACCCTGACCTCAGAAAGCAAAACAACAAGCCATCAAGCTCGAGATGAATCAAAGGTACTCCTGTCTACTTAACGTAACAGAA
This sequence comes from Pontederia crassipes, assembly GCA_030549335.1. Taxonomy (NCBI): domain Eukaryota; kingdom Viridiplantae; phylum Streptophyta; class Magnoliopsida; order Commelinales; family Pontederiaceae; genus Pontederia; species Pontederia crassipes. The sequence continues at coordinate 1,627,686 of CM060185.1, read as the reverse complement.
AGTAAGAAAGGATAAGAAATCGCATATACAGTGAGCATATGCCATCAAATTAATTGGTTACACACATGGGGGTGATTCTTTCGCCATGCTTTGCGTTCTTCTGCAAGGCGACCGCATGCGATACCGGCTGACATGACTTCCAAATCAACAAAAGTCCCCTGCAGAAATTCAAAATCGCGCACTGTAGGTCATCTTTTTTGTCAAGAAAAAATGGTGCACAGAATTCACATACCAGGAAAACGGATTGTTACTATGCTATCTATGAACGAGTTTAAATCTCATATAAGAAGAATTTAAACGAAATTCTCAGTTAAATATCCAAGGTTCCAGAATCAACACCTTAAACCATTACAGTTAGGGTTTTCATACATACACACACATCTCGGTAAACATGTTTATGATGAAAAGGACGTTGCTTTCTTCTCCACTAAACCAACGGTGTTTTACCACATAAAAAATTTGTTCACCTATTATCCACATGATATCTCTTTTTTTTTTCCCCTTGCTCTTTTTGTTTCACCACTAATCAAAATCCGTAGCCACTTGGCCAAAAGATCGTTCAAATGAATACTCAGACGCGACAAACTACTAAAAATGAACTCTGCAAATCTCACCAAACAAATCAGTAACCTGCTCTGTTATCATCTCCCAAAGAGACCAAAGAAAACATGACGAATTGAGGATCACAAGAAGATACGTCAACGGAAGAACAAGATCAATCTGACAAAACAGAGACAAGAAAGATCAGAAGGAAAAAAATAAAGCACAGAACAAAGAACCTGAATCCGATCACATTACACTAAATGCGCTTTGGACAAGTGAAACCTACGTTACTTTAAACTCTCTGCTGAGTCAAACTCCTGATGTTTCCATGAGTCTCGCTGAAGAAATCAGTAAAGAAGCTTTATTTTTTTTTTCCCTTACCTGCGAGAAACGGAGGTAGAAGAGGAAGCGCAGAGAGGGGGGAGAGAACGTAGAAATCCAAGTCACCCCCTCGCCATTAAATAACTCTGACGGTTTTAATTTGTAGTAGGAATTTTGGAGGCGGGATAATAAATAAGTTTTTATATTAATATTAAATGTTCGAGATCCATGCCTTCGTCGGGTGATCGTCAGATCTGGAACGGACGGGGAGATGCGCAATCGCAAGATCGCGTGGGATGCACGCCCGCTCGTGGCGGGCTCCCAATTTTGACGGGATTGGTTTTTATTAATTTGATTACCTTTTTTTTCTTGCCTTCCTGTGTTTTTTTAAAGTAAATTAGGGAAAGTGTCAAAAAGAGGATATTATAATTTGAGGTTAAGTAGTGTGCATTGTTTATTAATTTGATTCCCCTTTTCACATTCGAAAATTAGGACGTGTTTATCTTTTACTCTCGCTTCATAATAATTTTTTAAAAAAATAGAAAAAAAGTAACAGGAGTATAACGTATTGCAATAGCTCCAACGTCTTATACTGAATACCAAAAGTTGAGTTCTACCTTGCAATTTTACCCTTAAAAAAGGCGTTTAAAAATGATAGAATTTTAAAAAAAAAAACACGTAACTCTTTTAATTTTAACTTTTTCCTATTTTTTTCTCTTTTTTCCAATGATATTACGGGCATTAATGTAATTGGATAAATAAAAGAAAATAATTATTACAGGAAAGTTGATGGGTTAAAGTAAAAAAAAAGTAGTTATAAAAACATTGTCCTATTTTGAAGATAAAAGGAGATAAACAATATGGGAAACGTTAAAATGTTTCTCCATTTTTTAAATTTTTTTCCAACATATATTATATAAAGGTTTAATCTTCTTTCTCCACTTCGACATGAATAATATTAATAACTGTGATAGCTTTGCACTACGAAATAAATTTTAGGGTGCAATTGTGCAATTACTACTGTGATACTACACCATTTTTTTTTCTCTATTTGTGACACTACATCATCTTCAGAGGCAAAGCAACACAATATTATAACTTTTGCTTAATTGAGAATCTGAGAATGGCTGAGATTGACAATAGGTGATTAATCATAAGTATTAAAAGATTATTGAATAAATGTAGTGAATGGACAATAAATAAACAACGTTAATCAACAAAAACAAAATAATAATTGTGCCTTATATTCTTATTATCTTTCACATAACATAATAAACAACTAAAGTTTTATATCTGGTTCCGCCGTTCAGGAATGGAATCTGTCAAACAGATATCAATGAAGATTCAAGGTGTAACGTGAAGCCTCGAAACATCACCCAACAGTGAAACCACAGAAAATGTCAACTGGGGAACAACAAGATAATATGTAATTGAAGTGATTAAAAAGACAAGAGAGGCTGAAGACAGATTCATGTTGCAAATCACTGGGACCATAAAATTGATGTTTAATTCTTGTAGCATAACATATTATTTGGACAGAACATTATTGATTTGTTCTTACATGACTAATTATACTCTCTTCTTTTCTTTCCGATTCATGCATGACTGAAACCTGCAGAGTTTGGAAACGTGATCCAACTTAATTATAAACTTTGATTTGCATGGCCATGTATAACCTTTATGGGATGCTGCTGGTGTCAATTGTCGCCATTTGGGATCGTCGTCTTGACTTGATCCACAGCAGCGAGGAGAGTGTCCCTGAGAAGCCTCCTCAAGATCTTCCCGGAGGATGACTTCGGTATGGAGTCCACGAAGTGCAGCCTTCTCAGTCTCTTGTAGGAGGCGACATTTGACGCCACATAACTCATCATCTCCTGTTCGTCCTCCTTTGCAGACTTCTTCTTCACGACGCAAGCCACCGGGATCTCTCCGGCCTCCTCATCAGGCAATCTGCAGTAAGTACGTAGTATATATATGTTTCTAGTTAGCAGACAAATTAAGGCGTGCGTGCATGCATGCAGGAAAATTGAAGTAAAAGACAGAGAGAATGTGTAAATCTAACGAGAAAACAGCAGCATCGTCTACTGAGGGGTGAGCGAGAAGAATGGCCTCCAACTCTGCTGGAGCTACCTGCAGCAAGATCAACAAATGGGCAGTCATCGGGGGAAAGTTAAATGCATGCAATATTATATATTGAGAAGAAAGGTGGTACATGTATAGGCAAATCATGCCATTTGAGACATCGATTATTATGGTAACTAGGGATGCAACTATATATATACGTACTTGGAATCCTTTGTACTTGATGAGTTCCTTAACCCGGTCAACGATGAACACATCGCCGTCGTCGTCTATGTAGCCGATGTCACCGGTGTGGAGCCACCCCTCTTCATCAATGGTGCGCTCTGTTTCCTCTTTGTTGTTGTAGTAACCTATTTTTTTTTAGTAACTTTGACAGGTCAGTAGGTCGAAGTACATATCATGATCTATTAATCCAGTGCAACAGGACGGACCTAAAGGATAATCTTATATATATATACATTTGATTTGAGATTAAGAGGGAGGTAAGAGTGGCACCTTGCATGACACATTGACTTCTGACGTAGATTTCCCCAGGCGTGTTCTTAGGCAGGGATCGTCCCGTGTTGGCCTCTACAAATTTGACTTCAATGTTTGGGAGGATGAACCCCACCGAGTTCCTCTTCGCATTGCACTGTCCCTTCTTTGGATCTCCATGGGTCAGCGTTATGCAGTTGTGCTCTGTCAGCCCATACGCCTATATATTTTCCACCATATGTTCCATATCACTCGAAAATTTAACAAAGGCGACATGGACAAGAATGTAATGGTTTTCATTTATGATATCATGTCATGATAACAATATCATCATTAAACTGAAATCGAAGCAGACCTAAAGGTTAACAAATATGGTTTATGAATTGAAAGCCCTTGAGTCGATATATACCGAGAAGCTGTTCAGCTATTCTATTTTACCTCCTGAACCAGCACGCCGGGAAACTTCTGCTCGAATGCGGTACGCAACTCCGGCGCCAGCGGCGCCGCCGCCGTCATCACGGACTTGAGCTTGAGCGTGCCGAGGTCGAACTCGTCCGTGACCGGGCTCTTGACCATGGCGAGCATGATGGCCGGCACGATGGGCGCGAAGTGCACCTCGTGAGCGATCAGCGTGTCGAGGAACGAGCGCAGATCGAACCGCTGCATCACCACCACCTTCCCTTTGTTCCGCAGGGTGGAGCAGCATATGCCGGTGATCCCGTAGATGTGGAAGAAGGGCATCAGGCCGAGGGTCGTCATCTCTCCGATCATATCCGGTCCGACGCTGAACAGGGACGAGCAGAGATTGGCCACAAGGTTCCGGTGGGACAGCATTACGCCCTTGGAGGTCCCCGTGGTTCCTGAGGAGTAGGGAAGGGCGCACAGGTCATCTGGAGTTACTTCCTCCTCCGCGCCGGCCGTTGACGGACCTATCCGGTCAGCCGCAAGGAGAAGGTCTTCCCAGCACACGACGCCGTCAATGGGGCCACCTTCTGCTAAGATTTTGGGCACCGATAGATCTTTGATCTATTTGGAAGAAGTATATGCGTTTTCGTATTAGTAAGAATATAGGTATTCTGCATGCATGATCAACCATGACATGAACAGAAAAGAAAAGAGACCAAACAAAACCTTATCGTAGGTCATGTCATTGGCAACGATCATTCTGGCGTCAGAATCCTCCACCTGCTTCCTTATCTCGCCCGGCGTGGCCTGAGGGTTCACCCCGGAGAACACCCCGCCAGCGGCCATGACGCCGAGCGTGACCACGGGGTACACGGCCAAGTTCGGGAGGACCACCACCACGACGTGGCCCTTCCTCAAACCGACGGTCCTCAAGGCCTTGGCGAGGCGGCGCACGTCGCGCACCACCTCGCTGTAAGTGAACTGCTTCCCCGTGGACGCCTCCACCAGAGCCACCTTGTCCGCGTAGGCCTCGGCGCCGTCGAGCACGAACTCGTGCAGCGTGGTGGTCTCCGGGACCGCGACCGACGAGTACTTGCTGCGGAAGATGTGCTGGTCCTCCTCTTTGGTCATGTTCAGGTCCCCCATTCTTGCTTCAGCAGTGCTGGTGCGGACGTTGTTGAGGATTTGAGGTTTGGGGGTACTGGTGCTGATCATATAAGAGGAGGGAAGGCCAAGGCCGACGAGGGCTCGGTGGGGTGCAAGTGAGGAGAAGGATGGAAGTGTTCTTGGTGTGAAGAGGGGGCATTGGTTGGTGATGTTTAGTTGGATCATGATGCCTTGGCTGCCTTGATCACTTCACTTGTGAATTGTTGTGCAAATTTTAGCAAGTGTGTGTAATTGGGATGTGCAAGCATAATTAAGATGAATCCATCTAATTTTCAAGTTTTGCTTTGCTTCTAGAACTTAATTAGTTATGTGCTATGGGTGCATTACATATATAGTTTGTCATGCATATAAAAGCTTGCCTATGCATGCTGATTAATTAACTGCATGTAGTACAAAATCTTCTTGCTAGAATGCTAGTAAACATTGGTGGTCTTTGAAGGCTACATAATAGTTACTGAATATTGAATATATCATATATAGAATAAAAGATTTGGAAGGGATTTGTAAAGAATCATTACTTTTGATGGAACCTTTAAATCATTTTGAGAAACATATTTAAATATGCACGAAGTTTAGAAAAATTAACTAGTTGTCGCTCATCATCCTCGTATTTTAGAATCAAATTCAATATCTATTAACTTTGAATTGGGCGTTGTGTCACTGCATGCACGCGATTTTATTAATTTGTGGCTACTTTAATTGTTGAAAATCCATATAAATAACTAGCATACAAAAGATACAACATTGAAATAATCATTTGGACACCGTGCTTTGATGTCTTACACCGTCGGTCCGTCCATGCAAAAAAAGGGGACTATAAGGATTGGCTAAACATGTGTAAGACTCTTAATCTGGATCGAATCGTTTTATAACATCATAAATATAATATATGATTTCTATTAAACAATTATAATTTGGTAAATTTAACTAATAAAATGAAATAATTAACTTTTTTCAATCGAACAGAAAATAGATATATACACCACGTAATTCGTTCTTCTTCTTCTTTGGCAAGTAGCCACTAAAATTTTGGTCAGAAATAATTTTCACGAGGACAGTTGTTCTAGGATCATCGTTAATTAATTTTGATCAAGAAAATTAACTTTCTTTTTCACTTTTTTTTTCAATTCTGAACATTAAGATATTACAAATATTGTTGAAACAAATTCAAATGCTAAGAATAGCTACTACTGTTACACTTTTTTTTAAAAAAAAAACAAATTCTCAAACAGTACGTTGGCCTCGGATGCACAAGCCAACGATCACGGGCAGACATATCAACACCATGGACACGATCGAAGTCGACGAGCGCGGGGTGTCTAATCCGGCCATGTAGGGATGCTTCAGGAGCATCTCGGCAGTCCATCTCTTCTCCACGTCCACCTCGAAGCACTTGGACAGGAAGTCTCTCCCCACGGCCGACATGCGTTTCGGCATCATCGGCTGCGCGAGGCCTTTGCCGATGTAGAGCAAGAAATCTTTGAAGCGCATCTTATCCAGATACGCTCGCGCCGGCTTGCCCGTCAACATCTCGGCCAGGGTGCATCCCAGGGCATATACGTCGCCGGAGGGTCCGTACTCGTTCCGGGCTATGCACTCCGGCGCCATGTAGTAGGCCGTGCCCCGGAACGAATTATCGAGGTTCTTCTCCGACGACCGCAGGGCGATGCCGAAATCGATGATCTTCACATCGTCCCTGCTCCACAGCAGAACGTTATCCGGCTTGATGTCGCAATGCGCCACTCCGCGGCTGTGGATGTGGACGAGGCCTCGCAGCATCGACCTGACGAGCCGCCGAACGGGGAGCTCGTCCATGGGGCGGAGCTTGAGGTAGCTGCCAAGGCTTCCTTTGGGCGCGTACTCGAGGAAGATATTGTAGGTCTCCCCCAGGCCCTCGTCGGCGGCGGTCACGTCGCCGTAGCAGCGGATGACCTGAGGGCAGCCAGCAAGATGGTCCAAAAGCTCCTTCTCCCGCCTCAGCTCGATCGAACAGCTCCCTTCCGCCGACTTGACGGCCACCGGCATCCTGGAGCGTCCGTCGTTCAAGAAGCCTAAGCTAACGACGCCGAATCCGCCGCTGCCCAAGAGCTCTCCTTTCTCCCACAGGAACGATCGCTCACCCTCGCCGGAATCCATGAAGAAGACGATCCAAGTGCCACGATGATATCGATGGTGCAAGAAGAAAGAGATCCCGGCGATATATCTGTGCAGACGACGTCCCGTGTGGATCACTCGCTAGCTAGTAATTAAAGATCGACTGCATGCATGCGACTGGCCTCAGGTGCTTATATATAAACAAACATGTGTTAAGATCCGGCCGAGTCATGATCGGAATATAACATGTATACATGTTAATTTAGTGACACTGTTTCGAGGTCAAATTACAATACGACTAGGAACACAAACGCGCTTCGCGCGATTTACATTATTCATAATAATTAGATATTTTTATTATTTATATGTGTAAAATATAATTCTAAAATAAAATATTAAGTTAGTTTATCAATTTTTTTAGATATTTTTATAATGCATATTAAAAATATTTTGAATATTTATAACTTTTTATTATGTAGTCTCATTTAAATTTATAATAAGTATTTATTGAAATACATTAATATTAAATAATATTAATTTAGTTCAACTCTCAGCAGCATATTTGTACACTATAATTTTAAATAATTTTTTATTCTTATTTTTCATTCAAGGAAATCCTCCTCCGCATGGACGCGAAGGAAAACCTCGTTGGGAAAAATCCTTTCCTAATAGGAGAGGATGAAAAAACCCCTTTATGAGTCATATGTCCAAATACAAGTGTTTATTTGCTGGTTTAATTTAAATCACATTACAACATCAACTATGTTTTAAATTAAAGAAAATATGCATGGAGTATGTTCATAATCATTTGTCAATAGTTTCATTGGTTGACCCGTCACTTCAAGATGTAAATTTGCATGGTGATAGCCAATTTCAACAACCTGTATAATACATATAAATTTTAAGATTATCATTTTCACAAAGAAATGTGCGTGAAAAAATAAACTAATTAAATGTTTGAGATGGTTACCTAGCCAATATTCAAAACAATAAAATGGTCACCATGTGTGATTGTAATGGGAGATATTCATAATATCTTGAAACTCATAGAATGCAATATGAGAAATACCCGAAACATTGATTGTAAGATATTATTAATAATATAATGTGTAAAAATATCAACAATAGAATTAATTGGACTAATAACATGATAAAAACTACTTTCCTCATAGAAATAGGTAAGGTATGGAATTATACATGTAAAAAGTCATTGAATAGATTTTGTTCTCATATATAAAATAAAATTATATACAAAATGTGGTAAAACTTTTGTTAAACATGAATATTTTTTAGAATAAACATGGAATAATTAATCACTCATTAAAAGATGTAATTGTGCTTTATCAAAATTGATACTGTGTTATTTTATTGTATGACATGAATGATTAATTCATAAAAGTTATTAATGCGACTTTTTACATAAAAAAAGTTTAAGTAATTCAAAATAGTAAAGAAGTAAAATATATTGTAGATATTTCCCAATTACAATAATAAATATAAATAGTATTGTATAAGTAAGCATTCACACTATTATTATATATTATTAAATAAATAAAATGGTATAAATCAATTTTGGTTATCAAATAATTGTTCTATCACGTGGAAAAAATGATAAAACGTGAGTGAAATTGTGACTCAACAAAATAAATACTCTAAAACTTGATTGAGACTTATGCCACTGAATGGCACAAATGATTAAATAACAAAGATATTAATGCATATCTTTTTATGTTTAGAAAGTTAAAGTTTATATTATACAACATATAGAAAATTTATTTGCACCTTACATTCGAATTCATTATATCTAATTTCAAATTATATTAATAAAATATAAATGAAAATTGTATAGATTAATCATTCATTCATTCTATATGGTAAAATGCAATGTTAATATAACAATTATTCATTCATATGCAAAAAAAAAAGATGAATAATATCGTTGAAATTGTGACTTACCAAAACCAATACTCCAAAAATTACTTCACATCCATGCCACTTGATTGGTTGTCTTAGCTGAAATTAACAATTGAAAAATGTAATGTTGCAAGTATATAATCAATTGTATTCTTTAGTAAAGTAAAAAGATAAATAAATAAAAGCTAACTTTATTTACCTTGATGTAAGGGCTGATATTAATACATCCTGAAAAATCTCTTTATAGACAACATTTTTTACTACTTGTGGAACTTTTGCTTCATCGTCTATATTTAAAATGCACAATCATTCTTTTCTTGTAACACGAGAAATAGCTAGATATAATTAGCTATGCGTGAAAACCTCTTTAAGGAGAAATAGTCCGACACGTTCAAAAGATTATCCTTGACTTTTGTTAATTGTCATGGCAAAATATGGGAGTATAGGAAGTTGTCGCCTCTTCAATTTGAATGGCCACTTTGATTCATTTGGTGACATGATGATTCTTGGAATTGTAACTTTAGTTCCAATATGTGTGCCCGAGATTATATTTGCACTCACTAACCATTTGCCTAAATGAGTGATTATTAATCTTGTGCCATTGCATAATCCTTCTGTTTGATTAAGATTTCTTAGAAGCATGGACACCCTCTTTCAAACGTATATCATGGTTAGGAACACTAGCAAATTTCAAACTATTGAGAAATTCTATTGGATACAATATATCTTCATCATTTGTGTTGATACTTGCTTTACAAACGCTGTCAAAATTGAAATACACTCTGCCCTCTCCAGGTATTAAATTCATCATTATTTCATTCAACTCATGAACCATTCCATTCTTTGGTGTAAGAATAGCTCTTTCCTTCAAATATGTAGGATCCTTGTAGTTGCTTAAAAGTGAATGATACACTTCTTCAATGATGCTCTGCATTGGATCTCCAATTGGTTTGAGACAAATATTATGAGGAAGACGAATGAGTTCTTTAGTTGGATCATCGTATAAAGTTCCTTCTCCTATTTGAAGCATCCATTTATCGAACGAAGCAATTTCATCGACCTCTTCCTCTGTAATTCTTCTTTGTCGAAGCCTCATATTTTCCATAAGCTCATAGACAATAAAATGTGGCCAAAGATAAGAAGAATTAAGTGAAGCATTAACAATATCAACTCGTCCACCTTTAAGTATAACATGGAGTATTTGACGAAAATCACCACCACAAATAATTGTAAGACCTCCAAATGGATGATTATTACTATTGTCATATCTAGTTTTAAGAATATCTTTTAAAGACTTATCCAAAGCTTTAAAACAATATTTGTTTGCTATTGGAGCATCATCCCAAATAATCAACGAAGTTTTGCATAGAAGTTCGGCCAATTGTGCTCCAAATCGAATTTCACAAGTGGATTCTGAAGTAACATTTAAAGGAATATGAAATCTAGAATGTGTTGTCATACCATTAGGGAATAACAAAATTGCTATATCAGAAGTAGCAATAGGCAAAACTATCTTTGATTGAGATCTAAGCTTTGATATCATTGTTTTCCATAAAAAGGTTTTGCCAATTCCTCCATGACCATTAATGAAAAATAATTTACCTTCTTCATTGTCAACAGATTGAAGTATTGCATCATAAGCAATTCTTTGATCATTATTCAAAGATGTGAATAACTCTTGATGTACTGCATCTAAAATATTCTTATAATAATCAAGCTCTTCATGTACCAACCGATTTCTTGAATCTCTTAAGAAAGAAGCATCATGAAGTGGCATTTCAGGTATATCCTTCAAACTTTTACCCAATTTTGAAAATATGCTTTCTATTTCAAACAATGTATAAGCCTCAATTTGCTCTTCACTTAATTGTAAATGCTCATATTCGAACTTTTTTTTTCAAAGAACAAATATCTTCTGATAAAATAGAATAGTTCAATTTCCAAAGTTGATATGGATCACCTACTTCACAATTCATGAGTATTGTAACAAACAAATTTCTAATTTCTTTACCTGTTGCCCACAAAGATGCTTCATTAAAAGATGCTTCATTAAGACAATCATTCCATTCTTTGTCATCATCTAGCAAGCCCAATGCATAACACGCAGCTTTGAATGTAAGATATCTGGCTCCATCGATTGTTCTAATATTTTCATATGAAATGCTTCCCTTCACAATATTAAGTAACATTCTCAAATAAAATCTCTCTCCACTTGAAGGATGTGCAAAATAGACTCTACCTATGCATTTACCATTTTTTCTTCTAGTCCAAATTTTATCTTTTGCATTCCACACCCAATGCATGGGAAAATCAGAATATGTCAACTTTTGTGCATCATGATGTAACTTATTCGTTTCAAACCATTCCGTAAATTTTGTTTTCTCAATGTCGGGCCAATTTAACACATTTTCAATTGAGGAGGTACCTAAGTGCATGCTATTTGCGGATGATATAGTACTTTTAGCGGATTCAAGAGAAGAAATTAATATAAAATTGGAAATATGGAGAAATACGTTAGAGTCAAAGGATTTTTATTTAAGTAGGAATAAAACAGAATATATGCATAGCAATTTCACAAATAAACAACTTAGAGACGATTTGAAAGTTAAACTAAGGGAGGATATAATTCCTCAAGTGACAAAGTTTAAATATTTAGGATCAATTGTAAAACAAGATGCTGAGATTAATGACGATGTTAATCATAGAATTCAAGCTGGTTGATGTAAGTGGAGGAAAGTCATTGGAGTTCTTTGTGATAGAAAAGTACCAATAAAGTTAAAGGAAAATTCTATCGTACTGCTATAAGACCGGCAGTGTTATATGATAGTGAATGTTGGGCTATGAAGGGACAATATGAACATAAAGTGGGGGTAGCCGAAATGAGGATGTTGAAATGGATGTGTGGTCATACAAGATTAGATAAGATTAGGAATGATCATATACGTGAACGAGTCGGAGTGGCTCCTATTAGTGAGAAAATGGTAGAGAATCGTTTGAGATGGTTTGGTCATGTTCAAAGAAGATCATTAGATGCATAAGAGTAGATCAAATAATCTGAAGTCCGATTAAAAGAGGGAGAGGGAGGCCAAGGCGGATACTTGGCGAACTAATAGAGCGATCTACTGGTGAATAATATACCGAAAGGTTTGGTTACTAATAGAGCGAAATGACGTCGTATGATCCATGTAGCCGACCCCACCTAATGGGATAAGGTTTTATTGTTGTTGTTGTTGGGTGGAAAAACAATAATATATGTGCATGTGTGCATGTGGTAGACCCCTTTTTTGAAATTCAATCGTTTACGAACCTATACCAAAGCATATAAAGTGTTAAAGTTAATAAAATAAAAGTGACTATAATGATATTATGAAGTCAAATCAAAATTTTAAAAAAACAAATATATAAAAATACTCACATGCAATTACTTTTTCGAAAGGTTGTTCTTTCTTCAAATCTTGCATTAGTTACAACAACTTTATTTGAAAGGCTCTGTAAATGATGTCAACTCGTCTATCATCATCCTTTTGATCAATCAAATGTATCATATAGTTAACTTATGGCCACTTGGAATTGCAAGTAAAAGTAATGAATATATCGGGATACCCAGCCCATCGACAAATAGCCATGGCATCTTGATAATTTTGTACTATGTACCTTGGTCCTCCAGTGTGAGATAATGGTAATATTATAGCTTTGCCAATCTTTGAACAATCAGAATCACCACGATGAACTGTGCCCATCAATCCAGTAAAAAGATCTGCTCTAAGTTTTGATTGATTATGTCGAATCCATTTAAATCGTTCTTCTTCAATTGCCAATATAACAATCAAGTATATATTGCTCGAAAAGTCTACCTGATTGAAGAATTGTCTTGCCTTCATTTAATCTTTGTTGAATTCTAAAATAGTAGTATTGTCTCATTGTTAGTTTCTCCCTTTTGTAAGAGCTACCAAATTTTTGACACAAAGATATGCCTAATCTATATCCATCTTCACCATAAGGATGTATTAATGGATATGTCATTGACATAAATCTTGTGTGCAAATCTGAGATTCATTGGAGACCCTTTGTTTTATGCTCAACTATTATATCCCTTTCAAAATTTGCATCATCTATATCACCAACAATTAAAGCAGTAATTTGAGGAGCTATGGGCAAATTGACCATCTTTTGTTCTATTGATGCAAAGGCGTAATCAAAAAAGTAATTCTGGATATTTTGTGTATCGATCTTTTGCCATTCGAAAAGATTTAACCAAAATATTATTGTCATCTAACATTTTAGATAAATCTTTAACAATTTGCGGGTCAATATCATGTTGTGCAAATTTTTTTTGAACTGATGATATCCTATTTTCAACTTCATGATCAGTATCATATATATAAAGCTGAGCAAAATTTGGTCTTTTTCCAACATCAGGTAACAAAGAACAAATATGGTGATAATATTGTCCAGACATTCTAAATACAAAAAGTCCCGATCCTTGATTTTGTGAAGTATCAATTTTTCCTCTCATTGAAGTTAAGGCAAACATAAAATTATATGTTCGTATATGTCTTCGAAACTTAACACCTTTACTTCCATAATCTTGACTCATAAGATATTTTAACAATGGAGAAGGATCTTTAAATAAAAGCAACTGCACACGACCTTCCAAACAACAAAATGATAACTTAGGATTTTGTACCTTTTAGTTTTTAATGTTCTTTCTTCGTACCACAAAAGAGCACCGCTATATTGGTATGTGTATGTGGGGGAGCCAAAATCCCAAACTTTTGTAAAATGATCTGTGAAATATAAAGAGTAATATCAAATAAATATATATATATTGTAAAAATGAAAATGAAATTTTGTTCTTAAAAGTATAATGAAGCACCTGATTCCTGATTTATTTGATCTTCCCTTTGGAAGTTTTTCACTTTTTTCTTAAGAAGATTGTCCTTTATAGCACCCTTTAATAAGATGGTAATATTAAATAATTTATATTATTTTCACAAAAAAATATTGTTATTTTAATTGAGAAAACTATATTATTTTTAGAAATAAAAAAAATATGCAGTCCAAATGTTGACATTAGACTACAAACTACTTTACCTTATTCGTGATGTAATTGAATTTCCCTTGACATATTTTGCATAGTGTTCAAAGAAGATTGGACTTTTTCATGTCCTACTTTTGGGAAGAAAAAACACAATGTGAGTATATATGTCATCAAGCACATCATTAATACTACAATAATTATCAATATACATACCTGCTAAAATAGTTTCTTCACTTCCTCTTATCAGAAGGTGTCTATTTGCTAAATCATTCTCCGCATAGATAAAATTTTCATTCTCACCATATGTTTGAGTAGCATATTCACCTAATGGAAATCAATTAAGGCAAAATAATTGATAAACTAATAAAATATTTATCCAATTGATCAAAAAAAGTAGTAAAGAAAAATTGATAGATGATTTTTTTTAATATATGAACCAACTATCATAATAACATGATAGTTGAACAAAAGTAATATTATTATATAATATTTTGTTACTTAAATTTTATGTTTTTCACCTGTGATGAGATAAGTAATAATTTTATATTTTTTTCAAAATGGAACTTGTGAATCAATAATCATTCATTTAAGTGAAAAATATTAATATATGAGTCTTACGACTAATATTACCATAAACGGTTGTTTGATACTAAAACTTATATTTTCCTTTTTAGCATATGTTTTAGGCACACCATTAAAAAGTTAATATAAATACAATAATAATAATGAGAAAAAGAACTTGCATACCATCATTTGTCTGGATTCTACGTTGTTTTCGTTGATAATTGAGTTTAATTGAGTGATTGAACCACCTTATTATTGTAGAACCAACAAACATAGTTTATTTGGATCATTCTCATGTTTCTTTTGTATCCTTGCAATTTTTCGCTTTAATTTAGCCAAAGAACACTTTTCTGCCTTCAAAAGTAACATGTCATTCATGTTTACACCATGCCCAGAGGTTTGAACATATCTTTGTAATTTTATGTTAATAAATCTTTCTCGCCGGCATACACTTGTGACTTCTCTGACGAACAATGCACTGTCTAGTTCAATATTCTCATCCAAATATTTTTTTATCGATTGGTAGACTGCATTCATTGCACTGATCAAAGCATAACTTGTAAGGAGTAATGAACATAAATATATACTATAACATGATAGAATAACAACACAATTTATAAAATTGTTATTTTTCGTACCAGAGAAGATATGACTGTTTAAAAGTCAGTAAAAAATAGACGAAGAACAAATGTAATTAAATTAAGTCAATTATTAAAATAACTTAATTAAAAAATGTGAATAATCCACAATTTATTATTATGATAAAATTATTTTTTATTGAAGTCCTGCCATTTTTAATTTAATAAGGTATATTCTCTTATATGTACTTTATCACTCATAAATTATCTATCTAGAGAGTGGACACAGAGTTTTGTATATTCTCTGACAATAAAAGTATCATTATGTCATGTAATTATTTTTTTTCCTCACTTGTTTGTTTGTCTTTTTTCCCCTCTTTTTTTTGTCCTTTTTCTTTATTTTTTGTTGATATGTTGAGATTCAAAGATTAATATGTTGCATATACACCCATACAAGATAATGAAAATATAAACTGTGTAAATGTTCTCCAGATTAATGACATAACAAATTTGAAGACATGACCTATATGTGATAAACTAACTAAAATTCATTGACCTATATGTAATAATCTAACTAAATTCAATGCAAGGCTGTTCATTATTCTTAGTTTGATCGACAGAAAGATAAATAGAATAGTGCAAAAATGTGGATTTAGGAAAAGGATGAGGAAAAACTAACATGTAATTGAAGAAACCCAAAACCTTGTCGCATCCAAACGTTTGTAGTTCTGATTTTTGAGATGCCAAAATAATAACTCCAACGAAGAAAGCCAGAAGAGGGAGATCAAGTAAACAGGAGAAAGAGAGGAAAGAGAGAAGGTCGATTTAAAAAAAAGAAAAGAGAGAAGGAAAATAAAGGAAACAATCCTACAAATAAGTAAAGACAGGATGTGAACATGTGATGAAGGAAATGAAGCAGAGAATAAATGCTAATATAATTTTAAAATAATATATCAATAAATGATGGTGTGCCTCCGATATTGATTTGATTTCGCATCTCCAGCCATATTCCTTGGCCCTAATTTCGAGCAAGGGGCTAGGGATCCTCAATATAGCTGGGGATCCTCAATCTTGTCCCTTGCTTTTGAATTTGTACCAAGAAGGATAGCCTATGATTTTATAACGTTAGAGACTTTTTATGTCCTGGCCTTTTACAGACAGTACTCACATGTCACTGAATAACCTCTTTTTGGCTTTTTAAAAATTCCATATTTCACTCCTTCTAATGCTAACTGATCTGTTTTAGAATGAACTTTTTTGTGTCATTCTTTGTTCCTCCTCAACCAGCAAAGAATATGATTGATTTATAGAAGGCAATGGAACCGTCAATAAAATCTTTGACTCCTAACATGACATAAATCTTCATTTAAGCCCATTAGAAAATGATATAATTGTTTTCGTGAAAATTTTTCAACTTACTTTTTGACTCATATGAAATTTGGTAACTGTGGAGCCATAACACTTAATTCATCCCAGATAACTGACAGCCCTCCTTGTTTCAGATTATAAATTTCACTTTCTAGTGAATAAATCTTTAGTTAACCTTGCCACATCTATGAGATTAAAGCTAAATTATGACACATATTGCACTTCAAACAACTTAATGCCTGACATTAATATAATAGTTCCTGTATGAGTGGCCGTAGAGTTGCTATTGTTTGTCAGAATAGAATAGAATAGAATAAGAGCTTATTCTGCTTTAACCCATGAATCAAACATTATTCGTAGCTGTCCATGAACTATGAATAATAGTTGAACCCTGACTAAATCTTGTGGAACTCTCTTGGTTCTACAGTTTAAAGATGATGACTGGCTAGATTATGCTGGTATTATTGAATAAAACAACATTTTTAAGTGCACTAATGAGTGAAATTTTTACATGCTCCCACTCGTGAAGTTTATTTGTGTAAGCTTTTCTTCGTTTTATATACATATGTATTGGACCTATGACATTTGATATAAAGTCCACTGAATCTGGTGTCTTTGGGTTAGTTAAGGCAAGTTTGGTTAAATTAATTGTGATATGTTGTGCAGCAGTTGCAAATGTTATGAGTTTTAACTATTTAAGTTGTCTCTCATATAGAATCTTTCATCTTAAATATGTTTATCTTGTACATCTATAGAAGTTTGCCTTGATCCATGAAAGCTTGAACTTCGATTTTAAGTCAAGAGTGACATAAAAAAATCACCGTGACGGTTCTATGAACTTCATGCATAGGGATGAGGAGGTAGTGTTTGTTGATTCTGTTCTTTTGTCTTCGAAATGTTTTGTTCCAAAAACACCTCTTAAGAAATGCCAGTTTTTGGAGAGAGATACCCATAGTTATATAAAAATGCCTAAACATAGAAGTAAAAAAATAACACAACAAATATTTTGTAAGAAATATCAAAACAATCAGATTCCATTAAGTCCAAAATACATGAGAAAAGCATTTTATTGGCTGTGGTAACATCGTCATTAATTCTAAACACAATTAAATTTGATAAAATGACTATTCATGTTGTCTACTCGTCAACAGAAACTATCACATTCATCTTCCTTTTTTTCCTATGTTGATTCATTGATCCTTGTTCATAAGATTCGACAGAATTTTATGCTGGCTGTCGGGGCCTAACACAACCATCCTCCTTTATCCGGGCTTGGGACCGGCTATAAAATATAGGCGGAGTTTATATACCGAAAGGTTTGATTACTAATAGAGCGAAATGACGTCGTATGATCCATGTAGCCGACCTCACCTAGTGGGATAAGGCTTTGTTGTTGTTATTGTTGTTGATTCATTGATCCTCCATTTGTGTCCTCCTGGTAATACATAATGAGGGCATTCACAATATTCTAATAAATATTAAAACAAAAAACAAATGACAATGACTAAAATATTAAATGTGATACCTTTATTATTTTATCAGACGCTTCAGGTTGATCACTCACATCATTGTCATATTCTTTCACAAATTTATCCTGAAATCACAAATAACAATCCCTATGAATAACATTCAACTCTTAAACAACTAATCAATAAATTAAAGTATACAACTACTATTTAAATGGAATATGTCACTGATCATCCCCGTTGAACAAAAAATATAGAACTAAAATCATAATAATACCTTTTCACTTGCCTTGATCATATGTTTGTCTCCCATTTTTCATTTACCACAAAGACTTTAACGATTGTAAAATTGGCATGCCCCTCTTTTAAATTATAATCATTCAGTTTTAGCTTGAAAATAAATTCTTGCTCACCAAGTGCCTTGATTTGAGCAGGGATGGTATTGTTATTGATCAATGATTGATTCATAAACTTGTGGGCAGATGAATCCAAAAGCTTTTCGGCTTCAAGATTGAACATAACAAAGTTTGTCTCTCCTGTCTTGTCACTAACTTTTAAATGTATCTTATACCTGTTGTTGAAAGAGACAATGTAGATTAAATAAAATCATCTTTGTAAAAAAAATGATAATAAGGTCATAGCAAATATGATATTACCTCACAAGAGGGTATTTGCACTCTTTATCGCATGATTTGTAAAGATGAATGCCATTTATGGGGACGACCTTCTTATTACATAAATTACATGAAACATAGTACCATCCCCAGTAGTCATCAATTTCAACTATCTCTGCCTTAACAGTTATTACATGCTCTTGAAAAAAATGAGAATTCGCTAAAAAATTATCACAAAACAAAGACAACATATGTTAAAAAAAGCACATACCTTGACATCTTCAGGCCATTCAGCTTCCGACAGTTCTTTGATGGCATTCGATTCAAAAACACCTCTTCTTCAAGTGGTAGGTTATTAGACTGTTTAGCTTCAATAACTTCAATTGTAGTTGAAGTTTTAGGAAAATTTTCGACCAAAGATTTTATATTATCAATTTTCAAATTGACATATATCTTCGAAGCAGTAGTAGAAGAAAATGTCACTTCACCTAAAAGGGGAAAATATCAAATTATGTGACATTTTTTAAAATAATAGTAAAATATTAAAATCAAGAAAGACATGTATTATGTTACCTCGAAATGTTTTCACTAATACTGAGGTAACTATCTCATGCAAGGGCCGTTTTCCTTCTTATATAGATTTGGTACGAAGTTATCGCTCAACTCTCCCCATAAAGTTATTTTCGTCGGAAGAGAACTGCACAAAGAAATCTATGAATGAAATGAGGTGGAAAAAAGAATTGGACAACTTAATGAGAAGCATTAAAAGAATATAATATTGACAAGAATTATATATATAGATTTTGCATGCAAAAGAATGTTATGTACATAAATGTTAAAACTTTTCAATTAATGCGTACCATGTATAATATTCTTAAAACGTGACATTTATAGCATTTACAATTAATGTGTGGCATTTATAACATTCTTAAAAAAAATAAGATGTAAAAATTCTAAAAAATACAGAAAAAATAAATAAGAATGCTGAACAAAGAAGCAATATAGACTATTCACAAAATTACCACTAAATCCTTTGAATTATATATATATATATATATATATATTGCATGCAAAAGAATGTTATGTACATAAATGTTAAAACTTTTCAATTAATGCGTGCCATGTATAATATTCTTAAAACGTGCCATTTATAACATTTACAATTAATGCATGCCATTTATAATATTCTTAAAAAAAATAAGATGTAAAAATTCTAAAAAACCCAAAAAAAAGATAAATAGAAATGCTGAACAAAGAAGCAATGTACACTATTCACAAAAACTGTCACTGAATCCTCTGAATTATATATATATAACATTTACAATTAATTTATGCTATTTATAACATTCTTAAAAAAATATGTAAAAATTCTAAAAAACCCAGAAAAAAGATAAATAGGAATGCTGAACAAATAAACAATATAAACTATTCACAAAACTGCCACTGAATTCTCTGAATTATATATATATATATATATATATATATATATATATAAATAGATTTTGCATGCAAAAGAATGTTATGTACATAAATATTAAAACTTTTCAATTAATGCGTGTCATGTATAATATTCTTAAAACGTGCCATTTATAATATTTATAATTAATGTGTGCCATTTATAATATTCTTAAAAAATAAGATGTAAAAAATCTAAAAAACCCAGAAAAAAGATAAATAAGAATGCTGAACAAAGAAGCAATGTAGACTATTCACAAAACTGTCACTGAATCCTCTGAATTATATATATATATATATATAGATTTTGCATGCAAAAGAATGTTATGTACATAAATGTTAAAACTTTTCAATTAATGTGTGACATGTATAATATTCTTAAAACGTGTCATTTATAACATTTACAATTAATGTGTGCCATTTATGACATTCTTAAAAAAATAAGATGTAAAAATTCTAAAAAAACTCAGAAAAAAGATAAATAAGAATGCTGAACAAAGAAGTAATGTAGAATATTCACAAAATTGCCACTGAATCCTCTGAATTATATATATATATATATTTATAACATTCTTAAAAAAATAAGATGTAAAAATTCTAAAAAAACTCAGAAAAAGATAAATAGAAATGCTGAATAAAAAAGCAATGTAGACTATTTACAAAACTGCCACTGAATCATCTGAATTATGTATATATATATATATATATATATATATATTATAGGATTTAATGAGCGTGTGAAGCGGCTTTAGACATACTTATGTTTATTTTTTTCGATATTTTTCTTCATTGATAGTTTAGAGGGCCACTGGATATAATAAATATATGATTCAAATCATTAACAATAATTTTTTTTCATTATTTTTAAATTTTGACGAACTTCTGCAATTATTATCCGTCATAATGGATATAAGTATTTTATATAACTTCTAATCTTATAAAACTATTTTTTGTTATCATGATCATTTAAGCTATTAATAAAGAAATATATCAGAAAAAATAAAGAAAAATATGTCTAAGGTCGCTTCACACACGTTTCACACGGTCATTTTTCCCTATATAAATGGGTACAATGTATATGTGAAGCGACTGGTACTCTGCATCGTGTGAAGCGACTTGAAGACCATCCGATCTCAATCCTACGGTGGAGATGGAGGCGCTCGTCCAGATCGCATCCCACGGCTGCGGATGATCTTGTGAGATTTTGCTAATGCTTTCCCTTTTCACTTTACCCGTGTTATTTTCCCTCCCGATCATTTGTTTCCCCCCTTTCTCTCTCGCTATCTCACGAAGGTGGACGCCGATTTGGATCCGGCTATTTTTTTGACGAGCGCAAGTTTTCTCCGACTGCAGATTTGCGACCAAAAGTTCCACGCGACCGGCAATTCTGGGCGATTGAGGGTTCCGGGCGCAGGGGCGGCGATCGGCGATCTCCATCCCCTTTCAACTACGACCATCGCACAGTCCTCCGGCGAACCTAAGTAGCTCCCGATCTCTCTCTCGCTCTCCCCACCACACACACACTCTCTCACTCTCTCTCTCTCTCACTCACTCACTCTCATTCTATCTTCCTCTATCTCGCTCCCGGTGCAGATCGGCGACTGGCGGCTCTACCTCTGCAAAGCCACGATCGGCGGCTCCAGTCGTTTGCAACCTTCCCTAGTGAGCTTGACTGCAATAGGTGAGATGATCCCGACCCCTCTCCCTCTCTCTCTCTCTCTCTCACTCACTCACTCATTTTCGTACCCTCCATTTCTCTCTGTGTGGGGAATTCTAAATGTTGCCGCAATCAAAGCCCCTGGCTTTGGTGAGAGGAAAGCTCTTCTTCAAGATATTCTATTGTGACAGGTAACACGTGTGTTGTTCTACTTCTTCCCAGACAGGTTTGACAAGGTTTTGCACGCTGATTAATTTGTAGTTGTCATTTTCCATGACCATAACTTAATACCATATGGGGAAAACTGCAAGTTTTTCATCAGATGATCAAATAGCTATTTTTTGGCACTTCATTCAAGATTGTTAACTCACAGTCTATCTAAATTAATTAGATTTATGCAATACACAATCCCAATGGCATGTTTTATAAAATAATGAAAAACCAATTGTAGCCACATTTATGGAACAACTCTTCGTGTTGCTTGGACCACAAGGATGTTGAAGTTGTTAGATATATGTTGGGTTATAATCTTCCATTGCAGAAATCCTTTACTTGTTCTTTTTTTTAACAAATCCATTGCTCATCTTTGTGGGTTCCATATGTATCTAGGTTGCTTGGAATATTCGCTTTCCTAATTGTATATGTTCATCCTGGGGTTTGATCTATTTTTTTGCTTTTAGTCAATTCGCCTCATTGTTTATGTTAAAATTTGGCTTGAGTTGGATATGTTGAAGGTTGTCTTATATGTGGGGGTGGGTGCAAAATTCTTGCATGTCATTAGTCATGGAAAAAAGTTGGAACGTCTCACATTTCCAGAACGAAGAGGGAGTCCCAATTGACATATATTATGTAGTTCATGCTTTCGTCATGGATATATTCTTTATTTTCCATTATCATGAATTTTTGTTTAAATTTCTTTATGTTATATGGCATCTTGTACTAACATACATTTTAAATTTTTGTTTAAACTTCATGTTGCAGTATGTAAATAGTACGCAAAGGTAGTCAAGATAGCACAAGTAATGTTATATAGAGGATGAGGATGCTCAAGAGGAAGCGCCGAAAGATGAGACAGAGATCTAAGTAGGAGTTATGGTTACTCAACGCTGTGGTTTTGAGTCTTTATTATTTTTCTATGTGAGCTGTGGATTTTGTATTAAATGGGCAGGGTGATGAAGAACTTCCTCCATAAAGGACATTTTGTATTAAGAGCCAGATTGCTCATTGACATAGTATTTCAGCTGACATTTTTTTTTATGAATGCTTGTGCTGAATGGTGATTGATTAGTGTATCATTACATTTGTAAAACCCATTGTTAATCTAGAAGGTTTATAATCAACATGCTTCTGCTGCTCATAGCCATGTATTTAGGTAGTTCTAACCTCATGGCTACTTTGATGATGTGTTGTATCCTCATTCTCAAGCACAATCTCAACAATACTACCATCTGTATGATAGAAATGTGATTTTCTAATACAATTGTAATCTTTCACTTGTTGCATGTAGTATGACCGCACTTTGCTGTTGGCTACTGGAGGGGTGCTATCAATAATTCCATCTATACGAGATATCTCATGCTTTGTTGTTGTTGCACTAGGAGATTAACTTGGAGTAGTTCCGCAGAGCTTTAATTTCATCTCCTTGTTCATAAACAACTATATATGGCTCATATAAAATGTTGGTGCAAGCTTGCGAACACGATGTTGAGCTCTTTTAGTAGGTACATTGCTTCCAAAGAAAACATTTTGCCTTAGTAAAGATTTGAGATATGTTTTCTTCAATATTTCAACTTTTCCTTCATAAGCCTTTCTATAAAAAAACGTTGTCATTTGATAAAAAATTTTCTTTGTTTCGGTCAAGTAAAATTAGTTTCAATATGCTTACGAAATATTCTTTTTCAGTTTAGAAGGTTTGCAAGCATAGTAAAAATAAAAAGAAGAAAGTGCACGCGTAGTAGCAAGGAATGAATCCCCAATTAAGACCACATTCTCATCTTATGTGCAACAATTGGAAGCTAGGAGAGAGACTGAGAGACTACGAGTTTTACAGTATAAGAAGAAAGTGATGTTGGCTGATTTGATCAGATATATAAATAGCACTAATCTCTTTGGTAGTAGAGGTGAACGATTCTATTACAAAGTGTTAATAATATTTTGAATCTGAACTTAATTGGTCCCCCTACATAGTCAGGCGCTTCAGCAGAATTCCACTACGGGAGTCTCGCTGCCCGGTCAGCGAGCCTGTGGAGGGTCAAGGGGGGATCCAGGGGATCCCTCCTGCGGGGGTTGCAAGGGGGCTCCGCCCCCTGAGCAAAATTTTTAGGAGTATTCTGTTTGTGATTCGGATTTGATTTATTTCCTTAACACGAGATAGGTGTCCTATTTTCAGGGGATTTATTTAGAGTCACAGTCCGTATGTAATTTCTATCATCTGTTAAAGGAAGTGCCTATATAAACTCCCTAAGGGTCTAGACAGAGATTCATCTTTGTAATCATCGTTATTCCATAACAAAGAGCCGCCGCCATTTTTTTTTTCCTCTTCGCGTTCTTCTGTATTTAGTGCGATCCTTCTCTCCCCTTTTAATAACACAAATAAATAATTCGTTGGACTCCATGTTCCCTAACGAAATTATCAGGATAAGGAATCATAAAGCTGGCGTAAGCCTGCAATATAAGAATCCAAATAAGTAATAATTGACTATGTATCAAGAAAAAAAACAATAGTGCACAAGGTGGAAAATTTTATCATCCAGACATGAGGTCAATTCTAGAATTGATCCAATATATCAATTGAAATGATTGTTCGGAACCAAAAAAAGAAATCCAGCAAGAAACTCTGCCGATCCAAAAAGTCGCACATCTATAGAAAGCAGGAACCCTCCCCTAGCTT
This sequence comes from Pontederia crassipes, assembly GCA_030549335.1. Lineage (NCBI taxonomy): Eukaryota > Viridiplantae > Streptophyta > Magnoliopsida > Commelinales > Pontederiaceae > Pontederia > Pontederia crassipes. The sequence continues at coordinate 1,603,053 of CM060185.1, read as the reverse complement.
TAGGGGGAGGCATACCAACACCACATCAGCTTCCATTTCTTGGAATTCCTGCATGAAATGAATGAAACATAATCAAACTGAGAACAAGTCACCACAATTATCTCGCTATATTTATTATATATAAACATGTATTAGCAAAACATCATTATCTCAAGATTTTTTTTACAAAAAAATTGAGAAAGATATATTTACAACATTCCATAATGTCTAACTTGAGCCGTCCCTGCAAATGTCCAAGAGCCATAAGGACTGCCACCCTTTACCTGCTCGATCTCAAACATCTTAGCTCCAAATGTGTACCCAATTGGCACAAAGATCATTCCATGATGGGTTGAGTAATGGCCATCAAACTGCAAAAAATGAGAAAAGAAGAAAATTTTCATGAGAATGTATTGCCGAGAAGAGGCAAAGAGAGAGGGAGAAAGAGGGTGTGTGTGAGAGAGAGAGGGAGATAGATCGAGAGAGAGAGAAGGGAAAAGGGTTAGAGCAAAACCTACCTTCTGTGCACCCTTATCAACTGCCACTACACTCGCCGGAGAAGAGGCGAAGCGAGAGAGAGAGAGACCGAGAGGGAAAGGGTATCAGAGAAAGAGAGGATGGGAATAGCACCCGGTAGACGCTTGAGAATGCGGTCGCCGGAGAAGAAGAGGTGTATCGCAGTGCCAGAGATCAGGATCAGCCAAAGAGATCGACGAGAGAATTTAGGGCGAGTGAGGGAGGTACAGGACGGAAAGAGAGAGAGAGAGAGGGGAAAATGAAAAAAAAAGAAGAAAAAGAGCGTGCGATTTGTGAAGCATTCCAAAATCTCATGAGATCATCTGGAGCTGTTCGATACGATATGGACGGGCGCCTCTATCTCCACGGTTGGATTGACATCGGACGGTCTTCAGGCCGCTTCGCACGATACGGAGCACCAGCCGCTTCACATATACATTATATATATATATATATATATATATATATATATATATATATATATTACATGCAAAAGATTGTTATGTACATAAATCTTAAAACTTTTCAATTAATGCGTGCCATGTATAATATTCTTAAAACGTGTCATTTATAGCATTTACAATTAATGCGTGCCATTTATAACATTCTTTAAAAAAATGAGATGTAAAAATTCTAAAAAATCCAGAAAAAAATAAATAAGAATGCTGAACAAAGAAGCAATGTAGACTATTCACAAAATTGCCACTATATATATATTGCATGCAAAAGAATGTTATGTACATAAATGTTAAAACTTTTCAATTAATGCGTGCCATGTATAATATTCTTAAAATGTGCCATTTATAACATTTACAATTAATGCGTACCATTTATAATATTCTTAAAAAAATAAGATGTAAAAATTCTAAAAAACCCAAAAAAAGATAAATAGAAATGCTGAACAAAGAAGCAATATACACTATTCACAAAACTGCCACTGAATCCTCTGAATTATATATATATATATATATATATATATATATATATATATATATATTGCATGCAAATGAATGTTATGTACATAAATGTTAAAACTTTTCAATTAATGCGTGCCATGTATAATATTCTTAAAACGTGTCATTTATAACATTTACAATTAATGCGTGTCATTTATAACATTCTTAAAAAAATAAGATGTAAAAATTCTAAAAAACATAGAAAAAAAAATAAATAGGAATGTTGAACAAAGAAGCAATGTAGACTATTCATAAAACTGTCACTGAATCCTCTGAATTATATACATGTATATAGATTTTGCATGCAAAAGAATGTTATGTACATAAATGTTAAAACTTTTCAATTAATACGTGCCATGTATAATATTCTTAAAATGTGCCATTTATAACATTTATAATTAATGTGTGCCATTTATAATATTCTTTAAAAAATAAGATGTAAAAATTCTAAAAAAACCTAGAAAAAAGATAAATAGGAATGCTGAACAAAGAAGCAATGTAGACTATTCACAAAACTATCACTGAATCCTCTGAATTATATATATATATATATATATATATATATTTATATATTTATAATTAATGCGTGCCATTTATAACATTCTTAAAAAAAATAAGATGTAAAAATTCTAAAAAAACCCAGAAAAAAGATAAATAGGAATGCTGGATAAATAAGCAATGTAGAATATTCACAAAACTGCCGCTGAATCCTCTGAATTATATATATATATATATATATATATATATATATATATATATATATATATATATATATATGCGGAATCTGCGGTCTTTCGTACGGCTCAACCGAGCTAAAGAAAAAGAAAAGAAAAAAAGAAATATCGATAACTAAGCCAAATCAATAATTAATTTATGAAGTTGGGTTTCATTTAAGCATGATTATTATATTGCAATATCCTCATCAAGGCGACAATTAATTAATTCTGACAAAATTATTTAGGGATATTAGGTCAGAATTTTATTTATTTATTTATTTATTTATTTATTTATTTATTTATTTATTTATTATTATTATTATTATTATTATTATTATTATTATTATTATTATTATTATTATTTTAAGAGAAAATATATCCTAGCTGTCGTGGTTATTTATATATCATAAAGATAGTTTTATATCATTTTTATGTTGTTTAAATAAGTTTCAAAATGATATTATTTATTCTTGAAAATAGGTTTATATTTTTTAATAAATGAGAAAAAACATATCTTATTCGGAAATATTAACCTTAAACAAGAAACCCGCTATGATTAAATCTTAGTCTATTAAAGTTTTATTTTAACATGATTGTAATAATTATGGCATTATTTTTTGCTTGATATTTTTCAGTGTGTTTTAGAAAAAATTTGCTATGTTATATTACATGTTCCATAATTACAATAAAGTACATTAGCTTTTAATTCAATTATTATTTGTTTCTCACCTCATTATTAAATACAAAAAATTCTAAAATATGTATGAGATTAATGAGAAAATAACTAAAAAATATTAAACTGAAATATCTTTATTATAATTTTTTATTTTATTGTTGTTGTGATAAATTTGTGAGATTGAAAATGCTAATGTGTCACGAAAATTCGTCGATTATCATCAAAGATTATAAAAATTTTGAAGAAGCTAAAGTTTGATAACCTTGAAGAAATATTGTTCAAATTTTATTCCAAAAACACAAAAATCAAATGAAAATTGCAAAATAATGTAGGCGGAAACGAAAAAAATTTGATGATCGAATTGTGATTATAGATGCTTGCATTTGCACGAATTAATTTCTCTAGTTAATTTATTAATAATTAATGCGTTACAGACTAGGGGTGTAAGAAAAATGACCCAAAAAATCTATCAGACTTAAAGAAATCGAATCGAAAAAATTGAAAGTGGGATTGAATACTATTTAAGATGATTTTTTTAATAAAATAAAGTCGACCAGTTAAACTAGGGCCCATCCAAACAAAACCGAGCCCATTGTTATTTATATAACAATTAATTTATAATCAATATTTTTTATTCTTGGTATAATAGTTTTTTTATATAGGTTAATATGTCCATATCTGAAATTCTAATGTAATAGTTCTAATACTATATCCTATACTTAATTATAAATTAAATATGGTAATGTTAATTTTATTTTATTATACATGTTTTAAAGTACTATTTCGTTAAAATAGGGACTAAAAAATCGAATGAAAAAATTGATTTGTCAAAGGATGATTTTTTTTCTAAATGATTTTAAGATGATAACGCTCAATTGATGTCATTGAGGGGCCATCTAGAATAACGCTCAATTGTCCAATAAGGTGAGTAAACTCCGCCTATATTTTATAGCCGGTCCCAAGCCCGGATAAAGGAGGAGGATTGTGTTAGGCCCCGACAACCAACATAAAATCATGTCGAATCTTAAGAACATGGATCAACGAATATATTGTTGTTGTTGTTGATTTTAAGATGATAGTAATTTAAAATATTGACCCAAAAGTAAACAGGTGATTTTTTTACCGAAAACTTGGCCCAACCCAATCACTTTCACCCTTAGTCGCAATTAGCAAATTACAATTAATTATGTGTAAATTAACCTATAATTAGATTTTTAGATATGAATTATGGAATGTGCATGGATACGAGTAGGCTCATTATTGGATTCTTGTATTAACTAGCATTAATGATCTTAAGCTAGTGCTTCCGATTATTACATATTCATTAATGTAATATACTATATTAATTGTGAGTAATTGCAATATACAAATTAATGTGTTATCTTTGGGACAACTGGCAGGTGCTCTTGAGCTTATGATCCAGGGTGCAAAAGTGCCATTATTTTCCGTTAGTGTTTTGGTAATTAAGAAATCTTGATCAAAGCCAATATGTTTATCGGTTGATAAGGAAAACATATATAATATACTCTCCAACGTCATATGCATAAACACTAACCAATATATAATTTTTTAAGTTAATTATTCCAACAGAACCAAAGAGAAGGAATAAAAAATATATAATTTTCTAATTACAGCCCACATTTTCTCTGAAATTGTTATCGTGTATCAGCACACAGAATTCTCATTTCAACTTTCCTTGTGAATCTCTCATTTAAAAGAGGGGGAATAATGACCCACTATAGATCTTGCAAATTATCAGGGTTCTCATCCAGAGATGAAAAACCAAGTATGATGCGAAAGGAACCAACCAACAAGGATGATAGATCGCATGATAAGTGATACCAGCAAAACTTAAATAATCAAAGAAAATAATGATAGTTCACATGATGTCTACATATCCAAATAATCAAAGAAAATAAACATGATGTCTACGTATATCCAAATAATCAAAGAAGATAACTCCGAAATTAGTGATCCTCACTTCTCCTTGGATATTCTGAAAAAAGCACTGAAGCCCATAATCATTCTGAGGATCCTCTGATTTTGCATGCCAGAAATTGTTGTTTCACGCGTTGAAACCCGGCAGATCCTCATCAATCGATGTTGTCTGCATCACAAGTATAAACAAAAAGTCCTAATCAAGACAAGTTAACAGCCAAACCCAAAGAACAGTCCTTTAAGTGCTGCCTCCATCAGCTTTACCATCTCCCCTTACTGCCTTTTGGCTTCTTCACTCCACCATTGGCACGCAGGAAACAAAATTTAGCTTCAGACGGAGACTTGGTCAAACAAATTTACTCAGAAGTAGAGAGATCAACACCGAACAATCTAAAATGTCGACTACAACTAGCGCCCCCGCCTACGCCACTATCAGGCTGTTGTTCCCTGTCTTCCTTGCTTCTAAACATGGACGCTGCTGACGAAGAGTCCGTGGCCACTGCATTAATGCCCTGCGATGAACTTACATCTCTTTGTTGAGATGGCCTACGGATCGATACCACATCTCTATTAACTTCTCGAGATTGTTCGGGAGGGATGTAATGTGCCGTCAGCGATGAAGATTGAGAATCAAGCAGATTCTTCCCACTGTGTGTGGCTTGCGAAACACTTGTGCCAGGACACTGCGAAGCTGCAGCATTGGGTTCTGCAAATTAGTTATAGATAAATGCACAGAAAATATTAAACAACGTTGTGAATAAATACACAAGCATTTAATCAACAAAATGTATTTTTTTCCTCATTTACCAAGAGATATCCGAGGCCTCTTGTTCATGGTTGGAAGTGGGGAGCTGATCCTGGTGGATCTCATCAACTCAATTTGCCATGGGGAAACTCTCCGAGGTCTGTGGACGGCCGTTGCTGCGGCTCCATCCCATTGAACCTGACAACGCCATTGGGGGCATCAATCAAAAGCGGGATACATAAATGAAAACAATTAAAGGGCTGATTTTAGAAGATCAATCAAACAGCTTTAGATGAACACCTCTAGAGATCTCCACTGAGAACGTGGCCACCGAGGAGAAGCATCTCCAACCCTGACAATGGTTCCTGAGAAACTGCATTCCAACAAAGGGAAACAATTATATATCTGCCCACCAAATCGAAGTTGTTTTCCTAATTAGCTGCACATCACCTGCTACTAGGAGCATCTACAGCTTCAAATCTCATCCTGAATCGTGTGCCGGTGGTTAACTCATTTCTGACAGCTCGCAAGTACTTGTTAACACCAACAACAAATTGACTTATCCTAACAACATATACATCCAAAATGCAATCTCTTAGAGTTAGGAAAACACTATTTGAAGGGTTTTCTTCTTCTTTTTTTTTTTGTTTCTTCCTATGATCAAGAGAACTCCAACCTGGGCTTGTAGAAAATAGTGAAGGTGGTTCGTTCAGCAATGGCATGTGATGCTGTTGCTAGGACCCCAAGATGGATGCTCTGACTTGATACAACTGGTGTATGAGCTGTGTGTTGCACCTGGGCATGCCTCACTCCCACGCGCATCTCTCCACCTTCTCCTCTGTTCTCCTCAAAATTAGTTCAAAATTTGGATGCACAATGAAAGAAGTCTGCATAAAAATGTAGGATTGATAATGGAAGAGTCTTTTTACCTCAGGAAGATGAACGAATCGCCTGCAGACAATTTCTTAGAGCTAACAAATGAGCCCCACCCTGCAGTCAGCAAGTGTCTCTTTGGCTGGCCTGCCCAGTGAACAATCATTAACTCTTAAAATCCCCACATGTATCAGCTTTTAGCTGATGAATTGAGTTATCCCAAATATTCATCATCAACGTACCCCTATATATGTGTTTGAACATCCATTCACGGCCATGGAGATCTTTCGCGACCAATTCCTGAGTCGGGATATCTGGTCGCAAATCCTAATAGATAAATAAACATCAGGATACTGACACTAGAATGAGCACAGATGACTTAAAGAAAACAAAAACACTAAAACAACAAATAAAATAAACACTTACCAGGGAAGGCAAGCATTCAGTTGCGTGGTTACGAAAAATGGCGAAACCACCATGAGTGTTTGTATCAGAGGCCTTCACTACCTTGCAAAAGGAATAGATTGTAGGCCTTGGTGACTCCGGGATGCATGATTCCAGAATCAAAGGATCAGTTTGCTATCAAAATCAAACAAAAAAAGGAATTTTAGAAATTGTTGATTCACACAGGTTTGAGCATATGTCGCTTCAAAAAAGTTTGAGCATATGTTGAGGCACATACGATATGGATTCTAAAAAGTTCAATTACATAAATCAACCATTTTTGTTTGACCAAATACAACAACAACAAAGCCTTATCCCACTAGGTGGGGTCGGCTATATGGATCATACGACGCCATTCCGCTCATTTCATAAGATTCGACGACAACAACAACAACAACAAAGCCTTATCCCACTAGGTGGGGTCGGCTACGTGGATCATACGATGCCTTGTTGATCCATGTTCATGAGATTCGACAGGGTTTTATGCTGGCTGTCGGGGCCTAACACAACCCTCTTCCTTTATTCGGGCTTGGGACCGGCTATAAAATATAGGCGGAGTTCAAATACATAAATAACCTTTAGATAAAAAGAAATTAGTGATGTCCTGATGCAAAAGATAATTTAATGATGTTACCATGAGATCACGTAAAGTACTTTGATCAAGACTATCATTGAATTTTCATGCCGTGGTGCATCCTCATATGTTGACACTTAAAAGGTTCATACAATCCCTTTTCCATATGCTTAGAATAAGTGTACAAACCCTTCAAATATTTACATATGTAGGATAAGTTCCGATGATGCATATGATTCAAAAAATAAACTATTTTGGTGATAACAGAAACAACACAAAACTAATTAAATAATTTGATCAATAACATCACTAGACGTTGATCTAAAATGGACCTCCATGTATCTGTGTAAATGACTTGTACATATTTTTTACCTTATCTGTATGCATGCGTGCATAAATGTACATATCAAAGAAACAAAAAAACTAAATCTGCATGGTTGCTGCCCACATTATGATACATACATACACATAAAGAGAGATTTTTTTATCAAAGACAAACATGAGAGATTCTAGATGATGAGTACTCAGAGTAATTCTTACATCTGACTCTGGAAGTAGGGTTAAGTGAACATACACTTCGTCGGTCTCTGCCTCGGCCTAATACACATCAGAAATTGAAGCACCCTCAAAAAAATAGAAGAAAAGGAGCAAAGACATTTTTAGATAACAATTTCATGCTGCAAAACTCAAGGCTTATACTTTTGCAAAAGCCAAAAGACAGTGACAACCACCTTGAGTTTTGATCCAATTGTTTCCAAAAGACCACAATAAAATCTTGTTGAAAATTAAGAACCCTGACCCTAGTCAGTACTAAGAATAACAAAAAGTGGGAAAATTCAGACTTTGAGTTGGCAATCCATGACTCGACAGAGAAACTTCGAAGGGATGTCGAAATGAGTAATCTGCTCATCCAAATCCTGTCCCATCAGAACTTCCAACTGCACATAATACAAATTTTTTGTTCCATCACACAAGGATCAACAAACATAACAGTGAAAAAGTAGCAAAATTCAGATATTAATATATTTATATGTGTGTGTATATATATTATTTAATTAAGTCATGCAATAAAGGGAAATAACAATGGGGAAGTAGAACATTACGTGCTCCAAATGGCCTTGAGTGAAGTAAAAGACCCTCTCTCCGACCTTGGGCACATCGACCAATGGCCCTGCACAGGCCTTCCATAACTCCTCATACAAATGATCCTGTTCACCTGCAACTGCAAGAAAAACAATTAGGATTCCAGTACCAAGATGAAAACCAACTTACATGGCAAAGCAATAATGCATGCAAAGGTCTCATGTCACCTCCCCCTGACATGATTGATTGCCAAGAACTAATAAAAAATCCAAAGTAGCTGGTGAAAACCCCTCCTTAATAGCTATTTCTCTCGATCGTCTCTTAGAATTACTACAAAGGGTACTAGCAGAAACAAAAACAACAAAGGAAAATACCAAATGTTTAGTGATTTTTTTGTAAAAGAAAATGTCTGGTGATTTCGTGGGGCTATCACTCCCTTTTTATAATCGTAAACGCTATAAATGCATGCTTCGCTTTCCAGACATGAATGTACCAATGATTCGCTGTATTGATTCCTTTGTATCCAACTTTCTATCCAATCTTAATCGAATCGCATTCAATTTCGGTGCATTCATATATAATGTTATCATTATCCGACTGTCAACAACCCTCCGAGGATGAAACAACACCACCTACCTTCGTCCTCTTCTAGTCCTCTAACAACCCCACGGGGGTGAATCTTCCTCTCATTCCAAACTATAATGAACCATTAATATAGCACTAATTTCCAACTTTATGTGTAACACATATAAATTGGCAACAAATAAATGAATAGTTCGTAGAACTCCATTTCTTGTAATTACAATAGTAAATACATAATTTCACTTCATTGGAAAAAAAATAATAGCATGTATCTTTTTCTTAGAGTGAATCATGTATGTTATGAATGTTTCAAATTCAATTAATCTAATACGTTTCATTAAAACAAAATATAAATTTCAATAAATAAATGTAAAAAGATTATTTTCTTATCAACAAATGACTGCTTATAAGAATTCTAAAGACAAGTACACTATGATTTTCACTCAATTGACAATTACCTATTATTTGTCTATCTTCATTTGATAATTCTATATTTTTATGGAAATTATAATTTGGTAACCTCTCAAAAATTATGATTTGGTATGCTCACTTATGTTTGGATTAAATTTAAGCTAATGAACAAAATTTGAAGCTTTTTTAAAATAGTTCTTTACTAATCCGTCTCTTTGTTTCAGATGAAAACAATAGGTTTATGGGAAAAGGATTGTTGAGCAGTAACACACGAAATTACCTATGAACCCATATCAAATTAGTAGGAGCACCAATGTTTGCATATCAAATTACCTATGAACTCCGCCTATGTTTTATAGCCGGTCTCAAGCCCGGATAAAGGAGGAGGGTTGTGTTAGGCCCCGACAGCCAGCGTAAAACCCTGTCGAATCTCATGAACATGGATCAACGAAGCGTCGTATGATCCATGTAGCCGACCCCACCTAGTGGGATAAGGCTTTGTTGTTGTTTTGGAGAACAAACAGAACAGATTAATTGCATCAGGTAACAACATTGTATATCCTCCTTCATGTAGGTAAGTAGCACATGATATTAATTTCATTGCACTAAGTCACAATACTACTTTATAATACAAAAAATATCTCCTTCTTGTTTAAGTAGTAGTATCAATAATGAAATATAGGAAAAGAGATAGCACAATGACGAGAAACTTCTCTTTTGATGAGGAATTTGAATATTAGGAAGGTAGTAATTTAAAAAAATGTGAGGAAAGAAGTGAATGGTCTATGAGAAGAACGTAATTAATATTTTCCAAATATTCAAACAAAACTTTTGAGGGATGCACAAGATATGATGCGAAAAATATATGTCCAAGCTTTGAAATATGGTATTCAAGTGTTGGGATAACACAAGTTCTGATAATATAACGTTCCAAAAAGTTTGATAAGATACATATTTGGGATTATTAAGATTTGATTATGTATAATTGTAAGCATTATCTAACTAAGAGTTATTTTTTTAGGCACATTTTGAAAGTCTTGAGAAAAAAATATAAAAAATATTTGTAATTTAATAATAAATGAAGGCCAAAGTGAAATTCTGTACATACATACATACATACATACATACATACATATATTGTTTTTCATTTTTGGCTATGATTAGGATTTTTTAGATGATATGATCTTTTAAACAACAACAACAACAAAGCCTTATCCCACTAGGTGGGGTCAGCTACATGGATCATACGACGCCAATATTCGTTGATCCATGTTCATGAGATTCGACAGGGTTTTACGCTGACTGTCGGGGCCTAACACAACCCTCCTTCTTTATCCGGGCTTAGGACCGGCTATAAAACATAGGCGGAGTTATGTACTTTATTTAGAGGTATAAACATTATGTAATTCAGAGTGATTTGTAAAATTCACTTGATTTACTTCCATTGAAACTAGGATAATATAGACTAACATGTAGGTGAAATGCACCCCATAATCCATATTACACCAAATCATGTGATCCATTTTTGGCTGTCAGATAAATCCAACAGTCATGTATCAACGAGATTTATGAATTAAATAGTATATTTAATAATGCTCCTCATAGTCATTCAATTCAATGACCATGATCAAACCTGTTAATTAACTCATTAATCCGATAATCACAATATTTGCCTTCTTCTGTGCCATTTTGATCTGTCGGATTAAGTCAATGATCATGTACAAACCCATTTTATGAGTAAAGTGATGGGTTTGATCATGGCACATATTAAGTTAATGACCCAATTCACATTCGGGCAACCTGTAATTGCACACATTGTTAGACTTAAAGATATTGGTTAATGATGACGCCTAAAGAACAATATTGATATTTGTTAAAGACAGAGGTGAAAATCTAAGGTTTGCCAAAAATGAGATGAGAAAGGACAGAGGTTCTGAAAATGGTTTTAGTACATCTGGAGGCAAAACATTTTTTAAAATATCATTTTGGGGGGTGATCAAAATTTTCCAGCATATAATTATAAACATAATGCAAGTGAGATTTATTCTTAAACTCAATTTTCATTTAATCTTTCTCATATTGGAAACAAATTATGACAAAGTTTCCCAAAAAAATGATAATTTCATATTTGGAGATATGACTATTTTCATTTTTTATATGAATCATATGACAAAGTTTTGACAGTCTATAGATGTTAAATGGACAACCATAAAAAAATCAATATGACTAAGTTATCCATAAACCTAAACTAAATTTGATTTAACCCTACTCAAACTAGGACATCTTATAATTAAAAGCGTCATGAGAATTAAATATAACTTAATTTTCATATCGAAACATGGAAAGATACTGGATGGTTACAGACTTACAGACAATTAAACTAAAATTGACAAAGATCCAAACAGAATTCTCAAGCTCGAAAGAAATTGATTTTCTTATTGAAAAAGAAAATAGATTAGTTGGCGACCAATAACAAACTAAATTTCCCAGGTGTCCAGGCAGAATTTTCAAACTTGCTCGAATGGTGAGAAGGAATTATGGACCAAAGTGTAAAGTTTCAAGATTGGACTTGTATCATTTTGACAGTTTTCACTTCCCCGAGATAATCAAGATTTCGCATTTTACGGTCCTAATCATCATGCAATCAAAAGTTATTAATAAATCTAAATTCAGTTAGTGTTATTAGAACTGCTATATGAGTCCTGATCTCACAAGAATAAGAAACCCAAATCTTCTACTCACAAATTCTAATTCAAATAGGAATAAGATTAAGGAATTATAACATATTAAATCTATGACTCACAATTTCACGAAGGCTACTTTCTTTGATGCCAATTATAAACTAACAGCAGCCATTAGGTCATGTACTGCCCATCATTGCCTAAGTTTTCTGCACACATTCTTCTCTCCCTTCATACTATATTGTCAGGATCAAGAGCTCTCCACCCTGCAGCAAGTTCAGTTGCGGATTTCACACATAAAATTTACCATTGTATTCCTTTTCGGAAGGGAACTCTCCCCATACCAAAAAAAACACAACTAAATTGCAAGAAAAAACTTCATTTTCGACTCGACATTTCAGACTTGTCTAATCCCAAAGATACATTAACATAAAATAGCAGGCAATCAATCCGAACGAAGTGCTATACCCGGCGTGCTGGTCGGAGATGAGCGGGAAATGCATCTTGGCGAGGGCGCAGGCGGATGTTACCAGAGGTAGCATCATCATGAACGAATAGAAGCGCCATCAAGAGGGCAATCAATTAATTAGAGCAGAGGAGATTTCACGGCGAAGAAGATGGCGATTTCATGGCGACGAAGACGGCGAAGAGGAGAACAGGGAAGGAGGTCAGATCCATTCTTTAATTTTGTTATTATTAGGATTTACGTGCTCTCAATATCTGTAGTCAAGATTAAATGCAGATAAAAATGCATTATTCACTGTAGCAAGTCATTGGGTTCAAAACGGTTCAGCGGTTCAGAGTTCTCTCGCGCGGTTTACATCCCACCGTGGCTCTCCGCATCGTCTCTCTGCGCGTCGTCGTCTCCCTCTGCTACACATTGCGTCGTTATTCGCCTGCTCGTCATCGTAATCGTCTGCTCCCTTGCTCATTGTTCAGAGGGATGTCATGTCAGGACGGCTGAGGAGGCGACCTAGCTCTCTTTGACAGTATTAGCAATTTGATCGGATACCGATTGACCTAGTGGGTAACGGATAATTAGCGGATAACCGATAGTGTATGATTATTAATGATTAGATATTGTAACAAGATAAATTTAATGGTAGAATTAGTTCATGAATATAAAATAGTATAATTAGACATATTACAAATTATTTAATTTAAATACTATATGAATTATATTATAATACAATAAGTTAAATATTTTATGTCTTAATTAAATAAAATTTCACAACCAATTTCTTTGTTAAAATATATAAAAATTTACATTGAGAATAACTTTTATATAGTGCACTCATGACATAAAAATATTGATTGCGAAATTATTTTTTATTCATTAATAACATATAAATAGTTGTATTTAATTAAGCATTAATATAAAAAGAAATATAGTTAAATGACTATAAAAATGAGAAAATAATAAGATAAGTTAGAAAGAAATAGTATACTTCAATAAGGGTAAAATTGAAAAAAAAATTATAAACACTAATATCTAATCTCTAAACATTAGTAGAAGTGATTTTTTAATATTTTTATATAAAACGCTAAATGCTATTTATTTTTATCATTTAACAAAAAAAATATTTGAACCATTAAACGCTACTTGAAACGTTAATTTACAAAACCCTAGTCTCCCTCCTTCGACGAGGCAACGTCGATCTTCGGATGCTCAAGACGGTCGTGAGGCAACGAGGGCTTCGGACAAGGCCCTGAGAGCTTTGACGAGGGGACGAGGGCTTTAGCTTTTCTGTAGGTCATCGACAATCTATTGGTGAACTTTGAGATGATGCGACTGCAGGGAACGAGGCGACCTAGTCTCCCTCTTCTAGCAAGGCGACACCATTGAGATGCCCGAGACAGGCGCAAAGACAATGAAGCTTCGAGGGCTTCGGCTTAGGGACGAATAGTGAAGTTGAACCGCGTAGTTTGTCATTTATCGTTGATCTTGCATTTGATAGCTATGAATATGGGGAGCAATGTGGGTAGCACGTCCATTAAAATTCATTGTCGTCGTCATCATCATTTTTATCATTATGTTCATTATTTTTATCTGAATTCTTCGTGATAGATTAGTTTTAGTTGAGACTAAATGGAATTAAAATTTTAAACAATAATTAATGATAAGAAAAAAATAAAAAAAATTTGTCTCATTTTTTGTCACTATTACGTTATTTGACATAGTTAAATGACATTAAAAAAATTGATTCCAACCATTCTTATTATCAAATAGTGCATATAGATTTTGTTTTGTAGTTCAGTCCTAAAAATACCTTAAAAAAGGACTTTGACACCACCCTAACCCCCATCACAAAGAAAAAGTACAAAATAGTATATCTCTCAAAATTATATTTTGAAAATATAGTAGAATACCTTGTGGATTTTTTTATCTTTTTTAATGCTCCTCTTTCATTTGTTGTATTTATATCTATATATATGAATGTATTGTTTTTATTTTAACTTGACTACTAATTTATTTTGTTATATTTAGCGCCAAGCAGCCCGTGGAGCGCACATGGGCTGTCGGCCCTTTTTTCTTTTTGTTAGGGGTGAGCACGATTAATCGTTTCACCGTATCCGACGATTAAACGACCAAATTTTTGACCGATTAACCGAACCGAATTATCCAATTCAAATTCGGTTCGGTTAACGGATAAAAAGTTTGCTAATCGAAATGATTTGGACGGTTACGGATAATTAACCGAAATTTTGATTAAAAATCGAATTAACCAAAACATAATATTTTTATATTATTATATTAGTTTTTGGTAAATACTTATTATAGTTTTATAATTTTTTTTTGTTTAACTTAATTTGGTATTCTAATTATTTAATAATTTTTATCTTATTACCAAGTTCAAATTTAATATTTACCTTTTATTTTCAATACATATTTAATTTCTACTTTACTATATTTTCAAAATTTATGAATTTAATAAATGAAATTATAATATATTTAATTTTGTTTAAACGGTTAATTCACCCAACCGAACCGAAATTTTTGGTTAACCGATTTTTTCCGTCCGGATAACGGTTAAAATTTTTTTGGTCGATTCGGTCAATTAACCTACTTATCCAATCGGTTAATTAACCGAACCGACAGATGCTCACCCCTGCTTTTCGTCCCTCTCTCGATGTAGCCGTGCCTCCCACCTCTCCCTCTCTCTGACGAGCGTCCTCCCCTAATTGTCGGCTGCCCCGATCAATTGCCGATGAGCGCCTAAAGATGGACAACAACCGTGTTCGGGTCGATCAAACCGTGTTTGACCGGACCGTTGTCCGTGTCATGCAGACATGGTCCATTTTAAATTCGTGTCGTGCCATACCGGCAGGACTAGGTCATGCCGGGTCATGGCCTTTTTTTTTCTTTTTTACAATTTATCAATTATTTGTATGTTCAAATTAAAAAAGAAAAAATGGGCAACCTCTGAAATTTCCATGGAGATGGAGTCGAACGATGGAAGGGGAAGGAGGAATCGAGGGATAGAGGAAGAGGGAGGAGCTGTCGATCGTCAGAACTATGTCACCACCACCGGTGACACTGCCTCCGTCGACATCTCTCTCTCCCACACACGCTCGCTCACGATCTCTCTTTGTGCCAGGCGATTATTGTCGTCGGCGTCTTCAGATGAGGGGTGGACGTGGTGGATCCGTGGAGGAGGCATTGCAGCCCTTCCATGGGGGTGTGGCGATGTGCTATGCGACACGCCGGCAACACGAGTGTGCAGTCGTCAGTTGTCCCATAGCAACAACACCGCCTCTAGGGGTAGGGGTGGACTCATTGGGGACTCAGAGTCCCCGACTCTACATACTCAATGACAAAGACGTGACGGCAGCCTTGCTCATCGTAGTGTTAGCATACTAGGAGTTCATGGATCAGAGTTGGGCCAGGTTCGCTACATCGTTGCGACGCAAGGATGAGGGCTTCCGCTTCTCTTTGACGTCCGCCATCAAGGTTGGTGCTCAAAAGCACTTCCAGATCAAGTTCACATCGGACAAAAAATGCAGGCCCTCACGGAGAAGCCCAGGTGGCGAATCCAGACGCACGACAACACGACAAAGTCCAGATCGGTATGAAGCGGCACGTCCTCAAGGTCTCGATGTCAATGCACAATAATGAGAACCACCACCTCTCCTCGCCGACTGTCGACGCCACCGCAACTCTCCCAGTCCCCCCTCGGTGCCCGTGTCCACTGAGCTAGTTTGGGTCGGGCCCATGTTCGCCGGCTCGTGTCGACTCGTGCCCAATGTCAGCTGGGTAGCCCGACACGATCAGGCCCATGCCGAACTAGACCAACCCGAGAAAACTCTGCGCGGGCGTCGGGTCAAGCCGCCCACACAGAAGTCCATCTTTATGAGGCCCTCGCCCTCAACATCGACCAGGCCGATTGCCGACGAGCGCCCTCATCCTCGATCACCAGCTGCTTCTATGTCCATGAGTGCCCGGATCGTCTCTTTCTCTCTACCCGAATCGTGTCTCTCTCGTGTGCATTTGGGGATGATCGGAAGCTAGGGACGCCTGTGTGCCCATGATAGGAAGTGGCAGTGCTGGATGTATGGAGTCTCGACGATAGGGATTGAGGAGTTCGATCACGATTTCTTCTCGACGGAGGCATCGTTGCCGGAGTCGATGGAGGAGGAGGGGTGGGAAGGAGGGAGAGGGGGAGATAGAGAGAGAGAGAGAGGCGAATCGTCAAATCGTGCTCACCTCGATCGTCGTCGGAGCCCTTGTTTGAACCGCCGACCGCGTAGATTGTTGGCCGCCTGGGACGAGAGAGGGCACTAGAGCAAGAGAGGGAGAGAAGGGTAGAGAGAGTGGCCTCCGTTCGATCTCAGCCGTCCAAGATAGCACATATGATGGAGATTAAAACGTTAAAAAAATGTGCATCGTCATATGAGATCCCACCGTGTGCGATATTAGTACGTATCCTAGGTTGCTAAGCAATGCCTCTTTTCTCGAAAAGAAAACATGATGCAATAAATAAATAACCTAGAAATGATGTCAACAATAAACAACCACGACAACTAGGATATATTTTCAACAATAAATAATATCATTTTGAAAATTATTTAAACAACCTAAAAATGATATAAAACTATCTTTATGATATATAAATAACCATGACACACTACAAAAAAAATTAGAATTTTTCGACGGGCAGTTTTCGACGAAGAGAAATTCGTCGCAATTTGCGACGGTTCTTGCGATGGATAGCGTTCCGTCGGAATTTCTGACGGCCCCAACCGTCGAAAATGAAAATAATAAATTATGAAATTTATTATATTATTATTTTATTTTTCGGCGATTAGGAACGTCAAAACTTTTGACGGATATATATCCGTCACAATTTCTGACGGTTCATACCATCGGTAAATGAAAAGTAATATAATATGACGAGTACTTTATTAATATAATTAGCGACAGTCGGAATCGTTGCGACAGTTCCGACCATTCGTAATAATTAGCGACAGTTCAAATCGTCGGTAACTGAAAAATAATATAATATAAAAAGTCTTTTATTAATCCAATTAGCTATAGGAAATTTTCGACGGTCTGAACCGTCGGTAAGCTAAAAAATAAATATTATATATAACTAAATATAATATTTTATTCTTATAATTAAATAATTTTTTACGGTCACGACCGTCGGTAATTTTAAAAATAATTAATATCATATTCACATATATATATATATATATTTCCCCCTCTCATCTTTCCATTTTTTTTATATCACTCTCTATTTCTTTCCCCCTCTCCTCTCTCTCTCCCTATCGCTCTCCCTCTTCCTGCCGGCGAGCCTCTCCCGACTGGATGACAATCCTCTCCCGCCGGCGACCCTCTCCCTCCCTCCCTCCCTCCCTCCCTCCCTCTCTCCCTCTCTGTGTGTGTGTCTCTCTCTCCACCCCGGACCGTCAGACGGCCGGATCCAAGCTCAGTCGGCCGGATCGCGGCCAGATCCGACCGCTGGCTGCTTGATCTGCCGCCTGGCGGCCGTTCTGGTCGTTGGCCGCCGGATCGACCGCCAGCGATCAGCTAATTTTTTTATATTATAAAAATTCTTTGCGATGATTTTGACCGTCGAAAATATTGCCGGTCGCAATGCGATTGCCGAAAGTTTCGACGGCCGCGACCGCCAGAACTCCTGACATTTTTTTCCAACCGTCGAAAATCGATTTGCGACGATCATTTTTCCAAAGTTTCAGTTCCGTCGAAAGACCCATCGAAAATCGACGTTTCGGTTCCGTCAAAAGACCTATCGAAAATCGTCATTTCCGACGATTTTCGTGATTTCCATCTTAATTTCTTGTAGTGACAGCTAGGATATATTATATCTTGAAATAATAATAATAAATTTTGACCTAATATTCCTAAATAATTTTGTCGGAACTAATTAATTGTAGCCTTGAGGAGGATATTGCAATACAATAATCATGCTTAAATGAAACCCAACTTCCTAAATTAATTATTGATCTGGCTTAGTTATCCATATTTCTTTCTTTTCCTTCAGCTCGGTTGAGCCGTACGGAAGGCCGCGGACTCCGAATCGTATTGTAATTCGACCTCGAAACAGTGTCACTAAATTAACATGTATACTTATTATATTCCGATCATGACGCGGCCGGATCTTAACACATGTTTGTGTATATATAAGCACTTGAGGCCAGTTGCATGCATGCAGTCTATCTTTAATTACTAGCTAGTGATCGTATTCCACACGGGACGTCGTCTGCACAGATATATCGCCGGGATCTCTTTCTTCTTGCACCATCGATAGCATCGTGGTACTTGGATCCTTCTTCATGGATTCCGGCGAGGGTGTGCGATCGTTCCTGTGGGAGAGAGGAGAACTCTTGGGCAGCGGCGGCTTCGGCGTCGTTAGCTTAGGCTTCTTGAAGAATGGACGCTCCAGGGTGCCGGTGGCCGTAAAGTCGGCGGAAGGGAGCTGTTCGATCGAGCTGAGGCGGGAGAAGGAGCTTTTGGACCATCTTGCTGGCTGCCCTCAGGTGATCCGCTGCTACGGCGACGTGACCACCGACGAGGAGGGCCTGGGGGAGACCTACAACATCTTCCTCGAGTACGCGCCCAAAGGAAGCCTTGGCAGCTACCTCAAGCTCCGCCCCATGGACGAGCTCCCCGCTCGGCGGCTCGTCAGGTCGATGCTGCGAGGCCTCCTCCACATCCACAGCCGCGGAGTGGCGCATTGCGACATCAAGCCCGACAACGTGCTGCTGTGGAGCAGGGACGATGTGAAGATCATCGATTTCGGCATCGCCCTGCGGTCGTCGGAGAAGAACGTCGAGTACTCGTTCCGGGGCACGGCCTACTACATGGCGCCGGAGTGCATAGCCCGGAACGAGTACGGACCCTCCGGCGACGTATTTGCCCTGGGATGCACCCTGACCGAGATGTTGACGGGCAAGCCGGCGCGAGCGTATCTGGATAAGATGCACTTCAAAGATTTCTTGCTCCACATCGGCAAAGGCCTCGCGCCGCCGAAGATGCCGGAACGCATGTCGGCCGTGGGGAGGGACTTCCTGTCCAAGTGCTTGGAGGTGGACGTGGAGAAGAGATGGACTGCCGAGATGCTCCTGAAGCATCCCTACATGGCCGGATTAGACACCCCGCGCTCGTGACTTCGATCGTGTCCAAGGTGCTGACATGTCTACCCATGATTGGTTCGTGCATGATCCGAGCCCAAACTCCAGTTTGAGAATTCGTAGTTTTTTTTTAATGTAACTACAATAGCTATTCTTAGCATTTGAATTTGTTTCAACAATATTTGTAATCAAGAGAAATAATAAAAAAAGGAACTTGAAAAAGTTCTCGGATGAGATAAATAAATAAACGTTGCTACAGGTTTCGAGTTCAATTTCCCCAGATTTAAAATTAATTTTTTTATTATTTTAATTAGTTCTCGACCCTTTTTTTACCATGTGTTCGACTCTGAAATGGAATCAAAAGGAGATGTTAATATGAACCGACATTATTGTGGCATAATTATATTTTTTAATAAAATAATATTCCTTAAATTATTGAAAATATCTTTTTAGCGCAGCGCAATAAACATTATTATTATCAATAATAACACATTAAGAGCATAAAATTTTGACATTCTTATGTTACGACAAAATAATTTTTCTAAAAAAGGAGGCAGATCCAGGATTAAAAGTTGGGGACATTTACAATTAATATGAAAATTTATTTATATTTTAGCGTCATAACAAAAATATAAATAAATTAAATTATGTTTTAGTTTTAAAGTTAATATATTCGTATATATATAATATTATAATTTTGGAAATTGAGAGGGCCAGACTGATCTCTACACGAGTCCTCCGCTTCTTGATTCTTTTTTGCCGAACAAATATTTTCTGTTAAATTGTGAGACAAAAATATAATTTTGGCTACAAGTTGGATTATAATTTAACTTGTCGAGTGAAATAATAACTTGAAATAACATCTAACGCACAGTTACTTTAACTAAGAATTGTTATATTTCCACCTTTCGCAACGCCATATTTTTAATAGAGAAGACCCATTTTTGCTATTCTAATTAAAAATTAATTAATTCAGTTCTATATGACAATAATAATGAATAAATAATTGTTATTAATTATTCAGTCTACCATATATACATTATGGCGTCAATTAATCTTATACGACAAACAATAATTTCTCTCCGTGTGAATTAAATTTATAAACAACTTCCTAATATTTTTCTTACCTGATTAGTTGTCAGATTTCATAAAAAGAAAGCCATAAGTTTTGTAGAACTTTTTCAACCCTTTTCCATGATCTCTATCTACAAATACGATCTATATCTACACATCTAAAAAGCCTTGATATATACTTCAGGAAATTCGTTTCAATTGTAGCGCCAAGGATTAATTTAACATCTCCACCAATCTGCATTGTCTCGGTCTTAAACTCGGCCGAAAATATAATTATCGAAATTATGAAGTGAGCAACATTTTTTTATTTCTGATTTTTTTATTCTAATTGTCCTATATATATATATATATATATATTGAAGAAAATGAATTTTTTAGTTATGATTTAGAGGACATTCAAATCAACAACAACAACAACTATATTTATTATTTTAAGTATTATATATATATATATATATAAACACACACATATATATATATATATATAAATGCATCATCTAATTTATATGTTAGTTTATTTATGCGGGATCATACAATTATGTTTTGCAATAATCATAAAGCATGCATTCTCGCTACAGCAAATCCCACATACTGATCACTTCTTCCATCATCACGGCATCTCCCCACAGCAGGTTCTCAAACGAGTAGTCCCACTGCGAGTCGACGGCCGACGCCGGCAACGTGGAGTCCACAATGCAGCGCGCCCCGCCCGTCTCTTCCTTCACGACCTCGTTCCCAGCCGTCGCCGGCGGCGCAACCGCCAGGGAGTACGCGTGCATGTTGGCGATCTCCTTCACCTCCGCCATGCTCAGTGCCTGGCGCTGCTCGTCCGTGAGCTTCGGCTTGATCTGATCCACCGGGAAGTTGAACCGCCCCGCCTCGGCCCCCCGCAGGCAGTACACCGCCGCGTCGTAGGCGCGCGCGGCCTTCTCGGGGGAATCGTAGGATCCCAGCCAGATCCTCGACCTGCTCCGTGGCACGCGGACCTCTGACACCCATCTACCCCATTTCCTCCTGCGCACGCCCTTGAAGCCCTTGCTCAGGACAAGGTCCTGGTCGTGCTGGCGCAGCTCCTTGTCCACAGCTTCCTCCAGCTCTGCAGACATGGTCACTGATGTGATATCAGGAGAGAAGTGGAGAAAGAGAGAGAAAGAGAGAGATGTGCAGGGAAACTGACTAAGAAGAGGAGATCGAAGGGAGGACGATGCGCTTTGCGTTGCATTGCTGAAACGTGGTGTTAGGGAGAGGATGACTGGTGTCTCGCGGTCTAGTGGAGCGTTGCTGATGGTGGCGCATTACTACTAGTACTGGCTACGACGTCGACGTACTCATTATAAGCGTTGGGGGATGTATTGTAAAGTAGGAGGATAAAGCCAGACGACGTGCATTAATGCGGTGGGAGGGATCAACAACATCTGGCCACTGTAACCCTCTAATGGGGCAGAGGATCCGGGGGAGGGAAGGAGCTGGGAGAGGTTTCATTTGGAGCTGCTTCTGAGGGTTGGTGGTTTAGATGAATCAGGCATGCTTCTTGCATGGTGCTACACATCTCCTCGCATCAAAATTGATGTCATCATGTTGCAGCTAAAAGGTTATCGAGGATGGAGCAGTTTTGTATCCTAATGAAAAGTGATAAGTTAGAAACTTAGAATTATTGATAGGTAGTTTAATGAATGAAGTTTATTTTAAAAATAAGTAGTTAAATTATAAAAAATTCTTAATATTATAACATAAAAAATAAAGAAAAGATATGTATATTTTAAAAATAAAATAGTATATTTATTGGTTATACTGTGATAATAAAAAATTTATAAATTATTATTTTAGTTAAATGATAAAAAAATATTAATATTATAGCATAAAAAATAAATAAAAGATGTATATATTTTAAAAATAAAATAGTATATTTATTGATTAAATTGATCAACTTTTTTATACAAAATAAGCTGAGATCTTTCAATTTTTTTGAATTATAAGTGGATAAAATAAGTGCTTATTAACTTTTCCTTTTATTTATCAAATAAGGAGAAAATTTTATAACTAATTATAAATCATTGAGTGACTTATAAGCTTAGAGTTATAATAATCTACTTAATCTAAGTCGTCTGATTTGGGCTAAGAGTTTAGCCCAATTGCAAATCTTGCTTATTACATAAGCGTGAGCCCACAAAAGAAAGGCTCACAGTCGCCTTTTTATTATCCAGGTGCCCACGTGTACCCGCGCGTGCGTAGCTGTGTCACCGAATCGGACGCTTATTTTGTTGGATACGCCGTACGCGCGTCTTGGGTCTGTCCGTCCGACTGTCATAATCGCCGCCTTGGGGGGTCTTTCGAGTGTTCCGACACCTCGTTGTTCGCGATATTTTCACTTCTCTCGCCGGAAAGTTTGTCGAATTCCGACGAACCGCGAGCTGTTCTTTCCGTCTCCTCCTTCTACGCATGCGTCGGATTTGGTCTGTTGGGTTGCCCTCCTTTAATCCCTTCTGCTCCTTTGTGCCTCCATCGTTGTTTTATTTGCCGTTTTATCTCTTTAATTCCTGTTAAGGGGATTGAAAAAAAAAACGATTTTTATCTCTTTCATCTGTCTTTAAAAGGATCTATAACTGTGATGTCTTTAAAAGGATTTTTATATCTTTAACTGTGATGCGCACGATGTGTTCGTTGTTTTGCTTGCGAGACCCCTGATCACCTGGTTAGCTGAGTGAACAAAGTTTATTTGGGTCACCGAAGTAATTATTTTGATTGTTCTTACATTGCCGTGACTTAAGCTTACATTTAACTATTTAAGAGAGAAAAAGAAAACTTTTGCTGTCCCTCTTTGTTTTGTCAACTGATACTTTGTTGTTTCATTTTTTTGTTCTTTGGTTGCACGATTATCAGTTGAACCTGAATCTCCACAGAGCCGGTGGTCATTTTGATTTGTTAATTTATTTTTTACTTCTTTTGTAAAGAAGATTTAATTTTCTTGTCAATAGCATCGGATGCAGTATTTTTATCGTCATGATCTGGGGCCTACGTTTTTTTACCCATCACATAAAAAGGTTCATTGCAACCTAAGCTGCAATCATAGTCCGTAACAACTTATCTTCTTTTCTCAGGAGGAAGATGTGTTCTTTATCCGAATTTTATGGTGCAGCACTATTTTGGAAACTGAATCAGAGGAAAATAATAATTCTGTTTTGGATACAAACTCAGTTTAAATAGCTTTAGATTTTCATATTACTTCCAGAATGAAGGTTAGCAGCATTAGGGCTCTCAATTATTTTTTTATTAGTTTGTTTTAGAATTATATAGTTGGTTCTTGGTAGGACATACACTTCTCTCTGTATGTTTTGCCATAAACCCTATGAAAGGGGACGTAAATCATATCTTTGGAACATCAATGAATTAGTATTCAGTCAATTGAATTTTTGTTTTAAGGTAGAAATGTACGTTCTTCTCTTCAGATGTCTCTGGTTGGATTCCAGAGATTATCTACAACTGGTTGGGCTTTTCCCAATCTTGTTCTTTGGTTCCTCAGATACGTAGGTATCCTCTAGCCATCTTGCTGCTTGAAATCAGACGTAGATTTCTGTCCAGAAAACTGTCACTTGTGTTTCTGGTCACAGAAACTGAGAATTCATCACTTTTAGCTGTGTCAATTGAGATGTTTGGCTTCTGTCTTGTTAACATAGAAAAAAGATAAATCCTATATTTTTGCACCTTGATTGCATGTTATCCATTTAAAGAACGAGTCGGAGTGGCTCCTATTAGTGAGAAAATGGTAGAGAATCGTTTGAGATGGTTTGGTCATGTTCAGAGAAGACCATTAGATGCGCCAGTAAGAAGAGTAGATCAAATAATCTGGAGTCCGATTAAAAGAGGGAGAGGGAGGCCAAGGCGGACACTTGGCGAACTAATAGAGCAGGATCTATTGGTGAATAATATACCGAAAGGTTTGGTTACTAATAGAACGGAATGGCGTCGTATGATCCATGTAGCCGACCCCACCTAGTGGGATAAGGCTTTGTTGTTGTTGTTGTTTATTGCATGTTATCCAGTATTTAGAGAGCGAAAAAGAACTTTGTTGGCTTTAGACACTGTGGCTGTCCAATTTGCTGTTATATGATTAATCTCCATAGCTGATTTCTATCACAAGGTGCATCATTCTTTAAGTACTTGGTCACACAGATTACTTGATCCTGTGAAATTAGTAATGTCGTTTTCTTGACTTTGTAATGTATATAATTATAGTTTCTCCATATGTGATTCTGCTATTTGCACGGAAAAAGTAACATTTTGAATTTTAAGACTTAGTCCTGATAGTTGATCAATTGGAACACAGGTCTATGGCCGTGGTAGATGATGAGTTATCAGCCTTGCTTTCCGAGCGTATTAGGGATGATGAAGATCCAGGCGAGTCATTGGGTGATTTTTCTGCTGTTCTTTCTGAGTCCATTGAAGCGGGTGAGAAGACAGTGGAGATCTCATCACATGACATAGCCTGGGCGGACTCATGTCTGGAGTTTGGTCCTGAACTCTCAGACGATCAATGGACATCTATGAAACAAGCCTTCCTGGATGCTCTGAATTACCCTACATCTTATGAGACCACCTCCACTATTGATGTGCATGAGACAAAGGATGGCAAAGAAATGGATGTGGAATATGTTCCAGAGAACAAGGTGACAGAGCCTACTATCATTCACACTGAAGAAGGCCTCTCAACCAAAGGGGTTATAGAAGAACGTCTCTTAACCAAAGAGGTTGTGGAAGAAGGAAGACAACAATTGGAGGGTTCAAAAAGTTTGCAAGAAGATGTTGAGTCTCGAGAGAACATTTTTAAAGTCTGGGATTTAGAGCCATTGTCTCCAGACGAGGAGGAGGATGAACTGATCCAGCAATTGAAAAAGCTTCTGTCAGCGGACGGCCTAGAAGCTCAGTCTCTCAATTCAGGCTCAGTCTTGGACGAAGAAAGTATTGATGAACTGGTCATGAACTTGGGTGATTTGTCGTTGAAACCTTCAATGACTGAAGACGCCGAGTAGGCTGTAGTCTAAATTAATTCGTTTAGGTTTTAGTTTCAAGAGTGACATGCTTGTAATACAGAAAAAAAGAGAGTGACATGCATGTTCAGAATTAACCACTATTATAATTTTCGTTTAGTTTGCAGTTACACAGGAAGTTCAGGTTTTGGACATGCTAATCCAGGTTGAATTTCATCGTTTGAAAAATTATCAAAATCCAGATTGCATTTCATGATTCAAATGTGTTTCCCCCACTGGCGTGTAACATTTGCATTGTGCATGATAAAGAGACGTCAGGGGAAAAAATGATTTACTGCATCCCATTTAAAACTATCAAACGAAACCCACTAAAATCTCACAACCGAATTATCAGCTTGCAATTAAAGAAAGGTCATAACGACATATCAGGGATAAATGGGAAGTCACAAGAATCACATAGATTCCTTAATGTAGAAGTTTCCATTCGCCTTACATTCCAGCATTTCTTCTAGTCGCATGGACTAAGTAGCGTACTAGCGTGTGACAGGCTGACAGCCATTTCAGGCTTTTTTGCTCTTCAACTGATATGAAGCAAGGAGTGCATGGAATTTCATTGATTGATGATTGCATGAAAAACAATGTCAATAGATCACAGATATAGCAAAAACAACAGAAAAAACACAAAATACTAAGCTCGCCATCTTATCTCTTGCTAGTCGTAAGTTCAACGAAAATCCACTATCTGCAACTATCATGATACTAAACCTGCAATCGCCAGTGGAAGGGTCCTTGTCTGTGGTTGTAGCCAAGTTTGAGAATCCACAAGCCAGATCATCCTGATCATTCTTCTGGTAGTAACTGTTGAATGCATAGGAGATATTCCCGCGTGGATCCATATTTCCACATGAAGTCTTATACCCAAGGCTTGTGCAATCTGCATTGGCACAGGCATAGCTGATGCTTGGCGCCAGCCTGGAATCGTCGAGGCTGACAGAAGGCTTCAGCACACACCATTTCTTCTCTAGATATTGAATATTCCTTGCCCGAAGTAGTGTTCCATTCCTTGTTCCAAGATTCAGCTGATATTTTGGCAAGCCATCATAGGTGAAAACACCCCAGTGTCGTTCAAAATTTCCAGGTTGTATGCTCTTTTCATCCTCATCGATTAAACTGAAGAGATATGCGTCGACCGGCCCAGGTCGCATTGGAGTGCCCCTCCCCGATGAGATGTGGTTCATGAAACCTTGATTAAATCGTTGTGCATACTGAGCATTTGCATTCACATCACCATCTGTTGGCCAACCAATCTCACCTACAATGACTGGGAGATTTTCATACCCATTCTTCTTTAAGGCCCATATGAGAGTATCATGATTTGCATCAAACATATTGCCATACGTAGTCGAGCCGTCGACGACCCCAGACGAAGTGCCATCAAAGAAGGCATAGTCCACTGGGAAGTTGGGATCACTATACAGGCTGATGAAAGGATAGATGTTAACAGTGAACGGAGCTGCATTGTCGCTGAGGAACTTGACTATATCTAACATAAGTCCACGGATATCAGCACGGAAATCTCCATCAGAAGGCTTGCCACTTGAAGATTCATAGACATCAGCATTGAGGGGGACAGTGACTTTGACCTGACTGCTCAGACCAGCTTTGATGAGAGCTCCTTGTATGTTTTGGAGAGCCGGAAAAGTGGTTTGCAGGAAGCTCCCATTGTATGTCTGCAAAAAAGGTTCATTTCCAACAGCAACATACCTACAGCACATGAAGGGGGTTTGAGCAAGATAAGCTACAGAATGTGGAAGTAAAGAATTGCATTTCAGATATTTGCTTCCACAGAGATGCAAGTTAGTGGAATGTCACTTCAACCGGTAGAAAACTTTTGAAGATTACTAAGTTGTATCTCAATATATCTAAGAGTATGTTTGGTTGAGGGTGAAAGAAAATTAAAAAAAGGAAAGAAAAAAAATAAATCTATCATGTTTAATTGAATTATAATGAAAAAAGAAGAAAGGTAGAAAAAGATGAGAAATATATAATTAAGACAGAATTTTATTTCGAACTTTATAAATTAAGCATATAAATGCATATATGAATGTCGTCTAAATAAGATTATTATTTAACTCTCATTTCCTTTTCTTTTTATTAATTATTCTTCATTCTCTCTCATTTTATTTTCATCTTCTTTCTCTTCTCTTCCTCTCCTTGTTCAATTACCTTTCTTTCCTTTTTAAGAATCTGTCATAATGTCAATACTTATCGGAAAAATTGGCAAGTACAAAATGATGGATTTATTATTCTCCATCTCAACAGCAGAAGTCGACATATTTCATCAATTTTTTTGTTCATTGTACTATTCAAGGAGCCGGCTGTTCGGCAAGATATTGTTTTTCAAGTGGACATGAATTCGTTATTCTGCAATTAAGAAATGATACAGTAATTCCTACTGGAAAGATGATGATGATAGATATCCACTTCTAAGAAATACCGAAATAAGTTCATTGATCAGATTCAATGTCAGAGAAAAGAAAAACAAACAAACATTTTTTAACAGTTTTGTCGACCCCATCTAGTGGGATAAGGCTTTGTTGTTGTTGTTTGGCGCATGGGCTTGAGGTTGAATTAGCAAATCATTCGCAGTAAGATAAACTCAAGAATTTATTCAATCCCATGATGCCATGCATGGGCTTGAGGTTGAATTAGCAAATCATTCGCAGTAAGATATATATCCTGAAATTACTGAACATAGAACGGCCTTTCAACAGCAATAACATATAATTCAGCATTTCGATTTCTTTTTGGACGAAAGCAATTTAGCATCTTGATATCAGAACCTCCAATTCCTCACTCCGAAGTAATTTCTTGAGGTCGGTACAACCGTGAATAGATTGCACATAAATGACCGAGGTGCTGGAGATGAAATTGAAATAATGTGTCCTACAGAATCATTTCTAGGAAGTGACAGCTGAACAAAACCAGAACAACTGATCGCATACTTCTAGCAGCATAATGGTGGAAAACAAAAGATGATAAAGATCGAGAATAACCTGATGTTAACTCCATCGTTGATGTATGCCGAGACATTCTTGGACACCCAGTTCTGCGCCGCCTTCATGCTGGTCGCCATCATCAGCAGCATGTCATTGGGGATGCCCACCATCACCTCCAGGCCACTCTTCTTCAGGGCATTCATAGTCCCCTCTTCTGCGTCAAACAGCTTCGCCTTCTGGAATCCATTGTCCCTGAGCATCTGAACCACAGTGCTGGGCGACAGCGGGTGGCTTGTCTGCGTCCCCCAGTTGGCACCGATTCCGCTCACAGAGGCCACCGTGCACAACCAAGACACGACCCAGAAACCCAGCGAAACAGACGCCATCCCAAACTCCCTTCCCAGTTCCACTTCAAAACACCACAAAAGGTGGCCCTTTTTTCACATCAACTTCATCGGAGTCCAGAGATCTTCCACTGGTAAAAGAGTTGGATCCCAAAGTGTAGATACCAACCACCAAAAACCAGCTAAAAGAGTTGAAAGCAACCACCTTTAGTTGTCACAGTCGAGACATTAATATGGTGTGAGCTCTGCAGCAGAGACAGCAGTCAACATTAAATCCGAGGTCAAAAGAAGTCATAAATCGTGCATTTAATTGTAAGGAAACAAAGGCAAGACGATAAGCAGCAAGAAACAAAGCAGAAAGCTAAAAAACTTAGCTACTTGAGATCTGATAAATCATGAAAAAGGAGCATTTACTCGAGTGATGTACTGATGCAGCTGGTGGGTGCTAAACAAATCCATCATAAACAGTACAGAGAAACCATTGCTGCAAAATCGCTTTCAGACAGGCGATTTCCTCGGCGGAAACTGGAAAGGAGAGTGAGTGTGTGGGGGTCTGTCTGTGAGAGAGAGAGAGAGAGAGAGAGGAGTAGGAAAAAATTCTATACCGCACAGACCAATACAAGGCCAACTTGATTGCTGCTGCAAGAAGGGCCAGCAGCGATTAGGAACCCAAGACAAAGGCCAGTGCTTTTTGGCGTCCCTGCATCACCATGCATGTGTCGTTTGCCTCTCTCTCTCTCTCACACACACACATCTATCGTTGTGTAGCAATAGACGGCCCTACAAATCCTGCATTTTTTTATCAATAAATCTAATTTATTAGTAATAATTCAATTATCGCAAAGATGGCGAACGGCCACTCTATAACAAAGTTTCCATCCGTGAGGTATGTAAAAGTTGTAAGTTTCATGATATGGGGAATAATGATAAAGAACAACAATAATCTCATATGATTCTTTAATCAGTCTGAGGTCAAAGTTTTGGATCGGTTTAACACAAATTCTTAACTCAGAAAGTAAGAATGTCCACAGATCGAGATGTGCTAGAATTTTTTATAATTATTAAAAAAATGCTTTCTGCATAAAGAAAAGAAAGGTGATCTAAAGCTTATTCGCGGTCCATTGGCCTTGAAGAACTTTATTTTTTGTCTCCCTTTGTCTAAAGTTGTCAAAGTTTATCTCTCATAAAGGCTTAAGCATCGCTTATTATAATAGCTGGAAAAAAAAAGAATGTCATGCACTCTGTTTTTAATTCATGTTGAGTTGCTGCTGTCTCGTACTCTACTCTGCCTTTTTTTTTTCTCGTACAAAAAGGAAAAAAAATGGCATCTTTTTTGGTTTTGGATTCGGAGTGATCCGTTGGAGATGGTTATCGCTTTGCGCTGGAATGCGCTCTGAAGGGTGAGCGCAGCAAATTGGCCCCGCCGCTGCTCTTACTCTGCTCTGCTCTGCTCTGCTCTGCATTTATTAATTACTTCGATAGCCGTTTGCAGATGTCCGTTTGGATGGATGATATAACTTGATTATGTTTTGTCATGGCCTTCCTTTTATGTATAGATAACTATATACAGAAGGAATCATATCGAATTTTTTGTTAGGTGGCTTTCAACAATTGTATTCGTAACCGTTCAATTTTGCTCCTGTCCAATATCTTTTCTGTGGGCACCACAATTATAAGTGACAATACTTTTTTTATTGTCAATCCAGTATCCACGCTGCGGTTCAATTTGTAGTGTCATCGATTCATGGTAGAGTTCAATTAACTAATTTGATAATCATCCCCCATCACGAATCCTAATAAAAATACTTTGTATTGATCACAATAATCATTTGGATTGTTTTCGATGATCTCCTCGGAACTATAAACTTTTTTTACGTCTATCAATAATTTTCGAATATTCCGCTAACATCTCCTGAGCTATATCCCTTATCTTTAACTTTTTCGTTAAAATTTTATTTATGAAATAATTAAATTATCCCTCTCTCGTATCATCTAATATTGTAAATATAAAACAATATATTATAAAAATAAAAAACGTGTTTGCGCCCCCCTCCCGCCGCATGGGCACTTGTTCAAGAAGTCTAGCCTTCATCGGGAAAATCTAACACATTCGCCGAGAAGGCAATTTGATGAAGGGCGGCGATGGCTCCTCTCTTCGGGCCACCTCCGATGTCACGAACATCGGTGTGCCCCCGCTCCTATCCTCCCCAACAACCCGTGCACTGTCGAATTCCACAACCTTCGTGCGACCATCGGCGCTGATCAGGATGTTCTAGCCCTTGACGTCGTAGTGGATTATGCCCCTCAAATGCAGATACACCAACCCTTTGACAACGTCGCAGAGAAAGAATCTGACGACGATCTTGTCGAGTCGGCCGCCGCACCGCTATGCATCGTCAACGAGGGAGCCCTCGAAGGCGTACTCCAGGAACATATCATCGGCGTTGTGGGGAGGGGGCAACGCCCTACTCTGCAATCTCGTTGCCGACGATGAGATTGCAGTGGAGGGGGGACGCCCTCCTCTGTGATCTCGTCGCTAGAGAGGGGGGTGACACCTTCTCGCATGTTGGCGAAACACACTTTTTTTATTTTTGCAATATATTATGTTATATTTTACAATATTAGATTATACGAGGAAATGACAATTTGATCATTTCATAAATAAAACAATAAAATTAACAAAAAAGTCAACAAAAGTTGATGGATGGATTTAAGTGGAAAAAGTGACATAGTTTAGGGAATGTCAACGGAATATTCAAAAGTCACTGGTAGACACAGAAAAAAAATTCATAATTCAGTTAGCAGAAAAAGCCTAATAATTTTTAAAATGACAATAATAATGTTTTTTAGAGTGATAGACTATCGAATAATTTTCACTTCTACAAATATTAACTCATTGATAAATTAATTATGACATTTTCTTTTCCATACTTTATTTTAGTAGTCAGATTATTAATCTTTAAATTCAACTTCTTCTAATATAGTTTTATTGTAAGGGTCACCAAACAAGGAAAAATTGTATTAATGTGCCATAATAAAAAGCGCTAGTTTGCTTTTAATCCTAATAAAATGACATAAAAATACAAATTATAATGTCTATTAGGTAATACATTTTATAAATTAAAATAAAATTGATTGGAAAAATTTTAGTTAACATTAACGAACACAAATTTAATAAGTTTTAATATAGTTTCAGTTACACGGATTCTAATTTATGAATTCATGTTTATCAATTTTAACTATTAAGTATTAACATCAAGTTCAACTAGAAAATAAAGTAGTAGATTAGTGGTTTTTTTATTTCAATTAGTTATTTAATTTACTGTATAATTATCTTTTTCCATTTGAGAAATATCAAATGATAAAACAAAACAATTTGGCAAATGTATATATACTAATAACTATAAATATAACTAAAATAATTTATGATTAAGCTAATCAATATTTTCAAGATTAGGACTTACTCGTATCAAAAGGGGGTCGTACGATCAAAAATTATAAAATCGAATTGAGAATTATAAGATCTTGTCTATGTATTGGAAAAATTATGACACACTATTATGAAAAATATATATTTTTATGAATTTAAAATTACATGTATAGTACGAATAATATTAATTTAACTAGTATCTATTTAAGATTTACTACAACGTATATACACATATATATAGTTCAACAATGGTAGTTTAATTAATTTAACTACTTTATGGTCTTTTAAAATGATGTTCAAAATATAATCATAGCCATCTTCATCTTAATTTCTTATTCAAAGTTCATGTTGCAAGTTAGTGAGAAAAAAAAAAGAAAAATGAGGGAAAATATTAAAACAACATTATAGGATTCATGATTCTATTGATCCTTCAATCGTAAATATAAGATTGAAACTATGGTGAAGGTCGGTTAAATTGAATATTTGACATGCTTCCACTCCAATTTTGTTGACATGATCAATCGAGCGGGGCCGGCTAGGTTAGAATCCGAAAGTAGTTGCATTATTTAACTTATTATATATTTTTTCTCTTGGTAAAATAACTTTAAACCTATAAAGTTAAAAATAAAAAATTTAACAATAAGGAAAATTATAGGATGAGCATTAAAATATGTCATTTAGCACTATTTCAAATTGAATTCAATGACATTTTGAGCCACATTTAACACTATTTCGAACTAGTTTTAAGCATGCCACATCGTTCATTGTCATTAAAGGCATGTTTGATTCAAAATTAATTAAAAAGAAGGGGAAGCAAATGGAAGTAACTAATTTTGTTTGGATGGTATATAATTATATGTTTCGTTTATAAGAAAGAAGAAAATGTGTGTTTATTATATGTTTCCCTTAATTTCTATTTGGATTTAGGATTAAAAAGAAAAGCAAAACATTCATAAACAACGAAGAGAAAAAGGAAAAGACTTTCTTCCCCTCTCATCTTCATTATAAATTCAATCAAATAAAAAAATCATAATATATTGAAATTAGTCATGTGCAAAAAGTTTAAGAATTCAAGGTTATGGATCTAGCGAAAATTCGCATTATACGTATGCAACTAACTAAATGCTATAACACCTCAGTAATGGGAATGATCGTTCAATACTGTTTTCAAGGATTAGTACAACTGATTAACTGTACGGAGGTGAAAATATCCTTTAATTATCTTAAAGGCATCACAAGATTTTTCGGTCGAGACTGTCCAAGCCTACTAGCATTTCATTAATCCGAAAACGGTATAAATAAATTCTGATTGGTGCTAGAATCGAGCCTCGGACTATTAGTGTCTCAAAATCATTCTCGAACAATGAGACCTCGTGCGACGAGTATATGAAGGGGCATCTAGCTAAGCCTATTTTGAGTTGCAATGAAAGTTTTATGGTCAAGATGATTATGACGAAAGTTGCTCTTATAAGCATTCGATCACGGGCATGACTAGAGTGTTTGACTACTCGTCATAAGTTTGTGACATTATCGTGTTGTGACACTAATGCAAATGCTTGAACACTTAAAGTCCAAAAGGACAGCCAATGTACCACGGAGTACCGAGAAGGGTTACCTATGTGAGTTGCCACCCCACGCTTAAGGTTATACACTAGAATTAAGAAAATTTTATTTTGTATTAAATATCATAAAACATAATATACATCTGGGCTAAAAAGACAACTCCTTCCTAATGCATCGTAAGTAGAGAAGTATTATTACAAAATGAGAAATATAAAAGGCGTAGCCTATGGGTAAGCTTGGCCATTTATAAAGATGTCCTTATCTAAAGATGGATAACTTGATACTTCGCAATATTGCGCAATACGAAGCGGTTACATGTGTTCTATGATTCGACGCTAAGTGCCCGATAGCTTTAAGTTGAGCAGCACTAATGTTGCGAGGCTTTGCACGTCATGTCACGGAAAAATGTCCCGTGACATTCTCCCCCACCAAAGTCGATGACGCCCTCGACGTCGTTGTCCGAACTTCTTCAGGGTTTTCATCTTCAGTCTTGACTTTGTATGTCTAGTTAGATTTCGCCTTATTTGCATTAACTTCTACTTCACCAGCATCACGCAGCATCAGAAATTTTTGCACCATCTCGGGACTCGCTGTGGACTCTTCCCTCAGGCTTGCTTTGCTTGCTCATGTATGACTTAAGCAGTGTCAACTTGTTTGATTTAGTTTCTTGGGGTGAAACAACTCTTGTATGACTTGATTAATTGTTCGGAGAAATAGTTGCTTCAAGGTCTTGACAGAACATGCCGAGAGTTTCGTCACCTGTCCTGTATGACTTAACTTAATGCCCCTACGTTGTAGATGGCTGCGACATAGGGTTTTTCTTCCGTCGAATGCAGAGTCTGAGATCATCTCATCCTTGATGGTCAGTATTTTGACGAGCCAACACAATTTCTTTCATGGGATGATTTGTAACTCGTCTATTTTGAATGTTTTGGGTCGCTATTGTGAGCGACAAGAGCCTCCCATGAACATTGTAGACTTGACTTAATGTCTTTGCAGATGGTTGCAACGTAAAGTCATCCATCCGCCGAATATAGAGCACAGGACCCCCTTGTTGGTCATTTGAAATTTTGACGGTCTGAGGCGAAATAAAGTTATTTGATACAATACTCTGTATCTTGTCCGCTTTGAGTCGCTATAGTGAGCGACAAGAGTCTCCTCACGTCTGCTTGTAGTTCAACTTAATCCTCCTGCTTTAGTAGGTTTGTTTTTTTCTTGAGAGTGTTACTTGTTCCTTGTGACTCAAAATTTTTTCTCTCACCATTGTCCTTGCCCGAGTGCTATGATAGTATGACACTTACTTTGGCATGAGCAATTCAGCAACGATGACTAGCGAGTGGAGGTTGGGGCAATCTTGTCCTCCCAACTCTGTCCTAATCCAAAGGTTCAATCCCTTTGCTAAAGACCACTAACGTTGGGTCTTCATTCACCAGAGAACATTGTAGGCAAAGCTCAGTGATACCTCTCACGTGCTCCTTCAACATGCTGACATCCGGTCCCGATTTGCCATGGCATACATAGTTGACGAACTAATGTCTGCATCCGTCATATAACTCAATGGGATAAATGTTGTCACATTTCGCATTGTTGCGATGACATTGCTATCATAAGTTCGCCACATCTTGCAGGATTATTGGAATATGTCTTCTTCCGATCCTGGGACCTTCTTTGAAGCTTCGGCAACATTTTTGGATATGGACAGGGCGATATGCTCGTCGATGAAGATGATGCACATACTCATCCAACTGTAATTCGGATGAAGTAATGCCATTGTGCTTCGACAAATATCATGTACCCTTGACATACTTGTCCACCGGATGACTGACTCTCATGACAGAGTAGACGTTTAGATCTTCATTGATTCATGGGGATGGTCATGAAGACGCTCCGTTTGAGTGAGCAAATTATTGTTGGAGAACTTATAGCAAGAGCTTCGCAACTTCTCCTCCATATCCATCGAAGGAATGACATTGCCAGTGTATCATTCCAATTTTTGGACTTCGATCCTTGGATGTCGCTTCGATTGATCGAGGTGTTATCCTAGAGGAAAGACACATCTTCCTTGATTGGCGGCAGAACGTTTGACAATAGCATGTCAAAGTTCGCGAATGCTCAACGCTCGAATCATTTGTCAAATTGTTCATTGGATTGATGCGTCGATTTGTGTTAGCACGTAACAGGTTCATCCCAACTCTTGATGAGTGACATTACGACGCTTGCGATATGTCATTTCATGAGATAGACAAGACTGACAGTTCGTCCCCAAATATTTGCAAGTAATTAATGCTTTGCCCCATTTGTGAAAAATATCTTGACTAGGAATGACAATATTCCCTGCCCCCTGCGGGACCTCGGGGATTCCCCGTTCAGGGCCCCGCATTCGGCGATTTTTCCCCCCACGGGGGCGGGGATGGGGGCCAAACTGTCCCCATTCCCCTTTCGGAGATCAGGCGGGGGTAGTTTACTCCGCCTCGTCGGGTCCCCAAATTCCCGATATTATTTTTAATTAATAATTTATTATAATTATATTCATTAGATTACATCTGAACCGTCCATTATTTATATGTATATATATACATAAAACCCTAACTCATCTCTTTCTTTCTCTCTAAACAGCAACCTCTCAACTCTCAAGACTCAACTCTCCACTTGCTTAGCCGCCGATCGCCAACAATCACCTAGCCGCCGGCCGCCGACCGCTAGCGTGCCTTCGCCGGTCATCAATGTCGTCTTCGACGATGAATCATACTCCGTCTTCACAAGGTATCCTTTTTTCCTTCTTTCTTTATCATATGAAGTTTACGGCGGCCGAGCGGCGTACTTATCCCTCACCTCTCCGCCGTGGCCACCGCGTTGGAGTTCAAGCGGCGGCGGCATGGAGGGCGATGTCATCATCATCGTCAATGGCGGTGCCATCGTTGTTGTCATCATTGTCGAGGGCGTTGTCATCGTCGAGGGTAGTACCATCATCGTTGTCATCATCGTCAAGGGCATTGTCGTCGTCGAGGGCATCGTCGATCTGAGCGTCGATCCGATCATCGGCGGCGGTGGCAGTGTCATCGTAGATCATCAAGGGCGTTGTCATCATCGAGGGCATCGCCGTCGATCCGGGCTGGTTGGTTCGGTCATCGTCGATTCGGTCGATCCGATCATCAGCGGCGGCGGCGGTGTATCGTGGATCATTGAGGCGGTGTCATCATTGTCATCGATCCGATCGTCATCGAGGGCATCGTCGATCCGGAGGCCCTCGATCCGATCGTCGTTGGCGACGGTGGCGTCATCGTGAATCATCGAGGGCGTCGTCGTCGAGGGCATCGTCGTCGATTTCGTCGATTCAATCATCGTCGTTCTGGGCGGGTCGATCTCATCGTCATCATCCGGTCGGCGGTGGCGGCGGCGTCATCGTGGTCGTCGTCAATACTGTCGTCGGGTCGATCCGATCGTTGGTGGCCCCAATCATCGTGTGAATCAATGATCATTTATTTTTTAATTTTGATATTTTTTGTATTTTTTCAATTACTCGCATTTTAATTAATTTAAGTTTTTATGCAGAAATAGATGGAGCGGATAATCAATCTATCACTCCAATTGAAATCAATGCAATTCAATCCGAGAATACCCGGTAAGTTCCCAAAATGAAAATGAGAAGGAAGAAGGAAGTCCAAACACAAAAGGTTTAACTTCTCAAGCATGAAGTCATTATCATAGAGAATTAATTGACGAAAGATTTCGTGCAATATGCAAGAATTGTCAAAAGAATATTTGTGTGATACAAAAAATGGAACTAAGCATTTGCATGATCATCTCAAAATTTGTTAGTTTCGTACAACAAGAGACCAAAGCAAACAACTCTAAAATATTTACCAACTTTAAATAATAAAAGCTATACATTTGTTATTGGTAATTATTCATTTAGTCAAGATGTTGCAAAGAAGGAACTTGCAAATGAGTATCCTCTTTCTATAGTTGATCATGTTGGGTTTAAACGATTTTGTGGTGCTATGCAACCTTTATTCAAGGTGATTTCTCGTAATACTATAAAAAGTGATATTATGAAGCTATTTGAAATTGAGAAGGATAAGACATCAAATATTTTTTAGAGTAATTCAAGTCGTATTGCAATAACTATTGATATGTGGACTTATAGTAATCAAAATAAAGATTATATGGCCATTACAGTTCATTTTATCGATGACAATTGCACTTTGCAACATTGACTTGTGAAGTAATTAATTGATTACTCTTGATATTATGTTTATTATATACTTTTGAAACTATAAATTTTAACATTGATCATTTTTATTCTTATAGGTTCCTTTATGTTCCGGCGCCGTACAATGCCGAAGGGCTTTCAAAGGTTCTTTTGAATTGTTTATGTGATTGGAATTTGGATAAAAAGGTATCAACTTTAACTGTTGATAATCGTTCAACCAATGATGTCATGATTCTCTTGATTTTTGATAAAATTTCTTCAACTTCTTTTATTTTGAGAGGAATAATATTTCATATGCGATGTTGTGCTCATATTCTGAATCTGATTGTCAAAGATGGCTTATTTAAAATTAAAGATTTTTTGAAAAAGATTAGAGAATGTGTTAGTTTTTGGGTTAGTATACCCAAAAATGAAGAAAGATTTGATAACACATGTAGACAATTGAATATTGCTTATTCCAAAAAAACTTGTGCAAGATTGCAGAACTAGATGAAATTCTACTTATTTGATGATGGCATTTGCTTTGCCATATAAAATTGTTTTTTATCGTATAAAGCAACAGAATTCTGAATGCAAATATTACCCTAGTGCTGGAAATTGGGTAATGGTATCTGAAGTTTGTGATAAGTTGGAAGTTTTTTATGATATAACTGAACTATTTTCTAGTTTCAACTATCAAATTTTAAATGCTTATTTTCCTAATGTTTGTGAAATAAGAATTGCTTTGGATGAATGACTTTATTCTCATAATGAAGTTATTCAAGTGATGGCTTTGAGTATGAGTTCTAAATTTGACAGGTATTGAAAAAAAATAATGGAGTGATGACAGTAGGAGCTGTTTTGGATCCAAGATATAAGATGAAGTTATTGAACTATTTTTTTTCCAAAACTATATGGAAGTCAAAACAACAAAGAATTGGAGAAGATAAAAAGGTTATGTGAAGATTTGCTTCTTGAATATCAAGCTAATGATACTAGAAGTGCACTTGTTAATTCTTCATCTTCAGTTATAACAGAAATGTGTCTTCCAGAGAAAAAACAAAAATGGGAGTGTGCTTATAATGATTTTGTAGCTGAGACTTCTTCACAAAATAATTTGAAATAAGAATTGAAAAGTTATTTAGAAGAGCATGTTTTAATTGTTAAATCAAATGATGGAATGATTGACATATTAGGTTATTGGAAACAAATTGGATTAAAGTATACAACTCTAAAAATATTGCAAGGGACTTTTTAGCTATTCCCATTTCTACAGTTGCTTTAGAATTTACATTTAGCACTGGAGGTCATGTGTTGAGTACACACCGTAGTAGATTGAAAGAATACACTATTGAAGTTTTAATGTGTTATCAAGATTGGTTGTATAATATATTAAAATGTTACAATTTATTATTCATTTAGTAAATTATGTTGTGTCATTTTTTTAAACTAACAATGCTTTTTTGTTTGGTCCTTCTAATGGAAAACAAAGATGACCAATTTGGTTCTTCATTTTTTTTAAAGAAAGATGCCTTTTACACAATCAACAAAGATGAAGATGTAGATGATTGAATGATGAAGTTGTGGTAACTTTTTATCATTTTTTAATTTTAATCAATTTAGTTTTATTGTACTAATAATTTTTATTAACTTGTAGGAAACTTTACAAATGGGTGAAGGATGAAATGAAGAAAAATGATGAATGTTCTCTTATCGATCTTTTACAAATGTTGTTAAAATATTTGGTGTTGTAATTTAAACTTTATGTTTTGAAACTTTTATCAAATTTAAAGTTTGTGTTGTGATAGAATTTGAAAATTATATTATGGTGGGATTTATGTCAAAATTTGAATTTTATGTTGTAGAATTTATATAGTGATATATTTATAATTGTGTGCATGAATACTCTATAATAATTGTTTTTTTCATATTTTTTAGTAAAAAAATTGAGGAATCGAGGTCCCCGTGGGGATCGGGGCGGAGGATAAATTTCTCCCGAACCGGAGATTCGAGGCGGAGTCGAGACCACCCCCGCCCCGAACATGGTGTGGTGTGCCACTCCTAATTTTGATGCGACAGACAAGACTGGAGGCACGACATGATGCTTGTACATAATGCTCCGTGAATAAAAAAGGTCATGAACTTTGATGCTTAACCTTGAGACAACTTTCGTAGAGTGATTGTACGCTTCATGTTGCATTATTGGATGTACGATGCGATATCACAAATATCGAGCAACGTCAAATTGTCCTTATAGTGCATGATGATAGTTCTTAAATGTGACAAGTATTTCGAGCTACACAACGATTGTGTAATGCGACCTTGTGGTATGATAATACAAGACTATGAGCATGACTGACACTCTCATTTTAAGATTTTTTACTACATATCTGGGTGGTGATCCACTCAAGTGAGCGACACATGACGGTCCCGATTAGGCGGGACGATCAATTCATCATTATAGTGCACGACGGACGTTCCTCGACACGACACTGTGTATGAAGAACTTGCTGCGCGATGATGAAGCTTGACAAGCACTCATCGTTGGCATCCACGATGAGAGACCATGGTACCAGTGCACTCGGGCATAGTGGAATTTTTGAGCGAAAGCACTTTTCTTATGATACAAGCGAGACATCGTCGCATGGATTCGAGGATGATGAACTGCTATGATACCACTTGTCACAAGGTCCTTCTCAGACACGAGACTTCGTCCGACGATTAGGTGAAGGGACACCTAGCTAAGTCTATTTTGAATTGCAGCAAAAGTTTTATGATCAAGATGACTATGTCGAGAATCGTTCTTATAGACATTTGATCACGAATATATCACACAGTGTGATATTACTGTCGTAGATCCGTGGCATTAGCACGTTGTGACACTAATGTAGACGCATGAGCGCATAAAGTCCAAAGGGGCAATCAATGTACCACGTGGTACCGAGAAGAATCATTGATGTGGGTCGCCACCTCACGCCAAGGACAAACATTAAAATTTAAAAAAAGTTTGCTTGTATTAAATACGATGAAACATAACATACATCTGACTAGAAAGATAATAATGAACTCCTCCCTAATGTAATGTAGGTAGAGGAGTCTTATTATAAAATGGTAAATGTGAAAGACGTACCCTACGAGTAACGTAATTTAGCCATTTATAAGGATGACCTTACTTAAAGGCAGATAACTTGGTACTCTATAATATTACGCAGTGCATGGTGACTGCATATGTTTCATGATTCGACGCTAAATGATCGAGGACTTTAAGTTGAACAACACTGATACCGCGAGGCTTCGTGCATTGTGTTAGAAAAACGTCCCGTGACACTAGCATCCAGGGATTTCATGACACAATCCCGCTAATCGATTGTGTTAACCATCTATACTATATTAAAAGCAAAGAAGTTTGCAAGGAGAAGATGACATTTGACATAAACATAAATTGATAAGTGTCCACAAAAAATCATTATTTTAAAATCAAGATAATAGGTGTGCTTATAAAATATGATAATTGTATAATAATCATATAATTTAATTGCCTATGTCATTATAATAACTATTTAAGTTATTTTTATTAATTAAATATTAATTGTAATCATATTTTCAATTATTAACCGACAATTATTTACAAGATTCATAAACTAATATATTTAATACTAATGAATTAAATATATATAGCATAAACATAAATTGACAAGTGTCCATAAAAAACCATTATTTTTAAATCAAGATAATAGGCGTGCTTATAAAATATGA
Organism: Pontederia crassipes; assembly: GCA_030549335.1. Taxonomy (NCBI): domain Eukaryota; kingdom Viridiplantae; phylum Streptophyta; class Magnoliopsida; order Commelinales; family Pontederiaceae; genus Pontederia; species Pontederia crassipes. The sequence continues at coordinate 1,560,940 of CM060185.1, read as the reverse complement.
TAATTGTATAATAATCATATAATTTAATTACCTATGTAGTTATAATAACTATTTAAGTTATTTTTATTAATTAAATATTAATTGTAATCATATTTTCAATTATTAACCGACAATTATTTACAAGATTCATAAACTAATATATTTAATACTAATGAATTAAATATATATAGAATTTATAATGTTATTGAAGCAATGGATAACTTATCCATAACATACTAATATTTAATTATCAATTAATTAAATATTCAGCTTTGAAGATATAAAAAAATGAGATATTGCAGGTATGAAATAAATATTTTTGTAATTTCTTAATAAATTAAGAATATAAGAAATTTAAGCAAACTCAAATAAGAAACAATCAAGATAAACTAAATAATAATAATAATACAAAATGTATATGAGCAAACGTTAGATAAACTAAGCAAGATAAACTAATTATATTTCTTTATTTATAATAAAAAATAAAATCAATAACTTGCATTTTTCATGTGTTTTACCAATATAAATATTAATAGTTATTTTAACTTCCTAATGCATTAACAATAAAAAGCTATCAGTTTTTTTAACTTCCTAACTTATCAATATGTTAACAATAAAAAGCTATCAATTATAGAAGTTAGTAATTATTCAAACTCTCTAACAGTTAGTAATTAACAATAAAAAGCACAACTCACTTCATGCATGCACATTTTTTGTCTATAAATACTCGGAAGTAACAAATTCAAATTCACACAGTAGTCTCCGTCTCTATATTTTGAGTAGTGTGTCAATTAGAGGATCCCAGTATGCACCCAATAGATCCTAGAATTACTATTTACCAAGTATCAAATCTTTAATGCCATTTTAATTTTCATTTTGAATTATTTATCTGTGATTTGTAACTTTATATAGGATGGTTTATTCTTATAATTTGTATAGAAAAACTTATCATCAGAATTATTCATTTGCATGTATCTTTGCATGAAAATTGTTTCTTTACCTGTATCATGTATACGAACGATCTTATAATTTTCGAATGTTTATTATAGGTTTTAATCATTCAAAATAATTCATTTTCTTAATATGGTCTATTCTTATAATTTATAAAACTAATTAGCCTTTTCTTTTATATATGTCTACTCTGATGCATTTTAAGTTGCATTTTTTTATCATGATCATGTCATATTTTTTCCTATAAAATATTTTCTTTTAATTTTATGTGGAAACTGAATTCATTTTAATTTGTTTTAAGATTAATTAATTTTTATATCATATTTTTTATATCAGTTATAAGTGTAAAAAAAGTAAGGAAACACAAATAATTTGATTTCATGCCATAATTTTTTATGACCTTATTGTATTCACGTCGTTTTATGACCATTCTTTTGTTCTATCAAATAATTCCTTCTAAATTATGTGAATCGGATTTCTTTTACTTTGTTTTAGAATATTTTCATTAATATTATTCTATTAATTGTAAATAAAATTTTATTGCTTTTTAAGAATGGTCATATTTGTTTATAACATTTATAGTTGTATTTCTTCTTAAGATAAAGATACTATTAGCCAAGAAGTTCAATAATTTGTGCACTATATTATTTAACCCCCGATATAAGCTATTTGACATCCTTTTATGAAGGTATTTTTAATTCTATACAATAATTCCTTTTAATTTATTTGTGAACTGTTTTTAATTCATTTTAGGAAATTGTCATGCCTATTTAATTTCAATTCTTAATAATATTTATTTTATTTTCTTTAATGATTATCATATTTTGTTTATATATTTGTATTTATTCTTAAAATATTATCAGCGTGACAGCGTGAATTTTTTTTACGTGTATTATATATTTCCATAATTATAGCCCCCATTATGAGTTATTATTATTATTATTATTATTATTATTATTATTATTATTGTGTGATAAAGTGATTCTTATATCACTATTATTTTTATAGTGATCTATATTTTTTCTTTGATCATATGTACTTATAGATTGAGAAAAGATGATATTAAATGTATATTTTTCAAGAATTTCAATATCAAATAATTAAAAAAATATTTTCCTTTACCATGGTTGTGACCATCACAATCATTACGAAGGCTAAGAATTTATGGACGAAACTTCGGGCGTAAACTTACATGTTCCCACGTGATGGCGCAGTGAAGGGTCACGTCAAATTCAAGGCGCGCAGTGATCGGCCGTAAGAAGAACGGGTGGCAGGGCGTAATGGTGCAAATGTTCGATGAGACGCATGCATGGCGAGTTGTTCAATCTGCTCGGAGCTCGTGCATGGATCTTTTGCGGCTGATAAGTTATTTCACCATCGGATGTCAAAATCTGCTCGGCGAATATTTTTTTTATTTTTACGACCTGCTATGCGTCTCACCTTGTCATGTCCGAGATGAGCCCGACGTCTTAATTCATGCATCGCTCGGTCGACGTATCCGAAGAAATTTTATAAGTTTACAGTTTTTATATTTGCTTATTTTTAGTAATATATAAAATTAAGAAGTCGCATTTAATATATGACATTTTTTTAATTCAGTTTTCTCCTATTTTTTCAGTTAAGATTAAAAGTAATATAAAAAGAATAAATAGCTTAAAAATCAGTTGAGATGCCAATAACTATAACAATAAGATGTAGTGAAATATTAAAGTGTGGGTTTGAGACTAGGGAAAATCCTAGCAGCATTATCAAATGAACTTACTAGGTGATCTCAGAATTTTATTTCTTTAATTTGTTATAGTATATTAAAATTAAAAGTATTATTTTTCTCACAAAGAATTTTATGCACCGATTGTTTTTAGATATTTGTAACCATATTTTTCAATAGGCCATTATATTCATTGTCTTTAGTCAATTTTGCTATTCATGTCATTTTTGGTATTCTTGAGCTAGCGATAATTATCATTAGCGCATTGGAGCTATACCAAGTTGCCTTTTTTTTAATTTTCAAATTTATGAGAAATATTTTTAACAAATATAAAATTTAATTATATTTTTTTACATATTAATATCATTTTTTGAGGCCAAGGTTTCAAAATATGCACACATTAGCATTAGATGATCCAAGCAAATTATCTTATTCTTTAGTTTCCATGGTATAATGACATAAATTAATGAGGCGATGAATGTAAAGAGTAATGATGTTGGACGCAACCTGCATGTATGATTAAATAATACATTTACCAAATTGTCTTATTTTTGTAGTTTCCATATGTTATGTTTTTAAAACAGTTAGTGTCTTCGGTGAATGTATTGCTAAGATCCTTCATGATATAAAGATGATAAAGAAATTTTGTTAGCATTTAATAAATTTAATTGTTTATTTATTTTTAATTATGAGTATATTAAATTTATATTTATCAATGAAGTATTAGCTACCAAATGATATTATCTTTTAATTGACATATGTTATATTTTTTAAAATTAGTAGTGGCTTCGGTGAATGCGTTGTGCTAGGATCCTACATGATATAAACATGATAGAGAAATTTAGTTAAGGTTTTATAAAAAATAATTTTTTATTCTGTTAATTATGAGCCTATTGAATCTATATCTATATGAAAAGTATTAGTGTAATGTCATATACGACAAGCATAGGGCCTCCTCAATGGATGAATAAATTAGTAATACTACATGGCTGCAATATGCATGCATTATACAAGTTTACATAACAACTCTACTCACAAACCATTACTAGAGTTTTATGAATTATAATTTTTTGTTATGTAAAATTATGAGCAATATCATTTTTTTATTCTAGACATATATAAACATTGTTATGTAGACATCTAAGTGAAAAAATAATCGACAACACGATGGTGCATGCATTGTAAATATAATATAATTCTATATATAGTTATAACATAAATATTTACCCATGATTATATACGAATTCCTACATGGCACTGTAAATAGAATTATAACTACAATTCTATTTATAATTTTATTTAGGAATATAAACATTTGTTAAGGCATTACATATACCCATGACCATATGTGCGTGCATTGTTTTGAGTTATGAGTTGCGTTCTTTAGAGCAAGGTTTCAAATATGGACGCACATATTTTATTATCTGGCATCGATTAATATTAATATTTCATTAGTTCTTTTTATTTTTTTATTTAAGTATCAATATCATTTTTCTAAGACAAAGTTGCTAATATGCATGCATACCATCCCTACATATATATTATTAATCTATTGATTCTACATATATATGTCAAGTCGAGGGTCTCCATAATGGATCCACTAGGGTCTAGGTGGCTGCAATATGCATGTTTATATAGTACACTTATCAAAATGTATAAATACTGTTTATTATATTTTTTTTTTCAAAATAGTAGCATCATCGGTGAATGCCTCCTACGTTAAATGTAAGAAGTAATTTATATAAACATGATAGATAGTCTTCTTAGAATTTTTATTCTTTTAATTATGAGAATACCAATTAACAAAAAAAAATTAGATTGACATAACCATATGTTATATTACTTTCATTTATTTATTTTAACTATTTTAGTATTTCCATCATTTTTTACAAAGTTAATTGGTGCAAGTTCTATCTCGCTTCATAAATATGGTATGTGTTAAATGTCATAAATACATTATATATCACAATCTATGTCTTTAGTCCTTTTACTTAATTTTAAATTTTAGACTGATATAAACATCTATTTCTTTATGTAGTTCTTTTATATAATTTTTGTAATCAAAATCGATATTCATATAATTTTTTAGCCAAGATTTGAAATATGGATGTATATTTTCTATTCTCGATTGTTGATTGATATTATTGAAATTTTGTTAGTTCTTTTATTATTTTTTAATTATTTATTTATTAATATTGCTTTTAGGTTATGATTTCTAATATGGATGCACAAATTAAGTGATCCTTGCATATATATATAAACCTATTAATTAATGCTATACATGACAAGTGGAATATCTCCCAGAGTAATGCACGTTAAATAATACATTTACAAAAGTATATTATATTATTTATATTAAATTTTTTAAATAGTATCATGTTCGGATAAAGCGCTTAATATCATTAATTAATCTTATAAAATTCTATATATCGTTATCCAAATGATGAAGATAGTGTTTAATGATAAAGAAGAATATGTTATACATTTATATTATTTTTAAGTAGTAGGATATAATTCATCAAACTTCTTTTTAGTAATAAGTAGTGCAATAACAATAAGATGATAATAATAACACAAAATTTATTTCTTATTAATATTTTTTATTTTATACACTTGAATAATGTGATTATTATATTTTTACCGTGCATCGCGCTGGTGTTGCACTAGTTTATGATTTAAAAGCTTCACGATATGATTTAATGTCAATGTAGGGTTACTCAGAAAGTAAATAAAAAAGCAAATGATGATGTATAATTTTTCTTTGTAGCGATGAATGTTTATGAAGGGACTTCAACGATTTAATTCATTCTAGTGTATTGTCTATAAGTTGGATGTCTCATCAAGTTTAATTATTCTGATTGTGTGATCTCGTATTACATATTTGACAATAACATACCAAAATTTCAACAGTAATTTTCATTATTAATAAGTATTCAAACTCAACCTTAAAATCTATTCTCATATTTTGTTGTCTAATTAAAGTTATCTACATCTTTTTAACTTACAACACGAACCCGTGCATATTTATTGTTATATTTAGTCCAATGATACAAATAAAAGAAATGATGAGACTAATTGCTTAAGTTTCAGATTCAAAATAAAAAATTGATAATTAATTAATTACTTATTTATAGTAATAGAATAGAATATTTTGGCAACTGTAATTGAATGGTCAGTCTATTTAAATCTTAGCACAATTAAAAAAATACTGGACATAAATTGAGCCATAAAAGGTATTTGTTTGGAGTAAAATATTTCTTAAGAGACTTCAACAAAAAAAATCCATAAAAAACTTGTATAACAACATTGGAAAAATGTATCTTGAGGAAGGAAGAAATAATTAAATTTATATCTGAACAGTGAACACATCTTTTTATAATAACTAACGAAATTACAAAAAAAAAATATTATTTTTTTTCAAAATATATTAAGCTGTATATATATGTGATGTCACCCAAAGGTGCAAATAGGCCCATAGATCGAAGGCCCAGTGGGCTTTTCGTAGTCATCCATCCAGTGGTCGCTTGTCCTGAAACCTTCTAAAAAAACTTTAAACCCCGTCGGGGCCGTGGAAGAAGCAGCCGTTCCCCGGTTCCTCCATTCCGCCTCTTAGCCTCCCGTTTCCGCCGATGGATCTCGGGCCCAAATCCCTCGCTCCGAGCTCCGTCGGTCGAATCGTCTCTTCTTCGTTCTGGATCGCGTTGGTAACCATACTGGTAAGATCTCCATCTCCTGCGCAGTGCCCCTTTTCGTCTTACTTTCGTCTCCGTCGCTTCTTTCCTCAAATAGAAAAAAACAGGTCGATCTCTCCTTTTTTCCATCGCAAAATGCAACAAATAAAGGTGTATCATCACTTGGTCGTCGATCTTAACGATCTGGTAGGGAGGAAATGTTGGTCATTTGTCGAAGAATTACTATGATGGTGTTAATTTATAGGTTTTCATTACGATAGAAGTAGTTCAAAGTTCATATAGTAGTTCCAGGCCTCTGCTGTCGCCTTAGCATAAAATAAAAATCCATATTTAGTGGTAAACTTTTCTGGTTTATCACCTAAAAGGATGAATATTTATATGCTTACTAAAGTATGTTGGCTGATCGATCACAGTTACTGTTGGCGGTAACTGATGCTGCTCCGCGGAAGTCTGGGAAGTTTTCAGTGTTTTCATTGTTCAATCTCAAAGGGAAGAGTAAATTTTGGAGTGAGTCTGTGATCCGTGGTGGTAAGTGTGTCAGAGGGACTATATTGATCAAAATTCTTATTTTCCCATCCTATAGTGTGCAATATGTGATTGTGATTTGACATCTCAATTTTGTGATTTTCATAATTCCAGAGTTCGATTCTTTGGAAGCATCTGTGTCATCTGATTCAGGCAAAGCGGCAATGTTCAACTACACAAAGGCAGGTAGTTGCTCGCACACTAAACTTATCTCTTTTACTGTATCATGTTGTGCGCCACTGAATATTAGTAACGGGTTACTCTTCTATTTCCTCATTGAAACCATATTAAATAATAATATAAGTTAGGTACTAGGAAAATGTATGTCTTGCTTATATCTTTTATTTTTTGGGAGAGGGAAAAAAGATGATTAACTAGGGTATTATCTATCTTATATCTGATATCTGAGTCTCCTGCATGTGGTCAACTAGAGATAACTGATAGCTCTATTAATAAATTAACAGCTATTTTCTACTACCCAAGTCCAGTTGTGCTGCATATCTTTTATTTCATTTAACACTCTTTTGGTATGAGTAATGTTGATTTCCAGTTACTTTTATTTTTGTGAAATGAGAAAGGACGACTAGGTGGTCATCCAAAAGTCCCATTAATAATAGTAGGGGTTACAAAAAGGTTTGATAGAAAGGCCAACAGAAGGTCGTGAAAACAAAATGACAACATCACACTACTCTATATCAAAGATGACTTCTTTATTCCGTTCACCGTTAACCACCCTCACTCTTGCATCCCAGTTGAGGTCGCAGCCATAACAGGCATTGAAAACAGTTACCTTTGTGAAGCTCTGGGATGTTAGACCGACTAGGGATCTGTGTGGTATACTTTCTCTTGCTTAATATCACATTTAATGTGAAATCACCGCAATCTCTGTTCTCTGTGAAATGAAGTTGTGCATATTTATATTTTTTTCTGAATCAAAGTTGTATACGCAAATTGATTTCACCTAAAACAAATACAAATTGATTTCTAAATGTTGAACATTTTAGTGCTACATATTTTTTCTATGCTTTTACTGTAATCAGAATCCTTTGTCTTCTTAGGCAAAAGCCTTTTTGCTCACCAAAAAAAGGAATCTTTTGTCTTCTGACTAATTAAAATCCTTCCCCAGAGGTTACTTTACACATTATTAAGATTTTTCCAGAGCTAGAAGCGACAAAGCTACTAGCCATATATGAGTCTTACACCGGGAGGGACTCTTAAAAGTTTTGTGAGTGCACTTGTTTTGCATGACATGTTCTTGGTGCCATATTATGTTATGAATTGCTTGCTTTCCTTATGTAACAACAACAACAACAAAGCCTTATCCCACTAGGTGGGGTCGGCTACATGGATCATACGACATTCGTTGATCCATGTTCATAAGATTCGACAGGATTTTATGCTGGCTGTCGGGGCCTAACACAACCCTCCTCCTTTATCCGGGCTTGGGACCGGCTATAAAATATAGGCGGAGTTGCTTTCCTTATGTAAACTTATACAAAATACTACAGCTATCTAAAGCAGAGAAAGGGAGTTTGTAGTAATTATTGATTATGTATGTTCATGTTTAACTTATTTGACCTTCTACCAGGAAATATTGCAAGCTATCTAAAGCTCTCAGAAGTTGAATCGATATATATTCCTGTACCAGTGAACTTCATCTTCATAGGTTTTGAAGGAAAAGGAAATCATGGTAGATATGTTGTTGATCAGCTTTGTTCAGTCACATCTTTTTATTATGGTTCTTAATTTTTTTTTGAGAAGATATTATGGTTCTTAATTGATAAATTGGGGGACCATTTTTAGATTTTAAGCTGAGCCCAGAAGAGTTGGAGCGATGGTTTACAAAAATAGACCATATTTTTGAGCATACAAGGATTCCACCTGTAGGAGAAGTTCTTACTCCCTTTTACAAAATCAGCATTGATAAAGTTCAGCACCATCATCTTCCTCTCGTCAGTCACATAAACTACAAGTGATTGTTACTCTCCTTACCTTTTGAGTTGTATCAGTTTATATTAGAATATGTCTTCATAGTTTCATCTGTGTTCCGTGTTAGTAACATGTGAAAATTTCCTTTTTCTTATTATGATGTTGCAATGTGGATGAAGCTTTTCAGTGCATGCTATTCATATGGGAGAACAAGTTACGTCTGTCATTGAGTACGCTATAAAAGTTCTTTCAAGAAAGGAGGATTTCTTGGATCCCAGGTAAAATCGATAGTTTTGTTCCTTCAAATTTGTTGCTGCATAAGTTTGTTAATTCAGTTTGATATGAATAACTTTGATTTCCTTCATCTGCTTCATGCTTGCATCTGTAATTTCAAATTTCCAGGGATGACAGTGAAGTGCTTTGGCAAGTGGACTTGGAGCGCATGGAATATGTCTTCTCAACCCTTATTGAACAGCTTCAAATTGCAAATGCATATAACATTTTCATTCTGAACCCTAAGCACAACGGGAAGAAACTTCATTATGGTTACCGGTGATTTTTCTAAAATTTTCAATTCTTCCGTGTAGCCCGGATAAAGGAGGAGGGTTGTGTTAGGCCCCGACAGCCAGCGTAAAACCCTGTCGAATCTCATGAACATGGATCAACGAATATGGCGTCGTATGATCCATGTAGCCGACCCCACCTAGTGGGATAAGGCTTTGTTGTTGTTGTTGTTGTTGTTTCAATTCTTCCGTGTGTTGTCTTTTTTATCTGTTGCTAAAAGGCTGTATATGTTGATGAATTGCGTCATTGCGTTTTATACATTTTGGTTGGTTAGTGCAGTAAGTTTTGTTGCCTAAATGACCAAGTGAATACTCGTTATGTGAAAAACATGTCTGTAGGTCCTTGCAGAAGAAAATCAGAAGTAACATAAAGCACATGTGCTGTGACAGACTTATTGTATCTAAACATCAAATTTTTTTTTTTGAGCAAACTAGAAGGCACAGCACCATGCTCCACAACTATAACATATTTTATTAGTCGCAAGATAACCAGCATGATGTAGGTCCAATAGTTTGGCAGGAACCTCTTCCTTTACCCTGTCAATCACCACTTTAAGTTCCTGTCTTTGAAATGCAGTACACAAGTTTTAAAGCAAGTGTGTAAAAAAAACTAAGTAGACCCTCAAAGCCCCTGGCGGTCAGAGACACCATTGGAGGGCTACACTGGCAACTTTCCTTGCCGGTGCGTGGGCCATCTGGCTTCAACGCAACCATATTATTTTTTGTGGGGAGAGAGTGCATGTTGACAGCATTGTATGCCATAGCTCTTTTCTTATTCGGGAGTGGGGTTTTGTGTAGTGGCGGTACACTTCCTATTTTTTGCCGCTCTCGCTTTGAGAGCTTACACTTGTACATTTCTCTTATCATAGTGATATATATCTATGGATGACACCCAACTTGGTGCTCATCCTTCTTCCTCTCAAAAAAAAAGTAGACATCTGCTTGCCATGTATTTAAATGACTCCGAAAGATTACCGTTCAGTGCATCAATCCTCCAGTGCTTCACTGCAGTTGGTTCGACATCTCCTTTGTCATAACAAAAATTCCTAAATATGTCTTGACAATGAATGCAAGGACTGAGCACGTGAATCAATAACTTGCTTCATGCCCCAGTGATCAATCTTCATCGTACAGTCAAATGAATAGTTGTTGGCCAACTAAGAAATGAATGTCATTGCATGCTGAAACTTGATCAGTCTGCTGACTACAACAGCTTATCTTCTGATTATTTTTGCTGTGGCAGAAACATTTGCTACCAATTCAGTTGAATGAAATCTCAAGACTAGATGGTTTAAAGTAGTCTAAGCTAGATGTAGGGTACATTCTATCTCAAGCAATCATTGAAGAATGATCTGCATGTACAGCCAACCTAACCTTATCATTCTCACTAATCAGTATGAACGGGAAAAAGGACAATTTTCCTTTATATCTTCAGGTCTTCTAAACACATAAAAACTAAACTGCTTTCCTACGATCTACTTTCCTGATAATTCATCCTTTTAGGAGTTCTGTTTTTTAAATCACAACACAAGGGGCCTAAGACAAAAGGCTTGTTCTTTTTTTTTTTTGGCTGTGAGAGAGGCTTGGACTGGAGTAACTTTGCAACAATCAAGTTGTCTTCCAGTCTGTTTTCCATTTCTTCTTTTGATCCTTGTCTGCATTAATAGTTTATTTTTTCTCCTTCCATAGTCAATGCTAACAAACTTTTATCTGTGAGATATACCTTTTGATAACTTTGAGTATGCCCATTGTTTTGTAGGAGAGGTTTGTCCGAATTCGAGATCAATTTCCTGAAGGAGGTTAGATAACTATATATTTCCATACTTTAAGGTTTCAAATGTCTCCAGGACATGTCTCACAAAGGTTTTTCAAAAGTGGAAGAGTGTAGAAATTAATCCTTTTATGCGATACATGGACTTCGACTGTTAGTAACATGCCGGCCAATTTATTTTTCTTTATTTCATCTCAAGTATTGCCTCTGCTATCGACATGAAACATTGTGATTGCTTTCTATTACTTTTCTTGAGAAATGAGCATCTGTTATAGAGTAGTTGCATGCTTAGAATGAATGCTTCATGAAGTTGAACTGGATTAAGATTTGATCTTTTGAGCCCTGTAAAAGATTGCTCTTCTGAGAACGGTGTGAATATCAAATCTGGAGCAAAGGATGCAGATGAATTTAGACACTTCAGAACAAACGTTTAGATGATCCAAACTTTCCCCTTGTCAGTACTTCATTTTCTTCATTGGTTCCGGTATCGTAAAGATTGAGAAATATGAGAATTGTGAACGGGTGCCACAGAGTCGGATAAAGAGGGTATGGCAGGGGTTATCTATTTAACAGAAAAAAATTGATAACCCGTTTTGAGTGCTAATTTTGTTAGTTCTTCCCTCTTGAAATTTTTTTTGGTTGTTCTCATTTCACTTTTGTCTACACTGGGCCCTGCTAATTTCATGGTTTGATTTTATTTAAAATATTCTATTATTTTCCTCAAGAAAGTATCGATTCTGCGGCTTTAGATTGTTGTTGGACTACTCAATGAATTTCTTTGCTTGATCCTTATTAAAAGGCAAAAGATTGACAGAGGCTTTGACACATCATTTCACATAAAGGATGGAAGTTAAATAAGTTTCGGAAGGGAGCTAAAAGAATTGGTCATCTTACACAGAAGCTCTTTCTGTACTGTTGCAATATATTTTCACTGACTTTCATGTCCAACAATTTTTAACCATTAATTCTGCTAATCTACTATTATCATGAACTGATCAGTAAATACTAATATGAAGCATCCAGAGTGGGAGCAATTTCTAGTTGCTCGGCTAGGTCAAGTAGTTTGTATGAAGGAGAGATTTACATGTTTATCCCTTAGTTATGGATGGAAAAAAAATTTGATGGATGGTAATGTAGGACGACCATATTTGTGAACCTTCAGCCTGCGGCCTTTGGTTTTTATTTATGAACCTTTGACCTTCTAAAAAGTCTTTAATAGTTTAATTCGCATTAGTTACTTTGTAAACTCTATTTAAACCCTGGACAATTCCTTCCCAGAAGAAAACCCTGGACAATTGTTTTTAAACTCAAAGTCGTTCTTGTTTAGGGTTAGTTTTAGGGTGGGTTTGATTATAGTCTTAAGATCATTTCTTAAGCATTGGAACCAACTTTTGTCATGTCATTTTCTCACCGAGTAGGTATTTTTTCTGTTAATTTCTTTCTTAAATTGTCTACATATATTTTCATTATTATGTAGTTGTTTAATCTAACAAAAGAGTTATCTTTAATTGTCTCAAATTGTCATTTTATCAAGTCTAAAACATATAGTTATTTTTTTTTTTTGAGAGGGATCTAAGTATATAATTGAACAAGCTTTCTGTTGTGTTTTTAGTTATATGTGCTACATTGTAAGACTATGTTTTCCTGTAGTAACTTGGAGATAAACTTGGGTATTTTGGAAGGTGCAGTTGACTCATAGATTTCATTCTAGTTTTGCCAGAAAGTGTCGCTAACCACTCATTTCATCACAAACATTTCCTTTTGCTGTTTTTGGCTTTCCATTTTAATGTATGTTATATTGATTTCTTTTGCTGTACACTTCACATTTGTTCCTAGAATAAGACACTGCAAACCAAAATTCTCCAATCAGAAAAAGCTGCTCAAGTCCCACTTGGTAAGTTCTTTATATAATGGTAGTCTTGCCATTGATATACTCTGTCAGTCTCATATGATTCATTCAGCACTTTGCCAAGCATGTTGAGCTTTTTTTTATTTAGAGGAAAAAGGATGACCACCAGGTTACCTGGTTGTCATCCAGGTGTATATATAACTACGAAATGGGAATCATATACAAAAATAAGAAAGTATATCAACTAACCAAAACCCCATTTCCAAAGCAAAAAAATGTGGTATACGATATGCAATATGCTTTGCTAACAGTGCTGTCACAAAAGATCACCCGCCAAGGGCCGAGGAACCGACCAAAAAGGATGCCAGTGCCGCTCTCCGTGTTTGTCTATGTTGGGCCAAACCTCAAAAAGAATGCCATAGAACAGAATTTGGGGGGGGGGGGGGGGGGGGAACAAACCCCAAAGGTATCCTTTGCCAAATGCCTCGAGTTGACCTGACCTGGTTTTTTTATTTAAACTTAAGCTTATATTTGATTATTTTTTAAAAAAATTGAAATAAAATATTTTAAGTACAGAAATAATATTTAAGTAGTTAGAAATTTTATGCTTTAAAATAAATATTAATATTTTAATATTAAATAATTATAAAAAGTAAGAAAATTTTTTAAAAAGGCTACCCAAAACCCCACTCCCGACCAGTGAACACCCCTAGCCAAAAGGCTTGGTGGGCAGTGTCCTCAGCAGCTTCGTCACAGAAGACACTTTGGGTATCAACATCATCCTGGTGGAGATGTTTGGGGCAGAACTTTGACAAAAAGTTCAGATTTGGACCAAACGAGCTGTACTGACATTCTTAACCAAGCCACTACAGCATATCGTTCACTTCACTTGCAGTTATTGACGTTTAATAACTTTATGTTCTGATCGTTCTTGGCTCCCTGAAGAGCTTTCTTTAACTGCAAAGTTGAGCTGTCAACTTATTTAACTCACATGCCTCTCGTCTAAAAGTATTTTGTAACATGATAGTACTATTGATGTTTTTCCAAACTTTTACTCTTGTCATTTGTTTTACCTCTTAAATTATCACCTCGGATCTGCAGTGATGACTCTGAAGAGTTTCATGAGCTTATCCTGCTTCACTTCCTGAAGACAATTTCTGCAGCTTTAAAACTTAGTTTTGAAACTTTTTTTGGGGGAGAAGGGTTGTGAACTTATCTAAATCACAAGCTATCTTATTATGAGCTTTATCAAATGTGTCTCTGATGGTATTATGGATGCTGTTACCTCAGATATCGACAAGAGTAAGGAGTGGAATCCATTGTATGTGAACCGGCCAATGTCAACTTTTGCATGGACTACAACTGAAGATACTCATACTGTAAGTTATATGCATAACTAGATATTTTGATGGGCTTGTACTACATTAACATTTGGAATTAATAAATGCAAACGAGGCCTATAAGGTTCTTTGATAATGTTTTTAGTTCATATCATAGTTTCTTTTGGATCCTTTGTTGCTTATAGTTTGTAAATGTTTCTCTTTCTTTTTTTTTGCTTGAATTTGTGAAGATCATCTTCATTTGATCATATCCCTTGCTTTTGGAATGCTTGAGCCACCAGAGTATCTATTATAATCAATCTAAAGCACATTATATATATATATATACATACATACATACACACATTTATATATTTGATAAATGTATATACTGATCGCCTGAGATAAGTGAACTGTTGAATCGTCACTTCCTGTTCCTCTCTTCTCCTTCCACCATCTAAAGAGTTCACTCAATCTCCTCTCGTGTCTTGTGGACCTTTGTTATCGCCTTCTCTATTTTTTATCCATGAAATGGGTAATTGCAAGGACAGGGATAAACTCTCTTGACAAGATTTTGTTCCCTCGAGTGTAAAAAAAATCTTCCCAAAGTAACTATTATGAAAAGTGCTATTCTACAAGTATTTCAAGTAAACCTTTTTCTCCTCATAAAAGGTATTTCAAGTAAACAATATCAATCGATCTAAAATTCCTAAGAGACTTATCTGTAACACAGATAAACATTTGCAGAAAATGAACAAAAAGATCTACAGAAAAGAGGATCAACTACTAATCCAAAGATATGTATAAACTAACAAAGGAATCTGACTTGAAGAATAGGAGAAGCTAAAGATATAAATAACAATGAAAAAGTTCTCATCCAAGGGGAGTCTATGAACACTTGGAGAGAAATCTGCCATGTTTCGTTTTTTGAGAAAAGGAAAGGATGACCACCAGAGTTTACGGTTGTCATCCAAGTATATATATATCAATAGATGATATCAGCATGTACAGGTAAAGTGCTCTCAAGAAGAGAGTGACAAAAATATGAGAAAAGGCTACCCAAAACCCCACTCCCGAAGAAGAAACGAAGAGTGGTGTACAATGTTATCCACCTGACAACTCTCCCCCCCAAAAATGGTCCGGTTGCGCTGGAGCCAAATGGCCCATGCACCGGCCAAAAACGCTGCCAAAGGGAGTCTCCAATGCTGCCTCTGCCTCCCATGAATCCGAAGAGACTGCCAAAATGCGTCTGCCGATGCAGGGAAGCCGTCCAAAAAAACCATCTGTGACCACACCTGCAGATATATAGAGCATCCAAAAAATAGGTGGCCAACATCTTCCTCTTCCTCTCCTCAAAGAACGCAAGACGTGTCAGATAAGGGGGCCCATCTCGCCCTATATGCCCGCGTGAGCACCCGTTCATGCCGCATGAGCCAAGCAAAGATCCTGACCTGTGACCACATCTGCCATGTTTCGTTGCTGGAGAGAATTTGCGTTCAGCGGAAGAGGAAGATAATACAGAAAGAGAACTTTGCGTCCAATTGTCCACTATGATTTAATCTTAGCTGTTGATTCAAATTGAAGGGCAGATATTGGTGCTCTGCAACTATATTAAATTTTGGTTCTCAGTATACACATTTATCGGTATATATGTATATACTTATGTATATGTATGTATGTATATTTTTTTGAAAGTTTACAGGATGACCGTATCATGCTATCCATCCATGTATACAAAAAACTCATTATTATGTTGGATCTTCTTAGTTATGTTGATGCTATAGTTTTTGTTCATCACTATCATAATCTTCTCTGTTTTGCTTTATCTGAGGGTGCCTTTGTTGCCCATGCGATGATTGTTGCTGTTAACACCTTTACAGTTTATGTTGGAGGGCACCTTTACGTCCTTTGGCAGTGAATATGTGTGCTTCTCTTTTGTATATTCATAGACATCACAGTCCAAGAGAATATGCACATATATACAAGGTTTTATGTTGTGGTACCATTTTCACAATTTTTTGGTCTTGTTTGCCTATTTTAATATCTCCAGATTAAAAGTTCAAGTTGAAGCTGATTAGAAGGCTAAAAATGATCTTACAAAAGTGGAATAGCAGTTACTTCAATTATTGCATATTGCAGTTTGTTTTCGTTGTTTCCACTACCACAAAGTGGAATATGACATTGCTCTCATGTTTCAACTTACGTTTGATTCTTCTTTTTCCATGATCTTTTAACTGAGGATAAATTAAAAATTGTCTATTTGTCATAGCCACCCTGCTAGTCAATGTCTCCACATTATAAGTGGTACAAAACCAGTTGGATCAAGGGGATGGTTTGTTTTTTCGTTGTCTAGCATCTAATAAACATTGGGATTTTTAACTGAATGTTGATGAAATCTGTTGCCTGTGATTTTGATGCCATTGAATCTGAAATTCTTCTGGGTGCAGGTTGAATGGTCAAAGAAGTGTATAGATGCTTTGAGCAGTGTTGAGAAATCTAATGAAGGGAAGAGTAGTGATGAGCTTATCTATTCCAAAACTGCTCAGGTGTTATTTTATCATTCTGGCTTTCGAAGATTTTCTAGGTCGTTTCTCTTTGTTTATTTTGGGTTAAGTCTTTATGTTTCCCTTATGTTTAGATGCTGCATGGGAAAAAAGATGGTATAAACATCCTCCTTGAGAAAGAGCTAAAATCTGGAGAACCGAAGGGTCTTCACCCTGAGTGTCTTTCAGACACATGGATAGGCAGAGAGAGGTTTAACTTGTATCTCTGATTCTTATTCATGCATTCAATCTGATTCTTGTGTATAATCTTTGTGTATGCTGTCTTTCAGGTGGGCATTCATTGATTTGAGTGCAGGACCATTTTCCTGGGGCCCCTCTGTCGGCGGTGAAGGTGTCCGCACTGATCTTGGTGTACCGAACGTGGGGAAAACAATTGGTGCTGCTGCAGGTATGTTTTCTGTCTTAAACATATAATCTTTTCTTTTTATGGGAGCAATAATAGATTTTTTGAGAAGGAAAGCAGTATAATAGATAATCTGCATTTGTTACATGGATTCATAAATGAGCGTTTTCTAATCTGGAGCTGCAATTAATTCCCTAATGCACTATACTAGCAGAAGGATGAACTATGTTTATACCATGTCGACTAATAAATAAATCTGTGTCTACCATAAGCTTCTTATGTTTCTATTTTGTCATTCTCAATCCCAGTATGTCTTGCTAGCTGCCAGGGCTGGCCTGACATGGGGGATTATTGAATTTCCTTCATATATGAACCCGCAGAGCTACCAAATTATTGCAATCTGTACATTTAACTCCCCATTGAAACACCATCACAATTATGATTGTTAGTATTCCCTTCATACCTTTCAAAAAAGTTGAATTAAACATCAATGTAAACTCAGCTATGTTTAAACATGGCCTTTTAGATTACTAGGAAATTTGGACTGGTAAATACTGGTAAGTACTAGTAGTTTGAATAATTATCTTTCTTATCATGTGCCTTGATAAATAAACCTGTAATATGCGATTTTTACTAAAGTATGTCAGTAGAAGCTTGACATTAGGTGACATAATATGTGATGCTCAAAATTCATGACTTTCAAACTAATCATTGGTCGGTCATTGACCATGATCACTCTTAATCTGTACTTGACATTGTCATGTGACAAATAGTCATGCCACAAAGATTCTTGTAAATAAAAGTATATATATGAGGGAATGAGGACTTTAAAGGGTTATTTCCTTACACCTCCCCTAAACTATCGCGATTTATCGCATTGCATTTTTCACTTTAGTCCTTCCAACTAGTTCTCTTAACTTTTCTGTTAGTTTGCTTTTTCCCATTTTTGAAAGGACTAAAATGCCCTTTCACGAACTCTTCTCTCTTTTAATGTTAAAAAATAATATAAAAAATAAAAACTTTCGTCCCAGAGAGGGCATTAATATACAATAATAAATTAGAAAAAATTTTCATATATTTTTATTTTGTACATTAAATAGAGAAGAGTTTGTGGAAGGGCATTTTAGTCTTTTCACAAATGGGAAAAAATAAAAATAGCAGAAAAGTTAACAAAATCAGACGGAAGGACTAAAGTGAAAAGTGTGGTAAAATTTAGGGATATGTAGTTCATACTTTTGGGGTTAGTTGTGGAAAATCGCGATAGTTGAGGGGAGGTTTAAGGGAATAACCCAAAATTAAAATAAGGGGGAGGTGAAGGACAAAGTCGTCGGTTGGACTTAAAAAGATGCTATAAAATTTCCAGTCTTGAACAAATAAGGAAACATGATGTACAAGCTTCTCAATGTGACATCTCTCTTACACTGGAGCCGAATGATCTAGTTGACTGCTGAAGGCACCATCAACAGTTATCTCCATCATTTGTATCACCCCAGCTTACTGCCCGTAACATTTTCCAAAATTTTCATACCTCAACAATGACTGGTCACTCAAAAAATGGGTGGATGGTATCCTTCAACCCGTATAGGGCATAAGATATATCCATGTTGGGTACTCAACCTAGTTCTGTATACTCTGGTAAGGATCTTCCTGTGCCTTTCAAACCTATCTCAATCAAATGTGGCAATCTGAGATCTGGGATTGTAAAATATTGTAATCAGCAAGCCAGACAGATAACCAGCTAGCAAAAAGAAAAAGCATTAGTATGATAACTACGTGTACAGAATTTATTGAGCATGTACTATGTAAATTACTGGAAATGCAGTTTCCTACTGAAATAACTAGAACATGTAGTGCTGGGACTTCTACATTTTTCTTATATAATAGATATGGATAACTACACTCCCAGTGAATCTTTTGTCCTAAAGAGACAATTTGACACTGCTTGTTTTTTCATGACTGTTCACACATCCCAGGTGATGGTAATCTGACAGGGTGCAATATTTGCACCTTGAAACGTCTTGTTTTCCATTGATTTCATGTTTTGCAATCTGCAGAGCTCACTGAGGATGAAGCTGAAGATGAATTTCAAGATGCAATAAGAGAAAAGTTTTCAGCATTTGGTGATGTAAGATCCTATCTTGTATTCTGACTTTCATCCTCCCATCACTGAAATTAGTTTTCCCATATACGAACTGTTTTCATCAAGATATAGTTAATCTTTTGGCCAGTCATCAAATGTCTTTGTCCTTTTGAAGTTCATGTCTTTCCTGCCTATCCTTACATTGGAAAATATAGCCTAAATGATCGTTTTATGGTTGTGAGCAATCCATCTAATCATGATGTCTCTTGGTTCTGCCTTGTTGATTTGCAAAGATTCTGATTATATTGTTTTTGGCTTGTTCTGAAGTATCTATATATTTTACAAACATATCAGTCCTCAACAATCTTTAGATGTTGTGGAGTGTATTTTTTTTTCTAATTTCCCTTAGGCTGTAGTTGCAGGTCAAACCTTGTACATAACCTGGACTTAACTAAACAGAACTTTGCCTAAAATTCTCCACCTCATTACTCATCAAATCATATAGTTGTTATCTTTCTGTGTATATATTGAATCATCGGTTTCTTTTTTCTTTTTATGTAACGTGATGTATCTTCACTTTGTAAGTGTTTCACTTGGGATATTCCACATTTTTTATTTTTACCAAGTCCTTATTTTAGGATTTTGACATTGTCTATGAAGGTTTCGAACTTTGTTTGGAAGTGTCCTATGTATATGTAATGATCCAAATCTTCGGGAGATTTGGAGAGCGCCACTGGTGTCCTATTTGTCTCTAGCTTAACTAGGTGATTTTTTGTGGGGAGCGATGTCAGATTGCGTGGATTGTACATAGCATATCTCCTTTCTTTTTCGGTAGTGGGGTTTTGGTTAGCTGATATACTTTCCCATCCTTCGATGTTCTCTAGTTGAGAACCCACACTTTGTACATGATTTTCCTTACATAGTTATATATACACCTGGATGACAACCACAATGATCATCCTTTTCCCTAAAAAAATGATCCAAATCTTCAGTCAAGGGTGTGGATAAAGATGATATCCTAATTCAAGGGTTATTTAATATTGCTATCTTATTTTAAAAAATATTCACCTCCTAAAATGAGGTAATTGGTTATTACTTGATCCAACACAGTTTCATATTTTCACTTCCATCTAGTTTACTCAGCATAAACATTCCAGGAAGCTCCAATTACAAACAACAACAATAAAGCCTTATCCCACTAGGTGGGGTACCAGGAAGCTCCAATTAACCATAGTGAAATCTAAGATGTTGCATTTTTATGATGTTTCATCACAAATCAATATGTGCTTGTGGTTGTCAACATTTAGTGCTCTTGAAATAATTGATTTGCATAACATGAAAGCAGCATCTATGGGGACTGGAGGAAGTGTGTAATGTAGAAAATTTGTGTACTGGTGGAGCCTTTGCTTCGCCTTTTTGTTTTGGTTGTAATCACGTATTTCATTAATGAAACTCCTGGACGACTACCTCCTTGCTAGTCGTCCTTTTTCCTAAAAAAAATGATTTGTATATATCACTTTATTGGTAATGTCGACCCACTCAACATTCTGTACTTGATGAGCCTAAAGGTATATTGTTTTTGGTCTGCTAGCATATATAGTTGACAGTCTGCATGTGCCTGAAGTTGATTCTTTAGAGTATGGTAGATTTCATATTCTTCCAAGCGTTCTCTCACTGTTAGCATGGAATAGTGTTTGAAATAGGGAATTTGACTGCCATATATGACACTAGATCATTTTATGAATAATTAGAAAACTATCAACATCAATATAATAAAAATTTTGCTGCACATCACCTCTTGTTCTTTATGAGGGAATGCTGGGGTGGGGTAGGCCATGGGCGCCCGACACCTATAGTTGTTCTTTTTTCTCCCTTTCTCTTTCTGCTTCTTTGAATCCAGACTTGTACAACTTACTGTTACAAGAACTAATACAATCGGAATGACTACCCAAATGGGGCAACCCAAAATAAACCATGATTGTAACTGCTGTTTGCTTTATTTTTATCATTCTTTGTTTATGAATGCAAGGAAATTGTGTACATGGGGTTAATCTTTTGACATATAGTTTGTTTTTAATGAACTGTACTTAAATTTCATGATGTTCCCATTTTATCATAGGACCATGAAGCCATTGATATACTCCTGGCTGAGATTGATATTTACGAGATATTTGCTTTCAAGCATTGCAAGGGAAGGAAAATAAAACTTGCTCTATGTGATGGTATGTGATCGTACTTCTTTTTCTTGAGAGAATAAATTGTACACTTCTTTTATTCAGCAAAGAAATGTCGATGAAGTCAGTGCAAAATTTGGGATTGAATTTGGAAAGAAATCGTGTTCTTCTTGTTCTGTTATTGCAGTTAGCTTCTTTCTAGTACTATGTGAGAACTATTTAGTTGGATGCGATGAATCTTATTTGTATCATAACTTCTCTTACGTAAAACTTCTTTTGCTGATTCAGAACTTGAAGAGAGAATGAAAGATCTGAAAGGTGAGCTGGAGGAGTACAATAGTGAAGAATATGATGAAGCACACAAGAAAAAAGCTTTTGATGCCTTAAAGAGAATGGAGAACTGGAATTTGTTTAGTGTTACTAATGAGGTCGCCTTCTTAATTGACTTTTGTTATGTTTATATGGAGATACTTTTTTCCTACATCAGCACTTCCTGTTTGGCAATTTAACTATAGTGAATACATTGCTGTATCTGATAAAAGATTGGTCACACAGGATCATGGAAGATACAGTGTTGCTCGTGATTCTTTTCTTGCTCATCTTGGGGCAACACTTTGGGGATCTATGAGGCATATAATTGCACCATCAGTTGCTGATGGTGCATACCATTATTATGATAAAGTATCCTTTCAGATGTATTTCATAACACAAGAGGTATTTGATGTTTCTGCTCCACTTTTGCTGTCTTATTGGATTACATAATCTGAATTTCTCTTGGTAAAACATCAGAAAATCAGGAATATCAATCAATTGGCTGTGGATCTAAAATCATTGAAGGAAGCCCTTCGTTTATTGTTGCTATCATCTCAAGAAGTCATGTTTAGCGAACATCTGTATGTATTTTTGCTTATGTTTTGCTTTCCTTCATGAAATATTTGACTTTAAAAAAAATATTTGACTTCTATTTCCGAATTGTAGTACTACTGTATTTTGTTATATTTGTCCATGCTGATATACTCTGTATGTCATTGTTTTTGAGTCTTTAGGTTGCCTCTCTCAGAGGATCCTGCTTTGACGATGGCCTTCTCTGTAGCTAGACGTGCAGCTGCTGTTCCACTTCTTCTTGTCAATGGTACTTATAGGTCAACTGTACGAACTTATCTTGATTCATCTATTCTCCAGCATCAATTACAGAGACTGAATGATAAAGGTTCACTTAAAGGTATGACCAAGGATCCATTTGGCTTAGTTGATTAAAATATGTGCTTATGACAATACAATGTTTGGGTACTATTTGGTAATAAGATGGTCGAGAAGTTGTTTTTATAACTAAAAGGCTCAAATGCCCTTGAAAAAATAGAGAGAAAATTGCTGCAGAATTTTCTCCCTTACATCATCTCAGGAATCCTCTTCTATTATTTATGAAAGGTTGATCATACATACCATATATGTCAATAGGAGAGTGCTCTATGCATATAATTGTCATTACAAGGAAATATCCCTAATAGAATCCTTCTTTATATGGAAAGATATATTCCCAATACTCCCCCTCAAGTTGGAGCATATATATCATACATGTCCAACTTGCCACAAATATATAGAACCTGAGGACCTCGAAGAGCTTTGGTAAACATGTCAGCCAACTGATCATTCGATGAAATAAAAAATGTCACAATATCCCTCGATATTACTTTTTCATGAACAAAGTGACAATCTACTTCAGTATGTTTGGTCTTCTCATGGGAAACAGGATTTGATGCAATGTGAATAGCTGCCTGATTATCACAAAACAATTTCATATGCTGCAATTGCAGAATATTTAATTATGTAAGCAATTGTTTCAACCATATCAATTCACATGTAGTTGAAGTCATTGCTCTATATTCAGTCTCTACACTAGAAAGAGAAACTACATTTTGCTTCTTATTCTTCCAATAAATCAATTTGCCTCCAAAGAACACACGATCGTTTATCAAATGGAGAACCAGCCCAGTCAGCATCTTGATATAGTAAACCTTTACCAGGTTAATGTATTTAATGATTCTGATCACTGCATCCCAATGTTTCTTAGTTGGTGAATCCAAAAATTGACTCACAACACTCAACAAATGAGATGTCAGGACGAGTCACTGTGAGATAGTTCAATTTGCCCACTAATCTTCACTACCTTCCAATATCTGAAAATGGCTCCCCCTCATTTGGTACTAATTTCACATTTGGATCCATTGGAGTGCTTGCTGGTCGGCAATTAAGTAAGCATGTCTCCTCTAGAATATCCAACACATACTTTCTTTGAGAAATATATATACCATGTGAAGATTGAGCAACTTCAATACCAAAAAAATATTTTAGAAGTCGCAAATCTTTAGTCTGAAACTGTGAATGCAAATGGGATTTAAGCTAAGGAATATCAATTGTATCATCTCCAGTTATAACAATATCATAACATACACAACAAGAAGTAT
Organism: Pontederia crassipes; assembly: GCA_030549335.1. Classification (NCBI taxonomy): domain Eukaryota; kingdom Viridiplantae; phylum Streptophyta; class Magnoliopsida; order Commelinales; family Pontederiaceae; genus Pontederia; species Pontederia crassipes. Next base: position 1,537,028 of record CM060185.1, on the reverse strand, counting down.
TAATCGTCCTTTTGAATGTCTGTAAAATGAAGAATGATCTGATTTACAACGACTTAGTCCAAAGTCTATAACAGCTGAACTAAAATGACAAAACCATGCTCTAGGAGACTGTTTGAGGCCATATAAAGATTTTTTTTTTAATTTGCATACCATACCAAAACACTCCCCCTGAGCACGAAAACCAGGAGGTTGATCCATATAAACTTCCTCTTCAAGGTTACCATGCAAGAACACATTCTTAATATCAAGTTGGTGCAAAGACCAATGATTAATAGCAGCCAAAGAAAGAAGGAGGCGGATAGAAGTAATTTTAGCAACCGGTAAAAAAAATGCACTTGAACTTTATACAACAACAACAACAAAGCCTTATCCCACTAGGTGGGGTCGGCTACATGGATCATACGACTCGTTGATCCATGTTCATGAGATTCGACAGGGTTTTACGCTGGTTGTCGGGGCCTAACACAACCCTCCTCCTTTATCCGGGCTTGGGACCGGCTATAAAACATAGGCGGAGTTGCACTTGAACTTTATAAACGGAAAAAAATCGTAACATATGCAAAATAATTCCTGGGCATAGAGTGACTACACAACATAGATTGTTAGTTCTTGATATGCAAATAAAATGTATAAAACCAAAATCCCGAACAGTTTTTGATCGAAAGATCAAGTGGTGGCAGTTAAAGGGGGAGAAGCGAGAGACTTTTAGAAGTAAGTTATTAGAGGAAAGTGTGTGGGAGTTAGAAGGAGATGCTAGTATCATGTGGAAGAATGTGGCAAAAAAGGTTGAAATGATTGCTAAAGCCATTTTAGGAGAATCAAAAGGTTTTGGACCACGAGATAAGGAGACTTGGTGGTGGAATGAGGAGGTCCAAGAAAAGGTGCGTAATAAGAAGAATTGTTTCAAGGCGATACACTTGGACAATAGTTCTGACAATTGGGAAAAGTATCGTTTGGCGAAAAGGGAGGCTAAGAAGGCAGTTAGTGATGCTCGTGCTAAAGCATACGAGGGATTTTATAAGGAGTTAGGGACAAAGGCGGGTGAACAAAGGATTTACAAGATTGCAAGGAACAAAGAGAAGGAGTCGAGAGATTTGGATCAAGTAAGATGCATAAAAAATGAAGTTGGCAAGGTTTTAGTTACTGAAGGAGATATTAAGAACAGATGGGAAGAGTATTTCTATAAGCTATTTAATGATGGATGTGAAGGTTCGCGTTGTGATTTGGAGGACTTGACAGTTAGCGAATGTGAGCTTAATAGGTCATTTTATCGTAGAATTAGAGTCTCGGAGGTTAGCGAAGCTCTTAAGAAAATGGAGAATGGTAAAGCCGTTGGACCGGATGGTATACCGATTGAAGTTTGGAAATGTTTAGGAGAAAAATGTGTGTTGTGATTATGTAAACTATTTAATGAGATTTTACGGTCGAAAAAGATGCCTGATGATTGGAGATTAAGTACATTAGTTCCTATTTACAAAAATAAAGGGGATATTCAGAATTGTGCAAATTATAGAGGGATTAAACTTATGAGTCACACTATGAAATTATGGGAAAAAGTGATTGAGCATAGATTGAGAATGGAGACTAGTATTTCTGAGAGACAATTTGGGTTCATGCCAGGAAGATCCACTACAGAGGCGATTTATTTACTAAGGGGGATGATGGAGAAGTATCGAAGTAGAAGAAGAGACTTACATATGGCTTTCATTGACTTAGAGAAGGCGTATGATCGGGTACCAAGGGATGTACTTTGGAAAGCCTTGCAAAAGAAGAGGGTGAATGTTGCCTACATTAAGGTAATACAAGATATGTACGATGGGGCATTGACTAGGATTAGGACACCCGGAGGTAAGACAAATGAATTTCCTATAGGAATTGGCCTACATCAAGGATCAGCTTTAAGCCCGTATCTATTTAACTTAGTTATCGATGCTATAACCGAGAGTATCACAGAGGAGGTACCTAAGTGCATGCTATTTGCGGATGATATAGTACTTTTAGCGGATTCAAGAGAAGAGATTAATACAAAATTGGAAATATGGAGAAATACGTTGGAGTCAAAGGGTTTTCGTTTAAGTAGGAATAAAACAGAATATATGCATAGCAATTTCACAAATAAATAACTTAGAGACGATTTGAAAGTTAGGTTAGGGGAGGATATAATTTCTCAAGTGACAAAGTTTAAATATTTAGGATCAATTGTAAGACAAGATGGTGAGATTGATGACGATGTTAATCATAGAATTCAAGCTGGTTGGTGTAAGTGGAGGAAAGCCACTGGAATTCTTTGTGATAGAAAAGTACCCAATAAAGTTAAAGAAAAATTCTATCGTACTGCTATAAGGCGAGCAGTGTTATATGGTAGTGAATGTTGGGCTATGAAGGGACAACATGAACGTAAAGTGGGGGTAGCCGAAATGAGGATGTTGAGATGGATGTGTGGTCATACAAGATTAGATAAGATTAGGAATGACCATATACGTGAACGAGTCGGAGTGGCTCCTATTAGTGAGAAAATGGTAGATAATCGTTTGAGATGGTTTGGTCATGTTCAGAGAAGACCATTAGATGCGTCAGTAAGAAGAGTAGATCAAATAATCTGGAGTCCGATTAAAAGAGGGAGAGGGAGGCCAAGGCGGACACTTGGCGAACTAATAGAGCAAGATCTATTGGTGAATAATATACCGAAAGGTTTGGTTACTAATAGAGCGGAATGGCGTCGTATGATCCATGTAGCCGACCCCACCTAGTGGGATAAGGCTTTGTTGTTGTTGTTGTATATAAATATCTTGAGACAGGGCAAGACAAACACTTTTTCAAACATGAAGAGTGACTGATAAGCTTCTTTGATTTGAGTGGATAATCAGTATGAGAAAAAAGGGAATGTGATAAGCTTCAGTGTGAGAGAAAAAGGGAATGAGAGAGAATAAATATTTTTATATGATGGAAATGCTTAGAAATCTTGAAAACTACTTATAAGTAAAAAAAATGGCTTGCCACACTTTTTTTCCTAAAAACTACTTATAAGTAGCTTTATTTTTGAGTAAGCTTTATTTTTGAGCAACTTATAAGCTTAGCCAAACACTTCCACATAGGTTTTGGCTATCTCTATATTCATTTGCCAATCTAAGTGGAATAGGTGAATTGGTGGTGGCTAAGTTGGTTATAGCAATTCTCCTAAAAAATTTGATTATAGCAATAAGTAAATTCCAGACAGTATGCTCTTTGACACAGGAAGGCATTAGATTTACTGTGGCTAAGATGATTATTTTTCCCATGCAGGTCACCAAAAGGTAAGGTCAACTCTGGAAGTTCCAATCTTCTGGTTTATACACAGTGATCCCTTATTGGTGGACAAGCACTATCAGGCAAAAGCACTTTCAGACATGATCATCGTTGTTCAATCAGAGGCACCATCATGGGAAAGTCACTTGCAATGTAATGGGAAGTCTCTCTTGTTAGATCTGAGGTTAGATCTTTAAACATATTCTCTGAGGCTATTGTCTCTTGAATGCTTAAAATCCGACACGCATGTCCAAAGGCATGCTATGTATCTCTGTTAACGTGTTCTTGGAAGTTGTTCACCCCCTTTTTCAGTTGTCTAATGCCTCCAAGTTCTGTTTTTCTTTTGTTCAATTGTTACACCTTTCTATTTCCGTAATCAGGTTTTCTTGTTTCTCATGAAATGTCTTAGCAACTGTAGCTTTAGATTTGTAGGCAAATATATTGGCCTAATTGTGCCTTTAAAACAGTGAACGTTGGCCCAGAAGATACTTATGTTTAAATCTTTTTATCCAACCATGTTACCTGAAAGGATTATCTTCTGTCATTAAGTTTGTGATCTATGTTATAAGCATTTGAGTACTAATTCAACTATATCTGACAGAACATGTATATTCTTGTATGAAAACTGGTCTCTGAGAGTTTGTGCATACCTTCATACACACATACTTACAACAACAACAACAACAACAACAACAAAAGCCTTATCCCACTAGGTGGGGTCGGCTACATGGATCATACGACTCGTTGATCCATGTTCATGAGATTCGACAGGGTTTTACGCTGGCTGTCGAGGCCTAACACAACCCTCCTCCTTTATTCGGGCTTGGGACTGGCTATAAAACATAGGCGGAGTTCATACACACATACTTAAAGTTATTTAAATCCTCTCTTGAAAACGAAGCCATTGTACCTTTTTATTTGTTTCCAAGTCTCATGTGCATCCTTGGTGGTCATCCTTTTTCTCAAAAAAAAAAAAAGTCTCATGTGCATGTCTGGAAAGAATAACCTAATTTCTTGTTCTATGAGTGAAGGAGACCCCTGAAAGCAGTAGTTGCTGCTGCTGCCGAACACCTAGCTGGTTTACTACCTCTTCATCTCGCTTACAGTCAGGCCCATGAGACTGCAATCGAGGTTTGTGTTTCTTGTTCCCTGATGAAATATGAAAAAATAAACTTCAAGATTTTAGTACCTTAAAAATGTGAATTCATTCTTCATATGCTTAAATCTTGTACATTTTCCACTATGCTTTGATCTTTTAATGAAAAAATATATTCAACTGCATAGCGAGTTCTAAATATTAGTTTATTTTTTATTTGTAACATGTTTGGTAGATAATATTTATGGGCTCAAATATTTTTGATTGCTTCTCGTACTAAATTTTGTTGTGTAAAACAAATGGGGAGAAACATAACTAAGTGCTCCAAGAGTATTCAAACTCTTTGCATTTTTCCGTGATGACTACATAGTAGAAATAAACATAATGGGATCACAAGGATTTAAAAACCATTGTCGATAAGGAATTCTGTGAAAGATTGGATGCCAGTGGTTGAAAGAGGGTGACGCAACCCACGACCCACGACCGTCTCCGGCAGCCCCTGCCGGCGGCGCCACCAGCCGTCTCCGACATTCCCTGTCGGAGGCTCCACCTTCCACATCTCCGGCAACCTGTGACGGAGGCGCAGGATCCCTCTCATCGCACAGTCACGCACGATGCGGCCCCGACTCCAGCATCTGCGTGATGGCTGGACAGCCATCTCCCGTTCACGATCGTCTCGCAGGCCGGCCACTCATTGCTTTCGCTGTCTGGGCGAAGGACACTTCGCTCGATCATGCGCTGCTCCCGTTCGCTGTCTAGAATGCAAACAGGATGGCCACCGGAGGGCCCTCTGCCCTCAAGCTCAACGGCGGCGATCTGCCACGCCGATGCCTACCTCTCCTCTGCTCGATAACGCTGAGGGATACGCGCCGCCGCCTGCTGTAACCGTCCCCTGTTCGGCGCAGATGCAGAGCGCCAAAGAGTTCCTACTTTTGTGTCTGGTCGGCGAATCGATCGGTGGATCCCCGGACCTGCCGGCCCTTCGCACGGCCATCGTCGCGAGTGTTGGCGCCTCGCCGCCCTTCCACCTTAGCTGCATAACGCCGGCGACATGGTTGCTGGTCCCGGGCTCCCCTCAGCAGCGCGAGACTCTGCTGGCGATGGCATCCCCTGTCTCGCCGGCATGCCGCGTCCAGTGGCGCCCCTGGAAGGAGAGTGATGGTGCAGTGCCTGTGCCGACGCGCGACAGGGCTGTCATCGACATCCTTGGCCTCCCTCTCCACCTTCTGCTGCCTGATGTCGTCGCGGCGGTCATACGCTCCTTCGGCTGTCCGCTGTCGCTCTCCCTGCCGGCGATGGGTTCGCCTGACCTATCGGCCATCTCGGCAGAGGTGGCGATGCAGCCTGGCGTACCCATTCCCCCGACCGTCACCCTTCACTGTGGCACCGGGTCCTTCCTGCTACAGCTCCGGCATCACGCTGCTACAGCCTCGTGGGCTGACATCGTCGCCGGCGGTGCTGCACCACTGGAGCAAGGCCAGACATCGCCCATCGAAGAGCACGATGGGGCACGTGAGAGGTTGTACGGCCCGACTTCAATTCAAAACACTGTACATGCTACAGTGTCAGCTGCTGTACCCGGAACAGCTGTCGGGCATCTGAGCCGCCCCCCTTCCCCACCCACTATCATCCCTCAACCACCTCATCAAGCCACAGCTACCCGTGTCAACAACTCATCTTGCCAACTCAGCTCCTTCCCACCACGTCAGCCCCCCAGCCCCCACACTCAACACCCCTCCAAACTCCATGATCGGACCACCCGGCGCACCCCACGCACACTCGACCCGAGCTCAAGCCGCACCCAAACCCCCCCCTCCCGTCGACCCGGGCCGGTCTCCCCCCCTCCCATCGACCCGGGTCGGACGACCCTCCACTCCCTCCCTCGACGCTCTCTCTTCCGGCGCCTCCACTGACGTCGGCCCATCTTTCCGGCGAGTCACTACCCCCAACCCACTCCCTTCACCAGCCTCCCGGCAGCAGCCGCTCTCATCCCCCCTAGAGGTGGACGCCGGGCGGCGTCCACAAGAGTCTATGGTCGCTGCCGCCGTGCAGACGCCACTAACGCCGCCGCGCCACCGGAAGCCACCGCTGCGCCACTAGAAGCCACCGCTGCGCCACTAGAAGCCACCGCGGCAGTCATGTCCCAGGAGACCCAGGGTCCTCGGCGAGCAGGACACCCCTTCCTCCTCCCCCTCCGGCGTTACCCCTGATGCCTCTGGAGACGCCCCCGGAGGTCGACCATACGGCGAGCGAGCCCTCTCTCCTTTCGGGTCGTTCGGACGCTGATGTTCTGGACGTCGCTGCCTGGGCCGGCTTTCGCTTGTCTAGGCGACAACCCCGCCCGCGGCCAGAGGCGCGCCGGAGGCCATTGGGAATTCACCGCCCCTCCCAGCGGTTTCTGGTGCTCTCTCGGGGCGGCTCCAGGCGACGTGCAGTAGTGGGTCGAAGTTCACCCACGGGAGGGATGACTACAGTTTCCCTATGAAGATTCTCACATGGAATGTTCGTGGCCTTGGGAACGCGGGGAGGCGTCGAGCCCTTGGCCGTTATCTGCGGGAATGGGAGGTCGATGTGGTCTTACTCCAGGAAACTAAGCTTATGGAGTGCAGCACTCAGATGTGGGAGTAGATTGGTGGCACTCGGCTCACCCAGCACATTTGCCTTGGCTCGGTGGGGCAATGGGGGGTTGTATCATCGGGTGGCGGGCTGACCAGTTCACCCTTGTGGATTCCTGGACTGCCCATTTCTCGATGACGGCCCACGTGAGGCGCAGCTCTGATGGTTCAACCTATCTTTTATCATGTGTATATGGCCCTTGTTCGGGCTCTCTTCGGCCGGTTCTCTGGGAGGAGTTATCGGCGGCCCGCCTTCATCTTCCTGATGGCCGATGGTTGATTGGTGGCGACTTCAATGTCACACTGGACATGGATGATCGTCCTTCTAGACGACAGGGGAGAGACCTTGGGGCTGAGGAGTTCAGAGACTTTATTGACTCCGAGTCGTCGGATCTCTCGGCAGCGAACTGTCGTTTCACCTGGCGGAGCACGGCGGCTCCCTCGTCGAGATCCCGGCTTGACAGATTCCTCAGCTCATTGGAGCTGGTGGAGGCGCACCAGCTTTCGGCTGTTCAGGTTATGGACCGACCATTCTCGGATCACACACCTCTTTTGTGGAGATCCGGAGATGGGCAGCATCTGCGTTCCCTCTTCCGATTTAAGAGGTCATGGCTTTTGGAGGAGGGGTTCAGATAGGCGGTGGCCGATCATTGGCGAAGTGTTCCGGCTTCAGACTCTGCCTCGCGGACCCTCACTGATAGGCTTTACAGCCTTAGGCATTTCCTTTTGGACCGCCAGAGGCAGATCCGGACGGATCGGGAGGTACGGAGGACCGAGGCTTTGGGGATCATTGCCTGGCTTGATCGGGAGGACTCCCGCCACCTCACGGAGGCCGAGGTGGACCAGCGCAGGCGGTCCCAGGTGACCATACAGTTGGAGGACAGGTTGGTGGAGATTCAGTGGAGGCAGCGCTCCCGGCAGACCTGGCTTCAGGAGGGAGATGCCAACACTCGTTTCTTCCACCTGTATGCGAGCTCGCGGCGGCGGGCTAATCGGATTGACCAGCTGGAGGTGATGGGCCAGTGGATCACCGGTCATCGCCGCATTGGGACTGCCATTGCGTCTTTCCACTGGGACTTCTCCAGACGACGTCCTGCCTTGGCCTGGAGTTGGCTCCCCAGGGGTATTACTTGTCTTACTGATGATCAGTCTTCCATGTTAGTGTAGACCATCACTGAAGAGGTCACCGACGCGCTCCACGACCTCAACAGCGAGGGATCCCCCGGCCCTGACGGCTTCCCGGTCTTCTTCTACAGAGAGTTCTGGTCCGTGGTGAAGGAAGACGTCATGGCGGTCATTCAGGAGTTCTCGAGTGGGAATCGTGGTGATTGCTCTATCCAAGCCATATACCTCGTGGTGGCTCGGGTACTAGCTAATCGGCTTCGGGAGGTGCTCCCCGACCTCATCTATCCTGCTCAGTCGGCCTTCGTTCACGGTAGATCCATCACTGATAACTATGCTATGGCTTCGGAGATCCTAGCACATTGGAGACGCACCAGCCGACAGGCCTTCCTTTGGAAGGTAGACTTTTCCAGAGCCTATGATTTTCTCTGATGGTCCTTCCTTTGGTATTCATTACAGGTGTGAGGTTTCCCTGCGACTTGGATCGCCTGGATGAAGCGGTGTATCACCACCGCTTCTTTCTCGGTCTTGGTTAACGGGTCGATGGCTGGGGGCTGGGTGCAGCCCCAACGTGGGGTCCGACAGGGATGCCCCCTTGCATCCATGCTATTCACATTGGCGGTTGACGGCCTTGCCCGAGCCACCCAAGAGGCATGTCGCTCCGGCCTATTTGGTGGATTTGCCGGAGGGCTCGTGCCATTGCTTCAGTATGTAGATGATACCGTCTTCTTCATCGAGGGTTCAGCGGCTCAGGCTAGACGTCTATTTTGGTGGAGCTCTTTGGCACGACCTCGGGTCTTGTGATCAACCATGCCAAATCATCTTTCATCCCTTTTGGCATGGTGACGGAGGACGCTATGTTGTGCGCGGCGGAGTTGCGCACACCGGTTGGGGCCCTGCCTATCACATACTTGGGGCTCCCTCTATCGGATCGTCATATCGGCTCTCGGAGGTGGACCCCGGTTATCGAGCGGCTGGAGCGCCGACTTTAGGGCTGGAGCTCCCGCCTCTTATCTAGCGGCGGTCGTCTTATTCTTCTCCGATCAGTACTCTCGTCGCTGCCTATATACTTCATGTCGGTACTCCAGATGCCTGTGCAGGTATTATCACGGATTGACTCTTTGAGGTGCAGATTTTTCTGGCAGGGGAGCAGTCCCACCAGTCGGGCCCATCTTGCGGCTTGGAGTAGCATATGTAGACCTACTTCACATGGTGGATTGGGTGTTCGAGATCTCCGCTGCATCAACTGGGCACTCCTTGTCCGGTGGGTGGGCCGGATTATAGGACCTGATAGCCTATGGAGGGAGGTGTTCTTTTATTGCTACGGCCAGGACCTCTCATGGGATTCTTGGCCTACTGTATCCCGAGGCTCTTCTTCTTTTTGGAGGGGGGTTGCAGTCATTTTTCAGCGTGTGCGGCCATTCATGACCCCATCACTCGGGTCTGGAGAGGTTTTCTCATTTTGGCGGCACGACTGGTCTCCAGGTGGGCCTCTTGCGGATTCTTTCCCCCGGCTACTGGCTCTATCGGCACACCCTGATGCATCGGTAGCGGAGTGTTGGTCTCAGAGGGGTGAGTCCGGGATCGGCTCCTGGACCCCCCTCTTCAGGTCTCCACTATCGGATCAGCGGCTTTCTGAGTTGCTAGCTCTTCACCAGCGGATTGCTCCCTTCCATCCTCACCCGTCCCGAGCTGATGGCTGGGTATGGGTATCAGGTGTTTTCTCGGCACGCAGTCTTTATCTCCGCTTCCTGCCGGCCCCCACCGACTCAGAGGACTTTAGATTTGATTGCAGACGTATCTGGCGTTCCCGTGTGCCGCTTAAAGTCAAGATCTTTTCTTGGCTTCTAAGACGGGAGCGGATCCTTACCAGAGTATATAGAGTGAGGTGGGCGATGCATGCGGATACCTCCTGCGTTATGTGTGAGGAGGCGGCGGAGGATGTCACGCACCTGTTCTTCAGTTGCGGGTGGCTCGGGAGGTATGGTCCCGGGCGTCCATCACAGGTGGTGTTTTATTGACGGTGGCGGACTTCTGGCAGAGCATGAGGGCTTTGGGTCCGCAGAGGTTGAGCTAGAGGCTTCCTGTGGCGACTTTTCTTGCCGGTGCCTGGGCTATTTGGCTTCAGCGCAACCGGGTCATTTTTTGTAGGGAGAGATGTCAGGTGGACAACATTATATACCACATGTTTTACCTTCTTCGGGAGTGGGGTTTTGGTTAGCACTTTTTGGCTCTTGTGGCTCTCCACCAGAGAGCTTTCCACTTGTACATGATGTTTTCTTTTGGTGATATATATATACATGGATGAAAACCAAACTGGTGATCATCCTTTCTCCTCTAAAAAAAAAGGATTTAAAAATTACAGGAGAAATAACTTTTAGCATGAAAATTGTTATATTATTGCATCACCTTTTTTTGCATAGATGACATGGTGAAAATATTATTTGTCATGTGGGTGCTTGAATGTTCTATTTTATGGTTTCAATGTCGTTTCTGAAGCATGACTGTTAGTGGCAGATCGGCAGCACCACCTTCTAAGCATGTACGTCAATCACAAAATCTGTCATTGCTCTTCTAGAAAAAATGTGCACTTTATCTGAAGTTCTTCCTAGTGGCTGTTCAATTGTAGGCATGAAACTATACTAAATGATGAATGTTCTATTCCAATCATGGAAGAATATTATGATTTACTTTCTTTTCATTTCCTATTGTGCTAATGTCTTGTTTTGGAAACATGAGATTTCTCTAACGTTTACTGGGTGTTTCATTAACTCTGACAGGATTGGACATGGTCTGTTGGCTGCAATCCTATGTCCATCACTTCACATGGTTGGCATCTTTCTCAGTTCCAATCAGATGTGATTGCACGAAATTACATCATGACTGCACTTGAAGAGTCTATACAATTAGTCAATGCAGCTATATATCGGTTGATTGCAGAACGTACAAGTATCCTTTTCTCCAGCATACTTTGTTCTTGAAATTCATCCACTGTTAGCTATAGTTTTTTCTATTTTGAGAAATATCCAGTATGTGGTTTCAAGGTTAAGCTTTTCCAGAACTTGTCTTAGCAGTCTATATGGTTATGTTCAGCCTTTTGTGACACTCTTGTAAAAAAAAAGGAGAGATTTTTTGCCTCTAAAGATACCCTCTCAAAATATTCAACTTTTTTTAGTGTTACTTCTATTAGCAGTTACAAGTTTTAGATGAAAATGGAGCTTTTCATGGCTACTTTATTACATATAACGAATCCTTAAAATGTGCTCCCTCTTTAGCTAATTCAGCAATTCAAATAGATTGTGGTAATCTTGTGATCACCTTTTTGTTTCTCGATTTGGTTAGCACTCATCCAACGTTGATACTTTAGTGTAAGGGAAATATAAAGAATATAGGATTACACAATTGACGACCTATATCTTATAGGCTTTCTCCATTCTCTCCAACAATTATGCATAATGTTCAATCAAATCCACATAGCGCTGAGCATCTCCAAATATGACATAATCATGCTAGAATGATCCCCACAAAATTACTGTCAATTTGAAGGACATTTTCTTATAATTCCTAACAATTGCTTTTGTATGCATCATGTCTAATGATTCAATACCAGCAGTCTACCACTGGCTTGCTGGTTCAATGTTGAAGCAGAAATCAACTGTTTTCTCTTTTCTCCCCTAAATTGTGGCAAAAAATGGAAATAACGATCACCCTTTAGTGATTGGATTGTCCTTACAGATGTTGGTCAAATTGTCCTTGCTTGTGATGAAAAAAGAGTTAAAAAGAAAAGATGAAGGAAAATATAAGCTGAAACTGCACTGAAACAGTAATAATGGTTGAAGGGTTCCACCTTGCTTTCAGGTCTGTCCTGTCATCTGGTTCTCTATTGTCGATGTTCATTGTAACGACGAAGATAAGCGAGATAAGGGGCTGGCAGAACCACTAAAGGATGAGGGAGCCTATTGCTTTTAACATAGGACAAAAATAACATATCAATCCACCAAAATGGGCATCAAAACTGTTGCAGGCGTCTGTTTGTTGGCTCTCATCCAACATTTAATTCCTTCACCATATTTTTGTTAGGGACCCATGGGCCTAATACATAAGAAATTAAGCTAGACATAAAGGGGCATGTGAAGGCCCACAGTGAGATTCGAACTGGAGAGCCGTTTGTCTACTAGTGGATTGTATGCTATTGTACATGTCTCATCCTGCATCTTTTATTGTGTCCTTAACAATAAGTTAGCTTCACAGGGGTTTAAGTTGTTCAAAACTCAAGAAAGAACAATGGTTGAAAAGTACAACTTTGTTGTGAATTTGTGGCGAAGAGTAAGTAGCATGTCTTGTAGTTTCTTTTACCTATCTCTCTTTTTTTCTTTCGTCATTTGATTCTCTGTTTTTCTTTGTGTAGATATCAACTATGTCTGGTGGGTTGCGTTATGGTGATGCTGTTAAGATCTTATCCTCACTCGAGGAAGCATCTGCTGGGTTAGTTCACTCTTGATGCCCTTTTAATGTTGCAAGTGATATCCACAATAATTATAGTGCGTGATATATATATTTTCTTGTCCTGAGCAATGCACTTATCTTGATTCTTTTGGTTAATAAACTGAAAGTGTTTATTCTTCCTTCTATGCATGTCTTGCCTAACGTGTTCTTCTGATGGTTTAGCTTATTTTATCATAATGGAGTGTCCTCATACTGCATTACGTAATTGTGTTAATTTGTGTTGTGTGTTCATTTTAGACCGCCATCATACTCCGGTTTCTTTCAACAGTACTATAGTTTCTGTTATGCATTGATTACTTCAGATCTTAAGTTTTGATCGTAGATTCTTGATGTCATCCAGTTGGTTCACCTTTATATTTAAACTCCGCCTATATTTTATAACCGATCTCAAGCCCGGATAAAGGAGGAGGGTTGTGTTAGGCTCCGACAGCCAGCATAAAACCCTGTCGAATCTTATGAACATGGATCAACGAATATATTGTGTTTGGTTACTAATAGAGCGGAATGGCGTCGTATGATCCATGTAGCCGACCTCATCTAGTGGGATAAGGCTTTGTTGTTATTGTTGTTGTTGTTATTTCTGTTTCGTGCAGATTTCTAGATTTATTTTACTCATTGGTTTTGTTTCATGTTTGTGTTTGGTTTCTCACAATTATATGGGGTTCCAGACAAATTATACATTTTGTTTGTTGACAAATGGATAGTTGAGTGCTAGTTGCATGCAATTGGACTTTCTGGATTTGGACAGTGCATTCAGCGTTCTGATTGGCATAATCAACGGTGGGGTTATGAAGGAAGAGAGCTTGTAATCCTTATTTTCGTTTGGTCTAAAATTCATTTGTGTTTCAGATTTTCAGATTTCGTCAACAGCACCATCGCTTCTTTGCATCCAATACACTGTACCCGCGAAAGAAAAGTTGAGATCGAGCTAGACCTGACTACAATTCCTGCATTTTTGGTTGTGTTTGCAATCCTATGGTTTGTTCTAAGACCAAGGCGACCAAAACCCAAGATCAATTAGCTCCCGGAACATCACAGCAAAGGAAGAAGCAAACTGTCTGCTGTTGTATGGCCAGCAGCTCGTCGTCTATTTTGGCCATTGATCCTCCTACTGAGAGACAATCATATTTGACGCCAGCAGAGATTGGCTTTGGAGAGAACTTGTGTTTTTCTGACCGGGAATGGAGTTTACTGTTAAATGCCGAAAGAAATGATGTTGAGCGAATCTCTCTGCATGTTTGACATCCATTCCTTTCATGGCAACACTGCGATCCGGACTCATCGTACATGTAAAATACTATGAAAGAAAATATCAAGCTATATATGTCAAATGCTTTCCGTTTGAGTTGCATTTTCATCTTTCTAATTTCTACAGAACGAGTAGATGACATTTTTCTACGAAGCCTTGATCTCTTGTTATATCACCAGCAATTGTGTATCCCCTTCTTTCTTCGGAACTTAACTCATGACAAGGCCTGGATTTTTCCTTTTTCTTTTTCCCCGCAAGAGACGAGTTGTAAGAACGATTTAGAGATTGCTTGGATTTTTTTTTACTTTTCCATTATTTGACAAGTAAATATTCAACCAAATAGAGTTTTTTTTACTGATTATGAATGCATTAACATAGAATCTTAATAATTATAATTTTAATAAAAAAATTAGGTTTCATTCATTAAAGTGATGAACTCATAAAAAAGTTTATATGTTCTTTTATTAATTATGAACGTATGCATTCCGTTTTCCCAAAGGAGTTTAAGATATGCTTCTTACTATTCTGACAGAATGAAGAGTGAAAGTGTGCATTAGCACATTTGAAAATGGCTGCCCATAAATTAGAGGGAAGTGCTTTAACTTCGTCTATTCAAAATATCGACAATCTTTTGGAATTTAAACGAGTCGGAAACCATCGGATGATGCAAAAAAATTATAACTAAAATATTATATTAGTTAAACAAATGTTAAACAAATTTTAGTTTTAAAAAGTAATATTCTTATATGAAAAAACCGAATTTTCATTAAATGATAATTGTTGATAAATGCTTAATTAACAAATGCCTTGAGAAGTGTCAAGGGCCCTGTCCGATGGTGTGGACGACGGAGACCCCCGAAATAAAGTTTTGGCATCAATTTTATTTGTGATTTTAATTCTATAGTTTCCCAATCTACTTGTGTTAAGGACTACTGTAATTCCATTACTTATAGAGAGAGTATTCATATGAACTCCCTAAGAATTAAAAATAAAAGATACGGTCTGAAGTTTAAACAATTGTAAATTCTCTTATCTAATAATATTAACAGTTTCTCTCTACTTTAAATTCTCAGTGCATAATGATACATACGTATCTCAACATATAATTAACCTTACATTTAATCTTAATTTGATTACTTCAATTAGCTTATTATTTTTTAATATAGGAATCGCGAGAAAAGGGATTAAAGCTACACTTGAATCAAAGTCAAAGAGAATTCAAAAGGATTTGGTTATGAAATGACTGAAAAGTCGTCACGACAATCATATAATGAACCTTGATGGAGATCATAACAAACTTATAATGATCCATGAAATACATAGAAAAAATGACGGTTCGAATTTTAAATATCGCTTAAGTTATGGCCGTGACAAACATTTTTTTCCGGTCATAAAATGAATGTCAAGGATAAAAAAATCGCCACACTATATAAAACGATGATCATTCAAAAGAATTTCAAATGCACAAATAATAACTTTACCATTTATCCTATGGATTAATAGGAAATGCATTTGCTCATAATTAGAAGGATTTTTTTTTTCAATCGATTTCCAAGTCTGTCATGAGTCTAATTCAAAAATTTTTTTTTATTTCGACGTTAAAAAAACTACTAATTCAATTAGAACTCTACGAAAACCTTAGAGACCCTTCGAATTATATAGGTGGAGTATTGTACTTGAATTTTGGGAGCCATGCTACAATGTTGAAGGCAAATTTCAGAGCTTAACAATGATTGTTCAGCCAAATTTTGGTAAGATGACATTTGTGTTGCAGAATGATTTAGAGATCATCGAAGACGATAGGTTCGGTCTTGAGTCTTCCATCTTTTTTTTTGGATGTTTTGTACTTTTAATGTTCAATCTTTTCTGTAATATAAAGTTATATTATTTCGGAATATATGAATATGTTTAATTAGCTTGAGTTAATATATATATATATATATATTTAAATTTCTTTTGGTTATGGATGCTATAATTAATGCCTTTTGCCGAGCCTATCAACTTATGAAATTAGATTATAAACTGGATAGGAGGAGATTAGTTCAAAAAGCTTTTTTTTTTAAAAAAAAAATTTAAGTTTTCACTTATACGACGAATTAGTTCAAAAAACTCAACATTAGTGATGAATTTTATACTATTTATTAATTTTTACCCTGCCTTATACAATCTATTAGTTTATGAAATACATATTAACATATCTTAATATTAAATTAAACTAATATTGTTTCAACATTTTTTATTTTAAATGTAGTGAGAATTTGATTTTTTAAGTACTGCTAATATAGTCTTAAAAGTGATCAGTATTTTAAGTACTGCTAATTCATCTTAAGAATCAAAATCATTCTTTATTGATGTATATGGAAGTTAACCTTAATATTTAGTCATTCTTCATTTTAGGACTTGATACTAATTCATTTTTTTATAGCTTTATTTCATGTTTGAAACATTACAACATCCTTACCTTCTAATAGTGAATTATCGAAATAGATTAAATTTAACTGAATTTTCGTGTGATCAATAATCTTTACTCATTATGTTATTACTTGTTACCCTAGTACAATTGTTAACAATTTTAATTGTTACATTGCATAATCATCACATAGAAATGAGACCAAATATGCAGAACTCCTTCATGCTTGCAATTGCAGAATGTACTGGAGCCCAGTGGTTGAAATTCTGCAAGCAAGAACGGACATGGAAAAACAATTGCATTGGTTCTCTCAGCAAACCTCCCTGTGGTATTGTGGATTATCACACAAATACTTACATATTTATAATCATTAAAACATTTTTTTTCTCTTTAACTAAGAATTTGAGTGATCACAAAAAAGTTAGTGCCAACTGTTTCCTGTCTTCTCTGAAATTAACACATCTTTGTTCTGCAAAGGTGCCAAGACTGGAAAGGAACACTTACAATCTCTACAAGCTGGTTCACAAATATTGATGTGAAAATTTTAGAATATTAAATGAACAGCTAGTTGTTTGTAATGTTTTCCATAGAAATTATATGGCTTTCCTCAATATCAATCTCTATTTCAGGGATAATAGACAGAAAGACAAATTTGTACCAGACGTCGCATGTGTACCATTTCTCAGGACATTTAAACGAGTAGAAACCAGACGAATAACGAGATAATAAAGGTGTCTGATTTAGCAAACATCTTTTAAATAACTGAATGAAGCAAGACATAAATCCAGGCATAAAAAAAGCCTCATTTTTCAATGCATTAGGCTTCCAGAAGCTTAGATTTTGCAGCAAGTCGAAGAATCAACATAATTACTTTTACTATTTACAATCTCCATTGATGTACCTGTTGCAGGTTTTTGTAGTGATGGGATGAATTAATCTTCCAAAAGTTCTGACATGCGAGAGATAATATCATATATACATCTAACGATATCAACCAATCTCCCATATAGAACAAGCATTTTTATTTTGCTGCATCTCTGACAAGATCCAACACTTTCGAGGTGCAAGCGCCTTCTTGTTGCTTCTTAAGCTTCATCAATCCAAAACATCAGTAACAATAAAATTTCAATTTCTTCTACTATGAGAAATCTTATAACGCAGGTTGCTCCATAGAACATGAATAGAGGTTGAAGTGCCATTTTCTTGCTTTTTATGATCCAGAATTGTGACTCTATTAACAGGGAGAAATAGTTCCGTCTTCTTCTCTTTTAACTTAGTAGAGTATCGCTGAGAGCACGGCCACTGGTCTCAAAGGGGAATAAACAGACTGCCAAACCTGAGACAAAGATGACCAGTTCGAATACAAGTATAACTGCAATTCGATTGCAATTTTGGACCATGCCCACAGCCACAAATGGGCAAATCATACCACCTATTCTTCCAATTGAACTCCCAACCCCCACACCAGTAGTTCGGAGAGAAGTCGGATATATCTGCCACCAATGAGTACAATATTACAACAACAACAACAAAGCCTTATCCCACTAGGTGGGGTCGGCTACATGGATCATACGACGCTTCGTTGATTCATGTTCATAAGATTCGACAGGATTTTACGCTGGCTGTCGGGGCCTAACACAACCCTCCTCTTTTATCCGGGCTTGGGACCGGCTATAAAACATAGGCGGAGTTATAAACATCCTAAGAAGCATAAAAGAAAATATTTTTGAGAAGGTTTAAAAAGATTTTGTTTTGGAGGATAAAAGATTGCTTCGTTGTGATATACTATTTGATGTACCTTTTTAGGAAGGTGTCATCGTACAATATTATTCACAAAAAATGGAACTTATTTCAAACTGTCCAAGTGCCACAGTAATGCGGTATTCACAAAAATACTCTGCTGCTCCAGTTGCGAGGTACAGAAGATATAGAAGGCTCAAGCATTTAATAAGTTTTATGCACACATAAGGTTTTACCAACTATTTTATTGAAACCTTGTGTTAAATTATTAGTTCATATTTTTCCAGTTTGTGCATTTAACAGCATAAAGGCAACTCTTAAGTTTTTTTTTTCGATACTGACCTCTGGAGCATATATGTACAAAGAATTGAAGCTTCCCATTATAAATGTCCGAGCACCAAATAGAAGAGCTATTCTTACTGATTCATTCTGATTAAATATCAGAGGCATTAAGAGAATACAACTCAAGAACAACATATATGACATTAAAGGCTTCCGACCAACTCGGTCCATGCTTGCAGCAGGCAAAAGGATCCCTGGAATCTCTGGAAAAATTGACCAAGAATTATTAACCTTGCCTACCTCAATGCATATTCTTAAATTTACATAAAAAAGAAAGATTCACAAGAACTCACCACCAAAGCTACTTAAAAACACATCTTTGTAGGTATTGGAACCAGTTGACTCAACTGCATGTAATCTGTTGGATGCACAATTCCTGGTTAATTCAGTAGTTAGCAAGACAACGCCATAGTATGCAAAGGCATTGCCGCAGAAAGCAATCCAAAGCAGAAGAGTTGCCTTGATGAGCTTTGGAGATAGAAGATTATATAATGCACTGATGCCTCCTATGTTTGATCCAAAATCTTCATCAATCAAGGTCTCGATTTTAGTAGTTGTGATAAAATGTGTCTGTTCAGAGGGATTTAGGTTCGCATCAAGTTTGGTTACAAAGTCGGAAATAAGGGTGCCAGACGGGAGTGAGCAAAATAAATGATGGTATAGATGAAACAGCAAGTAACCACCTCCAACCTAAACTTGGCATAATAACCTGCACATTCACGGAACAATATGACTGAACTATAAAGTATAAAACACACATCAGTGTATACATGGAAAGTTTTGCTATGGGAAAGAAGCAATCTCTAGAATTTCTCTGTCAAACTAAAATAAGAGAAGTAATTTGCGGTGCTTCCTAAATTTGTATGGATGCTAACGAATTGCAACTAAAAGCCCATAGTTAGAGACAAAATATCTGAATATAGCTGTTTGACTATGATGCTTGGACATCGGGTATAGATTACATGAAGCTTGTAAAAACATAATTATAGTTGAAAAGATCAAATGACCATATCCACGCTAATGAAACCTCCAATATGGTACCAATAGACCAGGAAAGGGTAAAAATAAGCATCCAAGAGCCTCTAGTTGACACAGGAACAAATTCCAGAAACCATGAAGAGAGCACAGGTCCTCCTCCCAGGCCAACACCAACAGCAAAGCGAGAAGCAATCAGACACAGGTAGGTCGGTGAGAATGAACTGAGCAGACCAACACAACTGGTTACAATTGCTGTAAACAGAAACCCCTTCCTGAAAAATTTTACGGCCATAAGACACAGTAGGCCTGTTAAAAAAAGTAACGTCTGAAACAACTCAAAATGGTGGATTGATATGTTTTGATGTCATCAGTTTACCTGAAACTTTCAAGTCCAGCAAAAAGAGCACTTCGGTGCAGATGCCAAAATGCAAGTCATGCCACAAGATTAGAGAGAACCTACCTTCTTCCATAATTATCTGAAACTATGCCCCAAGAATATGCTCCAACCAGCATGCCAACGAAGACAACACTGGTGATGAGGCTCTCTTCATCAGGTGAAATCTTCCACTCCTCCCGAACAGATGGTCCAATAAATGAAAGAAGCATTACCTCCATGGCTTCTGAAGCCCAACCCATGCCAGAATAAGCAAGAACAAGAGCTTGGAACTTCCCAAATCCCATGGACATGAGCGCATCATCCACTGTATATGTTCCTGTTCCGTCTTCCATCTGCAAGTGGCACAGAGCAGCAAAGTTCAAAATATGCTGACACAACCAGCCAGTCAGCCACCATTGCAGAACAAAAGTAACCTCATCAGGGGCATACATTAAAGACCAATGTGTTCGTGTTCATAGCTGTATTTGCGGTCCAGATTTTCGTTATAAACAGCATGAACTCAGCTTTAGGATGCTAAAATCGACAGAAATTTTCACAGCATTGCTTTGGAAGAACAAAACGAAATCAACGTAGTGACTGATAGGAAAAAAAATATTTTGATCAATGTGAAAAGAAAAAAAAACTCCAGTCGCAAAGGAGGTCAACTATCATGATCAAACAAGGACATATATCACAAAAGTTCTATTCCACGAATTCGTACAACGGCAAGCCCTTGGCTTCGATTTTTTTTTTATTTTATTTGTTTTAAATTGGGTCAAAGGTATTCATCATTCATCAACAACTTTATGTTTTCCTCTTTGAACCTGGACACTTCCTGAGCCTGTACTTGAAAACCATACAAATGAAAAAAAAAAATGCAGAGCAGAATTAAATGAGGAGGAGGAAGAGGACACGATCGATCCTGCACTGCAAAATCCAAGAACAGCACAAACAGCAAGAAGAAGTGCAGAAGCTAAAAAAGAGTACCTTTTAGACGCCTGCAGAAAAGATCCTGCTTCCAAACTGGTCGAGCAGTCGGGAAAGAAATAAATAATTTTAATGGACTTACGCTGCTGCTGTTGGAATTATTTTAATAAAAATCAAAATGTTCGAAATAAGTAAAAAAAAGAATGCATTTCTTTCGCATAAGATAAAAGACAAAATGCTCGTTAAAAAGGCAATTTCTTAAGACATCGACGTAGCTTTATTAAATTTTTTATAGCGTTTTTAGAGGTAGAATGAGTTATTTTCCAGCTCTTAAATTGCATGTCAAATTCGATTTTGACATTAAATAAAAAAAATCCGGTTGAATCAGCTGGATCGAATAGGTCCAATTCGATTCAATTCAATTTCTTTTAAAAAAAGAAAAATAAAAAAAATAAGAAAGTTAAAAAAGAAAAAAAAAGAAATATAAGGAAGGTTAAAAAAAAGAGGAAATTATATGTATAAAATTAAATAAGAACTGAAATTAAAAATATCAATATTTAAAATTGAATAATATTAAAATGAAAAATTACTAAAGGACATAAATAAAAGAAATAAAAAGAAAAGTATTAAAGTAAAAAAAGAAATAAGAATAATTAAGAATAAAATTTATTAATATAGCATCTATTATCATTAAATAATAAATACTGAATCCATAATAATCTATTTATATTTATAAATTAACCATTATTATTATTTATTATTAAAACTTTTAACAAATAAAAATCTTTATTATATTATTTTTAATCTTATTAATAAGTTATTAGTACAATATTCATATATTATATCATATTCATATATTATAACTTTATAATTATTTTAAATGATATTATTTTAATAAAATTTAGTTTAATCTCAACGAACTCAATAGGATGGGTCTAACCGGTCTAACCATCATTCCATAAAAATTCGGTCCAATTGTTGGTTCGGTTGGTAAATATATAATCTGTGTTTGGTTAAATATGAAAAGGGAAAAAAGTTGGATCAGATGGAGTATATATAAACAGTGGAGTGCTTTGATTTTTTGGCGTGCAAATAAAAACCTAACATACTAATTTTCTTTCATCGTCTTATCAAATTGTTGAAAGATTATAGCGCAAAAATAATTTTAGTATGCTCTAAATATTTTGAATAAAAAATTTTCTGAAATTCTCTTGCACTAAGGAAAAATAAATAAATTATTGAGAAAAGCGGAACTTTATTTACTTATGAAAGTATGTATTTGTGCTACCAGCGTAAACATTGAATCCTTCGAACAAGAAAAAAAAATATTGTACTGTCACTTTTATGAGGTAGCGGTTAAAAATATAAAATTATTGATATTATTTTTTAAAAAAACTTAAGTTTTTTAAAAAATATTAACCCATTAAATTTAACGTGGTATCTAAATTAAAGATTAATAGTTCGAATCTCGTTAAATTCTTATTGAAAATAATTAACACATCAAATTTTACCGTACCACCGAATCTTACGAATGAAAATTTGAGGATGAAATAGTAGTACAAATATTAAAGATTTCAAAATAATTAGTCTTCCTTTTGTCTTCGCATTTTAGAATATTTTAATAATATAGTAAATAAATAATTTTTTTTCGATAAGACTAATTAATAATTGGTGGCCGTGAGTCTTCGACCCATCCAACCATCTCCAATCACGGGAAGTTGTTATGTCGTTTTCTGCGTTGTTTCGTTCCCGTGACCTTTCGGTTCCATTTTTCGATAAAGTTATAATAGTCGTAGTTAATTCAGTCCAGAAATGTCGACGTGAAGCAAAAGTGATGCTGCGTTGCGTGTGGACAACAATTAAATCACGTTATAGTAAATTAGTGGACAATTGCGTTGATTATAAGTAACTACATTCAAAATTTTTATTAGGAGTTTCGCTTGTCAATCGACATGAATAACTATATCAAATTAGTTAAACTTAATAATGGATCGATTAACGATGTATTCTTTAGCGTCGCGTGAGTTGAATAATCGTTGGTCAACTAAAAAAATTATTAACCCAAAGAATGAGGAAGGAAGGAACTAAGGAATAGTTTTGTATACCTGTAGATCCATAATTTAATGTGGATCCTTGTTTTATGTTCGTAGAGAGATTAAGGTCGTGTCCATCAATTATTTGTCTGCAATAAAATTTTGATATAGACCTCATAATTCACTTAATAATATGTACTACTTTTGGTCAAGCATGCATTCATATCACATCTGACATCAAATCGTCCGATGGCAAATGTGATACTTGTAAAGCAATAATATTTGATCTCAAACGGTTGTTACAAACCCTTTTTTTATCGGAATGAAAAATTGAAAATTTTACCTCTGATAATCTATTGAATTAATATTCAATACTGATGTATAATAATATTTTAAAAAGAGCTATGACATGATTATATAAGTAGTTTTAAAATTTTCTTTCTGTTTTAGTAACTAAAAAGGAGAGTTAATACGTATTTATTTTACTTGTCTATAAGTAAAAAAAAAATATTATTTTATTTTTAAAATATAAATCACTTTTTTTCACATATTTCATCTATTATAATATTAAAAAATTGTATTATTTGATTAAAACAATAATTTATAATCTTTTTTTATCAAATCAACTTCAACTATTAAATTAGTTATGAATACTCGGTTAAGCCAAATGAACCCTTATTCTTTTAAAAAGCTTACTTTTCTTTTCTGCGGATATATTTTATTATTTACGGCCAAGATTTGTGCAATTGGCTTATCAGTTAAAGTTAACAAAGTAGAGGAATTTTGAAGCAATAAGTTGCAGCAATTTAATTTAATAGATTAGACTACAATCGGTCGATTGCAAAGAGTGAGAGCCACCATGTTTCAATCAGGGCGCTAGGGATATAAGAAAAATCCGACCCTAAAAATTTATTGGACACAAAAAATTGAATCGAAAAGATAAAAAATTAAGTCAGAATATGATTTATGATATTTTTTAATAAATTAAAATTCACGCGTTAAAATTAGGATCCCATTCGAAAAAAATTTAGGAGCCCTTGGAGTTCATTTTTTTATTTACATAATTAATACATATATTATTAATTTTTTTTATTATATATATAATATTTTTTATAAAAATTTATACTTTTCTATCACATTATCAAACTCTAATTTAATAACTTTAAAAATTTTAATAGTATATTTTATAGTTAATATAAAATTAAATATTTTTCATATATTTTTAAAATGTAATTATGTAAAAGTAGGGATCTAAAAAATCACTCGAAAAAATCGACCAGCTAGAAAATGTTTTTTTTTCAAAATAATTTTAGGACGATTTTTTTAAAATTTTAAAAATCGATCCGAAAAGTAACATTTTTTTAGACCAAAAATCTGATCCGACCCGAACTACTTTCACCTCTATAAGGCACCATTACTTATTATTTTAAGATATACTATTGTCAAGATGAAAGTGTTAAATAGTTTTACTTAATAATAATAATAATAATAATAATAATAATAATAATAATAATAATAATAATAATAATAATAATAATAATAATAATAATAATAATAATAATAATAATAATAATAATGTATTTTGATGTGATAATAAATAATGATGTTTTTGCGTTATAACTTTATCAGTCTTGTAAAGAATAATTATATAATCAACAAGAGTTGGAGTGAAGTGTTAAGCGTGAGTAAGGTTTCGAGTTCGAGTATTGTGAATGTAGAATATTTTTATTAAAAATTTGTCACTGTCAAGTACGCGACATGTGTCAGGTACACGACATGAGACGAACCTAATCAGATTAGTTGGACTCGATGCGCTCTATATTATTGTGCGGGTTGAATCATCGACATCGCTTCCTACACATCGGAATTGAGAAATAAAAAGAATAATTATATAAGAAAAAAATGGGGCATTTTTCTTCCTCTCGTTACCACTTTACAAGACGTGCACGAAGAAACATCTCTCACTTTAATGAAACCTTCCTTATCCCCACTCCCACCCACTCTCTCTCTCTCTCTATCTTTGTGGAAGACATAAGAAATGAGATGGAGCAAACCCCAAAAACAATTTTTTGACTTAAAAAAATGGTAGAGATGTTGTGGCTGGTAATCTAGAAAACGAGCCACCTTGAAGTTAAAAGGAGCTTGCCCCCTTTTTAAAAAAGAATGGAGAATTGTGTGAATCGGTCCACATATATGAATCTATAGATGGTAGTTTAAACTCATTATAAATATATTTTAAAAAGTGCTTATCAAGGACTATCAGAACCTGCTTTAAATCCACAAATTCTTTAAATCTTTTAAAAATATATGGTATGTCCCCTCTATTTTTATAAACTTTATATAATTACAATATGTTAATATATTTATGAGAAAACATGTGTGTATATTATGAAAAAAAATATAGTGTAACATGTATATTTATAAAAAAGTGTAATTCATGTATTAATAATTTTGATTTTGTTAATCAACAAATCAAATTAATTAGTTAAATCTTAAAAAATAGTGACATATATATATTAATATATATATTATTTTAACTTTTGAAGTTTATTAGTGCATATATATTATGTTAAATATAATATGATATTTCATCGTAAAATATAACTTGAAAATATGATAAACACAAAAGGAATAAATTATGCACCATGAATAAGAAAAAAAGATATATTTTAATTAATACTTATAGATATAAGTTATTTTTTCATATGCATTGATTTTGAAGTGTTATTTTATATTTTATTGATCAAAATGTTTTTAATATAGTTATATGTATATACATGCAATTTTTTTATACTTGCCCTCCCCCTCCCCCCTAACTTCTTGTTCTGGCTCAGTCAATGGTGGTCTCCATGTTCGGTCCACTCTGGTTCAAGGATTGTGCAAGGGAGGGTTCCGGTGGCGCCGAAGAAGTCCTAATGTTTCACTAGAGGAAGCGATGGTAGAGGAGCGCTAGAGATGGCTCGATGGTTTGTCAGAGGAAGCAATGGTGGAGGGCTGCTCGGTCGACGTCGCGTCGGTGAGACATCGAGGAGGCAATGGCTCTTGCAGGAGAAGAGAGCTGAGATTTCGGTGAGACATCGATGAGGCAATGGCTCTTGCAAGAGAAGAGAGCTGAGATGATGGAGGGGACAATGTGGGTTATAGATGGAAAATCAAGATGATGGAGGCGCAACAAACTCCTTTTTTTTTCAGTCGAGACTCACATTGTTTGGACGGGAATGGTATGAATAAATCTTGATCAAAATAATAATTTTGAAAATCTAACTTGAGGCTACTAGCACCCAATAATTTCACGACACAACTCCACACTATTTTGTCTCATTAAAAAAAGAAAAATAGTCAACTAATTACAAAAGCAAAAAGATATGAACAACTACTTTTCTAAAACCATCCCTTTTCTACTAAAATTTTTCTTTTGAAGAAAAAACAGGAGGCCTTTGACACTCAATTGTATTTTATATCTCTTATATTTATATAATTTCATTCATTAAACACCTCTATCCTTCCTCCATTATTCATTATCTTTTTCTCATTTTTTGAATTGTTTTAATATTCTCTTTGACTTCATGCATTATCATAACTTAAGTCTATTAACTATGATAACTTAAGTATATTAATTATTTTTTAATATAAAAAGTCACATATTTTATATCTACTTAATTCGATTAATTATTTTTTTAATATAAAAGAGTCATGATTATTTTGAATTTGAAAGATCACATATGTTAACTTTTATGTTAATCATATGTGCATTAATTTTTAACATTATGATTAAATATTCACGTATTATTACATTTTGATTCTTTATATTACATTAATTTTTTATTTATAATAAAAATAATGATATAAATGCATTCATTTTTTTATTTATAATAAAAATAATGATATAAATGCATTCTTTGTCTATTATTATTCTCATGTCAAATAATTAATATTATCAAATATCTGTCAATTTCGCAAAGAGTGAGGGTTTACCTAGTTTATAAATAATTCATTTATTTATTCTCTGTCTTATGGATGTTTGGTTGACTTATAATCTGATAGATAATCCATATTTTTAATATTATATAATAATGTATATCTATATAACTTGATAAATTATAATTGGTAAAAAATAATTAATGTGAATTTTTAATTTTAGAGATACCTTATAAGTTTTATTTAACTATATTTCCCTTTTTTCGGAACAGAGAAAAAATAACAAAAATATGTATTTTCTTATGAGACCAGCCTGCTCAAAGGAAATTAGCACGGTCCGGCCAATTTAACTTGGGCCAGTTCTTCTAATACGCATTTGGGCTTCCGTTTGTGTCTCTCTCCAAACAAAAGAGCCCAAGAAATAAAAAAGAATAAAATAAAATAACTTAAATAAAAGGGAAGAATTTCGAGAAGCTTCCCGCCTTCGCCCTCCAGCGGACGAGAAGCTTCTTCCACCTCCTGCCGAGAACAACTCATCTCCTCCGACTCCGCCTCCCACGCCCTCTCCGTCGCCGGCTCCTCGCCCTCAGATCCGTCTCCGGTTCGTTCGCTCGTTCCCTTCGTTCTAAGCTGCCCCTCGAGGTGTTCTTGGCGGACGGCAGGATGGAAGGAGCCGTGGCGCTGCCCAAGGCGGCTTCTTACACCTACTGGGTGAGGGAGGCGAGGGCGGACGCTGCGCCGCCTCCGGCGCCCTGCAAGCTCTCCGCCGACGACCTGTCCAAGCGGCCGCAACCGGCAGCTACCTTGGGTTCCGTCTGGAATCAGGCAAGCTTCTATTTGCTCTCATATTTTCTTAATCTAACGTTGTATTCTGGCTGTGGAAACAATGCCGCATTTGTTGAGGTTATATATGCTTGTTTTTCGTCAACAAAACTGTTCGCCTCTAAATTTGGCATTGTATCTAATATGCACACATTAGATAAGATTGCATCTTTCACGTATCAGCATACGTGAATTACTTGCACGATTTTTGGTTTCCTCAGATTCTTTGGAATTAAGCAAACTTTTTAACCACATTACCTATAAGAACTCGTTGCTATGTTCATTTATGTATCCGCAGTTCTCTTCGGCCTTAGATTGTTTCGTTTGACAAGTTAAGACTTTGCCTAATCGATTTTTCTTCTTGCGTTCTCGACTAAATTGAGGCCTAATCTGAAAGAAATCGCGTGTATTTGGTCTGTCCAAAGAGTGGACTAGGTACCTTCGCCTGTACTCCCAAGTAGTTCCTGCTACTGTCCAAACAGATCTGAGTATTTTGCGTTCTGGTGGTTATGAATTTAAATTATAATCTTCACGGTTGCATGCTGCAGTATTGGTCCGCTAGCCATCAATCCTTGCTTGGACGTTCTTGGTGGCAAGTCAATATATGCCTAAATGTGAGGCACAATATCTCAGCTTGCTGGTGCAATGGAGGGTTGGCATGGCTGAACAAATAATCTGTTGAACTATGGAATCTATTTTTAACTATGTTTTTCCAATTTGTCTTTTGTTCCTTTTATGCTTTAGTCACATGTAGCTTTTAGAATTTCCATTTGTGGTATCTAGTTCCTGAATTGGCCTTTTGAACATCTCTCAACGGATTCAACACAGTTACAGCCAGTTTGTCTGGTTTTCTCTTATTTCACATGCCATATTTGATGCGAGGAATTGCAAAGCTGTGCTATTTGTTATCTGAATTGTGAAAGTAAATCTTATCATGTATTTTCCTGTATTGTAACTTCTGATTCTTGGATATGTACTCTATCTGAGTGGCTTGTAGGAGGGATTGTTAAGAATTCTATGTCAATAAGCTTACCGATAATTCATATGGTTTGTCTTTCATAAAATGCTTTTGCTTCCATGTCTTCTTTGTGTTATGCTATATGCACTATGTTTTGTGTTTTTATTTCAGTGAGGTTGGTATCATACCCTCAAATCATTTGGTTCTTGGCATGAGGTTTGAGTTTTATTAAATTAGCCCAAGTTTGTTGCCTTGTAATTTATGAGTTGTCCTTGTTACTTGGCTATGCGTTAATGGTTGAGGTGTTACTTTGTTCATTTATCTTGTTAGTTGGTTTAATTTTCCTTCCTGTTGGTACAGGCTGGAACTTGGGTGGAAAAGAACCTTAGTTCATGGGCAAGCAGTAGAATTAAGGTAATGCAGTCTATGCTGAAGAACGGCGTCTAGTATAATTTCTATTTTGAGTCTATAGTGTATTTTTCTGTATTCTTTGCATTGGTAATCTGAACTTATTTCCATACTTCAGGAGCTGTTTAGATCTTTTGGTTCATTGGAGTTTTCTAGTGGTAAAGCATATATAGAGGAAGTATCCAAATGCTCAGGCGACGTGAGTATCTTGCTGTGTCAAAAAACGTTTCTGGTTTTGTTTACCATTCTACCTCATTTTTATTTTTTGTTCTGTAAAAAGAATTATTCTGCTTCCACGTGAGGCATTACATATCTAAGAGAAGCATTATACATTTCTGCACAGCCAGTGTCTTGCAAGTATTGTATTTTGATGGTTCTGTGTTGTTTTCTTTTAAATAATTCACAGAAATTACAATGCAATGGATGTATGTTCTCTTCTGATCATTTGATGGTGGAATTTCTATCTAGAATATAATCTGTAACTTTTGAGGTTCTGGACTGTCTTCCAAAAAACATTTCTGGTTTTATTCACCATTCTGCCTCATTTTTGTTTTTGTTCTGTAAAAAGAACTAGTCTGCTTCACTACGTGAGGCATTACATAATCTAAGAGAAACATTATACATTTCTTCACAACCCGTCTTGAAAATATTGTAATTTGATGGTTTTGTATTCTTTTTCTTGTAAATAATTCACAGAAATTACAATGCAAATGGATGTATGTTCTCTTCTGATAATTTGTCGATGGAATTTCTATCTAGAATATAATCTGTAACTTTTGAGGTTCTGAACTCCTTTGTCTTCCAGTTTTCTCTATTAAAGATATTTTGGAAAGAGCAAACATTCTAAATGCGTAACAAAAGGAATTGAAATGACTCACTAATATCTATGCATTGTTCATGGAGCAGGCATTCGTAGTTATTGTGCGAAATAAGAAGAGGGTTGGTTATACTTATGAGTTATCTTTCAAATTCAAAGGTAGGCAGTATTGTAAGTATGATCCTTTCATCTCATAGCTCAAGTTGTTAACTAATGGGGGATGAAAGCAGGGTTTTGGTTGTTTGGGAAGGAGAAGAAGAAAATAGAAGGATACTTGGATACTACGGAGTTTTCATTTGGTGAACTGGAAGATTTGCAGGTATTCGACCCATACCCTTTGAGATTCATCATACAAGAGTTCTGTTAGATTCATCCCAAGAATGTTGCACGAGTGACATTAGCATGCTTGTATGCTTGTTTATCACCTCAACATTTGAGTTGATCCTTATTTGAATGTCCTATTTTCTTAGCAATCTTAACTGGCTGCAGATCGAAGTTAGGCTTAACGAGGAAAAGGATTTAACTTTGGAGGACAAAAGGCGGATTTGCAAGGACCTGAAGTTGTTCTTGAATCCTGTCCGTGATAACCTTAAGAAGTTTGAGAAGAGCTTAAAGACAGGTAGATGGGCCGTATCTTCTCTCTTTCGCATCCAATTGTCTATTTGCGCAAGATGTTTGAATCATAATTTAGCCTGAAAACAACTTGCTGTTTCACTTGTAGCCCATAATACATGTATCACGTCTTTTGCGTCATAATTTAACAACCCTCATATTGAGTCATTGGACACAGTCGGTGATGATAAGTAATTGCGTAGTGACAAAGAGTTGGTTCATATTTATATTGATGTTTTCTTGGTATAAGGAAACTAAAAAAGAAAACAAGAGAACACAATAAAATGGGTTCTGTACTTTGTAGTCTCCCAGTCTCGTCCTTATTTGTAATTTAACATCTGAGGTTGAATGGCATGCTGCGGTCATCTTAGGCGAAGTAGGTCGTCATCAAAACAAAGAGGTATCTCCATTCGTGTCCAATCCAAATCTCACTCATTATCTAACTAATGACATAGAAGTGGACATCAAAGAGTAGGACTCAACAATATATACTTTCAGATTCGTTGAGTAAAAACTCTTCTCTCCGACCCTCTTGGAAAAAACCCTAGCACCTCGCCGCCGCGGCCTGCGCGGGTCCTCGGCGACTCTCGCTGGGACAACTTCCTCGCCTCTCGTGACCATGGGGGAACCCCCTGATCTTCTGGACTCCACGAATCTAGTCGACGCCCATCTTCCCCCACCACTCATCCCCGAAACTCGTGTTACTTACAAGGATGTTGTCTCCGGCAATGGTCGCGCTAGGAAATCAATGCAGCACGGTCACGAGATTCGCCGGGCCTCCGAGACCATTTCGCCTAATCAACTGAGGAGTATCCAAGCCGAGATCACCGAGGAGGAGGTCATCCCGGAGGAGGAAGTGGCCGATCGCTCTGCTGAACTGAAGCAGTGTCTACAGGGCAGGGTCATTGGCAACCTTCCGTTAGATCTACTCAGATCGGAGCTGCCGAAACTATGGGGACTGCAAAATGCTGTGAATATTACTAATATGGGTAACAAATTCTTACTATTGGCCTTCACTTGTATGCAGGAGCGCCTTCATGTGCTGACCGGAGGTCCTTGGCTCATACAAAATCAGATGGTGGTGGTCTCGCAACCAACTCCTTACTTCAGGGCCACCGGAGTTCTGCCACAAAAATTGCTGATCTGGTCTTGATGGTATGCCATATGAGTTGCACAATCGTGAATCTATCGCTAGAATTGCAGGTTGTTTTGGTACGCTTTTATGTGTTGACAAGCAGGTCGGTTCCAATGGTGATTATGGCGTCGTCCGGACCTGTATCAATCTGGACTTGACACGGCCGATCAAACAAGGTGTCTGGATCCGGAATCCTGATGGAAGTAGGTTCTTTCAACGAGCTACCTATGAGAATTTGCCGATCTTCTATTTTCGCCGTGGCCTAGTGGGACATCGCTTAGAGCGGTGCCCGCAGTCGGTGGAGGCCGAAGCGGACGAAAAAAAAGTATTACTTTTCGGCTCTTGGTTACGAACTTTCCTTGGTCGGCGTCAGACTGGGCCGACGGACAATAATCGGTACGGTGGTGCTCGAGATGAGTACCGGAGGGTCCTTGGTAGTGCCGATAATAGTGCTCGGGTTTAGTCTTCGGCTATCTCTGGAAGCGTCGTGTGCACACCGAGCCGCGGGGCTCGGTTCAGACTGCTGAATCGGAACGTGCGATGAACCGTTATGACGTCCTCGCAACTCTCGATCTCAACCATTCGCCAAGCATGAATGGACAAGATGAAAGCGCGTGTATGCTCAACGGTCACCCTAACGGGCAGATGCATGGAGAGCCTTGCCCTAACGGCAAGTTAATGACCGTTGCTATTGACTCCTCCACCAATGATCGGGTGACACGTGGAGCGCACCATGATCGTATCACTCGTACTCTAGATCGTGCGCCACATGCCCCGGGCTCAAATGATCGACTAATGGATTATAAGGTGGCTTTTCCTCTTGCTGACACATCTCTTATTACTAACCGCTCGGCTATGGCTTCCTCTCCTTTCTCTCCTCCTTCAGTTAGGGTTTCCCCTTCCCCTCAGTGTGTGGAAGCGTCGGTGCAAATCGTTCTATGCGAGGAGAGGGATATGCAACAGATTCAGAATAAGCCTCATGATCATGTGACTTTCGTGGCCAAGATCACAAATAGACTATAGAACACTGAGGAAGAGCTTGAAGAGGGACAAATCCAGCAGGAGCAGGATGGTGAGGAAGAAGAAGAGGAGGCTCCAGACGAGGATCTGGTTCCGCTGCCTCGTAAGGAGACCAAGCGCAATAGGACAAGGAAAAAAGTGCCGATGTCGCTACTCCCTCCTTTGCAGCAGATATTGAAAACACAGAAGACTAAGAAAGGTAAATCTAAATCTTTCGACGATGAACGATTCCTCTCACTCTTCTTTCTCGGTTGCATCTTTGCAGGGGAACGAGGGACCATCATCACTTAACACATGAACCTAGTCACATGGAACTGTAGAGGGGCGCATCGTAGCTAGGTCTATGAGCGACTTCACGAGCTCATTAACAGGTATCATCTAGATGTTATTGTATTGCTAGAAATTCATGCTACCAAGCAACAAGTGGACTACGTTCTAAGGAGGTTAGGTGACCAATGGAGTGGATACTGCCAGGAGGGCGATGATGCTTTTGGCGGCATCCTTCTTGTGTGGAAACACTAAAGCATTCAGGTTACTCCTATTAGCAAAGAGAGTCAGGTCCTTCATGGCGTAATCACTTATGAAAATTTCTCATCTCTTATAACATGTGTATATGCTAGCACTGCTTCTTTGGCACGAACTATGTTATTTAGACAACTCATGAATATAAATGTGGATACTATATCATGGATAATTCTTGGAGACTTTAATTGCATCCTACACCCTTCTGATAAGAAGGGAGGTAAACCTTTCTATCCAACAAAGTCAATTAGACCCTTTTGGGAGCTACTTGGGAAGTAGGGTTTGGTGGATGTGGACCTTATTGGAACACAACACACTTGGTGTAATAATAAGCAGGGGGAGCTAGAATTTTAAGTAGATTAGATATGGTGCTAGTCAATAAAGAATGGATAATGAATTATCCTAACCTATCCCTCAAGACACTTGTTAGATGCTCCTCATACCATGCCCCTCTATGGCTACAAACAAGCCTGAAACAAAAACGTAAGAAGCAGTTCAAATATGAACATTTTTTGTTTCAATACACTGAACCAAGAGAGATTGTTCAAAGGGAGTGGACTCAGGATAGAACCTCCACACAGGCTTTAAAAGTAATTAAAGCTAAGACTACTCACTGGAACTACAATATTTTGGATATCTTAGAGCATAGAGTTGAGCAAGTCTTAGCTGAAATCCAGTCTAGAGCTTAAAGACAGTACTTCTGGGCTGCTGGGTTGACAGAAGCAGAGTGTGGAAAACTTAGGGCTGCCTATCACCTCCATGCAGATTGAGAAGGCAAATCAGTATCAAATTGTGGTCCAAATCTATGGTTAAATGGATTAAGTATGGGGACAAAAACATAAAGTTCTTCCAATTAAGTACAATAATTAGGCAAAGAAGAAACAATATCTCGATGCTAATTGACAATGGGGGGGGGGGGGGGGGCAGAAAATAGAAGACAGTGAACACATTAGAGTATTTGACGTCAGGAAAACACTCCCATAATTCCAATGGATCTGTGGTCTAATTTATCTAGAATTGATGATAACTCACATCATATGCTCCTAGCGCCTATATCCTGTTAGGAGATTAAAAGTGTCATATGGGACATGCCACTGGACAAGGCCCCAAGGCCAGATGGGTTCACAATTGAGTTCTATAAAAACTACTGGGATATCATTGGGGGTAAATTATGCATAGAAATCCAAACCCTTTTTCAGACTGGGCAGATGCTCGAAGACTGGACATGGACAACACTTGTCTTTATCCCTAAAAAACAGTCACCAAGAACAGTAAATGATTATAGACTCATATCATTATGCAATGTCATATATCGGATAGTTGCTAAAATTATTGCAAATAGGTTAAAACTCATGTTACCAAATCTCATTGATCCTGCTCAGTCTGCATATGTTGCACAAAGACTCATTCAAGATAATATACTTATTGCACAAGAGCTAGCACATTCTATGGGGAGAAGTAGAAGGAAACATATGTTAATTAAAGTAGATATGGATAAGGCTTTTGATAAGGTATTTTAGTATGGGATTAAATCAGTGCTGCATATGATGAATTTTCCACCTAAATTCATTCACTGGGTACTAACTTGTGTGACCTCTCCAAATTTTAGATGCTGCATTAATAGGGTGTTATCCCACAGTTTCAAAAGCAATAAGGGGATTAGGCAAGGGGACCCTCTTTCCCCTTACATTTTCATTATAGTATCACAAGTCCTTTCCTCCTTGCTAAACAATGAGGTTCAAATGGGTAACATCACACCTTTCTCCATTGGGGACTTCCACATGAGCCACTTGACTTTTGCTGACGACCTACTTATATGTATTGCCGCCACAAAAAAAAATTGTATAAATCTTAACAAGACCCTTCAGCTTTACAACATGTTGACAAATTAGAGATTAAACACCCAGAATCTTTTTATGGAAATTAATGCACAATCGGCTTCCTACCAAGGATTTATTTATTCATTTTGATAATTATGTGAATACGGATTTTACTTTTTGTGGCCTAACTGTTGAATCAAATTGCCATTTATTTTTCCAATGTTTAGTTTCCCACGAGCTTTGGGCAATCTTTTAGCAACAGACAAACTATAATTTTGATTTTTTGGACTCTTGGCATGTGGGAGATTGGATCAAGAAAGGTCGTTCGTTGGACCGGAGATCAAAACGAGCTTTTTTGTCGATTTTTGCTTTTTGTCTTTGGGGGCTTTGGAAGGCTAGAAACGATTGCCACTTTAGTTCCAAAAGAGCAACCATGCTTTGCGTCTGGGAGCAAGCTCTTGCTGCGCATAATGAATACATTTGCACCCATGTTCCTGAGACACATCACTCCCAAGACTCCACGCGAGTCCGGTGGGAGCCCCGGCGGATGGTTGGGTTAATCTCAACTCGGATGGATCCTTCCGTGATCCATCCTTGCCGGGGGAAGCGGGCTACATTGTTCGTGCCCCTAACAATTCTTTTTTGGCTGCAGGGTGCTGTAGGAGGAATGCGGATGACATACTAGAGCTGGAGGTCTGGGGTCTAATGAGGGGGCTGGAGGCTTGTAAGTGGCTTGGCGTCCTTAAAGTCATCGCTGAGGTGGACTCAGAAATTCTTGTCAAGATTACCACCAAAGAGCAAGGCATTCCATGAAGACTACATAATATTATGTCAACAATTTGGGACATCTCCAAAGATTTTCATGTTTTCCAAATACAACATTGTAATAGATCTTGTAATAGAGTAGCTGATTTTTTGGTGGATTTTGGTCACTCATGACACCAATTTCCTATGTGAGCGAGATCTTCCTAATAATCTTCTCACCATTTTGTATCAGGATGTTAATTTCGGAACTTAGTGATATCAAAAGAGGTGAGTCAGGTGACCCGAGATATCAAAAGAGGACAGCACCAAAATGAATAATGAAACCAGATTTATGCACCAGGAAACAAATGCCTCATATTAAATAATAAATGGCAAGATGCACTAATATTATCGAGACGGGGCCGGGCCATCGTTGGCAAGTTGCAGGACTCTTCGCATTCTAACTGGCGTTTTCAGATGATTTACAGGAAACTTTTCTCTCTTTTTTTTCCCTTTTTTTAGGAGGGGTGCTAGAAAGATTGTAAGCAATTCAATTTCAGAAATAGTGTTGGTTAAATAAATAATGTTTTAGGTGTTCAAATCATTCTAATATTGACATGTTTTTCGATTTTGAGTAATTCAATTAAAATGATTTGCAACACACTTGCTCTGAAAGTGTAGTTTGCGGATATTGGGGGTTGCCGGGTGCCATTATGAAAAAGGATGACGTTGTTGTCGCTAGTGTTGGACGGTTGAGCACTGCGAGCGAAGCACCAGATTCAATCTTAACTTAAGCATAATAGTACAAGGTCGATCATGGGGACTATCTGATGACTATATGCCCCCATTTGCTGTGGTCCACCAAATGAAGGAAAGGTGAATAGGCGACTAGTACGAATCAAATACTCTGCCGGAAAATACAGCAAGCAGTCTCCGTGAAACATTTCAAGAATTCGAGCCATGTCTTGGTCTTCTCCAGTGCAGTGCCCATTCTTCTGCAAATGGACTTCAATAATTAGTGGGCAAACAAAATGACGCAGCAAGGCAGAGAGAGAGAGAGAGAGATAGAGAGAGAGAGAGAGAGAGAGAGAGAGAGAGAGAGAGAGAGAGAGAGAGAGAGAGAGAGAGAGAGAGAGAGAGAGAGAGAGAGGATCTGGGAATATGAGATGGCATATTCCAAGAGATGGACCCCCCCCGAGGGATGGATGCGGACGTAGTCGAAGACTGCTTGCGACATGGCGTGCGCGGGCGGTCGCTGTCGTCGAGGTCCGATCCTTGGCGACGCCGAGGGGGCACAACGCAAGTGAAGAAAGCATGCAGATGCAGCAGAGCAAGCTGCTATGCGGCGAAGGCCGTGGATCATATCATATCATCTCATATATGATAGATATTGTGATATATCTTATCCACCAATACCCTTCCTTCTCACCTGCTCTCTTCCTGTGCGTTGCAATGAAATCCCCATGCAATGCAAGTTGCAAGGTGCATACAAAAGGTTCCCTGGCCCCTGCACTGCGATTGCATCCTCCCGCCCAGCAACAACAATATTGCTATCACAGCACTGTCCGCCACTCGTCCACCCTCTCCATACTTTTTGAAGATGGCGACTGCCTGCTTTTTTCCTGCGCTCTCAATTAAATTTTTAAATCTGTCAGATTCCTTCCCCTGTCATGATGGTCCCATTCGTCGATGGCGACACTGTTCGTCCTGAATAAAGTAGAAATAGACATATGGCATGGATTGAACTAGTTGGATTTAAGTTTTGGATGTGGAAAAAAAAATGAAAATAAAAGAGCAAATGCAAAAAAAGAAAACCTTTCACAGTCAGCAAAAAATGGATTCGTCTTTCTTATTTTTCAAGGATTCATCACCCATGATTGGCACAATCGAACAAGGAAGTTGCGTAGTGAAATTGTTGAATGTTTTCGATTTTTTAAGTCAATCACTTTAACCTCCTCCTTGGATATCCAAAATTGAAGGTAGCCCCTTTTGCTCAAAACTTCAAACTAATAGCTCTAATTTGCATTCAGTACAACAAAGTGAGCAAATGCCTATCTATCATTGGCATCCTGTGGATTGGTGTGTGTGGGGGTCACTGAACCAAAACCTTCTCTCACCTGTTTTGACAAAATGCGTTAACGATGCTGAGACGTGACCCTTTTATAGTGCAAATTGTTGCTGACAGATTCAAATTAAACGTTGTCGTATTCTCTTACTGGCTTTAATGATGATGGGTTACGTAACGAATACCCAAAGATGACATCTTTATGACGGCGTGAAGGAGAAAAAAATGGGTTAAGTTCTCCCAAAATCATGTTTAATATAGTTCAAAGAAGAACCTCTCCCTTTCACCAATGTTGTTTATGTAAAGCAATCAATTAGCGAAAATGTTGTTTATGATTAATACTCGGACATGGTAGATTATTAGTCTCTTACTAGTTCGAGATTTTTCAATGAATTCATTTAACTAATTGCATATCAAATAAAATTAATCATAAAATGATTTAATGTGTTCGATATAGCTAGATCCCTTAAATATAAAAAAAACAACTAATGTGTTTCATTTAATATGACGTCAATAATACTATTAATTGCGTGTACGAAGTGGTTAATAATAATCGTAGTTTATTAAGTCAGGAAAAAATACCAGAGACTACAAATACACTAAAGTTTATTTCGAAATTCATTTTGTAATTACTGATAAGTGAGCTAAATAAAATATGAGGCATGATTCTCTTAAGCGGACCAAGATGATCTTCTATAAAATAAAACATAATTCTCTTTTATTATGAGAGTGCAAAATGCTTTTGGCCGCGGCGGCGGCGTTCGAATCCATGGATCTATGATAGAATATAGCTAGTAAACTTCTTAGTATTAATATATAATATATATATATATATTAAAAAGCATATTTTTAAAAGATTGAATAAGAATTGGACGAAAAAGTACTGATCAACAGAGAAAGTTATTAATGTATTAAAGCATATCTATGTTTATGTGGCATTATCTTTATTTTTCTACCCATAGAAATTAATTCCATCTCGTCATTTTTCGGATTGTGTTTGGATGCACAATTTTTGCCAAATACCTCGTCAAAACGAGCAATCATGATAAGAATCAAAGTGACACCAAATTCTAAAATTTGTCTGAACTAAGTTAGTTCTTGTCGGGGGTAAGAAATTATTTTTTTTATTTTTTCCACGTGCAACATTCCTTTTTTTGCTTTTTAACGTATAGTATAATAATATATATTATATATAATATGTATACATATAATTATTTTTTAATGTATTTATTATAAAAATTGTAGAATAAACTAAAAATAGAATTAATATATTAATATATTGTGTCACATTTATTTTTTAATAATAATAAATTTTCTTTAATAAAAATAGTACAATTTTAACTCATAAAATAATATTTTTTAGTTTTTATTTTTTATTTAAATATTCATTAAAATTTATTCGCCTAATTAATTTTTTAGTTCTTCATCATTATATACTTTTATTCCAACATCAAATTAAAATTTTTCTATCTAATCGATTAATTTAAAAAAAAAACAAGAATATAAGTCCTCACGTTCAAACACGGTCCCGAGAATTGAAATTAAGTGATAAATAAATTGTTCTATTTTTGCATGCCATAAAAACATTTTCGCTAAAAGTTTCATTTGTTATACTCAAACCCTTGCTATCGGGACGACATAAATTAATCAAATTCAAAATTTTATTTGATGATTCAGGAATATTATGATGGTGGTTGAGAAAGTTTTCCAAGGTACGTGACATAACATTAATTTTCCCAAATATAATAAACGTCAAGGAAAAGATAAAGAAGAAAAAAAAATGAATGCATAAGTGATAAGTGAAAGCTGTGCATAGCATAGGTGGCCTTCATAATTCAACATTTCTAAATATTTATCCATTGAACACGGAAAAGATAAAAAAGAAGGAAAGAAAAGTGTAGACTTTGCAACGTGCGGCCTCAATTGCGTACCCTACTTGTTCACTCCCTTGGTTTCTTAAGGTCCATGAGTTGATATATAGATAAGAAATAGAAAATAGAAGTGGAAATTTCTTAATTAATGAGAAAATTATTTGTCAATAATTTTTATTTTCACATCCGACATTCAGATGAGAAAAAGAAAACTCTAGTTAAATAAATCAATTTCTTCATTCTTTTTCCTACTCAAATAAGTTAATTAGTTCAAACAAAATTATTTAAATTTATTTTCATAAATCACCCCTAAATTATTAGAATTTTTTACATCTAATATCAAATTATAAACTTATTTTTTGGATCCCTAAATTATGATGACTTTTTCACTTTAGTTCTTCCGTCCACTTTCGTTACATTTTCTGTTACATTTTCTTTTTCTCATATATGAAAAAAATTAAATTGTTCATGCCTCCATAACACATCAAATAATAAATATAAAAAATAAAAATAAAAAATATTTGAGCACTTAATTTTTAAGTTCAATTAGAGGAGGCGACCGGCTCAAGAAATATTTTTTAAAAAAGGCATAATTTAATTTTTTTTCATAAATAAAAAAATTAAAACTAACAGAAAATGTACTAGAACTGAACCGAGGATTAAAGTGAATTTTTTTAAAATTTTAGGAATAAAATATAAATTCATAATTTAAAGTTAAGATTCCTAATAATTTAGGGATAATTTATAAAAATAATCGAATTATTTATCATAAATTTTATTTCCCCCACATGGACACCAGACAACACGTGACTACTGAGCAGAGAGCCCCAAGGCATCCGTGTGTCACGGGGCGTTTCCCGTGACACGAAGCGTGAAGTCTCGCGGCACCAGTGCCGCTCAACTTATAGCCCTCGGTCGCTCAGCGCCGAAAACATGGAACACATGCAGCCGCCCCGCACTGCGTAATATTGCGGAGTACCAAATTATCCGCCCTTAGGGCATTTATCTTGTAAGGTCGTCCTTATGAATGGCCAAGTAGGTGACGTTCCCGTAGGGTACGTCTTTTGCATCTTCAATATGTAACAAGACTCCTATACCTACGGTACACTGGGAGGAGTTCACTAGTGCCTTCCGAGGCCCAATTGTATGTTATGTTTCATCATATTTAA
This sequence comes from Pontederia crassipes, assembly GCA_030549335.1. Taxonomy (NCBI): domain Eukaryota; kingdom Viridiplantae; phylum Streptophyta; class Magnoliopsida; order Commelinales; family Pontederiaceae; genus Pontederia; species Pontederia crassipes. Next base: position 1,496,468 of record CM060185.1, on the reverse strand, counting down.
TACAAGTAAGCTTTCCTTTAATTCTAGTGTCATGGCCTTGAGCGTGGGGTGGCAACCCACATCGGTGTCCATTCGTGGCGTCCCGTGGTCCCTTCGTCGCCCCTTCGGACTTTAAGCGCCCAAGCGCCAACATTAGTGCCGCAACGCGCTAATGCCACGGTCTCGTGACGAGTAGTCCAACACTCTAGTCATGTCCGTGTTTGAATGCCTATAAGAGCGACTCTCGGCAAAGTCGTCTCGACCATAAAACTTCCGCTGTAAATTCAAAACAGGCTTGGCTAGGTGCCTATCCACCTAGTCGCCGCACGTGGTCTAGTGTCCGAGAATGACCCCGTGACAAGTGGTATCAGAGCAGTTCTTCCTGCTCGGATTACCCAGCGATGATGACTCGCTTGTGTCGTCGCAACGTGCCCTGGCATAGGAGATGTGCTTCCGCTCAAATACTCCATCACGCCCAGGCGCACTGGTACCATGGTCTTTGATCGTGGACGCCAACGAGGAATGCATGGCAAGCCTCCTCGCCGCACGCCCAGTCGTGCCTCGCAGCATGTTCCTCATACACCCGTGTCGTGTCAAGGAACGTCCGTCATGCATCATGATGGCGGATTGATCGCCCCGCCTAACCGGGACGGTCATGCGTCGCTCACTCGAGCAGATCAACCACCCCAGGTATACAGTCGGGAATCCTGAAGTGTCGCGCTGCGTCAAAGAGTGGCCATATGCTCTGCATGATGGTCTTGCGCTGCTCATATCAGGAGATCTCTTACACGAGCGTCGTGTAACTCGGAGGACCCGTGTCACATTCAGGGACTGTCGGTCATGCACTATCATGACGACCTGGCGCTGCTCGGTATTTCGTGACGTCGCATCGCATGCCCAGTCATGCAACGTGAAGTGCACAACCGCTTCACGGGAGAAGTTGGCTTAAAGACAAATATCAAGGTTCATGGTCCCCTTGCGGCCAAAGAATATCATCCCTTCGGCCAAGGAGCATCAATCACAAGCATCTTGTCGTGCCGCAGATCGCCTGCCACGCCACGATTACTTTCAGGAATGGAGCAAAGCGTTGATTACTTGCAAACACTCGTGGACGAGCTGTCAGCCTTGCCTGCCTCGTCAAGTGTCGCCCCGCAAGCGGCGCGATGTCATCCATCTAGGAGTGGGACGAACTTGATACATGCCAACGCAAATCGACGCCTCAACTCAGCGACCAATTTGGCAAATGGTCTGAGCGTCGAGCATCGGCGAACCTTGACATGCTGCTGTCAAGCGTTCTGCCGCCAACCAAAAGAAGGAGTGCCCTTTCCTTTCGGACATCGCCTCGAGTAATCGAAGCGGCCTCCAAGGATCACAATGTGAAAGTTTCGAAGGACACATTGGCGATGTCGTCCCTTCGAATGGAGATGGAGGTAATGTTGGGAGCTCATGCCACGAGTTCACCAACCGCAGTCCGCTTATCTAAGCGGAGCGTCTTTACAAGCATCCGCCCGGATTAGTGAAGGCCCGGAACGGCTACTCTTTCGCAAGGGTCAAGCCGCTCAGTGGACGAGTATGTCAAAGGTGTATGATTTAGGATGACAAGCACAATGACTTTACTTTGTCCAAGGTGCGGACGGACGAGCATCTAAGGTGCATCCTCTTCGTGAACGAGCACAACGATCTCGCCTCGTCCATACCCCAAAGGGATTGCCAAAGCTTCAAAGGAGGTCCCAGGATCGGAAGAAGGCATATCCCAAGAACCCTGCAAGATGTGGCAAACTCAGGATGGCATTGCCATCGCGACAATGTAGAATGTGGCAAACATACATCCCAGACATGGGACAGAAGAAGTGGCAGTTCATCAATTATGCAAGCCCTGACAAGTTGGGACTGGAGGTCAAGATCGCATTGTTCAGCATCGGCCAGATGGGCATGTTGAAGGAGGAAGTGAAAGGAATCACCGAGCTCCGCCTACAGTGTTCCCAGGAGGATGAAGACCCAGTGTTGGTGCTCTTCAAGCAGAGGGGTTAGAAGCTTTGGACTAGGAAGGAGTTGGAACGACCGGATCGTCCAACCTCTGCTCACTAGTTGATGCTGCCAAGTCAATCAGGACAAGTGCCATACCACCAAAGCCCTTGGGCAAGGGCAATGGTGGAGAAGAGAAGCTCAAGTCGCAAGGAGGAAGCTACTTATGCCGAAGATAAAGATCGCCCATCGAAGCAGGAGAAGCAAGCCGAACCATAAGGAAACGTGGGGAGACTCTCGTCGCCCACTATGGCGACTTGGATGGACAAGGCCTGGATTGTCAGATTAAAGAACCTTGTCCCGCCTCAAGACTGCCGAAACATCAGGTGATCACCAAAGAGGAGGTGGTTTTGCGCTTTTCGTTTGGCAGAGGTATGGAAGACTCTACGTTGCAATCATTTGCAACATAGAGACATTGAGTCAAGCCCACAAAGAGACCTGAAGCGTCCCAGAGTATCCGTGGGAAGACTCTTGTCGCTCATCATAGCGACCCCAAGCACTCGAAGCAAACAATCTACAAGCATCGACATCGGAGAGCTTGTGCTGTTTCAAGCCGTCGAAATTCAAGAATGATCATCGAGGGTGAGATGGTCCCGCACTTCGCATTCGACGGAAGGAAGACCTTATGCTGCGGCCATCCGCAACATGAAGGCATCGAGTCAAGTCATGCAGGTCGAATGGCGAGACTCTTCATCGTGTTCTACACGACCCTGAGACAACTCTTCTCCGCGCTATTCCTGAAGGCATACAAGAGTTGTTTCACCCCCCAAAGAAGCCAAACCACACAAGTTGACGCTGCGCAAGTCGAAGAGAAGTGAAGCCAACAGAGACTTGATGGACGGATAGTTGCTTGATGAAGTCAGGCCGCACATGGCGGACTCCACTGGCGCTGCACAAGTGATGACCCAGGATTGGACGAAGGATCAGCGAGCGAAGCAGGCCTGAGGGAGGAGTCATCAGCGAGACCCCAAGGAGCGGGCATTCCTGGCGTTGCGTGATGCTGGTGAAGTTGAAGTCAAGGCAAAGAAGGCAGAATTGAACGAGACAAGCGAAGTCAAGACTCAAGACGAAGGCCCCGAGGAAGCCCGGACAACGGCGTCGGGGGCGTCGCCGATTTTGGTGGGGGAGAATGTCACGGGGCATTTCCCGTGACACGAAGCGTGAAGCCTCGCGGCACCAGTGCCGCTCAACTTATAGCCCTCGGCCGCTCAGCGCCGAAAACATGGAACACATGCAGCCGCCCCGCACCGCGTAATATTGCGGAGTACCAAGTTATCCGCCCTTAGGGCATTTATCTTGTAAGGCCGTCCTTATGAATGACCAAGTAGGTGACGTTCCCGTAGGGTACGTCTTTTGCATCTTCAATATGTAACAAGACTCCTATACCTACGATACACTGGGAGGAGTTCACTAGTGCCTTCCGAGGCCCAATTGTATGTTATGTTTCATCATATTTAATACAAGTAAGCTTTCCTTTAATTCTAGTGTCATGGCCTTGAGCGTGGGGTGGCAACCCACATCGGTGTCCATTCGTGGCGTCCCGTGGTCCCTTCGTCGCCCCTTCGGACTTTAAGCGCCCAAGCGCCAACATTAGTGCCGCAACGCGCTAATGCCACGGTTTCGTGACGAGTAGTCCAACACTCTAGTCATGTCCGTGTTTGAATGCCTATAAGAGCGACTCTCGGTAAAGTCGTCTCGACCATAAAACTTCCGCTGCAAATTCAAAATAGGCTTGGCTAGGTGCCTATCCACCTAGTCGCCGCACGTGATCTAGTGTCCGAGAATGACCCCGTGACACGTGCACCTCGGCATTATGGAGGATGACCTCACTCTTCTCGTATTTGTCTCGACCAATAATAATAATAAATAAATAAATAAATAAAAGTTTATGTCAGCTCACGGCAGTTTGCAATGTCTATCTTTATAATTTGGTGCTCTTTTTAATATTCGTGGGGGGAAACGAAAGCAAGAGTTTGAGAGCTCACTTATCCCAAGCCTATTGGCCCTACGAAGGCAAGAGTTGATAAGAGTTCTAACTCTTCTGAAAAGTACGTGAATTGTATTTTTTTAAAAAAAGTTTGTATATATATAATTTTTCTGGCGACACGTAATTTTTACTCATAAAAGATGGAAGACTAATTTTGCCCCAAGTTTTATCAGCCAGCCAGACGTCACAAGAAGGGAATAAAACAAGTACAAGAGTGCTTGCTTACTACAAAATTATTATTTTAGATCCACCCATTTAAATATTTAATCAACGACTTCATAGATTTGCAGCAAGTTATAGATCGACTGGGAATTTAAAATTGTTATATTATTTAGTGCAGATGCCAGAAAATTAAGCGTTTTGGGCGTGCCTCAAATTTGCCCATTTATTTCGTTGGCATCAGGGGAGATGAATCTGTGGCCACACATGCATCGTGTTTTGTCTCTAAATGGAACTTGGCATTACGGTAATTACAGCCAGGTCCTCATTTATTCGGAGGTGACAGGGGAAGACAAAACTTGGAGGCTGCTGCAATCATTTGATTGGAGCAAGGAGCGAGAGCAAGAGAGAGAGATAAGAGGCTGCTCCAAGCATTCGGCAGCAGCCCAACAGAGGCGGTAAAAAAAAGGGGGGGGGGGGGGGGGGGGGGGGGGGTCGGTCAAGAAATCTAACAGGGGGGAAAAGAAGGAATCTTGATGAGCCTCCTGTTCGTGCAGCAGCTGCATGAACTAGCATTCTGATCTGCACCTGTAAGTGGAATCTGTCCGCTTCACTTTTCTTGCTGGTTGTTATGTGTTTTGCTCTTTTTTCTTTTTTTTTGCCTTCCAAATTTTGTAGTGGCAGCTGTTAGATCTTCGATTTATTCCTGTAGTTTTTGGAACAAGTGACTATGGGATTGAGCTCTCCCTTGTGTTGGCTGTAGAGTTGTATTCATGTTTGGTTTCCTGGTCCTGGAACTACGAAATCTGTAATGTATCTTGATCTGTTCTGAGGGCTGCGGTTCATGCTCTTAATAGGCACGAAGCTTTCATCAGTTCTGAAAGTTCGTAATTGATCACTGTTTGGCCTAAATCTTGTACAAGATTGACTTCCATAAGGGAATTTTATTGCTAGAATGTGGAAAGATGGATGTCGAAAGCTGTGTAGAGATAAGCAAGCAACTCTCTGACCTTAGGTGATATTAATTTGATGAAGTCTGAGAATGCAACAAGGGAACTGTATTAACATAGTTGGATTTGCAAAGAATCCTTATAGAAATTAGATGGTTCTTCCCGTGTTTCAATTGCCTGCTATTCCGAACATAAATATGACGGGAATGGATTCTAAATCATGAATGAACACTTTCTTCTTTCAATATTTCGAACACGCAAAAAAAAAAAAAAGAAGAGAGAGAGAAGTAACATGGAGTCATAATCATATATGATTTTTGTATTGCATGGTTTTGTTATCCAATACTTAGCTGCTTGAAATCATCTATGGACAAATGGAGAATATTTTCCATTTTTTGGCTGAAAAAAGTAACTTGTTTGTTTCAGGCAGAACAACTCGAAGCAGGTATTGTCATTCTACCACAAGTCAAAACCAAGAGTTATTGGCCATGAAAAGTGACGGCGTGGTTGCAGCGAAGACGAACAGTCATCCAGAAGGAGCAATGCACATCTGTCATGCTTCACCAGCATTGGTCCAATTCAAGAACAGAGAAGACTGTTCAAAGTTATCAGATGGCAGTTTGTCATCTACAAGCCAATCCTCTTATATTCGGGATAAACTAATTAGTTCATCCATCCTCAGGAAAGACTTCCCTTTGAGCCTAAAAAATTTGAGCCCTGAATCTGAACCAGGAAGTCCTCTCTCTCAAGTTTCTCATCCACGAACGACGGAACACACGTTTTCTCTCTCGTCCACTTTTTGTACTAGTATATTTTCATCATCTTCTACAAACATGGAATCATGTCAAAAGCTGAGTAATTCACTATTCCTTCCTCATCCTTCGAAATATGAGCAGCAGAATCCAGCTGTTCAATCTTCTAGCTCTGAACTTCACTTCGGCGAGGATGCAAATGTGGTAAATGTTGAAGGTGAAAATACAGATGACCTCATGTCAGACTTCCTCAACCTTGGGGGAGATGCTTCAGATGGTAGCAGCCGGGGGGAAAGTTATGCCAATATGGCACTTAGTGAGCAGATGGAGTTACAACTCTTGTCTGAGCAACTTGGCATAGCTATTACTGACAACGAAGAAAGTCCGCGTCTGGATGTGAGTATAAAGTTTGTTTCTTCTGAACTCTCTTTTAAAGAACTTGTAAAAGATTGTTTTGTACCCAGAGCAACTATTGATCTTTCCCCTGCTGAAACTTCTAAAATTTCAAACTACTGTTGCTAAAATGTGTGCTATCTTGAACCAAATACTTAACGGATGATTCGTCTGAAACTATTCTTACTAAAGTGGAGGGGATTCCAATTTCCTAATCAGCTAATCAATATTTTGACGAACTGATAGGATAATACTTCTTCACATTCTAAAGTAGTATTATGATGTTTAATAACTAGTTTGTTTGTTTTTTCCTTAAATAGGATATATATGGGACACCTCAAATTTCAGGTCTTCCATCAACATCTAACAACAGCCAGGTCATTCAACCTTTAAAATCTACTCCTAAAGTTCAGCTACATTCAGCTTCCTCCAGCGCCTCAGGCTCAACTACCAACAAACCAAGATTAAGGTGGACACTAGAACTCCACGAGCGTTTTGTTGAAGCTGTTAACAAACTTGATGGAGCTGAGAGTGAGCATAATAATTTGAACTAGTTTTGCATATGATAAGTTTCTCATCTCGGTTCATTTAAGAATTCTTTATGATGCAGAGGCAACACCGAAGGGTGTATTGAAACTCATGAATGTGGAAGGCTTAACAATTTACCATGTAAAGAGTCATTTGCAGGTAGTCTAACTTATTCATCCTCGCTCACACTTCCTCTTTTAAATTGAATGTGCTGTTTCTGCTTATGTATTATATTATTATTGCTTGCAGAAGTATCGGCTTGCTAAGTATCTACCCGAAGTGAAAGAAGGTAATGCCAACTTTATAGCAATATGTTCTTTTCTTCCCTTGGATAATTAAATTCATCTTATAAAATAAATATTAGAACTTGATCATTCCTAGTCATGTTACATTATCCATAAGATGAAGTCTCTAATTCTCATTACATGATGCTCCTAGAGGCTAAATAATTATTCAATCCTCTGTCAGCTGAGTGCATTTGAAAGTGAAAACAATGCACTAACTGATATGAGAATTAACAGTGTAAATTATGCCATAGATCAGTGGTATTATGAAAACATGTAAATCACCTTGATTTAGTCGGACATAATCTTGGACAGATGACTAATAGAAGTGAGTGGAGCTTATAGTCTATTAATCGACAGGCTCAACTTACTATTATATATTCTAAGTAGTTTCTCTTTTTCCATTACATGAGTATTAAAGACTAACCTAACAGGCAGTCGACCTGGAAACAAGCATCTAGATGTATTTCGTATGGTCTCAATAAGTAGAACTCGTTTTAACAATTGATATCTGACCTGCTGACAAGCCTTCTTTCTATTTTGTGAAGACAAGAAAGCTTCATGTCCTGAAGATAATAAGACACTATCGACTGCCAATGACAGCGACTTAAGCAAGCACAGGTACTTACCTCCCTTATCATATTAATGCACTTGCTTAGATTATGCCCTACTCACTCATGAATTCTGTTTTTGGTCTCTCTGACAGGACAATCACAGAAGCTCTGAGGATGCAAATAGAAGTACAAAAACAATTGCACGAACAACTTGAGGTGAGAAGTGGGAATCTTAATTTTGATTGAGTAGAATTCTTAAATACATCACCCCCAAATAATATAAATATCAATAAATTTTATTTTATTTCTCTAGATCTTTTCTCAATTTCATCTGTTATTTATGATTTATTTTCTCTGCCTTTCTTAGTGTCAAACTTTTACAACTAATAGTGATATCTTTGTTTTGCAATCTGGTAATTTGGGTTATGATATCGAACTTCTTTAGAATTCATCCATGTCTTTAAAGTTTGTTGCAAATTTGCAAATAGCAAGACGAGATCTTTGCATTGTCATATCACAAGAGCAGATTTGTTTTCTTTTAATCACATGTTGAAGCTGACAGAGTTGTATTATATAAAATATGGTTTAGTTTGAACAAGAAAATAATGTGCCCGATGTTGTCTAGGTACAAAGAAAGCTTCAATTACGAATAGAGGAACAAGCCAGGTACTTGCAGAAAATCCTTGAAGAGCAGCAACAAGCTAGCAGTTCCTTGGTGTCCATAGAAAAACCAACCTCAGAAGTGCCGTTGGTGTCTCCAGCTGACTCCTTAATGGAACAGGCCAAGTCAAGTGTTGAGTCCCTCAGTCTGCCCAACTATCTCAAACATAAAGCAGATGAATTGGACAGTGACACATCCAACTCCGCAGAGGAGCGGAAAAAAGGAAGGATTGAAGTGGAGCAGGAAGAGTGAAAATCGTTGAGTAAAGAAATTTGTTCATTTGTGAGCTAAGATTGCATATGCTGACCACTCACTGCAACATAACAAGTGTATTTGTGATAAAAACTTCCATATCATTCCTCTTTCAGTTTAACATTTTGTTCTTGAAATTTGGCAGGGCACATTTTTTACGATGTAAATACTTGAAACTATGTGAAAAATGGTTTTGAAACTAGTGGAGCTGCTCATCTGAAGCTTCCAGATTTTATTTTTCTAGTTCCTCGCACCATTATTCAAAATGCTTCCATGGGACTTTATCGATCTCTTTGGAAAGGTTGTAGTGGTGATTTTGCCCCTTGCAATCTTCAAGTAGCAAACTGTTGCATCTATAAGGACTGATTTCATAATGGAACGGAGAAATTAGCTAAAAGTTAGATACATTAACCTAATTGAGGGAAACAGGAAGTTGAATTATGACGTAAGATTAACCTTTTTAAACATTAAGGAAAATAGGTGAATACACGTTTAATGTTAGTCTTGTTGAAGTACAAATATAACTTGCAGTCCCCCGTGTGAAAGAATTTGAGGTGACCGTAGTTGTTTCACGTATCACAAGTGCAAACGCCATGAGGTTGCATCTTTTTGCAGGGAATCTTCTCGGTCAGGACTCTTCTTTGCAGACGTCACGTTACTTGCACCATGGGAGTTCTTGCCAGCTGAGTAGGGAATTCGAAGAACTTCTACTTGGTCCTGCTGGCAGTGGTGAGTCCATGTATAGTGCCACGGAATCAGGGGCTTGGGCAGGTGCAGCAGATTTCTCAAGGGGTGGTTGTGTTGGTGGTAGTTCCAAAAGCCCTTCCAGCTCCTTAAAAGGGATCCACAGATGGGCTGCTCTCAGGAACTGGCAGAGGGAACACTTTTCTTCTTTGGCGCTTTCAGAAGCTGACAGGAGTCTTAGTTGCAGCAGGCAGTCCTGTGGGTGGGTGGATGGGGCTTTCTTCTCTGCTTTAGACGCCGAGGAATCAAACAATGAAGCTGCTAATGTCTGCTTTTCAGCAGAGACTTCAGGTTGTGCTTGTTTGTCTCCTAGAACTGTAGGTATCTCGTGACTGTGAGCTCACACCATCAGTATGTACTCCACCGTTTGTTGTTTTCTTCTCCTGTAAGTTGTTGAGACAGATGGTCCAGACCGAATAAGAATACGTAGGCTTGCCACACTTCCTCTGAAACACCTTCCAACCGAAGCTTAATCTCATGATCTGTTTCGGCAGCTGGTGATGATAGGTGAGATGTGAGGAATCATTTGTGGAAGCGAGGGCTTTGGAAGCTCGTAGGCCTCGATTGTGAGCTCGGTATTGATTTTTGAAGTTGCTGACTCTAAACATCCCTGATCGCCCGTTCTCAGGGATATATGGCCTTGCCCCCTTCTCTATGGACTGTTGCACATAATTGTTCAAGAATGACGAACTTTTATCGACATGAAACCACAAGGTTTGTTCAATAATTTAATAGATGGACAGGAACATGCTCCAGCAGGTAAAAAATGAGGGCACCACATATGTTAGCAAGCTACACAGAGACCTGAAAAGAGCTACATGTAGCTTACCAATTGGATGGGCCAGGAATGCTCGTAAGTCTCTTATGCATGCTATTGCAAGTCAGTTGCATGTGATGCAGATAGCTCATCAATTATCGACTACCTGCAGAAGTGAAGGAAAGCACAAACTCAAATTAGTATGTCGTGAGAAGGTAAATCAAAACAATCCAAGTGACTTCTGACAACTGTGAACGTGGAAATGCCAGATATGTGGACAGTCCAAAAATTATTAAACAAACAATGGCTATTGCAGAGCACGATATACAAAGAAATCATATAGCACTAAAATAAAAAAAAGAGAAAAATGAAAGGAAAGGCCCAGCCGCCCCAGCCCAACATCTTATTATAATCTAAAAGTAACTCACCTCTCCCCCACCTATCTACTCGGCGGCTAAAGGAAAAACCCATAAAAGCTAGGGTAAATCACTTTAAACTCATTCTCACTTCCTCTCTATTTCGGATTCGTACAGATATAGACGAGGCTTAAACTCGATGATGGAGACCTCATGACGGCTAGATTGCACATGTGACGGTGCTAGAATTTGAAGGTTTCAAATTTCAAATATATTACTTTGGAAATACTGAAAAATGTGTTCATACTAATTAGTTAAGTATGAAATACAGCATCACATCTTTTCATTAATGAAGTATTACAATATTGAATGAAAATATATGTTCACATATGTTATAAGTGAAATGATGTGATGAATGAGTTATCTCATTAATGAAAGAATGTTCTTAGATGAAAAATCGCATCACTTCATAAGTGAAGAGATATGTTCACATTTGAATGTGTTCATATTTTAAAAATTATATTCACACTTGAATAGATGCATCATTTCATTATAAGATATGTCTCTGTTCATATACCAATAGATGTGTTCTTTCATCATAAGGTGTGTTCTTATATGAAAAGAAATTAAGTAAACCCTTTCATTAATATGTGTGCCTTTTGAACGAAAAGACACTCGACACATCTGATGCATGCATTTCACAACACTTAATTTATGTTGCATTTAGATTTATTTTCGTAATTTTGTCATAGCATGCATCAATTTTATTTCTTTTATTATAATTTTTCTTTGAACTCTCCAGCTACATAAGTGTGCGTGATTTTACAGGAATATCTCTAATTTTGGTGGAAATTATTAAAGAAATTTATCCGAACATCAAAGGAGGAAGAAATCTCTTTTAAAGGATAGAAAACCACTGGACTTACGGGCCGTAAAACTCCTATAACGGTCCTTCAGCGATTTTCGCCAGTTGTGTCTCACGATCCGCACAGAAGGGATTGCTTGCGGCCGCATATCTTCTTTACCGGCCGTAAACAGCGTATAACACTAACCGGATTGAAGACACGGATCGTAAGAAGCATTTCATGGAGCTTACAGAGAGATATTCAGCTTATCGGATTAAAGATTATGGGTCGTCATGAAATCTTTACATATCTCATAATGGACTGTAAGATATTCTTCACGAGTTTCGCAGATTGAAGAATCGAATTAAAGGAGATTCATAACTGGACTTGACTTAGGGAGCACCGACACATGTTTAACGACTCTTGCAGAATTGGATGAAAATCAAGCGTACATATGTTACGAGGCGTAAGGAATCAGTTATAACACATACATAAGGATGTAAAAATCTTGCCAAAAATATTACGGGTCGTAATGAGTATGTAACGACCCATTATATCAGTTATCGCAAACTACGGCAAAAAAGAGAACAAGTCAAATTCATCACCGGTCGTAACATGATGATCACGTATCTAACTTATGAACCATCACCTGATAATCACGGCTCATACAGAAGTCGAACTCAGAATCGTTCGAGTTACGAGCTATAATATTTGTGTTACGGGGCATTATGCAGTTGAGAAACTTTGAATCGAAATCAAAACAAGCCGTGAATAGATCATCACGGGTCATTAAACGTGATGATTCCTTCTGATCATCGACTTTTCAAATGGATTTTGATCTAATCACGAAGCCAGACCGATGCCCAACCTTCTAGAAGATTTGTCTGATGATAAAAGCTCGAAATTGAAGATAAAATCATGAGATCTTTGGATTTAAAAAGAGTTTAAACTGTAGACTCGTATTTGGATAGAATTTGGACTCTCAACTTCTCAGAATTTATCGGGACACCTGATACTATAAATAGAAGACCTTTGAAGACGTGAGAAGGTATGCTTGAGACCCTGGGAGCAGTGTTTATTGCAGAAGAATCCGATTCAAGTTGAGGAAGATTGCTGGAGAAGAAGGAGGAGCAACTCAGCGTTAGGGCCCCCTAATTCATTCTAGACGTTTTCCAAAGTAAGGATCTCTGAATTTTTCTTACCATGGATGCTCTATTTCTTTTTATTATTTTTGTTTTGGTTTATTTATTGTTAGTTGAGATAGATATTTATATTTATTTTTGAAAAACTTCATGAACCAGTTTGTGATTGGATTAATTCAATTCTTAGTTATTTCAGATTATGATTGATGTTACTCCTTTCTGTTCTTCTGAGAATATCTTGCTGTGGATTAATGTCACAAACCAGTTTTGGAGTGATTTGATTTAGATCATCATATTCTTTTCAGTCATAACATAAATCATGTGATCAGTGTAATACATCTATTTATGTTGTCTAATATATTATCCAGCGAGAATAATTGCTAGTATAGGATTTACAAACTAATGCATTTTCGTTTTCTATTGATTAGAGTTCTACTCATCGTTAGAGATATCTAAAATTTAGGAACGAAGATAGTTCGATCTAATCAGCGCATAGGTCGTTGCTTCACGTAAACTTAATCCGTCGTGATAATTAGAGTCTGAATTTATTCAATCCTTGCTATTTTAGAAGTTAACCTTATTCTTTGATCGTCCAGATCCTTACGGGCTCTTCACCATTTGTTTTGATTGCAACATCTATGTTTCTGGCTCCAATGAAAAATCACTTGTTCTTCTCTTAGTCGATTTTTAGGGCAAAATTGATTTAGTTAGTTCCTCGTGGGTTCTGACACTCGTTACTTGTTTCATTATATTACTTGACATGACTAGTGCACTTGCTAGCAATTTATTGTTACAAATTTTACACATCAACACCTCTTCGTGAAGTACTCTTTCAAGCATATAAATAAGTTTTCCTTCTTGCATTTTCAATCAATTGAAAACAATTGTAAGTGATGAGAAGCAATGAACATGTGATGAGTACTATTTGTACGACACATGAAAATGTATTCATGTCATTGCAAATTATTAAAATAAGAGATCGAGTTCTTCAATAGTTGCTAGTTGGCGAACTCAATAACTTTGTTGTATCCTGAGAGTATTATTGTCGTAAACCCAATAGCAAACTTCATGTGAAGATAAATAATTCTCTAAAGATAGCGATTCATCTTGCCTTGAAATGTTGATCTTTATTTCTTCTCTTTTCATCTACCTACTATTTCCAATAATTTTAGAAAATTATTCGTTGAGATGGTTAAAGAGATTGATGCTACCTACAAGAGATGGATCAAGAACGTAAAAATTCATTCAATTTGTTTATGTGAATTTCATCAATTGAGATATACTTTCATATTCATTTTTACTCTTAAAATATGATTTGACATTTTTTCTTTTCTAGCATTTTGAACATTACTATGATAAATGTTCTGAATGTTGTTTCTTGTTCAAAATCACAAATTCGATGTTTGTGTTTCAAACTTATTTGAATTATGTGCTAAGAAAAGAAATGATACGTCAATATATGTATTTAAACTATTTAAATCACATTTTGTATGTGATGATGATTTTTATTTGATTATATCTTTTAATGAGTCTCTCGAATGTTTCTTTGGTTTTTCGAAATTTGTTTACTTCAAATTTTATGTGGCTAGTTAATTGATTATATTAATTAACATATACTTAACATATACATATTTTTGAGAGTAAACTATACTTAAGGTTGTTACTAGTAAACCCATACAAGAAAGGCAAAATGAAATTTTGTCTAATGATATTGATGGCGAACATCATGTGAGATTAGAACATAATGATAACATGTTAAAAAATACATGACCCTATGATTGATGATGTTGCTCATGAACAACTTACGGAGATAATAAAGTAAGTGTCATTTTACCTAGTGATGTTACTGGTAAACATCACAAAGAAAGAATAGAACAAGCATCCTATATGTTCACCAATTGTTTGAAAATATAGTGATGTTACTGGTAAACATCACAAGAAAAAATAAAACATGTGCTTCTTCATCAATTATCGAAAAATATAGTGATGTTATGAATAAACATCACAAGAAAATAGAACATGCACTCAACATGTTCGACAAATTATCAGAAATGATATTTGTCACAAATAATATCTTGATAGGCACCACAAAGAATGGAAGCATAAGATGTCATGCTTAGATGAACGTCTGGACACAACGTTCACTACAAAATGCTATTGGAAAATAAGATGCTAAGGAGTGACTACCACCAATTAATGGTAGCCAAACAAGATGTTTCAAAGATGACATTCCAATGAAGGTGACATTATGAGTTCTTAGTTATGCCTTTTGGAGTAACGAATGTGCCTGCCACATTCATGGATTTGATGAATATGGTCTTTCACCTATATTTGATCAAATTTGTAATTGTATTTGTGAAATACATTCTCATCTACTCATCAAGTCTGGAAGACCACCAAGAATATATTCGCATTGTTTGGAGACACTACGAAGAAATAAGCTCTATGTCAAATTCTAAATGTGAATTTTGGCTTAAAGAAGTGATGTGCCTTTGATACATTGTATCAAGACATGGAGTATCTATGGATCCAGCTAAAGTAGAAGCGATGACGTATTGAAATAGACCTAAGAATGTGATCGAGATTAGAAGTTTCTTGGGACTCGGCGAATATTATATAAGATTCATTCACGACTTCTCCAAGATAGCCACACCAATGACAAAGTTGACAAGAAAAGGTGAAATGTTCATATGGTCAAAAACATGTGAAGCAAGTTTTCAAGAGTTCAAGAAGACTCACAACGGCGCCAATTTTAGTCATTCCTTAGAAAAGTGACGATATGTTATTTATAGTGATACTTGTGGTACTGGATTAGGTTGTGTGCTTATGCAACATGGCAAAGTAGTTGCATCTGCTTCTCGACAATTGAAGAAGCATTAAGTCAACTATTCAACACGTGATTTAAAGTTAGCGGCGATAGTGTTCACATTGAAGATATGATGTTATTATTTGAATGACGAAGACTTTGAAGTGTACACGAATTATAAGAGCTTGAAGTATGTGTTCTCATAAAATAAGTTGAACATGCGACAAAGAAGATAACTTGGATTTCATAAAGACTATGCGTTTGCCATATTGTATCACCCAAGAAAAGCAAATATAGTAGCCGATGCATTAAATCGCAAGTGGGAAGGATCATGCTTAAGTATTTACAAGTGGAATCTTGTTGAAAGTATAATGCAATGGGCCCCAAGCATTTGTGGCCGAATGATCATATGTATGACTCATCATGTGATCGAATCAAGCTTAGTAGAAAAGATCATTGAAGCTTAAAAGAGAGACCCGGAATATGCAAGGATGATTAACGCTTGCCAAAGAGAAAGAAGTCACTTCAAGTATGGTGATAATGGAGCAATTAGGTATAAAAACCGTTTGCGAATTCCAAAGGACAAAGCATTAAGAATGGAGATTTTGGATGAGTACCTCAAGTTCAAATTCTCCATTCATCTTGGAAGCACCAAAATGTTCAAGAACTTGCAAGAAATTTTTGGTGGAAAGACATGAAGAAGAAAGTAACTAAGTATGTGTCTAAGTGCATAGTTTGCCAATAAGTGAAAATTGAACACTGAAGGTCTTGTGGCAAGTTACAACCATTACCTATTCCGGAATGAAAATGACAAAGCATTACTATTGACTTTGTAGTAGAACTACCCCGAACCTGAAAGGGTCATGATGTAATTTGGGTTGTAGTAGATCGTTTGACATAGTCAACACACTTTATTCCTATGAAAGTGAACAATCCATGGATGGTTGAGCTATATGTGAATGAAATTATCTGTGTGCACGGAGTTTCGACATCCATTATTTCGGATAGAGATCCAAGGTTCATTTCAAGATTTTAGAAAGATTTCCAAAATGCTTCTGGAACAAGATTGAATTTTAGCACGATATTCCATTCTCAAACTAGTAGCCATAGTGAAAAAATAATTCAAACTATTGAGGATATGCTTAGAACTTGTACATTAGATTAGCATGGAAAATGAGATTACCACTTTCCTTTGGTGGAATTTGGTTATAATAATGGTTATCACTTCAGTATCAAGATGGATCCATTTGAAGCCTTGTACGGGAGACCTTGTTGTTCTCCGGCATGTTAGAGTGAAATCGAAGAAGAAATATATCTTGAATCGGATTTAGTTCAAACGTATGTGGATAAGGTGGAGCTTATCAAGCAAAGGATGTTAGCGGCACAAAGTAAATAAAAGAGTTATGCGGATCTAAGAATGGAGCAACTCTATGAAGTGGGTGACCATGTAATGGTTAAGGTCTCACCAACCAAAAGCGTTATGAGATTTAGCAATAAAGAAAAGTTGACTTCAAAATATATATGCCCATTTGAGATTTTTGAGAAAGTTGGAAAAACGGCTTATAAGTTAGCGCTTCCACCCTCATATGCAAGACTTTATAATATCTTTCATGTATCAATATTCCTTAAGTATGTTCATGATGAAGCAAATGTGATTTAAATTAAGGAGCCGAATATCAAAGAAGAGTAGACATATGTGGAATAACCTATAGAGATTATAAATTAACAAGTGAAACATCTCAAGAACAAGTTAATTCTTATGGTCAAAGTGGCATGGAAGCATCACCGTGGACAAGATGCCACATGAGAGTTAGAAGAGGAAATGCAAGAGAAGTTTTTGAAACTTTTCGGTAAGTAATTTAAGATTTTATAAAATTTGAGGACGAATTTTTATTTATGGAGAGTAGGTTATAACATCCGGAAGATTTTTTTTAAAAAAGAGAAAAGTGAAAGAAAAGGCCCAGCTGCCCAACCCAAAAGCCCAACACATTATTATAACTTAAAAGTAACTCACTCCTCCCCCACCTACCTACCCATGTCGGCAGTCAAAAGGAAAACCCTCTAAAAGCTACAGTAAATCACCCTAAACCCACTCTCACTTCCTCTCTATTTCTGCCTGCCGAGCACCTCTTAAAGCTCCATTTTCCTCATTGATTTCAAGTAGACAAGAGAGAGGAGGAGAGCTAGAGCAAGGAGATTAATTTGAAGGAAAAGGAAGAAGGGATATTTGAGAGGATCCAAATTCACATAATCTTTTCCCTAATAATGATTGAATGTATGGATTAGGGCGTGGAAGAACAAGCAATTTGTTCTTGTAACGAAGGATTAAGAATATGCATAATAACTTAGGGATTATGTCATTTTTCTCTCATAATTATTGTTTCATTGATAATCTTGATTAGATTCATGATGTTCTTATGCATATTCATGTTAGCTATGATGATAGTGCTTATTCATTTATATAAATGTGAGATAATGTTCTTGATGCAGGTCCCTTGGTGCTTAATGTTATTGTGATTAGTTTGGTAAATTGCTAATCCTAAATGAGTTGTGCAAAGTTTCCATTTTCAATGGTTGGGTGAATATATGCCTTATGGATGTTTGTATATATGTGTAAATGGAGAAAAAATGAGTAAAAACAAGAGAAGTGCCGTCTGGAGCTCGGGCACAACCGTGACGAATCGGAGCACGACCCTGATACATATAGTGATTTTTGACTTATCGTGCAAAAATCTCAAGTGAAGAAAAGGGCATTCTGTCACGGCCGTGACCATGTGGTCGCACGACCGTGACACAAAAATCTCATGCCTTAGAATATTTTTGAAAGAGGGGAGAGAATGACTGTTCTGTCACGGGTGTGAAAGTACGGTCCAAGGAACTTCCAACTATGATTGTACGACCTTTAGACCGTGAATATATGTGACACTATCACGATCGTGATCATCTTCTACAGATAGAAAATTGAATAAGTATACGGCCGTGCCAAATCATGGCACACCTGTGCTTATGTGTGGGCACAATCGTGATCCAAAGCGACACGACCGTGACCAATCCAAAAAATGTGTAATGATTGAATTGTCCACACTTAGTATGATTTGAAGTATGTATGATCTTAAATATGATTAAAACATATAACATGTATTGAATAATTATATATTGATGAATGTAATTAAAAGACGGACTGGTATGAACGTGTCTTATTATAATCGTGAAGGGGAACAAATTCTACACTTGCTAACTTATGTCATATGTTTCTGGAAAAACTACTACACCTAAAAAGTGAGATTTTCAAAAGTAGAGACTTACGAGCTGAGGATCCCATAGGCCTAGCTAGATAAGGACTCGCGAATCAAAATTGTCTTTCCAATCACTAAAATAAGAAGCTATTTAAATAAAAATAGAATATGAACAAATGAAGTAGCTTAAAGTGACTAAGATGAATGACTTGGGACATAACGATGAAGATGGTGTTAATGAAAGCACCTAAAAGAATGCTAATGTATGTTTCATTGTCATATGATGTTATGAATAAAGATGTTAAAGTAAAGTAAGATAAGTTAAGATATGCTTTAGAATAATAATAAGTTATGATATGTCTTGGCATAATGTTAATGATGTTATATATTTATTTTATCTTGCTATGATGATTGTTCACATGCCCATATAGAGTGCATATATAACTCATAGCATGCTCATGCTCTATATTTTCATTATGATGCAATGCTAATGTCATGACACGTAGAGATAATATTTTATGATCATAGCATGCATGTACCTCAACATACTCTAATGAGAGGAATCCTTGCACCACATGGATCCATGCAGGTATAGACGAGGCTTAAGCTCAGCGGTGGAGACCTCATGATGACTAGATTGCACATGTGACGGTCGGACCGTGGCCCATGTTATCTGATTATATTGGCTTATGGGTCTTTTGAGTTATGAACTTTTATATGAACTCGTTTATGTATTATGAATCCTATGTTGGGTCTTATGTTAGAATCTGTGTGGTTGGGCTAGATATGTTATCTTGGGATTCACTTATGAAGTCTTTCGCTACTTTATTATTATTATTATTATTATTATTATTATTATTATTATTATTATTATTATTATTATTATTATTATTATTATTATTATTATTATTAGTATTATGCTTTCATTGTAATGTTTTATGAAATTAAGTTATGATGAATTGAGGAAAAGTAACGCTGCCTATCAAAATGTTTTCGTTGTATTGTACTTTTGAAATATCTGGAACATCCTCATTTTTGTCATGTTCTCTATCTTCCTTCAAAAGTAAATAGAAAAAAGAGAGCACCAGACTCTCATTGAGTTGAATTACTTTTTTTACCCAACAAGAAAAGAAATTAGAAATTTTGAAAATGCTAACTTCATTAATTGTGTCATATTGGTTACATCAATGTAGGTGGCATAAGCAAAAAGCATGACATAACCGCTAAATCTTCAGGATGGGTGTAGCATAGTGGAAAATAATCTTTCCATTGCTATCATTAAGAGCAATATGAAACTCACCGTAGTCGTTTCTTGCCCATAAACCATTAAGAACGTGGACAATTTAGGCAACCAAAGATCTACTCTTTATTTTATTGAAAAGCTAATATTTTTTCAGGTAGACAATTCCTCTGACGAAGAATTCACATCGAAGAACCAACAACATGTTTGATAATATACATCCTAACAATGACTAGTGAACTACATGTATCACCCCAACTTTCAATGTATGAATTGATTTTATTAACATTTGAATAGTCATTATGTCAATAGTTCAATGCCTATTGTGACTCTCCTGCAACCAAATAAAACAAACTATTCTTTGATATCCAAACTTATTGGAGTCTATCATTAGCTTTTGTTCCCTTAGGAACCCAAATTTTCTTTACATTAGTATTCCTAATATTTTTTAATTGTCAAATGTCCATTTGAACCACATGAATCAAAAGTAATATAAAAATGACTATCTTATTATATTTTTTACATTATTAGCATAATGCATACTTTTTGTCATAATAATAAAATGTAAATTGTTAACATTTAATTATATACATGTGGCTAGAATAGTGATCTTTTAAAGTGCGTTAAATCAAGTATATGAGAATTTTTTTTCTTTGTTTATTCGTAAGGCAATTTTCTTTTGTCCACATTTGTAAGGATAGTATCCTTTAACACTACATGTTGGATCACAGTGAGATTTGATTTTATTTTTTCCTTTCTCATCTTTCGCCGCAACACTTTTAAATAATCCTTATGTCTAACAAATAATGCAACACACTAGAATTTCTATAAATAATTTTAGCAAGTAAAATAGACTTTATTTTACTATCTACAAGTTTGGCAACAAAATTATAGATAACTTCAAAACACAATCTTTTACATTTTTGACATTATAAATGCATATGGATGATGTCTTAAAATTTTTAATTAATTAGTAAAAGGTCATAAGAGTGTTGTCTAAGTAAGAATATGATATGTTCAATTTTGCTTCATAGATAGCGACTTCAAAATTTAAAGTCTTAGAACCAATTTTTATTTGTTTTAGTATATTATTAAGTTATTCATTCTCATCTACCACATTTTGATACTTATGAATGAATTTTTCTAATTCCTTATAAGAGATAAGATTGCTAAAATCGATTGTGAGAATTTATGTCAAATTATTTTATATTTTTTCTATTTTTTATTCTCCCTTGTAATTATTTATATTGACAAAGAAACACTTATCACTTGAGTCTTATAATCATTGTCATCCCTATTGTTTTCCTAGTCTTTCTCTTCTTCTTTCGTGAGTGTTCTATTTTTTTGGAATTATGTGTTGACTCGTCTTTGGTCAACTCATTTTTGTACTTATAATACATATTCCACATATAAAATTATAAGAATGATCAAAGCTAAGAAATAAGAATAGAGTGTTTATTCTTAAATTTTCCTCCCCAAATTTGAAATAAATGATACCATATTTTCATATGATTAAGTCTTTTAACCTAGAATCCTTTGATATCTATTGTTAGCCTAAGAATTGCTTAAATGAGTATATATGATCATAATATAAAAAAGTAGAAGGAGGGAGATGCCCATGTAGTTTGATATCATTTTTCTTTTTATCTCACAAACATCTCTTTTCTATCATGATATCTCAACAAGAGAGAATGTATGAGGCATGCTTTATATTAGTCCCATATGCACAAGTCATATGAGAGATGTTGAATATATATAGTAGCATGACCTTGACTTGGTAGGATATGTTTTGATAAAATCATGGGGATTGAGGTTCAAAGCGGACAATATATATACTATGTAAGTGCAAGGATATTACATGTGATGTATGGTGGGATGTGATCACTCAACTTGCATATAATATTGTCCACTTTGGGTCTTGACCTGCATGTTTTACTAAAACACATCATACTAAACTAAGATCGTGTTACCATATATACCCATCATCTCCGATTAATCTTTACTAAACAAGAATGTTGAGTCCTCTAAGAGAAAATGATGCATGAGGCACGTCTTGGATTAATCGAAGATGATGGGTATATATGGTAACACGACCTTAGTTTAGTATGATGTGTTTTAGTAAAACATGCAGGTCAAGACCCAAAGTGGACAATATTATATGCAAGTCAAGGATGTTACGTACCTCCTTCAAATTTGAAATAAATGATACCATACTTTCATATCAATTATTGTCTAAGAATTGCTTAAATGAGTATATATTATCATAATATAAAAAGCAAGGGAGGGGATGTCCATGTACTTTGATATCATTTTTCTTTTTATCTCACCAACCTCTCTTTTTCTATCATGATATCTCAACAAGATAGAATGTATAAGACATGCCTCAAATTAGTCCCACGTGCGTATGTCACATGAGAGATGTTGGTATATATAGTAGCATGACTTAGATTTGGTAGAACATATTTTGATAAAACTGTACGGGCCGAATTTCAAAGTGGACAATATTTTATACAAGTGCAAGGATATTACATATGTGTATGGTAGGGTGCAATCACTCAATCTCATATGCACAAGTCACAAGAGAAATGTGAGGTATATTGTAGCATAACCTTAACTTGGTAGGATGCGCTTTGATAAAATTGTGCACGAATGTTACATATCTCCTCCAAATTTGAAATAAATGACATCATACTTTCATATGGTTAATTCTTTTAAAATCGAAATACATCCTTGGAGGGGGATGTCCATGTACTTTGATATCAATTTTCTTTTTATCTCACCAACCTCTCTTTTCTATCATGGTATCTCAATAGTACAAACACACTCGAAGAAGATTCAATTTATAATTATTAACTCATAAGTAACAATAATAGCACAAAGACATAATCAAACATACAAATTTATAAGTGCTTTGGTCCTATCAACCTACATCCACTCTTTCACCCAACTCTAAGAG
Source organism: Pontederia crassipes (assembly GCA_030549335.1). NCBI lineage: Eukaryota > Viridiplantae > Streptophyta > Magnoliopsida > Commelinales > Pontederiaceae > Pontederia > Pontederia crassipes. Next base: position 1,473,862 of record CM060185.1, on the reverse strand, counting down.
TAGCAAAACTAGAAACTTCTTCACTATATTATAATTTGTGTTAGATTTTTGTCTATTTAAAGGAAAGATCTAACCCACTTGCATAAGTTAACCTTCAATATAGTAGCAGTATAGACACAACCACCAAACGCTCCACTCAGTCCTTGTACTAACTTCATTTACTGTAAGAGAGCACATATTCCTTGCCCAAATGAACACCATAGTATACTAGATTGATATCCCCAAAGGAATCATATCATGAGATTTTAAAATAAAAAAGTGATGGGAGCAAAAGTTTTTTTAAAAAATTAGTCTGATACTTTTGGTGAATGTAACTTGTTCAAATTTAAATCCAATCACTTATGCAACTAGATATGATAGCATCATGTTGTTAGAATGATGTACCTAATGTGTTGTTAGAATGATATATTTGCTAGTCTGTTAGACAATACATTTGCAGTTTGCATGATGTATATTTTCTACAACATATGTAGTCGTGATCCTTATAATTATTTTTTGACATTTTAAAGGTAACGTATTGTGGCTTGCACATTTTGTCTGTCTATTTGTCAGGATGAGCAATCTTTTTTTTTCAACGTCTCATTACAAATAATCAAACCAAATATTTCATGCATTAAGTGTGATAGCAACTTATTATAAAACATCATCAAAACCTAGCATTCTCCTCCTTCTAACTCTATGTATGTATGTATGTATGTATGTATGTATGTATGTATGTATGTATGCATATGAAAATAGTACACCTAAGATGAAATTCATGTGTACTTCACTGGTGCTTAATTTACACATGCCAATTATATGCATTATTCAAGATCTATATAATGGTTCTTGTTAAGATTTGTCTTTGATCACAATTGTATCGAATGTAAGAATTCTTATCGGTATTGAAACTTGGGCTTTTTTGTATGATTAAGTTATTTTTCTTACATAATATGAAAAATTTCTTCTCTTTAAAGTATGATAACAAAATGAGAAGTTGTGTCAATTAGTGTTATGTATAACAAAATGAAAAGAAACTAATAATGGTGTGTGTTCCAAATGACTTTGGTATTAAGCATTATTTTATGTTGTTACACCTAATGTCGTAAATAAAATGAGATAAAAAGAATTTCTCCTTCTTTTTACAAATTTTATATAGATCCAAGGTTTCAAATAGCGCCTAACATCAATATAGTATAAGCACTACATTATCACATGAGAATTTTATATTGAAATTTACAAGGGAACGAATATATATTTTTATTTCCATATTCACATTTGGATTAGGATTAGCAAAGGTCATATTTGGTCAACAATGGCCGTTACAACAAATGTGAACACTTTAATTTTGTGTGGTGCTTTAATTTGAAATGATGTTTAATACCTTAATTTTAATTTCAAATGGCGCCTAATATTTTTCACTTGAAATGATGTATAATACTTTAATTTGAAATGGTACTTTTTGATATTTTACATTTTTGCTTGGTAGTTTTAAAGACGGCAAAATTCCCACTATAAAAGGTCGATTTATGCAAATTTTTATTGTAATTATATTTCCTCTTTTGTCTATTGCCAATTACGATAAGTAATTATGTCATTTTGTAATTAATAAAATAAATGACGACAACTTGTTAGGTACACTGACAAACAGGCTGGCAGTTGATAAAATTTGTTAATGGTGTTGAACGTTAGCGAAAGGAGCACGCCACAAGCGCTACCCTGAAAAAGAACTCTGAGTACTCCCATCCAACAAATGTCAAACCATGAGTATTAGTACTAAACCAAGTTAAACAAGTGTGATTACCCAAATAAGAGTTCTTACATTCGATACAATCATGATCCAATGGCTCATAGCTACCTCTTTCTATACAATCAATGATAAAGAAATTTCAACAACTTTTCTAATTGTATTATCATTTTGATTGTAATTTCATATGTGAATTAAGCCTAGTGAAAATCCACTTTGAATATGCTAAATGATCTAAATTTACCTACTCTAAATTATTCAAAAATGATTTTGAAACATTTTCCCTCTCAATTTTCAATAATCACACATTGGATACCTATGTATATTCTTATCTTTTCCCAATGATGAAGACATGTTAATACACAAAACAAAAACTTATCATTTTTCCATACATTCTCCCTTATCTATTCCCAAGAATATATAATTATTAAATATGTTGAGCGAAAATCTAAATCATTAATTGTCATTTAAAGTCCTCTAATAACATTTAATAACTTTGATATTATTGTCTATATTAATTATCGCCGTCCGAAGATGGTTACCTTATTTAATATGTCTCTAGCCGAATTAAATAAAATTCATTAAATGTTATTATTTGATCATTATTTAAAAATATTAGTTAAAATTCACTAAATGTTTATATTTGATCATTAAGAAAAAAAAAGAATTATGTGCATTACTGATCCCCCCAATATTAGATGCATGCCCCCCTTTCCCCTCTTACTCTTTAGGCTCTCTCTCCTCTCTCCTCTCTCCCTCTCCTTATATTCCAGTGGAAATAGCACCCCCTCCCCCCTCCCTACTCTCTCTTCTTCCTGTTCATCTCTACTGCTGTTGTGCTCATTGTTGCAGCTTGTGTCTGATTCCTCAGGAAGCGGGTAATCACAGCCAAGGCGCCTTGCTCACAACAGAGAAAGCCTTCTCCTTTTCCAGGTTTCTCCTCTTTGTTGCAGTCACTTCTTTCCACAGTTTGTTGCTCCACAGAGCCCTGAAGGTTGGTAGTCATGTCTTCCTGCTTTTTCTCCCTTCTCTTTCCCCTCTCTTTTACTTGCTTTGTTCCTCCAGTTAAGTTTCTTGTTTGCTGATCATACTCGATGATGGGCTTCTTGATTAGAACGTCGGTTTGCTGTTGATAAAATATATATTTTTTGCTTGCATGATCTCGATTCGGATTTGGACGTGTGGGTTTTTATTTTGCTTGCATGTTAAGAATTTTTTGCATCCGTTTTCTTGGCATTCGTAATGGGCATGAGCAGTGCCTGAAAAGTTTCGGTGATCTCATCTGAGATTTTGCATGCTCTCAAGATCACATGCCCCCAGTCACCGACTGGAGATGTTGAGGCCGATCGATGTTGTACGATGAGAGATCGGACTCTTGAAAGTTGAAACACGTCTCTTTGATTTCTGCCTTTGTGTTTTCTCTTCATTTTTTCCCGGATCTCGTGAATCTTGATGAATTTACATTCTGCGTGCATGCTTGGAACAGGTTTTCCGTGTAACTCAGTAAGTCCGTAGTCCATACCTCATACTGCTACGATATTTCTGATCTGATCTTTAACATCAACAGTTTTTTTCCTTCTCTCGAAGTGAAGAAAGAGGAAGTATGAGTTCGAATATCGAGAGGGAAATGGAGGCGCACGGAACAGCGTTAGATCCGGAGAAGAAGAGGGTTTGCTGCCATTACTGTGGGCAAGAGGTCGGCGGGTTCATCAGGCTCCGACACCACCTTTGTGGTGTTGCCCTGAGTGACGTAACGCCATGCATGAAAGTACCCATCAATGTCAAGATCTTCCTGACGCGTCGGTTGGAAGAACACCGGGAACTTCCCTTGAAGCCGAGCTCCTCATCTCAATCTAGTGAAGCCAGGCGCTGCCAGCCGAGGCCGACCGACCAGGCCTCTCCCAACGCATCGTTCACCGGAGGATTAATGGACATGACCTCCTCGGGGAATCGTTCCAAGGGTGTCGATTCAAACATATTATTCCCGCCTTGGTTGGTCAATGAATGGTATAAAAATCCGAACTATCACGCGCCGCCTCATCTTGCTCATTTATTCAGCTCACCAAATGGTCAGACGTTCAAGGGAGAGAGCAGCCGTGCACCCAGACACACATTCGTTTTGGAGCCTCGTTCCGTAGAAAGCATCAGCGGAAGGGGCACGGATCAGACAACACTTATAGTGGCCAAACCAGGCACGTCGTCGTCGCCTGCAGCGAGGTGCATTGGAAGGTTCTTTTTCGAGGCAGGCATCGACCCTGCCATGGCCAAGCTGCCTTCGTTCCGAAAAATGATAGAATCCATTGCTGTCAGCCGAAGTGGATACAATGACGTCGTCGTCCCAAGCTGTGATGATCTCAATGGTTGGATCCTCCGGGACGAAGTCAACGAGGTCACGGAGCGCGTGGAAGATATAAAGCGCACTTGGTCTCTAACTGGCTGCAGCATACTTTTGGATAGTTGGAAGGATCAACGAGGCCGGAGCTTCATCAACTTCCTCGTGGACTGCCCACGAGGAACAGTGTTTTGGAAGTCGGCGGACGTGTCCGCCTGTCAATGATGCCCACACATTATTCTTGCTGATTGATGTGATCATTAAGGATGTCGGGGAAAAGCATGTCGTCCAAATCATTTCTGATGACGGGTCCGACGCGATCGAAGACGTCGGTCAGCTGGTGATGAACAAGTACCGGTATATATTCTGGACGCTCTGTGCGGACCTCTGCGTAGACCTGATCTTGCAGAAGATAAAGACGCTGCCGCATGTCCGCAGGGTACTGGAGCAGGCCAAGGTCATCACAAGGTTCATGTACAACGACGAATCTACCATCGATCTGATGCGAAGGCAAATGCCGGGACGGCATGTCGTCCAAACTTCGGCACTGAAGTCAGCGGCCTCTTTTCTCACGGTACGCAATATGGTGCTCCAGAGGGAAGAAATACTAAAAATTTTCGGATCAATGGCGTCGACCTCGGCGTCAACTTCTTCTCTGGTTATAGAGAACGGTAGGGCCGCTGCTGTCAGGCTGGTGAACGACGTGGAATTCTGGTCTGGGGCCAGGGAGGTTCTGAAGTTGACGGATCCCTTGCTCGGGATCCTTAAAGAAATCTCGAGGGACGACCGGCACGCCATGGGGATACTGTACGAGGCCTTCGACCAGGCCAAGGAGGCCATAAGGTCGAACGTGGGAGGCGAGAGGGAGAGATACGAAGAGGTCTGGGGCATGGTGGATGACATATGGTCCGACCATCTCCACAGCCCCCTCCATGCTTTAGGATACTATCTGAACCCGGCCATCTTCTACTACAATCTCCACTGCGACTCGGAGGTCGCCAGCGGGCTGACCTACAGCATCGCGAGGATGGCCGAGAACCAACGCCACCATGATCTTCTGACAATTCAGCTTGACGTATACGGTGGCGCGAGAGGTCGATTTGGTGAAGATGCTGCGGTCGATCAGCGGAACAAAGTTTCCCTTGGTGAGGAATCTCTCGTTTAAAACTCCTGATTAATTTCCGTTTTATTATTGTTCTTCGTTTATTGATGCACTGTGTTCATGATGACCATTTGAGTACTCCGGCTCCATTTTATACTTGTTGCTAGACACTTATTCATCACACCCATATTCTTTATTATCCATTTTTTTTCTCAAAACTATTGTTGAACTTTAAATATTAATCACTTGCCTTGTCAAAAGTTTTCTAACATTTTTTTATTAATATTATATTTTGTATTTATTACATTATCTGTTTACCCTCATGAAGACACCTCTTTCGTCGATCAACAAGGATGCTCAAGTATTTTATGTTTTTTATTGTGTTTATGTTTTTATGCCTTATTATATGAGGATCAAACATTCAACATAAAAAAATTTATAACATATTTAATAGTTTACATTGTTTGATGGATTAAAAAAGTAGAGGTAAGTGGTCAATTCTTAGGAGTAACTTCATACAATGTCGATGGTTCGAAAAGTATTAAAAGAAATAATGCTAATTATTATTATTATTATTATTATTATTATTATTATTATTATTATTATTATTATTATTATTATTATTATTATTATTATTATTATTATTATTATTATTATTATTATTATTATTTGAATAAAATGCATGTACAGTGAATTTAAAGGTACATATTCGTAGTGCATTTTTAAGTAGTAGCACAGATAATCTATACACATTTGAGGTTCGTGTAAAGTCGCACTGCATGATCCATGAGTTTTTTTCCTTTTATTTTATTAACATTAAGAGTGCCAGTTAATTTTTTAATTGTTATATTGAATTGAAAACTACGAAATTGTTGTCTTATATTAATCAGAATATTATTGACACTCTGAGTACGCTTTCTTTGCATATTTTTCTAGTGTAGATATATAGCATAATTCATCTGCATCTCATCTGCATGCTATACTGCGATTTTGTGATATCCATTTGGAGTTACAAGATCAAAATGAGGATAAGGAAATACAAAAGTGTAGGATGAGATATATAGCATAATTCATCTGCATCTGCATGCTCTGTCAATGGGGTTATGAGGTTAGAATTTAAATATTGTCCATAAACTGCTATTATTATTATACAAACTAATATGATTTAAGTGACACTGATAGATTCTATAATTATGATTTTTTTAAAAGAAAAGGATTGTATATTTATTTTATTTGCATTCAGTCGCAATTACATTATATAGCTTTTTCATTGGTTATCCCCTCTATCTTTGTCCAGCCATATTTGTTACACTTGTAGGGTTGTAGTTTCCATATATAATTGTACGTATGTCACGAGAAATTTCCCGTGACACGGAGCGTGAAGCCTTGCGGCACTAGTGCCGCTCAATTTATAGCCCTCGGTCGCTCAGCACCGAAATAATGGAACACATGCAGCCGTCCGCACTGCGTAATATTGCGGAATACCAAGTTATCCGTCCTTAGGGTATTTATCTTGTAAAACCGTCCTTATGAATGACCAAGTAGGTGACGTTCCCGTAGGATACGTCTTTTGCATCTTCAATATGTAATAAAACTCCTATACCTACGGTACATTGGGAGGAGTTCACTAGTGTCTTCTGAGGCCCAATTGTATGTTATGTTTCATCATATTTAATACAAGTAAGCTTTCCTTTAATTCTAGTGTGATGGCCTTGAGCGTGTGGTGACAACCCACATCGGTGTTCCTTCGTCGCCCCTTCGGACTTTAAGCGCCCAAGCGTCTGCATTAGTGTCGCAACGCGCTAATGCCACGGTCTCGTGACGAATAGTCCAACACTCTAGTCATGTTCGTGATTGAATGTCTATAAGAGCGACTCTCGGTATAGTCGTCTTGACCATAAAACTTCCGCTGCAAACTCAAAACAGACTTGGCTAGGTGCCTATCCGCCTAATCGCCGCACGATGACCCCGTGACACGTACACCGGGCAAAGCTGTGATAAATCATATATGCAAGTCTGATAAATGACCTAATGATTACTTCCTTCGTAATGTTATGTTACCTTTACGAATGGTCGTGAGTTTTATTGCTTACAGTTGTGAGATATGGCCACATTTGCTAGAAGCTTATTGTTCTTTCTTAGGGTTTTGCATTGCTTGCATAATATAACCCAACAAAAGCTTCCTTGTTTGTATTGTCTTCTTTTCTTCTTAGGGTTTTTCTTTGCTTGCACACTGAACCAACAAAAGCTTCTATGTTTTTTGGTGATGAACTCTGCTGGTTTAACTTCTTGCAATATTTGCAGATGTGTGGTGGTCTCGGTATGCAGGTCACTGCCCGGAGCTGCAGAGGGTGGCCGTCAGAGTGTTGAGCCAGCGGTGCAGTGTGAGCCCGAAGTACAGGCTGAGGAGGTCGGCCACAGAACGGTTCCAGGAGGATGGCCAGAATGCGATCGAGCAACAGCGGCTCCTTGACGTGGAGTTCGTCCACAACAACCGCTGTCTGTGGCAGTCGTCCACCAATGAACCCCCTGCTGCTGCTGCTGCAGGTCCTTCTTCTTCCGCTGCCGCTGCAGGTCCTTCCTCTTCTGGTGCTGCTGCCCCTGTTGGAAGCAGCATCATCTACTGCCATGAAAGCGTCGACCCTTGTAGCGAATGGGTTGTGGATGACAGTTCGCCATTCGCATAGGATCAAGGAGTATCTTGACAGTGTCTTAAGAAAGTTTTTAGCTGCTGGACATGTTCTAATTTTTCGGAAGTTAGTTTTTAATCGTCTGTTTGAACTCGTTTGCAACATGTCAGCTCAAGATTTTGGAGTGTGTGGACATGGCACACCAAAATCAAGAGGTGGAATTAAATCTGGTTTTGTTTGGATTTAGTTTGATGGGAGTTAATTTTTAATTAAAGCTTATTATTTTCCTCTTTTTTTCATTATCAAATTACCTGCTGCCATATACTTCTGATTTTGAACCTTCAGGAAGAAACTGTGGTGACGCAGTCCTGCTCGTAAACCAAGTTATGTTTGAGACACATTTTTTATGGTCTTAGACTTGGATTCATGCAATATGGAAGAAGTGTTTAATTGCTTCAGATTTCTGAGGAAGAATCGGCTCTGTTTGGCTATTAAATTCTCAATAGCAGCACAGCGACTTTGGAGTTAGAGGGAAGACTATAGGGTCTCTTATTTCCTTTTGAAATAGTATATATTTAACTTTTGTCGACTTCTTTTATATAAAATTATTTCAATAATATATTTAATTGTACATAGAGTTATTTCCATAAACCACCTCTATACTATCACGATTTTTTATATTTAATTCTAAACTACGAACTTATTTTTTTAGATTCTTAAACTATTACGATTTTTTTAATTTGATCGTTCCGTTGAATTTTGTTAAATGTTCTGTTAACTTAATTGTGAAAAATCGAAATTACCCCTTGATAATGAAGAGTGAGGAGTGGGGGTGTTCACCTCCCGTGCGTCGAGTGCGTCCGTGGGCGCGCCGATGGCGCTTTCCCTGCGTCAGCGTGCGCAGGGAGGAGGGGTCGCCCCTTCGTGAGTTGGTGCTTGCGCGCTGGGGAGCGACCCCCTGCGCGCGCCAGCGCTCGGTCGCAACAAGGAGGCGACCCCCTACGCACGCCGGCGCATAGGAAAAGGCAGGGAGGTCACCCCCTACCGCGACGCCATCGGTCACAGCAGGGGGGCGACCCCCATGCGCGCGCGAGGAAGACTCGTGAGGGGGGTCGGCGCCCCCTGCCGACGAGCTCGCAGAGGCATCAGCCCCCCTTTTTGTTCCTCACCTTGCGAGTCCGATCGCAGTAGCTCAGGCATCAACGAGTCCCCGACCGTCGCATTGTCGTTGAACACGGAGGAGGTTGTGAGCAGCTTTGCCTTGCGGGCAATGGAGGTGAAGTTCCTTTCGCTGATTGCTGACCCACCCAGCCAACCCCACCCCACCCCCTCCCCCCCCTGCTCCGCCCGTCACTGGCGAAGACATGAGGATGATTTTTTTCTTTTTATTTTAAATTTGAATTTTAAAATATTAGAAGAAATGAGGGGAGGGTAATTTTAACTTTTCATAAATGAGAAAAAAATTAATGGAAAATATGATAGAAGTCGACGGAAGGACTAAATTGGAAAATTGCGATAGTTTAGGGATCCAAAAAAATAAGTTGGTAATTTAAGATTAGATGTAAAAATCGTGTTAATTTAGAGGTGGTTTATAAAAATAACCCTTGTATATAAGTACTCAACCAATATAGGAAATGGGTACTTACTGGATACTAAGTACCCCTACTCGAGTTTGAGGCACCATATACACTATACGAGGAAAATTAGGGAGAAATGGTTCTCACCCCTAAATTTTTTCAATCTTGTCTGTTATAATTCAAGGGCATTGGTTCAACAGTCAAGATGGCACAAATGCAAAATCTTATTTCAACCAATTCATATGCAAAAAAAGTTAAGTTTGAAGCATACCCCAACTGTTCTCTTACTTGGCGTAGCCTTTGATCTTTCCTTCCTTCCAAGCACAACAGTCGTCATCGTCGTTGGTAGCACTCAGCCAATGTTGGCAATCCATTGTGATCGGTGTCAGACGGTTAGTGCGCGTCGTGATTAGTAGCGATAACAAGAGCAGTAGCAATACTGTGACTGTCACGGCAGCCACCGTCAATGCACAAACGTTGAGGAACAAGATGAAGGAGATTTGCCACATCTCCCGACCTCTGCCTGCCACCATCTCTTGGTCTGTGTTGCTCCCCCATCTCCCCCTCTCAACAAGTGAAAGGAGAGGCGGCGATCTCCTTCTCGACATCAGCTCTATTTCTCCCGACCCCCCATGACATCACCCTCTCGAGACACCCAACACTCACAAATCGGCGTTGAATGCACGATGCCCAACACCCAACGACCGACGCCTGAAGCTCGGCGATCGATGCCCGACATAATTTTCTAGGCCGGGAGATCGTAGATCAAAAGATGAGGGATTTTTTTTCAAATGACCAATTCAAGTTGCACCTAGATCCGAAAATCTCGAGCGTTGAGGCAAGATCTGAACATTATAATGGCTATGATCGAAAGATTTGATGATGAAATTTATTTCTTTTATCACAACCTAATTTTCCTCGTACTATATATAGTCAAGTTCATTACTTCATTTTTGTTGTTACAAGTTTATAGCAGACAAAAGTAGTCCTATTTTCGGTTAAAAATGTGCATTCCTTAAAATTGGTTATAGTAATAAAAATTGTAAAATATTGTAAAGCATGAAGTATTGATCGTCTGAATTGTCTGGATCGTAGGATGTCGGATGTGCAAAAGAAAAATTGCTATTAGAATTGTTTCAAGATATTTTTTGAAATAAAAAATATAGGAAATTAAAGTAGAATATATCAAAAGAAGATAAAAGGATGATACAAATACGTACAGGTATATAAAAATTAGTATTTTAAATATTGTAAATGGAAATAGTATTTTTAATGAAAAAAAATAACTTCGTCGGACCAGATGGGTTTCGATTTGAAATTGCGTAATACTAATCTGAGCCCAATGAAAAATTGGGCCAGATAATTGAGTTGGATCCAACCAAACATTGTTCCTATTGGACCAAAATAATTGGGTCTGATAATTGAGTTGGATCCAATCCGAATAAATGGGTGGGAGTTCAATTTGAAAGTTGCACTGTGTCTAAACGTCAAATGGTTCAAATTACATAGCTCACAAAATTAATACTAATTGAAAATATAAATTGAACAAATATATATATTAGTGACTTTTCTCAAATAGTAATTTCGCGTCTAATTAATCTTACATATATATATATATAGATAAAAGCATGGAGTATGAGAGCATGACAAGTGGCTTCATGACAAAATGACATGTGTCATCTATATAAAGTATTAATATTTAAGATAATAATATTATTTTGTTTCAAATTATAGATAAATATCTATAATTCAAATAACATGGAAACAAATCAAGATACGTAATTTAAGATGACACATGTCATTATCTTATAAATAAAAACTTATCTTATAATAGTTAGTTATATAAGGTAACAAGAATAAAAGAATATTACATTTATAAACGTATTTTGATTAGAAACAAAGTCAATTATCTTATAATAATTAAAGTTTTCGAAATTTAAAAATAATTCAAAATAAAAAATCCAATTTGTGTCAAATTGAAATTAATCTTTCTTTTTTTATCAAAATAAACAATATTTTATTTCAAAAATATAAGCAGTTATTTTATGGATTAAAAAATAATTTAAAATAAGCAATATTTCATTTTATCAGTTTGAGTATGACTACAATAAAAATAACTACTAATCTAAGATGGCACATGTCATTATCTTATAAAAACTTATAATAATATACAAATCTAATTTATTTTCACAAAATAAAAACTTATCTTAAAATAGTTAATTATATAAGGTAACAAAAATAAAAGAATATTACATTTATAAACATATTTTGATTAGAAACAAAGTCAATTATCTCATAATAATTAAAATTTTCGAAATTAAAAATATTTCAAAATAAATAATCAAATTTGAGTCAGCTTGAAATTAATCTTTCTTTTTTTATCAATTAGAGTATGATGAAAATAAATAATATTTCTCTTTAAGAAATAATGTGCAAGTAAACAATAATTTCTATCTAAAATATAATCTGTTATTTTTAGAATAAAAAATTATTTCAAAGAGATAATTCAATTTGATTCAAATTAAGATTAATATTTGAGTATGATTAAAATAAATAATATTTTATTTCCAAAAGATAAGCAGTTATTTTATGGATTACAAAATAATTTAAAATAAATAATTCAATTTGAGTCAAATAAAGATTAATCTTTCATTTTTATCAATTTGAGTATGACAACAATAAAAATAACTACTAATCTAAGATGGCACATGCCATTATCTTATAAAAACTTATAATAATATACAAATCTAATTTATTTTCACAAAATAAAAACTTATCTTATAATAGTTAGTTATATAAGGTAACAAAAATAAAATAAGATTACATTTATAAACATATTTTTTATTAGAAACAAAGTCAATTATCTTATAATAATTAAAATTTTCCGAATTTAAAAATAATTCAGAATAAATAATCCAATTTGAGTCAAATTGAAATTAATCTTTCTTTTTTTATCAATTAGAGTATGCTGAAAATAAATAATATTTTTCTCTAAAAAATAATTTGTAAGTAAACAATAATTTCTATCTAAATTTATGAGAAGAATTTAATTAGAAAGAATTTTTTTACTATGATTAAAAAATAAATTTCCTTTGCAAGATGTACAACTAATAAATTTCCTTTCTGAAACATAATTTGTTGTTTTTAAGTAAAAATAATTTAATTTGAGTACATTTAATATTAAAATTTTAATTTTTAAAAGATATAATTTTAATTTCTAAAAGATAGTGGACAAGTATAATAAAATAAATAATATTTTCTTTTTAAAAACATTTTATTATTTCAGTAATACAAAATAAATAATTCCATTTTATTATGATTACAATAAATAAAATATTAAATTTGAGTATGATTAAATAAAAATTCTTTTCTTTCTAAAAGGCAATGTACAAGAATAATAAAAGATTATTCTATCACATTTTTTAGAAGATATTATTTTATTTTCAAAATTTAAAACAAAGAATTCAATTTGAGTCCAATAAAAATAACATTTCTTTATAAAAGTAATTAAAATATTATAAATCATAAAATAAATATATTTATTAAAAAAATTAATTACTAAGAAGAAAAATAATTTAATTAGATGTTGGAGTTTTGGTATATTCAAATTGAATTTGAACTTTTTAAAATAAGCTAACATGTAGAGATGGACAACGGATTGTATCATAGCATATCTTACTGGGCCGGTTAAATCATGTTTGTTTGATTGTGACACGCTCCATTTAAAAATAAGTCGTGTCATGTTGAATTGACATTATGTTAATCCGACATGATTGCTGCATGACCGACCGAGTTAATCGAGTTGGCTCGTGTCATGTCCGATGACTCATTTATTTTGTCCAAAGTTAATTTATATTAATAATAAAATAATTAAAGTATTATACAACAACAATAACAAAGCCTTATCCCACTAGGTGGGGTCGGCTACATAGATCATACGACGTCATTCCGCTCTATTAGTAACCAAACCTTTTGGTATATTATTCACCAATAGATATTACTCTATTAGTTCGTCAAGTGTCCGCATTGGCCTCCCTCTCCCTCTTTTAATCGGACTCCAGATTATTTGATCTACTCTTCTTACTGGCGCATCTAATTGTCTTCTCTGAACATGATCAAACAATCTCAAACGATTATCTATCATTTTCTCACTAATAGGAGTCACTCCGACTCGTTCATGTATATGGTCATTCATAATCTTATCTAATTTTGTATGACCACACATCCATTTCAACATCCTCATTTCGGCTACTCCCACTTTATGTTCATGTTGTTCCTTCATAGCCCAACATTCACTACCATATAATACTGCCGATCTTATAACAATACGATAGAATTTTCTTTTAACTTTATTGAGTACTTTTCTATGACAAAGAATTTCAGCGGCTTTCCTCCACTTACACCAATCAGCTTGAATTCTATGATTAACATCGTCATCAATCTCACCATCTTGTCTTACAATTGATCCTAAATATTTAAATTTTGTCATTTAAGGAATTATATCCTCCCCTAGCCTAACTTTCAAATCGTCTCTAAGTTATTTTATTTGTGAAATTACAATGCATATATTCTGTTTTATTCCTACTTAAGCGAAAACCCTTTGATTCCAACGCGAGTGACGACTGGTCACCAGGAGAAAGAAAGGTATTTCTCCATATTTTCAATTTTGTATTAATATCTTCTCTTGAATCCGCTAAAAGTACTATATCATCCGCAAATAGCATGCACTTAGGTACCTCCTCTGTGATACTCTCGGTTATAGCATCGATAACTAAGTTAAATAGATACGGGCTTAAAGCTGATCCTTGATGTAGGCCAATTCCTATAAAAAATTCACTTGTCTCACCTCCGGGTGTCATAACCCTAGTCAATGCCCCATCGTACATTTTTTGTATTACCTTAATGTAGGCAACACTCACCCTCTTCTTTTGCAAGGCTTTCCAAAGTACACCCCTTGGTATCCGATCATACGTCTTCTCTAAGTCAATGAAGGTCATATGTAAGTCTTTTCTCCTACTTCGATACTTCTCCATCATCCCCCTTAGTAAATAAATCGCCTCTGTAGTGGATCTTTCTAACATGAACCCAAATTGTCTCTTAGAAATATTAGTCTCCATTCTCAATCTATGCTCAATCATTTTTTTCCATAATTTTATTGTGTGACTCATAAGTTTAATCCCTCTATAATTTGCACAATTCTGAATATCCCCTTTATTCTTGTAAATATGAACTAATGTACTTAATCTCCAATCGTCAGACATCTTTTCGATCGTAAAATCTCATTAAATAGTTTACATAACCACAACACACCTTTTTCTCCCAAACATTTCCAAACTTTAATCGGTATACCATCCGGTCCAACGACTTTACCATTCTCCATTTTCTTAAGAGCTTCGCTAACTTCCGAGACTCTAATTCTACGATAAAATGACCTATTAAGCTCACATTCGCTAACTGTCAAGTCCTCCGAATCATAACGGAAACCTTCACATCCATCATTAAATAGCTTATAGAAATATTCTTTTCATCTGTTCTTAATATCCCCCTCAGTAATTAAAACATTGCTAAATTCATTTTTTATGCATCTTACTTGATCCAAATCTTTCGACTCCTTCTTTTTATTCCTTGCAATATTGTAAATTCTTTGTTCACCAGCCTTTGTCCCTAACTCCTTATAAAATCCTTCATATGCTTTAACACGAGCATCACTAACTGCCTTCTTAGCCTCCCTTTTCGCCAAACAATATTTTTTCTAATTGTCAGAACTATTGTCCAAGTGTATCGCCTTAAAATAATTCTTCTTATTACGCACATCTTCTTGGACCTCCTCATTTCACCACCGTCTTCTTATCTCGTGGTCCAAAACCTTTTGATTCTCTTAAAATGGCTTTAGCAACCATTTCAACATTTTTTGTCACATTCTCCCACATGATACTAGCATATCCTTCTAACTCCTACACACTTTTCTCTAATAACTTACTTCTAAAAGTCTCTCGCTTCTCCTTCTTTAACTGCCACAACTTGATCTTTCGATAAAAAACTATTCGAGATTTTGGTTTTATACATTTCATTTGCATATTAAGAACTAACAATCTATGTTGTGTAGTCACCCCATGTCCAGGAATTACTTTACAATTAGTACATCATCTTTTATCAGTATTTCTTGACAAGAAAAAATCGATTTGAGACCTATGAGTTTCACTTTTGTATGTGATTAAATGTTTCTCTCTCTTCTTAAAACAAGTATTGATAATCTTAAGGTCGTATGCTAAAGAAAAATCAATAATAGTTTATCCTTCCTCATTCAACTCCCCAAAGCCAAAACCACCATGAACCCTTACATATGGTACTGCCTCTTTATCAACATGTCCATTAAGGTCTCCTCTAATATAAACTTTCTCGATTGTTGGTATACTTTCAATCAAACCCTCAATATCTGCCCAAAACTTCTCTTGAGATGTGATTCTGCTCCTACTTGGGATGCATATGCACTAATAATATTCATAGTCTCCTTTCCAATAATTACTTTCACGGATATGATTCGATTCTCAATCATTTTAACTTTCACAACATTCTTCTTCCATTCTGCATTCGCGATAATACCAACACCATTCCTTTCCTTTACCTTACATGTATACCAAAATTTGAAACCATTTAACTTAATCTCTTTACTTCCTCTTCTACCCATCTAGTTTCTTACAAGCATAAGATACTAATCTTACGCTGGTCCATTACTTGTGTCACCTCGAGGCGCTTCCCATTCAACGTCCCAATATTTCAAGAACCTAATCTGACCTTAGTCTCATGAACTAGATTCTTTAACTGCCTCCGTCCATTAGAGTGCGGTAGTCCTTGCTCATTTAACACTGCATTCAGGCGAGGATGCAGCGGCTCTTGCTCTCTTATCATTGTACCCAAGTTGTACAACGCGTTACTTACGGGTAACGACCTAGCATTAACACAATATATTTGTTGATCCATGTTCATGGGATTCGACATGATTTTACGCTGACTGTCGGGGCCTAACACAACTCTCCTCCTTTATCCGGGCTTGAGACTGGCTATAAAACATAGGCAGAGTTATCTAAAATAATTAAAGTATTATAATATGTGATATTAAAAATAATATATGGTATGATGATAACTAGATATATAATAAACTTTTTTTAAATATATTATAGTTATAACATATTATTAAATATTTCGATATGTAATAAAAATAAATCAATAATAAATAATGTGTTCACCGAATTAGACTCGATTCCTTGGCCCGGTGTGGGCCCTTAGCATCTTATTGGGCACCCCGACACGGTCTAGGCCGAGTCTAACCCAATTATTGCGTCCGGACCGAATTCGTGTCAGGCATGATTGGATTGGTAGAATTTCATAAAGACCGCACTTGACAGAATTTCATCTTTACATATTTGTCACATTTAAGTGATAATAAATTAATTTTAATAATTATTAAAAAATATAATATTATAATTATGTGTTACATTTTTATAATATCGATCATGATAATAATTATATATTATAATATTATAATTATAAAGTATATAATTTTTATAATACTCGTGATCTGTGCATCACGATGCACGGGATTTGATGAGATTTTTAGTATTTTTCTCATATATAAAAAATAAAATCATTAGTTTTACTATGTGTAAAAATATAAAATTTTGTTTTAAACGAGAATATATTATTCTTCCTACTTCTAAAATGAAGTAGGGAGAATAATTTATAACAGGTCCGCTCCGGGGACGTTATAACTTATGTCGTTATAAAACAGATACAGGCCGTCGCACCCGACAAGTCATGACGCTTCGCCCGATATCCGGATAGAAACGGACAGAGACCGCTTCGCTTTCTTGAGCTTCCCCCAAAAAACAGTTGTATCCTCTCTCTCTCTCTCTCTCTCTCTCTCTCTCCATATTAGAAAAAAAAATCTCTCTCTTCTGTGCGACCTTTCCAATTCCAAAAACAATTCCTCAAATCACGCTGTTACGTAGACGCAGGCAGGCACGGGGTGGTTTGTACCACGGATAGCTACGGAAAAAAAATCGTTATAATAACAAGAATAAAGAAAGGCAATTAATGTGTTGATTTGAATTGATGGGTGTTATCGCAGTGGTTTGCGGCCCCTGCCCGCAGTTGCAGCTGCTGAGTGCTGACAGCTGATCCAGCCAGCGAGCAACTCGTTGCCTTCTCCTTCCTCCGATCTCAACACGTTTCCCCATGCAACGGTAATTACTCTCTGCTTCCTCATTAAAGATTCACGAAAATACAATGCTCTCCCGCAGTTGCAGTATCTGTATCTGTATAGATTTAACTAATCCACCTCTCAGTTTGAAATTTGAATGTCCTCTCTCTCTCTCACACACAACTCTGATCTGCTGTGCAGACTTGCTTCTTCCACATGTTTTGTAGCCCACTGTCCTCCTGTAACGCAGAGCTTTACACTTGCTGATAACTCTCCTCCAAGTGTTGATCGATAGTGCGGCAAGTTGATTGTAGCAGCTCAGCAGATTGACAACAGATTCATATTGCATAGGTTTTGAAATCGATTCGCTGTTTCATCCAATTTTGATATTTCTTCTCACTGTTATCATATATATACGTAGAGAAGCGTTCCCTCCACGTATGACATCAATATGCTTGGATGATTCTTCTGGCATGCAGGCCGACGACATTACTGAGATACCTGTTCTCATGCGAAGAGAAGAATGTGTGAGACGCCTGTTCTCAGATGCATGACGAATCTGTGAGTTTTGTGCCACTGCCGGCCATTGATGGGTATCTTAAGCGAGCTCTTCTAAAAACTTTTTCGGGTTCTTTTGTTTTTTTTTTCCTTGATTTCTTTTTACAGGCATGAAGAGTGGGGGGCTGCTAAATGGAGTCATGGTGTCAAGATCCAATCAAAATTTCTGGATAAATGTCCGAGCGACCGTTCACGTGAATCAGAGGTCAGCCTCCGGGCCACTTGCACTAAATGCTGCGAGTAGCTTGTGGACCAGTTTGCTTTCAGTTCCTTCAAATCACATTATCCGAACTGTTTGTAGAATAAAGTGGATGGCATGCCTTGCATATTAATGATACCACAAAAAGGCAAACTTACTGCGCAGGCAATTTAGATTCTAGAATTTAGTTTCAGAAATAATTCAATAGTTCGAAAGTTCGATCCAAGCAACATGAAACTTTCGCTTTACTATTCTTTTCACCTTACTGTGCAAAAGTTTATTCATTTCTCTCATAATGTGGAGTGCCTGCTAACATGAAGTGTCAAAAGGTTGTCCATATAATGTTGTTAACCAGTTACAAGAGCAGATCACGTTCTTTTTGCCACAAGGCCGTGAGATTAAGATAGTTTGTTTTCCCTTCCATTATAGGGGATATATCGTGTCGGAAAAGCTGGAGATTTAGATTCGTGCCGCAGAGATGTTTCCAGTAGTCCTAGAAGATTTCAGCTTGAACAGGAAGTAAGTGCTTATAATTAAATCTTTTTTTTTTCTCACGGCTGGAGAGTATTGATTAACACTGTTAGCTATTTCCTTCTCATTACATTTGTTTTAATTGATTCATCCAGAAAAATTAAGAAAAAACTTTGACTACTTCGATTGTTCATTCTTAGCTTGTCCTGCACTATTAACGTACAAGAACATTCAGGTTCGAAGGCTTCAGAAAGTGTTACAAGAGGAGATGGAACTGCATGTTATCCTTGAGAATGCCTTGGAGCATGCTGCTGTGGCATTGCCCAACTTGTCATGCCTTCCAAACAATGTATGACATTCTTAAACTTCTTCCCTGTCCATTCTGTTGTTGCATAATTTACATACTTTAGTTCTGTCATCTCATCTTGAACATGTAATATGGCTGCAAATTATGCATTCCTATCGTATTCTATAACAGAATCTGAATGTTTGGGTGAAATGTGTAGGCGCATGAATTGTTGTCTAATATTGCCACACTGGAGATCACTGTTTCAAGGCTCGAAGAAGAGATGATCTCTTTGCATTTTGAGTTAATTCAAGAAAGAAAGGAAAGAAGGCTCGCTGAATATCAATTGAAACAGCTACCGTCACAGCTGGAATTTACAGTAAAGCATGTATATTAGCTATCATCGTCTCCGTTTTATGATTGTTCATTTTGTCATTCTCGAAGTTATATATGTCACACTGCTGTACATGTTTCGGTTTGCAACCTATAATACTTTTTTCCTTGCTTCAGAATAGTGGAGATGACATGCTTGTCCAGAGAGAGAAAGATACCAAGAATCTAGTCCAGCATGGAGCATACGAAAGACTGGGAAAGCAAATTCAACTAGAGGGTCTCTGGAAGCATCCTAATCAGCTGTCGGAGGAAATTATTCACTGCATGAAAAATATTTTCATATCATTAGCAGATGCATCATTGTTAGCATCCAAATCTCACTCATCATCGCCTTGGAACCATCCTTCCAATTCATGTGGCTCCGTACCTGAACCATCAACAGCTTCATCATGGGTGTATAGTCCTCGATTTGGTCTACAATGCCACAATGGAACGTTAGCAACAGGGACTACTTTTGATCCCTACAGATTTCAGGGAAAATTGTGTTGGTCCGATATCGGAAACTATAGTTTAGCCACTGAAGTTTCATGGATGTCAGTGGGCAAAAAACAACTAGAATATGCTGCAGGAGCCCTTAGGAGGTTCAGGTACTTTACATCTTTTCTAAATGAAAGTTAGTCCACTAATAAACTGTCCAGCAGTGTCCTGGTACAGAAAATTGTTTGTGAAATTCCAATAAGATCTCATTCATTGAATTGAAGTGCATTTTCGGTCTTATTTAATCATTTGCACTACCAGCATGTGATTAACTGTCTTTTGTTTCATTGCTTTTGGTTCTGACCTCTCT
This sequence comes from Pontederia crassipes, assembly GCA_030549335.1. Classification (NCBI taxonomy): domain Eukaryota; kingdom Viridiplantae; phylum Streptophyta; class Magnoliopsida; order Commelinales; family Pontederiaceae; genus Pontederia; species Pontederia crassipes. The sequence continues at coordinate 1,453,601 of CM060185.1, read as the reverse complement.
CTCGTTCTTCTTGTATTAAATAGAAACCTTCCTCTTTACTGATAGCTTTCAAATAGTTCACAGATCACTGATTGAGCAACTTGCAGAAGTGAATCCAGGCCACCTTGATGGAAATGAGAAACTGGCATTCTGGATCAACTTATACAATGCACTAATTATGCATGTAAGTTATGAATTTGCGTATTAGTGGACATGAAATAAGATCACCACCCAAAAGGGTATAATTTAAATAAGATAGATTTGAAATTGTTTACTTTGTCATGCTGCAGGCTTATCTTGCATATGGTGTTCCAAGAAATGATATGAAACTCTTCTCCCTGATGCAAAAGGTTAATTCTCATAACATAAGCATAACATTATGTTCATAAATGCAAAACAGATTTCGATTTCAGAAAAAAGTGCAGCTTCAGAAGGTCTAATATTGCTGTCACTCTTTCTTACTAGGCTGCCTACACAGTTGGAGGGCACTCATTCACCGCTGTTTGCATTGAGTATGTAATATTGAAGATGAAACCACCCAATCATAGACCGCAAATGGTATGTGATATTCCATAAGAGAGACCTTAGCTTGATGTATGGCTGCTAATCTTTACTGCATATTGTATAGTTGTAATGTATACTTCTAATGCCAGGCATTTTTACTTGCTCTTCACAAGCTAAAGATATCCGATGAGCAGAGGAAAATTTCAGTTGAGACAGCTGAACCACTTGCAGCATTTGCTCTAAGCTGTGGATCATATTCTTCCCCTGCGGTAAGACCATCATTGTAGCTCACCGAATATGTTCTGTCGATATTTGAACTTTCGAAAAACATATTCTGATTACTTCTTTAGTTGAATGCAACTGATTACTGCTTGCCGATTCTTATAATAGTTTTGGGTTGGTATTTAGTTAAACACATAAAATGTAGTTATTTATACTAAACTTGAACAGATGAATTGTTCATTAGAATCATTGTTGTTTTTGAAGACTTTGCTCCCTTCCAGCACATTTGCTGCATGTTACTGTGGTGATTAGTATGATGATTTTGTAAACAGGTGAAGGTATATACCCCCTCAAATGTGAGAGAGGAGCTCCAAGAGGCACAGCGTGACTTCATCAGGGCCTCGGTGGGGGTGAGCAGTAAAGGGAAGCTTCTGATTCCTAAGATGCTCCATTGCTTCGCCAGAGGCATTGTGGATGACTCGAGCCTGCCAACTTGGGTATGTCAATTCCTTCCACATCAGCAAGCAGCATTTGTTGAGCAATGCATGTCACAGAGGCGTCAGAGCTTCCTGAGTTCTCGCAGCTGTGGCGTTCTGCCTTTCGATTCTCGTTTCAGGTATCTGTTCTTGCCTGAGAAGCTGCCATAAACATGCAGCCATGAACAGTAACAGCTCTGTATCATATGTCTGATCAAACTGCCATCCACACAAGATTTGGGTTGAGGTTAAGCAATAAGGCAATAATCCAGATTCAGAAATTTCTTGTAACATAACATAGGCTGATGCATCTTGCATTGGTCTGTCAACTTTGGTTATACTTTTTGCAATCTGCACACACGTTGGAGATGTCAGAACTGGATGCAAATTTCATCTCTCATGTGTTTTTTATTGAACATTTGTCTTCTGCAGGAGATCTTATAATTTAAAACTCCAATGGGACTTGAGAAGTAGAATACTTAAGCAAGCAAGCTTTTAATAAGTCAGATTGGCACTCTAGAAGGGGATTTCTTAACTTATAATAGATATATTATAGTTTATTTCTGTTGCACTATAAAACATTTTATTGTGTCGGTAAATTAAAGACGAAGAATCAAATCTACAGAATCAAATTACATTAGATGCGTGTCAGTGAAAATCATATAAGCTATAAACGATGTAAAACTTGTGGCAATGTAATAAACTATTATTTTTAATTAATATATTCTTATTGTCAACTCAAAAGAACAAAAATATACTACTTAAGGTTATATGATTAATATCAAATTAATAATATAATAAGGCATCTAATACTACTACTACAACAACAACAAAGTCTTATCCCACTAGGTGGGGTCGGCTACATGGATCATACGACACCATTTTCGCTCTATTAGTAACATTCGTTGATCTATGCTCATGAGATTCGACAGAGTTTTACGTTGACTGTCGGGGCCTAACACAACCATCCTCCTTTATCGAACTTGGGACCGGCTATAAAACATAGACGGAGTTATATAATAAGACATCTAATAAATCATCTAAAATTTTTAGCTTGATACATTGTTCCAATTAAAGGTACTACGAAATCTCGATTTAAACCTTATGATCTTATTACTTATTACCGATCTTGATGTTATATTTAGGATCTTACACATAAAATGTTATATTATTAAGATCTTACACATAAGATTTTAATACAATTTTAATTTTTGTAATACGATCTTATAATTTTATTTGTTCTCATATGATTAGTATAATTATTTAAATATTAATTTAAAATTATATTTATGATAATAAGAGTTAATTTACATTAACTTTAATATATTTTCTTCTTTTTTTAACATGGTTTGATGTAATTTGGCTTAAGATTCAATAAAAAAATTAACTCATTGAGATATTTTTTAGAGTTAAGTGCAACAAATTTATCAAAAAAAAAACTTATACAATTCCGATCCGATTCTCATTCCGATTTTGACTCCTTAGTCACAAAGATATAAACCAACTTGAAAATATGATTGGAAAAGATTGAATTCCATCGAAAATTAGATAAATCTAACATCTCAAAAACATCAAAAACTTGGATCCCAATCGAAAATTAGGTTAATTTTTTGGCACATGATTGAATTTGGTCAAACAAAAAAAAAATCGAAAGTACCCAACTCGTACCACATTTTTTTTAAAAAATATTATAATTAAAATATCAGTTCCAAATGATATTTCATATTTTTACTTTTTTTCTATTACCCATACTCATGAGATTAGATATATTATTAACTTAAATTATTATGATGTACTTGAACTTGAATATTCTCATACTTTTTAATTTATTTTAATAAAGTTATATAAATTTAATTAAAATTTTTTGGATTAATAATATGATAACATATTACTTTGATATATATTTAGATTGAAAATCTGAAGTTTACATTTTTTTAAACATCAAATGTGATATATTTAGTTTTTTATTAGATATTAACAGTAATAAAAATATTATTATTTTAAACTAAGCCCAGAATGGAAAAGATGTCCAGTTTTTTTCCTTTTAGGACATATTTGGATAAGAACTTTTGTTAAGAACTTAGGAAAGTTTTACCAAACATTCTCACAAGAACTAAAATTCTTATGAAGAGGTTCACGTGACTAAAAATTTCATGTTTTAGTTCAAGAACTAATTAGTTATCGCTGAGAAGCGGGACTCGATTCTTTTATTTATTTTTTCACATAAGTCTAAAAGTAGGTCAATATATTTTTAGACCTATATATCTTAATTATAATATTACTATACGCATATTTATTTTATTTATTATACATTATAATCAGGATTTCAGAATAATAGTCAATTTTTTTAATTTTCCTATTTCATAATATTGTAATAAAAATTATAATAATTCCATCCTAACCAATACTTATTATTATGTGTTAGATTTTATAAATAAAATAAATTTTACTAAACTGTCTGAATTAATGTAAACATTATAATTGTATTTACTATTTTATAATATTAGCTAAACAAAATTAATGTAAAATCTTATGTATAATATATTTTTTTATAATAGAATTTTCTTAATTAAAAATTTCAGTTGTTTTTAGGAAAATTATAAATAAAATAATTTATATTATATTTGGATCTTAATATATTATTTACGTAAATTATAGTATTAATAACATATTATGACACAACTTATTTTTAAATATATTTTAAATTAATAATTATGTATAATAATTTTTATATGCTAGTAATTATTATTTTAAATAAATACATAGTATTTTTTAATATAATTTTATACTTTATAAAATAATAAATCATATTCTCAAATCTTTTTTTTATTCAAACACCCACTAAAACTTATCTATCAAATCGAATTTTTAAATTTTCATCATTATATTTTCCATCCAAATATTAAACCTAATTTTTTCTATCTAATCGATTAGTTCTCGAAAACTAATGAGAACTTAAGTTATATTATCCAAAAACTTTAGAATCCTAAATTTACATGTCTTTTTTTCAATGAAAAAACATCAAATTCGAACCTCTTTTACTAAGAGGATAGCAGTTTGATAATAAATAGCAATTTAACTAATGGATAGCAGATAATGATTAACTATTAAATGTTCATTAGAATATTAACAAATAAGTGAAATTATTTTGAATGAACTTGTTGATGAATATAAAATTAAATAATTGAATATATGATAAATTATTTAATTATAACACTATAAATTTTATTATAATGCAAAATTAAATTATTAATATCTCATATAAATAAAATAAATCCCACAATTATTTTGATTAAAATATATAGAAGTTTAGATTGACAATAAAATTTATATTAGTGCATACATGATATGAAAATATTAATTATTAAATTATTTTTATTCATTGTTAACAAATGAGTAATTTGTAATTGTTTAAGCATGAATATAAAAGAAATATAGTTAAGTGAAAATAAAATAATAATAGAAACTTAATAAGATAAGTTTAGAAAGAAATAATGTATTTGAATAAGAGTAAAATTGAAAAAAATTATAAACTAATAATCTCTAATCGTTAAATGCTAGTATAAGTAGTTTTTTTTAATATTTTCCTACGAAACGTTAACTTTACTTATTTTTATTATTTATCAAATAAAAAAATGAACGTTCGAATGGCTGAACGCGACTTAAAAAATTGATTTTGGTGTTGCCAAATGGAGTTCGAATCGAATGGAACCTTTTTTTCTTCCGTGTTTGCATTATTTAATATTTATTTTAAAATATAAAATATTTATCAATATTGAAATATTCTTTCCATATTTAGTGTGTCTTATCTTAATAATTTTTATATTTTAAATAAGATACAAATTTGAAATAAATGAAAATATATAATGTCACATTTGAATTGTAATTTTTCAAACCCAATATATGACGAGTTGATCACCAAATTCATCGAATCAAATCTAGTGAACACCTCTTAAAAATGAAGGCCACGCATGGTCGAACTCGACCCCGACGCATGGTGCTCGAATTCGACCACTTTAAATCCGGATTGGACTCGGGTCGACTCGCGTCCGGTCGGAGAAGCCGCGATTTGTTGGCGGACGGGTTTTAACTTTAAACCTCTCATCGCGTTCGCTTCCCGTTTATTGAACGATTGCAGCAGCACACCGCGCAAGAACACCACCGTAAGGGGGCGATTTGTTGTTCTCCATCTCCCCATCCATTCACGTTCGGATTCGTTAGGCGATCCCAAAGTTGGGTGAGTAATGAACTCAAGGAAGGAAATCTGTAGAAATTTCCAGCGCGGCAGGTACTTTTAGCTCAAATCCTCGTCATTTTTTTTTCTATTGTAGTCTTCTTTGTCCCCTTCCATGGTGCTGATGATTTCTTAGACAGTACGCGTCGCAGGTTTAGTTCGTTGTTTGATAATATAAAATTCATATGATACGAAATCTGTATGCTTTATTGTCTTTGCTTTTATTTTTGAAGGGCAGATGGGATTATCAAGGATTCAAAGGATAAATCAAGAAGTGAATTAAACGATATTACTAGTTTTCTAAGCATTATGTTTATCGAAGACGAATTTTTAGAAATTTCGCTTTGTGGGGATTCCACTTGACCTAATTATTTTTATTAATTGATAGTTTGGTGAACAAGGAATAACTCTATGTTGAAGTCAGCACAATGCAAAGTCAAGGGTTTCTCTTTGTTTTTTGTTTAACTATGTCAAATTGGGAGCCCAATTTCATTTCTTAATCTATTAACTTCTCTGATTCATTGAAAAGTGGCATTAAAACACAGCAGCAACTTCCTCAAGAACTAGAGAGTAGCTGTGCCTTTTATCTATGAGAAACCAATGTACTTCATCTGGATAAATTGACAGAACATCTGGAGCTGTGGACCACTGAAGCATCTAGTTTATTTCTACTTTTATTTTCATATGCATATAATGGAATCCCTTGAATATATAGAAAACTCCAAACTTCGACTTAGGGTTAATGAATTTATATTGTTGAAATTCACTCATCAATTGCTTATTGCTCTTTTTATACACATTATCTTTGTTTTCTGTCATTTATGGCAAGACATGGTTCAGTATAAGATGAGTTACCTCTGGTGGTTGATGACATCTTTTTACACTTCCCAGCTGCCAGTATGGTGATCGCTGCAAGTTTCTCCATGTCAACCAGCAGCAATCAAAACCTAATCCTTTTGGGTTTGGCACACAAAACACGAAACAATTTTCCTCTGCTGCTCAACAGCAGAAGTCTAACCCTTTTGGGTTTGGAGTGCAAAACACACGAGGTTCGTCGAATTTTGGCACCACACATCAAAATCAGACAAAGGTCAGCGAATCTTTCTATCGTTAAGCATCGCTTCATGTTGACAATTTACTTATTTGCCTACTCATATTCTGTTGCATGAATCTGCAAGACATGCTCAAATTCATCATAGATGTCTATTTAATATTGGTTAAAATATTTCTATTCTTGTACTGATTTAATGGTGACATATAAACTTATTCAAAATTTTGTGCCCAGCCATTTGAGAATAAATGGACACGACCCTCTTCTACCCCTGCCACAAAATTGACTTCCTCGCAACAAACTGAAACACAAACTCAATCAACTAATCATACGTAAGTGTCTTCTTGGATGGATATTGTTGAGTTTAACAAATTCATTGAACTATGTAAAAGTTTATGAACATTGAACATATAATCTGAATTCACATCATGGTTCCTTTTCTTGATTGTAGGTGCACAGATCCTGAGTCTTGCAAGCGCCAAATCCTTGACGATTTCAAGAACGAGGCTCCTCTTTGGAAGCTGACTTGTTATGGACACAGGAAAAAGTATGATCTCATAAACAATTCTGTATCTAATACCACTATATCTTCTCTCCTATGGTTCAAGTATTTTCAGTTTGAGAGGCCCTGTCCACATTCATTGACTTATTTTTCTACTTCATATCTCTCTCTTTCTTTGAGAGAGAAAAATCATCTCGTTGTATTATCTATCTTGTCACTTTGATTTTGTGCATTTAGATACTACATAGAGTTCTGTCAGCTTTGCATTTCTTGAAACTGGTGGTTTTGCTTGTGTATTGAGGGGAACAACTAATTGTTAACATATTCAACAAATGTCACCTATTCTCATAACAGGAACATCACATCTTTAACCTTGTACTAACTACTAAGCAAGTCCCGGTCATTAGTTGTTCTCATCGTCACATATCTTGAATAGGATATCATAGTCATCATTAATATTTTGTGTTTTTGTTAGTGGTCCTTGCGACATTATTGGTGATGTCAGTTATGAAGAACTCCGTGCATTAGCTTATGAAGATGCAAAGCGAGGATTGAGTTTGCAGTCAATAGTAAGCCACCTGTCACTGGAATCTCAATGTCTTCTGTATTGAACGCATGATTAATTCTAGATTCATATGGGACTTTAGTAGGTCTGTTAATGTGCCATTCTAAAATATAAACCATGTTTTAAGACTTTTTTGCGACCTTCTTTGCAATCAATCTAATTTTATTTTAGAACAAAAGAAAATCGTGGTGTTAGAAATTAGGTTTTGTGAAGTTAAATAACAGCTAAATATGGATGCAGAAGACACTTGCTGAAATTAAGAAAAATCTTGAAGTTAACTTGAATTGTTCCCTTTTACAATCTTTATGAAAAACTTATTAACCAATTTTCAGTTATTACTATGAAAAGTAATTGCTATTTCACTTGTTGTATACAGGTTGAGAGGGAGAGAAGTTTGTATCTCTCCAAGTTGCAAGAGTTTGATAATCTACTTAAAAACCCATATGATTCACAAAAGTCAAGTTTGTCTGGGATGAGTCCATTTCCTATGGTCACCAACAATGCATCTTTTCCAAGTACTCAAAGTAATGAGACACCATCATTTTCAAGTTTTAGTCAACTTGGAGCAACAATGAATCCAGGAGCTAGCAAGTATGATATATTCTGATAATCCCATTCCTTGTTGTTATCTTTAATATAGATGCTAGCGAATATTTGTGAATTGGTTTATTTTAAAAAAAAACTCTGTGAATTGTTATGTAGAAAGCTTCTCCTTGAACTTTGACTTTTTACCAGTTTATTTCGTACGCGTATGGTCTCTCAAGTCTCAACTTTGCATTTTCTCTCTGGAGTCCACGAAACTGACTGTAGGAAGAGAGAAATGTGTAACCTGGATATTACAGTTAACAGCTTTAGCCATTTATGGGGACGACTAAGAAAAAAATGTTACGTTGACGGACCATACAAGTATGAAATAAGTTTGGGGATTAAACTGATAAGAAGTCAAAGTTCAAGGACCATGGACGGAATTTACTCAACCAAATTTTGTTAGAGTATATGCCGAAGCTGAACTTTTCAGTTAATATCATGAATCTGGACCTTTCTTCTAATCTTTCAGTATACTTCAGGACATTTCATTCTGGGACAACAACAAGCACTCTTTTTGGTCAACCTTCCTCTTTTCACCATATGAGCCAAAATGCTAATTCTTCCAATATAAAATCTTGGAATTCAGGTAAAACAATTAAATCTCTCACGTTTTGCAGTTGGATTCAAATATTTAAAATCATTTGCATTGCTCAATCACTCTATGACATTTTTGTCAATTTTGATTGCACATTTTTGGTATAATATATAATTACGTGATTGGTTAACATTTCTGTTTGTTCTCTTACTGATATCTGAATGAGAGAAATAACAACCTCCAAATGTGGTAGCAAAACACTGTTTCCTCACCTCTCTCTAACCTCTATCTTTTCTTGTTCAGGAATATGTGGATGACTTTTTTTGTATTTTCTTCAAAATTTACTTTTAGCGCAGCTTCCGTCTTTTGTAGTCGGATTTCAAATATTGAACATTATTAAGTTGCTCATTCACTCAAGATTATGGCATAACTTGGTTAAACATGTCCCTTTCAAAAAAAACTTGGTTAAACATATTAATACATGGTTGTTTAGTATTTCTGTTCCTTCGCTTACAGTCTTACTGATATCTGAATTAGAGAGTAAGTTTGGAAGAAAATCACTCAGTTCTAATTTCTGTCCTCCCCTTTCTCTTTTTTTATTCAAGGATATCTAGTGAGCATTTATGTATTTCCCACAAAATTTACCTTGCAATGCATCTTCCAAGCCCTCTGAGATCACTTATTAGGCATATGACTCTTTCGACATAACCATGCCTAGAACTTTATGGATTCTCTAGAGAACTTGATGATGTGTTATAGTGTTTTCAACATGGCATAATTTGAGGCCTTGATCAGTGTAACTTATTGTCGAAGTTCTTGCATAGCCTGCATCATTCGTATCTATTGGCATGAAATATTTATTTATTATGCAGTAATAACCTATCGTAAAGATACTTTTGATATATTGTGAATTCAAGGTTTGGTATCTTTGCTAATGTCTATTGGTTTCTTTAATTATTCAAAATTCCATATCCTTGTATTTCAACCAAAGGTTTTTGCTAAAGTACCCTCTTCTTTCATGTCCCCTCGGGAATCAGGATGCAGCTTGTAAATTGAGATATCATGCCCTATATATTTAAAGTAGATCCATTATTTAGAGAAATACTTCAGCAAAAATAAAGTATCTCCACTGTTCTAGTGACATTGTTTTATACCTGGTTAATTTAGATTCTGGTTGATACAATCACACTTACTATAATTAAATGTTCAAGTATCATATTCCTTTTAGCTTTTGCCTTAGCCAGTCTCCTTTCTTTTGTCTTGTCTTGAGTCCTCAATTATTGACAGTAACATCATGTTGTAGGAGTACAAAACCCTCAACAGACATTTGGAAGTTCATCAGGCCCAAGCAATGTCTTTGGCAACAATAGTGTCAATCCTACTGGATCACCGTTTTCACTGGTCAATCAGCAATTTGGTGGTTCAAATAATCAACAACAAAACTTTTTTGCTGGGGATAGTACTTCTCCAAGCCCCGCCATTCAGGCATCTGTCATGTAAGTCACTGTTGAAATAGTGATGCCATATAGTATATTAGCATCACATAATTCCTGCAAACTTAACACTTTAATTCCCACTAATGATGTATGGCATAGCACCATGCCAGCCACAAGTGGCACATGTAATGCCTACTATTTTCATATGATGGATAAAAAGATGACAAGATAAAGACTAGCCCTCCATAGTGCCTAAAACCAAAATTTGTTATTTGAATAATTTATTATATAGAATGGTACATTGCGCTCTATTAATTAACGGTTTTTCCATAGGGATGAGGAAGAAGCTGCTGGTGTAGATGATAGTGTATGGTTGAAGGCAGAATGGAAGATAGGACAGGTATGAATATGCTTTGTATAAATTCTCAATTTCAAATCTCTATGGAAATACATTCTGCTTAATTCATGTTACAGGATAATATATATTTTATCTGATTAAAGGAAAATTCTATCGTACTGCCATAAGACCAGCAGTGTTATATGGTAGTGAATGTTGGGCTATGAAGGGACAACATGAACGTAAAGTGGGGGTAGCCGAAATGAGGATGTTGAGATGGATGTGTGATCATACAAGATTAGATAAGATTAGAAATGACCATATACGTGAACGAGTCGGAGTGGCTCCTATTAGTGAGAAAATGGTAGAGAATCGTTTGAGATGGTTTGGTCATGTTCAAAGAAGACCATTAGATGCGCCAGTAAGAAGAGTAGATCAAATAATCTGGAGTCCGATTAAAAGAGGGAGAGGGAGGCCAAGGCGGACACTTGGCGAACTAATAGAGCAAGATCTATTGATGAATAATATACCGAAAGGTTTGGTTACTAATAGAGCGGAATGGCGTCGTATGATCCATGTAGCCGACCTCACCTAGTGGGATAAGGCTTTGTTGTTGTTGTTGTATTTATTGAGAAACTGTAAATCATCATATCACTGTTGTCATATTCCAATTAAATAATTATATATTTAAAAAATAATCCTTTTTTAGAATTATTTCAAAAGAAACCTGTAATCTTTGTTTTTATCAGGCTCTTTTGTTGCCTATTTGGTATCTCTTAATGATTTTTTTTGTGATGTTCAAGACTTCTTTTTCTTTTTAACTTTGAGGCGTGTCAGCATGTCTATCTCAAAAATGTTGTCTATCTCAAGAATTCTGGTCCTAAACTGACATGAATATGTCTATGGTCCTTACTTCTGAAAGTGCATTTGTATCTTTGATTAGGAAAAAAGAGTAAAGAAAAGATATCGTCAGTAGTCACTAGCTTTGTATTCCAGTTCCTATTTAACAATTTTGTCGTGTTAGATATGAACTCAGGATATCACTGAACAACTAAGTTTCCAAGGGCCTTTGATGTCGATTGTCTATCTTCAATTTTAATGCATGCAAGATAGTTAGTATTTGATTATTTCATTTTACTTGTGAAAAAGAATATGTTAGAAGAACCATCTTGGATAAATTTTGTTATTAATTCTTTCAAAATTAACTCCGTCTATGTTTTATAGCCGATCCCAAGCCCGGATAAAGGAGGAGGGTTGTGTTAGGCCCCGACAGCTAGCGTAAAACCCTGTCGAATCGCATGAACATGGATCAACGAATAGCGTCGTATGATCCATGTAGCCGACCCCACCTAGTGGGATAAGGCTTTGTTGTTGTTGTTGTTGTTGTTGTTGTTGTTGTTGTTGTTGTTGTTGTAATTCTTTCAAAATTGAGGACAAGTATAACTCTTTTTTAAAGTTGTCCAGAGGTTTACAAGAAAATATTCTCATCATTGTTTTTGTTTATATGTGAGAACAGATCCCAGAAATTCCACCTCCCGAAAGATTTTGTCACTAGAATTAAGCGTCCAAGGGAGAGCATGATTCTCTTACAAAGCTTTTCTCGCACTAACTAGCTTCTTTGATCTACCATCGAGTTTGTAAGTTTATATCTCCCTCCTCGTATGCTTTTTCTGAACACATGAGATATCTTTTAGATTTGTTGTCTAAAAAAATTGGTAGAAACATAAACTTATTCTAATGCAAGAACAATGATTTCAAGCATCTAAAACATCACTTTGCTGCAGGTAAACATAACTTTCTTTAATGCAGCCTTAAGGGTGCAGATCTTTTCATGCAACTCAAGGTTTTGTTGACATACGACTTTAGGACCCCGAATACTGATTAAAAGATGGCGGCACAAAAGGTGTAATAATTTGGATAATCCATTGTTTGAAGACTGTTATGCATGATTCGGTGTACAGTCTCAAAAAATTAGACTTGGTCAGTGATTAGAATTGCATTATGCATCTTTGGATTTTAACTAATTGCCTAACAATTCTGTGAAGGTGCAAGGGTGTTCATTTTCCTGACGACTTATCATGGAGAATGCAACTCTTTGATTATTTATAATAACCTCAGTAGTAATAATGATGACTCTTGTTTAGCCTCTTCTAGTGGAACCCTTCTGCAGTATGTGCTCTTTCTTTGGCTTCAGACATGGCAGATGATACTTACTCCATGTTCTCTAGTGATAGCCAGATGAAGTACTTGTTCCAGCATCAGAAATATCCTCTCATGTAATATTATTCTTAAAGTTGAGGTAATAATTAATACTCAACAAACTCATAATGTCGTTTGTACAAACTGGAGTTGTTATTGTTCACGCTCACACTTCAGCACAATTATTAGCACGCTCTTGATTAGAGGTCATCCTTTTGAAGGGACTACTAAACCGTACACTTCCTGTGAACTCTCAAAGGACCGACCCTGCATTGGTTGAAAACCAGAGAAACTTTATCATTTAAGTAAGAAATGTGTCTCATCTCTTAGTCTGATGCAGGATACCAGGGTTAAATATTATGTCCACTCGTGAGTTGCCTACTTTGACGTGGCACCCTCTAGGAGTTTATCTTTCTTTGTGTCATATGACTCCTGTTGGTCATTGATACTCTTTATTTTCTCGTGCTGCAAATATATTTCAATCTTGAATTTTGTCTAATTGATGTTCAATTTCTCTGTTCCTTTCATTTGATTGAATAATCATATTTTATATGAAATATTAAGGATGTGAAGAGGTTCATTTGTTTATAGTTATTTTATTATTCACAGTGGCAGCTATGATTATTTTCAATTGACGAGTTTGCTGCATGATCTTCAAATGCAGACCTTTGGACCTATTCTAGCATCATAATCAATTTTTTAACTTTAATAAAAGATGCTCATATTTTTATATTTGTATTTTTACATGGGACAAAGCAACCATGGTCCATGTGAAAGTGAACAAATTTTAAGATTTAAAACCATTTTAAGATCCTCTTTGTTCCATCATTTTTCGCCCCGAGTTAAATGAAGCTGAGATAAAACACTTAAAAACATATAATTTCTTGTTCCTATGCAATTATGAACAACAAAGAGCTTGGAGATAAATCATGATCCTACGCACAGATTTCAACATCGAGTTCGGAACACGAGTGTTTTTCGTCCTAAAGAATATTTGATATTTTTAAATTGGTTTTTAGAACTTATAATGATATAATCACATTCTTGAATTGTTTGAAAATAAGAAATATCGCTTTCGTACAATGATGTTTTAAACGTTAAATAACAAATTTAAATTTTGCATAAGAAGTGAAACTAATAATTCATCTTATATTCCCACAAAAATGTAGAAAATTAACATCTCAAATTCAACTATATCAAACGTGAGTTCTCTAACACAATAGATATTTAACTCTAAAATAAATTATATATATATATATATATATTTGAGTTACCAGTTTTTTTTTTTTACTTGTAGAATCAGGTGCTTGGCAGATCGAGGCATATATTGCAACATAAGAAAGAAGGGTTAATATATTTGTTCCCTCCATGGCATCACCGTCCAACTGGAGAGAAGAAAAAAGAAACAGGTAAAAACACAGCGGACAAGAATCAAAACCATTATTATTATTATTAGCAGCACCAGACAAGCACAAGCATGACCGCCACCACCCCATGTGTGGTGGGAGAGAGGGATCAACACTTTGCACCATTATTGTTATCACCTTTTTGGATCATTTTTCTTTTCCATTTCCCTCTCCCCTGTGTGGTACTTGAATTAATTTTATCCCAACTTTTTGACGTTGATATTGATATTCACAAGTGTATTAATTTCTTTTTGGGTGCCGTGGTGTGAAGAATGATGTTAATGATTGTTATTAGAGATCGACTTATCATAAAACTTAATTAATCCAATTAAATCACTATCCATCGTACTTGACGTACATATGAAATTTTGAGTGATTTAATCTAAGAATCTGATCTGTGACTTCTATTGCAGTTCGGATTCAGTGGACGCTGCCCGTAGCTCCATCATTTTGCTTTGACGGTTCATATAAGACGATAATTTGTAGATTATTTTTTTTCTCATTTTTTAAAGCCTGGATTAAGGACCTTATACGAAATACACTTTTGATATCAAGATCTTCCACTCTGAGGAAGAAAACATGGATTCATTTCTTCCACCATTACTCCTGCAACTATTCCCCAAGTCAGAAAGCTGTGCAAAAACATTACACCTTTGAATCACCCATTCAGTCAACTTTTCCAAGAACAACAAATATATAAATAGTAAAAACTACTTTGCAAAAGATGTGAAATCTCCACTCCACGCCACTCCACTCGTTTGGTGTGTCGGTGTGCATCTCCTTACAGGGGTTCCTCCATCGTCACGTTTGTTCCTTTTTCCTGGCACTGGCAGGATATTTGTAACTTGTAAGGCCTCTCAATTTCCTGAGGAAAGAATTCAAATGAAATTGAATAAAAAAAAAAGGAAGATGAACGGAACAAAACGGTCGGAAGGGGAGAAATCTTCTCCCATGATCACGCGCGTTTCAATCCGGCCGGCCAAGGCTGGGGCTATAAAAGGGGACGCGAGAGTAACCCTCGCGCCCCTTGGAAACTCTCGCTGGCCGACGCACCGCCCCGCTCCCTCTGTTTCTCTTTCGGCTCCGACGATCGACACACTCGCACATAGTAGACGACGAACGAGACACGGACAGGGCAGACGATTCGACGTTCCTTTGACACACAGCGACCTCCTTCAACGTTCGTGAGGACCAGGCGCATCTCCCCGTCGTCCAGGAATGACCCGCAAACCGCCGGCGAAACAAACGATGATCGAAGGTACCTTAGAGTTTTAAATCCCTATATGACGAAATATTGATCGTTTGATGTGTACTAGGATCCTATTATGATCGTGATTGCCTAAGCTTCATTTTTCGTATTAACGTTGTTGCAATTTGATGGCTCGGCCGGACTTGAAAGAGAAGGCCGGCGGACCTGTTTTATCGATGAACGGTCGACCGATCCGACAGACGTCTCGCACTGCGGCATCCTCCGATCGGTCGATCGATCCTATCGGAGCGGTCGACCGATCCAGTAATCACCCTGACGGATTCGTTCACAGTTGATCGACCGATACTTTCAAATAGTCGATCGATTCGACGCGCATCACGATGATCTTACAACCGATCGACCGATTTTTCAGAACGGTCGACCGATCTAGATAGAAGTCGGTCAACCGGCCCCTGTGCACAATTGATCTATCTGATAGAACCTTCGACAAGGAAGATGGTCGACCGGTCTCATATAGCGGTCGACCGGTCTAGAGAACGGTCGACCGATCCAGAGAATGGTCGACCGGTCCAAGTCGGCCGGTTCATGTCGATCGGACTAAGAAGTACGATCGACCGGTCACATATAACGGTCAACCGGTCCAGCCAGCTCTGTTGGTTCAGACCACTCGGTTCAGTCAAACTCATCGGTTCGAGCTGACCGGTTCAACTAACCCAAACCCATAGATAGATCTTGAATCGATTTTAACGTATGAGCATTGACTTGGTTCGAGTCGGACTCTGACTCTAATATGAGTCACGCTCTTGAACCCTAATAGGAGACTCGAATCGGTTCACCTAGAACTGACCGAGTCATATTATAACGACATTTATGCCCATTTGGGTTCTGATTTATAAACTCTACTAAAGATAAGCAAAAATGAAAATATGGGATTGCTATGTGTCGTCTCAATGTATGGAACAAGAATCATAGTATGGTATAAAGAGGGGCAAGTAGTTAGCTACTTAGCTGAGAAGACAGCGAATCTACTAGTCTTCGATGACCATTGTTCCTGAGTTACATGTCCTCTCCCACTTGTATCTCGAAGAAGGGTGATGCACTCTTTCCCCAAAGAACAATATTTCATAGTACTGAGTTAGAGAGACATGTAGCTAACTGAGGAGACAGTGAACCTACATGGTCTTAAATGATCACTGTTCTTGGAATGTAGGTCCTCTCCCACCTATATTTCGAAATGGGTGATGCACTGACACACCACATCCCCAATGTGGGCATACTAGCTTTACAAATTCAGAGAGGCATATCTGACATCCCAATCTAATAAAGTCGAGCTCGTATAGGACAACTAACTCTAAAGATATCATAATAATGTAAAAGACGTAGTGCTACTCACAGTAAAATATAGTATAGCAAGGTACAAAGCATAGTGTAGCAAAGCATGGAATAACAAGGTTAATACAAGGACTAAAAATGTTCAAATCAAAGTATAGTAAGGACAAGACATAGTTATAGTAAAGAATAAAGTACAGATATTAATACATTTGAAGCATTATATATGGTTCATTGTAATCAAAGTATGGACATATCATCGTTATTGCTGATTTATTTGTTATACTACTATTCATCGCCTATACTTCTAATGTACTGGGCATCTTTGCTCATGGGTATTCGATTCTCCTACATTGGAATTTTGCAGATGAGAGCTCTACTTGATGAGGTGTTGAAGGACACAAAACTTGGAGAATGTTGCACATGACTAGCATACATTATCAATTTCTCCCAATTTCTTTTGGTCTACCAATTGTCTTTGTTTCTAAAGACATTATGTTATTCTGCTTGTCGAACTTCTTTCTACATGTTGAACTTGTTGCATAATGGGGTCTTTTCTCACTTTGTTACAAATTACATTAATTATCTGTGCTAATTGATATTCAGACGTTTAAACTTTCGCAATAAAGTCTTTGATGTTATTTTATTAATATATCAATGCCACGCATACAAATTATTTAATGGTCATGGTCAGTAGTGTAGTAAACAGTGTAACGCTTCCGGGGTCAACATGACTGCCTACATAAAAGGATGGACGATTTTGGAGTGTTACATATATATAACTTGGCCTCCATTTGTAGTTTCTCTCTCATCTATGCATTTGTCACTTAATCTTATCATTTTAAATATATATGTTCTATATTTTGGCTGACAGCAAAGAAATTAAAATGTTTAAAAAAGACACGACACGAATCCAAGACATAAATTGAGGATCAGATGTTAACAAGACTAACGATTTTTATTCAATTTAATTAATATGCATGCACGATCAAGTGCAATTATGGGTATAACATGCCCTCCCACTTAATAATAATGGCGTTAATTTCTCTTTCAAAACATGGTACCGATTGAAGACGTTTACTAATTCATGATGATATTTTCGACTTTACTGCCGGTGAATTCATCAACTGCATTTGTGAGCTAAGTAATGAGGGGGTCCTAGTAGTCTCATGCATGTGGTTTGATGGATCCCTTGCTTGCACATTATTAAGTAGAGGGGACACACACATAATATATATATATCTGAGCTTGTGTTGTGGACCAAATTTAAATAATCATTTGAAAAGATGCTGCGAGACGGTGGCGTCCTCACCACCCTTGACAAGCAGCAACAGTGTGTGTGGAGAGAGAGAGAGATTATTATTTGGATGTACCCTGGGAAAAGGGAGGAAGTAGATTTTAAACCTTCTTAATTTTGGAGTCGTTCGCCATTAATATTTTTTAGCTCGGGACGCGGCATTCTTTAGTTTAAAGGCACAACAGCGATGCCCACCTTACGTACGTACTTCCACAATAAATCAAGTTAATCAACAAGAAAAGACTTGTTGTGGCTCCCTTGAATTGCTACCTCCCAAAAAAAAAATATTTTCAGTAGGTGTTACGATAGAGACTCATCCGCGTCTGAGTAAAATTTAGAGTTTGAATTTTTATGAAAATAAAATATTTTTAGATTTTTATTGGGAGCATTATTTGTGTGTCCGCTATCAAGTATGTTACGAATGATATTCGATGATACCGACTTTCAATATGTAAATAATGTGCATAATTATTAGTAGCACACGAGTTGAATCATCAACGTTATTTTTTAAATACAGGACTTAAAAAAAGAAAGCTCTTATTTCACCACATAAGTATAAGTTGAATTTCTAAATTAAGAATTTGATAAAATTTTAGAATGATAAATTTCTTCTTTTTAAGAATACCGCTTGAATCAGACCTCATCCGGGGAAAAGTCAACATGCAATGTTTGTATTCTGATAGATTAGATATGTTTATAGTAAATATATTATTAATATTATTATCATAAACTATTGTTTCAATAAAACGATCGGGACGTACAAGCACCTACTAAGAAATATGATTTTTCTAATAAACATTAAATGAGAGAAAAACTCTTAGCTAAGCTATCTATAATAAATACAAAAATGAATTGTTTTTTTTTCATCAAAATTAAAATAAAAAAATTGCATTTTCCTTCAACTATGACTCGGAATATTACGATTATTTTAATGATATTTTCCAATAATTCTAATTTAGGAGATCCTGAATTATATTTAAAATATTATAATACAGTAAGTTACTAATAAGATAACTGATTATATTCATTATGAAAACTAATATATATGAAAATTAAAATATAGTAGAAAATAATAATTACAAATAGTTTTAAGTGCTACTTAATATTAATGAACCTCTTAAACACCTTTTATGATTTATTAAGATTAGGGCATGCGCTGGCGGATGTGTTGTGAAATGACTAATGAGAGACCTAAGAGGCCAAAATGCCACATGCAAATCCAAATCTACGCCATCCAAAGATCTTTACAGGCGTCATCAGACGATCCATTAATTTACTCCTGTCCTCTCTCTCTCTCTCTCTCTCTCTCTCTCTCTCTCTCTCTCTCTCTCTCTCTCTCTCTCTCCACGTGACCACTTCCTCTTATTCCTCCACCTCCTCCTCCTGCCGCTGCTGCTCTCTCTCTCTCCCCTCTCCCCTCTCCCCAGTCCTCGTCTTCCCTCAACGCGAACAGAAGAAAACAAGAAGACTTCGGCCACCATTACCAAGTCCCATTCTGAGCTCACTGCTCTTCCTTCCAAAACGTCGGAGGGGCCATGGCCATGGCCCCTACTGCCACCGCCACCGGATTCCTCCACCGCCACCTTTTGCAGCTCACCGCGGCCTGTGTCATCGCTTTCTTCTGCTTCTCCTCTCATCACTTATTCGCCATTGCCGCCGGCGTGGACGGCGACGACGCATACGCAGCAGCCTACGAAGGCAGCGACGCCGTGCGCATCCCCGTTCCTCCCGCCTTCCAGTTCGCGAACCCGCGCCTGAGGCAAGCTTACGTCGCGCTACAGACGTGGAAGCGCACCGCCATCTTCTCCGACCCCGCAAACTTCACCGGCAACTGGCAGGGCCCGAACGTCTGCTCCTACTTCGGCGTCTTCTGCGCGCCTTCCCCCGACGACCCCAACCTCCTGGTCGTTGCCGGCATCGACCTCAACCATGCGGACATCGCCGGCTACCTCCCCCGGGAGCTCGGCCTCCTGACCGACCTCGCCCTCCTCCACCTCAACTCCAACCGCTTCTGCGGCGTCGTCCCGCCCACCTTCTCCCGCCTCCGCCGCCTCCACGAGCTCGACCTCAGCAACAACCGCTTCGTCGGAGCGTTCCCCCGCGTCGTCCTCTCGCTGCCGGCGCTGAAGTACCTCGACCTCCGCTTCAACGAGTTCGAGGGGCCCATACCGCGCGGGCTCTTCGACCGCCCGCTCGACGCCATCTTTCTCAACTCCAACCGCCTGCGCCACGGCATCCCGTCCAACCTGGGCAACTCGCCGGTCTCCGTCCTGGTACTCGCCAACAACGCGCTCGGCGGGTGCATCCCCTCGTCCATCGGCGGCATGGCCGCCACGCTGAACGAGATCATTCTGCTCAACGACAACCTCTCCGGCTGCATCCCTCCAGAGGTCGGGCTGCTGGGCAACGTCACCGTCTTCGACGTCAGCTTCAACCGGCTTCGGGGTCCGTTGCCGGATTCGATCGCCGGAATGCAGAGCGTGGAGCAGCTGGACGTGGCGCACAACCGGCTCACCGGGACGATACCCGCGGGCGTCTGTCAGTTGCCGAGGCTCCAGAACTTCACATACTCGCACAATTACTTCACCGGCCAACCGCCGCAGTGCGTCAGGGGTGGCGCCCAGGGTAATGTGGTGTTCGACGGCCGGCGAAACTGCATTGCCGGTCTGCCGAGCCAGCGGTCGGCCCAGCAGTGTTCGTCGGAGGCCGCACAGCCGTATGATTGCCGGAGGTCCAAGTGTTACGTCAGCACTCCTGGTTACTCGACGCCGTGGTTGCCGCCTCCGCCACAGAGACCCACAATTAGAAGACGGCACCCTCCACCATTACAGGCTCCCGTTCAGAGCCCACCACCACCTCAGTACGGGTCATCGCCTTCCACCCGATCTCACCCCCCACCACCGTCCTACACGCCTGAACCATCGCTGCCGTCGCCGCAGCTGCCACCGCCAACAGTAACCCCCACTCCACCATATGGAGGTCAACAACCTCCCGTGGCCATGTTACCGCCACCTACATATGGCCATGAACCCACGATGCCTCCGACCAGCCCGTTGCCGGCGCCGCCCACGACATATGGTTCTCCACCACCAGCAACAACTCCTGCGCCACCTTACGGAGGCCACCAGCCCTCCGTTGCTTCACCTCCGCCACCTTCATACGGTTATACACCGACCACACCGCCAACCAGCCCGGCGCCGGCGCCACCAGTGAGCTACGTATCGCCACCGTCGTACGGGCATGAGCCTACAACACCTCCGACCATCCCAGTGCCGGCATCGCCCCCAGCATCTCCAGTTGTGCAGCCTCCCAAATATGTTTCTCCTCCTTCCTATCCAACGCCACAGCTGCCGTACCAAGCTCCTCCACCGCCGATGTTCCCGCCATTAACATATCCGCCCCCTTCTTTCCCGGAGCAAGCTCCTCCACAGTACGGACATCCGTCGCCGCCGCCCCATTACGGATACCCATCACCTCCGCCACATCCACCCGTGTCAGGACCGTCTCCGCCGCCGCATCACGAGCTCTCGCCCCCTCATGCTCCGAAGCGACCTTACCTTCCTCCGCACAAACACTTTTCGCCGCCACCGAAGGGTCACGAAAACAAAGCGCCTCCACCGCCTTCTCTGCCTCCGGTGATAGGTGTGTCCT
Source organism: Pontederia crassipes (assembly GCA_030549335.1). Taxonomy (NCBI): domain Eukaryota; kingdom Viridiplantae; phylum Streptophyta; class Magnoliopsida; order Commelinales; family Pontederiaceae; genus Pontederia; species Pontederia crassipes. Next base: position 1,432,080 of record CM060185.1, on the reverse strand, counting down.
ACGCTTCGCCGCCGCCGCCTACCATACCGTACTACTGATCCGGTCGCAATTCTTCCTGCTGTTCCGGAGCTCTTGTTTTGCTGCCTTTACTTCCTTTCTTGTTAATTCATAATTTACAACTAAATATTCTTTCTTTCGTTGTTATTTCACGTCTGCAATGCATCAAGTATAAGTGATCTGCCTTTATCTTCCTCTATCCATGCTTAATTTGTATTGTCGCATGGCTTGTGGTGGACAAGAAGAAGCTAAAAGAACTTAGAATCTACAAGTAAACATCGATCAGGCAAATCATGGATTCCTGCAAATGCTGTTTAAAGTTCATCTCAAATACTTAGCAATGTCAAAAGAATCAACTTTTTTTTATCTTTTCTTTTTCTTAGATATGGCTGTGGGAACTGCTAAGAGTGCATGTCAGATTTGAATTTTGAAGGCTGTCAGGTTTCTGCACCAAAATAATATTGTAACACAGGTAGATCTGCTACAACTTGGGCTCAATCAGGATCTAATTTTCCCACAGGAGATTCCCTAATTGGCGTCTGGAGAACACATATGGGTTGTGTGATCACTGGCAAGTGTGTCCAGCTTAGTTTTGCTGACACGAGGGGAAGCATCATAGCAGATGAATGATGGACAGGTTGGCCGAGCAGTTAACGAGTAGGTAAACACACGGCAGGAGGTGGAACTGGTGGTGCTTTGGATCAGAACGATGGAGTAATAACTCACTGGAGGGAGGCATGTGACCTCCTGGATCTTGTGTCGGGGACAAGTAATTAGGAGGAGATGGCGGGGTCCCTTGGCAGCTTCGGGCATCATGCCATCATTAATTTTTATCTTCCACTGCGAGCAGTTGCAGCATACGTCTGCTGCTGCAGCAACACAGGGAGTGAGTCAGGATTCTATTTTCTTTCCAAAAGCCAAATCAAAAACTTCCCATGTACTAAAAAAGGATTGGGATGGATTAGAACAAACTCCAAATGTTAATTCGGAGGTTATTAACTTCGATCCGAAATTTAAACCCGTTAGACGGTGTGGCAAGTTGGCAACTGGAAAGTTGGACGTAATGGAAATGTATGCCTGGTAACTGGAAAGCTCACACCACATCTGTGATGGTGATGGAAGAATGATGTGGCCTCTGAACTGGTATGCTTCCTGAGTGCGTGCATCGTGCACGGTTGCCGTAAACTTTGGGGGCACTTTTTTATCAGCTCGGTACTCGCAATGCTGAGTGATCGTAGTTGGTGAATCTTATGTCCAAGAGATCGCAGCACTGTGAAACACACACACCTGTCGACCAGTTCATGCCGATGTCACGATAAAGTCAGTAGCTGCTCCGAACAAAACCCACCTGTGATTTTATCAGTAAAAATGATCAGGAGATGTCGCAAATTCTATCTTAGATGGCTTCCCTACTGACTACATTACACTGGAAGAATGGTAAAAGTTTAAACGACTACCTCTATTTCATGGAAGAACTAGTAATCGGGTGGTCGTGTATTATTGAGACCTTCATGGGATGCAAAGAACAAAAACTTGTAGAAGAAGGTTCACCTCCAGATTTTGATTTCTCCTTTGGTTGCAGGCTGGCAGCCATCACATGTATACAGTCTCAAGTGTGGGAGCAGGCTCAATTTGGCAGTATACAAAGAACAGAAGCAGATGGCTCAATGCACGAACATAACAATGTTAAGACATTGAGCAGTTAGCAGCTGAAACAGATTGGGCTCGAAGGGGTGTCAACCTCTGACACCCCTCTGCATGCCTGCAGGAACTCCTGGAAGAATACAAGAGCCAGAATGTTCATTACAGTTAGGGATAACAATATGCATATGTACATAGGTCAACAGTTATACAGCATAAATGACAATACGAAAGATAAATATGCATTTGTGCATTGGTCAGACAGTTAATACAACATAACCTTATCAAGGTAAAACTTCACATGACAATATGAAACTTTAAATCCAAACACAATATTTTCTTCCTTTCACCACCTTTTATTTCTGAGTAAAAGAAAAAGAAAAAAGAACTGCGCCCTTGGTATGTGGATCGGTTTTTGTCCTCACCACAAACTGTGGACATAGGCGCCTTCTCTAATTTGTCAGAGTGCCTAAATATGATGACAACAAAATGTAGCCACCGTACACTATAAGTTACAATAGCTCGGTAACTTTGGCCACTGTATATTCATGTTAAACTCGCCACAACATTTTTTTCCATTTTTGGTGGGGAACTCCCGACAAGTTAACACTACCAAGATACATCAGAAGAACTTTTATGCATCCACCATTTGTTACTATGAGAACTGCGAACACGTTGAAACCAGCGATCCCAGGCAGCATTTTGAGGGCCTGTTGTGCTGAAAGGAAGCAATACAGAAACTGATTAACGTCAATAAATCCATCACAAGATGAGAAGTGAGTAAAATATGAATTGGATTCACCCACATAGGTAGGAGGGCGTCAGGTTTGCCTTCTGGGCTCGAGAAAACTCTGCAGATTACAAAATAAGACTATCAACACACAGCGGCAAAAAATGGACTTAACCCAATAAATATAGACAGGAAATTCTTCTTACTCTTTGCAGATTGCAGAAGAAAGCTCCAATGTTTCAAGTTGCTCCAACTCAGACTGCCATTGAAAATGAATATTAACAGTGAAAAAAGAGAGAAAAACAGACACGCCATGGTGACAACTCAAGCGGTCGATTCATTCAACAACAACAAAGCCTTATCCCACTAGGTGGGGTCGGCTACATGGATCATACGACGTCATTCCGCTCTATTAGTAACCAAACCTTTCGGTATATTATTCACCAATAGATCTTGCTCTATTAGTTCGCCAAGTGTCCGCCTTGGCCTCCCTCTCCCTCTTTTAAGCGGTCGATTCATTCATTTCCTTATAAACAGAAAGTGCTATCAACCACAGCACAGAGCATTCTAGTTCCACACAAGTCATGCTTCACAAATGAAGTAACAAACAAACGTGTATATATGTATATACACAAACATATATGTAGACGTAGGGTCCTATTACAAAAAAAAAATCAGTTCGACTCAAATTCTCTATCCTCTATAAAAAAATATTAGAAGGAAATTCAATACTATTAAAAATAGTTAGAAGTTTCTTTACAGGGAAAGGAATCAAATCAATGGGAGGCGAACGAATTTCTTCTTATGGATTTTTGTATTTCTTTTATGTATCAATATATTTTTTTTAGACCCACGACCAATCAGTCAACAGCCAATCACTCTACCACTTAGCTACTCAGGAATAATGGGGGCTTCCTAGAGTTTTTTTGAGAGGAGGGGGCTTCCTAGAGTTGAAGAGTTCTTATCAATAAAAATTGAATTTATCCGTAGGCATAATTAGCAATCCATTCTATATGTCTATTCATCCCCCCCCCCCCCCCCCCCCCCCCCACACACACACACCAACCTAAGGGAAAATGATCCCTCAAACAAAAAGAATTGTACAGTTATCTTCCCAAATTGTTCATTTATATGCAGGTGATTTTTAGTAGAGATGAGAGATTGAAGGAAACTCCGCCTATATTTTATAGCCGGTCCCAAGCCCGGATAAAGGAGGAGGGTTGTGTTAGGCCCCGACAGCCAGCATAAAATCTTGTCGAATCTTATGAACATGGATCAACGAATGAATGGCGTCGTATGATCCATGTAGCCGACTCCACCTAGTGAGATAAGGCTTTGTTGTTTTTGTTGTTGAGAGATTGAAGGAGCTATCTTTGGGCATTTATTATGGCCAGTTTTTCTAATATAAGTACTTAGTTGTAAGTGCTAAAAATATGTAGTGTCGTAACAATTACACATCCTCAGCCCCAACTATGATTACAGGACTTTAATCATGTTATACCTATTCTCAGGAGTCGTGGCACATCAATTACACATCCTCAGCCCCAACTATGATTACAGGACTTTAATCATGTTATACCTATTCTCAGGAGTCGTGGCACATCAGTCATTATCTCCTTAACATACTTCCTCCAAACAAGTGAAATAACAAGAGCATGCTTGTACAGAAATCTTTATTTGTATGTTCATGCCAAGACTGGTTCAAGAGCAATAGAGCATGCATGTATAGAAATCTTGATTTGCATGGTCAAGCCAATTTTTTTTAGGGGATGGTCAAGCCAAAATTGGCGCATTTTCTTTTCAGTACTCACATGTTTACAAGAGATTGGGACACAAGTATTGGGGCATTGGAGATTCTCATCAACCAAAAAGTCAAGGACCCTGAATGAATTTGCTTTGTCAGTTATTGTAAGGAAGAAAAAAGAAATCGTAGAATACATTTTCCATATATTCCTAGAAAATGTGAATAACTGAAAACATGGAAGACCACACCCATTAAAAGTGAAAGAATACAGAAAAGAACAGTTCAAGAAAAGGTTAAAACCTTAAAGCAATTGCTCTCAGCATTAAACAAATGGAGTTGTTTACTTGAGAGAATTTTGCTATACCTACTTTCCCATATTGGGAGAATGGTGATATTGATATATCTGATAAAGCAACACTTTTGAATTCAAGGTGCATGAATCACTAAAAGCAGGATGATCCACCAACACCCCTAGTCTACATTTACTGAAGAAGGCATCTCAATGAGTAGAAATTCAGATATCATAAATGGTTTAATTATGGCTGATTCTTCCCCATCTTAATGATTTGGCTGGTTATAATGGAAATTTTAACAAACAATGCCCCGAACCCTCAAAAAAACAAAGAAAAGAAAAGAAAATGCCCCAAGTTATGACTTTGCTTTTTATAGAGCAATCTTAATATATTATACCATGTATGTCAACATCAGAATTAGGCAAAAAAGTGGCGCAGCAATGCTCCCATCTTTTTCTCCAAATAAATAAAAAGTTATATTCACGTTTTTTTCTCCAAAAAAAAACTGTCAAATAAATTGTAGATTGAGACAGATTATAACTCTTTTTATTTGTCTTTTTGAACTAAACAAGCTAATGCATAGAACGGGGAGTGACTTCCTTAAAAGGCAAAAGCCAGGAACTTTTATACACCCAACTTCTAAGGTTCCCCCGTAAAAGCAAAATCAGATGCTTCCTGCATTCCAAAACCGCTGTCATATAGTAGAATTTCAGCAACAACCAGGTTTTACACTAACTCAACTTTAAACTTTACCCAAGCTTTCCATCAAATAGCATATTTTTACACTACAGAAACACCAAATCCAAGCATCTCAGCCTCTATTTTTGACGCGGTCTTGGATCGGTCATGAGGGTCTGCAGGATTGGAAGTGACTAAACTGCGAACGCAGACGAAGAACTATAGTACAGCTCGGTTTTGCTCGAGCATTTGCACTTTTCTCGTCGTTACAATTAGATTTATTGTCAGCAGAGAACCGTAAGATGTCAACTTTCTTGGCCAAGGTCCATGCAAAGGAAACGGGTACAACATTTGTCCAGCATGGATTTCCACACAGGTAAAAGAAAATGATGCAGGCAGTTCACTAGGAAATAGTTTAACGGGAGCCCGCTAGACGGAATTGCCCCCTTTTTCGGGTAAAATACAACGCAGCGGCAAGCAAAAGGAAAACTATCGAGACGAAACCTGAAGGTATTGAATCTCTTGGTCGAGGCGGGTGATGGCGGCGCTCAATCGGTGCCGGCCGATGTAATCTCCGCCGATCCTCAGCGCCCGCGGCGTCGTTCTCGCCTTCGCCGCCACGTCGTCCTCGCCGTCCCGCCTTTCCCCTGCTCCGCCACCGACGCCGTTGGCTGTTCTCGTCGTCGCCATCCCTCTCCGTCCTCCTCTGTAAACTTCCTCCTAATTTTTTTGTGCGCAAAAGGGAAAGGGCGAGAGGAGCTAAAAAAAGGTCGTACTTCGTGAAGTTGTATATTTAGCTCACGACTTTCGCAAACGCAGCCGAGCGAGAGAACTGAAGAGAGGAGGGGAGTCGGGTCAAACGATCCGACGTCCATTATATTTTTCTCATCTCATGATTGGATTTGATTTTTTTATTATTTTAATAAATTATTTCTAAATTATTAAGATTTTTTTCGTCTAAGATTAAATTACGAATTTATTTTTTTAGATCTAAATTATTACGAATTTTTAAATTTGATCCTTCCGTCGACTTCCGTTAATTTTTTCATTATTTTTTATTTTTTCATTTATGAAAAATAAAAAATATCTTTCGGAGTTGCATAGGTTGAAACGAAAATATAAAGTCGAAGAAAGGGGTATTTTTTATTTTTCATAAATAAAAAAATTGAGTATAATAAAAAAGTTGATAAAAGTTGACGGAAGGATCAAATTGAAAAAATCGCGATAGTTTAGGGATAAAAAATAAGTTCGTAATTTTAGAGTTAGATGTGATAGTCGTTATAGTTTAGAAATGGTTTATGGAAATAACTTAACATGATCTTTGTGATATAATTAGACATTGAGGAGGGTAAATTTATTCTTAATAAGAATTAATGCAAAAATTCTAAAATAAAAATTAATTGTTTCAATAAAAAAACTTAATTACACATGAAAGCAATGCAAGTAAATAAAAAAAATGGGTTAGAAAACAACAATTTTATTGTGATTCTGCTCAAACTTTTAATTACTCTACGTCAATAAGAAGCTTTTTATGATTATAAGTTCTCACAATCCTAAACTTTTAAGACGTTACTATATTATAATGAATTTAATTTTCAACCCAAGGGAGACATACTTGTAAATGAAATTACTATAACATAAAAATTATTAGAGTATCAAATATTTGAAAGCTTCTTATAGGTTGTGCACTTGAAATTTCTATTGGAATTTGTTTGAGGTTCTCTCAATTATTGGCATGCTCAAATTAATCAAAACCTCCATCCATCCATCTTCATTCTCAAATTATATGCCAAACTTTTTACTATACATACTATTCATAATTCACTCTGGAAATCTAATGGTCAATTTTAATTGATCAACATTTCAAAAACTTCGACCTTGTCCTCGATTCGATCAGCAATTTATGCACAAACTCAATTGATCCTCTAGGTTGATCAACCAACCCAATGTTGGAATTGGAGCTTTTGTCATTTAAGTGCTCAAAAATTTTCATCCACACAATTATGTTCAAAGATAAAGTTATATCATCACAATGTAAGATAATAGAGGTAGCATGGAATAAGGAATAAAATGATTATGACTATTTTTATAATATTTATTTTACATGACAAAGTTCATTATAAGCAAAAAAAAAAGAAAAGAAAAAGAGCAACTGCACGATATGAAAATATGATCCATCCCTAATGAAAAAATCATGGACTAAGTCATATTTCCACTATTACATTGCAACTTATATACCAAAACACCACACTATAAATAGATATTATCCTCATTTTCTCCGTTTCATAAGAAATTTCATATTTCTTTCTATTTCTCTTTATTTTATTCATGAAAAAATTGTGTAAACCAAATTAGCATAGACAAAAGAATAATACCAATGAAATTATGCTAGCCTTTAATTGATGTATAGTCTAAAGAGAGAAGTAAGCCTGAATTCATATAGGTTGGAGGCAAGAAAAGGTTGAAGGCAAAATCGATAAAACAAGTTTAATTAAATCCATGAGAAATCAATTAAAGGGTAACATGATGTTAACATAAGATCATGAGAGAATAAGTAGATAGTCTAGATATCAAGAACACATTCAACAAAGGAAATACGTGATAACAAAAAGGTATATATCGTGGGCATAAAATATCACGATCCCAATTTAAATCGTGATTTAAATAAGAGTTCACGACTTATTACAGATGATCAAATAAAATTATAAAAATTATGTATAGTTCTTCTGAATAACACAAATAAATGATAACATAGATAATCAAACTACGCAATTGATAATTGATCATTCAGAGCATTTATTATATCCTAGGGTACACACAACCATATAATCATAAAAAAATTTTGTTTTACAAGATACAAAAGTACTTTTTGTAAATAACACATATAAAACTCTCTCGATATCTTAACACAAGGTTACGAGAGTTGCAAGCCTTCTATCTATTACACGTGATGGGGCACACTTCTCGGTACCTTAGCAGCAAAAGGTATCCACAACCTGCTAAAATTGACCACTCGACGATCCCAAAAGTCCTACTGATTTGAAAAAAAATTGCAACAACACCGTGTGCAATTGATAACTCATAACCTATATTTGTAATAGAAAAAATATCATATGGACAACTATATGTAACAAAATTGATGTGGGCGAGGAGCAAGAGGATGGACATAGAACATGAGACATATCTCATCAGGAGTGACATATATACGACGACCATAGATACTGGTGTCGATGGCACGAGAAAGGGCATCATAAGTGATGTTCCCTATGAGAGAAAAGGCAAATTGATATAGGATATATCTTCTCAAATAATAGGAATGAATACTGACCAACTTTATTAAACATTTCTAAATATTAGAAGAATGCAAGGAGTTCTAATATGTCTGAATTTTTGTTTTGAAAAAAATGAGACGAGAAAGTTTGTGCAACTAACATAAAAATGAACATTGAAAGATAATGACTAATATATTATTTAACCTTATGTAGGAAGATTAAAAGACCCAATAATGGGTTTAAAATCGATAGTCAAGTAAAGAGCTCAGACCTAAATATCGAGGAAGTTCACAAACCTTTTACCTATGGGTGCATTGAAAGTCCAAATCGGTCATAACATATTTTAATTAGATGATAGTCCTCCTAAACTTCTAAAAGATAAGTAATTGGACCGTCAGTGTGTCAAATAAAAAAATAACAATTTTTGGATCATTCAACAATAACAAAGGGTGGAGCAATATAAATAGATCTAATTGAACAAAAAAGAACTCATTATATGATAAAGATAAGCAACAACCAGTTTTTCGAGAATCAATCATCAGGTGGACATTTGACTATTAATCTAAGGAATGATGCAATAGACTTTTAAGACATCATTTTTACTCTTTGACAAGTTTCTCGTTGGTGGATTTGATCATCGACAATGATGAACGATGCATGTAGATGCTTGGATTATGAATGATGTCCGTAGATGCTCGAGTGTGCAAATAAATTTAGGTGGAGTCTAAATTGGTGGAGGATAAGAGATAGTAGGTTCAATCGATTAGTCTTTTATTCATTTTACTAATTGTTTCACTGATGTATTTTTTAGTCAATCAGTACATGCATTAATTTTCCTTAAAGATATCATTGATTGATTTTCATGTTTGAAAGATGAACTTCAATTCATGTTTGACCTTTGAATAATTTTCAAGTTTGACCAGATCACATTCACATATGTTTAGCAATGTAAATATAATCATCATATATGTTCAACTTAAATCATTTCTAAAATATGTTTCACTTTCACCCCTATAACAAATTCTTTTACTCTTAGGTTTTTAAATATCATTCGTTCTTGAAATATCGGTTAAACAATAATTACTTCATATATTGGTTCAATTGGTTAAGAAAATGTGCATATAACAAGTAATAATATTTTTTAAAATTTTCAAACTTGGTTTCTCATTACGTATCGTGTATGCTTTATCATAAATATTATATATTTCCCTGCGTTTTGTATCACAAATTTATGCTTTTAATTATCAACTTTAAATACTTATTTTAAAATATAATGGCGTGCATGTGCTTTCAAGGAGGATAAATCACGAGTTAACCATAAATAATATTTTCACTTAATTATAATAACATATGTATGAAACATAAAAAATCATACCAATTTTTACATATGACTATAGCTCATAAAATAAGAATCTCATGTAATAGTTGTCTAATGTCACTTATGTATTCATAAAAAAATTGGAAACTTTAAGATTTGGTTCAAAATTTGTTATTCAAATTTTCTTCTCCATTGTAGCTCAAGTGATGCATTCCTACGAACATAAGGTCATTTCATTCTTTAGTACTCAAATGTTTATAATTCCATCTTGATTGTGATTCTCTTGAAAGCTCAAACTAGTTTAAACATTTTTCAAATTGATACGAGTGAGTATAATAACCATGACAAATAAGAATATGCTGGTTTTTTTTTATTTATTTTTCTATCTTTCTTAAAACTCTTGAGTTATCATTTTCACAGTACTAATTTGCCTTAAATGATTTTATTTCTATTTTGTGGAATGATTTATTAATTTGTATACTTTCTTTGCATTATAGCATTTTCACATATTGAACTTGAACAAATTTATTTTCCCTTATAACTTTGTTCATTTTGAATTTATTAAAATTAATTTGTTTTCCCAAATTTGTTCATCATATTTATTAAAATTAATTTTACTAGATGAATCAAAATGTGAAATGCTTCTAAAAGCATCATATTCGTTACAACTAATTTTACTAGATGAATCAAAATACAAATTAGAAATAAGACATAAAATTGAGTTCGTTATACATAAGCTAAGTTTTCGCTTTTCATTTCATTTTTCATGTCACATAATTCATAAAGAGAAGATCATCATCATTATATCAAAATCATACTTTTGATAAATATATAGTTCATTATATTGTTAACAAAAAAATATTATTCACTCCACTTCATGATATTCATAGATATTTGAATAATTGATTATTGCCTCTTTTTATCTTTTTACTTTCAATAAATTGTTCTTTATTTTTTTTCATCACTTGTAAATATTGATGATGTGTTATCATCTCTGTTTTCTTATGAAATTTGATGTAAATTTTTAATGTTTTCTTCCAAGTTGGCATTTGTTATATATTCTCATTTCAATATTCTTCTCTTACATTATAAAAAAATTTACAGTTTTTTTCCAAAATTTCAGTAGTGATCTTACAGCATAAATAAGATTTAAATTATTAGCCCTAATTAATCATAAAGAAGATCTTTTGTTTTTGTAACAAAATATAATAATTTTAACTTTTTCATTTGGGTTTTCACAAAGATCAAAATTAGTAAAACACTAAAAGAACATTTCATAAGGTCAAGATCTATCATATGCAAGTTTTTCAATGTACAAAAGAATAATAATTTAAATGTGAAGATTCAAAAGTAGATTCTTTTTTCACAAAGACTAAAATTTATTAATATTATAAAGAATCAACTTATCCATAAAAAAACATTATTTTATTTTTTTGAACTAGTTTAGAAACATTAGAAGTTACTCTAAGACAACTTAAAAAAATTACCATCTTTCGAGTTGTGTTTTCATATCTCTAATAATATTCTTAAGATTCAAATAATAAATAAAAGTTAATTTAAGTACATTTAATATTATGAGTCAAATTTAAAACTTAGACACTCAACTTCGAAATGTATGAAAGTATATTAGGAAGTCCCTTTTATCATAGACACACATTACTCAGGTGCTAATAAATTTAAATTTTTTCAACTGAAAAAAATAAAAGTTTCAAAATATAATAGAATATTAAACTATACAACAAATATCATAAAAATAACAAGAAAATTCATTTTTTTTACTAGTATATACAAAAGTTTATTATAAAGAAAATCACGTGCCTAATTTTTATTAAAATGATTCTAAAAATCATCCTAAAGTAATTCAATGAGTGAGATGATTTTGATTTATTGAAAAAATATCCTAAAATTTAATCAATCACTGATTGTTTTAATTTTTCCGATTCAATATTTTGAGATGGATAAATTTCTGGAAGGTCATTTTCTTACACCCCATAATAAGAATATGAATATTGATCATGAATTAAATCTGTGTAAATAAAAAATATAAAAAGCAGGTAAGAGATGAGTGTTTCATGATATCATGTCATTGTTCTTTCATATGAAAAATGAGTAAATAAATTTAAATATAATTTTGTTATAAAAAATATAAGGATTATATATTTATTGACTACTATGCAACTTAGAAAAGAATTGTGTTCTAAAGTTTGAGTTTGGCTTAACTATATTTTTTTGCTTTAATATTTAAACTACAATAATTAGATGTCAAAACTAAAACTTATATATTGATGGTGTTGTAGAGCACTAAAATAAAATATGTTTTCCAATTTTAATTTAGGTTATAAATTATAATATTTTTCTTTAATGTTGTGTACATAATTGTTAATCTAAAACATCATATTCTTACAAAATATAAAATATGAATAGTCTTCTCTCTCACACGCATGTAGTTACTGAAATTATTATAGTTCAGCTGTGCATTTTATATTGTTATTACTATGTGACTATGTCAACTCAAAATAGTTAACTTACGTGAGCATATATATGGTTAGTAATATTATAACTATTTTTTCTTAAATATAAACTTATAATACGATTTAATAATACAATAAAAGAACATAATTTATATTTTATATTTGTTCCAAAATGATAAAAAAAACATGCCCTTCAATTTTTAAAATGACAAAGCGGTAAAAGACATATTGGAATGATAATAATAACAATACCCTCTATTTTCTCTTTTTATTTATTTATTTATTTTATTATGATTATATTTATTTATGTTAGAGTTCAAGATTAAGTAAAATTGTTATTCCTATAAATAAGATCCCGAATCTTTATCATAAAATTATCTTTGCGATAAAATCATATTTTTCTTTTGCTAGGAACAATTTCTTTTCAATCACCCCACAATTCGGGATTTAGTCGATTCAGGGTAATCTCAAATCCCTATTGGATCCTCCGATCGATCTCCGACGGCTCCCGACACCGCCGGCGATGGCCGCATTTTCGTAAGTAGTAGTTCTTGTTCCTCTACGCATGCTTTCTCACTTGGGGGTTTTGTATGATTTCGATGCTCCAATGGCCAAGGGGGTCGTTAGGGTTATGGAGTTGTAGGAGGGGATCGCAGAACTTGATTGCGTCCTTGGTTGCGGCCTTGTCTTAAGGTTATCAAACCAAGTGATCTCAATGAGGTCTGCAATCATTTGCAAGTCTACAACTGTACAGGGAACTGATGATGTTCAATGGCTTGCTGGATACGGGGCAGGAAGTTGAGCCGATTTCATCTTTTAATCGGGTTCTGCATTTAGGACTCTGTTATTTTTCTTTTCTTACTGCATGTTGTAATTGCTATTTCAATTTATTTATATGCTTCTCTCTGCTTCTTTTGACTGCATACGCACTGTGTTGAATTCAATTTGAGTAGGTCATTTATGTAGGAGCACAATGCCATGACCAAATATGTCAGGCATTGCTCTTTTCCAAGATATGGAGTAAATTTTACAATCATCTCGAATTTTCCACTTTTGCAGTAGGTTTGATAAATTTTATGATTGGATTTGGTGTTTTGATGGCTGAACATCCAAATAAGAAGCTTCGGCACAGAACATTGTAGCCAGAGGGACAAAAATGAATGCCCATGCTCATATGTCCGGGCAGATGCCTGGGCAGATTGCTGCTCAAGCTGGCCCACAAGTACCTGGTCTGCCTCAGCAGATTGGGAATTCTGTGGCATCTCAGATGCAGGGTGTTGGCGTACGGAGCACAGATACTGAACTCATTACTGCTCGTAAAATTATTCAAGACAAGATGTAAGCTAGCTTTTGCTTTGCAGCTTCTAAGTTTTCTTTCTGCACCATTCTGATTTATAATGATTTGCAATCTCATATTAGATACATGATGATAACATAGAAGACCTAAAATCTGTCATTTTGGCTTCATCAGATGCAATATCATATGTAGCAGTTACCTCATTTGATTTGAGAGGCTGTTGTACCATATGGACAACCTGGTTATTTTTTACACACCTTAGGATAAGGATAAAGTCATTACTACAACCACACTATGGTATGACTAACATTTTACTACATTATTTCTCAACTTAGATTTTCCTATACGTTTTATAGCCGGTCCCAAGCCCGGATAAAGGAAGAGGGTTGTGTTAGGCCCCGACAGCCAGTGTAAAATCCCGTCGAAATTCATGAACATGGATCAACGATGGCGTCGTATAATTCATGTAGCCGACCCCACCTAGTGGGATAAGGCTTTGTTGTTGTTGTAGTTGTATTCATCTTCTATCTGCATCCTTTGTTGATAATTCTATGGGTATCTGAACAAGACATTCATTCTTTTCATAAGACTAATGCTTTTCTTTTGAAGAAATTGACAAGGCTAACGTTGTCACTTCATTTTATTCTATGGATGCAATGTTGTTACCTCATTCCTATGTATGCCTAAATTTTCATTAAAAGTATTGTATTGCCTAAAATCATTGTCTTTTATCAGTTTCCCTGCAAAAACATTATGGGAATGGTTTTATAAAATGCATGCATGTTACATGAGACATACGCCGACCCCACCTAGTGGGATAAGGCTTTGTTGTTGTTGTTGTTGTTACATGAGACATACATCTGTACTGGATTATCTATATCCGTGGACTTAGTCATCTTGATGATAGTTAAATTGAAAATTTAGATTGTGGATGATCAGTCTCTAGTTTAGAAATTTAACTTTTTCTTCTTTTTAATAAAAATATTAAAACATTTTCTGAGAAAATTTATTGGACTAGTTTTCCTATTAGTTTTCCCCCAAATAAAAAAGAATTTATTAATTTAATGAATTCAACCTTTTTTTTCTTTGAGTGATGAAAGGATGACCTCCAAGATATGGGGGTTGTCCAATTTGTATATAACTATAAGGTTAGAAATGTACAACTGTAAGTCAAAAGAAGAGGGAGAGTGTACAGTGTGAAAACTGAGCTGGCTTTGGGTTGAGAAACAACTGACTACGCAACCCAAAACCCCACTCCATGTGTACTTTATTTATATTGAACTACCATGCTCATCCTTTCCTTTATGGAAAGAAAAATGAAGAAACATATGAAGCTTTTATTCTATATGTGCGAGCAGTATTCTTTTTTCCTTTGCAAATTTGGAAGTGGTAAACTAATAAATCGTTGTACATTTATTCACTGAATAATTTTTCTTTCTCTATTTTAAATTCCTATATGTATATCAGTATCTTTTTACTAATAAAAATTTTGTTGGCTACAGTTTTCATCTTCTTCAAAGAGGTAAGTCATCTAGGTGTTCTGATGAAATGTTACAAAGGCTGACAGATTCTGTGAAGTGTTTGGAAGCAACTATATACAAGAATTCTCCATCAATGGTATCCTTCTTATTTATGTTATGATTTTTTCGATTTCCCTAGTGTCTTGGGATTGGAAGTTTGCTTTTGCATCTACAACTTCGTTCAAAGAGAAATAAAATTTATTTTAATCTGTTGGCTCTCCTATAGAACTTGATGTTCCCCTTTTATACAAATTGCATCAGGAAGGTAATATCAAAACTACTTCTAATATTGAATGCATTTGTGATCAAGATGAATATATGAATTTGGCTGTGAATGACCGTGCTTTGCAATCTACATTAAGGACCACATTCCAGAATTGCAACAATAAATCTTTATCGATTACATCTTCACCATCCATTGGTACTATGATTCCAAAACCTGGTATGCCACAGAAGGTGACCAATATTGCTGATCAACCTAGTGGAATTGACGACTCCACTACGTCTGCAACTAGTACTGGTTTAATGGCTGAGACTGGAGAAAACTTGGGAAATGTAGTGCCAACTATGCGTACTCTTGCAGATGTTGGAAGCAATGCCCCATGTAATATCTCTGATGGTAATTTTTGTTTATATCATATTATTCATTGTTTTCTTCTGTTTTTGCATTCATAATAGTTTTTGTTTCATGAGGCCAGTAACTAGCAGTCACAAGCACCAAGTTACCAACTTTGGACTTTCTGGTGGAAATGGTTTCATGCCTTCGGTGGCTAGAAATAATTTATCAAGACAATACAGTCGGATGATTCCAACACCTGGATTCACTAAGCAATTGTCGTCCATGGATTCTGAATGTTCTAGTGGAGTTGGTTTCCCAAACACCGAGTCCACAATGATTCCAACACCAGAACAGAAGAAATATTTTGGAAGTCAAAATAGCTATCTCCTGTATAATCAAGGTAGCCAAATGGGTACTACAATGAGGCCCAACGCACAGCAAAGGGATCCCTCTTATGAATTTTCAAATGAACTTGCAAATGGAGGTTTTGGGTTGGATGGTAACAATATGCAGCGGCTAAGAGGCCAAACATCAGAGGGGTTCCTGACTTCTTATAGCATTTCTTTGAAGCCTCTAGAACATCAATTGTTGGCTCATGAACAGCACCAACTCAGTGTTCCAAGTAATTTTCTCCTTTAACCAACAAATTATGTATTAGATCCCCTATTATCCTTAGTTAATACCATAGCACTGTTAGCTTTTGTTCATAGTCACTTATTTGCATGTATGACTCTCATTATCATGCAGAGGGGGAAAGTTGCCGGTTAAAATGTGTTATCACCTGAGATGACTTATATGTCTGTAACACATTGTTTTAATTTAGTCCATCGTGAATAAAAATGGATGAAACTCCGTCTATGTTTTATAAACGGTCCCAAGCCCGGATAAAGGAGGAGGGTTGTGTTGGGCCCCGACAGTCAGCGTAAAATCCTGTCGAATCTCATGAGCATGGATCAACGAAGTCGTATAATCCATGTAGGCGACCCCACCTAGTGGGATAAGGCTTTGTTGTTGTTATTGTTGTTGTTGTTGTGACTAAAAATGGATGAGACCAACTGGTTCTCATTCTTTGGCCTCTAAAAAATAGATTTATCACATTATCTTAATTGTAGTAGTTAAATCAACTTACAAGATGTTGACAAACTATTTTCCCTTGAATGTTTTGCAGCACTGCTACTCCAGCAAAGATTACCAATAGTAAACGATGGTAATCAATTAAAGACTACAGAAACGGCAAGTTCTGAGTCTTTCCATGACTCTGGTTCTTCTGTTTTGTCTACTCCGAATAACATGAGTACCTCAAGTTTGCACCTTATCTCAAGGACGTCCTCTGACATATTTAATCATCAAGCAAATCTGCAATCAATGCAGCATTCTCCTGATGCGAGATTGGAAATACGTGATCAACAGAAGATGAACTTCCATTCACACTTAGCACATGAACACTTGCTGCAATTTCAGCAACAACCTAATCAAAATCATGCGTATGCTCGGGAACATCAACAGATGCAAGAGCAGAGACAATTTCTGAAGAACCAACCATATTTGATCAAAAATAGTAACTCAAGACAGTCTTCAGGGAATGCAAGTTTTGGTGACCTTGTAATGCTCAGGAAAATTGCACATCAAGCTGAGTCCTTAGCTCCAAAAGTTACTCAACAAGCCCACCTTCCAGAATTGCAATCTCAATATCAACACAATATTTTTCTTGTTTCAAATAATTCACAACAATTGTTTAACCTACAACAGGCTGATGAAGTTTCAAGCAAGGTTTACCCTGTGTCCAATGAAAAACAAGCAGGGGTGCTTCTGCAGTCTCAATTCCTTCCTCAACTACTGCAGAAATCTCTGATGATTCCAGGAAATGATTCAAGGAAGAACTACATCAAAGAGTAATGGGGAAAGATGAAACTCAGCGACCTCATGAATCTGTAGAGGGATGTATCACTGTCTCTGCTGCTACTTCAGTGGCACAATGTTCAGGTAGAACAATTCATTTGCCTGTTAATTATAAAAGGATCCAAGATTATCGCAATCAGTGCAGGTGTTGTTATTTTTATATCACACTCGTTCATGTCCAACTCCAACGGGGCAGTGCATAGAGCGTAATTGCACAACAGTTCAGGAGTTGCTTACCTATATGAGTAATTGTAGCAATGGCCCATGCATGTTTCAGCGTTGTTCATTTAGCAAGAGACTTATTCGTCATCATTGTGCTTGTCAAGTTGCTACTTGTCCTGTTTGTCATCCTGTTCTTGATCGTTTAGCAGCAAATCATAAGGCCTGCTTGCATGCACTGTCTGATACTAGTTTGAGAAATGAGATGAAGGGACACAATGATAAAATCATTACTGATGCTCCTCCAAGTGAAGCATGTGATAGACAACATTTTCCTAAGAGGATGAAATTTCAGCATACATCACCAACTCTTATTCCTAAGATTGAAATTTCTCCTCTTAGTGAGCCTCCTAATAGTCAACCCTATCCAGATCAGGAGACAGTGTTGCAGGACGGTGAACAAACTGATGCAAGATTTTCTACAAAAATTGAGGCCACTGATATGAAAATTGATAAACCTATTGGCTCCGAACAAGAAGACATGCCAGTCTTTGAGAATATTGTCGGTGCAAATGCAGTTAGTGCCAAATGCAATATGGATTTTAACATGTGCTATGTCGATGAGCATGTCAGGAAAGAAACCTTGGTAATTGAGAATAAGATGGAGCAACCTAATACTGAGGTTAACCTAGAAGCAAAGGAGCCATCTAAAGATCAAACAATATCAGCTAAGTCAGGAAAAGCAAAAGTGAAAGGTGTTTCGTTGACTGAATTGTTTACTCCCGAACAAATTAGAGAATACATTATTGGTCTAAGAAAATGGGTTGGTTAGGTGAGCTTTTGGAGTATTTATCATTATTATTTTACAGTGTGCTATTTGTATCTTGTTGTATAGGAGTTTATAGTAATCTTATTATAGTGGTGTTTTTGCCTAACAGTATACCATTTTATTTTCTCTCTCACAAAAAAGGATGTCATCTTATTGATATTTTACTGTGCTTTTTGTCTCTTCTTATTTCTTATTAGTTTCCAGATTGCAATTTGAACTCATTAAACTGACAAATAGTACAAAAGACAATCACAAAACTTTAGTGTTCATACACTATGCCTCACACAACAACAACAACAACAATAAAGCCTTATCCCACTAGGTGGGGTCGACTACATGGATCATACGACGCCAATTCATTGATCCATGTTTATGAGATTCGACAGGGTTTTACGCTGGTTGTCGGGGCCTAACACAACCCTCCTCCTTTATCCGGGCTTGGGACCGGCTATAAAACATAGGCGGAGTTCATATAAATATTACTGAAAATTTTCTGAAACCAATCATGTTTCACAGACATCCAAAACACATTTCTTTAAACAACGGGCATGCCATTAAGCTTCATGTGGACCTGATTTCCAAGGTTGGTTGTTTCTAAACAACTCTCATGAAATTCCATGAGGATATTTCAAACTGCCAGGTGCCCAAATCGTAATTCACGGGCAACAATATTCTCGAGTAAGATTTATATCTTGGTTTTATAAGATAAACAGAGAATAAATGTTAAATGGGCACAACAACCTTAAGGATGCTCTCCAAGAGTTAAAACAAAACAGAATTCTCCATGTCACTAGCAAAGAGCTTGCAACTTGACTCAGCTTTGATGCGAAAAACAAAGGCCAAGGACATTTTTGCTTAATCTTTAGGATAAATCTTCCTATCACATCATTCACCATTTGTATCCTGGTTTGGAGGACCAACGAACCACCTAGATGCATGCCAATGGTGCCTAAACCTGGAGATACGATCATTTAAAATAAAACTAGGAAACACAATTAACCAGGATTCCTTTTTTTCATGTACATGAAAAATTTTCAAATTTATTTCAGCTTGAAGCAGCACATCATATTGATTATTCTAATTACATCAACACGCCTATCAGATAGCAGTTCCAATTGGTAGTGGATGAAGAAGTTGAAAGCATGACTACTGTAACAAACAAAAAACAACAAAGCAGAAGTGATTTTGAACATTAAAAGAAATGATGCAATTACCTGACGTTCTTTCCATCTGAATGGAAAGAATCAGGTTTCGACCCGAGCTTCATAAACTTCATGGTGAATCCGAAAAGGTGAAAAACTTTTTCTTCTGGCTTTTACTCAGCTATTGTGCCCTCAGAGCATCTAACATAGCACCAACAAACTAAGCTAATAGGTGTGCTCACAGAGAATATAATGCGTGACTTCCTTGTAGTCCAAGTACGACCGAATATCTTACCTCTTGAGACCCAACAACTAAAATAGACAAACAGATTGCGTTAAATTAGAGGGAGAATGGGTCTGCAGATTTTATAATGCAATCCACTTGGAGTGTGCAAGCGACGATTGGATGCTGTCCAACGGAGAGGCCTTGTTGCTTCCCAGATCCTTGACAGAGACCACAGAGCATGATTGCGAATTGGGCAGGCAAGGGAGACAGCAACGAGCTCTCAAGGCAAAAACTACTAAGCAGACCGCAGACACTAAGCTGACACCAGCGCACTTGCTCCCATTTTCTTAATGGTTGTCCTATTCTTTGCTTTGGATGTCGTTAAGATATGCTCATGGATGCCTTCAGAGCCCATGAAACCACATTTCCTCAACTAATAACGTCATGGATCAGCCTCCTCAGTAAGGAAGAAGCTATGCCTCACACAATGAATTAATATACTTTACAAATATCAGCTCATTATACAACTTAGATCTTTGTGTAGCCATTATTCTAAGCTTAAGCTGATGTGGATTCATAATGCTTATTGATGACAGTAATAAACTAAATTACAAGTATGAAGGGACAACATGAACGTAAAGTGGGGGTAGTCGAAATGAGGATGTTGAGATGGATGTGTGGTCATACAAGATTATGAATGACCATATACGTGAACGAGTCGGAGTGACTCCTATTAGTGACAAAATGGTAGAGAATCATTTGAGATGGTTTGGTCATGTTAAGAGAAGACCATTAGATGCGCCAGTAACAAGAGTAGATCAAATAATCTGGAGTCCGATTAAAAGAGAGAGAGGGAGGTCAAGACGGACACTTGGTGAACTAATAGAGCAAGATCTATTGGTGAATAATATACCGAAAGGTTTGGTTACTAATAGAGCAGAATGACGTCGTATGATTCATGTAGCCGACCCCACCTAGTGGGATAAGGCTTTGATGTTGTTGTTGTTGTAAAGAAGCATACGGGTGGAACATGTACGTCTCATGTTTTAGTTCTATCAGCATATAGCAAATTGAAGATATTACTTGAATTGTTATTTTATGCTTTCTTCATACTTGTAAGCATGGTTTGTTGTTTATTGCATATGTTCTCTTAATCATGATCTAATCATTGATGACTTATTTGATACCCATGCTATATAATTGCATATGTTTTGTTGTTCCCACAATGTTGTTAGTATCCTCCAGCATTAGAGAGGGAAATTGTTTTTTCATCTTAATTTCTTTTATAAGTTAATGTAATGTGTGATCAAAGGTGCAGCCAAAGGATGGTGTACATTATGGCTAAACATATTTGAACTGTGTAGTGTAACCAAGATTCGCATAGTGTACACGTATGTTATCTTTGGTTGAACCTGACTACAATGTAATTGTTTCATCAGTTATAACTAAAGAAGTCCTTGATAAAGCTTAATAAATGGTGTTGAGATGACTACAAGTTCTTAAAACTTAAAAATGGCAAGTAGAATTATTCTCAGTGGTTTTAATCGCTTTTGGAATATCATTAAGGATCTCCTTAGTTACAACTGAAAAATGGACATGTAAGGTCGTTTCACACATGCTTCTCACGAAAAGTATGAGATACTTTCATTATCCCATATATATACATAGAGTAAGAGTAAGGTGTAGCCAAGTTGGGCACAGATAAAGAGGAGTATATGCATACACTGCAACCAATCATGGTTGCACTACATATGGCCAAGAAATGTTTAGTTGCAGTGTATGCATACGCTCCAATTTGGTGCATGTGCACTTTACTCATAATATATACATGTATATCTATGTGTGTCTGTATATATTTGAGAAGGGATTCATTTCACATTGTTTTTTTCCTTTATAGTGCCATTATTCTTTAAACATGTCCCCTAAAAGAAATATATAAAACATCAGAGTGGTTACTCTTCTTTAATCTTATTATTTGTATGTATCCTATCCCACAGAGTAAAGCCAAAGCTGAAAAAAACCAAGCAATGGGACACTCGATGAATGAAAATTCATGTCAGCTTTGTGCAGTGGAAAAACTCAACTTTGAACCTCCACCAATATATTGTTCCCGATGTGGTGCTAGAATAAAACGGAATGCAATGTATTATACAATTGGAACTGTTGAAATGCGACAGTACTTCTGTATTCCCTGTTACAATGAGGCTCGTGGTGATTCTATAGCAGTTGATGAATCTATTGTCCACAAAGAAAAACTCGAGAAGAAAAATGATGATGAAGCAGAAGAATCGGTAAAGTCCTTCATGATTTATTATCCTTTATTTCCATTTGACGATGGTGATTTGTTGCGTTGCATGTGTGAAGTTAGGTTATTTAACATTTGTTTTGTTGTTTCATTGCAGTGGGTGCAGTGTGATAAATGTGAGGCTTGGCAACATCAAATTTGTGCTCTATTTAATGGTCGAAGAAATGAGGGCGGGCAAGCAGAGTATACTTGCCCTAATTGCTATATACATGAGATTAAAATAGGTGAAAGGAAGCCACTGCCTCAAAATGCTGTTCTTGGTGCAAAGGATCTGCCACGAACTATTCTAAGTGATCACATGGAACATCGGCTTTTCAGACATCTTAAGCAAGAGAGGACAGACAGAGCTAGACATCTTGGGGAAAATTATGATGAGGTTGGTCTTCTAATTTGCTAGCATCCATCAAAGAGATGCTGGCATAATAACTAATTGTCAGGCTCTGGATTGTGGAAGTATGCATGAAAGATTAGCCTATTTTTCGATATCTAGAATGTGAAGAAATGATTTCATACACAAAGATTCATTCTTAACTCAATGTTTCAGGTGCCAGGAGCAGAAGGACTCGTAGTTAGGGTTGTTTCATCTGTTGACAAAAAATTGGAAGTCAAACAGCGGTTTCTAGAAATGTTTCAGGAAGAAAACTATCCAAAAGAATTTCCTTATAAGTCTAAGGTATTTATTTTACTTAGCTGTTTTTGTGGATGAGGATCTATTTCTCTTTTACCTATCATTAATGTTACTTGTTTTAGAATGATTATTGGATTATGGTATAGGGGATTTGGAAATAGTTTTAGAATGCGTAACTATTTCTCTTTTACCTATCATGAATGTTACTTATTTTAGAATGAGTAACTATTATGGTATATTCACTGATTTAAGAATACACGACAATCTTTAATCTTGCATAAGTCTCACATATTATGTGGTCAGGCTATCCTTTTATTTCAGAAGATTGAAGGTGTAGAAGTATGCCTTTTCAGCATGTATGTTCAAGAGTTTGGTACAGATTCTGCGTTCCCTAACCAACGTCGAGTGTATCTTTCGTACCTGGACTTTGTGAAATATTTCAGGCCTGAGATAAAGACAGTGTCCGGGGAAGCTTTAAGAACATTTGTATACCATGAGATCCTGGTACTTATTCATGCGGTCTAATTAACTTGCCTTTTTCTCATGTTCTTCAATGGTTGTAGCTTGTGATTTACATTTTTCTGGTAGCTAAGACTCAATCTATGCGTCCAGATAGGATATCTTGAATATTCTAAGAAATGAGGTTTCACTAGCTGTTACATATGGGCTTGCCCTCCTCTTAAAGGTGAAGACTATATCCTTTACTGTCATCCTGAGATTCAGAAGACACCAAAATCTGATAAGCTTCGGGAGTGGTGAGCACTGAGCATCAAGATCTGGCATTTTTTTATTTGTTTTCCTAATTCTTCAAATATCTTATGAATTTATCATGAGTGTGTGATGTGCTCATTCTCAAATCAGGTACTTATCAATGCTTCGGAAAGCCTCAAAGGAGAATATTGTCGTTGAGCTAACTAATTTGTATGATCATTTCTTTGTAACTATGGGGGAACGGAAGGCCAAAATTACTGCAGCTCGTTTGCCTTATTTTGATGGAGACTACTGGCCTGGTGCAGCAGAGGATATGATCAATCAACTATGCCAAGAAGAAGATGGTATAAATCAACAAAAGAAAGGAAAAACTAAAAAAATACTTAACAAAAGATCTTTAAAAGCAATAGGACTATCCGATTTTTCTGGCAATCCTTCAAAGGATATTTTGTTGATGCAGAAGGTGCGTTTATTTAGCTTTTATTGAAAATCGCAGGCATTTAGCTTTTATTTAACTCCGCCTATGTTTTATAGCCGGTCCCAAGCCCGGATAAAGGAGGAGGGTTGTGTTAGGCCCCGACAGCCAGCGTAAAACCTTGTCTAATCTCATGAATATTAGCCGACCCCACCTAGTGGGATAAGGCTTTGTTGTTATTGTATTTAATTTCGAAGAGCATATGCAGCCGAGGGTTTCAATCTTGTGTTGTGCTAGATAAAACATATGGTTTTCTGGTTACTTTGGTGGAAAGTCAGCATGAAACTGGGGATGCTTGATCATCACCAGACTGCTAGAATTATATCTGAATGGTCTGATACAAGTATCTTCTTCTTCTGCCTTACTTATTGATGTCAGCACTAGTGTGTTGGTCTCACAACTGCATTACTCCATTCCAGTAGTGTCAATTGCTGATTTGAATTTTATTCTTTCCTTGAAATTTAAGCATTGCGAGCATATGCGTTTAAGCATTCCATTTTAAACCTCCTCTCATTCAGTGTCCAGGAAATAGATGTTCGTTCTTGGGTATTCCTCTTTTGAGTTAGGCTGGGATCTATTTGGAGTTATTTTCTTTTCATGATGGATTTTAGATTGAAGTATGATGATAGATGCATCTCTGTCCATACTTGTCTCCTTGGATATAGAGAATATTATTAAAACAAATGATTGCTAAGAAAATACTGTTAAAAGAATGAGAATGCGTTTGAAGTAGGTCACTAACAATCATTTAAGACCATATGCATGTTATAACTGGTTCCTGTTGTATAATGAGCGATCATAATATATTTGCTCAGGAGTTGCTGCATTCTGATATGTTCTGTATGAACTTTGTATCTTGTCATTACATCCATGGATCCACTGTTATGCAACTTTAGTCAAATGTAATGATGTCTTAGTTTTTCATATCTGATTTTTATCATAATCTTCATATCGGATATGTTCTTGTGCACCAAATTACTCAATCTGCTTATCTGTGAAATGTGATTCTTGTTTGTTGTGTCTCATACAGCTTGGCGAGACCATCATTCCTATGAAAGAAGATTTTATAATGGTACATTTGCAGCATTGCTGCATTCACTGTTGTCTCCTGATGGTATCCGGGAAACGTTGGGTTTGCGACCAGTGCAAAAGTTTTCAACTTTGTGATAAGTAAGTACCAAATTGCGTATATCCTTTTTCATCTAACTATATTCATATATGTGATAGATGACAAATATAGGAACCTTTTTCCATTAAATAGAAGTTGTAAGAATCAATCTATATAATTTCTTTTGAGGGCACTTACACTTGTTGTGTAGAGTGTTGAACAGATTTTATGTGATTCATGCTGAAAAAATCTTATTTCTGGTTTCTGTTTAGTTGGTCTGAGAAGATTGATGAAAAGAACTTGCCATATTAAGCCTTTGGTTGAAAGGATCTGATTGTTTCAGAGTAGCTGCTAAGTTTGTGAAATATTGTGATGTCACATAATAGGCATATTATTAAATGATACTTTTTATATATCATAATTCTAATACTGGTCCCTTATACCTTTATGTGCTCCTTTTCGTATCATTAGTCGAGCAAAAATTCATTTAGTTGAATATATAAACTCAATGGAAAGAAAGAGCAACAATTTCAATTTGACTTGAAAAATCATCCATATTGTATTAGTAAGTTTCAAGAAGCTAATTTCTAAGGTGAATCTGTCAATTGCTGTGTCTTGTGAACTTCAGAATCTGAGTGTAATATTTTCAGATGTTTAGTTGGTAAAAGGGTAAAAAGGGGTATAATGAAGTGATAATTTTCACTATATCAATGTATTAGTTCTCTTTTTCAGCAAAACATTTGGCATATCTAATGTTGTTGTCTCATCATTTTGCCTTATTCATTGATGCCAGTTAGGATGATTATGTTAATCGCATTGATGGAATAAAATTAGATGCATCTTCTGTGCTCTTTTATTATATGTGTCAGACCTTCTCCATCACTTTACTGCAGTGTTGTCAGGACCGGACCGGATCGGCCGGTCCGACCGTCGACCGGCTGCTAACACGGATCATGTTGAAGATTAAAATCGGGTTAAACCAGTCAAACCCGGTCAAAAACTGGATAAAATCGGATTAAACCGCGAACTGAACCGAATTCGGCATGAGGGAGATGCAAGATTGAGAGAGAAATAAACGAGAGAGATGCGTGAGAGAGAGAGCATGAGCGGACGTTGGGAAGGAGAGAGAGACTTATGTGAGATAGAGAGAGACAAAAGATGTTGGAAATGGAAGAGAGAAAGATGTTGGGAATGAGAGAGAGAGAGTTGGGAAGAAAGAAAGATGTGTGTGAGAGAGACCAGAGAAATTGGGGGAATGAGATCATGTTGGAAATGTGAGAGATTTTTTTAATAATGGTCACATATTAAGGAATATTTTATAGAAAATTATTCTGATTATAATATTTTATTTTATGTCGTATGATCCATGTAGCCGACCCCACCTAGTGGGATAAGGTTTTGTTGTTGTTGTTGTATAATATTTTATTTTATAATTTAAACTTGTTAGATTTAATTTTATTATATCTTTTACTCTATTATGTCTAGATTTTTTGGTATATATTTGTTACATAAATAATTTAATGTATTATACTAAATTATAAGATTTTATTATTAACCGGTCCGACCGACCGGTCTGAAACATAGACTTTTTCGGTTCCGATTCTTGCTTAGTTTACTATTGCATGTGGCATACTAAGTAATATTTTAATTGTTTTTTAACCAATAATCTACACTTTTTTTAATCAATAATCGTGTGTTATGTGCTCGTTCTCAAATTGGCACTTTTTTCTCGTAGGTGTTATGAGGCAGAGAAAAGAATTGACGATAGGGACAGACATCCTACTACTGGTACGGAGAAGCATGTCTTCCATTCGGTGAGTTCTCATATGACTCCCTCAGCATTCTTCGTCTAATCTTTTTACATGTTATCTCTCTGTGCATGGGTCAGACTCCTATTTACTTGTGTGCATTTTGGACTGCTCGTTGTTAAATCACTAACTTTTTAAGGGATCCCACAGGTTGAAATTAATGATGTTGCGTCTGATACAAAGGATGAGGATGGGATACTAGAGAGTGAGTTCTTCGTCACCAGACAGGCATTCTTAAGCCTTTGTCAAGGAAACCATTATCAATTTGATACGCTACGCGGTGCTAAACATTCATCGATGATGGTCTTATATCACCTTCATAATCCAACTGCACCAGCATTTATCGCTACTTGCAATGTCTGTAATCGAGACATTAAAACTGGACAGGGCTGGCGTTGTGAAAACTGTATTGATTTTGATATATGCAATGCCTGTTATACAAAAGAAGGTGGTATTAATCATCCTCATAAGTTGACAAATCATCCATCTTTTGCTGATGGTGATGCTCAAAACAAAGAAGCTCGGGAAAAACGAGTTGCTCAGGTGATATATTTTACTTTTATGGATTAAGAGAATATTTGTTACCTTTACTAATAATATTTTAATATCATTATCCCCTTCAAAAATAATATTTTAACATTATCGTTGTATTATTCTGCGCACTTTTGTTTCCTTGGTGGATAAGATAAGTGACAACAACACTATGCTATGAGCACATCTGACATGCCTAGTTACTTCTCAGTTCTCACTGCTGATGATTTTTTTTTTTTCATTTGAAATGTGGAATCTGTAGAACGTTTGTGATACATAATTCGTTAAACTTTGTTCCATCAGAATGTGCAAGTCTAGGCGTAGGCCACAATAATCAAGTTAACTTTACTAATATAAAGCTAACTGTGTATTCTTTTCTTGAGGTACCACTGACGGAACACTTAATGTGAAGAATATGCCATAGGCCATTTTCTTTATGTAAACTCTTGCATTTGTTGATGTCAGTCCAAAATGATTTATCGTTTACTATTCGATTCATATTTTACTGTCTATGCTTCTGTATGGTGAATGGTTTATATTCTTTTTTGAGAAATAAAATGAACGGTTAATAATAGTATCTAAAACCCACAAAGTTGCCATGGTATTCTGCTTGTGCAAAAAGGATCAATTAATGACTTATACAACCACATGACAGAAAACTCGTCCAGTATGATCGCTAATTCCGACATCATAAACTAAAATAGCTTCTGTAGGTTTCACTATGTCCTAGTAATAGTGGGCCTGGTATCACTTTCTTTGCGCTTTCTCTCCAAAGATATTTTTCATGTACAAAGGCAAAAGTGAACCCTATTGAATGGTCATTATGGCCTTAATATGATACCTTTCCAGTAATAAGACGTAAGAATGGCATTGATAATTGTTTGCGGCATTTCTCATTCTCTAGTCAAAGTCCATAAACCACTGGTTTAATCTTCCAGTTTGCAGTACTTTCTGGTCCTCACCTAGTTTTTTTTTCTCTTCTGCAGCTGAGGAAAATGCTAGATCTTTTGGTGCATGCATCACAATGCTGTTTCCCACATTGTCAGTATCCTAACTGCCGCAAAGTTAAAGGCCTTTTCCGTCACAGTATCTACTGCAAAATACGTATTTCTCATGGTTGTGCTTTGTGCAAGAAGATGTGGTATCTCCTCCGAATTCATTCTCGGGCTTGTAAAGAGTCACAATGCAAAGTACCACGGTGCAGGTGCTTAGATTGTGCACCTTTGTCGCTCTTTAAATCTTCAGTCTTCTTAACTGCGTAGTTACTTGGTCCTCAATTTCAATGTTTATGTTTTCCTAGGGATCTGAAGGAACATTTTAGAAGGCTGCAGCAACAATCTGAATCCAGGAGGAGAGCTGCGGTAATGGAGATGATGAGACAACGTGCGGCTGAAGTAGCTAGTAATGTGGGATGATAATCTGTACAGGATAAGTTTTCATCAGGTAAAGGATGTGAGGCTATTAATTTTGACTTAGCAAGATATACTGAACCTGCTCAACGGAAAGGCAAAGCTTTCTGGTGCTGAGATTCTCGACTTGATGTAACAACTTGACTGGACTTGCTAATCGGAAGTTATACCCATGGGAGATGGTTCTTGAATTTATCCTGCACTGTCTTTCATCCTTTTTGGTGTATGATAGGCTCTTATTCGTCAAATCATTCTTAGATTTCTTTTTTTCCGCCTCAGCAGAATGCTGATTTGTTTAGTTCATCCCATTTTGTATTCTTATATTGAAATTTCGGAAATAAGTAACATTCATCATATTTAAAACGTCTCATGCTTCAGCCTGGGCCACCTTCCGAAGCGTTCATGAGCTGAGTCAATGATTTACGACGTGGTATTTCGTCAGTCTTCGAATCTGCCTTGATCTGTGTCAATTCTGCTCCGGTACTAAAGATCAGCGGCTGAGCGGCCTCAATTTTCGTTCGAGGTTAAATATCGAGCATTCTGCTTTTCACGCGCGAGAATATTATTTTAGGGTGTGCTGGTCACTATGTGGTGGGTTGTCGGTCAAGATCTGAAGAAGAAAATGAGTTTAGTTTGGAGAGATCTCTTTCATTTTCTTGATTGTTGTTATCGCAAACGGGGAAAATTTTCTAGTCAAAGGGAATATTTTATTTTTGTCAGAAAAGAAAATCATTTTGGTTTTCAAACTGTTGAAACGTCAGTCAAACGAAATCCATTTCATTTTATATAAAAAAATTATCACTCCCAAACGAAATGCACCGACGGTGTATCCTTCAGCGTTTGACACCGAGGGTAATGATGCATTGATCGAGATGGTCATAAAAAAAATTTCCCTTTAATAGTATAAATCCAAATATACATTCTCCTAAGCTTCAAACTTCTATAGGAAATTCTTTTTCGTTATTAGCCGAGGAGCAGATACAGAATCATATGTTGTTGAATGCCATTTAGGATAGCACGAGAAATGGACTATTCACAGCCGGGTGCTATTTTCATAAGCATCTTATGTTACGATCATCAATTCTTCTGAATGACTCTAAGTTTAGCACTTCTACACCTCCGATTCAGTTTCTCTTCCTCGTTTGAAGGTGTTATTGGTCTCTTTGTGAGAACCGTCCCATGCTTTCCACGTACCCTGTGCTTCGACCATGTTTCTCCTTCCATATCAATCCCGTCTTTGTTCGGTCCCTCAAGATTCTCATTTTTTCTATCTGTATCCTCCCCGATGATGTCAAGAAATGTCTGCTTCACGATTCTGTCCTCCAAACTATGGAAAGAAATGACTACAAGGCGGCCACCAGCAGAGAGACAATCAAAGGCAGCATATAGTGCATCTTGCAATGTCTGGAGTTCGTCATTAACTGCTATCCTCAGAGCTTGAAAAACCCGGGTTGCAGTCTTTATCCAACCTTGTCTGCCTGCAATTCACTGAAAAATGAGATTCTAGATTCAAGGCATCGGAGGCGATGAAATTTATCATCCACATACATCTGGGCTTTGCTAGGTGATTTTCTTTTTCAATTCCAATTGTTGGCGCACACACTGATGGTCTTTAGATAATCGGATTCTTTATGATGGGCATGAATTCTTCATGTTGGCCCAGGATAAATATATTTCATAAATGGTTTTAAACAGTGCAAGTGTTGTGCATTTCAGATTATACCTTCAACAGATTATATTATGAATAGGTACGTTGCTGTCTATTGGCCAAAACATGGCTTAAAAACAAGTACAGATTCTCTGTAGAAGGATATTTCTGTTTATGTGGCCGGTAAAATGCAGTTAGTTCAAGGCTGTTTACCTCCAGACCTGGGAGATGCTTTCCTAACAAGATCAAGCAGATCCTTAGTAGAATGCAGGCCTCCATTCACACGAGCTTTTACGATCTGTTTCTGAAGAAAATGCCAGTTGGTTTCTTCTCCATAATCACGGAAGATCTTTCCCACTTCAGACTCTGGCCAAGTATTCAAGATGTCCTCTGCTGTCAAACTTGCCTGTCATAATACAAATACCAAAATGTCTGCACTGTAGGATTAGTTTTCTTCTTTAATCAAGCTCCGGATTGTAAGATGTATTCAGGGAAGCAAAAGATCTACAAATTGATCTAAAAATTATTGAGCCGGATGAGGTGTTACACCAGGACGTCAAAATCTTATTGAAACATGCCAAACCATAAACCCATGTTTGTTACTCTTATCAATTGAAACTGGCTATGCTTAACAGCTAGTGTGAAGTAATATACTACTCTCTAAAAAAATTGCATTTTCATAGAAAGAAATTTTGCAGTTAATGCAAAACCTTGACTCTTCATGGCAGAGCAAACCTCCAATGACCTATAGCAAAAGAGTACTCAAAACCACACAGGATTTTCAAATGTATCTAAATAGTCTGATTTTGCCCATGTCTTTCTGTTATGTTAATGCACAACATTGAAAAATGAGAATGTCATTCTGGCACTAAGCATATCGTCAATCTGACACGCAGAATATTTTTCGAAAGACAATCTAGTACATCTTTAACTTCAGGGAGAGCAACACATACCTGAGGATTCATCCGCATATCTAGAGGCCCGTCACTTAGCACGCTGAATCCTCTTTCTGCACTGTCAACCTGCTCAACGGTCAAAGTCACATCTTTGAGGTAAATAAAACTTTTTAAGGTAATTGCTCAAACAGGTTATGAAGAATACAATTCCGACCTGCATGGAGGAGACACCAAGATCCATCAAGATTCCGTCAACTCCGATTTCTATTAGATTCTCGTCCACGCCGCTGAGAACGGATTTGATATATTTGAAGTTCCTCACATGCGTGTAAGCTGCCAAGCTGCTGCAACGATCGTCATCCGTGGCTAAAATTGCCTCTATCCGCATCTTAGCGCGGTCATGGGCTAGGGGATCCATGTCCAATCCAATGTAGAGCTCCAGCTCTCTGTGAGCCTCTATAATCTGCCGAAAATTAAGTCACACCAAATTCATCACATATAACAGTGGAGCGAGGAACGCGGAATGAAATTAGCACGCAGAATTGACGAAGAGAGACGTACAGCCGCGGAGTGGCCACCGGCGCCGAGGGTGCAGTCGACGAACGAGCGGAGTTGGAGTGAGCCGAAGACGTCGAGCACCTCGCCGAGCAACACGGGCACGTGGCCTTCATCTTTGTCGGCGTACCGCCGGTACAGGCTGCGGTCAAACGCCGCTGCCGAGCGCGTACGTCTCGTTAGGTGCTCATGGGACGGCGCGGCGGCCGCCACTGCTGCTGTCGTAGCTCTAGCCGAAGCATCCTTCTCCTTCTTCCTCCTGTTTCGGACAATGGTGGCGGCGGCGAGGCCTCTACATTGTTGCTGCCACTGCTGCGCTTGCACTCGGAATCCCCAGAAGATGGTGGGAATGAGAAGGGGATGGGAGTGGCAATGGGGTGCGCGGACCGTGAACAGCCGCCGAGCAGCCATTTCCTCGAACAGTTGGCGGGCTTTTAGTACGACATAGCACTATTATTCCTGCCGCCGGTTGAGGTCACTTGTCAAAAGGTCACGTTTCAATCAACTTTTAGTGGTTGCTCGCCTGATCTCCGTCTGGTTCATTATAATTGCAAATGGGCTTCTGGTGATTGGGCTACAGATGAGAAGATGGGCCCAGATCTACTTTTTTGGGCCAAATTTTTAATCCCATCGAAGTATAAATTTATCTATTAAATTTTATATCAACAATTTTATAATTTGTTATTAAAATCATTTATATAAAATAATTATATGACATCACGGTATTAAAAAATTATTCACGAAAAGTATTATTCTTTCCAGAAAAAAAGTAAAGGGAGCAATATGCACTAAACAGAGGTGATGGTAACAGCACCTCGGTGATTGGACCTTCAGCATCGCCCAAGAGTAACAGGCTTGGGCTCGAATCATTTGTCAGGCTTTGGCAAAGAAAGGTCCAATGATCCATCTCCATTACAAACATAAATAAATTTGTGATTGTGTTTTTATTTCAATATGTCCAATTAGTTCTTTTCCCTCAGTTACATTTGTCTAGATGATATATTTCATAAAGGGGAGATATTTATTCTAAATTCTGAGTGAAATGTTCACCTCATATATTCTTTAAATTTCTTCAGGAGAATGTAAATAAAGGCAAAATATAAATAAAAGGAACAGAATGTTGACTTTCAAGAAATTCATTTGTAATGAGAAGTAAAACCTTAGCATTCATGCTTTCCAACTGAACTATTTGGATTAATTCAAACTTTTTGATAGTATGTAGGGAAACATTGTGTAAACTGTCAAATATAAAAATTTAATTCATATGCAGCATATTGTACTGACATATTATTAAATTAATGGCAAATAGAGTCTTGCTATGACCACTCACACCTACATTAGCAATCCCTGTGCTCCTCTAATGAGTTTGGCAGTCTTCTCCTTTTCTAGGGGTTTCAAAATGAGCCCACACGCAACTTCTCTTTCTTTTTGAACCATGCAATGCATGATCTCCACCGCAACACCCAGTAAAGAGTATGATAACCATGCATGCATCTCTGGTCTCCACTTCTGATTTGTTTCTTTTTTTTTACCATCTTTGAGATATGTGCAGCATTATAAACTAAAACAACAGCAAGTCTGCAAGTGATGCGTTCTAAATTCAGTTCGTCGGCAGTATATTTGGGTGTCGCCAGTCAATGATCTGCAGAACTTAAGATATAAACCGAGTGATTCATCTCCTCTTCCCTTTTCCTGTGGTCGGTCTGGCAACTTATCACATTTGTCATTTGTCAATTCATCTGATCACACAATTTTTTAATTACTGTAGAAGCGAGTTAAGTTTAAGTATGATCTCCTTACCTGTGCATTCATGTCCTACATATTTACAATTAATGTTTCTGAAGGTGCAGCAGTCCAGTCATAATAAAATGAACAAGAAAATAACGTTCAAAGTACAACAAAAAAAAAAAGACAAAATATCTCCAATTAATGGTACCACAGAAAATGAAAAGAAAACATTTTCTTCATAGCAAGGCTTAATTTATCCAGAATGAGAATGGTGGATTAAGAAGTCATTTGAAGCTCATGTTCTAATCCACGTTACACGGCAGCACAAATGGCTCAGACCGTGGACTGATCGCAGTTTTTAACCGACCATGGAGAGATAAAATTTTAGTAGTCACTTCATACAAATGCATGCAAAGTAAACGGGGTTAAAGTAAATTAAACTTTTGTGAAGGCTGCAGAGGGGATGCCAAGTTAAAATAGAGAGGCCGCAGCAAAATCCACTAATCAAACGTGTTATTATCACGTGATGAAGGCCAATATATAAAAGATTTGGCCACTGGCTTCTCTGGTACGTTACAGTCAAAGATGTTTCACATGACCTCCTGCACCGAAATCTAACGCACAAATCTAGCAGAAGGTCGACAAAAAATTCCAACACAAATCCAATGCATTGGATCCTGCAGAGGGCAACTTTAGTCACTATCAACAGTACATATGAATCCATCTCCAACCTCCCTTGTGCTTGTTTGTTCTTTGCGAGTGGAGTACTAGCGATATACACATGATTGAGTAATTAGATATGAAGAAGAACTTGAGGTTTTTGAGCAGTCGTGCTGTGCTTGGATGGCTGGCTCTGATCGTGGCGGCTTTCCTGCTATGCTGTTCGTGTTCCTTGCACCAGTTTTGGATGAGTGACGTCGTCGGTGTTCATGGAGCAAGAAAGCTGCTGCCGTCGCACACAGACGCCGTATCTTTCACGTCTCTGAGCCACAAGTTGCACAAGCAGCAGCTGTTGAGGGGCCATACAGCGACACCACGCCCGCTGCCACCAAAGCAAGTAGATGTGAGCCTCAGACGGATACCACGGTCAGGCTCCAACCCCTTACAAAATAGGTAAACCTCTCTCTCTCTCTCTCTCTCTCTCTCTCTCTCTCTCTCTCTCTCTCTCTCTCTCTCTCTCTCTCTCTCTCTCTCTCCAGTATCTTGAACTAACATATGTACTTTGTTTGCATGTTACCAGAGCAGGGCCTCGGTCTAAAGCGGCGATGAAGAAACCTTGATGGCATACAGATAGCCAGCTAACTTGAATCCCCTCAGATATGAAAGAGTAGATGTTTAAGGTGCAGCAGTTGCAGAAAATGGAGGCTTTTCCAGCAGAATATATACATAGCTTATAATTGTACGATCTTTTTTGTTTTCAATTTTCCCCTACGTAGCTTGATAACACTAATTATAGTTAGAATGAATAAGAGGCACTAAGTCCCTTTTAGCTTCCTTTAGTGTTAACATTATTCTTCCACCGGCTACCACTGTTCCATTTTTTCCTGTTTATGCAGAGTAAAATTTGTATCGAATAATCATATCAACCTCCATTTTTTTTTCTTTTTGGACAAATGCAGTATAATTATCCCAAAAAATGACAGAAAGAGTGGTGTCCATCATCAAGGAATTTTAATTATTGCTCTTGTACACATCCATCCGATATACAAGTGTATAAGTGTACGCACTATATATAAATAATATATTGCAAGATAATTTGGCCCATGAAATGGACAACATTAAATATGATTTCAATTTGTGAATCATGCGTGTCACGTAATTGACTAGATGTCACTGTTATTAAAACCAATTGCGGAAAAAATATCTTTACACTACATATATATTCATTACACCATCTTGGTATGGAAAAGGGCATAGCGGTTCACACCAAATGCCCACAAGTTCAATCTCCACAAGAATAATGTACGTATAAATATTGATTGCCAACAATGAGGGAAAAAAATTCTTTTTGCGTTAGTCCTGAATTCCGTTTTTCACGCTAATTTAGATAAAATTATGAAGGTAATTAAATATATTTTAAAATAATTGTTTCTGAATTAATCTTATGTTATTTGACTTAATTACCGAATATCAACGTCATATTTATTGAACATATATACGAGTGGAAGGAACGTAGATGAGGTTGATCCGATATATACTCAATGCAAAGGTACATGTTTTGACCTTCGTAGCAAGTTGCATGCATCATTTCCTTCAAATGGATGAAGGGTATTAATTAAATCCAAATAATGATAATATTAAATTATCGTCCAGCTAAACAATAATGAACAAGTTACTCGAGTTGATTTTTATATTTTGATTTGTCCCACGGTCCAATTAACTCCATCATGCAATAAAACATTATCTTAATTGATTTTCCATAAGATTTTCATCATCATCATCATATGGGTTCCCACACGCACAAAAAAAATTTCCATGTATAATTTTTCACATTTTTGTGGCAAATGGAAGAAAAGAAAAGTAAAGTATGTAATGCAATTTGTTAATAATATTTTGAATACTACTCTAAATAAAAAATCATCTGATCTTTAAGACAGGATGAAAGTAAAAAATGTCATCACACTACGAAATTAATTTATTTTTTTATTATAAAATATGTGTCCTATTTTTAAAAATCAATAGAAAGTCCTACTCGATCGATCGATAAAAAATACTTGTATAAACTCTCTAAAAATTCAAATAAAAGTAATTTAATTTATAATTCTTTTTTTATTTTCCATCTAGTAAAATTATCAAATCCTAACACCATTACATATTAAGAGCCCTCTTTAAAAAAAAGAAAAAAAAAAGAGCCCTCTTTTTTCTTCCCTGTACCTCACGAAATGAATAAGCATTTAAAACAGGACAGTGATCAAACCAACATTAAATTTAGAATTTCGATGCATTGTCGTCGATCCGGTCAAATATCGCCCCTACGACACCAAAACTCAGGCAGTCGACACGACACCGTGGAATGCATGACACGTCGGAAAACACACAGCGTTCGCGAAACATGCACAATATACGCAGGTAAAATAAGAAGTAGTAGTAGAAAAGAACAGTCCATGCACAGACGCACGCAGGCACACTCCAGTTGTTTGGGGATGCGGTCCCTATAGCTGCTGTACATGTTGTGTGCCCATACTTCTCACTCTTGCAGTCCATACGCATCATTTAATTCCGTTCGATCACCTCAACCACCGCCATTACGCGCATGACGAAAGCCGGCCACTCCAAGGTCCCCGGCCTTTTAATCGATCCCCTCCTCTTCCTCATCGATCTTATCGCCCGTCCGATCCCGCCCTCTTTCTCTTCTGCTGTTCGTAATCGATCCCCGTGCGTAGTGACGTTTGTGAGAAACCGGAGGGACGACGAAGAACGCCACCATGCGCGCCGGCGAGGAGGCCGACGACACGCAGAAGAAGGAGATGTCCGGGGACGTCGGAGGAGGAGGCGAGGCCGTGGTCGTGTTGGGAGAAGACGGAGCCGCCAAGAAAGGACGACGGCTGGGTGCAAGTGTCGATGAGCTGTACGACGATCGTGGCCCCGCGAGGACGGCGGAGATGCTGCTCCGGCTGGCGCCCATCGGCCTGTGCCTCGCCGCGCTCGTGATCATGCTCAAGAACTCCCAGGAGAACGACTACGGCAGCGTCTCCTACACGGACGTCACACCCTTCAGGCGAGTTCTCATATGTTTTTTTTGACACAACTAATTGAGAATTAATTTCCTGCGCATGCAATCATAGGCTGCGCTGTTGCATCTCCTCATGTATTCCAATTGCTTGACTGTTCGAGCAGGTACTTGGTGTATGCCAATGGCCTGTGTGCAGCCTACTCCCTCATCTCGGCCTTCTACACTGCCTTGCCGCGCCCCACAACCCTCTCTCGCTCATGGGCAGTCTTCTTCCTTGACCAGGTACAGTCTTCTTCTTCGTCTTCAATATATACATAACATGCTTCGTCTGAACCATTAAAGTTGATGGCTGTGCAACTTCGTTCGCTGCATCAGGTGCTGACGTATGTGATCCTGGCAGCCGGAGCGGTGTCCGCGGAGGTGATGTACCTGGCCTACAACGGAGACGAGGAGGTGACATGGAGCAGGGAGTGCGGTGTCTTCGGCAGCTTCTGCCACCGGACGACGGCGTCCGTCGGCATCACCTTCGGCGCGGTGGTCTGCTACGCGCTGCTCTCGCTCATCTCCTCCTACCGTCTCTTCAGCAATTACGAGGCCCCCATCCCCGCACTGCGTAACTAATTAAGGGACCGGAGGTGGCGGCCTTCCCTCTTTGCGACTTGAGAGCACACCATGAGGATGTGCTTAAAGTAAATGTAATTAATTTGTGTTAAATTAAGGTGTCCGAGATTAATTACTACACATTTAGCAGTACAAGACCACACAGGAAAATAAAACTGAGGTGAATCGATCATGCAGCAATGCTAATAAAGTTGATAATTAAGCGCTTGTGCATAGTTTGCTCTGGGCCTTTCCCTGGAATTAAACTTGATATATGTTTTTTTTTCTAGTTCAATTCATGCATCATTGATATATAAACTTTCATCTATTAGTTCGTAAGCATTAAGTAGGACACTGATTAATTAGAATGTTTAGTTTGTGGATGGATCCTTTGTTCAAGTTCGTCTCAAATTATCGTGTACAGAACTTTTCTTGCACCACTGATTAGATCAATTAAAAAATGACGGAAAATTCTACCAATATTTATCTTATGTACAGAACTTTTCTTTTCATGGCGAGGTGGACCATGGACAGGGTCGGATCGGACCGGCCCATTGGTATGATTGGTTCAATTATGAAGCAAAGGTTTGTTTGGTCGGGTTTAAGGTGCAAGCCTATCATTCAAGAAAATTGAACTGAACCGAGTCGGACGTGGGAAAATTTGGATTGCGTCAGAAAATGGGTTGAATCCGTTGAAAAAGAAAAGAAAAGTAAGAAAAGCATAATGATAAAATGTTGATGGAAGAGTTGAAAGTGGAGAAAAACAAGAAATAAAATATACGATTGAGAGGTAAAGGTAAGGAGCAAAGTTGAAGATTATAAGAGGTGAATTAGAAAAAGAAATAAGTATAGGAAAAATGTTTTGAATTGATATAAGATAGTTAATTTGAAATTTGATGTGATAAGATTATGGGAGGCGAATTAATTAGAAAAGGAAATTAGTTTGAATTGGTGGAGGAAATATAAGAAAAATGCATGAAAAATTAAATATATATATATATTATTTTACAATAAATTCACATTACATAATATTTTTAAAAAATAATAAAATATTTCATTAATATTTAAAGTATTTAAAATTTATAATTAGTGTATTATTATTCAATTAATGTTTTATTTTTATACTTTCATTTATAGTATATTTTCAAAGTCAATAAAAATAATATAATTTTAGTAAAATTTGAATTATATCCTTATACATATCATCCATGCTGAATTCAGAAAAGAAAAAAAGTGTTTAAACTTTAAACCAATGGAATGCGCCTTCTTCCGATTTAGTCATGGGCTCATTGGGCTTAGTTAATTAGTCTCGAGAATGTGTGGTCCTCGTTACCGGGCAGCTCATCTTGTGAGGCCCAATCGCATGTTGTTTCATATCTTTTTTTTTCCCTCAAATTTCTCACTTCTCAGGATCGAAGCCATACAGAGCCCTACAAGTTTGAATTAATTAGGTTACTCAAGATCATAAAATTGTCTGGATCTTTCATATTTCTCTATTTTACTCAAGATCATAAAATTGTCTGGAATCTTTCATATTTCTCTATTTTACTCAAGATCATAAAATTGCCTTTTTGGACTAAAAACCGCTAACTGAAGGTGTAAAACACAACCCAGATCAATGGCTGGGTTAGGTTGAACCGGTCGGATTGGGTCGAATAGAAAAGTCGGATCGGATGAATTCGATCGATTGGATTGGATGGAATAATATAAGTTAACAAAAAAAATATGTTAAATAAATTTCTCTCTTATTCTTAATATCTTTGCAAGATGCATAATAAATAAATTAAAACATAAAAAGTAAAATAGAATGATATAATAAGTTAAAAAATATAATAAAGTAACTATCAATTAAATAATTATTATCTAAAAGATGATAAAATTTTCATAATTATAAGTTAAAGAAATATTAGTGATATATTTATGAAAAATGAACAAAAATTAGTGCATGAATTTAAACAAATATACATACAAGTAATGTGTCCTATTTTTTAAAAACTTTTTTCATAATTATTATATATTGATCTGGGTCATCTAAACTCGTCGAGTCGATCCGAATTTTGACCAAATCAACTTCAAAGATGAATTTCAAATGACCCACGAGTTATTTTAATGGTCGGACACCGATCCAACCGGAC
The DNA here is from genome assembly GCA_030549335.1 of Pontederia crassipes. Classification (NCBI taxonomy): domain Eukaryota; kingdom Viridiplantae; phylum Streptophyta; class Magnoliopsida; order Commelinales; family Pontederiaceae; genus Pontederia; species Pontederia crassipes. The sequence continues at coordinate 1,392,095 of CM060185.1, read as the reverse complement.
AAGCCAGACCTAATTTTACAGCATGGCAGAAGGCAGAAAGAGAAAGGAAACAACAAATGCTAAGTGGAGAGTACGAGAGCAGGGAGAAGTGGTGGGATGATGTGTGGTTCATGCTGCTTTTTATTTAATCTTTCTCTCTGTCTAGCTTTTATAGAGCAAAAGTAATAAGGGTAGATAAAGATCATATAGTGTCCTTAATACTTGCTCATGCTAGCAGTTCATTGCAAAATAATTATTCAACTCACTCGACTTTTATTTTCGAGATTTAGATCTTTATCTTTTGAAAAAAAATGTTTAAGTCAGGTCATATGTTGATTTTCTAGGCTCACTGATAATTAGTAAACTAAATTATAATCGAATGTGTGTTTATTATTTCAAAAACTATATTAATATTAATGTACTAGAAATATTATATACATGTAGTCCATTTTTATAAGAAAGTATTAATAATTAGGGTTTTAAACTCGTCACAGCATAAAATTTTCTTCTTCCCCGCCGCCATTTCTGGAATTCCACCTCTTCTCTTCCATCTTCGGCGACGCACAGCGGCTGTAATGGGTACGAACGCGCCCTGATATATTTCTTTCCTTGTTTTTTTTTCCCTGTCTCTCTTTTTCGTTGTCACAACTTTAACTCTTTGTGGCCTTTCTTTGGGGAAGACGAAGGCGGAGCTCCAGGCGCAGCTGAATGACCTCAAGGCGGAGCTCTCCGGCCTCCGCATCGCGAAGGTTACAGGTGGCGTCCCCAACAAACTCTCCAAGATGTAAGGCCATGCGGCATTCCCTGTTTTTTCTTCCTATTCGTTGTTAATTCCTTTTTTTTAGCGGTGAAAAGATTCGTCTTTTAATCGGTTGAACTGGTAAATCATAGCAAGGTCGTGAGGCTGTCAATTGCTCGGGTGCTGACAGTGATCTCGTAGAAGCAGAAAGCGGCGCTTCGCGAGGTCTACAAGAAAAAGTACATTCCCCTTGATCTCCGTCCCAAGAAGACCGTCTCCATCCGCCGCCGCCTAACCAAACACCAGGTCTTCTCTCTCTCTTTCTCTCACGCGCACACACACACCCTAACACTTGCACACATTATGAGCGTTCATGGAAAAAAAGAAAAATCTTGGAATCGATTCCAATAAGAGGGAATACTTGTTGGAAACTTCCATTTGGACCTGTTACAGAAAAAAAAATACTAATATTTGAATGGATAACCAACCCTTTTCTAGCATCAATTCTAGGAATAACGATTGCAACCTGTATGCATATGGCCTCTGGTGCAGTCACTTTGCAACTTGAATTAAGTACTCATAAATACAATGATGGAATTAGATTGTAATAATGTTACTTGTTAAATGTCATTTCCGATACTTCTTTGTAATGTTCCTTGGATAATTTGATTAATGAAAGATATGTAGTACGATTCTATTCATGTCATTTATTTTATTTGAGTTCTTTTCCTTGGTAATGTTCCTTGGATCTTTTCTATATACGGTAATACTTTACTTTATTTCAATTTGATGGTCTTGATTTTAAAATTAGAATACATCTACTGAACCACATGTCATTTGCAAAATCATTTGTATCTTTTATGAATGTAGCATTTTGTTTTCTTCGAAAAAACTATGAACACAAGGAAATGTTGTAGATTAGCAGCTTCGTAGAATAACCCAGAAACCAAAAGAAAAGAAGAGCAGCCGAAAGAAACCAAAAGAAGAGGGCATTGATGTTGGGCTAAGCTACGACGAGCTCTAACTGATGCATGATTGTTGTTGTCTTGCACAGGGGTGTAAGTTCTATTGACTCATTAAAAACACTTGTTCTCTTGGTTGTGTAATCATGGAGGGAAACCAACGAGATGAAACTCTAGAGAAGAACGGCTCGGAAGATGAAGAGCTTAGGGCCCTTTTGATCCCTGATGTGAATGATTTGCCTCCGGTTCCTCCATCTTCTGTTGAATCAAACTTTGCTCGGTACATAGTCGCAGGTAATTCCTTAACACAACCCATACTGAATATATATGTTAATGGCAGAGGAAACGTAGAAGAAAGTTTCTTTTGTTCGAAGTTTTCTCTTATTTATGCTAATTTTTGGTGGACTTCTTGAAACTTATTACATGTAGATTTCATGAAGCCAGGGCATGATCAGTATGTGTATCGCCACGCGAATGGGTAGCAAATTGTAAAACCAAGTTCTAAATTTTATTCTGGCTGAAATTTGTTGTTGATTACATTCTCTAATTTCGTCTTTTGTTGTAATAATTGAATGTTTTTTGTGCATGTACAAGATTGTGTGTTATTGGATTGGCTTCAACTCATGTTGCTCTGAAAGAGGAAGGTGGAATAGCAGCAGTGGATTTTAACGTGGGAAAATATGATCGGAGTGGGATGAAGGTCACTGGAAAGCGCAAAAGAGTAAGCAAAAAAAAATGATGCTCAGTGATCTTTCTTTCAGATAGTGGTAATTGTGTTATTTGTTGATTGCATAATGGGGAAATAAATTGCTGTTTCAGAATGCTCAACACTTTGAAGCGAATAGTGCATTGTGTAAAGTTTGTGCCAATGGAAACTCTTATGTTGTAAGGTTGGCATAATTGTGTTCTATCCTGCCTTTTAGGTTTTTGTAGTTTTGATCTTATATGCTTGTGGTGATCCGTATCTGCAGGTGCTGTGTCAAGGGTTCCCTCTTGGAAGTGAATGAAAGATTGATTACGCAGCCTGGGTTGCTTAACACATCAGTGAGTTTCTCTCTGTTTTCATGAAGCTTTCTTTCTTAGAACCTTTATGATTTCATAAAATTTACCTGTGAGTGAATGAAAGATTGATTACACAGCATGGGTTGCTTAACACATCATTGAGTTTCTCATTCAGCTTGGATTGATTAAAAACACTTGTTCTCTTGGTTGTTGTCTTTCATGACATTTTCTTTTTTAAAACCTTTATGATTTCATTCAGAACTCCGCCTATATTTTATAGTCGGTCCCAAGCCCGGATAAAGGAGGAGGGTTGTGTTAGGCCCCGACAGCCAGCATAAAATTATGTCGAATCTTATGAACATGGATCAACGAATTGGCGTCGTATGATCCATGTAGCCGACCCCACCTAGTGGGATAAGGCTTTGTTGTTGTTGTTGTTGTTATGATTTCATTCAGCTATTTACCTGTGAGTGAAATACTCCAATCAAATGAAACTTGTACTTAGGCTGAGAAGGAAGCATAAAAGATATGCTAAGACAGGAAATTGACAAGCCTCCCAAATGCATAACGTTGAGATAAAAAAACATAACTATAAGCAATTTCTCAAAAAAAAAAAGTAAATGCTGCAACATGTTTGCACTTGGGACTTAGTTGGGTAATTAATGGTGCAGATGTGGCTTATCAGAACACCAGACATGCAACCACCCTAATTTCCACTTTCCCATGTGAACATTTGAAGTAGTTATCCTGGATCATGATAGAAGATCAATGTGTTTTTATTCTGGTGTAGGTCTTTATGGAAGGATTCCTATCAATGAGTTTCCACAGAACATGATGTAGGGATTGACGCATAAACTGATTAGCATCCCTGTTCATTTTGTATTTGAAGTAGTTATCCTGGATGCATAGTAGGAGGATTCCCACAATGAGTTTTTAGAAACCTTGATGCTGTCAGTCTCGAGATTAAATTGATTCACATATTGCTCATCTTGTTTTCTTGCTGTAATTGCATTGTTGCAAAGGCTTGCTAGAACATAAACTATCTAGTACATTCATATCAATCTTAACTCATTTTGGTTTTACTCCAGTTAGACTATAATGCTTTGCAATCTTCAAACTTATCTTGACATGTTTTAGTCTAGATTTTATGTATGCTTTGATGTGATTTGCATTATGTGTTGGTCATGGTATCAGAATGGATGCCCTTTGAATTTGAGTCATAATGGCTTTAATTTTACAAGGGAGGAAAATGATGACTAGTATGCTGTATCAGACATCCATTGTTTTTGTCATTTATTGTCTACCTTTTCTTTTATTTATAAAGCATTTATTTGTCCTCTGATATTTTCTCAGTTATATTTTATCTATTAAAAAAAGGTTGTACATCATAATTTAAAGAACATTGAACAAATAAACTAGGCGTGTACATATCTTTTGAAGAGAATGTAAGGAGCAACAAACCTATTGGTACAACAATGCTGGAAACTTAGTTGTTGGTTCTCGAAAAAAAATAGATATTGGTTTCATATTTTTAATCATAATGATCTTTTCCTATTTCTCAAAAAAAGATTGTATTGTTATATCCATCTACCAACAAAATGCCACCATAGTTGTAAAACAAAAAAATCTCACTTTTCTTTTTCTTTTATTCTAAAACATTGAACGTGTTTTTTTTGTTTGCGTATGTAGGCTGACAGAGAAGGATATGTTGCAATAATAATGCCAAAACCAGCTGATTGGCTTAAGATCAAGGACTCCTTATTGAGCTTTGAAGACTACAAGAACTTGAGAGGGCTTTAGTTATACAAACTTTCCCTTGGGTCTTTCTCCGCTTTTCAGCTTTTTTTTCTGTGTTCAGTATTCTCTATTACTTTTAAGCTAAAAAGATAAAGATAAGCTGTGGTCTAATTTAATGTGAGATTTCCCGTATCCTGATACGACTTTTTTAGTTCCTATCTCCATCTTTTTGTTTTTGGAACTTTCATTTGCCGCACTCATTATTGCCATAGTTATATTTAACAATTATTTCCTCAAACTGGTGAGGGCATGTTTTTTCTTATTTTTTAATATATTATTTTATCATACGCCAGAGCATATTTTTTTATTTTTTATAATATATTATTTTATATTTAAAAATATGATATGATAGGAGAGAAGGGTAGTTTAGTTATTTTATAAATTGGAAAGATGAAAATAATGAGAAAGTTTGAGGAAATAATGAGACTGATGAAAGAAAAGTGTTGGCGGAAAATAGGAGAGTTCATTTTTGTTTTTATCCAGCTATAAGTCACTAAACAAGTTCACACTTCATAACTTCGTTTTACAGACGCCATGTTTGTATCAAGATATGATTTAACACCATATTGAATTATTGTGCCTGCCCCAGAGAATTATTTGCTCTAATTTTGAGAATTTATCGCTACTTGTAATGAGATCAGATTTTTATGACAGGCAAACTTTTGTGTTGTCGAGGAATGGAGTCAAATGTTGCGTGAAATTGTCGATGTATTTTTGACAGGATAATTATGTTGTTGAGGTTGGTTTTAGCTCCCTTTTACTATTTGAGTCGTGCGAAAGAAAAATTAAGGTAAAAAAAAGAGTGTTACAACCGCTACTCCCCCTGACTCGCCTTGTAGGATATGGATTAATTAAAGGATTATTTTTTTATGTCTCTCTTAAATTATCACGATTTTTTTATTTAATTTTAAAATATGAACTTATTTTTTTTATTTTTAAATTATCATGATTTTTTTATATATGATAAGTCTTTTGTTATCTTTATTTTTTTTCCATTTATGAAAACATTGAGTTACTTCTAAGATTAAATTTTTCATTGATGTGCTTTGCAAGAAGGCATAATTTAATTTTTTTTTCATAAATAAAAAAATAGAAAATTTAATAGAAGTAGATGAAAAGATTAAAGTGAAAAAATTTAAAGATATAAAAAATTAAGTCTATATTTTGAGATTAAATGCAGAAAGTTCTAATAATTTTGGAGAAGTTTTAAAAAAATAAGTGTTAACTAAAAGTAGCTGATAGAAGAAATAATGTCATCGTGTATATGATATATGCTTTATTCCTAATACTTGCAACTTTAATAGTTATAAATTAAAAGACGAAATGATTAATCAATGTCAATTGTGTGGAAGACTGAATGCTCACCTCTGTTGTTGGCCTGCTCACAAGATTTTCTTAGGCTGCGTTATGAGATTGTTTTTGGAGAGGTGCTTTGGGAACATAGGACTCATTCGATGTTTGGTAAAATATTTAGACATTATTTTTTCAGAAAAATGATTCTTTTTTGTGAAAGATTGTTGTGTCAGGAGCCTTTTGCTTGATCCGATATGATGCGAGTTTTGTTTGCAATTTGCACAATTGTAAACTTTATCCAAAAAAGAGAGAGAGAGAGTTGAAAGTGAAATCCTAATAACGTTAGCGGCAGTTGAGAAGTGCCACCTCTTGGTCGAATGTTATGTTTTTTTTTTTCATGACTCCTAATTAATTAGATGTTAATAATATTGAATTGTCGACGTTTTCAAGTGCGTCGTGGTGGGATGAGCTTTAAAAACCGGTGGGTCTCGATAAAAAAAATTACTATGATTTTAAATTAATTAGATGCTAATATATATTATATTAAAGAGAGAGTACTTTGAAGAAGGGAATGACACTTTGACATCAAATGTGAGTTGACAAGTATTCTTAGAAATAGTAATTATAACTTTAAAGTATTAGTTATAGTTGTAAAAATATGATAATTATAGAATAGCTATATAATTTTATTATTTGTAGTATTTAATCATAATTAATATAGACAACTATTATTTTAACAATATTCTTAATTTTAGTAATCATAATTTTAATAAGAATCTTAAGTCAAGCTTAAATAAGAACAAACTAATATAGACAATTAATTTTTTAAATTCAATACAAAGTTTAGAATAATGAATCGTTAAATAAGCTAACTACATATCAAAATTTATTAAAAAAAATTGAATTTAAGATTCTAATAGAAAATTATAATACGTTTCATTCACAAGATTATCGTGTAGAAAATTGTTTCATGCGACGTGATTGATTTTTTTTATTACTTAAATTAAATAACACATAACATATTTTTACTTTAAAATTGATTATAATTTTTATGTTAATTATACTATATTTCATAGATAAAATTATTTATAAAAAAAATAAATGTGTAGATGTGTTTATGTGTTGAACTTTATTTTTTACTTTGAAATAAGACTAAAACCATTTTATTTTAGTGATAAAAAACCTAATAATTCATCATGAATAATAGTTAGACTCTTTCCCTACATCAATATCCAAATGTTTTATTGGACATTTTTTTCATTACATGCCAAGTTGCATATATTTTATTACAAAAAATATCATTTCATGCATGAGTTGAAAATTCAAGCAACACAAATAATTTTAAAAGATATAATTTTTGTATAATGTAGAACTGTCTATGACATTTTAAATGTAAAACAATAGATAAATGTTTGATAAAAAAATAGGAATAATTTAACATTTGCATGAATCTATTATCAAGTATTTAAAATTTATCATGTTTTCAAATAATTAGAGTAGTGATTGAAACAATATAATATATGATTATATTTATCATGAAATTCATATAGATATCAAATGGACTATAGATTAATATCCCAAACTTAAATTATAATATTAGTTTCTAAAAAGAGAGTAAAATAAATGGGACACACATGAATAAGATAGACTAATAAATTATTACTATATCTTATACTGATTATATTTAAATAATTTTAAAATATCAAACTAATATTTACTTATTTTATTAACATACAATTCGTCAAATTCTGTATCATCCGCGCATCACGCCGGCCATCACACTAGTAATATTGAATACCACGAATCTCGGGTGGGTATTAAAAAAACATTGGACATGGATCAAACACTTTATTTTGGGCCATGTTTGACGTGCAAGTGGTTTGTCTAATGAGCTTTAATCTTACAACTTCATGTCATGAATCTATCACAAAATATTTTTAAGCCTTAGTCTTACAAATTCGTGCCATCGATCTATCACAAAATATGCGCAGCAAAATATCCTCTACTTTGGGTCCTATTTGATGTGCAAGTGTTTTGTCGAGCATTATGTGTACTTGAACATGCAAACCTAGGCCAAATAGGATGATACAATTTTAATTATTTTTGTGATGGATGTAATCATGTTATAAGAAATTTCATATAAAATTTATAAAACTAACTCAGTAATTATATATAACCTCTGTAGCACCTTTGTTCTGCATTAACAATATAAAAGATTTGGATTTGTCCTCATGATCAATTACTCCATCGCGTGTTATACTCATCACGTGCTCCACTCACACCTAAACCTTCCTCTCCTTTCTCTCATCTTTCTTTCACGGGCTATGATAGGGTCGTAACGACAGTAATAGTAGGAGCTTTATAAGTTCGCAACGACTCGTTAAATGTCTAGTTTTGTGCAAAATATTTTTCTGTGTGACCAGAATGATATGGACCGTTAAAATTTAACTTTACTCCGATTTGAACAAGGGTCGTGATATTAGTGTTATAGACCGTGAATATTCACATTTAGACCGTTACGAAGTTGGATTTAGAGATTTGTTCAATATTTGGAGGATTTTAATTGTATATCGACTCCAAACTTTATCATAAGTCTCAAGGATCATTAGCAAATATTTTTTAACAGATTTAAAGAAGTTTTGGATGATTTTAAAGTCTAATCAAAGCTTATTCTGAATTATTATTATTTTAACATAAAAAACTCTCAATCAATATGAAACTCTATCAAAATCCTTGAAACACCTAAAAGCTATAAATAAAGGCTCTAGGAGATAGAAAACATGATGATTGAGACCTGAAAGAAGTGTTTGAGGCCTAAGAAAGATGCTTGAGACTTAGGAGCCATGCATTTTGCTAAGTACGAATTTCAAGCTTGAAGTGAATTTTTCGGAGAAGACTGCGGAACAACTCATCATTTGTGTTTCACAATAATCCAAAGATCATCGAAAATAAAAATTTACTCTTCTAATAATTGTTTGGATGCATTTTACACATACTTTTATGCCTAACTAATTCTGTAATAGAGATTTTTAATCTTTACAAGAAAACTTCGTGAACACGGTTGTTAGATTTGGATTTATAGTTATTTTGATTTCTTTTGATTATGATGGTTGTACTTAATATTTTTTACTGAGTTTATTATATTATGAGATAATATTACAAACAATGTGTGGAATGATTAGTTTTAGGATTGATAATTCTCAACAATTAATTTTTAACTTAAAGATGAAGCAATCATAACATGAAACTAGTAACTCATCATTTGTGCTAAATTTTGTGCGATCTATTAATTTTTACCCAACGTAAATGATTATTAGTTTAGGATATACAACTTAATACATCTTAATATTTCTCTTAACTGAATATTAATTCAACAGTTGTGATATTAAGTTTTGTGAGAATTAAGATAATTTGACTTACTTAGCGTAAAAATTATTAATTTAGGTAATCCTAATTCGTCTTAAGAATTAAATTCATTTATCATTATTATAATTCGATTATCATCATTGTTCATGTTAGTTAATTCTCAATCATTTATAATCCTAAAGTTCAACACCAATTTACTTTATTTTTGTTATTTAATTTTCAGCATATTAATTTTCTATTTTCATATCACAAAGCCCTTTTTCTCTTAATGAATTATTGGAATAGATTATATTTAAATAATTTCTCGTGAGAAAATCGACACTCTAGTCTCTACTTTATTGCTTGATACGATTAGTGCGCTTGCTAATAAATTTTTTTGTTGGAGAAATATATTCATAAATCTTGTTTTATTTTATATAAGCTATTTTGAGACTTTTTATTTTCTGTTTTATTTCACTTTTTCTTTTAATGTTGTGCAAGTTTTTCAAGTGACATATTTTGTACACAACTTGATCATCACGAGCTTATCTTTACATCCTTAACAACGAAAAAGAATGACCACAAATTAATAAATCGAGGAAAACAACATTATTGTCTAACAAGATGAGGTTCAAATGGAGGCATCATCATTAAGACAAAATAGAAAGAAGAAGGTTCAAATGGAGGCATCATCATTAAGACAAAATAGAAAGAAGAAGGTTCAACAAGCAAAGAATGAAAATATTTTTTGAGATCCATCCGAGGCATCCACAGAAGTATTAGTTCTGCACTCAAAATTATCAAATCGAAAATTTAGATAGATAAATTCACAACATTAGACAAAACAACAAGAAGTCATCAATTCTCGAATTTAAATAATCAACACTCTGATTTTGTAGAAACGATTGATCAATTCGCCATAACAATTAAAAGAATGTTGACAGTGAAAGGCCAACACATCCAAAATTTGGTGGCTGAGTTGTCCAAAATGCAAAAGCAAGTTGAAGTAGATGATTCACTTCGACCATTTGATACCGAACTCAAATTCGAAGCCTTGAAAGTAAAATTTCGTGCACTAGAGAATAAAGTTGCAAAATTTAATTCTCCATATTCTCAATCTCAAAGACACATCGAGGAGAGCTCAAACATCATCCTATGTCCATGCAATTATCAATAGCATCCATAAATGAATTTTCAGCAAGAAAAACTACTCAATGGCATGTCAAGAAGACAAATAAATGCATCATGAAAAATGAGAATGTTCAAAAGAGAGACTCACCTTTGGAAGTTCCTATCACCACTACAGTGCCGTCTCCAATTCAGCCACTAGTGAGAGAGGAGCCATTGGTTGCACATCTCACATCAATCAACAATATCTATAACATCTTTGAAGAGAAGATCTCTTCATCGACATCAATACGATTTTTTCCAACAACATCTTTACAATGGCGGCCTAAGAATCACTCGATGATCAGTACAACTATCAACTTCCACCTTAAAAGGTTGTTGTACTTGAAGAGTCATCACCGCTTGATGATGATATCAAATTGAAAACATAGGCATAATTGATGATTACATGGGTTGAGTATTTACGATTAAAAACTTGGTCACAATCAAACTATTTAAATTGAAAACTTGGTGAGATTGTTCTTTATTTGTATATTTATATTATTTTAATTAATAATTTCATATTAGTCTTAACATATATGTCACAGTCAAGCTAAGTACTTTAAACGTAGAATTAATTGTCTTCGCCCTTAAACTTAAAACATAGATTTTACTCTTAGTTTAGATATTGTTTGTAACTTTGTTCTTGTTAGATTAATTACTTTTGATTTTCTTGGTTATTTAGTATCTTTAGTTTTCGTTTGATTTTAATAGGTCTCTGCAAGACACCAACTAAGTTCAATTGAAATTTCACACACACACACACACACACACACATATATATATATATATATATATATATATATATAATGAAGAATTATTGATAATGCACATAGTACATGTTCTGAATTAATTCGTAAATTTAACACGAGTGCCATCGAGCCTTACAACATCCGCTTTAATGCTTCCATGACAAATCAAATTAATATAATGTTAGTAAAACTTAATAGAAAAAAATACAATTGAATGGAACATAGCATCCATAGCACGTGAAAGTGATGCATACTTATGAACTAAAATGCTTTGCATCGAATAAGTCGCGTATCGTCTTCAAACTCGTTACCTGTAAATCGAACTTTATACATGGTAGCGTGCTTAATCCCAACAGAACTAGAACTCGGTTAATTATAATAATTTTAATATATTTTCAGGCATACGTAATCCATCAAATTCCATATTCAATTCGAAATGTAGTAATATTAGATTCGATGTATAAATTATACATTCATAAAAAAAAAGTATCGCTTTGGTCTCTCTAAAAAGGACAAAATTCAAAATAGTAAGTGGAGATGACTCAAGTACTAAATTTTAATGGGCCTTCTCTGTGAGCCCATGAGAGTTCATTCAGCTCTCCTTTTCATGTGGGAAAGTAAAGTTGGCACGATAGGCCACAAGTAGGGGGGCTAGGGCCCATATAAATGACTTTCTTTTTTCCTTAACATTTTTCTTAATTTCCTATGTTGTTGTTATTATTATCTTTATTATTATAAATGAATAATAAAACGTTGTATAAATTGACTTTCTTATAAATCTATTGTTTTGAACTATTAATTACGTTCTATATTAAGTGAAATGAAGCTTTTTCATCTTTGACCTTTAGTCTTGAATTTAAATAATGAAGCTGAACTACATGAAGAGAATAAGGCCTACGGAGTTCTTTTACATCAAACTATATCTATGCTGTTGTACTAATCATCTCTTTCTCAGAAGGGTGTGAAAATTTTGTTGTCATTGAGGTAATGATAATGCAAATTGAATATGAATTTTCTTTAGTTAAACTTTTTCATTTTTTGTTATGTAGGGTGTGTTTGTTTGTAGAACAAAGGGCAACCCTTTGTTCTGTCAAACACTTTAAGTGATGAGAACTTGCAAAGTTTCCATTATGTGAGGTACGGCAAAAATTTTTCAAAAGTTCTCACCGTAAATTCTTGTAATTAGCAAGTTCTTGCTAATTGCAAAAATAATTATATTTTTTTAAGTTTTTTTTTCATTTGTTTAAAAGTAGGTGGAGCTACTTTTAGACCTATAATTTATTATTTTAATAATATAATTATATGTATATATTATATTATATGCACATATTATATTATATATATAATATTAGATTTATTTATTATTTATATATTAACATAAATTTATAATTTATTTAGGAATAATAACAAAAAAGTACATTTATGATTTATTACAATTTGCTTAGTGTTATAATAAAATAAAAATTTCCATTATTATTTATTATGAAAATAAATTTTTTCTTGTTTAAATGTTGTCGTAAATATTTTTATTTATTTTACTTATCATATATCATAATAAAAATTTAAGTTGTATGATATTAGTATAATTATTAATATGGTATTCTAAATAAGTTATAATTATATAATTATTTTATATAAATATGATGTTAAATTATCTTTTATATTTCATTTTTTAGTTATTAGTTAGTTTATCTTAAATTTTTTCTTCTATCTAATTTGCTAATTATAAAAACATTATATAATTAATAATATAAAAAATAATTTTTATAAAATAATAAAATATATATTTATTTCTTATTTTTTATTTAAATACCTACTAAAAGTTATCAATCAAATTAATTTTTTTAAATTTTCATCATTATATTTTTTCCATTCAAATACTAATTTAAACTTTTCTATCTAATCGATTAGTTACGAGAACAATTTTTTTTTTAATTCTGATACCAAACACAACCGTACTAAACATTCGTTGTGTAAGAAAAAAATCTATTTAGCTTATGATAATAATTCATAATGAATCTCGACTTCAAAGTTGTTCTATAATTAGTTGCTTTTTCTTATATTATATTCATTCACGATATATAGATAAATATATAAATATATGTTCATGCGTACAAGGACAAAGTTGATGGTGGAGGTTGAGTGCATATGATGGAACACTTTTCAGAAACCACCGGCAAATAAAAAAAAAAGCACGTGCCTGAATTCGACCAAGTATTTTTATTCGGTTGGATCGTCCTTTTCCAAACCACCTTCCTCTGCACTCCTGTCCGGGCCCCCCCTTTTTCTTTTCTTTTATATTCTTTTTTTTTTAATTTTTTTTCCTTTTCGGCTTTCTTTTCTAATATTCCATCCTTTTTAATTTTTTTCCCTCGTAATTTTTGGCACTTCACCGCGTGTCATAAAATTCCACACTTCCACAAAATCCATCCCAACTAAAACACGACGAATACCATAAAAAAGCAAGATTTATTTATTTATTTTCATGTTAATTATTATGAGATATTTTCTTATACAGACTAAAAAGAATTAATTCTCATGTCTCTATTCCTTAATTTGGAATTTACTATTGAAACTTGTGTAATAATTAAAAGTATTTCTATTTTAATGTGATAAATTACTTAATTTGTAGTTTTATTCCTAATTCCTGGTCTCCTCTCTCTCTCTGTTACATTTATTATTATTTAGACGACCTGGAAACGTTAAAGCACTGAGAGAGAGAGAGAGGAGAGAGAGAGAGAGTACGAAAGAAGCAGAGGAAAGGAGGTTGAGATGGAAGTCCTGGAGGAGACGCAGAGCGGCGGAGGAGAGGAAGCCGAAGAGATCCAAATTGCACGGAACAGGGAGCATATTTGCAGCAACGGCAAAGACAAGGCTGCTGAGGGCAGGTTTTTTTTTTTCCGCACTGGCGAGGCTTACTTATCGTTGTTTTCGAGCGATTTGGAAACTAGTAGAGGATCATCTTGAGAACATCTTTGTTTCTTTAGATGTAGGCCGACTGAGAAGATTGAATAAATTTATGCAGACATCTTAGATTCTCTGTGAAGGTTTCTTACCATAAATTTTCTTGTCAAGATTTTGTTGCCATCATTAGGTTCGGTTTGTAGATAATTTGCTGGAGAAGGTTTCTTACCATTTTTTTTTGTCAAGATTATGTTGCCATCCTTAGGTTCTGTTTGTAGATAATTTGGTGAAATTTTGCGAACAAAAACACCTCATTTTTCTGTCAGCATGTTATTAGAAAGTTCTTATTTGCTGATCCTGTCAATTGGTTATTGCTACCTTCATGCTGTATATTTTTCTGAATAGAATTGGTCACTACTACTTGTGAAGAATTTGTTTAGGTTAGAGGTGGAATACCTCCAAGTTTGCGATAGTTCTGTACCTTCATTTAAGTGTCATTTAGGGCGTGCAATTGTCACAATTTTATTCACTTGCTTGATGCCTGTGTTGCTTTTAATGGTGATTTGAGGTGCTGGCCGTCCCCAATGACGACGCCCACCCCAAAGGCGTCCTCGACCCAGCTCACCATCTTCTACAAAGGAACTGTCTGTGTCTTCGACTCAGTCCCACAGGAGAAGGTCTTTCTGATTCTTCTGACTTGGTTTCCTCAAGAAAATTTGACTCTTCAATGTACCAACTTGGGGACCTACTGCTGTTAGATCTTAAACATGCTACCTTGTCTTGAAACAGGCACAGGCAATCATGCTCATTGCAGCTGCCACAGCCGCAGTAGCGAAAGCCTCAGCCAGCACTGCTACCCCTTCTGCTGTTAATGCTGTTAAGGCCTCGGTTTTGGCTGGACAAAATGCTGCTGTTTCTGGTGCGCCAACCCAGGCACCTGCTGCTGCTACTGGGCCGGTGCTCACCAGGTCTATGTCACTGCAGAGCTCATCCACTGCGACATCAGGAGTGATACCACCGCCCCAATTTGCTATTAACAGTGGCAATCCTCTCTGCAACTTGCAAGCAGGTCACAAGTTATAGTCTTCCTTCTACTGCTTTTATTGTATATATTCTTTCGTTTCCACATTCAAACAACTAATTTTTTTTTGTTTTTGCCCATTTGTAGAGCTTCCTATTGCAAGGAGACATTCACTTCAGCGTTTCTTGGAGAAGCGCAAAGACAGGTAATATTTTGTTTTCTTGTCCTTTTCTTGAAAAAAAATCAATTTGAGCTCTCAAAAGCATCGCTTGTTTTGTCCATGGCTCTACTAGGATTACTCCTTATCTTTGTTAATTGTCTTCTCCTTCTACACAAAACTATTGTCACGTACCAAACAAGTAGCATATGTATTTAAGATCTATCATGTTAAGCAGTTGAGAGGGAGCGAGTGAGCCAAGGAGTAACTGACAAACACTAAACAAAAGCCTTTTCTAATATTAATATACGGTTTTTCTTTGGAACTTCTACAAGAATAATTAAGTTGCCTAATATAATTAACCTAAAATATTGGAGTTGCTTCCATTATAATGCTTATTCTTAGTATAAAGTTTCCTGTTGCAATTTTTTTCTTAAGCTAGACAATGTTCTGCAGGATGTGTGATCAAATTTGTTTTATCTTCAACAAATTATTCTGATTGTCCTTTCTCCCTTTTCTTTCTGTGGTGAGCAGTGGGGGACTGCTAACATCCAAATCCATAATCCATAATAAAAAAGAAGTGCGTTTCACATGTTGTATGGTTTTTAAATCTCTGCATTGTTTTCTTATTTCTGTTTGTTTTTGCAGCCAACACATTGTTTGGCTGAATTGTCATGTATCCATCGTACCTAGCTTATTAATTTACATATGTTTTTTCTTGAATGTAGAGCAACCAGTCAATTGTTTGGTTTAACAAGTTTGTCCCAAGATCAAGATATTTTTTCTCTAATTATTAAACTGAAGGAAACTGATCAAGTTCGAATAGCCGCAGATTGCATTTCATTGTTTGGTTTATTACTGTGCTTTCTTTGGTTTTCTTAAACAACCTACCACTTCTTCAGTTTGGCATGAATGTGGGGTTCCTCACTACATTTATATGGGAGAAGATCCCTAAAATCATGACTTGCTCTTCTGATATAAGATGAAACAAACTTGGCATCTTATTACTTTTGTGCCAAGTTGAGAACAGCCTTTGTGTCTTCATACAAATTCCTTTATTCTCTTCTGGCTTGTCCCATGAAAAATGTAACTGATCTCCTAAAAAAAAAGGCAACTGATCTACAGGCAGGAGTTTGATTACCCTGGTATCCCATTTCTCTGGTGGACTCCATTAATATAATTATCATCCTGATTATCATATCAGTCTTGGTTCTAATTCTAACCATCAATTCATGTGTACAGGCTTGTGAGCAAAGCTCCATATGCATCTGGTAAACCATCAGAGGGCATGGAGTTGGCTTCTGAGGGGAAGCCTCAACTGAATCTGCCAGTTGCTGCTTCGAGCACTATTGTGTAGTATGGAATGGGAATCCCACTGCCTAATGTTGTTGCTAATTAGATTATATATTTTCTTTAGCTACATGTCACGACTCTTATAAGCTTGCATTTAACTTGTGAAAACCGTGAACTTTATGTGATGCCATGACTACTGTTGTTTTGTTTATGTTTGTACCGTCAATCTGCTAATGTGTCTTTCTATAGTATCATGAAATAAGGCATGTTGTTTAACCGAGAAAAAAAAAGTATGTTGTGGATTTAATTGTTGGGGAGAAAGGGAGAGAGCTGATATACAGAAAGATTTAGTGTAAGGAAAAGAAGAGGTACTCAACTTCTGCAATCTGGAAACATTGTATCACATATTATTTATCTTTTGCAATTTTAAAGTATCACATATTATTTATCTTTTGCAAAATAGTTATTCAACTCACTTGACTTTTATTTTCGAGATTTAGGTCTTTATCTTTTGAAAGAGTAATGTTTAATTCAGGTCATATGCTGATTTTGTAGGCTCATTGATAGTTAGTAAACTAAATTATAATGAAATGTGTTTTATTATTTCAAAAACTATATCAATGTTTAGGCACTAGAAATTTATATACATGTAGTTCATTTTTTTATAGGAAAATATTAATATAACTAAGAATGTATTTGTGATAAAAATGAAAAAAATGTGTCAGTTTTATTTAAGAAAATGATTGGATTAAAGTAATAAAGCAAAATGGAAAAACAAAGTTTCAATAATAAATTATTCTCGAATATCATTCTGGCTTTTCCGTTATTTAAAATGTCATATGGTCCTGTAAGCAAAAGAAGTCATGCTCCTGAAACTTAATCCTAATACTCCTTTCAAAAACTCCAAAATGATAAGCGTCAAGTATGGATAATAAGGGCCAGCACCGTCCGGTCTGGGTCAACCGAACCGAAAAAAAACTCACCCGTTATGTTATTGGACAGTGACCAATTATATTTTGGAGAAAATTAGGTCGGTTTAGGATCAGATCCATCGTAAAAAAAACTTGAGCCAAATCGAGCTAAGCTTATAAGCCACTTATAAGTTAGTTTAAAAAAATATCAAATAACTTAAAAATTTGATTGATAAGAAGATATTAAATTTATTTATAAATAAAAAAATAAACAGAGGGAGGGGTGCTTATTTTTTGTCATTTAGTTGTTATTAATATAGATAGTTTTATCCAAATGTGTAACTGTTTATTTTTAAAAATAAATTTTAGCATATAAAATACTTATCAGCACTTCAACTTATCAATTATTTTGCATCAGCTAAGCCAAACGGATCCTAAAATATAACTATAACATTATATTAAAATTGTCTAATTTTAAAATATACCAATATGATTTATGTAAACCGAGTTCAACTCTTGGTTCATAATTAAGATATAAGTTTAATAATATATTAACGTATGTAAATTTTAATTTAATTGTAATAATATAAAATTATTTAATTTTAATTGATTCTTGATTTTATTCTATTTTTTTATCTGACCTGATTCTGATACCGACAGTGACCAAGTCCAATACCGATTCTCTCACATTTTTATTTCCGGCACCGGCTGGACCCTTATCCGAACCTGAACCCGTTTTTCAATTCCCTGTCAATTTTACTACTACTAATCATAAGAAAAATCTTCTGGGAACATAATAAATTGTGCCTTAATAAATAGAAGTATAGAACTATATGTAAATCTATAATAATACATGAGCACAAACTACATTCGTGCCAAAGAGAGAGATTTCAACTGGATTCCTTTCCTATTTGTTCCTCCCTGTGTCCAAAGAGAGAGATTTCGTTGCCCATTTCCCGTCCCACGGCAGGCTCGTCCTCCTCCAAACTCAGAAATGGGAAGCCAATCCGTGATCGATGCAGAGATGGGAAGAAAATGGTAAGATTTCGTTGTAATATCCTTTTTTTCACGACGCTTCCGAGCGCATGGCAGCTGTGCAGGAGCGGTGGGCATTGCAGCCCGGAGCGGTTAATGGTTGGAGACGCCACCCCTTTCTTGGCAACCTTCGTCTCAGCCCCACACTCCTTAAATCCATTCTCCCTTGCCGATTCCTGACCACCGACTCATCCTTAAGGCCGCCTGCACCCCCGCCATTCCTCTCCTTTTGTTTGGTCCCTCCCCCCTCCTCCTCCTTCCTCCTCCTCCCCGTCGTCGTCGTCGCGGCCGGCGCGCTGTGGCGGCGTCGCTCGATGATCTATTGAAGGAGGGAGAAAGAGAAGAAGGGATGCGATGGAGCAGCAGAAGATCTTGATGTCATTGTTTTCGTCGGAGAGCGAGGGGGAGGGGGGTCAGATGGCCACGCCGACGGAGGAGCCGACGAAGAAGTGGAGCATGCCGAAGAACAACGTCGTCTGCGTCGCGAACAAGAAGCGGCAACTGTCGAAGCAGCTGTCGATGAGGGAGACGACGGGGGAAGCCAAATGGGAGAAGAAGAGGAGGCAGATACTCCTGCAGCGGAAGCGCGTGATGGAAGTTGTCCTCGAGGAAGGCGAGGCAGCGGCGGCAGAGGGAGGGGATCACGCCGACGGGAGCAGGAAGGTGAGGAGCCTCACGGACGAGGACCTAGACGAGCTGAGGGGCTCCATCGAGCTCGGGTTCGGGTTCAGCGAGGAAGGCGGTCACAACCTGTGCGACACGCTCCCCGCGCTGGGCCTCTACTTCGCCGTCAAACGGCACTTTTCCGACCACCCCAAATTCCGCGGTTCGCCGAGCCCCGCCTCCACGCCGACCGCCGCCACAGCGTCTTCGTCGTCCAATTTGTGCAGCTCCCCGGGCTCCGGCGAGAGCCCCGGCTCGAAGAATTCTGCAGGGTCTTCGGATCCATGGAAGATACTGAACCCAGGTTATACTCCTCTTCCCCTCTATATCGTTGACGTGTTCACTCAATATCTTAACCTTGTGTTCGTTGCATGCTTCTTCTTGTTGCGCGATGGTTCTGTCTCCTCAGGAGACAACCCACAGGCGGCGAAGACAAGGCTAAGGCACTGGGCTCAGGTCGTGGCTTGTTCTGTCAGGCAGTCCGCTAATTAAGTTCCAAGCTCATGCGTCCTGCCATGGAGGAGGAGGAGGAGAAACAACTGTTTTAGCTTAAATTCTTTGTATATAACAACTCCATTGTCCTTGCAGCTTTCCTTTGTACCTCTTCGTTTTTCAAGTTTACTGCAGTTTCTTCCTTTATCTTCTTCTCTGCTTTCATCGGTCTTTAACAGAAGACGAGAAGAACAAGTGCTCCCCGAAACGCTAGGAGACTGTGGCTGACTGGCTGCAGCATACACCATAACACCTTTGTTGCAGCATAAATCAAACGATAGGGGAGGGAGGGAGGGAGGGAGGGAGAGCGAAGGATGTTGGGGCGATTTTGTATATGGCAGGTGGGAGATTTAACGTTGAGATAGGGGAAGAAACCATGCATGCAGTCTGGGCGTACGTACTACTGATGGATTTTGTTGCTTTATCAGGGTTCCTCTGTAATTTTGATTAATGTTTTAAGCTATATTTAATGACATAGTTCATTCAGATCAATTTGTTGCCTTTTATTATTTCTGTATCCAAATTCGAAATCACAATGAGTGCATGAAAATCTAAATTATTGTCAAATGCCGAGATCAAATTTTAATTTATTCTAAAATCAGCTCTCGTTTGTCAATGCCGAGATCTGTGCAGACATGAAATATAAATTCCATTAACAAGTCTCAATTAAACAAACAAGGTGGTGCACGTTTTATGTATGCCTTTCATGTCATATCCAACGTCGGGTGGTAGCAGAGGTCCCATGCTTGATGGAGTCTTGATTTTGTTCAAAAATTCAAATAGGCATTCATTTTTAAAATTGGGTTTTGTGAAAAAGAGTACAAAAAAACATGCATATAAAAATTTATTAACTTATCAAGAATACCCATTGACCATTTCAGCCCATAACTGGATGAGAAGAATGCAAAACCGAAGCCCAACAAACATAAGAATTAGGGTTTTAAACCCGTCACAGCATATAAATTTCTTCTTCCCCCGCCGCCATTTCTGGAATTCCACCTCTTCTCCTCCATCTCCGGCGACGCATAGCGGCAGCAATGGGTAAGAACGCGGTCGATCTCCCTCTTTCCTTCTTCTACTTTCTCTGTTTTTTTTTCTTCTTCGTGCGCACACCTTTAACTCTTTGTTGCCTTCTTGTGGTTAGCCCGCATCAAGGTACACGAACTCCGGGGGAAGACGAAGGCGGAGCTCCAGGCGCAGCTGAATGACCTCAAGGCGGAGCTCTCCGGCCTCCGCGTCGCGAAGGTTACAGGTGGCGCCCCCAACAAACTCTCCAAGATGTAAGGCCATGCGGCATTCTCTGCTTTTTCTTCCCATTCGTTGTTTTTTTTTTTTTTGCGGTGAAAAGATTCGTCTTTTAATCGGTTGAACTGGAAAATCATAGCAAGGTCGTGAGGCTGTCAATTGCTCGGGTGCTGACAGTGATCTCGCAGAAGCAGAAGGCGGCGCTCCGTGAGGTCTACAAGAAAAAGAAGTACATTCCCCTTGATCTCCGCCCTAAGAAGACCCGCGCCATCCGCCGCCGGCTCACCAAACACCAGGTCCTCTCTCTCCCTCTCTCACGTTCACACTTGCACACATTATGAGCGTTCATGGAAAAAAAAAGTTCTTGTTATCGATTCCAATAAGAAGGATTACTTGTTGGAAACTTTCATTTGGACCTATTACAGGAAAAAATACTAATATTTGAATGGATAACCAACTCATTTCTAGCATCAATTCTAGGAATAACGATTGCGACCTGTATGCATATGGCCTCTTGTGCAGTCACTTTGCAACTTGAATTAAGTACTCATAAATACGATGATGGAATTGGATTGTAATAATGTTACTTGTTAAATGTCACTTCGGATAGTTCTTTGTAATGCTCCTTGGATCATTTGATTAATGAAATGTATGTGGTACAATTCTGTTCATGTCTTTTAATTTATTTTAGTTCTTTGCTTTTTGATAACCACAATTGGTCAATGATTTTTTACCATCTTTGGTTAGTCAGTGAATCCCAAGATTACACAAGTAGCGTCATTCATATTTGTAGCATCTTTGATTACACATCAAATGCTGCTTCATTCATGTTCTCTAGAGATATGGCAATACAGGGGAAACAAATTTATTTGAAGCACTTGGACAGAGACCCTATGAAGCATCACTTATTGGTTCTAGTTGGCTAGTTGCATAAATGCTGTACTATTTAAGTCCTCATGGCATCTGATAGTTTTACTTGCTAAGTTACAGTCAATTGTATAATTCAAGATGCTGTTTTATTTCCATTCTTTATTTACTTGTCAAGTTATTTATTATGTTTATCTGTAAAATTACTCCCACGCCATATGTAAAATGGACATACATTATTTGTAACATTTGTAAAGCAAGGAATATTTGTAACATTTGTGATTTTCCAGTTAGATGGTAGTTTATTATGCCATAAAGTTTTCTTCGTTCAAGAAATGTTCAGTTCTATGATTTTTTCACCGAAAAATATAATGTCATGTCTTTTATTGTCTTGAAATGTTGTTACAGGCCAACTGCAAATAATGTCATAGTCTTCTAACGGTTACTATTTCTAAACAGGAATCTCTGAAGACCGAGAGGGAGAAAAAGAGGGAGAGGTACTTCCCATTGAGGAAGTACGCCATTAAGGCTTAGAGTATTTGGAAGAAGTGATTCTGATTTTCTAGCTTTGTTCTTGTTTTATGGAAGATATACCCGTCCCACAATTTCAAACATTTTCATCTCTCTATATGCTCTGTAATCATCAATTGGATGTACTGATGTTCTTTCTCGTTTGAGTCAATATTGAAGATTAATATGTTCTCTTACTAATTTCGTGTAGAACTTTGAATCATTTTGATTCTTGAAAATTTTCTTAAGACTTCCACTACTTGATGATTGAATGGTTGAGCCTTTTTGCGTGCTATATAATTGTTATGATCGAATGATCAATCTTTGATTGTCTATGTTTGATTTGATCTTTTCTATATATGGGAATACTATGCTTGATTCTGAGTTGATGGTCTCGTTCTCATCAAATTATATGCAACTAATGAGCCCCTGTATTGTCGGTAATTGATTTAAAAATTACTATACATTTACTCAACCACATGGCATTTGCAAAATCATTTTTATCTTTTATGAATGTAACCTTTTGTTTTCAGTGGACGAAACTATAAGACTATGTTATAAGAAAATATTTTAATCGATTGAATTTATGATGAAGTAACTTGATCTTCTTGGAATAAATGTTATAATATTTTCTATTGTACTTTTATGTGTTTAATATAACTAAACATTAATCTTTGTTCAATTATTATTTTAATCTGTCATCTCCGATATTAAAAATCATTTTGTAGTTAGGAAGATTGTGTTCATGTCTTATCTAAATAGAAATTTATATGGTCTACCTATAATGTTGAGAAAGCCTCTCGAGTATATTTGGTATATATTAATGTAACAATAAATATCCCAAAGTTCAAAAAGTAATTTATGTTTAAGCGTTTTAAATTCCTTGATATAGTCTAAATCTTATGATGTGATTGAGTTGATTTTCTATTTGTTTAATAATATTTATTTTGTTGTTATGGCGAAGTAAAGCATTATCGTGCCATAATCACTATTCCATTTGTCATATTTATGAGATCCTAACCAATGCCATGTATTTATAAGTTGGAGAAGTAATTGACGCAACGGGGAATCTATGTTCGAGAAGTAATTGACCCAATGGGAAGGGGTAAATTATATGATTAGTCTTTCAATCTTTAGTTATTCATCGTCTTTGATTTTTTTTGCACGATTAGTCTTTTTGATCGATGATAGTGGATTTTTCGATTGTCTTGCATTCGTGGACGGTCATGTGAGTCGTTTCTTTTTCGTCCACGTCATTCACGTCATTTAACGCTATTAAATCGGGTCAATTACACGGCTCGTCTTCCAATTTTGAGTTAATTTTTAAACGGTCCTCCAATTTTAATTTATAACTAGAACATTTCTCAATTTTGATTTTATTGCACAATTCGTCCACCGATAATAGGCAATCTCCTATCACATGGAATAATAAAAAATATTATAATATTAATAAAATATTATAAAATTTAATTAAAAATAAAAAATGATAGGGGAAGCCGACGAACTCATGAGGGGGCATTGGTGCCCTTGTGCGAAGCTTGCTAGAGGGCAAGCTTGGAGAGTGGGGGCCGGCGTCCCTTGTGCCAGAGGGTGAGCTTGGAGAGGGGGTCGGCACCCCTTCTGTCAGCTCATCCGCGCTCTTAAATTTTTATAATATTTTTTATTGTGTGATGTCAGCTAATTAATTTTTTTATTATATTTTATTATACAACGTCAGCAAGATAATCGGGAGACTGTCTCTTATTGGTCAAGTGGATGAATCGTGTAATAATATTAAAGTTGGGGTCTGTTTAGAAATCGACTCAAAGTTGGAGGGACGATCCGTGTAATTTATCCTATTTGGTAGCGTTAAATAACGTAGATGACTTAAATGATGTGGATGAAAGAGAAATGGCTCACGTGTCGACCACGTATGCAAGGCAACCGGGAAATCCACTATCACCGGTCAAGAGGACTAATCGTGCAAGAAAATCAAAGACGAGGGATATTCTGGTTACAAATTAAAATTAGGGGATTGATTTGAAAATGACTTAAAGTTAAGAGATAATTCGTGTAATTTACCCCAGCAGAGAATCCTAAAGCGAAGGAGATTAAACTTTGAGACGAATCCCGAAAGATGTCGATCATTCAAAGCACCATCAAGAGTTTAATAATCTCGGAATCCATCGAGAAATAAAATAGTTCATGAAATAATGGGATAATAAACTATCAATAACAAAAAAGTTAATGCTTATTTATAAGCATTTTACAATTAAATTAGTAGTAATTTAAAATACTAACTAATAGAATCTAATTAATCTAGAAAGATAAAAATAACAATAATAACTAATAAATTATATCTTATATCTTCTACATCAGTCTCCCTTTTTTCGAAGGTACATGTTTAATATGTGATCTAATATTCTTTCTTAACAAATCAGATAAGTTATTTAAATCAAAGAGTATCAAATAACAATATATATTCTCAAAATTTCGTGTGAAAATGCAATCTGCAAAAATTTAAATTTTTTGGTGTTGATAAAAACTTCGACTTATCTCATATCAACTTGAAGGGTTTGAAACAAATATTTCTTGTTAGCTGATGAATTTAATTCCAGCTTTGAATACACCTCTAGGATAAATTTATCTTTTTTTCTTAGAAGAAAAATCTAAAATAACCAACTCGTCAATATTTGGATTGATCGTAATATATTCAACAACTTCTTGTCACTCTTCAGTTGAATCAATTTCAACTTCCAAAGGCAATTAATATTCACAAGATTGCCCAGATTTTGAAGGAGTGTTCGGGCATTTTACAATCAAATCTAAATCAATATAAAATTTAAGACGATAAAATAACTATAAATAAAAATGCTAACAAAGGAAATCTAAGTAATCTAAAAGGATAAAGATAATAATACTAACTAATAAATTATATCTTATCTATCATATATCATTAATCAAAACTTTTACATGCTATGAACTTGAATTAGATCTTAATTTATTTTGCATTCACCATTTTACCAATGACATGCGGTGCAGTTGATGAAGTTCTATGGTCTCTCGCACTCAAACTAATATAATATAAATAAATATGTGAAAAGTCCAATTTTATTTATATGTTTTATGATATAGTTGAACACAAAGTCTACTTTGGTGTATGCTCTGTGGTTGCCCAAGCGAGATGGTACTTTATAATATCCATTCCGTGGGGGGTTGGTGCGTGTTGAGTTTTGTATGGTTCATGCGTGTTGTCTTGTCTCTCTAATTTTCTATATTTATTTTCACGTAAATACCTTTTCACCTTAGAAGATAAATAAAACTGTTGATTCTCGAAGCAGATGATTTAGTAGTAATAAAAAAAAGGAAAAAAACGACCACAGTGGGAGTCGAACCCACGACCTTCTGATCCGAAGTCAGACGCGCTAATCCACTGCGCTATGCGGTCCGAAGATACTTCAACGCTCAATCTAATTTACTTATTTAGTTATCCAAAAAGTTTTTTATCTTTAACATTAATAGTTGCGGTGTCATCATTCATTCATTGATATAATTTAATCACCATAGAAATGTGCAGTGAAATATAAACATGTAATCAATGTTATTCGCAATGTAATCAATGTTAGACGGTAACTTCTTTTATTTTTTACATTTTAATGACCTTCTGGTTTCAGCAAATAATAAACATGTTCGTAACGTGCAATCCATGCATCAAAGTTCTAGACTTACAACTTTCTTGTATAGTCATCAAAACCCGTTCAAAAATCATTTCTGATCGTCAAATCTGAATGGATGATCATGATCTGTAGTTATTCTTAATTTTCTTTTCCCGATTTCTAAATCATTTGCATTTGCATCATAAAATACCAATCTACAGATTGGGACGCGTCGGCATCACCCACATTAGGGGTGAGCCGACCCAGATTGTTCGAAATTTTTCCCGACCGATTAACCGGGACGTGATCGGATCTCATTTTCTTGAGATTCGGCCGGGATCGGGTCGGGACAGGGTCCAGGTTATTAAAACTCGGATTCGGTCCCGACCCGATTAAATGTATTATATTAATATTAATTTTTTTAAAAAATAGTATATTTATGCTTATGTTAAATAAAAATTTATATTTTATTTGGTATATATCTTAAATATACATTATATTATCATATATATTAATTAATAGTTATCATATTTACATAATAACATTAATTTCTTTTACTATTTTATTTATTATTTTACCTTTTTATGATAAATCGGGACAATTGGGAATTTTTAATTTTTATCTCGGTTTGATCGAGATGTCCCGATCCCGAACCTGACCGAGTTCGGGACTGAATCTCCTTTTTCGAAAACAGAGCAAACCGAGTCGGTCGAGACCCTATCCCGGATCCGAGTTTGCTCACCCCTAATCCACGCAGGAGTGGACCCACGTACATCATGAGGGTCCGGAGCTCTTTAAATTTTTAAAATCTTATTATATATATGTATTAATACATAAATTTTAGGATTATAAATAAAATTTAGCCCTCCTTAAATATATTAAATATCACCCAAAGAAGAAATATAGGTCTAATGCAATGGATGTCTCACATTGTGATCAACGTAGAGGTCTTGAGTTCAAATAAATCTGACAATTTTTTAGGACCCACATATATATCACATTACACGTGGTCACTATAATTATTTATGAAGATAACTTGTTAGGTTGTATAATAAAAAGTTATAATTAATATTTAATCCAGAGGGCCGAATAATTTATGCAACTATATTTTTATATTACTCCATCGACCCACCCGTGTGGAACATGAGCTACATTATATTATTAATTACCCTGTCCAATCATGTCGACACCTATTTCAATGTCCCCTTAAGTGTCTATGATTTTGTTGGTCTTTTTATATAGAAGGGCATATTTTTATATGTTAATTTATTTAACTTTACACGTCGAGAATAATCCAGAAATGTATAGAAACTCGCGGCTTAATTGAATATGGAAGGCATTGCCATTTCTCATTTACTTAATTCAGAAAATTCATTAATTTATTCCCCATTTGCTAATTTTCCTTTCATCTTTTTATAATTTTATTACTTATTCATTAATTTTTTACCAAAAGTTTCCGTCGTAAATTCTTATAATTAATAAGAACTTGAAAAGTTCTTGCAATTTCAAGTTCTTGCTAATTGCAAGATTTTTTTTCACTGGTCTAAAAGTAGCTCCACCTAGCTCTAAAAGTAGGTGGAACTATTTTTAAACCTATAACATTTAATTAGTTTTAAAAAAAATTATATTATATTTTGATCGTAAGTTGTACGTAAATTATAATATTAATAATATTTAAAATATTTAATCAAATAAATAAATAAAATAATAATATAATAATTTATGTATATGATAATATTAATAACATATTTTTATTTACTATAATTTTATATCTCATAAAATAATTTATTTTATCCAAACATCTACTAAAACTTATTTATCAAACAAACTTTTTAAATTCCCATCATTACACTTTTTCATCCAAACACCAATCCAAATTTTTCTATCAAATCGATTAGTTCTCGAGAACTTACGAGAACTTAAAATTCCCAATCCAAACTAAATGGGTGGAATAGAGGTCATGTATAGGCCTGAGCAAAATCGGGTTCGGGTCCACTGTGACTCAGTTCCGATCCGATATTTGTCGGGTCTGAAGTTTTTAGATCCGATGTCACCGATCTGGGACCGGGTTGAACCCGATAAATCGAGAATAAAATAAAAAAATTTAACTAGCTCCCAATAATTATTTAAAAATGTTAAAATATAAAAAAGTTTATAAATTAATAACACCAAATCACAATTTGATTAAATAAACATCACATTAAATTAAGATTACATCAATCTATCATATAACAAGACAACAAAAAAAAATTTAAACATTTCAAAATGAAGAAATGACCATCAAATTAATAAAATTATGAATAGTTGAATGTTGATGTGAGAATGAAATTTTGGTGTTTTAAATTCAAAATAATTATTATAATTATGAAGTATAATTTTATTATTAATAAAAATAAAATTATAAAATAAAAATTTTGTTAAAACTATATTATTTAAATAAAAAAAATTTTAAATAATTTTATTTAATAAAATACATGCATGCATGCATGCATCAATTTTATTTTTTTCGTATATACAAATATTTTTTTATTATATAATAACATACATGCCTGCCTCGGTACACTTGAGTGCTTTAGAAAATAATTTTCAGTAGTCTAAGAACCACTTGTTTGTTTAATTAATTTTTCTTGGATGTTCCTTTGTAATATGAAGAAAGTATATATGTCAGATGTCTGGTACGTAAAAATCCCCTCTTAAATTAAAATTATTACATTAGACAAATTTTTAGATATATCTTTGTATATGTATGCAATATTTAAAAATTTAAGACTTGATACTTCCAAATTAAGTTAGAACATAATAAATTAGATATTTTAATTTTAATTTATATTTTAGTATTAAATACTATTTTGTTTTTATAATATCAATTTGTCCTCCCCTTGGCAAAATTTTGGGTACATCCCTGTTCAGAAATTAATAGCACGTTTAATATATAGAAAAAAGCAATAAATAACCTTGCATGCATATTTGAGGTATATGATGTAGCTCTTAAAATTTTTTAAGATTATAAATATAGATATGAGTACCCACAAAGTTCATATTAGTATTTTTTTTTCTCCCAGATCACTGATTTTTTTTTATCTATATATTTTGTTTTAGATAGACCAAAGCTGTCAATGCAAGGAGAGCGATCGATAGATATAAAGATAAATATTTTGAGGTTTTAAAAACTTTATTTGATAGCAAACGTTTTTTTTCCTAATATATCTTGTTATATTATTAGCTAAATATTTGAAATCTATTAAATATACGCCAAACAAGTTGATAGTTAATATATTTCCAGCTCATCTAAGGGAAAAAAAATGACATTGCAATATAAATTAGCAAAGAAGAAGATTTGCATCGAGTCATTGTCGCATCCGATTATATGCATGATTCTTCTATTGTTCTAATTTGTTCCTACGTGTAAAAATCGCTTTGTTCCATATAAGATAATCTTTTTATTTTATTTTATTATAATTAAATTCGCCAATATTTTATAGTCGGTCCCAAGTCCGAATAAAGGAGGGGGTTGTGTTAGGCCCCGACAGCCAGCGTAAAATCCTATCGAATTTTATGAACATGGATCAACGAATATATTGTGTTAATGCTAGGTCGTTACTCGTAAGTAACGCGCTGTACAACTCGGGTACAATGATAAGAGAGCAAGAGCCGCTGCATCCTCGTCTGAATGTAGTGTTAAATGAGCAAGGGCTATCACACTCTAATGGATGGAGGCGATTAAAGAAGCTAATTCATGAGACTAAGTCAGATTAGGTTCTTAGAACATTAGGGCGTTGAATGGGAAGCGCCTCGAGGTGGCACAAATAATGGACCAGCGTAAGATTAGTATCTTATGCTTGCAAGAAACTAGATGGGTAGGAGAGGAAAGTAAAGATGTTAGGTTAAATGTTTCCAAACTTTGGTACACATGTAAGGTAAATGGAAGGAATTGTGTTGGTATTATCGCGGATGCATAATGGAGGAAGAATGTTGTGAAAGTTAAAAGGATTGAGGATCGAATCATATCCGTGAAAGTAATTGTTGGAAAGGAGACTATGAACATTATTAGTGCATATGCACTCCAAGTAGGAGCAGAATCACATCTCAAGGAGAAGTTTTGGGCAAATATGGAGGGTTTGATTGAAAGTATACCAACAATCGAGAAAGTTTATATTGGGGGAGACCTTAATGGACATGTTGGTAAAGAGACAGGACCACATGCAATGGTTCATGGTGGTTTTGATTTTGGGGAGTTGAATGAGGAAGGACAAATTATTATTGATTTTTCTTTAGCATACGACCTTAAGATTATCAACACTTATTTTAGGAAGAGAGATGAACATTTAATCACATACAAAAGTGGAACTCATAGGTCTCAAATCGATGTTTTCTTGATAAGAAATACTAATAAAAGACGTTGTACTAATTGCAAAGTAATTCTTGGGCATGGGATGACTACACAACATAGATTGTTAGTTCTTGATATGCAAATAAAATATATAAAACTAAAATCTCGAACAATTTTTGATCGAAAGATCAAGTGGTGGTAGTTAAAGGGGAGGAGCGAGAGATTTTTAGAAGTAAGTTATTAGAGGAAAGTGTGTGGGAGTTAGAAGGAGATGCTAGTATCATGTGAGAGAATGTGACAAAAAGGTTGAAATGTTTTCTAAAGCCATTTTAGGAGAATCAAAAAGTTTTGAACCACGAGATAAGGAGATTTGGTGGTGGAATGAGGAGGTCCAAGAAAATGTGCGTAATAAGAAGAATTGTTTCAAGGCGATACACTTGGACAATAGTTCTGACAATTGGAAAAAGTATCGTTTGACGAAAAGGGAGGCTAAGAAGGCAGTTAGTGATGCTTGTGCTAAAGTATATGAGGGATTTTATAAGAAGTTAGGGACAAAGGCTGGTGAACAAATGATTTACAAGATTGCAAGGAATAAAAAGAAGAAGTCGAGAGATTTGTATCAAGTAAGATGCATAAAAAATGAAGTTGGCAAGGTTTTAGTTACTGAAGGAGATATTAAGAACATATGAGAAGAGTATTTCTATAAGCTATTTAATGATGGATGTGAAGGTTCCCGTTGTGATTTGAAGGACTTGATAGTTAGCGAATGTGAGCTTAATAGCTCATTTTATCGTAGAATTAGAGTCTCGGAGGTTAGCGAAGTTTTTAAAAAAATAGAGAGTGGTAAAGTCGTTGGACCGGATGATATACCGATTGAAGTTTGGAAATGTTTAGAAGAAAAAAAAGGTGCGTTGTGATTATGTAAACTATTTAATGAGATTTTACGGTCGAAAAAGATGCCTGATGATTAGAGATTAAGTACATTAATTCCTATTTACAAAAATAAATGAGATATTCAGAATTGTGCAAATTATAGATGGATTAAACTTATGAGTCACACAATGAAATTATGGGAAAAAGTGATTGAGCATAGATTGAGAATGAAGACTAATATTTCTGAGAGATAATTTGAGTTCATGCTAGGAAGATCCACTACAGAGACGATTTATTTGCTAAGGGGGATGATGGAAAAGTATCGAAGTAGAAGAAGAGACTTACATATGGCTTTCATTGATTTAGAGAAGGCGTATGATCCGGTACCAAGGGATGTACTTTGGAAAGCCTTGCAAAAGAAGAGGGTGAGAGTTGCCTACATTAAGGTAATACAAGATATGTACGATGGGGCATTGACTAGGGTTAGGACTCCCAAAGGCAAGACAAATGAATTTTCTATAGAAATTGGTCTACATCAAGGATCAGCTTTAAGCCCGTATTTATTTAACTTAATTATCGATTCTATAACCGAGAGTATCACAGAGGAGGTACCTAAGTGCATGCTATTTGCGGATGATATAGTACTTTTAGCGGATTCAAGAGAAGAGATTAATACAAAATTGGAAATATGAAGAAATACGTTGGAGTCAAAGGGTTTTCGTTTAAGTAGGAATAAAACAGAATATATGCATAGCAATTTCACAAATAAACAACTTAGAGACGATTTGAAAGTTAGACTAGGGGAGGATATAATTTTTCAAGTGACAAAGTTTAAATATTATGATCAATTGTAAGACAAGATGGTGAGATTGATGACGATGTTAATCATAGAATTCAAGCTGGTTGGTGAAGTGGAGGAAAGCCACTGGAGTTCTCTGTGATAGAAAAGTACCCAATAAAGTTAAAGAAAAATTCTATCGTACTGCTATAAGACCGACAGTGTTATATGATAGTGAATGTTGAGCTATGAAGGGACAACATGAATGTAAAGTGGGGGTAGCCGAAATGAGAATGTTGAGATGGATGTGTGGTCATACAAGATTAGATAAGATTAGGAATGACCATATACGTGAACGAGTCGGAGTGACTCCTATTAGTGAGAAAATGGTAGAGAATCGTTTGAGATGATTTGGTCATGTTCAGAGAAGACCATTAGATGCGCCAATAAGAAGAATAGATCAAATAATCTGGAGTTCGATTAAAAGAGAGAGAAGGAGACCAAGGCGGACACTTGGCGAACTTATAGAGCAAGACTATTGGTGAATAATATACCGAAAGATTTGATTACTAATAGTGCGGAATGACGTCGTATGATCCATGTAGCCGACCCCACCTAGTGAGATAAAACTTTGTTGTTATTATTGTTGATTTTATTCTGATTAATAATGTCCTTATATACAAGGAATATTTGGCACAATCTTGTAAACCTTCTTTTTTTCTTACTCATTTTGAATTGTTAACAGCACCTGATTAATTTAAAATTGAAATAAAATAAATAGTCCCTTTTAGTTTGTGATTTTGGAGAGTTTTTATTTATCCTGATATACCACATCAAATTTATCACCTTATCGAATGCTCATTTAATTATATGCATGCATCTATCACGCTGGCCATGTGATGATTTAACAACAAGATTCCACACTAAACTTTTGTATTTTTTTTTCAATGTAGAAAAGAATTCATAAAACTTATTGGTCCCATCATAAAGACTTGTAATTTTCAACTGCACAAGTAATCAATCCGTTAGTTTCAAACGATGAGTTATTGAAACTACGAGACGAACATTTTGTCGATTGGTTAAGATGTGAAGTGAGAAATCTTTCCTCTTGTTCTTAATTGTTATAAGTTCGTAACTTTTAATAAAATTTTTAGTTATTTTTTTTGTAGGTTATTAATGGCTCAGTCATAGAGAACAAAATACGAGATTTCGGTCATGGTCCGAAGAAACAAGTTCTTAGCTATTGCGGCGTCATAGTCAATGTATATCGGTTCCATACAGAAGAATATAGCCGACAACGTTCAACTATTAATAGCGGCATATGTGTTCTTGGAAGCATGTACGGGGACGACTTTGATTACTACGGTGTTATAGAAGACATCCTAGAATTATCTTATTTTGGAAAATCTAACAAAGTCGTGGTGCTAAAATGCTGTTGGTTCGATCCAAAGAAAGGAGTTTGGATCGATCATAAGTTTAAATTGGTGGATATTAACCCTCGATCGAGACTTCAGTCATACCATCCATTCGTATTGGCGGAACAAGCACAACAAGTGTACTACACTAAGTATCCATCGAAAAAAACCAAGGATGAATGGTGGGCGTCATGCAAGGTGAGGAGTAGACTATTCTTAGCAGAAACAATCGTAGATGACAATGAAACATCATCCGTACATAACGATGTGCCCATGGATGATTACTATCAAGAAGATATAGTGAATGAGACGATTGATGTGGCTGATGGAGTGAAGAATTTTTAATTGGTCGATGACGCTGAGCCAATGGAAGAGTTCAATTCAAATGACCTCTTGGATGTGAATTTCAATCATTTCATTGATGATGACTCGAACCAAGATTATAGCGACGATGATGAAGATGATGAAAATGAATCAGAATACGAAACAAGTGAATGAATCCCGTAGTTATCTAATGACATAAGCTTTTTACTTTTTTTTTAAGTTATATATGGTTACCGATAATAAGAGAAGTTTCTTTCTTTTTTTTTCAGTCATGGTTACTAGGGGTCGAGCATCTGGGTCATCTCGCTCTTCCAGGCGTTCACTCCAGATGAGTCAGCCATCACAACTACCAAGTAATATATTTATTGTGAGCTGCTTATTTATAGTTGATTATAATAGTTAAATTCCTTTTTTAAATTTATAGATACATATATAAAGCCTAACCATCGTACTTATAATGTCAAACTTTACGTCTATCTGAAAAACTTTGTATTACCGGAGTACTTATATAAATATTTTACTCGTTTTTCTAAGTTAATTTCCAACAAAAAAGTTCTAGAGGAAGAAGAATAATTGCGTTGTTAATGATGTATCATACAAATTTTGTACAAATCTTATTTCAATTTGTAATATAAAAAAATATACTTCACACAACAATGCAACAAGACTTAGAAAACATACTATTTATTTTCTTTTACAAAAATATCCGGAAATCAAGTTTCTCTATCACTTACTATTAGTGAAATAAGAAAATTAATACATATCATAGAACTTGAAATTCTTATTTTTTCATAAACCAAACAACACCTTTAATAAAAAAATTGTTTCTTTATCACTACAAGAAAATTGAGATTTTTCGACGGGCAGTTTGCGACAGACAAAAATCCTTCGCAATTTGCGACGGATTTTACGATGGATACGGTTCCGACGGAATTTTCGACGGTTACAATCGTCAGAAACTAAAATAATAAATTAAGAAATATATAATATTATTATTTTATTTTCTGACATTTATAAACGTCGAAAGTTTCGACGGTCCAAACTGTCGATATCTGAAAAATAATATAATATAAGTGATATTTTATTAATATAATTATCAACCGTTCAGACTGTCAAAATTTCAGACGATCCAAATCGTCGGTAACATAAAATTAAATATTTTATTATGTACGAATATTTACATTACACTACAAAAGAAATCACATCTAAGGACGCAAATTTATATTCTTATGGACGCATTTTTTGCGTCTTTAAATAGGTCACCTGCGCTTTTAAAAGCGACCTTATTCTTGGTGTCGAAAATAATATTAGGGACATTAACATTTTATGTTGCTAACGTGTGTCTCAAATATTAAGACACTTATTGCTCTGTCTCTAATCAATGTTTTTAAATTGTAAACACTATTTTTGCATCATCCACTTGCGACTCTATTTTGACGACGCAATTACATGTGTCGTCGGCTGACGTTGTTAAGTTAAAGACATTTTATGTTGTTAGCTTGCGGCGTTAACAAATTCACCTGCACTTTTTAAAGTGTCCTTATTTTTTGTGTCAAAATTTTTAAAATGCTAATATTTGCATCATTATTATGCGTCACAAATGTGAAAATATTATCATTTACGTTGTTAATTTGTGTTGCTAAATTGAAGACGTTATTTTTTTGGATGCCGGCCCGGGTCTACAGGAGGCCTCCGGTGTCCGAGACTACTAGCACTCGACTAATCCGGAGCCGGAAAGATGGAGCAATAACGATAATTCCCTAGCCAAGGTGGCGACTCCGAGACTCGAACCTGGGGCTACTAACATCCAGCAAGCGCTCGGGACTCAACCCTGCTTCCAGTTGAGCCAACCATTCTTGGTTAATTGAAGAAGACGCTATTTGATATTGTATCACTAGCGTCTCTAATGCAATGTTATTAAAGCCGGATCGGACCGGTCCGACCGTCGACTAAGACGGCTCAATACAAGGCTTAAAACCGGAACCCCAATTGAACCGGTCAAAATCGGTCAAAACTAGAAAAAACTGGGTTGGACCGTGGTTTTAGGGTCAACCCAATTTTTTTATTATTTCTTAACAAAAGAAATAATTTTATAAAGTTTATTATTATAAATTTGAAAAATATTCATAAATTGACTTTCTCCATGAAGAAGCACATTGGCCCACTAGTGTCCTCCTTTATTTATAGATGTCTCATTACTCTTATGTTGTTAGTATTATGAATGTGGGACTAAGTTTGTACATCATACTTGCTTTTTCTTCCTTCATTTACTCTAGAATTTACTAAGCTTTGAACTTTAACTTATGAATTATTATTTTATTCAAAATTCTAATATCGTAAATGTATATTATAATATAAGTTAATTATATATTTATTATATTATATACAATATTTGTCATATTAGATAAATTAGTTAGAGATAAATGGTGCAAACTTCTTTGATATATGTATAAATAGCTACATCCTTATATTCTTAATTTATTAGAGGAGTAACGGCGTTCCCATTATCAAATATTTTAGTGACGCATAATATATATCATCCCTATTATTGAATATTTTCGAGACATATAGTAAAGTGTGTCCTTATTATCAAATATTTTAAGGATACATGGTAAAGTAGTGTCCCTAATATCGAATAATATGGGGACGCATAATAAGTGATGTCCCTATTATCGAATATTATTGGGACGCATAATAAGAGACATTGCTATTATCAAATATTATTGGGACATAAGATAAGTGGCGTCTTTATTATTGAATATTTTTAGGACGCATAATAAGCAGTGTCCCTATTGTCGAATATTATTGGAATGCATAAAACGTGATGTCCTTATTTATTGGGACACGTTACAAGCAGTGTTCTTATTATCTAATATTATTGGTACGCATAAAAGTCACGTCTCTATTTATTGGGACGCATAAAAAGTGACGTCCCTATTTATTGGGATGCATAATAAGCAACGTCTCTATCATCGGATATTATTGGGACGCATAATAAGCAATGTCCCTATTATCAAATATTATTGGGAAGCATAATAAAAGATGTCTTTGTTATCAGATATTGTTGCGACACATAATAAGCGACGCCTTTGATTATCTAATATTTTTAAGACGCATAATAAGCGGTGTCCTTATTATCTAATATTATTAGGACGCATGATAAGCGGTGTCCCTATTATGAAATATTATTAGGACGTATAATATGTGACGTCCTTATTATTAAATATTATGGGGACACATAATCAGTGACGTCTTTATTGTCAAATTTTATTAGGACGCATAATAAGAAACGTCCCTATTATCAAATATCATTGGGACATAATTAAATTTGCGTCACTAGGTTATTCAAATTATGAGATTTAAAATAAAAATATATTTATATTCTAAATTAAAATAGGGACACAAAATTAATGTGTCTTAAAATTTTAAAATCAGGACGCTAAATATATTTGTGTCCTTATTATTTTATAATAATACCAACGCTATATAAAACGTCCTTATAAATGAACAACAACAACAACAAAGCCTTATCCCACTAGGTGGGGTCGGCTACATGGATCATACGACGCCATTCCGCTCTATTAGTAACCAAACCTTTCGGTATATTATTCACCAATAGATCTTGCTCTATTAGTTCGCCAAGTGTCCGCCTTGGCCTCCCTCTCCCTCTTTTAATCGGACTCCAGATTATTTGCTCTACTCTTCTTACTGGCGCATGTCCTTATAAATGAACACTTTATATAAAATAAAGACGCTTCAATTTGTGTCTTTAATTATGTGTCCTTAAATGACTATTTTGTTGTAGTGTTATGTTTATCGACAAGTTTATGACCATCGAAAATTTACTTTACTAACGGTGGGGACCCTCGAAAATTTCAACAATCCGAACTGTCGGTAAATGCTTATGTATTGTAAATATATAAGTTTGGAGTAGATAAGTATATATAACAATTTTTATGTTTATGTATTGTAAATAAATATTCTTCTTTTTTTAACTGTGCTGCCCTTACTAAGAAAATGATTACTAACTAATCTTCTTGCATTTGGAAACATAAAATTTTAAAACTCACTTTTGACCCAGTAGTTGATCGTAAAAAAAGTTGTCTTACACGAATTGTCCCAAGTATCAAACATGATATAAGCATTGGCTTTTTCTTGGACCAATTTACTGTTTTTTGGTTTGAGCAATCAGCGGATTCCCTTGATATTGCTATATATTTTTTAGTCTAATATATAAAAAGGATAAATAAAAAAATGAATTACCAAAAGCATTAATTTGCCATGTTTGTCCATGATCAGATCACACAAAACCATCCATGATTGCCTCTCTATATAAAGGGCTCCTTTGGCTTAGGGTTGGTGCACTACCACCTCCAGCAGTTCTGGTCGCTGCTATCTCTCTCCTTCTTATCACTTCTTATCATCAATCCTCTCCTCTTCTGGGTCACATCATACGTATAGTATAAACACTACTGTTGTGATTGTGAGCAACATGGCGACCATGACGCCTGGTGACCATGGCTACATGATATACAGACCTGAGAAAGTAGGCTTCTTTAGCCTGCTCAGCCTTGTGCTGTTCAGGAGAAGGCTCGCCAGCTACCACTGGGTTGAGAGCAGCGACGCTGCCGCCGACGGTCTCCGGGCCGACTGGATCGTCGCCCTGACCTTGCTCATACAAAAAGTTCTGGCCGCCATTAACACACCCTTGAAATGGTTTGGTTACATCACGGAGTTCTCGCTGAACTTGTTCTCTCTTAATGGCGGCCTCCTAGGACTGATTTGGAAAACCTTAACAGGTCAACTAATTAAATCCCTTCTTCGACGATCCACAGAATTAATTACATGTCTTTCTCTCTTCTTATTCTTGCTCTTTTCCAGCTCCTTTTCTTTGCTCATGTTTTTGCTTTTGTTGTTCTTCCCAATTTTCGTGTTCTTTTTCTTCTTGTTTCAATTACTGAATACTTTTGTTTCTTTATCCGTTTCTAATTTTTTGGGCAATTGGACGGGGCAAATGCCCAAACAAAAGGATGTTACATTAGGCCAAAGTTAAGTAGTAGTATGCGATTCCTTTCTCTCTCATGTACTCTTTATCTGTTTTTTTTTGTTCATCTACATATGTACGTAGGTACATGAGTACATGCATGCACGCGTTATGTTAATTTGTATATAGACTCTACCTATACTTATCCTTTTTTGTTTTAATTATTTATGTAATTAATTACTTATAACTGTTGATCAGCTAGCAGTAAAAAATCGTTTCCAAATAATTAAAATTTTAATGTGATCAGCATCATTAATTATGACTATGATTTGTCTTAAATAAGTTTTCTTAATTTATCACTATGGTGCACGTGGATATATGTACACAGGAAAGCTTGTGATCCCAAAACGCGATGCAGCAAATTACAGATCCGTCTTGGGCTTTGTAGATGGAAGGGTAAATTTATACGATCAGAGCAACACCTTGCTCAATTATTTTTCTACAGAGAACTCTAATCTTGGTCTCGGCGGCGTAATTAGCATGGGGGATCTCACCACAATGGCCGCCAAAGTGGCCTACGAGAATGCCGCATTCATCAAGGACGTTGTCACCAATCACTGGAATGTAATTACTCCAAGACCACCAAATTAACCATATGCATGTTCATTTCATTAATTACATGCATGCACATTTTTAATTGCCACCATAATACTGGAGCATGTCCATGCATATATAGTTCATGATGGATATCGTTCTTGGAAAATAGCATGTCCATGTATATTTTCCTAAAATCGTGTGATAAATACATTGTATGTATCTGACATCTAACTCTTTTATTTAATGTATTAATACAGATGTACTTTGTGGGATTCTTCGACTGCTGGAATAGTAAGCTCTACTATATCCCACCAAACACAACCGTCCGTAAATAATTTATCTTCTTTATGTCGCCTTTAAAGGGATAAGGCTTTGTTGTTGTTGTAGTATGTCGCCTTTAAAGCATGCAATAGTGTCTGTAATGAAAATAGAAAAAAAAACATGCAACATATGCTAAGGACAAAACTTTAGATCTAGTTGCATAAGAGCATAATAATTAACCATTTGTTTCTTCTCTCAATTGACAAAAGTATCATATGATTAGCTTTGGTACCACGAGTTGAAAGAATGATCGGTTGCGTATGTGCGTGATTGCAGAGTTCCTCGAAGCCAAAACAACACAAGCCTACATCTTTTGCAACAAGGCCGTGGACGCCGACATCATCGTCGTGGCCTTCCGGGGCACCGAGCCGTTCAACGCCCAGGACTGGTCGACGGTCGTCGACCTCTCCTGGATCGCCATGGGCAAGCTGGGATTCGTCCATCTGGGATTCCTCAAGGCCCTCGGCCTCCAGGACGAGAAGATCGGCCCTAGCGGGTTCCCCAAGGATGTCGTAACCAATGCCGACAAGCCCTACGCCTACTACGCCCTCAGGGATTCACTACGCAGCCTCATCAAAGTGCACACCAAGGCTAAGATCGTCGTCACCGGACACAGCTTGGGCGGCGCGCTGGCGGCGGTGTTCCCGGCGCTTCTGTCCATGCACAACGAGGCCGACATACTGAGCAAGTTGCTGACCGTGATGACCTACGGGCAGCCGAGAGTTGGCGACACCATCTTCGCCAAGTACGTGGACACCATCATGCACGTGGATTTCCGCAGGATGGTGTACCGCTACGACATCGTTCCCCGGATCCCCTTCGACTCCCCGTCCGCTGCTTTGTTCAAGCACGCCGGAGTCTGCGTCTACTACAATGGGTGGTACACCGCAAAGGTAGGTAACAATATATCAAATTATCACATGCATATCATCAATCGATTAACATGTACTGGAACCGAACATGCAGGTGGTCGACGAAGAACCGAACAAGAACTACTTCGATCCGACGTACGCCGTGTCCATGTACTGGAACGCGTGGGGTGATCTGCTGAAGGGTCTGTTCGTGGGAAGGACTGAA
Source organism: Pontederia crassipes (assembly GCA_030549335.1). NCBI lineage: Eukaryota > Viridiplantae > Streptophyta > Magnoliopsida > Commelinales > Pontederiaceae > Pontederia > Pontederia crassipes. The sequence continues at coordinate 1,351,627 of CM060185.1, read as the reverse complement.
GGGAAAGATTTTGCAGAAGGATGGGTTTCCATTTTGTTCAGGGCCGTCGGACTGGTCATTCCGGGAATAGCATCTCACAGTCCCAGAGGCTATTTGAACAGTGCGAGGTTGAGCAAGGTCGTGACCAAGTCTGTGGACTGGACGCGGTCTAGTTAAAGCTCGCGAGCAAGTCAGTGCGAATTGTGTGTACGTACACATGCATGCATCATGCATGCGCGATAATAAGGCTAGTGGGGTGGAGATAAGGAGATGTTTTATCACTGTTGCATTCATGCCACGTGGACGGCCGGCGTAGAGTACGGTCTTCCACTGTCGCTGCGTGGAAAATATAATAATACCCTATATTATATTTATGTGCCTTGCTGTTGATGAGTTAAAAGCCCTTGTTTAAGACGTTACTTTTAGAACCATTTCTCGCTCATCGCGCTCTCCAGTACTTTTCTTTCACCCATCCCGTCAGCATCAATTTTGTTTCATACTTTTTTTTTCCATTTTACGAACTCTAAATATTCAACGACAATATTTCAGTATTTGGTAACCATTTTTTATGGTCATTGAAGGCAACAATAATAGACTCCTTGTATTTTGCATTTATTAATTGGATGTTAAACATTCGGGTGATTAGGGATTAATTTAATTATGGATTGCCATTGTAATAATCTGCACCAAAGGAAAAAAAGGTTATGCATACTATTTTTTAACAATGTCCCTCTTTCTTGCTTTTATGAAGAACATAAGATCATTATCGAAAAAAAATCAAAATTACACGAATGGTCTCTCAACTTTAAGTCGATTTCTAATTGGTCCCTCAATTTCAATTTGTATCCGAAACGTTCATTATCTTTTATTTTCTTACACGATTAGTCTTCTTGACCGGTGATAGTGGGTTTTCTGGTTACCTTGCATACGTGGCCGACACGTGAGCCGTTTCTCTCTCATCCACGTCATTTAACGCTTCAAACTAGATAAATTACACGGATCGTCCTCCAACTTTGAGTCAATTTCTAAATAGCCCTCCAACTTTGATATTATTGCACGATTCATCCACTTGACCGATAAGAAATAATCTTTCGATTATCTTACGACGTGGCATAATAAAATATAATAAAAAAAATTTAACTAGTTGACATCACACAATAAAAAATATTATAAAAATTTCAGGACACAGACGAACTGGCAGAGGAGGGGTGTTGTCCCCCCTTTGGCACGGACGAGCTGGCACAGACGAACTCGCGAGGGGGCGCTTGTGCCGTTTGTGTGAAGCTCGCCAATGGACGAGCTTGGAGAGGGGGGCCGGTGCCCCCTATGCCAGCTCGCCAAAGGACGAGCTTGGAGAGGGGGGCCGACACTCCTCCTCTGCCAGCTCGTCCGCACCCTAAAATTTTTATAATATTTTTTATTATGTGATGTCAGCTAGTTAAATTTTTTATTATATTTTGTTATGTCACTTCGCAAGATAATCGAGAGATTATTTCTTATCAGTTAAGTGGATGAATCGTGCAATAATATTAAAGTTGGAGGACTGTTTAGAAAACGATTCAAAGTTGGAGGATGATCTGTGTAATTTACCTGGTTTGGAGCGTTAAATGACGTGGATGACTTAAATGACGTGGATGAGAGAGAAATGGCTCACGTGTCGACCACGTATGCAAGACAATCGGGAAACCTACTATCACCGGTCAAGAGGACTAATCGTGCAAGAAAATAAAAGATGAGGGACGTTCTTGATACAAATTGAAGTTGGTGGATCAATTAAAAATCGACTCAAAGTTGGGGGACCATTCGTGTAATTTACCTCTCTCCAGCCATCCAAAGGTTTACTATAGGAGACAGTGGCGAAAGGCGACATACTTTGAAGGTTTCATACCTTTTTTTTTGCATTGTTTGCCATGATCCACTTTTTAACTGCCAAATGGTGGAAAGAGTGCTCCTTATCGCATAAATAAATTTCGAATTTACTATTTATGTAAATAAATAATAAAGTTTCTTTTAAATTTAAGATGTTATAAATTAGTCGCTGATAATAAATTAAAATTAAATGATAGTAAATTTAAGCCTTTCCAAAGAAATGAATAAACGTTTTATTTGAATTATTACGAGGTTCCAATTTTATTTTCTTTTGAAATTGAATATATGGTGGCTTCCTCTTCACCTCCGGTTAATTTTCAACAAAATCTAACACTTTTTCATTAATTTGTAAACCTTTGAATGATTTTATGTGACTATATCTTCTCCACATAATCATTTAATGTATTTAGTTGTAGATCTAATTATGTTATTGCAACCATAAATTCGCCCCGGCCATTTATTTATTATTCAAAACTAAAGGTCAATTTTTTTTGGGGGTCCTCATGTGGACTTGGAAGCTCATACAAAATTGGTAACCACAATGTTGTTCTGTTCTTCTCTTGATGTTCTGCCGGCCATGAATGATCAAAGAAAAAAAAGTCTATGGAAGCAAATATAAGAAAAAGTATAGTGTTTCATTAATTAAAGAAATCGGAAAATTGGTCTCCATTGGATGTCATGATTCATCATCAAACGGTTGAAAAGACCGCACTGCACAAGGTGTGCGGGGCGGTATGAATTTGAGGATTTTTTTCGCCGAAGCAGGAATGGAGGCCAAATTGACCCGCCCCTCTTTCTTGAATTGGGACAGGGTGGAGGTGGATTGTCTGCACCCCGTCAGTTTTCGAATTTTCGTGCTCATATTAAATATACGATATGTTATAAATCAACAACTATCAAATCACACATATTAAATCTAAATCGTCCATCTCTTCATATAGTACATATAAATCAACAAAGCTTGTTCATCCTCCCTAACTCTAACATCACGGTTTCCTCTTTCCATGACGCTGATAGTCGATTGGCTCTTGAGCAGCGAGGGTGGAGACCATAACTTCGACCTCCACGGTGCCGCTTTTGGGAGATGGCAGCTAGGCAGGAAGGGTGATGATGACCGGGCAGGAAGGGCGACAACCACGACGGTCGATCAACTCCTGAGCCAACAAGAGCAGCGATGCATGCTACAGGAGGGCGGTGCCAACGAGATGAACGACGACGAAACTCACTGGAGGAGGGTGGTGCTCGGGCTTCCTCCATGTCTCTGGCAACCTTTGAACTTGTGACAACTTGCAGACTAATGAAGCAGGTCCAGAGGAGGCAGAAGTGCAGGCAGTTAATACAGTTGGAGCGGTGGCACGATTGTAAATATGATGTGTTGTAGAAACATTATAAATAGTAGTTTTTCTGTAAGAAAACACTGTACGAACCATCTTTAGTTTCTTCCATCTTCTTGAATGAAAGGCTCCTCTTCATCTCCTTTCTGATCGGTTAATGCGAGTTCTGATGGATCCTCTATATTCGTAGTTCGAACATGGTATCAGAGCAGGTTCTGCAGGATTATTGATCAGAGTTTTGCATTTGGACACGTTTCTGGTTAGTCAATTCTGAATCCGATTGGGATTTTATTCTGAAGATCATGTCTTCTTCTCATACATCTGTTACTTTGATGATTGATTTCACAAGTCCGTTGTATCTTAATGCCTCGGATTTTCCTGGTGCGATTATTGTGCAAGAACGTCTTTCGAATTCCTCTGATTATCCAGCCTGGAGCTGTGCTTTTTATAATGCACTACTTGCAAAGAACAAACAGGGATTCGTTGATGGTACATGTCGTCTTGAAGATTTTGATTCGTCTTTGCATTTTATGTGGAAAAGATGCAATGCACTTGTTCTCTCCTGGATGTCTTGCACGGTTTCAAAAGGATTGATAAGCAATTCATACAATTTGAATGCTTCTGATGTCTGGCAAGATTTGAAAGAAAGATTTTCCAAAGTAAATGCTGTGAAGATTTACTCACTTCATGCAGAGATTTATTCCCTAAGTCAGGGTTCGATGTCAATTTCAGATTATTACAGTAAGTTGAAGTTTTTGTGGGAAGAACTTGCACGCATGGTGCCTATTAATGATTCTGAATATCAGACGCAGCAGAAACTTTACATTTTCTTGATGGGTTTAAATCCTCGTTATGAACAGTGTAGAAGCCAGATTCTAATGACAAATCCTCTTCCTAATATTAATCAAGTTTTTTCGATGCTTGCTGAAGAGGAGCAGAGAGATTTGATTTCAACTAATTCAAGTATGCAGAAGAATCCTGAAGTGGCATTACTAAGTAACATATTACCAGGAAATTCAAAATAGAAAAGGAATTATTCCATAATTTGTGAGCATTGCAGAAAGGCTGGCCATAGTAAAGCACAATGTTACAAGCTAATATGTTATCCTCCAAATTACAAATTCAAACCTAGATATCAAGCTTCTATTAATAATGTGGTTGCTCCCAATGAAGCTGATGTTCCTGGAGTTTCTGATTTGGGGAACAACACGAAGACACCCATCCTTACAAATGAGCAGTATCAAAATATCATGAGGTTAATTCAGAAGGACAAGAAGAGCTTCAATATTCAGGGTATTGTCAACATGGCAGATAATCTTGATTTATCCTCAGAAGATACCTGGATAGTTGACACAGGAGCCTCTTGTCATATGTCTTGTAATCTGAAATGGCTTCATAATATCAGAAAACTTTCTGGCTGTTCAGTTGTTATAATGCCCAATGGCAATTGCTCCAAAGTTACTCATGTTGGCTCATATCAGTTGAACACAAGATACATATTATCTAATGTATTATATGTCCCGGAATTCAAATTCAATCTAATCTCTGTTACCCAACTCACCAAAGATTCAAACTGCAGCTTGATATTTTTTCCCAAATTTTGCCTTCTTCAGGAAAGGTCAAATGGGAAGGTGAAGTTGATTGGTGAGGAGAACAGTGGCTTATACTATCTCAATGAAAAGATGGTTATTTCAAAAGAAGTATCACATCCTCTACCTACTATTGCAGCTGTTCATCAAGAGAATATTATGACATGGCACAAGAGAATTGGACATGCACCAGTATCTCGTTTGAAGTTGATACCTTCTCTTCAGCATTGTATTGTTCCTAATGATTTTCATTGTTCAATCTGTCCTAGAGCTAAACAATGTAGATTGCCTTTTTCTTCTTCGACAAGTGACTCTGCTAAATCCTTTGATCTGTTACACATAGATACTTGGGGACCGTATAAGCATGTCACTCATGATGGCAAACGTTTCTTCATGACTATTGTGGATGATTTCTCACGTATGACATGGATTTATATGCTGCCAAATAAAGGCATTGTTTCTGACATTCTACAAAAGTTTTTCTCTCTTTGTGTTACTCAATATAATGCGACAATCAGAGTAATTCAAACCGACAATGGAACTGAATATTGCAATGCTAAATGTAAAGAGATTTTTTATGCCAGAGGTATTTTGCATCAGACAACCTGTGTCTATACTCCCCAACAAAATGGGGTCGTGGAGAGAAAACATCGACACCTACTAGAGGTAGCTCGTTCTCTAATGTTTTAGTCCAATTTACCAATTCAATTCTGGGGAGAAGCCATACAAAATGCAGCTCACTTAATCAATAGAATTCCTCTTACAATTTTGCATAATAAGTCGCTATTTGAGAAGTTCTTTCAGCATCCTCCAGATCTTTCTCATATTAAGGTGTTTGGCTGTTTATGCTATGTAGCACAATTACCTCAGAATGATAAGTTTGGTGAAAGGGTTGTTCCTTGTGTTTTCTTAGGGTACTCTTCTACACAAAAGGGTTATAAGACTATCACGTTAAATGATCATCAGTCTATAGTCTCCAGAGATGTTAGATTTTATGAAGATATATTCCCTTTTGCTGCAAAATCAACTCTTGCTGATACACTGATAGTTCCTGCTTCACAGAAAGGTGCATCAACATCCATTGATGATGATAGCACTACACCCATTGTAATTCCTCTTGAGGAACTGGATGTTGTACAGACTACTTCTTATTTCAATACTTCCACAGAGTCTTCTCCTTCCTTGTCCAGAGATGTTAGATTTTATGAAGATATATTCCCTTTTGCTGCAAAATCAACTCTTGCTGATACACTAATAGTTCCTGCTTCACAGAAAGGTGCATCAACATCCATTGATGATGATAGCACTACACCCATTGTAATTCCTCTTGAGGAACTGGATGTTGTACAGACTACTTCTTATTTCAATACTTCCACAGAGTCTTCTCCTTCCTTGAACCTAGAGGTCATTCTTCCTGATATGTCTTCCTCTTCATGTGTTCATAGTCCTGATATTTCAATGCCTCTTGCACCTGTTTCTTTGCCGGTTGCTCCAACTCGTACTAAACGAACTATTAGACCACCTCTTGGTTGCAAGATTATATTATTCCTGGTCACAAATCCTGTTCTACAGCTCATCCTATTAGTAATCATGTTTCTTATCAAGCCTTCTCTACTTCTTATCGTTCCTTTCTCTCGGCTCTCTCAGCAGTCTCTGAACCCACATCCTACTCTCACGCAGTTCGTGATCCTCGATGGGTTGCAGCTATGGATCAAGAGCTCAGTGCTTTAGAGTCTAATGGCACTTGGCACATAGTGGATCTACCTCCTGGAAAGAAAACTGTCGGGTGCAAGTGGGTTTATAAGTTGAAGATGAATGCTAATGGAGATATTGAGTGGTTTAAAGCAAGGCTGGTCGCCAAAGGTTTTACACAACAAGAAGGAATTGATTATAATGCTACTTTTTCCCCAGTTGCAAAAATTGTCACCATACGCTGTTTTCTAGCAATTGTGGATCAGTTTGATCTTCCTTTATATCACTTGGATGTTGATAATGCGTTCCTTAATGGAACTTTAGATGAGGAAGTCTATATGACATTGCCACAGGGATATCACCAACAGGGGGAGACAACTTCTTCTAGTCGAAAAGTTTGCAGGTTGGTGAAATCCCTCTATGGCCTCAAGCAAGCATCTAGGCAATGGAATTTGAGGCTCACTGATATTCTTATCTCAGTTGGATTTGTTCAAAGCCACAGTGATTATACTCTTTTTACAAAGGGTGACAATCAGAAATTCGCTGCTCTCTTAGCCTACGTGGATGATATTCTTATTACAGGGACTGATAAGGAACTCATTCAAGAAGCAAAAGAAGCATTAAAGAAAAATCTAAGAATCAAAGATCTTGGAGATGCCAAATTTTTCCTCGGAATGGAGATATTACGATAAAAAAAGGGCATAGTACTAACTCAGAGGAAGTATGCCATGGAGTTGTTATCTGATCTTGGAGTTACAGGCAGTAAAGCTTCTCCTACACCCATGGAGCAAAATCTGAAATTGTCCACTTATGAATTTGACGAACATTTTCGTCGACAGTCCAAAGCAAGAAAAGGTGTTTCAGATGATCCTCTTCTTAGTGATCCAGAAGTTTATCAGAGATTAGTTGGAAGACTTATATATCTAACCCAAACAAGGCCGGACATAAATTTTGTTGTTCAGCAAGTCAGCCAATTTATGCACTAACCAAAAGTATCACATTATGAGGCAGCAATTAGGATTGTACGATACATAAAAAATTCTCCAGGGAAAGGATTGTTTTTTCCTTCTTTTCCAAATCGTGAAGTGACAGTTTTCTGTGATGCAGATTGGGCATCATGTATATTCACTAGAAGAAGTATCTCTACTTTATGTGTTAAACTCGGTGGTGCATTAATATCCTGGAAATCAAAGAAATAAACTACTGTCTCCAGATCGTCGGCTGAAGCTGAATTTCGCAGTCTCGCACTAGCAACAGTAGAAATTATATGAATTTACATATTGTTAATAGATCTTCATTTTTCAGTAATCACGCCTATAAAAATCTTCTCTGATAGCAGCTCTGCAATTCAGATTGCTGAGAATCCGGTTTTCCACGAGCGCACCAAACATACCAATGTAGACTGCTACTTTGTTCGTGAAAGACATCTCAAGGAATTTATAAAGCCTTATTATGTGTCAACTAAATAGCAGGTTGCAGATGTTCTCACAAAGACTCTCTGACCTTCTCAACATGATTATTTGATCAACAAGTTGGGGTTGATCGATTTGTACCAACCTCAACTTGAGGGGGAGTGTGACAACTTGCATACTAATGAAGCAGGTCCGGAGGAGGCAGAAGTGCAGGCAGTTAATACAGTTGGAGCGGTGGCATGATTGTAAATATGATGTGTTGTAGAAACATTATAAATAGTAGTTTTTTTGTAAGAAAACACTGTACGAACGATCTTTAGTTTCTTCCATCTTCTTGAATGAAAGGCTCATTCTCTTTATCTCCTTTCTAATCGGTTAATGCGAGTTCTGATGGATCCTCTATATTCGTAGTTCGAACAGAACTCCACAACATTGGGCGGCGACTTCCAAGTTCGTAGCCAATGATGATGCCGATGCTCGCTTCGAGGTCCGATGCTGGAGGAGGGTGGCGCTTGCAACAGCAGTTGGCTGGACGTGACGCTTTGGCCTCCATGAACTCCACGCTCGCGACGACTATCAAACGCAAGAGGGCAACGCTCGCAATGATGGCCGGTTGGCAAAGACATTGCGACTTCAATCCCACCTTTGTGTTCAGCAAAGACCACGATGACGCTTGTGATTGAATCACTAGTTTTATTTTTAAAATATTTTTGCTATTTTTTGTTTAACATAGGTGATCGTTGAACTTTGTAAGTTAATTTTGTTAAATTGTTCATATTAATTTTCTAATGTTTCATTATGTATATTATGAATATGATATAAATATGGATTTTTTCAATTTTTCATACTTTCCAACCAAACATTTGGGGGAATCAGTTCCCGTGAGGGTTCGGGGTCCCTTGCGAGGATCAGGACAAAGGATTATATTCCCTCTGCATTGAGGATTCAAGATGGAGACGGGACAAGGGCCGGACAACGGAGTCAGGGCGGATGAGTGTCCCCCATCCCGAACAAGATCGAGTGCCATCCCTGCAAGGTGTAGTGCAAGGACCAACTTCCCTTTCAAATAATTATTGACCAACATCATTTATTTATTATTGAATTATTTCAACTATTTATATATTTTTTTATTGTTAAACATAATGCTGAACTATTTTGATTAGAATAATTCTTAAAATACTTTATTATCCAGGAACATACCATTCGATCAAATATTAATTTTCAAGATTATTAATGTAAATATTCAATGATTTTAGGATTAATTTCATAAATATTCTTTAAATTACAATAATTTTTCGCGTGAAGTATGAATTTATGGTATGACATTCCTAAATTTTATCACGATTTCCATTTAAATCTTTTTGTCAAATTTTCTTAGCTTTTATGTTATCTTTATTTTTTCTTATGAAAAGTTCAAAATGTCCTATGATTTTGAGTTTTCATCTGTCTCAATAAAGCATAAGAAGAAAGACATTTAGTATTTTAGTCTTTTTATACATAGAAAAATAAAAGAAACAGAAAAGTTAATAGAATCTAATGAAAGCATCTAAGTGAAAATTGTGATAAAAATTAAGGATATCATATGATAAGTTTGCAAGATTAAACGTGAAAAATCATTATAGTTCGGAAGTTATGAAATTAACTCATGATTCTAAAAGTAAAAAAAAATAGATTTTCCATATTTTGATAATATGATTGAATCTTCTTGTTCGACGAGGGTTTTTTTTTTAATTTTTACATCATTGTCATTTATATTTTATGAAAATCACTATAGTTATTAATTACTTTATTATTGATTAAATTGAATTGTTGACGTACTATCAATTGTAATTATTAAAATTTTAAAATAGTTATTTGGTTTAAATTAATTATTTTTGTTACTATGATCTATAAAAATCAGTAATATTATTGTCGACAAGTTATTAAGTTTACTGGGAACCATATTTTGGTGCATTATTATTTTGTCAAATATTTTTACCTTATTACACATTTTTATAAAAAAATGACTATTTGTTTAAAAAATAATAATTTTTGTTTTAGAAAAAGTCAAGTTTGTTGCCTTTAACCAACGAACTTTGCATACTAGTTCAGGATAACTTCATATTTATTTAAAGGCCATGCTCCAAAGTTCTGAAAATAACTAAAAGTGAAAACAAATATCAAATCACTTTTTATTTTCTAACTTTACATTATTTCATTCAAACATAATTAAAATTAATATGACAATTCAATTATTCAATCACAAAAACTATATATACTATATATGCATGTATATATTTAATTAGAAATTAAATTAAATATTGTGTTAGGCCCCGACAACCAGCATAAAATCCTGTCGAATCTTATGAACATTGATCAACGAATATATTGTGTTAATGCTAGGTCGTTACCCGTAAGTAACGCGCTGTACAGCTCGGGTACAGTGATAAGAGAGCAAGAGCCGCTGCATCCTCGCCTGAATGCAGTGTTAAATGAGCAAGGGCTACCGCACTCTAATGGACGGAGGCGGTTAAAGAAGCTAGTTCATGAGACTAAGGTCAGATTAGGTTCTTAGAATATTGGGACGTTGAATGGGAAGCGCCTTGAGGTGGAACAGTAATGGACCAGCGTAAGATTAGTATCTTATGCTTGCAAGAAACTAGATTGGTATGAGAGGGAAGTAAAGATATTAGGTTAAATGGTTTCAAACTTTGGTACACATGTAAGGTAAATGGAAGGAATGATGTTGGTATTATCGCGGATGCAGAATGGAGGAAGAATGTTGTGGAAGTTAAAAGGATTGAGGATCGAATTATATCCGTGAAAGTAATTATTGGAAAGGAGACTATGAACATTATTAGTGCATATGCACCCCAAGTAGGAGCAGAATCACATCTCAAGGAGAAGTTTTGGACAGATATGGAGGGTTTGATTGAAAGTATACCAATAACCGAGAAAGTTTATATTGGGGGAGACCTTAATGGACATGTTGGTAAAGAGGCAGGACCACATGCAAGGGTTCATGGTGGTTTTGGTTTTGTGGAGTAGAATGAGGAAGGACACACTATTATTAATTTTTCTTTAGCATACGACCTTAAGATTATCAACACTTATTTTAGGAAGAGAGATGAACATTTAATCACATACAAAAGTGAAACTCATATGTCTCAAATCGATTTTTTCTTGACAAAAAAATACTGATAAAAGACGTTGTACTAATTGCAAAGTAATTCCTGGACATGGGGTGACTACACAACATAGATTGTTAGTTCTTAATTTGCAAATGAAATGTATCAAATCAAAATCTCGAACAATTTTTTATCGAAAGATCAAGTGGTCGCAGTTAAAGGGGGAGAAGCGAGAGACTTTTAGAAGTAAGTTATTAGAGAAAAGTGTGTGAGAGTTAGAAGGAGATGCTAGTATCATGTGGAAGAATGTGGCAAAAAAGGTTGAAATGGTTGCTAAAGCCATTTTAGGAGAATAAAAAAGTTTTGGACCACGAGATAAGGAGACTTGGTGGTGGAATGAGGATGTCCAAGAAAAGGTGTATAATAAGAAGAATTATTTCAAGGCGATACACTTGGACAATAGTTCTAACAATTGGAAAAAGTATCGTTTGGCGAAAAAGGAGGCTAAGAAGGCAGTTAGTGATGCTCGTGCTAAAGCATATGAGGGGTTTTATAAGGAGTTAGGGACAAAGGCTGGTGAACAAAGAATTTACAAGATTGCAAGGAATAAAGAGAAGGAGTCGAGAGATTTGGATCAAGTAAGATGCATAAAAAAATAAAGTTGGCAAGGTTTTAGTTACTGAAAGGAGATATTAAGAACAGATGGGAAGAGTATTTCTATAAGCTATTTAATGATGGATGTGAAGGTTTCCGTTGTGATTTGGAGGACTTGACAGTTAGCGAATGTGAGCTTAATAGCTCATTTTATCGTAGAATTAGAGTCTCGGAGGCTAGCGAAGCTCTTAAGAAAATGGAGAATGGTAAAGCCGTTGGACCAGATGGTATACCGATTGAAATTTGAAAATGTTTAGGAGAAAATGTGTGTTGTGGTTATGTAAACTATTTAATGAGATTTTACGATCGAAAAAGATGCATGATGATTGGAGATTAAGTACATTAGTTCCTATTTATAAAAATAAAGGGGATATTCAGAATTGTGCAAATTATAGAGGGATTAAACTTATGAGTCACACAATAAAATTATGGGAAAAAGTGATTGAGCATAGATTGAGAATGGAGACTAGTATTTCTGAGAGACAATTTGGGTTCATGCTAGGAAGATCTACTACAGATGCGATTTATTTACTAAGGGGGATGATGGAGAAGTATCGAAGTAGGAGAAGAGACTTACATATGACTTTCATTGACTTAGAGAAGGCGTATGATCGGGTACCAAGGGATGTACTTTGAAAAGTCTTGCAAAAGAAGAGGGTGAGTATTGCCTACATTAAGGTAATACAAGATATGTATGATGGGACATTGACTATGGTTAGGACACCCGGAGGTGAGACAAATGAATTTTCTATAAGAATTGACCTACATCAAGGATCAGCTTTAAGTCCGTATCTATTTAACTTAGTTATCGATGCTATAACCGAGAGTATCACAGAGGAGGTACCTAAGTGCATGCTATTTGCGGATGATATAGTACTTTTAGCGGATTCAAGAGAAGAGATTAATATAAAATTGGAAATATGGAGAAATACGTTGGAGTCAAAGGGTTTTCGTTTAAGTAGGAATAAAATAGAATATATGCATAGCAATTTAAAAAATAAACAACTTAGAGACGATTTGAAAGTTATGCTAGGGGAGGATATTATTCCTCAAGTGACAAAGTTTAAATAATTAGAATCAATTGTAAGACCAGATGGTGAGATTGATGACGATGTTAATAATAGAATTCAAGCTAGTTGGTGTAAGTGGAGGAAAGCCACTGGAGTTCTTTGTGATAGAAAAGTACCCAATAAAGTTAAAGGAAAATTCTATCGTACTGCTATAAGGTCAGCAGTGTTATATGGTATTGAATGTTGGGCTATGAAGGGACAACATGAACGTAAAGTGGGGGTAGCCGAAATGAGGATGTTGAGATTGATGTGTGGTCATACAAGATTAGATAAGATTAGGAATGACCATATACGTGAACGAGTCGGAGTGGCTCCTATTAGTGAGAAAATGGTAGAGAATCGTTTGAGATGGTTTGGTCATGTTCAGAAAATACCATTAGATGCGCCAGTAAGAAGAGTAGATCAAATAATCTGGAGTCCGATTAAAAGAATGAGAGGGAGGCCAAGGCGGACACTTGGCGAACTAATAGAACAAGATCTATTGGTGAATAATATACTGAAAGGTTTGATTACTAATAGAGCGAAATGACATCGTATGATCTATGTAGCCAACCCCACCTAGTGGGATAAAGCTTTGTTGTTGTTGTATTGTTTTATTATTGATCTTCACATTATCTATCAGGAAGTAAAATTCCATTGTCTGCCAGAAATATGACATGACAGTCAATGTGAAAATTTTGTAAATATACATTTGTTTTCAAACAAATATGATTGGAGAAAACTCAAAAACATAAGCATACCAAGTTATAGAAAATGCAAGACCTCTTCCAATTGAGTTATTTCGATATTTTCTTCATTCTTAGTTGTGTTATGAGCAGGGATGGCACCCGACCCTGCTCGGGGCGGGGGACACCACCCCCGACCCCGACGACTCCCCCCTCCCGAATCCCCGGTTCGAGAGAAATTTTATTCCCCGCCCCGATCTCCGCGGGGACCCGATTCTCCGAATTTTTTATTAAATAAATTTTAAAAAATTACAAAAAATATCACAAATAAAAAAAGGTGCTCTGCACTCTACGAAGAGGTGACTCACCTCTGCGCACAACACCTCTGTACTGTGCGCAGAGGTGAGTCACCTCTGCGCACTGTGCGCAGAGGCGAATCGTGCGCAGAGGAGATTTCGCCTCTGCGCACCCGGCGAAATCACCTCTGCGCACTCGACGCAGAGGTGATTTCGCCGCCACCCCTCCACAGTGCGCAGAAGTGCCGCTGCCCTTTCGGCCGATTTCACCTCTGCGCAGGTGAATCGCCGTCGCCCCTTTCGGCCGATTTCGCCTGCGCAGACGATTTCGGCTGCCGCCCCTTTGGCCGATGATGGCGGCCCTCGAGTCGACGATGATGGCGGCCCTCGACGACTCACGATGACGCCACCGCCGCCAATCGGATCGAACAGATCAACGATGCCCTAGACGACGATGCCCTCACCGATGATGACGTCCTCTCCGATGACGATGCCCTCGACGACGATGATGGAGGCCCTAGACGACGGTGATGCCTCCCTCGACGACGATCCACGATGACGCCGCCGCCGATGATGACAACCGGATCGATCGAATTGAGATGATCTACGATGATGCGCCGCCGTCGACAATGAGCAGATCGACGACGTCCAAATCGACCCGCCCGGATCCCCGATGCCCTCAACGACGATGGCGGCCTCGACATCGACGACGACCGACGATGGCGGCCCCATCGTCCCTCGACATATCATCGGCCCCATCGTCCCTCGACATCGACGACGATCGAATGGCGGCCCTCGACAGTCGACATCGATGATTGTGAGGCTGATGTTTAGGGAGTTTAGGGTTTTATGTTATATATGTACAAAATGAACGATTGAGATGAAATTTAATGAATATAATTATAATAAATTATTAATTAAAAATATTGTTGGAGATTAGGGGATCCGACGGGGCAAGGATAGTTCACCCTGCCCCGATCCCCGAAAGGGGGGGGCAGGGGCAGGTTGGCCCCCATCCCCGCCCCCACGGGGAAAAATTCTCGAATGCGGGGCCTCGAACGGGGAATCCCCAATTTTTTAGAATTTTTTTCTAAAAAAATATAGCCAAGTCACTCAATTTTTTTTCTCATTATTTGAATTTTTTAGAAGTTAAAATTTTGGGTCGAGTTAATAATACAATAAAATAAAGTCACATTATTGCCACATGGTGAAAACAACATTAAGAATATCAAAATCAATATTTTTGCTCCAATAAAATAAAACTTGCATGATAAATTATTGTTTCTTAAGAAGCATTATGAGTTAATATGCAGGCGTGAAGTGACATTAACACATCAATAAATTAGATATGTTATTGATCTAGCCATTTAGATACTATTTTTTAAAAAAATAAATGTCTAATATATTAGAAGGAAGAAAAGAGAGATATATGATTATTAATCACATAAGAGTCCACATTTTGAAAGTTTAGAGAGGACAAGTTGTGTACTATTTGCTCTTCTGGTTTTTCTTTTGTTTTAGAAAGGTAAAACATTAAAACAATGGCAACTGGGGGTGGTATATATAAGTTATTATCATGCAATCCATGTCATGACAGTATCTATCCCGTAAGGTCGAGTGGATTACGAGAGCCATCAGTCCATTATCCATATTTCATACAAATTGAAGAATATAATAACTTGAAAAATAGTGGTCCAATCACATTAAACATTTATTATAGACTATGCACATTTTATTTCCTATTAATCCTAATCCTTATTATGATGATTAAATTCATATTTTAGCATTTAATTTGTAACTAAACAACACCCAGGATCAACAAACGTCACGACTTATTCATGCGTCAAGCATATAACATCATAAGAAGACTTCGAATTTGGGCATTTGAAGTAAATAAATAAATATTTGATAGTTTTTGGTCCCAAGAACTAAAGCACCCATCAATATTTCATGAAGTAAAACATAAAATAATCAAATCAGCAAAAAACAATCAAATTCAGGAAAAAAAAATTAAGCATGAACTTGAGTGAAGGAGAAACCAATTTGATTTCATTAAAAACATGAATCCAAATTCAATAAAAAGACTTTTTGTCAAAATTTGAATTTTTTATAGTTAGGTCCATTGTAGCAATTGGAATCAAAGTGCACGTTAAATTTTAGAGAAGATGTCTATAGTTAAAGTGCACGAAATATTTGCGACAATACAATTAAAAAACTCAATGATTTTTTTGTTTCTTTTGCTAAAGTGGTTTTTTTAGATTACTTAAATATTTATAAGTGATTTTGATAATAACATCATTAATATTTTTCTTCTTATTGTTGCTTTACCTTTTACTTGTCTTCATGCCCAGTTCGTTTGGTGCCCCGTAGGATAGGAATCTTCCTCTCAAACCATAAGTACCATAAGTAATTAATGTTGCACAACATGAAGGGTACTCGTATGGAAAAAAGGGGAAAAAGAAAAAAGAATGAAAGAAAGAAACTCTAGGAGATGACATGACAACTTCAAGTATGCGGGGAAAAAAAATTGGAGCATCATTTGGAGGTTTGACATGTGCAAGGTATTTCTTTAGGTGTCAATCAAATGCACAACATAAAATAGAAGGAAAAGGTAATATCGCCCAAGTGGCGCTCCTTGGGCTGCTAATTCCAAAGCTACTAAATAATTATAACTATTTTGACTTTACCTTTAACCTCAATAAATGATTGTAACTTAAAAATTAAATTACTATAGATGCATAAAGTTTTTATTTTCTCGATGTAGGACTTATTTCAATCTTAATAACTCTACTAGATCCTTCCCTTGCACGAAATCCATCCTCCCTTCGCCGATGAGATTGCCTGGTTGCCCTACTGCGACCTCGGCACCATTCTCCTTTCGTCGAGGATATCGCCTAATTGCCGCCTGCTTCGACCTCGGCACCGCGTGACCTCTTTGTCGCTCCAGATGACTTTGCCTCTGCCCCGACACCATCCGAGACCGGTCCAAATTGTCGACATCGGCACCATCCAAACTTCTCTCTCCCTCTTCGTCATATAAATAGTGTCGCACAATTTTGAAAGCGAAGACCATAGCCGCTAACTCGAGATCGTGCGTCGGATAGTTCTTCTCGTGCTTCTTCAATTGTATCGATGTATATGCAATGACCTTCCCACGTTGCATCAAGACACATCTCAAATCGATGCCGCATGCGTCACTATATATGACATAACCTCCTTGACCTGAAGGTATTGTCAGAATGGACGCCGTCGTCAGTCTTTTTTTTTAACTCCTATAAACTATCTTCACACCTCTATGACCATTCATATTTGACGTCTTTCTTGATGAGGTTTGCAGTGGCGATGCAATTTTAGAAAAGTCCTGAATGAATCTCTTGTAATATCTTGCAAGTCCAAGAAAACTTCTAATCTCTTACGCATTCTTCGATTGCGCCCAATTAGCAACTGCTTCCACCTTTGCAGGATCCACCGATATTTCATTTTCATTGATAATGTGCCCGAGGAACATAATCTCTTTCAACCAAAACTCACATTTTGAGAATTTGGCGTACAATTTGTGCTCCCGTAAGGTCTGTAGCACAACTCTTAAATGTTCCTTGTGTTCTTCTAGACTCTAGCACAACTCTTAAATGTTCCTTGTGTTCTTCTAGACTCGACTAATATATGAGAATGTCGTCAACAAAGACAATCACGAACTTGTCCAGGTATGACCTAAACACTCTATTCATCAGGTCCATAAAGACTGTTGGGGTATTGATCAGTCCAAATGGCATCACCTCTCTCTCTCTCTCTCACACACACACACACACAAAGGGTACTTATTCTTAGCTGATACTTTACATAGTCTGATATCTGGTATTTTCTCCCAAACTAATACAATCCAAATCCTAAGGGTTTGTTTGGCAAATAACTAACGGATGGATGAGATGTGGTGGTGTGGTGGGTGATGGGGTGTGATGACATGGTGTGTCATTAGAAAATTCATGTTTGGATAATAAATTATATAAGACGTGGGGTGGGGTGATGAAGATTTTATTTGTATAAAAGTCATTTTTATCCTTCATTATATATTTAAGTATTTATAATTGTTAATTAGGGTGAGCATGAATCGGGACAACCTGGTCGCCCTCGTCCACACCGATTCGGATTTTTCAAATTTTTCCGACCCGATGGATAATTGGATCACGACCGGGTCTCATTTCTTCGACACTCGACCAGGATCGAATCCGGATTTTACGTCCTGACTTGGTTGAATATATTATATTAATATTAAATTATTTTTAAATAGTATATTTATGTTTATTTTGAATAAAATTTTATATTTACTAAAAAGTTTTATTTTATAAAAATTATAGATAAATATGTATTCATATTAGAAAAAAAATAATATGTGTGTGTGACAAAGAAAAAGAGAGAGAGGTGGTTTAATTTGGTAATAAGAGAAATAATTTAATTTGGTAATAAAAAAGGGAAAGAGATTAATTTGGTTTAAAACAATCTATCCCTTCTCGTTCCACCAATTTGGTGGAATGAAAAATGTGGTGTTTGAAAGGCTTAGTTATTCCACCCCACCCCTCTTAACTTAAATAAAAAATGTAATCAAACATGGTGTAACTAATTTCATTCCCTCATGCCCCACCCCACTCTTTCATAACCCTCAATCCAAACAGACTTTAAGGGAAATAAGAAAGAAGCAATAAGTGGTATTAAAAAATATAAATAAAAAAATTATTTAAATTTTATTTTCAACCTTTTTAAGTATATTATCAGTAATTAAATTTCACAATTAATCTTTGGACAATAATGTATTAATAATGCTAGAGAAAATTATAAATATAATTAGACTATGTAATATGAATATTTATTTACTTATTTTTCTAGATTCAACAAATAAGGAATCATTTAGGAGAAGAAAAATGAGATTTGCCACAAAATTAGTTTGAATATTGTTGATCATAAATAAAGAATATAACAAGAAGATAGGCATAATATTATTTGAATTAGTTAGATTTAAAAGTATGAGTGATTGAAAGCGAGAAAAATAAGATTAATAGTACTTAATTTATTAACAATAATTTAACATTATTAGATATTAATATATTATGAGGCCCTAAATTTTAGGGGCCTAAAGTAACTGCTTGGGTTGCTTTACCCTTGATCCGTCCCTGAATGAAAGGTTAGTTACTAGGGTTTTAACCATCCTGGTTTACTAATGAAAAAAAAAAAAAAAACTTGAGAGATGCATCCAAGAAATTGTATAAATAGCATTTCCTTAATCGCCCTTCAACATTTGTCCTCCCCTCCTATTGCTGATTCTACCTCTTGTGAGATAATATTGATTTGTCACTATAAATATACTTGTTTACCGATACATGATTTAGTCTTCCTATTGTTTTGGTATATCCAAATGACCAAAATCCTGGTATCGTTTTCAAATCATTTTGCAATCATAAATTACGCCAGTGATACTGGTTCTTGATGATCTTTTGGATATAATCTGAAGGGTAAAATATGCATTAAAATGCTACTCTAGCTGAACCAAGAAACTGGTAAAAGCAAACATGTAAAAGCCTGGTCTGTTGGCTTATTTTTTTATACTTGCGTTGTGCCATGCTTTTGCATTCCATGTAAAAGCAGGGTTGGGATAAGCCTGATGCCAAATCACAGGCTCAGAAGGTTGCTAAGGCCGTTAAGACTGGGACTTCTGCAATTAAGAAAACTAAGTAGATGAGAACGTCTGTTACTTTTCGCCTCCCAAAGACATTGAAAAAGGTTAGTAAGCTCTGGCTTCTGGCCAAGTTTCAGTTGACATCTGATTCTTTCGCTAGTTAAACTGTTGAAATGCTTTGACGGGCCTGATGGGACGAAGAAGGCTTTATGCGAGGCTGACGCTGGATTATGATGCTCTTGTTGTTGCAATTAAGGTTGGGATCGATAATATAAGCAGAAGGGAACCTTTAGCAGCATCTTTTGCCGTTGTTCCTGAGGTTAAATTTTGCTACTGCAGGTTGTTGGCCCGTACTTTGAATCTGTAATTTCTTTTATGACGAGCTTGACAGAGATTTAGAGTTTTTGTTAAACAAACCTTTGTGGCATTATTTATTTTAAGTGAATGAACCATCCTTTTGCTTCCCACTTGACTTTTCAGGATTTAACATAGTATATATCAGTAATAATAATATCTCAAATTTCGACCATAAGTTATTTATTTCCTCGTTCATTTTTTTTCTTCTTTTTTATGTTTGATTATTATTGCCATGGATTTATGTTTCTTTATGACGCCGAACAACCATCTTTTTGGTTGGTGAAGTTACTATTTCGTTTTATTACTTTATATGAGGGTCATGTTAAAATTCTGACTTGTTCTATACTATTATTCACTCAAAACTATTTTCTTTTATTTAACACAAATATTTTTGTATCCTATTTTCTTTAATACTTTTATTTATTTTTATTTATACTTAACATTGATGATAGCTATTTTGATAATTATTTTAAATAAATATATTCGAACATTAGCTTGATTGAGAAGTCATAATGCCTTCTGAACAAACCATTGCTCGATTTATTGGAAGGATTGAAATATTTGCATAATCATGAAACTTTGCACGATCTGATTAAATTGGCCTTGAAAGTTGTGAGAAGCGTCAAAAGCACATAGGAGGTTGACTAATACATATCAAAGATAACGAGTTTGCTAGCTAATCAATGAATATATGATAATCAATGATGGTGGAGTCACTAGCGAAGACGAGTTTGCTAGAGAATCAAAGAATGGCGGAGAGGGTTTTAACCTTACGTTGACAATGGCCAAATTTGTGGTGTTGCTCATCGAGCATTGCTAGGGAAATTTAAAATGGATGAGAGTCATATGGAGAACATTTTCCATAGTAGACACGGAGGGGAGGGTGTTGCACTAATAATGTGGCTTCAAGTTTTCTGGTCAGCCTGGTTGGATTGAAGCCCTACAAACTGAAATAGTTAAGATGATGAACGGGAGCTGAAGGTTTCTCAACAAATTAGACCTCCTTCCTTCACTGGGAGCTACAAAGATGACGTAGTGTATGATGTGCTCTCCACGAGTGCAGCACACATCTTATTAGGACGTCCATGGAGGTTTGATGGGTAGAGCATCATGATCATACTGACATCTGTTCCTTTTTTATCATGTACTAAAGCTTCTTCGGTTGATGCCTTTAAAGCCAGAATAAGTCCGATAAGATGAGTTAATCATGGAGAAGAGTTTGGAGCGGCAAGCCTTATATCTATCCATAGGGGAATTGAAAGATCTGCTATCACATCTATTCTGTTCGTGATGCTCATATACATAAAAAGAGATAGCTAGTTCGACAGGGGAGATGTCTAAAGCAACAAAGCTATTGATTTAAGAGTGTTGATGTTTTTTTCATAAGATCTTCTGTTGGGTCTTCCACCAGTTAGAGGTATCGAGCATCAAATAAATTTCGGGACCAGTGTTGCCAAATAGGCCGGCCAATAAGATGAATCCAATTGAGCCCAAGGGGCAGCAACATCAAGTAAATGAATTGCTGGGAAAGTTCGAGAAAGTGTCAGTCCATTGGGGGTTGAAACTAATGGTTCTTGGGTTGAAACTGATGTTATCCGCATTGTGCCTTTTGTGCCATCACGTGATCCACCAGCACCAGGGCGACCATTGCTTCCACCACAGGAACAGCTGCCATAACATCAGAAGTGAATCTCGGCATGATGAGATATTCAGAGTTTAAAAGTGAGAAGTCAAGGACTTAATTAAACATGTACCTCGAGGAACCACGCAAGGATCGTGACGACCCCTTGCTACAAGTTCAGTTTCCTGCCCATCTCTAGTCACGGTATTCTGTTTCTTCTGCAGAAATCAGAATTCACGATACACATGAATAACATTTACCTCCACTACATAATCTACAAAAATTAGAATGAATCAACCATGCAAATAAAGAGGTAGATGATAATTCTGCACAAACCGGCTAATCTAACTAGTTCGATAGAATGAGAAAGTAAGAGTTCCAAGTTCTCTACAATTAATTAGGCCTAATACGAAGATAAGTAACTCCGCACAAGATTATGTCCAGTAACAGAATAGGCCTACCCCAATTGTAGACGTGGGTTTGAAAGCTATTCTGATAGTTATAGTTTCTCCATTGGATATGCCTCCCTGTTGAGATCAACTTCTGATAGTTAGGATGCCAAAATTTTGTTCATGTTGAAGTTCTAAAATACAGCAAAATGCAGATCTAACTAGAAAAGAATAAAATTGACCTGTACACCGCCCGATCTGTTTGTCCTTGTTCTAATGTTTCCACTTTCATCTAGGTAAAACTCATCATTGTGCTCACTTCCAGTCATAAAAGTACCTGATTGCAATTATAAGATAACATTTTAAATACCAGAAGTACTTGAACAAAAAAAAGTACCTATCATTGCTTATACTTTACACATTGAAGAAGCTATAATAGATAATATCTTGCAATGGAGCCCAATATCTATGTACCTGCGAATCCACTACCAATCTCAAATCCCTTGATAGCGGGGAGAGATAACATAGCCTTTGCCAAATCAGCTTCAAGCTTATCAAAGACCGGACAACCAAGACCCTACAACACAATATCAATTTTGAGAATGGTCAGTGGACAAAACACGCAGCAGAGCCGATTCCATTGGTTCAAGTTTGTTAGAAATTACTACAAAGAATATTATTGCAAGTCAAGCAGCAAATTCAGTTATAGTACTTACACGTGGGACATTTCTAGCAATGCATGTCACAACACCACCAACAGAATCCCCTTTATCCCGGACAACATTAATTACATCAATCATCTTTTGAGCATATTCTTGATCAGGACATCTTACGATATTGCTTTCAATCTGGAAATTTTGAGAAGAAATTTTAGAACAATAGTACACAGGAATATAACTTGTCAGAAGTTATCAACAAGGACTCACCTGAGAAAGTGTCAATGTTTCATGATCGACAACCCCTTCAGGAAGCACAACCTGGTGTACTTGAGAAACATATGCTAGGATCTGCATAACAAAACAGATGCAAATCAATGCAAGTCAAAACATCCAAGTCTGCTGTTCATTCATTTTTTCATTAAACATTTACCTTATTATTTTTATTCATTCATGGTACTGATGAGGCGCCAAGAAGTGAAGATCAAGAAGATCTCAGACATGATACTCATGCTGTTAATCTTACTTATTTCACAAGTGCTTCTGGGACTGAAATGGAGTTAGAACTGCCAGTGTTAATAGAAAATGATGGTAATGTTGAAAGAGCCGAAGCACTTTCTAAGGAGCTTGATGATGTGAGTATTGACAATATTTCTGTTTTTGTTGGAGTTAAAAAAGTCGTCCCCACCTAATGGGATAAGACTTTGTTGTTGTTGTTGGAGTTAAAAAATGATGAAACCAAAACTTTTTCCAATGGCCTCATAGCTGCTTTTGATGCCTAATAACATATATTGATAGTAAATTATTTTTTTTAGAACTATTATTAATTTTTTCAACTCCGTCTATGTTTTATAGCCGGTCCCAAGCTCGGATAAAGAAGGAGGATTGTGTTAAGCCCCGACAGCCAGCGTAAAACCCTGTCGAATTTTATGAACATAGATCAACGAATATGAGCAGAATGCTATCGTATGATCCATGTAACCGACCCCACCTAGTGAGATAATACTTTGTTATTGTTGTTATATGTATTCACTAAAAAGATTTTAAAATGTACTACGAAAAAGATGAATGAGGGATCGTCCCATCTAATTCTTTATTTTTAAAAATTATACAGATACAGTTAATCAAGTGTAGAGAGGTAAATGTATAATTAAAAAGCTATAAATTTTAGGCGTTTGGGTTCAAGTGGAAGTGTTTGGAAAGTTGGCAGGGAGGTAAGTGGATAATATTAAATTTTAGAGTGAAGCAAAAATATGGTACAATCAAGAGGAGGAAAATTGAATTAACCCAAATTTTATGACAACCAAGCAAATTAACTAGCAATATTCATAACTCATTTGTTAACATGGTCATTTAAACCGATAGAATTTGATCATAAAAGTTAGCAAAAGAGAGCATAATGCATTTAAACCGACAGAAGCAATCAAAGACAAGAATTAGATACACGCTGGAAAATGACACGAATTAGATTGTTAGGCAGTAAAACTATGTATGGAAATTTAAAACAATAGTAAGGAGATTATATCTTAAGTCAACGAGTATTTTTCAAGTGGTTACATCAACTTTAGACAAGCATACACTACAAGAAAAAGCAATTTTCGTGACGTTTAAAAAGAGTCATAAAAGACACTTTAAACGTGACCAAAAGTTATTGGTAACATTTAATAAACGTTACTTTACGAGCAAAGTAGTCGTGACACTTATTTTATAAACGATACAAAAAGCTTAAACGTTACCAAAGGAGGTGCTCTTTGGTAACGCTTAAACGTAATCAAAAGATGACTTTCGGTAACGTTTAAACGTAAGGAAACTTTGGTATTGGTAACATTTAAACATCACGTAAAGATGTCTTTTGCAACATTTAAACGTTATGAAAAGTTACTTTTTGTAACATTTAAACGTTACTAATGAGTTATAAAACATGAAAAAAAAATATTTCATTATATTTGATCCCTAACAATACATTAAATAAAAACAATAATCATTTGCGGTCATTGTATATAGCAAAAAATAAATCAAAGCTATAATAGGCAGGCATTGCCTCCACAATGATTGTAACAATTTTGACCCTATAACAGGCAGACATTGCATCCACAAATTCTATCATCAAGCTAGAGGTGCAACTTCCCAACTAGATGGAATAACACCAATCAACATTTGCAGGTGGTGCTGCAACGACATCACAGCCATCAACAATATATAGCAGCAAGATCTGTTCATAAGACATTGAAGATGAAAAAAAAAAAGAAAGATCAGTATTGTTCCAAATAGAGTTAATATCATGTTAACACAAAAGACAAGGTGAAAATTCTTCATGAGAATTGTTATCACTTCTAGTGTACCGTATGTATTATTATTAGCACGAAATAGAAATGCAATTGAATATTCCATCAGTCGTTAAAGCACAGACAATGCATTACAAATGCAAGAACATTGAATTGAAAACATATCTATACATATAAACAACATAGAAACAAGTTTAAATCATTATATATATGTAAATGATGCTAATTTGGAACATCAGTCCAGTCAACAGCAGCCACTGAACTTACAGGTGGCACAATTCTCATCTCTGGTGTCCTCCAGTGTTCATTTGGAATCATAGCAGTTTAATCAGCAGCTACACCAGAATTAGGAGCCACAACAGTCTTCTCTTCCTCCTACTCCTTGATTTCTTCAGGATCACTATAGAAAATAGGTATAAGCTTGAAAAACACACAACAATGATGACCGCTTACCGTAATTAGCCATGGCATTGGTATCTTCCATTTTACTGGAAAGGCTCCTGGTCATGGAGGTTAAAAGTTAATTGGTGATCATGCCAAACCACAACCTAAATGAAATGTTGTATATTAATAGACCATCAAGTAGCCAAGTACAACCTCTGCATCCAAAAGTGAAGTTTTCTCCTCCGATTATACAAGAAAGAACAATAAAAACTTACTGGCAGACCACTACATAGAACTTGACATAATTTTTCCTCACTGAGTTATGTGTTAATGTTCTAAAATTGTGCATTTGAGAGCACAAATGTACATTGAATTAACCTAGCAGAGATATTTGTTTACAAAGGCATGTTAATTAATATTTATAGAAACTCATTTACACACATCCAAAAGCTAATTAAGTAATAGAATCGAGCATTGATAGAAGCATAAAGCATTCTACATATTTTGTTTACATTTTTCACAAGAAAAAATGTTTCGATCTCAGAAGGCAATGAATCTAGTAAAATGCCCTTTTACTACTGCCCTAGAACTACTACTAAAACACAAATATCAATTGACATTGGTATTAAGAGAGGATTTGAATCGAACTGATAGATAGAGAGAGTTACCTCAATGAAGACGCAAGGGGCAGAATTCGGGCGGTGGCTCAAGCGTCGAGGCCGCAAAAGAGGTGGAGCGGGAGCCGTAATCATCGGCGGCGAAGGCAGGCGAGCTAGCTTAGGCACTTGTCCCTGTGACAAAGGCGAAGTGGAGGCAGTGTCCACACCGATGCTATGCCATGTCGGCCGTCGGCCGAGCTATCGAACAAGGGAAGAGAGGAGAGGGAGAAGGATTTGAGAGAGAGAGAGGGAGGGAGGGAGGGAGAAGGAATATGGATTTGGGGGAGTACGAACTATTAGAAGAGAGGAGGAAGCATAAAAAGATTTTTTTAAGAAATGTTTTGTTAGTCCCATTTTAAAATCCATATATAATTGTTTTGGAATCTTTTGGTACCAGCTCTTTCGAGTGCTGGGTTACATTTTAAAACTATTATAATTATTTTATAAATAAATAAACGTTACTAGAATTTGTAGTAGGTCACTTTTTATTAAACATAACTAATTATTTTTATCATTTGTGACATGCATTTTTTGCAAACGTGACTTAAAGGATAATTTTTTGTAGTGATATATGTTTTAAGTCCTATGAATATCTAGTATAAGGACAAAGTCGGGCATAAAAGGATGCAGAATCATACCTATCATTGTTCAACCCTAGGAACAATTGATCTATTATCTGCTATAACAATTGATGCACAAACTTACCTCAGTTCCTGCAGTCATCTTGAGAATCTTCTTTGCAAGAGCTCCAGCTGCAACTCTTCCAATGGTTTCTCTTGCTGATGATCTACCACCTCCCTGAATATCCCATTCATTAAGAAGACAGTCATAAGAGTTTAGGCATTGACATCTAAGGAAATAATTTTATGTGTGCTATATAGAAATATGACAACTGAACAAATTATTAACAAGAACAAAGGAGAAAGTAATGTTTTTACCTGAATGGCGCTCAGACCATACTTGAAGATATAAGTGGCATCTGCATGTGATGGTCTATATGCTGCAAACATCTCTTCGTAGTCCTGCAAGAAAAAGCACAAATAATTAACTCTAGGAACGACAAAAAAATATCAAAAGAAAAGCTGAAGAAGAGATAAAGTATCATATGACATTCCAATCACAAATAAGCATACAACAGTTGTTCCCAGAAGTAGAAGTCTGACCTAAAATAAGCAAGTGCAAAACTTGAGTCAATGAAAGATGTTATTCACTCAAAAGTGGAAAAGATGATTGCTAATATTTGTAATCCGTTTTGTTTCAGTGATATATATACCCGGATGGCAACCTAACTGGGAGTCATCCTTTTTCCTCTAAAAAAAATATTTGTAATCATCCAAATTTACTAAGTAAATAACAAATCATACAAGGGGTGACACAAGGTATATATATTAAGGTATTAACTTCAAAAAAGTTGTATCACAGATTTTCTCCCCTCCACTATCAAATATTGATCAAGATATACTATTTTCCATATAGCATCCATTATGTCCACCAACTGAATATGAACACGTCTCACAGGTTTTGGCAGGGATTTTATATACACAAGAGCCATATGCCAAAATTTTGGGGTGTCGACTGATCAAGTGAGGTTCAACTATGCACTCACATGTCCTCTTTGATCTGTGTTTGGTACAAAGACAGCAATTGGAGTTCCAATGGTCAAACCTGCAGAACATGATATGGATCAGAAAAAACAAAGATCAATCATCAATTCGCTCAGTTATAAGCATCCATCGTGCTAAACCATCTAACCTTCATGTATCCCTGAACGAATTTCGCATGTATCTGTCTCCTTTCTTGGTGTAGTTATTCTGCTCTGGCCTGGCCTCCTGGTACAACACCATAAATATCATATCAGGATATACTTCTGCATTAAAAGGTAGAGTAGAACTAGAGGTGCAAATGCAAAAAGACTGTCCCTAGTGCTCAAACCTTCTATCCAGTTCAACTTGCATATCTGTTTCAGAAAGAGGAACTCCAGGTGGGCATCCACTGATAACACAGCCAACACCCTTTCCATGAGATTCTCCATAAGTTGCCACTTTAAAGTACTTTCCAAATATATCCCCTCCAGCACGTACTTCTGTTCATTAGTTTCATATAAACCTACCAGATTATCTTCTCAAGTGAAATAAATTAATCAGAAAAAAACAGTGTAGAAAAAAAATATATAAACAAACAACGTGAATAGAAATAATGGAACAAAGGAATGGTCTCCCAACCCAGTCTTCGAAATTGGTGGCGCCGTACAGAAACCCGGAACGAGGAGGGCGAGAACGGGCGGCGAGTGCCGCTGTCGGTCCCGGCGCTCCCCTTAAGGAAAGGCTTCGACACCAACGAAGATGTAGCCATTCTTAGGAATGGGGCAGAGCACAGCACAGTCCAACCAGCGCACAGCGCAACAAGAGGACGACAGGCAGAACCAGCGCTCTACTCCTCGGAACGTCTGCGCGCTGCTCTTCTCCACGGCCACGCCCAACTCGAACGATCGGATCGTCTGGGTTTGGTGGCAGTGCGCGCTGCTCTTCTCCACGGCCACGGCCACGGCCAACTCGAACGATCGGATCGTCTGGGTTTGGTGGCAGTGAGCAAGCGAACGAATAGAGAGAGGGCTTTACGTACAACGATGGCGACACCACTACCCATTTGACCCCGGTTCATCGTTCGGAGTTTCGGACCAATCCGTGGTGACTCTCAAAGCGGTCCGGTTGAACGATTTTTCCCTTTTTTCTCAAAGAAATCAAAATTATTTATTATTCCATAAATAACTCGACAATATCGCGCTCGTGTCAGGTTCAATTATTATTATATTTTACATAAATTTCTGTCGTTGAATCTTGCTCTGTAGGTCCAATTTTTTTCTTTTTGAAGTCCATACATAATTTTAGTTTTTTTTATTTATTTTTGACTAAAATGTAATTTCCCTTTCTTTTTTTTATTGCCTATTTGTGAATCTCACTTTATTAGAACATCCGTCGATACAACTCAATTTGGTTAATGTAAACCAATATTATTAAAATCGAATAGGTTCAATCACACATTTGGTCCAGTCCGATTTGAAACAATAATCGATTTTTTTTTTACCGAAAACAATTTGATTGAACCGGTTAAATGACGAATCGGAAGAAACATGGTTCAGATGCAAAAATGAAAAAAAAATCATGAATAATTTTATTTTTTTATTTAAATATTTCTTTATTACTATCTTCCCATGTTTTATTATATAATGTTAAAATTTTCTTCATATTATATATTTCATTTTTCTTGTTCATCCTATAAAATTTATTACATTACTTATGTTTTAATTTTTAATATAAATTATTTAAATTTTATCATCTTATTTAAGTTCATGATAATTTTTTTATTTAAATTTGACTTTATTATTACTAAGATGCATAAAAAATGAAGTTGGCAAGGTTTTAGTTACTGAAGGAGATATTAAGAACAGATGGGAAGAGTATTTCTATAAGCTATTTAATGATGGATGTGAAGGTTCACGTTGTGATTTGGAGGACTTGACAGTTAGCGAATGTGAGCTTAATAGGTCATTTTATCGTAGAATTAGAGTCTCGGAGGTTAGCGAAGCTCTTAAGAAAATGGAGAATGGTAAAGCCGTTGGACCGGATGGTATACCGATTGAAGTTTGGAAATGTTTAGGAGAAAAAGGTGTGTTGTGGTTATGTAAACTATTTAATGAGATTTTACGGTCGAAAAAGATGTCTGATGATTGGAGATTAAGTACATTAGTTCCTATTTACAAAAATAAAGGGGATATTCAGAATTGTGCAAATTATAGAGGGATTAAACTTATGAGTCACACTATGAAATTATGGGAAAAAGTGATTGAGCATAGATTGAGAATGGAGACTAGTATTTCTGAGAGACAATTTGGGTTCATGCCAGGAAGATCCACTACAGAGGCGATTTATTTACTAAGGGAGATGATGGAGAAGTATCGAAGTAGGAGAAGAGACTTACATATGGCTTTCATTGACTTAGAGAAGGCGTATGATCGGGTACCAAGGGATGTACTTTGGAAAGCCTTGCAAAAGAAGAGGGTGAATGTTGCCTACATTAAGGTAATACAAGATATGTACGATGGGGCATTGACTAGGGTTAGGACACCCGGAGGTGAGACAAATGAATTTCCTATAGGAATTGGCCTACATCAAGGATCAGCTTTAAGCCCGTATCTATTTAACTTAGTTATCGATGCTATAACCGAGAGTATCACAGAGGAGGTACCTAAGTGCATGCTATTTGCGGATGATATAGTACTTTTAGCGGATTCAAGAGAAGAGATTAATACAAAATTGGAAATATGGAGAAATACGTTGGAGTCAAAGGGTTTTCGTTTAAGTAGGAATAAAACAGAATATATGCATAGCAATTTCACAAATAAACAACTTAGAGACGATTTGAAAGTTAGGTTAGGGGAGGATATAATTCCTCAAGTGACAAAGTTTAAATATTTAGGATCAATTGTAAGACAAGATGGTGAGATTGATGACGATGTTAATCATAGAATTCAAGCTGGTTGGTGTAAGTGGAGGAAAGCCACTGGAGTTCTTTGTGATAGAAAGGTACCCAATAAAGTTAAAGGAAAATTCTATCGTACTGCTATAAGGCCAGCAGTGTTATATGGTAGTGAATGTTGGGCTATGAAGGGACAACATGAACGTAAAATGGGGGTAGCCGAAATGAGGATGTTGAGATGGATGTGTGGTCATACAAGATTAGATAAGATTAGGAATGACCATATACGGGAACGAGTCGGAGTGGCTCCTATTAGTGAGAAAATGGTAGAGAATCGTTTGAGATGGTTTGGTCATGTTCAGAGAAGACCATTAGATGCGCCAGTAAGAAGAGTAGATCAAATAATCTGGAGTCCGATTAAAAGAGGGAGAGGGAGGCCAAGGCGGACACTTGGCGAACTAATAGAGCAAGATCTATTGGTGAATAATATACCGAAAGGTTTGGTTACTAATAGAGCGGAATGGCGTCGTATGATCCATGTAGCCGACCCCACCTAGTGGGATAAGGCTTTGTTGTTGTTGTTGTTGTTGTTGACTTTATTATTACCTTATTTTCATATTCAAATTTAATTTCCTTATTACTAATCTATTTTTTCATATTCATTCTATAAAATCTAATCTCTTACTTTTCTCCCATTATAAAATCTAATCCCTTATTTTTCTCCTCCTCCTATTCTTCCATCATTAATACTATAATAATACACTATTCCTTTTTTTCTCCTCTATCTATTCTTCCACCATTAATAATATAATATACTTTTCTTTTTTCTATTAAATTGAATTTTTTAACCTTTTGGAAAAAATTCAATCCGATTTTTTACCGAGTTGATCGGGTTCAATTCGATTTTTTTACAATCCGGATTTTACTACCAAACCGGACCAATGACGATTCACGATTAAACCGATTGGACCGATCAGTCTGGTTCGATTTTAAAAATATTGAGGCATAAGCTCGGGACAAAGATATATAATCTTTAGCCATAATCAAATCATAATGTCGGAAAAGATCAACAATAAATCGTGGATTTAATTGTCGTCAGGAAAACTCGTACAAAAAAAATTCAAATAAAATCGTCAGCCTAAAATCGATTGATTTAATCAGTAATTAATACTCATAATAGTTAGGCTTAATTTTATTCGATTGCATATGGAATCATCCCAAGAAAACAAAATCAAATCTCAGTCCGAAACTCAATTAGCGCCATATAGAAAATAAATGCTTCAAAGAAAAAACTGGCCAAAATCAACCGGCGTGATAAATCATAGAGAAACAAATCCAGAGAAAATGGGCGCAATATCATGGAGAAATACAATTAGAGATCAGTAGTATTGGGCGTCATAGATAGAGAGAGAGAGAGACAATTCCAAAATAATAGGCATAATACCATGATTATGTGGTGTAAAATATGGAAATAATAACTAACTACGCATGAATTGTGTAATTCATCAAATGCATGAATTGTGTATGGAAAATAAATCGCGTGAAATCATGGAGAGAGAAACAATCTGAATAATAACGGCTTGATTTACTTAATAGGTCATCATTAAATTACTTAGCGAGCGCAGTCAGGAAAGAATGACACAATATCTATGGTAAGGAAATTAAAGTCGAGGCGCCAACAAAAGGCAACATGAATAAACAAATTCTGAAATTATATAATTGTGGAGAGTAAATAAAATGGGCAAATCTGAATAATAAAGCACGTAATCGCCATATCGAATCAAATCTCGAAATCACAGTATAAGAATCAGTAATCAACTTAAGTCGTTTAGGGGAAGCATTAAAAATTCAACGGTAACAAATCGGGAATAGACGCAATTTCATATGGATAGAAAAAATCATCCGACAATTATCAGATAAATTTCAGTTGTGCGGCCTTCTCATATCATTCATAATCATAAAATTTATCCCTGACTTATATCTGCAAAAAGAAATATATTAAATTATTTACAAAATAACTAATTAATTAGAGAAAAATACATACTACAAAAATAATAATAATAATAATAATACAGATCATTTGCATATACTATAAAAAATTATGACCATGTAATCGTGTCACTTTTATCAGATATGATCAGATAAATTTGTTTAGACCAGAAAATTTTGTCAAATTGTGCTCAGTGTGTATAAAGGTTGTCACAGGAGTTTAAAAAACAAAATTTGACGAGAAGTTTAGGCACAAATTCTTTTCATAAAATAAATTCAATGAATTCTGTGCAAAATTTTCTTGTCGGCGAAGAATGATTAGATGTATTTATGAATCAACTTAATCTCAAACTAAACGAGAATATAGAAGCTCAAGTAAGATGGGTGTTCATATTGCCACTCCTCAAATACTTAATACCACTCTAAACTCATCATTTTACCCTTCATTTCATCTTATTTATTTTTTTATTTTCACCCTCCCTGTTTAATCATCCCACACACACTCTCTCTCCTGATACTATTAATTATTTAATTAATAAAAGCTAAATTACCGGATAAATATATTAATTTAATTAATATGAAAATCACAATAAGATTAGACACAAAAATTAGGTATATACAAAATAAAGTAAAAATAACAAGAGCGAACAAATATTAGAAAATATTTTTTAAAATAATTAAATTTCTGAATAGTGTTTTGAACAATCAATTATTTGCAGTTAAGCAAATATTTTATTAAGACATGGAGAAGAATTGGATTGGATCAACAAACTAATTAATTAATGAGAGGTTTGACATCAACTTGATCATTAGTATTTTTCTTTAAAAATGAAAAAAAAACGTACTTAGTAATGGTTCAAAGAAACAATTATTTAAGAATAAAGATAGTGAAAATGGAAATAAGATAGTGAAAATGAAAATAAATTATTATAGATAAAAAGGTGAAAGTTTCATTCCAAAACAATTACATATATTGATTATTGGTCAAATTTTCACAATTTTTTATGACTAATTTATTTTTATTTTCAAAATAACTTTATATGTATATTACATTATTTAATATTTCTTCAATCTCATCTTATACAATATTATTATGTTTAATAAGTTGGTTGGGTGTATGAGATATATAGAAAAAGAGAGTAATAGATAAAAATGATAATATATTAAATTAATATAAATTAGATGGAAGATGAAGAGGCAAGAGAATATATTAATAATATTTAAATAAAAAAGAGGTGAAGAATGGTCAGAGAAGAAAAAGGTAATTAAAAAATGATTGGAAGATGAAAAGGCAAGAGAGTATGAGTATGAATGAAGGATAAAGTTGTCCATTAAGTTTTCTAAGAGTGACATTTATGAGCACTCAAATAAGATATATAGATTGAGGCACACAAAACTTCAAAGAAATAATCTCGATGGAAAGAAATGTCAGGCACAAGTATAGAGCAATTAATTTCACGGCAGTAAAATGACCACCAAGGTAACATATTTTAATTCCAAACTTAAATGACCACCCGTGACCTTTATTTGTCAACAAGACAATGATCAATTTATTTACAACAAAAATGACTAAAACTTATTTACAGTAAATTATAAAAACTTAATTACAGCTACACATAACTACAGAGTTATTTACAAAAAAAAATTATTTACATCTCCTATAATTTATAAAATTAAAAAATAATTAATTGAATATTTCTCGACAATGATGTCAAAAACATGATGTGTAAAATGATGTAGCAAAATAAATCCGTCAACAACTGTACTAGTCACTCAAGTAATATAGTAAATAAAAGTAAAGAGTGTTGAACACATGAGAATATTATTAACTCAATATCTTATTTATAAATTAATAAGAGAGGAAAATATAGATTTTAAAAATAAGTTTTGTGACAATAAAAATAAAATAAATAAAATAATAATTTAATA
Organism: Pontederia crassipes; assembly: GCA_030549335.1. NCBI lineage: Eukaryota > Viridiplantae > Streptophyta > Magnoliopsida > Commelinales > Pontederiaceae > Pontederia > Pontederia crassipes. The sequence continues at coordinate 1,317,547 of CM060185.1, read as the reverse complement.
TAATATAATGATGATGAAGTTAGGTCTTATGACGATAATAAATTAAAAATAAGTATGTGAGCCATAAAAGATAAATTAAAATTCATAAGATGGATTAAAATTTTCTTAAATTATTAATTTGACAAGACTAAAATAGCAAACTCCACAAATTGGTAATTTTATTATTTAATCAAGCAAATCAACCTATCCTAAATTTAATCAAAATTGAAGTCCCACAAATTGATATTCATGCAGATGAGTTTAAAATTAAGATGCATTAATATGAAAATTTTAGACTATTAATCACTTCACAAATTGCTATACATTAACAGACCACGGAGATCTAATTCTTCACAAACTAGTTATTAGATCTATGTCAATTTTTAATTTCATAATAAATTATTTAATTTAACTAAATAAAATCTAAAATCAAGTAGGTAATTACTTAACTCAGAAATTCAAATAATTAAATCAAAATTGATCAAACGAAATTCAATAATAAAATAAGAGTTCACAATATTTTTCTTAAATAATAATCGCCTAAAATAAAATAACTAAACCATGGAGTTCGTCCTAGAATTACATAGAGATAATAACAAAATAATAATAATGATTAAAAGAATTACACCAAGAATAAATTGGGGTCCTCGAATGTCGTCGGAGCGTTTAGATCAACCGCCCGATCAACTCTCTTTCTTGGTCCAAGCCTACAAAGCTCACAACTCACTGTGTGAAAGAAAACCAAACTCGAGTTGATGCTTTCTTCATGTATTTATAGTTGTGGACGACCTTTAAATTTGATCACGGACGTTTGTATCATACAGTAAACTTTAAATTCGATTGGAAAAAATGTCAGATAAACTTCTTCAACTTCTCTCGTCATTCTCATAATCTCGGCAAAAAAGTAACCACCTTGTAAAGATAAAATGTAATATGTATCACGTCCATCTTTAAACCAATAGGATTTGATCACGAACGAAGTCAGAAGTTGGCTCCATTGCATGATAGGAATTATTGGCCAATAAACCTTTAAATGTGATAAAATATCGGCTAATAATAAACTTCTTCATCCACATATCCCTTGATAAACTCCTCTGGGATTTGATTCTCGGTTGATAATAATGAAGTCTCGGCCAAGGATAAAACTAATCAATCCCATAGTGCTTGGTAGTGAATTCAAGTGATTTTAGCTCCCACATCTTTGACGCCTCATGGTCCAAAGGAATGTGTTTTGCCCCCAATATGATAAGTATGAATTTGGCCCCCAATATGATAAAGTATGAGTTTGGCCCCAATTGAGTTTTGGATCCTTGATGTATTTAGCTCCTTATTGATTCTACCAATGACTTAAGGTGCATTTAGCTCCCACAATTACCTTTGGCACCCTTTGGATTTTGGCCAATATACAACTCCAAAGTGTTTTTGTGCCCAATATGCACTTGATGAGCTTGGCCCCTTACTCTTGATGAAATTGGCTCCTTACATTTTTAGCTCCATGTCAATTTGGCTCCTTCGGATTTGAATGGGTTTGGTGTCTTGCACTGATAGCTCGAAGTCATATAATTCGTTTGCATCAATCAACAAATTTTCTTTTTCTTCCATTTAATTAGTTCGATTCTTAGCGACAAATCTTTTGTTAACTGCATCATTTTAAGTATTATTTATAAATATAATAATATATATATTTTTAAAAAATGATTTCTTTTATATTTATTAATTATTTTGTAACACTCCTGCATCGTAGGGGCATTATACTAGTACTATGTTAAAATGAAAATTTTATTCTGCCACATGTCATTATCTCATATTTTTAAGGAATAAATGTACATAGATAATTATTTCTTAATCAAAAGATAATTATAAAAAATAAATTATCTATAAAAATAATTTAATAATAATATTCTAAATGAGGGTAGTCTAATGCAACATATGCTATCACTTTTTTTAAAAAAAATAATAACAAAGTTGCTCTTTACAGCTAAAAAATGTTAAATTATATAAAATTTAAGAAAAATAAATGTATCAATTATTCTATCATAAATCATTTAAAATTAAGATTACTGTGTAATATGTTATTAAAAATCATTAATAAGTGAAAGAAAGTAAATTTGAAATGTTTAACTAGTGGAGGAATCGATTTGTTACTTTCCAAAGTTGAGGTACTAACTTGATATCAACATCAAAATTTAGATATCAATCTTGAAAATTATCTTATTTGCATAACTGTAATTTATATTTTCCTCTTATTATTAATTATTATATTATTGATTAAATTAATCAGTGTTGCCACATTATTGATGGTAAAAACCATCCTATTTTTATTCTTTTTTCCTCCCCTCGCTCCCCAACTCTTCTCTCAATATAACTTAGCTTTTATGATTAGGTTGGCAACTTTCCCTTTTGGGATTAGTCATGTCTCTGTCAAAAATTTTTCCCTTCTCATGTGATTTTTTTTAAGTAATGTGAAGAAATTCCTCTTCAAGCTTTGTGCATTTGTTGCATACTTTTTTTTACCTTTCTATTGCATAATAAAAATAGAGATCCCTTGACCAGGAGATCTTAGTTGGAATAATCCATAAAGTACATCTGCATTAATGTATGAAGTAAGTTGGACTAATTTTCTTGATTATTACTTTTTTTGTGGAAATTCTCTTTAGTACTTTTCTTAATTTTTTTCATCCTTTTTTCATCTTATATTTTCTGCTATTATTAATTATTATATTATTGATTAAATTAACTAATTAAACATTATTGTCACATTAATAATTTAAACCCCATGTGCTTTGGAGAGTCTTGACATTGCAAGCGGGAGAAAAAAACATCCTACTTTTGTTTTTGTTTTCATTTTCTCCCCAACTCTTCTATCGGTATAACTTAGGTTCTATTATTAGCTTACTGCATACTTTGTTTTCTGTGAGTGATGTAAAAAAATTCTTTTCTTTCCTATGATTTGTTTTCTGTGAGTGATGTAAAAAAATTCCTCTTCAAGCTTTGTTTCGACATCTATTGCATACTTTGTTTTTTTTCTTTCTATTGCACAATCAAAGAAGAGATCCCTTGACTAGGAGAGCTTACTTACATTACATGGCAGACACTCTAAATCTTGTTGAACAATACCTTTTTTCAGTGGAAATTCACTTCGGAGGTGTTTGGTATGGGATTAAGGGCTAGAACAAGGTACTTATTCTTAATTTTACATCCAAACACCTCTTGAACAATATGTTCTAATCAAATTTTCAAACAATTAAAATCACCTTCAAAACGACAAAAATCACTAATTTTAAAAAATTTATTCTTAAAATAAGAACATAATGCTCTTGCTATGGCAAGAACAAATATTTTGTTCATTCTTTTTTTATTATTTGATATTAATAATTGAGTAAAATGGTCATGTAAACCCATAATGGGTTTACACGTGAGGTTGTCCATTGATCTCAAGATGGACGCTTAGATATGGTTGTACCATTTAGATGCCCAGAACCACTCTTTAAGAGAAAAATCACTGCACCTTATTTTTTAAAAAAAAATCTGAACAAATTTTTTGCCCCAAATTTATGGAAGCCCTTCCTCCTGCTCCAAATTTCTCCGAGCTCTTCCTCTTGCCGAACGACAAATTCTCCACTATGCAATAAACCTGTACATCAATCTCCCTTAGTTCTTCTCGTTGAATGATGCCACTGAAGTTCCCCAACTCTTTTCTTCCACTCTTCCTAATGGGTTGATGCTAGCATGAAGAAGTCACTGCAATAAGTGGTTGATTATTGATCGATAAATTTAAATTATCTTTTTCTAAACAAAAGTCCCTGCACTGAATACATGAGTTTTTGTCTTATCTTTTTTGCCTCTCTAATAATGCTTCTAGGTTGATATGGATGAGAATGCAAATAATTCAAATTGTGAAGAACATTATATAGAAGAATTATGGGACACACAAGACAAGTACATATTATAGTGTTTTATTTATTATTAGTTGAAATATATGTTTTAATTTATTTTATGAATCATTATTGTAGTGTTCAAAGTGGATAACGAAGAGATGCACTTAAAGGACACACAACAATGGTATGTTTCATAGTGTTTTCTTTTTTTGTCATTTAAATACATGTTAAACATATTTTATAACTTATTGAAACAGTTTGGAAAATATGGAAGAGAGGGACAATGAAGAAATCCATCTAAGGGACACTCAACAAAGGCATGTTTGGAATTAATTTTTATTTGTATTATTCAAAGTCATTATTAAATATATTTTATATGTCCTTACAATAGTTTGTAAAATATCAAAGGAGTTGATAACGAAGACATGCACACTACACACAAGAAAGGTATGCTTCATAATATTTTATATGTTAGTATTACAAACTTATGATTGTGTTTGACTTATAATTTTATTCAATAGTTTGCCACATGTCAAAGGAGCTAATGAAGAGATGCAATTTCTAAGAGTGAATAATAAAAATGGTATTGATTCTATCAAACCATACATTGGTATGATTTTTGATATAGAGGAAGATGCATATCAATATTATAATTGCTATGCTAAAGTAGTTGGATTTTCGGTGCGTAAATCTTACACGAGCAAATTTAAAAAAACTGGTGAAATGATGAGTATGGTGCTTGTTTGCTCAAAACAAGGGCTAAAGGCTACTATTGATCAAGAAGGAGGATAAGAAATCAAATGAAGAAAAGATGAACAAATTGATTGTGATGCACATTTGCAGGTGTTTGTAAGAGAAGACAAAAAATGGGTGGTAAAACAATTCAATGAGAAGCACACACATACCTTAGCTACTCCCTCAAAGATCTCATTACAAGTCTATATCTACTACTTCCTTTCAAATGATGAATTAATTAAGAAGATATGGGCTCTGACCATCTAAAATAGTTTACATTTTGAATTTTAATGGTGACACAACTCAAAGGTGCATCGATCATTTATGAAAATGAAAAAATAATGTCAGCAAAGAATGCATGACCATCATTAGTTATTTTCAAAACAAAATAAATACTAATCCATGATTCTTTTTCAAATTGGAGTGGGATGAAAATAATGTTGTAAGAAGTATTTTTTGGTAGATGCGAGATCAAGAGATAGTTATATGACTTTTGGAGATGTCCTAACTTTTGCAGATATATAACTAATAAATTTTGTATGCCTCCATTCACTAAAGTTAATCATCATAGGCAAACAATTTTATCTAATTGCGTGTTATTGGCGGATAAAATTGAAGAAACATTTATTTGATTATCCAAGACATGGATAGAGTTTATGCATGATAAACATCCTAAAGCAATTGTCACTTATCAGGATATTGTAATAGAAAATGTCATTCGAAAAATATTTCCAGAAACACTGACATAAGTTGTGCATATGGCATATAAAAAAAATGCTATAGCCAACACTCAAGATTTATGTGCAAAAGGGGTCTTTATGCAAGACTTTAAAGCATGAGTTCTTGGATCAATAAGTATCAATGAATTTGAAGAAAACTAGCATATATTGAAGCAAATTATGCAATTCCAGAAGGACATTGGGTAGAAAAGATATATAACAAGCGGCATATGTGGGTGCCTGTGTATTTAAATGATGTTTTTTTGCTGGCATGCATACTATACAGCGAGCTTAAAGTGTAAATGCATTTTATTTAAGCTCATCATTTGATGATTTTTTTCTTTTATTATGAGCAAGACCAACAAGGTAATGAGTTATTGGCTAATGTGACACAAGTTAGTGAGTTGCAAGACAATGAGGCACAAATTCATAATTCACAATCTCAAAATATTGCCTCAACAATCTATCTCTTGATGAGGAATTTCCAATATGCTAGAAACTTTTGAACAATTTGAAGATTGAAGTTTTGAAATCTTGTGTAATATTTCAAGTAGAATGTATTTTGAATTTTTGTAATGTTTGCATAATACTGTGAAACATATTTTTTGGTGGATATTTACAACATGTTCTAACTCCTCCAAGCAATGTGATATGCATGTTGGGTATATTTCTTTTTGTTAAGTTACAAAAGAATTTGTATTATACATAATTGCTTAGTGGTTGTATATTTGCATCTCTTTCACAGTGCTACTCATAATATATATTATTATATAATTCTTCTTTTGTGGAAAGATGGTTGGATTTTATCATACTAATTATTACCTACAAATTTTTGCCTAATAACAAAGTCACATTCTTTCTACTAAATTAAATTCGTGAAAGTTACAAAAATACCAAACCAAAGTATGGTTGCACTGAGTACTCAAAAAGAAAATTCAAGAAATAATTGAAAATATAAAATGAATACTAATAACATAGTCAAGTTAATAACATTATTCATATAAATATATTTTATTAGATAACGAATATAATTACTAATAAAATAATGAAATTAAAAAATATTATTAATATTTTGAGGTGCTAAGTAGCTCGACATGTGGAGCGAAACGACTTGATGTCTGAAGCAAAGGAAAAAATTAATTTCTTTATCTATTAATAGTTTATTCCAAAACCACCTATACAAATAAGGTGCAAATCGGTGGTTTTTTTCCCTTAAAGAGTGGTTTTAAGCATGTGAATGGTACAACCAAATCTGACCATCCATCTTGAGATCAATGGACAATCATCACATGTAAATTCATTATAGGTTTACACGCCCATTTAGCCCTTAATAATTTCACATAATTAATTATATTTTATATTTATTAAGTTTTGTATAAAATACACTATAAATAAATGTTACTTAAAAATAATACTTTAAATGCGAACAATGAGAAATGTTAATTTGTGATTAATTTATTATTTAATTAATATAAAATAATTATTTATTTAAGTATATAATATTTGTTAGAAATAGAAAACTAGACCAATTATTTCTAAAATATTATTTCTATAAATAAATAAAATTATTTCATTATTAGCATTTATTATTTTATTTAAAAATTATCTATTTTATTTCACTCAAGTATTAGCATTTTTATCATGAATATTTTTTTATTAATTATTAAATAATTGCATAACATTGCTTAATAAAATATGTATTTTTATATATTTTTTGTTCTTGAAGTATCCGAACATTATTTATTTTTTGTTATAAAAACATTTTTTGCTTTTGTTCTTTTGATAAGAACAAAAAAGTAATATTTCATTTAATTCCTACTAATATTGTAACACCCCCGGCCCAATCAAAATATTGTTCGCTTTGGATCTATTGGCCCGCACGAATTTAAAACGCGTCTTGATAGGTAAAGGGGGATGCTACTTATAAGTCCATGACCACCTCCGTGTTTTGCCCATAGACTATTCAATGAGATCATCTTGGTCTTTAGATCTTAGGTCATTACAATCTTTCCCCCATAAAGGGTTCAACGTTCTCGTTGAGCGGGGTCCGTGTTGGCCTATAGCCCGTGTTTTTCACATGGTTCAAGTGAGCATGCGAGATCAGCTCTGATACCATTCTGTAATGCCCTCCGGTCCAATCAAGATATTATTCGCTTTTGACTTTTGGCCCGCACGAATTTAAAACGCGTCTTGATAGGTGAAGGGAGTAGTTACATATAAGCTCACGACCACATCCGTGTTTTGCCCATGTGGACTATTCATCAATCGTTATAATACACGGAGGTGATCATGAGCTTATACGTAATTACTCCCTTCACCTATCAAGACACGTTTTAAATTCGTGCGGACCAAAAGCCCAAAGCGAATAATATCTTGATTAGACCGGAGGGCGTTATAGAATGGTACCAGAGCTGACCTCGCGCGCTCACTTGAACCATGTGGAAAACACGAGCTATGGCCCAACATGGACTTCGCTCAACGAGGATGTTGAACCCTTTATGGGGGGAAGATTGTAATGACCTGAGGTCTAAGGACCATGATGATATCATTAAATAGTCTCACATGGGCAAAACACGAAGGTGGTCATGGGCTTATAAGTAGCATCCCCTTTACCTATTAAGACGTGTTTAAATTCGTGCGGGCCAATAGGCCCAAAGCGAATAATTTCTTGATTGGACCGGGAGTGTTACAAATATTTCATTCAAGTACTTTTCTTAATTTTGTTTCATCTTTTTTTTTCATTTTACAAACACGAAATATTCAACGGAATCAATGATCTCCTGCTGTATTAATTATTTTTTATTGTTAAATTTTACGGTTATTTTTCTTGTATTTGCATCTATAAAAAAGGTTATACAGAAAGAGAAGATGTTCCACAAATATCCCTCTCTCTTGGTTTTTGTGCAAAAATCATATTAATCATGTTTGGTCACAGGATGGTTGTAAAATAAAATCAATGCTCAATAATAGAATTGTTTAATTGCACAATACCAGAGCAGGACGTACCTTGAAAGCTTCAACATTTAAGCCATGAGCGATTTTTTACCATGATTTATTTCTTTGCACGGAGTTTGAGGAAGAGTGAGAGAGCGATAGGGAGTTTGTTGTGTCCTGTCATGCATTCTTTTTATCTTATTTATTTATATTAACATATATACATAAAAAAGGAAAGAGAAAGCATCCGTGATCAGATTTTAAAGCTATGCAATAGAAAAGGAAAAAAAAGCTTTCACAAAGAAAAAACTTGTGACGCGGAGATCAGAGGAGTTTGCAAGGGAGAGAAACTTTCTAGTCTTGATTATATAAACGTAGTAACAGGTCATATCTTTTTTTCATCAGTTATTATTCTCTAAGGTGGGGTTTGATTGGTGGATAATAATTCTTGGGATAAGAATAATTATTTTGATAAATTAAGATTTTTTGAAAGTTTGTGTAAAGAATAAATCTTATTTCGTCGTTTTGATAAAATAATTTATTTCTATAAATACACTATTCAGAAGGATAATTTTTTTTATTAATGATAACTTTGTCATTTATTTTTTTAAGAATTAATTATCTTATTCGACAGAATAATGAAGAATAACACTCTATTCTTATATTTATTCCCAAATCAAACATGACCTAAGTAATAATTTCTCTGATTATCGGCCGCCTGTTTAACAGCTATAAATAGGGCAAGAGCTTGAAGATGAAAACCAAACACATGTAGTGTTGATGAAAAGAAAAAACTAAGACAGATGTCGAGAGATTTTATAGTAGAGCACTTGCCACACCACCTCATCGTTGAAATAGAACACTTAGCCCTTATATGATATCCAGAATATTAGGGGGACGTTTGATTGGTGGATATCTAGTGGAATAAATAGTTGTTCATCGTAATATCGTCAAATGCACCTCAAGCTAGGAATAATGGCCGGCATGGAATACACATTATACGATGTAGGTTTAATTTTGTCGGCATCGTATTTTTTGAGTTATCATATTCGTCAAATACGATGGAATATTATTCACTATTATTTTATTCCGACTTTGGAATAATTCTCTCCCAGAAAATAAAATATATACACCCGAGATATATATGTAAATCATTTCAATAAACAGCCATGCCTACATCATTAAAAACTAATATTTTCAGAACTGGACTGGCGACCGACGACCGGACTGGATTCATCATTGGGTCGTGATTGGACCGGTCCGATCGGGTTCGATCGGATTGAACCGGATTTTATTAAAATAATATTATTTATAATAATTATAAAAATATAGCATAAGTTATATGATATAATATATAAATATTGTACTAATAACTTATTAAAAATATTAAAAAATAATATAATATATTTTTTATTAATTAAAAGTTTCATAATGATAATATAAATAAATTATTAATAATTTAATATCTATTATTTAATGATGATAGATGTTATATTAGTAAATTTTATCTTAAATTATTCTTATTTCTTTTTTTATTTAACACTTTCCTCTTGTGCTCTTTGATAAGTTTCTATTTTAATATTATTCAATTTTAAATACTTACCTTTTTATTTTAATTTCTATTTAATTATATACATTTAATTGTATAGATATGATATTTCTTCCTCTTTAAATTTTCTTATATTTCTTTCCTTTTTTTCTCATTTAACTTTCCTATTTATATCAAATCTGCATTGAACCGGGTTGAACCGATTCAACCAACTCGGTTCAACCGGTTTTGCCCGGTTCAATGTCAAAACGGGTTTTGACACTTGATCGGACCGGATCACTGGCCGGTTCGTGGTTGAACCGGCGGGTCCGGTCCGGTTTTAATAACATTGTTAAAAACCTATAACAAGATGGTGCTTCAAGTTCCATTAATTCCTATCATTCGGCATGAGGCACATTTGTCGTGTAGGCTGACAGGCAGGCCTTCGATATCAGTAGTTGATATGGTGGTGCTGGTAATGACTAATGATAGATGGACTAAAATAAAAAAAAAGAACTTTTTTAGAGGCTCCTTTTATATAGTTTTGAACATTACTTCATAAACTATAAAATGTAACAAGAAGATTTGCTTTAGGCGGTCTCCGTTTGTTCTATCCGTTTTATCCGAGAGGCTTCCAAGATTTCCAATGCTGCTAAGTTTGACGAACAAAGAAGTTAACTGAAGCCTGATTTCTGATTGATCCAAACTTACCAGGCTTGTAAATTTCTGATTTCAGAGGTCTTATATATTCGGCCAAATAATTGGATATGAAAGCAAATACAGCAGTCCCTTATGTCCATATAGTTGTCACATGAACAGCTAAAAGCATCACATTTAGGTCTGGGAAGATGTAAATATGGTAGTATACCTATTCAATTCACAATGATTTATGTTAGAAATAGACATTTTTTACCTGTTCATCATTAGAATAAGTCAGTCGCTTTTCCACCCTCAAGCAAACCACATCACAAGAACTCAGACAAGCAGCTGGAATTTCGTCATGCTCATGAAGTCCCAAGAACCTAAAAGATACATAGCACATTCTATCATCTCGTATGCACGGCATATTGCATCAGCTCGAATTTACTAGATTTAGTGTAGTATGGAGAAGAAAGAGCTTAATTGAGATCATCATTTATGTTGCGCATTTACTCGTTACTATATGTGCGATTTTCATTTTGAATGCTGATTAGCTCATCGATCCATCCATACATATATGTATTATGTCGTTCAAGTGGTGAATGCAATGTAAACTACTGTACTCCATTTTCTCCCTACTTGATAATTTAAAGAAACAATGAAATCCAAAGCTCGGGGTTATTAACTTCTGATTCCAGAGGTCTTAAGACACCTTTGTTATGGATCCTTTTCTGAAGTAATAGTTGAAATTTAAGACAACAAATTAGCATGTCATTTACATATATAATGATTTTTGTTCTAGCAATTCTAGGCTTGCTGGGATTTACCATAATGATTTTTGGACCCTTTACATTCATGTCATTTACATTCATGGAAGTACGGCCGGCGTGAATAATGGTCTTCCCTTCCTATCTATCAACAGCAAATAAGTATTAAATTTTCCACGTAGCCACATAGGAAGGGAATTAAGACCATTATTCTACGCCGGCCGTACGTCCGCGTGGCATGAATGCAACATGTGATGAAACATCTCTACACCACTCCACTGTCTTATTAACGCGCATGCATGCATGCATGCGTACGTACGTACGTACACACAATTCACTAGCTTTAACTAGACGACGTCCACAGACTTGCCCACGACCTTGCTCAGCCTCGCGCTGTTCAAATAGTCTCTGGGACTGTGAGATTTGGAATGATGGCCCGAACAGGATGGAAACCCATCCTTGTGCAAAATCTTAATTTCCCTCAACGCTATATATGAACGTTCCGGTGCACGGACACGACGTACTTCGGATCGAAATAGTTCGTTGTTCGATTCTGCGTTGACCACCTGCACGTTCATCAGACCAACGTCGCCGAAGTGCTTGAACAAAGCAGCGGTCGGGGAGTCGAAGGGGACCCGCGTGGAACGATGTTGTCATCCTGCGGAAATCCACATGCATGATGGTGTCGACGTATTTGGCGAAGACGGGCATCGCCAACTCTCGGCTGCCCGTAGGTCATCACGGCGAGCAACTTGCTCAGTATGTTGGCCTCGTTAATATTGCATGGACAGCAGCGCCGGGAAGACCGCCGCCAGCGCACCGCCCAAGCTGTGTCCGGCGACGACGATCTTAGCCTTCGAGTACACTTTGATGAGGCCGCGCGGTGAATCCCTTAGGGCGTAGTATGCTTGCCCACGTTGGGTTCGACATCTTTGCGGAACCACTGGGGACGATCTTCTCGTCCTGGAGGGCTCTTTTATTAGCAAGAAGCTCATTAAGAAAGGCAGCAAATATTAATATTTTTTGTGTGGTTGATTGATTTTAAAATCACGCCGACTGGTCCATAAATAGCCCGAAATCGGCGAGCAAAGCATTATTTAAAATATGTTTTTTTGAACAAAAAGAAAAACGAGATAAAGCTCTTCCCGGATTTTACTCTTTCGCTTTTATCACATTGTTTTAAATCAGATTTTTGTCATTGATTTTGGACTATTTTATGGACGGTTGATACGACATGATTTTAAAAATTAATTAACCATGAAAAAATGAGTTTGCATTCTTTATTTTAAGCCTATTTATATTAACATGTATACCTAAAAAAGGATCACGTCCAGAGTGCAAAATATTGATAACCGAAGGGAAAGTTTGAGAATAAGAATAGGAGATCACAAAAAAATTAGAAGAGACACACAAGATTTATCTAGATTCACCCTTAATATTAGGGCTACGTCTTGCAAAGAAGTTTCACTATATTTTTTTTGTTACAACTGCACCACATTATATCTGGAAAATGAGCAGTAAATATGTTTCTCCCAAACGGGTTCAAAACTCAGAACAAAATAAAAAAAAACCCTTAATCCGCACTACATGGGTCGGCTAAACAAAAGTCCAAAGCCATCGGGATCTCCCCCCCCCTCGACCCATTATCAGTATGCCAGCAGCACATGTTATTGAATAATACTCAAATTTTCTTAAGCTCGTGTGGACGATCCCGGTGTGAGAAACAAGAGGTCCTGAAGTATTCATCAACTCCAATAATAACGTGAGATCAGTGAACTCCATTTGCGGTTGTGTAGATCATTACTATCATTTATTGCTAAAAGCAAGTAAACTGAAATTGCTACTAATATTAGAGCATAAGATAATGAAATGATGAAACCCAAAAGGCAGACTAATAAAGAGGAAAGTTACTGGCATTACACAAGAAGACTAACACTACAAGAAAATCGCGATTTTCCGATGGATAATTTTTGACGGTTCTAAATCCGTCGCAATTTGCGACGGATTTTTCGACGGTTCCGTTTCCGACGGATTTTTTGACGATTATGACCATCGGAAATAATTTATATTATTATTTAATTTCCGACGACTTTTCCGACGGTTACGACCGTCGGAAATAAAAAAATTAAATTATATATTTTTAATATTATTATTAAATTTTTTCGACGGATTTTCTGATGGTCACGATCGTCGGAAATTAAAAAATTAATTATATAATTTATTATATTATTATTTAATTTTTCGACGATTAGGAACATCGATATTTTTGACGGATATCCATCCGTCGCAATTTCCGACGACTTTTTCGATGGTTACGATCATCGGAAATAAAAAAATTAAATTATATATTTTTAATATTATTATTAAATTTTTTTCGACGGATTTTCTGACGGTCACGACCGTCGGAAATAAAAAAATTAATTATATAATTTATTATATTATTAATTAATTTTTCGACGATTAGGAACGTTGATATTTCCGACGGATATCCATCCGTCGCAAAATCCGCCGCAATTTCTGAAGGTCGTAATCGTCGGTAAATGTATAATAATATCACATGTAAGAGTATTTTATTAATATAACTAGCGACGGTCCAAACCGTCGCAATTACCGATGGTTTTGGCCGTCGGTAAAGATTATCGACGGTTCAAACTGTCGGTAAAATAAAAAAAATAAATATTATATATAACTAAATAAAATAAAAATATTTATTATTTACGTTTTCGACGACCGAAACCGTCGGTAATTAAAATTTCGTTATCCCGCTTTTTTTTCCCTTTTCCCGCTTTCTTTCCACTTTTTTCCTTTATATATTTCCCCTCCTCCCTCTTCTCTCTCCCTCCTCTCTCTCTCCCTCCTCTCCTCTCTCCCTCTCCCGGCCGCGAGCACCGGATCGGCCTCTCCCGCGCGCCGGACGCCGGCGACCCTCTCCCGCACCGGCGACCCTCTCCCGCGCCGGCGTATCTCTCTCTCTCCCGCTCCGCGCCGACATCTCTCTCTGGCGGCCGATCCGGCCGCGACTCCTGGCGTTCGGATCCGGCCTCCAGGCGCCGGATCGCGACCGTCAAAAGATCGACGGTTGCGACGCCCGTCTAAAGTTTCGACAGTTGAGACCGTCGAAAAGTTGCGACGGCTCGGACCGCCCGCCTTTTCCGGCGGTTGCAACCGTCGGAAATATCGACGGTTCGGACCGTCGGCCTTTTTCGGCGGTTGCAACCGTCGGAAATATCGACGGTTCGAACCGCCGAGGACTTTTCCGGCGGTTGCAACCGTCGAAAAATTTCGACGGGTCGAACCGTCGGGGACTGTTCCGACGGCCAGAACCGTCGATATTTTCGACGAATTTTTTTCAACCGTCGCAAATCCGTTTGCGATGAGCGTTTTTCCGACGGATCGATTCCGACTGAAAAACCGTTGGTAATTACGTTACCGACGGTTTTCGGGCTGATTACCGACGGTTCGGACCGTCGATAATCCGCGTTTTTCTAGTATGTAACCAGTAAAGACACAATGCAGGTGATGTGGAGGAAACACGCCCAGAGAGTTAAGTTGTAGATTTTCTGTCTTAACATATGTTAACGGAATGGTGTCCTCCACAAGCGCATTGCGATTTTTGCTTAGTAGAGATGGTTCCCATCAACGACATACAATATTCAGCTCCCGTCATTCTTCGTTTCAGTATATTTTGACGAAGATCTGCATTTTCCCTTTCTAAATGTTGAATTCTATACTCAAAAGAGTTGTGTATCCTAATTGTTTCTTGTGTCATTTCAACTTGACCTTTAAAATGTCTAATTCAGTCTTCAAACTATCAATTTGTGAAAGAATATTATCCTTCATAATGTCAAGGTTTTGTTGCAAGTTAAATATTCATTTTCTTTTATTTTTCAATCAACACTTCCTGAAAAGAAGTAAAAATTAAATAGAGTTAGGATTTGAAATAAAACTAAGATATGTCACCGTGAAATTCTATGTATAGCAACGATGGCAGCTTCTTTTGGCATGCATGCCCGTCTACATGCAAGGCGTCGACACTCCTGCGATGTTGCGATCGTCCACGGTCTCGGTCATGTCGAGGTCCATCGCCCGTCTGCATGCAAGGCGTCGGCTCTGTCGTCCACGGTCTCGGTCATCCGTGTTGCCCTTGTCAAAGTCCTCGTTGCCGGCAGAAGTCACCACGGCCCATTCGCAGAATAGGAAGAAGCGGAGCCCAAGCTTTGCTAACTGGAAGGATTCGGCCATATAAAAGAAAAGGAAAGGAATGAAGAAAGAAGGACATTGTATTCACCTCGCACGTAGTTGACGACTTCCGGTGGATGGGGTAATACATTCGTCACTCCCATTTTTATAGGCGGAGAACTATGCATGAAGAGGAGGGGCAAACATTTTTTTAAACAAAAAACAAAATGAAACTGGTACAAAATGTTTTGGAGTCTCATTGAAAAATGAAGAAAAGCTTAGTAAAAGAAAAGTTGAGGAGAAAAAAAATAAAAAAAGGATAATCTTTTTGCTCCTCATAGGAAGATTGTTGCAGAAAATAATCAAGATTTAGGCAAATCTTCTCGGGACTAGCAACGAGTTGCTCGTCTCCGTCAAACAAGACTTGCATGTCTGTCAAAATTTATTCTCGGATTTGTTTCAAGTGATTTGTCTTTTGTGCGCCGATTACTGTGTAGCCTATATTGCAATATAATATTGCAAGGGATAGGAAGATTACTCGGTATGTATAATGATGCCGTTTATCTACAAAATAACATAAAAATAATTTTTATAAGTATACAACTATACCAAACAAAAGTTCTTAGGACTAACACTTGATTTGTCAAAATCTTTTTTTTACTTTTTTTATTTGATTTGTTTTCTAGAGTGATAGGAAAGAAGTATACATTTCTGCCTATTCCTTCGTACCGTCGTCAGCATGTCAAATGGAACGGTTCATTATTGCAACTCGAAAAGTCCTTTCTTGCTTTTCAACTCTTCTCTCAGTACAACTTTAACTTGTATGATTACATTAGCTCTTGTATGTAGTCTGCACCCTGCAGTTCATAGCTGCAGAACGAGAAAAAAACCTTCACTGTTGTTTCTCTCACTTTCACTCAAACAAGAAGTGCAGGTGGTTGTCGAAGCTCCAAACAAGAAGTGCCGTGTCCATGTATATATGTACTGGAACTTATATACACCATGTAGAGAACCTTCCTTGTTTGCTGACATCACTCCCATGGTAGAACCCATAGCAGTTCCCTGTCGGTAGGAGACGCCCATTTAGAGCCATGTCGTCGAAGTGCAACTGCTCCAAAGTTCTCATAGAAAGCGATGGCAATGACTATAACCTTTCGCAATTGATTAACATACCGGCGGCTGCATTCCGGCGGACATCGGAAGAATCCGAAAGGCGCCAACTTTTAACATCAAAATGGACCCTTTAACTTCGAAAGGCGAATAAGTGAACGCCGACAAAGTCGGCAGACCAAAAACTACATTTTCGACATAGAAGGATCTTCTTGTCTTAGGTAATAAGAAATGATGAATCCAACCAAAGATCATATTCGTCATGTTATTTTATGCATTCATATCGTTCTTTTATTTTATTTTCACATGCGGAGGTCACCATTTCATGTGGGAGAATCACCACCGTACAAATTGCTTTTTTGATCTTCATATTAATTTCATGTAAAAAAGAATTAAGGAATCTAACTAAAAAACATTGGCGCACAGCTGCATCGCAAATAATCGGCCGGGTGCTACTAATCTCGGAATTAATACATGGAGTTATCGTATTGGCCTCGACTCGAGAATATTATCCACTATTATTTTATTCCGACTTTGGAATAATTCTCTCCCAGAAAATAAAATATATACACCCGAGATATGTATGTAAATCATTTCAATAGACAGCCAGGCCTACATCATTAAAACCTATAACAAGATGGTGCTTCAAGTTCCATTAATACTCACAATTAACGTGCCTTATTTCTCCAACAAACTTATAAGTTGCAGGATTCCTTCCTGCTTCAATCGCACCAGCAGGATTCCAACTGAAACATTGAAAGAAAAATATCAAGAGTGACAAAAAAAGTGGCAAAATGTGCCATATCTATCTAAGGAATCACCAAGACATATATATATGAGGAGGGGACAGTAGAAAAAGATCAAGAAATACATATGCCAAAGTATTCTACAGGATATAGCATTTTATAAATCACCTTTTTTTTATTTCAAGTTTGGTTCACCTGTTGCAAAATTAGTCCACACATAGAATCACAAAATAAGTCCATACATGGACAATACTCGAATAAATAAAAAATGATATCTGGACAGTGAACCATCTCATCGCGTGCCAACTACATTCCTCCATTGTTCAAAACACACACAAAGACAGTATGACGAGAACCCAAACAAAGTATAGTTATGATGCGACAAGCCAAAATTGCTCATACTTTTATTTCCTGATGGGCCAAATCCACAACTGAGCCCACCAAATTAAACTTTAAATTTGAATAGAATTAAATTTTAATCCTTGTAAAAAAATAAAGTAAAACTAATATATTTTCTCCCACCCGTCTATTCTATTCTGCTCTATTATCACCACGGATTTATTATTTTTATTATAAAACTTTCCGTTATTTCTTATTGTGGGGATACCTATTCCTTTATTTCCTTTACATTCATTTGTCTATTCTCTCTACTATAATTTTTTTTTCCTTTTTTTCCTATCTTTCCTTCGGTTTTGTTATTTTTCTTATTTGTCTATTACTTGGGTATCTTTTTATTGTTTTTGCAAAAAAACAATATACTTAAAATATGGATCATTTGTATTTATATATATTTCCCCACTTTTCAAATACACCTGTGTTTTTTCTAGATTTTTCAAATGATAATAATTGGCAAAGTGTAATTAGATAAATAATAAAAGGACAGAATGGGCCTTTTTAGCAACAAAATAATAAAAAATAAGCTTCACAACAATATTAAAAATGAATTCCTTTCGTATTATTTGATTATTTATATAGAAAAAGAAACTATAGGAAAAATACTATTAATTTATTTGTAGATATTTTTTGTAATTTAAAAGAACGTTAATCTCTTTTTTTCAATATGATAATTGTATCACAAAATTGGTATTATTAATAAATATTATCTTTTCTTTATGAATTATGATGTTGGCCCTCCTAGTTTTTTTCGATATTTTTTTTCTCAGTGTGCTGCCAACTTTCATTAATTCCCGGCACGCATGATATCAGAATCATAGGTCCTGACTTGATTTAACTTTTAAAATTGTGACTTCTTAGATATAAAATAAAAAAATAAAGTATTCTTAGGAAAAAAACTCATATATGATATATCAATATTAATCGTCAGGGAATGATTTGTGCATCGCATGCCTGCCTGCTTCATATATAATTTCTCAACGCCAAACTTGACGGGTACTTTCTCTAATTACTTATACTATATTATATATATATAGACTTAAATAGCCATTCGTTTTTAAGGAAGAATGCGTCTAATTTGTTTATGCAAACAAACGCGTATGAACTAGGAAGTCAATGCCAGCATTGTAATATGTACATTCCTTTTTCTTTCCATGAGACACAAGAGAAAGATCGAGCAAGAAAATTACAAACATAAAAGTAAAATCGAAATTTGGCATTTCCGAATTTCACAACATTGATGGTCATTCCAAAATCATTGTTCTCGTATTCAATGATGATTTGAAAAAATTACACGTTGACTGGAGCCATATAAAATTAAATACATATGCGCGTCCACGTGACATTATCATCACTACACAGTACACATTCCAAATCGCAACCATGTCTCATCAGCTCCACTGATAGCGTCGTACGTAAGAGGTACTAAGCTTACGTGCATAGAAGGAAGTAGCTAGCAATAATAGTGTCCTAAAAGGTCGCCGGAGCGTCGGAGTAGTTGGCCATCACGTACCGAGAACGGGATCAAGGACATCAAGCTCGCGAAGAAGGCGTTCATCCTTCCAGGCCAGCGACACAAAGTTCGACATGTCTCCCGTCAACTACACCTTTATCCTCCCCCCGCCTTCTTCACCATATCGGCCCCCCCGTCGACTTCATGGGCAGCCTCTTCAAGTACGCCAAGTTCAACTCCCCCCACGATATGCTCTCCGGCCAGGTCAAGGAGCTCGTCCAGGGCGTCATCAAGGGGGAGACCTGCGTGCTCGCAGCCTCCATGACCATGCATGGAGGAGATCTTCCCGGACACCAAGTCATTCAAGCAGGAGATGTTCGAGATTGTCGAGCTCGAGCTCAACCACTTCAGCCTCATAATCTACAACGCCAATGATTAAGAATATAAAATTATTAATGTTACTCCACCTAGCTTAAGCAGCACATCAATTTCAACGCCAACGTCAAGCAGCTCGTCAACGTCAAGGACGCTGAGTACTTCTCCTATACCTTGGTCAGAAGACGCAGCAGGAGGCCCACAACCAGGTCAATGTCGACGTGGCGGAGGCATGATGAAGGGCGAGACGGGAGCCAAGCAGAGGGACGTACGGGCGGACGAGGCAGAACGCCGCCAAGGTCGACGCCGAGACCAACATCAGCTCCGCACAGAGAGAAGGGGAAGGGAAGAAGGCGGAGGTCAAAGTGAAGTGTTGATTTCTGCATCCAGATTATTGAAGAATAGGAACGATCGAGCAGAACATTGAGAAGAGAAATTGAAACAAAACAAATGTGGGAGGAAAGCTGAAATGTCTTAAAAAACTGGAAGATTACATTGTAACTCTACTCTTCAGAAGTTTTTATACTACAAAATCTCACCGATATAAACATAAAATCCGATACAAGAAAATCAATTGCCGCCACCATGACTACCAACTACCGTTACAACATCAAAGTCTACAGACTTGAAAACGATTAACTGTTAACACTACAAGCTAGAATGTGATCATCTCCTAACACTCCCCCTCAAGTTGGGGCTTTAACAAATCAAACAAACCCAACTTGTCTACCAGATGATCATGTTGTTGCCTACATAGAGCTTTTGTCAGTAAATCAGCTAACTGCTCCTTGGTGGAGATATGCTGCACATGAACTAGAGACTTCAATTTTTTATCTCGTACAAAATGGCAATCAACACCGATATATTTCGTACGCTCATGGAACATTGGATTGATCACCATTTGGATCGCAGCCTGACTATCAGTGAAGAGAGTGAAAGGATGTTGCAAGGGAAGTTTAATTTATGCAAATAAACGATCAAGCCACACTAATTCTGAAACCGTGAGTGCCAAGCTCCTGTACTCTGCTTCTACTGAGGACCTAGAAACAACTGATTGTTTCTTTGATTTTCAAGATATTAGAGAATTTCCAACTTTAATGCAATATGCAGAAACTGATTTACGTGTCAAAATGCAAGAGGCCCAATATGCATCACTATAGGCTGCAACAGTTGTATTCTTTTTTGAAGAGAACAAAATACCACGACCAGGAGAAGATTTAATGTACTTGACAATTCTGAGAGCAGACTGATAATGAGACTTTTGGGGCATGCATGAATTGACTAAGGTGTCTTACTGCAAATGCAATATCAGGGCGAGTATGTACCAAATATAAAAGCCTTCCAACTACCTGTTGAAATTCTATAGGAGAGTCGAGAGGTTTATCCTCTGAATTGACATAAAAAAGAGTATCATACTCAATAGAGGTGAGTTTCAAATTTTGTTCAAGAGGAGTGTGAGCTGGTTTAGCTGCTGTAAGGCCAAGATCAGCAAGCAAACTGATTGTATATTTCCTTTGATTCATAATAATGCCAGCAGTGGATCTCAAGATTTCCATTCCTAGAAAATATTTGAGTTCACCTAAATTCTTCATCTTTATGTGTGTCTGTAAAATCAGTTTGGTATCCTCTATCAAGGCCAAACTATTACCTCCAACTAATATATCATCCACATAGACAAGTAACACAATGAATTCATTATGTCTAGACTTGGTGAATAAAGTATAGTCATTGTGACTTTGTGAAAAACCAGCATCTATTAGAATATCAGTAAGCTTGATGTTCCACTGTCGAGAAGCTTGCTTAAGGCCATATAAAGAACGATTCAGCTTGCAAACTTTCTTAGAAAACTCCCCCTCAAGCTGAAGTCCCTCAGGCAAAGACATATAGACCTCCTCAAAGAGATCACCATTGAGGAAGACATTATTGACATCCCAATGAAAAAGATGCCAATGGAGTTGAGTAGCAGCCAAAAGAACAGCCCTTATTGTAACTGATTTGGCAACAAGAGAAAAAGTCTCCTTGAAATCCACTCCTTCTTTCTGATTATACCCTTTAGCAACAAGACGAGCCTTGAATCATTCAACCTCACCTGTGGAAGTCAATTTAACCTTATATACCCACTTACAACCAACAGCCTTCTTGTCAGGTGGAAGATCAACCAAAGTCCATGTATTATTATTTTGCAAGGCATCCAACTCTTCCTGCATAGCAACAATCCACCTCTGATCTCTGATAGCCTGACTGTAAGAAATAGGCTCCTCAACCTGTGATAAAGAACTGAGAAAACTATAATAAGCAGAAGTGCAAGCCTTGTAAGAAAGGGATTGCTATAGAGGATGCACAACAGAGGTAGACTTGACAGAATTAACCACAAAATCTTTGAACCAGCTTGATTGCTTTAAATGTCTTTTTGGCCTAGTGGAAGGAACCAGAGCAGAATCAGGCAAAACATCGAAATTCACATATGGAGACACTGGTTGATTGTCAAAAATAGCAATGGGAATATCATCATTTGGAGAAACTGACTGACTGTCAGAAACAGCAATGGAGTTATCAGGCATATTCACAATGTGATCATAAATAGTTCCAGAGGGAAGAATATCAAAAATATCATACAGCAAATGATTATCTGAACCAGAAATTTGATGAGTAGAGGAAGAAAGATCCTTTATGACATCAGTAGATTTATAAGGAAAAATGTCTTCAACAAATTTAACATCCCTCGAAACTGAGACTGATTCAGATTGAATATCCAAAATTTTGTAGCCTTTCTGATGTATAGAGTAGCCCAAAAAAACACAAGCCTTAGCCCTCTTGTCAAATTTATGAGAAATTAGTTTATTGGTGACATAGCAAAGGCAACCTATGACTCTTAAATGATTTAGGTCAGGTGCCTTCTTAAAGAACAACTCATAAGGAGAAACATTATACAAAACTTTCAAAGGTAATCTGTTTAACACATGAACAACAGCCTGTACTAGATCACCCCAAAATTTTATAGGCAAGTTGGATTGAAATAACATGGCTCGAGCAATGTCCAAGATGTGTCCATGCTTTCTCTCCACAACCCCATTTTGTTGGGGAGTGTAGACACAGCTAGATTGGTGAAGGATACCATAATTAGAAAACAATTCTTTACATATCTGATCATGATATTCAGAACCATTATTTGTTCTAATGACCTTGACTTTTGCATCATATTGATTTTCCACCAGCTTAAGAAAGTTTTTCAAAATGGCATAGCAATCAGATTTACTTTTAATAAGATAAACCCATGTAAGCCTTGTGAAGTCATCAACCAATGTCACAAAATAGTTGTTTCCATTATAAGTTGAAGATTTGAAAGGTCCCCAGGTATCAACATGTAATACAACCAAAGGTTTTGTGGATCTATCTGCAGCAGAAAGAAAATGTAACTGAGTCTGCCTGGCTAAAGGGCAGTCTGAACAATGAGAAAGTGAATGATCATTATTACAACTTTTGATGTCTGATATCAGTAACATTCTACTTAAAGGCAAATGTACAAGCCTCTAGTGCCAAATGTCAAATGATTGTAATTGCTGTGAATTCCTTTATGCAACTCCAGCCTTGTGAAAACCAGCTATCAGATAGTATAAACCTTCCTTTTGTTCACCAATCTGGTTCTCCTTTCCATTCTGATGGTCCTGAATAAAAACAGAATGTTGTGTGAAAGATATATGAGACTTCAGATCCTTGGTTAACTATGAGACTGATATCAAATTAAATCTGAAGTCTGGGACTAGCAGAACATTATGTAACTGAATATTAGAATTCAAGTAGATGGATCATGAATGTGTGGCTACAGAAGTTGAACCATTAGGTAAAGAAACTGAGTTTTTAACTTGCAAGGGAACAACATTTGTAAGCCATTCCTTATGAGAAGTCATATGGCTTGAAGCACCTGTGTCTATAATCCAGTCAGTAATAAAAAACTTTGAGGAAGTACTTGCCATACTAGCAGTGTGCATCACAACAGATTCTTCATGTGTACCATGCACCAATTGAAGAATGTATTTCTTCTGCTCTTCAGTAAAAAGAGGATGGAGTTTATCTTGAGAGCCCTCAGGTTTTACTAAATCAGTGCCAGTTGACTGTGATACAGCCAAATTAGAAGAATTTTGATTCCAATTTTGATTTCTGGGTTTGAACTTATAGTTGGCTGGGTAACCAACTAGTTTATAGCATTGTGTTTTCTTATGACCAGGTTTCCTGCAATACTCACAGATCAAGGAAGGTCTCTCTTTGGTTTAATACTATTATTCTGATATTTTGCACCTGCCATAACCATCTGTTCAGACTCATGATGAATTGATTTCTTTTGCCTTTGTTCTTCTTCAACTAATAAGGAATGAGCTTGACTTATAGAAGGCGAAGGAACCATAATTAGAATCTGTGTTCTGACATGATTGAAGGAATCATTCACTCCCATGAGAAATCTATATAACTTCCTTTGTTCCAAAAAATCATTATATTCCCTCATGTTATCTGAATTTGGCAAAACAGGAGACATAAGGTTTAATTCTTTCCACAGATTCTTCAATTTTGAGAAATAATTTGAAATTGTGAGCTGGCCTTGTCTAAAACTGTACAATTCATTCTCTACAGAGAAAAATTGCATTGCATTCATTTTCTGAAATCTTTCTTTTAATTCTGTCCAGACTATGTGAGCAGGTTGTGAGTAAGAAATTCTATTAAGTAAACCCTTTTTGCAGGAAACAACTAGCCAAGAAATTACTAGGGCATTGCATCTTCTCCAATGAATTTGCAGATCTGAACTCACTTTATCAATAGTAAATGATCCATCCACGAATCCATGTTTATTTTTAGCTAACAAAGCATTCAGCATGGCATCACACCAATCAGCATAGTTTTCTGATCCTATTAATAGAACTGGTACTAAAAGCAACCCAGGCGTATCAGAAGGGCTCAAGAACAATGGGTTCATTACATCAAACACCAAAGGATTAGAATGCGAGGAACCAGAACCAGATGAAGAAGATCCAGACATTATAATCGCAGAAAATAAATCTGGATGCAAAAAATCTCAAGGATCAGATCTGATAAAACCAGAACGAGAACCTCAAATCGCAAGAAACAAGAAAACCAGAAAGAAGACTCGGCTTATCTTGATCACGATGAAGCAAAGGATTTCAGATCTGAATCAACTTGAGCCTGCTCTGATATCATGTTGATTTCTGCATCTAGATTATTGAAGAATAGGAACGAGCAGAACATTGAGAAGAGAAATTGAAACAAAACAAATGTGGGAGGGAAGCTGAAATGTATTCAAAAACTGGAAGATTACATTGCAACTCCACTCTTCAGAGGTTTTTATACTATAGAATCTCACCGATATAAACATAAAATCCGATACAAGGAAATCAACTGCCGCCACCATGACTACCAACTGCCGTTACAACATCAAAGTCTACAGACTTGAAAACGATTAACTGTTAACACTACAAGCTAGAATGTGATCATCTCCTAACATGAAGACGGAGATCAACCTGTTTGAGAACCAGAGGGAAGCGGAGGTCGCGGAGGCCAACCCCGAGTTCGCCGTGAAGAAGGCCGAGTGGCAGAATTATCCGATCAATGACTGTGTTAAATATATATAATATATAGATATACATTAAATATAGTGTGTATTAGGGTGCTACCACACAAGCACACACAAATTGGATGCATTGCGACTGTACGATCTGGGCAGTCCGATGCATCTGGGCGCGCATCAAACGGATGAGATCCGCCCACATACGATTAATTTGGGGGCAAATCGAATCACGAGTGCCTCGTCTTCCTGCTGTTGTAGTCGCACGAGTGCCTCGGCTTCCTGCTGCTACAGTCACACGGCTTCGACATAGCATCCTTCTCCGGGAAAATTTCCCAACTTCCCGGCGCCCTCTTCGTCGACGGAGGCTACACTGACGTTGATGCCCATGGTGGATCGGTGGGAACGTCAAGGATGTTGATGGCACCGAGGATGTCGAGATCGATTTCGACGAGAGCACCACCGTCATCGCCAGCGAAGGTCTGATGGTAGAGGTCCGACGTCGACGATAGAGATGGCGGTGGACGCCGTCCACGACTTCCACTTGTCCGAGCCGCCGGTCTGGGCGAACATCAGCCTCGCCTATGCCATGCTGCAGCCCGGAATGATGCTGCTCGGCCACGATTCAACACCTGATAGCCGCGACGGGGTGTTGTTCGTCCCTGCGTGGTGCTGCTCTTCTCCTCGATGCAACGGCCGGTCAAGTGGACGATGCAGATGGCGTCGAGGGCGCCGTCAGACGATGCCGGAGATGCTGCATGTAATGGCCAAATCACGTCCGTTTATGTGCGTCCAAGTGCATCGGACGACTCGGATCGTATCGTCACACAATACGTTAATATTCCTCTTAAATATATGTTAACTAAATATAATATATAATATTTAGAATATATCCATATATAATATATATTAAATATATGTTATAATATATCCATATATATAATAAATATATGTTAACTAAATATAATCTATATCCATATATAATATATCTTTATAGTAAATTTCATAAATTCACCTACTATATCCAATTACATTATCACCAACTATCTCATGAATTTTATCACTCTATTCAATTTATCATCTCACCCCAAATTTTAGATTTTCTTCTTTTCTAATAATTCGTTAGAGCTAATCCCTCTTCATTCCTTATAATCAATCACTCCTCTAAACTTAATAACTCTTTATCTCGATATTATCCGCCAACTCAATAATTAACTATCTACTTTCACTAACCTCTCCATTTACTTCTCCAACTTAATCATTCGCTATTTAATTATAATCCATTAACTAACGTATATGCCACTATGTCCATTATATCATTATCTAATTTGTTTTTCTTTTCATCACTCAATATATTTCTAAATTCTTTCTGTTATACAAACAAAGCTCGTCACACTAAAAGTTGAAATGTTAAGTTTTTAAAAGTTGTCTTTAAAAGTTATTTTTTATTTCTCCCCTACATGAACAAGAAGAGGTTATATATAATATCTGTCAATTAATTTAATAATTATGTTATTATTATTATTTACACATTATGAAATAAACAATATATACAGTTAATTTGAAGATTTAAACATATCATAGAAGATTAAATAAATAAAGATCGTCAAATTTTAAAATAACTTAATTCTAATTCAATCGGATCCGAATCATCATCAAATTCACTGTATGAAATAAATTAGTATAAAATTATTTTTATTAATTCATCAAATGGGATATTTGATAAACTAGACATAACCGATGGATGAGATATCAGTGAAAAATGTCATGAATGTTTGTTAAATTCCTTTTGACATTTTATTTTTATTTTTTTCTTGTATTAGTTTGTGGGTTTGTAAAAGATGAATTAGCATATCACTTATTTATCTTAATTATGTTTTTTTAATATTATTAACATATAAATAATTACTTAATAAAAGTGCACCAAAAGAGAAAAAAATACAAGCATTTGACAATTGTGGTATGTCAATATATATATCATTTATAAGCATTCAATTCAATTACTATGAAATTGAACACATTTATTCTACCTATCTCCAGCTTTTGAGCTGCCTTCTCCAGTTAAAAATGGGGGTAATTGTATCATTCAAAGCATCATAGGGTCTCATACTTTTAAAAATGCAAGTTGTTTATGCATTTAAAAGTCATTTGAAAAAGGTTACCCCCAGACAAAAAAGAAGAGAGAGTGGCACCCACGTGTTTTTTGAAGAATAAAATCAAATAATCCTTTACCCATAAATTAGTAAATAAATTATTAAACTTTCGTGTGATTGAAAATAACTTAATAAAATATATAATATTGAAATATATATTATAAATTTAAAAATAAGTTATATTAAAATAAATTAATATTTTAGAATATTTTTTATTAATTTAAATGAAATATGAAAAAATAAACATGCATATATAGCTAAAACAAAGTGTTATTTCACTTATATTTGTATTAACCTTAGTAAAATAACTAAATAACGATGAAATGTACTTTCCATTAGATATTTGAATTAGTAGTAATATACCTAAAAATCACAAATAATAATTGAAAGATTATAATTTTTTGTTAAGTCAAAAAATGGAAATGAATTATTAAATATTTTTTAAAAATATCAATTATTTAGGGTCACTCCTTCTATGACCATTTTATCCTTTTAATATTTTATAATGACATTTGATATAAAATTTGAAGAAATTTGAAACGTGAGTTGTTAAGTTCATTTTTGTATACTTATACATATTAAGTCAGGAAAATAATAATTTATCATTTTTAACTTTTGAATTTGTACGTATTGTTTGTAGAATGAAATCAATCCAAACAACAAAAATACAATTCAATATATTACAATTCAATTACATAGATCTTTATGATAGATTAAGTGCAAGGCTTATTAATAAGCTATTTTCGCCAATTTGATATTACATTAGATTATAGAATTTAATTTGATATTACATTAGATTATAGAATTTAAAGTAATCGCTGAGAACTATCAGTTATCATTTATTGATAAAACAAACGAAACAGTCGTAGCTAGTAACATTAGAACACAAGATAGTGAAACTCAAGAGACTAACAATTAAAGAGAAAATGATATGTCATCAATATATGTCAAAATAATAGCTGATCACATACAAGCAAAAATATTAAAAAAACATAATGATAAAGTAGCAAACACATAATCCTATTTGCAGAAGGGTAAGCAGCATGTGGCCTCTACCATGCTCAGAGGTAGTCAAAGCATTGTAGTTTTTTTTGTCTTTTGATACTAATTTCAGTGTTTCTAGAAACATTTGTAATATCCAATAGTAGAATTAAATGACTTTTGACGAAGTGTTGCATTTTTTCTTTTCAAAAGTTGAATCCTCTCCTCGAAGGAGCTATGTATCCTAATTCTTTATTGTACCATAACAATTTCACATCGCAAGTCTAACTCAAACTTCAAATTATCAAATTTTAAAAGAATATTGTGTTTCATAATATCAAGTTTTTCTTGCAAATTTAGTATGGTACTCGACACTTTCATTTTCTTATTTTTTTCATCTATCATTTCTTGAAATTAATAAAATTATACAGAGTTATAATCTAAAATAAAATGAATAGATGTTTAACTGGATTGGAAGGAAGTATTATCTTCAGAGGTAAAAATTTATTAGACATTTTCTAAAGAAAATGAAAATTTTTTGAACTTGAATAGAATAATGAAATCTAAGAGACAATTCTATGTATCTCTCTTTTTCTCATACTATGCCTCATCGCTCTAACAAGAAAACAAAAAAAAACAAGAAAATAATAAATGATTTTTATCATGAGCCTAATATGTGGATCTATACTTTATCAGCATGCTCAAAAGTAGTCAAAATTTTATAGATTTTCTATCTTATGATTTCAGTGCTTCCAACAATAGAATTAAACGACTTTTGATGAAGTGTTGTATTTTCCCTTTCTAGAAGATGAATTCTCTCTTCGAAAGAGCTATGTATCCTAATTTTTTCTTATATCATTGCAAATTTACATCACAAGTCTAACACAAAATTTAAATTATAAGTTGTAAGGGAATATTATGTTTCATAATGTTAATTTTTTTTTTATCCTATGTAGAAGTGTGGAAGGAAGTAATTTTTTTAATGAAAATTTACTAGATATTTTTCAAATATAACGAAAAATGATTGGACTTGAATGTATCAATGAAATATAAGAGACATTGTATGTCTCCCTCTTCTTCTCATAAACAAAAAAATAAAAAAACAAGAAAAATAATATATAATTTTTATGACGAGTCTAACATGTGACAACATCATCCTACAAAACCTTAGTTGGAAGGATTCGACAATAAAAGAAAATGAAATAAGAAAAAAAAAGACAATCCCAAATTAAACCTTAGTTTGATCCAGAGTTCGCGACTCATTACGAACGATCACATAAGCATCGTCACAAAAGCCATGGAAAACATCGTGGGAGTAGACTGAAAATGTGAGCAATGGGAGAAGAGTGAATATGTGAGTTGTTTTCGCAAGAAGAAAAGGCTATATATATACACACAAATTTATATTATCATATATCTTTAGATCATGCCTTGATATTATATTGACATGCCACTTCTCCTAACTACAAGGCTTAGAGTAAAACGTGGCTTAAAAACATAATATATATATAGGTTCAAAAGTAAAAATACACTTAAATAATAGAATAAAAATATAAAAATGCAACATAAAAATGACAATGTGATCTTGTACATGGTCATAGCCCGATGAAGCCCGAATAATATATTGATCAAGAAACAAATCACAATGCCACATAAGTCTTAAGGAAAAAAAAAATCAAAAATACATTGAGCACTATATAGCAATCAAAACACTAAATCTAAGAAATTTTTTTTGTAGGATCCAGATTTTAATTTTCCAGGTAGATGCTCACTTTTATTTGATTTTTGAAAGAATTAATCTTTTTTTTTTCCTTTTTCAAGATTTTAATTCATGCCTCACCTTTAATTTTTCCTTTCGGATGGACCATATAATTTAAACAACATGCGACTCATTAGTTTTATTTTTTGGAGGTACTACTACAGTCGAAGGAGAAAGAAACCATTTTGTTTATGTTTTGCTCCCCAACTCCTCTTCATTTTGTTTTTTTGTTTTTGTTTGTTTGTTTTGTTTTCTATTTTTTTGTTTATTTTTGTTTTAAATTTTATTAGTTTTGCTGTGTCCATCATGTTACCTCCACAGCTATGACCAACTTTAGGAACCTTCTCACTGATATCCGCTGCCAAAGAAGATGCGTCTCGTGACCTATCTCCCCTACTGAAGTTGTCAAAAGTCTTTTAAAAGATAATAACAAACCTAAAGGGATAAATTTGAGTATTCGAGAAGGAGAGATAAGGGAGAGGGACATACATAGTGCTATAGATGTAATGCAGGATGTTCTTGTGTTTTTTCTTAATCTTTATTAACTATTATGTATGAGTTGTTCTTGTGTTTTTTCTCTTGCTGATCAACAAAAATATTGCTAAGCACAAGCCTCACTTTCGTCTCCGATCCACTTCCTTGTCCATTTCACGGTAGCCCCTAGGCAACCTACTTCGATAGTCCAACTCTACGCCCCTATGAGCGAAGTAAAAAGAAATCATTTTGGTTCTATTTTGCTCCCTAACTTTCTCTCCATTTTGTTTTTTTCGTTTTGTTTCAAATTTTATTAGTTTTGTGACACCTATTATGTTATTTCATGCGGCTCTATCCAATTTCAGGAACCTTCCTAAGAAAGTGAAGGTGATGTGTCCATTAATGGCTGCTGCCAAAGAAGATGCATATCATAGCCTATTTCCCTTGCTAGAGTTGAAGGATCTCAAAAGCGTTTCAAGGGATAATAGCAAAACTATTCTAAAAGGGATAAATTTGAGCATTCGGGAAGGAGACGTAAGTTTCTTTTAAGAGATATTAGGGAGAGGGACATACGTAGTATTGTACATGTAATGCATGATGTTCATGTGTATTTTTTCTTAATTTTCATTAACTATTATGTATTAGTTGTTTCTGTGGTTTTTTTCTTTATTGCTTATCAACAAAAATATTGCAAAGCACACGACCTCACTTCCGTCTCCAATCCACTTCCCTATCCATTTTTCATTGCGATAGCCCTTAGACAGTCTATTTCGACACTCCAACTCCATGCCCCTATGGAGGAAGTAGAAAGAAACCATTTTGGTTGTGTCTTGCTCCCCAACTTTTCTCTCCATTTTGTTTTTTTTTGTTTTTGCTTCGAATTTTATTAGTTTTGCGGCACTCATTATGTTATCTCCCATGACTCTAACCAACTTCAGAAACCTTCCTAAGAAGGTGAAGGTGATGTGTCCACTGATGGCCTCCGCCAAAGAAGATGCGTATCATGGCCTAGTTCCCCTACTAGAGTTGAATGATCTCAAAAGTGTTTTAAGGGATAAAGGCAAACCTATTCTAAAAGGGATAAATCTGAGCATTCGGGAAGGAGAGATAAATTTCTTTTAAGAGATGTTAGGGAGAGGGACATGCATAGTGTTGTAGATGTAATGCATGTTGTTTTTGTATCTTTTTTCTTAATCTTCATTAATTATTATGTATTAGTTGTTCCTGTGTTTTTCTCTCTTGTTAAACAACAAAAATATTTCCAAGTATAGGGTTTCACTTTTCTCTCCGATCCACTTCCCTCTTTGTCTCTTTCTCACTCCCTTAACCTCCTCCATTCACGCGGCCTCACTATATCTCCCAAATATTATGACATTATCTACCCCGTAAGGTCGAATGGATTATGTGAGGCATCAGTCCATTATCCGTATTTCAAACAAATTGAAGAATATAATAACTTGAAAAATAATGGTCCACTCAGATTAAACATTTATCGTAGACTATGCACATTTTGTTTCTTATTAATTCTAATCCTTCAATTGTATTATGATGATTAAATCCTTATTTTAGCATTTAATTTACAACCACACAACACCCAAGATCAACAAAGGTCACATCTTATTGATGCATGGAGAGTAACATCGTAAGAAGACTAATTCGAATTTGGTCATTTGAAGTAAAAGAAATAAATATTTGTTAGCTTTTTGAGACCAAGAACTATAGCTCCCGTCAATTTTTCATGAATTGAAACAAAAAATAATCAAATCATAAAAAAATAATCAAATTAAAAAAATTAAGCATGAACTTGAGTAAAGTAGGAACCAATTTGATTTCATTTAAAAGCATGAATCCAATTTCAATAAAAAGACATTTTGATGAAATTTGAATTTTTTTTTGTAGTTAGGTCCATTGTAGCAATTGGAATCAAAGTTCACATTAGATTTTAGAGAGGATGCCTATAGTTGAAGTGCACGAAATATTTGCGACAATGCAATTCAAAGGCCCAACGATTTTTTTGTTTCTTTAGCTAAAGTGGGCTTTTTTAAATTACCTAAATATTTATAAGTGGTTGGGACTTAAATATTTATAAGTGGTTTTGATGAGAACAAAATTTTGTATTTTTTTCTTATTGTTGCTTTACCTTTTAACTTGTTGATTTACATGTAATATTAATGCAAATATATATGTATTAAATTTTACTTTTCTTTTCTAATGCATATAGCGTATGCAATTTTTGCACTTAGTATTTGAAATTTTTTAAATTTTATTAGTTTTAAATTATCTTAATTCCTTAGTAATGAGTTTTAGATTCTAAATGTTGAATGATATCCTCAAAAGAGTTATGTTTCCTAATTATTTTTTTGTGCCATTTCAACTTCACATTTCACCTTTAAAATGTCTAATTCAGTCTTCAAACTATCAATTTGTAAAAGAATATTATCCTTCATAATGTCAAGGTTTTGTTGCAAGTTAAATATATCCTTTCATTTTCTTATCTTTTTCAATCAGCACTTCCTGAAAATAAGTAAAAATTAAATAGAGTTAGAATTTGACATACAACTAAGATATGTCACCGTGAAATTCTATGTATAGCAACGATGGCAACTTTTTTTGGCATGCATGCCCATCTACATGCAAGGCGTCGACTCTCCTGCGATGTTGCGATTGTCCACAGTCTCGGTCATGTCGAGGTCCGTCGCCCGTCTGCATGCAAGGCTTCGGCTCTATCGTCCATGGTCTTGGTCTCCCGTGTTGCCTCTGTTGAAGTCCGTCGCCAGTAGAAGCCGCCACGGCCCATTCGCAGGATAGGAAGAAGTGGAGCCCGGGCATTGCTAGCTGAAAAGATTCGGCCATATAAAAGAAAAGTAATGAACAAAGAATGAGATTGTATTCACCTCGCACATAGTTGACGCTAAGAATAGACTTCCGGTGGATGGAGCAATCGGCACTTCCATAGGAATATTGTGGAGAACTGGGCATGAAGAGGAGGGACAAATATTGAAAAATGAAGAAAATGTTAGAAAAAGAAAAGTTGAGGAGAAACAAAACAAAAAAAAGGACAATCTTTTTTCTCCTGATAGGAATATTGTTGGAGAAAATAACCAAGATTTAGCTGGTCAAGCAAATCTTCCTGGGACTAGCAACAAGTTGCTCGTCTTTGTCAAACATGACTTGCTAGTCTGTCAAAATGTATTATCGGATTTGTTTCCTGAGAAGTGATTTGTCTTTTATGCGCCAATTACTCTGTGACTTATATTGCAATATAATATTGTAGATTTTCTATATTGCAAGATAAATACTGCAATATTGTTATATATCACATATATGTTAAAATCATATTTTTCTCATTGATTTCAAGCTATTTGAATTTACATTCATTTTACCCTATTTTATATTAACACATATACGTAAAAAAGGATCGCATAATCAAGGCGTCCAGTGTATAAGAGATTGGAAATATGAGAGCATATGAATTAGATTAGATTTGCATATCATAGATTTTGCATGGAGTACCAAATGAATTTTGGGATATGGAAATACCAAGTATGAAAATGATGGTGAAAAATAAACTCATATTAAACTTATGTGGTCAAACTTTTTAAAAAAACTGATAGAAACTATTAGCATTGAAGCAGCATAAAAAATTGACACGAAATAAAAGACCACTCAACGCATGAATGATTAAGAATGGCTTGTTTCCTCGTTGAGATGATTAAGTCTTTCTAAAAATCATGATCCGGCAAAACTAAGTTGTAAGAGTCATGATTACATATCCAACTGGAACATATCCACATGATAATATATAAGGGAATCCAAATTGGTTTTTTTTGTTTTTGTTTTGTTTTTGTTTAAAATTTTATTAGTTTTGCGGCGCCCATTATGTTACCTCCCACGGCTCTGACCAACTTCAGGAACCTTCCTAAGAAGGTGAAGGAGAAAGAAACCATTTTTTTTGTTTTGCCCCCCAACTCTTCTCTCTATTTTGTTTTTTATTTTTATTTTAAATTTTATTAATTTTGCGACGTCCATTATGTTACCTTCCACAGCTCTGACCAACTTCACTAATGGCTGCCGCCATCCGCCAAAGAAGATGCATCTCATGGCCTAAATCCTGTGCTAGAGTTAAGGATCTTAAAAGTGTTTCAAGGGATAATAGCACACAAAAGGGATAAATCTAAGCATTCGAGAAGGAAGTTTCTTACGGAGAGGGACATACAATGTAATGCATGTTATTCCTGTATCTTTTTTTTAATCTTCGTTGATTGTTATGTATTAATTGTTCTTGTATTTTTTTTGTTGCGCAATGGATTCCAACATTATGAAGCTTTTTAGTTGAAGACATAAAGGATGATTCAAGGTCAGTAATCATCCATGATTTATAATATTTTTAAGTTAATCTATGAGACCTTTATGTCTTAACATATTTTATTTTTAATCTTGTTAAGACTAACACCAACATCTTTTTTCTAATAAAAAAATCTAATATATTTTGTCGGTGCAGAGTTAAATTTATAAAATAAATTTTGCATAGAAGATATCAATCGCTCTCAACTCTCCTTTCTTTTCTATATTTTTTTCTCCATTTTTACTCTGATTAATCATCTTTGTAGCATCTTTTATAACCAAAAGATTTTTACATTAATGGATTATAGAGACAATAGTGGACACGTGAGGTTAAAAAGGAGACGTACCAAGAGTCATGTTCGACAAGAAGAACATAAGAATGGAGAGGCTCCATACGGCCAATCAAGGTGGATTTTGTTGGAAATAGTGGGTAGATAGAAAGAGAATTAGCGAAGATCAAGATTTTGAAGCATGACGAATCGCTATCATTAGAGAATTAGTTGTCCCCACACAAAGTTTGCTATTGAGCTTGCGATAATAATACTCCTAGGATACAAAGAAGTCATCGAGTTCGCCAACTAGCAACTATTGAGGAACTTAGTTTTTTATTCTAGTAATTTACAATGATTTGAATGTATTTTCTTGTGTTGTACACATAGTACTCATCACAAGTTCATTACTTCTCATCACTCTCAATTGCTTTTGAATGATTGAAAATGCAAGAAGAGAAAGCCTATTTATAGGGTTGAAAGGGTACTTCACGAAGAGATGCGACTAGTATCTTTTCGTCCAAAAGACGCACCTATTAATGAAAGGATTCACTTAATTTCTTTTCATATAAGAACACATCTATTGGTATGTGAACACATATCAAGGGACACATCTTATGATGAAATACTGCATCTATTCAAATGTGAATATAACTCTTAAAATATAAACACACTTATTCAAATGTGAACATATCTCTCATGAAGTGATGCGACTTTTCATCTAAGAATATTATTTCATTAATGATATTCATGCCACCATTTCACTTATAACACATGTGAACATGTCTTTTCATTTAATATTGTAACACATCATTGATTACATTTCATACTTAATTAATTAGTATAAACTCATTTTTAATATTCACAAAGTAATATATTTGAAATTTAAAACCTTCAAATTCTAACATATTCTTCAAAATAAAAAAGTGGGCAAATAAGCAAAAAGATTCTTAAACCAAAAAGCGTAAGAATCGGAAACGAATAGGAAAAAGAAGCCAGAGAAGGATATTTTTGTCTCAGGTCAGAAGAAATTATGAAAGCAACGAAAGACTCCTAAAAAATAGAAGTCAAATTTTTTGAATCTTGCAAAAGGAAAAAGATAAGAGAAAATAAGTGAAAAAACGGGTTTGAGTGCAAGATCGTGCTTCAAGTTCCATTAATTGGTGTCAAGCTGGGCCAAGTTGGACCCTCAATTTTTTTTGTTACCCCTAATGTATATATTATATTTATAAAAATTGAATGTTAGTTATGAAGTTTGCCCCCTAGAGTAAAATGAATTAGTTTAGATAATATGTAGATAAATATTTTTTATATGTATGCAATACTTAAAATTTTAATACTTGACCTTCTTAAATTAAGTTAAAGTTTATTAAATTAAATTTAATAATTAATTAATTAATATTTTATATTATAATATTAATTTGGCCCCTCTTGAAAAATTCCTGGGTTCGTCCCTGGTTGGTCTTATAGCCCTCACCACCCCTCACCCATATTTGGGCACGAGGCACCATTTTAGAATTGAGTGGTGCTGGTAATGATAGATGCCCGGGACTGTCATTGCTTATTTGGCATAAACTGAATAAATTCATCTATTGACTTACGAGACCATTCATGTTGCGTATCCACTCATTATATGCGTAATTTTCAATTTGAATGCTGATTAGCTCCATCCATACATATACGTATTATATCGTTCAAGTGGTGAATGCAATGTGTATCTAATGCACTCCATTTTCTCCCTTCTTGATAATTTAAAGGAAACAATGAAAACCAAATCTCGGGGTTATTAATTTACAAGCGATGTTAAGGAGGAGAAGAATACAAATTGAACATTTTTTTTTTGTTGACAATGAGAGTAGCTCATTCCCTAAAAAATAATTGCCCATCAACAGAAATGGACAACAGTGATTTATCACAGGGGATGTACACCTTTTGACCGATGACTACACAAATTAAAAAAGAACATCTTTTAGAGGCTCCTTTTATAACCTATAAAATGTAACGAATAGATTTGCTTTAGGAGGCCTCCGCTTGTTCCATCAGTTTTATCCCCGAGGCCTCCAAGATTTCCAACGCTGCAAGTTTGATGAACAAAGATGTTAACTGAAGCCAAGTTATAAAAAAAAAATAATAGATGTCGCGAATTTATTTCAGAAGGCTGATTGATCCAAACTTACCAGGCTCGTAAATTTCTGATTGCAGAGGTCTTAAAACACCTTTCTTATGGATCCTTTTCTGAAGTAATAGCTGAAATTTAAGATAACAAATTAGCATGTTGTTTACATAATGATTTTTGTTCTAGCAATTCTACACTGGCTGGGATTTACCAAAGCTCCAATTGCTGCAGGTATTCCAACTGTCAGGGCCATTGCCGAATTTACTTTCCCACTCTCAACTCTCCCGAATTCTAGAAGAGTAGCCCTGTGCTTTTCCAAGGTTCTACCATCGTCATACTCCACTTCGAGTTCATGATGTAATAGTACCATGTCCTATGTGATGAAATACGCAAATACATGAGGTCCAATATATTCGGCCAAACAATTGGATATGAAAGCAAATAAAGCAGTCCCTTATGTCGATATAGTTGACACAACTTAAAATTCACATCAGCATTGCATTGAGATTCAGATCCGATGAACAGCTAAAAACATCAGATTTAGGACTGGGAAGATGTGAATATCTTTGTATACCTATCAAATTTACAATGATTGATGATAGTCATTTTTTTTACCTGTTCATCGCTAGAATAATTTAGTCGCTTTTCCATCCTCAAGCAAACCACATCAAATGAACTCAGACAAGCAGCTGGAATTTCGTCATGCTCATGAAGTCCCAAGAACCTAAAAGATACATAGCACATTCTATCATCTCGATATGCACAACATATTGCATCAGCTCAAATTTACTAGATTTAGTGAAGTATGGAGAAGAAAGAGCTTAATTGAGGAAAAGGAAGAATGTACTCACTTGATAGTTTTTACTGTTTTCACTGCTGTTGCTAATTCTTTGCAGTAAGCGAGCTCAATCAACCTCTGGACTATTTCTTGCTCATCTTCCAATTTCAGTTTTGGTGCATCCACAATACTGACTCTTTTATCAGCAAGAAGCTCATTAAGAAAGGCAGCATATGTTGGTCTTTCTTTTTTTGTCAGCATAGCATGAGGCTCATTTTGAAAGAAACCAATTCTCGCAAAAGTAGCCATTATTTCACTAAAGCCTGCAAAAACCAAATGTTATCAAAGTTGATGAAATACCTCATCAGCATTGATTTTCACTTTCATACCTTCATAGCGGAGTGTGGCCCTAAATATGGTTGATGCCTCATCTGTGATTCCATATAAGTTCCCATAAACTAATGAATCACGATTTGGTAGATACTCCAAGGCAAAGGCCGGAAGGTCTGGTATGCGAAATCTTGTTGCTGAATCATAAAGTTTGCTGCCTGCATGTGACAAAAGAAACATCAATATTGTTAGGTTTCTTAAGACAATTTTGAGACGTTGATACACAATTTATTATCTTATGATCATGTGACTCAGTCATTCTTATGACTCCCAACTACCTTTAAGAAACAACTTGCGGAATAACAGAAAGCAATGCAATAGAAGGCTTCTTTATATGCGTTCAGTGGAAATTATGATAGAACTAGATTGTCAGAGAACGAACGAGCTAGTTTGTATTTCCATCCGGCCTACTAAGATGTGATTCTGGAACCAAGAGAAGGTGGCTAAAGTTTATGCCAGAAATTAAAGTAACCTAATGGAAATTGGAACATAAATAATTATTTTGTGTACTCAATCACAACGAATGTCATTCGACACACAACAAGGCTAGTTGATCCAGTTCATGCATCTGTAGTCTGTAGTAGCAAAAGCTAGTTTAACTGATACCGTCTCCAAGTAATGAAAAGGCTTCTAATCAACTCACCATCAACGTGCATTATTTCTCCAAGAAACTTGTAAGTTGCAGGATTCCTCCCTGCTTTAATCGCACCAGCAGGATTCCAACTGGAACATTGAGAAGAAAAAGATGAGCGACAAAAAGTGGCACAATGTGTCATATCTAAGGAATCATGGAAAAGATATGAGGGGGCAGTAGGATAAGATCAAGAAATACATATGCCAGAATATTCTACAGGATATAGAATTTATAAATCCCTTGTTTATTTGAAGTCTTGTTCACTTGTTGCAGATAGAATCACAAAGTAAGTCCATACGCAGACAACACTCAAATAAAAGAATATACCCATATCTGGACAGTGAACCATTTCATCGCGTGCCAACTACATTCCTCCGTCGTTCAAAAAACACAAAAAGACAAGATGACTAGAACATTTCAGATAGTCCACCTTAATCTCAATCAAATAAAGCATAGTTATGACGCGACAAGCCAAAATTGCTCACTGGGCCTGAGATCTTGGCCAGCTGCAAATTGTTCAACAAGTCTCTTGATCGGTGGGCTGTCGATTTAGTATCAATAAGTTGTTACCTGAACTTATATGCTAGTGGGTTGTTGGCAGCAGCAGGAGATGGAAGGCCACCACAGTATGACGTAAATGATTTTACTTTTCCCTTTCTATTATGTGCTTGATCGATCATCTTCATTGCCATCATGTGGTCTGAACATCCAAATAAACCCATCAATGTACCAAAGGCAATTAATTAATTGTATTAGTAAAGAATGATTTCATAATAAATATCTGGCAAATAATTAATTGCTTCATGCATTTTTTTTCTTTTCTTTGCTTCACTTGTTACCTCCTACCTATTCCAGGATCAAGGCCCATTTCACAGAGGATTGTAATGCCGGCGCTCTGGGCCTTGTCATTCAATCTTGACATGGAATCATCAACATAGCTTGCAGTGACCATGTGCTTTTTGTGCTGCAAAAGGAGACATACAAACGCAGTTCGTATTGGAATTAGTTTTTCAATCTGAAGGTTTGTCTGCAGGGGATCTATTGGAATTTATGTTCTTTTTAAGTTTGTAGAGAGTCCATAAATTTCTGAAGACACTTTATTGATTTAATTGATTAATGAATTAAATAAAAATGGAATCAAATTAGAATGTTATGTTTGGATTTGGGCGATTTCACACGGTCATCATTCACCCCTGTCGGGATTTTTTTTAGAAGGAAGTGTCCGTGAAATTTCAATCGTCATTCAAACCCTAGCCGATCGCCGCCGAGCACTCCGGCCGAGTGTAGCCGTTGCCAGCTCGTGCGCCACCAGCCGCCTCGCGGTTTTTCGATCGGCTGAACCGCCATCTCCGGTTCGACTGCTACCTCCTCGATTTGACCAACTGCCTCCGGTCGTCACTGTCGTCGGAAGGCTCCGCCGGTGCTAGAGCCAAACACTGCTGCCTGAGCAAAGCCACCTTGGTTTGTTCATCAATAAGCCACACTGTCTCGATGAACCACCATTGTCACAAAGCTTCAATATCTGCCACTGCGACTGCCGCCGGAATTTGTGAAGAACGCTACCGACTTCATTACGTTTGTTCTTCCTCACATCAGCTGCAGAAGCCGACCATCTGTACACCACAACCTGATAAACATCCATTCCGGAGTGTCACAGCCGTTCGATGGTCACGCTGCTGAAAGTCACATGAACAAGACCTTCGCCTTGCATCTGCTGACCACTACTGCCATCACCAACAACCCTCTGCTCCGGAGTGTCATCTGGGAGAAAATCACACTGGCTGAAAACCTCTTGTTGTGCCTCACAAGCACAGGCTCAGATCAGACCGGGTTAACAAGTTTGCTGATATACTTATCAAAGGTTCTTTTATCAAAAGAAAAATCCCAGGGAAGCTTCCAACAAGAGGATGAATATGGAAGATTCTTCGTCATTGCAAGATAATGTGCGGCGAGTTAGACCTCCAGACTTGTATCAGAGATGAAACACAGAAGATATGAAGTGCTTTCCTGAAGAAAGCTTGCGCTGACTCAGTACCTTGATGTAGATACAACACGAAACCTCCACAGACAGGATAACATTTATTATCTTTCAGATAATATGCATGCTAGAAGTTCTTCACATCCACATGGTCCACTAAGGTGCGCCTCATTCAAGAATTTCCGAGTTCCTTTGAGGTTCACATTATAGATGGAGTGGGGCACGAAGGTCGGCTCGCTTTCTGGCCATATAATTTGGAGTATCGGTTGACCTTCCAGAAGTTTGTAATATATTCGAATTTGGAACTCTGCCCTGCCGAAAATGGTTTCTGGCATAAGCTCACAGGGGAGGACGGAGTGCCATTCAGAATCCAGTTAACCTATATCTTCAACGTGTCATTTCCAACACTATATGTAGACGAGGAGAGAGTAATTCCAAGGTTAATGAAACTGAGCTGTTCCTTTTATTCGATTTTTGGCAGATTAGCTAAAAGGAATTTGCGGAAGTTGGTAGTTTGCCGATTGCACGAGTTCTGGAGATTCCATGATTAGTATGCCAGCACTGCCCTCCATGAAGATTATCAACAAAATGCCTTAAGGGCTATCTCTTAAATGTTTCACTGACACCATGGAGACCATGCTGGATCCAGTTTAGACCACATCTTGGATAACAATAATTTTGTTTCCGAGAGCATGGATGAAAAAATTTGGCTACTTGTTAGGCATCAATGTCCCCTAGCTGAAGCGGTAGAAGAAGAGCAAGAGCAGGTACCGTGACAATTAAAAGAGGGTGACAGAGATGATTCTGACAGACCGCCTGCTCCTCAGGGTTCTGCAGTACCTGAGCCACCTCGTGGGGATTATCAACCAGCTTCTGTTCATCC
This sequence comes from Pontederia crassipes, assembly GCA_030549335.1. Lineage (NCBI taxonomy): Eukaryota > Viridiplantae > Streptophyta > Magnoliopsida > Commelinales > Pontederiaceae > Pontederia > Pontederia crassipes. The sequence continues at coordinate 1,275,781 of CM060185.1, read as the reverse complement.
TGTAGAAGTTCACTTAAGCTAATATGATTCCTCCTTTCTTTGTAGTCGTTGGACTTTAGATATGGGTCAACATCGCCCGAATTATGAGAAATTGGAGTCCATTGAGCATGTCCAATCAGAGAATGAGATCATGGTTAAAAAGAGCACTTATTTCATATTTGCAGTGGCTAAGGCGGGTGTAGATTCACAGAAGACCTGATCTAAAGTATCCACTTGGTGTGGTAACATCTCCCCGTAGAGCCCCCCTCCACCTCCTACCATTAGGACTTGATTGCTTTGGACTCCTGTCTCCCCTAACAACAATGAAAATGGATGGCATTCGAGAATAACACAAATATGACTAGGAGGGTGCATGAATGGCATATATCTCAAGGCCACTTTGGATCCCATGTTTTGCCACCACCGCCTACCATTGAATAGCCTTCTGAGTGAGTTCATTTCTCATATGCTTTTGTTTTTATTTAGGCTGGTAGGGTCGTAGAGTCCTGATATATTTTATTTTATTTTATTTATTTTCATAGAATATTAACTTAATATGTATTTTGCTTTCTTGGTATGTTTGCTTCCAGTACAGATTACTTTTGTTGCAGTACAATCATCTTTGTTTTGATACATTAGTTGGCATGCATATGCATTCATATTTGACCTACATCATCTTAATTTGAAAATTCATACACACATACTTTTTTAAGAAGATCATACACTCATACTTGACTTCTCTCATCATAGATTATTGGTCAAGTAATGTATACTTGATAACATAATTAGACTGCATCATAAGCCAAAATGCAATGCAGTTAAATGTTTAGTTTCCAAATTTCAAGTTGTTTGGAAAATGGGAAACATGATCATAAGTCCAGGATATACCTCTATGCATGCATTTGCGATAGCAACGTGAAAACTAGCAGGTAACAAGCTAACTACAACTTCAACCTGCAAGTATATACTTTCAAACATAAATGTATAATCTATGTTGGACAAACATAGAAATCTTTCCAAAAAACATAAACAAGAAATAAGAGTAACAGTACGGAAAACCGAAATAAGAAGAAAATAAGCACTGATGATGCATGCTATGAACTGGAAAATGTCCTGATTAAAACTTCTAGAAAGTTAGTATTCTGTGCATACAGTCTAGATTTAGAAATTTGATGTATACCCGTAGAATCCTACCAGGTACCAGTTTCATACACATATCAATGCAACATATGGACTTACATAACTATCTACAAATGAATATGACATAGCTAGGAAGCAGATCTTTACAATGGTACTATATTTGGAAATATTGCAAAAATTGATGAGGCTGCAGCACGTATAAGTTTGTTGTCAGATATTGTTGTGCAAGTCAAACAGAGTGCTAATAGCTAGTGCAACTGTAGCATCCAAAAATGATAGGGAGTTATTAGAGAATTTAAGTACTCTATACCTGGGATACATACTCTGAGACACTAACATAATCTGTAGCATCAAGTTGAACAGCTCTAGCATTTTGAATGCCTTGTATTGTCTGCACTCAGAGATCATGTATTCATATATCATGTGTCTATTGATATCTTTGATAAAAGAAATGTGTTGATTGATACACTTTGAAGAAAAGCATGCATTAAAATGGAAATCAGCGTTAAGAAGCAAATACTTGGACTTACAATATTTCAATTAGTTTGGTTCAGATGCACTATTTTGCATTCATCCAAATGGGGGGATATGCTATCACATCATTGACTTATGGACATATTTGCATTGATTGCATTACTAGGTTTGGCACCAAATTTCTCTAGTACCTAACGCATTACTTTATATTTGGAAGGTTTGGTTCCTCAAAAATTGTAAGCTTTGCTTCCGCACTTTCAGGTTGAATGACAATTATGTTGGCATTGATCACAAAGATGTAGCTATGTTATGAGAAAGATGGTTTATTCTAGTTATGTAAAGTACATTATTTAAAGAATTAATTGTTCCAAGAAAAATTCCAAGTGAATGTGAGAAGTTGAGAAGAATACCTCTTCAGCATCTCTTTGATAAAGAGAAGCAACTATAACCTCTACTTCCTCAAGTTCATCATCATTAGTGCTTTCACATTCCTCACAGGACTTATAATGTGACATGTTCCTAATTGAAGCCAAAAACTCTACAGCTGGACGGCACACACGCCCTGCACCAAGGACTAGCACGGCTGATCTTTTCTTAAACTTATCTGTATCCTCAGCTAAAACACCATTAACTTCATGTATCTTTAAAGATATCTGTCTGTTGGAATGACCATAGCCCGGATTGGCAATTGAAGATAAAGCATCAAGTATTCGATCCAGGGTGTCAGTATCTTTAGCACCTACCTACAGAAATTACAAATTAAGAACAACCTAAAACATGTTTTATCTTATGCAAGAAATTTTACTAATCAAAGGCACACTTTAGCTAGTCGCTTGAACAAAGTTTATATTAACTTTCTCATTCAAGCCAGTGAACAAGTGCTTCTTGGTTGTAAACAATGTATATGGAGCTTGAACTTGCATCGAAAGGATGGATATGGGCTTTGGATTTCATGACAAAAAGGTTGAGTAGAATTATATACCTAAATACATGTATGTACAAAGATATCATTTGTAAGCATAAAAAATATTGTCAATTTCAGAAATATTCTACATTACATCAGATCTGAAGCAATGAATGACACTATCCATATCAAGTTATGAGTACACAGTATTTAAAATCTGAAATGCTTATTTGGTAAGCCATTCTTTACAGCTGTACAACAACAACAACAAAGCCTTATCCCACTAGGTGGGGTCGGCTACATGGATCATACGTCGCCATTCCGCTTTATTAGTAACCAAACCTTTCGGTATATTATTTACCAATAGATCTTGCTCTATTAGTTCGCCAAGTGTCCGCCTTGGCCTCCCTCTCCCTCTTTTAATCGGACTCCAGATTATTTGATCTACTCTCCCTCTTTACTGCTGTACATTTTACCATATTATAGTTATCATCACGGATGACACCCACATTTTGGTAGCCATCCTTTATTCTCTCAAAGAAAACTGATACTAGAAAACTGCTTGGATACCCTACCAATGTTTCTTCTGATTACAAATCTTCAAACTTGACAAACATGAGCAATTATGAACCCAAAATATGCTACAAGCTAAGAAAACTTAGACTCATAAAATGCAACACTGTGGGCTTCACAATGGATAATATAATGTTAGCTTCTCTTAGAATGGAAAAACTGATGCTTTTACTAATACTGGATATTTTATGGAACTACTTACTTCAAGTTCTGAATAGGATGTGGAGTCTGTATTTTGACCGACATCACATCTAACCAGACGAAATGATCCACCCGCAGATTCAATAACATCAAGAGCGTCATTAATAAAAAATTGATCAAATAAATGACCAGTAAGTGACACCTGCAAGAGGTAGAATTAATGATTAATATGTGGCCTACAAAAATGCATTATAATCATTAGTATACTCCATTTGTGACATAAGTATATGTTTAGTACAAAAAATCTTAGGGCTTAATGACAGAAAAATTAGACAGAATCTTTTGCTCTTACCATTGTACAACATTTCTTCTCCGCAGGTAAAATGTTCAAAGAATTTAGGGATGGATCACTGAAAACAATGGCAAAAAAATTAAAACTTGCATGTTAATAAAATTAAAATGTCTTATAAAGATAGCTACATGGATGTTGGAACTAACAGAGCTTTACCGATAACAAATATGTCAAACCAATTTTGTATTTTGTGACGTGAAGAATCATCTTGACAAAAGATACAACTACCATAAGCTTTCAAAGACAAAAAGTACATAAGTGAAGAGAATAAATGACAATTCACATGGCTGTATGCACTATGCTGTAAACTTCGTTGGTTTCATAAAACCTTAAATCCATCTTTAATAAGGAATAGATTGAATTAACAAAAAACATTCATATATGGCAAATGATTTGCATAAAAGGAGGAAATGAAAGTCCAAATTACGTAGAAAATGGAAAAATGAGATCAAGGAGAAGCATAGAGATGAAAAGCTCACATTGAAGTCTTTCTCATTCGAGGGATGTATTCATACAAAGATGTAAGCTGCCCAGCATGGGTTATGCATGCCTTTTGCAAGTGGAAAGGCAGATCTTCAATATGTTTAGCCGATGCCAAATTACCAATAAACTGTGACAAAATATCTCCGAAGTGTTGAGAAGCCTTCACAAAAGTTCGAAAGAGGAATGGAATAAACAACATTAGTATACTTATTAAACATTAATAATTATATATTCATGTAGCAAAGAAATCAAAAGAAATTGCATTGTTCTTACCTCCCTTGAAAACTCTGTTGGTAATGTGTCAATAGACAAAAGAATAGGCCCATCACCAATCATGTCATCATGGTAAGAATCAGTGAAGGGATCATATCTGAAAATCAAAGAAACTTAGTCAAGAAATTATGACATTGATCACCATATTCGTTATTTATTTTCACTGATAAGGAAAAAGATGACGTGACTTGCTACCTCAAGAAAGGTCTTTCTATGGATGTGGTTTGCTTAACAAATTCCAGCGAACCTCCAATATCGCAGGTTATATCACAAATTCCAATAAGTGGGCATCCGTTCTTCATTAATTCTTGCAATTGCTGGGTGCTCAGCAACCTAGGAAATCGTTTTTCCCAGTACATACAATTCACTGAAGATTGACAAGAACTAATGTGAGGATTGAAAAGGTTCCACTACATAATAATAGTTAACAGAAGTATTCTTTCATATCAAGGTAAACTGTATTGGTCAAGCTTTAGAATTGTCATTAGTCATATTATTCATAAAATATATTGAATTGCATATATCTAAAATCATCATTGTTTTACTTTATTTCAGAATGCAATTGATCATACCAACTATACGAGCAAGGAATTCCATGAATTGAATGCACCTCCAGGTAGTACGTTATGACCCTAGTTCTGTTGTTTTATCACACTCATGCTATTAGTATAGACCTTTTATATTCAAGTTGCTGTTGACATCAGCCATTAGAGAAGCATAATTCATACAAGGTGCACTTAGGAACAATCAGATTGTAACATTTTATTATCAACTCCGTATACTTGTAACGAACAAGATTCATCCAATCTCTAAATACCAATTATAAATTCTATCAAAAAAATACCAAACATGTTGAATTTCTAGCTTAAAGGATTGTTCCAATTCATCTTCACTAGTTGAACAAGGACAAAATCAATTTGGAATGACTTCTGTTCAAATTTAACTCTGTCTTCATTGAGTATTCAGTTTGAGAAGAAAATATACATGTACACCTCAACACTGTGAGCATTCTGAATAGATCCTTTTATGTTGTATTTAAATGAACAAAACTAAGCAATTCAAAGTTTAGATCCTCCTGATTTTGCTCTATATTTGTCAACTTAACATGCAAATTTAATTCACTAACATAAACACCATTTTACTTGAGACATAACATATACAAGGAAATGTAAAGAAAGCACCACCATTAACAAGGAAATAGTTTCTCACATAGATTGTGAAGCAGTAACAAGAAGGATAAACCATAAAAGATTTGACTGGAGTGGATGGAAAAATTGAAAATCTTACCTATAACTGATGCATATGGTGCAATTCTTTCATGAAACACAGGATTATAATGATCTGGATGTGCGTAGTAGTCCTTCTGCAAAACAAAGTTTACGGATCCACAATGTATTACATACCCCGAGTTCTTAGGATGATCATTCAACATGACATAAAAAGTAGAAAACTTCTACAAAGAAAAAAAAATGCAGACAGTGTTAACATATTTAATAATGAAAGCAGTGATTCAAATTGTCTCTGATGGAATATAAATCACGTCAAGACTTCTGATTTGTGGTTGCACCCAGAACCGTAAACATATGCCATATCACATTAGGCAAAGTTGCTTGAAGATGCAATAAACTTAAACAAATTATCATCGACTTCCTGTTGTCCATTAACTAGGGGTTTCCTTTTATACTGTACTCTAAAATTTTCAGATATTTCATTCTTTTAATGAACCCCAGATATCACCAATTCGTTCTATAGTTGAACCAAAAGTAGAAATAATCATGTCACAGTTAGAGATGGAGAAGGACAAGTTCGATTACATGATAAATATGAACCTGACTAATATTGTTGTTAAAGAGAAATAAGATTTCTGCATTATCCCAAGCCCGGATAAAGGAGGAGGGTTGTGTTAGGCCCCGACAGCCAGCATAAAATCCTGTCGAATCTTATAAATAGCCGACCCCACCTAGTGGGATAAGGCTTTGTTGTTGTTGTTGTTGTTGTTGTATTTGGTCATGTTCATCAAGTTGATGTTGACACATCAAATATGTTTAGGCATTCCCCACCATAACTTGTCAGGACATATAGTAGCCAGATTGTTCCATTTGATACAACAACAACAACGACAGCCTTATCCCACTAGGTGGGGTCGGCTACATGGATCATACGACACCTTCGTTGATCCATGTTCATAAGATTCGACAGGATTTTATGCTGGCTGTCGAGGCCTAACACAACCCTCCTTCTTTATCCGGGCTTGGGACCGGCTATAAAATATAGGCGGAGTTCAGATTGTTCCATTTGATAATTAAAACAAATAATTGTTAGCAGCACAACAGGATACGAAATTGGAATATCACTGGAGAAATATAACCGCATAGACCCGACAGGTGGAGAGACAGTGTCAACTATAATACACATGCACACAGCACACGCACACACGCGCTGAGAGAGAAACCTTATGGAAACTCCTTGCAGGATCCTTTGGAGCAACCATGTCTTTACAGGTGACTATGCAACCATACACCTGGATATTCCTCCTTGTTTGAGACTGTTGTGTGACATCCTTGGCCTGCAATTTGAAGAAATTTTTTTGAGAAGATAAAGGATGTGAACCAGGTGCTCACATCCATTTTTTATTCATTATAAAAACTTGTATCTATTACAACATATCTTATAATCTCGCCCACTCACTCCCCAAGTTTCTAGCTGCTATTAGAATATCAACACCACTTTTCTCTCTTGAAAATGCAATTTGAAGAAATGAAACTCGATATAGCTCAAGCTTGAAGTTGATATAAAAATTGAGAGTTCTAGAACTGATCTGAATAAAGGAATGGTAAATCTGAGATAAACATCAAAATTATATTATGCAGTTTAGGGTCTTGCTTTAGATACTTGCTGTTTGTAGCCCAACTAGTTTCAGCTAACAAGCAAAATCTAAATTCCATTTATTTCTTGTGTTATGCTCTTTGACTATGATACTTTATGAATCTTGTTTGAATTTAGGTGACAAATTACTTTCTTTTCATTATTTTTTAAGAAAAAATTGGTAAATGGGATGACTAGCCCCAATATTTTAGGAGTCTAAGTAATTCAACGGACCCACTATAGGCATGATTTCTACTGACACTTTCTCTAAATGAAACTTCAATAAAAAATTCAAATGACAAAAGTATTCCCTTCATTTCACATCTTTTTCTTTTCTTTTGGGGTTATGTGTTCCAAGCAAAGGGACATGCTGTAGTTTTTCGTATGGATACCATGCCAATCTTTTCAAAAGGAATTGATCTTTTTTAGTCATGTGCCTAGTAGACTAATCACATAAAACAATAGAAGCATCTTTATATATCTTGCTTTTCCATGGATTCTTCTGATCTATGGAAAAAACCAATAGATAACTGAAATCTAAAAGGTAGCTGCCTAATTGATTGCAGATCTTTTTTAGGTAGCGTGGTAATTCTTTTCTTGGTTGAAATCCATGCAATTAAAAGAGACTTACATTTATCAGAAAATTATATATAAGCATATGATTTTTTTTAAAGTTAGAACATGAAGAAACAAGAGTGATATGTACCCGTTTGATGATTTCTGGAAGTTCATGAACATCCACAAATGAATGTGGTAGCAGCTTAAATATTTCCTGAGCACCCTGAGAAACTACAGCGCATGAAAGTTAAGAATCTTGATCTGTGTAACATGATAATGGGACAACATTGTAGAATTATCATTATAGAACTATCGATGTGACTAATGCTTAACACTGGTACTTGTAAAGTTTTTAGAGCGATAATCCATGGAACTACTGTTGCATATCTATTTTTCAGAATCATTCAAGATACCTTCAAGGAAATCTTTTACCTTGCAACTTCTACTTACGGATCAAAAGTTTGATCAGTGTACTGTAAACTAATAACAAATACTCAGAGAAAAAAGGCATTTTATGTGACATTAAATCAACTTTCACTTCCCATTTATCCTTTAAATGAATCTAAATCTCTTGTTAAAAAAAACGAAATATATAAATCTAAGTAGTTCATCTTGCAGAAATTACCATTTCCATCCCCAGTGAATATGAAGACTATAGGAGAAATTGCATCTGGCAGTCCGAATGTAGCTATTTCTTCACCCACAGATATGACTGCAGCCTTTGCTGCTGCTAGAGATGAATACATATAAGATGCACCAAGTGACAAAAAAGGTGTTGAGTATCCAAGATTCAAGTACCCTGAAAGGCAAAAAAAATTAGAGGTCAAAAGTCAACACCAGATGGCACATATATATGAAATTAAGACAAGCTGAACATGAAATTTAATATCATGAGTAAAACCTTGCTGTCAGACAGTTATATGATCATATTCACGCACACAATAGCTTACCACATTACAAGAGATGGAAATTGGAAGAAGATGAACATCCAGAGCAACAAGAATACTAAGGGTTAGATTGTCATAACCATTAGCAATTGTGAATTTTGCAGTTGAGACATCAAGTAGTGACCAAGAAGTGAAATTGTTACAAATCAAAAAAAATTGGGCGACAATGCAGTGCCTCTTACGTCGCCCAAGCCCGTGCAGGAAGTCTATTAGCCCGGCTCGACCAGCAAACTTCCCGAATGCAAGCAACCTCTTTGAATCTTCCCCAACAATGAGTTCATAATCATACAGAGTTATCCTTTCGGCAACTATCTGAATGCGAGTGCAGAAAAAAAAAATCATGTTATTTGTCATTGAACTGGTAGAGAATTCAAATCAGAGAACCTGCAGCATGAATTGAAAAGACACTACCTTATCTAACAGAGGCATGTTCTCAGTTTGAGCCTTGTGGGTGTGGGAGAAGAAAGCATATGCTCTGTCAGGAAGAATCGTCTCCAACTGTAATGGCCAAATTTTGATTCCCAATCAATCAACGATGGGCCCCAATGAACACGGAAACAGAAATTTGAACATGAATCTCAAAGATACCTTTGGCTGTTTGATCCCTACAATGAGGCCGCACTCCGACAGGTCGTCAGAAATCTCGCATCCCGCGTCCTCGTACTGCGCGTCGTGATGAATGCGCCTCGTGCTCGGCTGCACCACGATCCGGCGGACGCCGCTGTTGGCCTTGCCGTTGAGCAGAAGCCGGGCGCAGTGCGAAGGCGCCAGCGGCGCCCTCCTCTCCCATATGTTGATCGTCTCGGCGAGGACGCCGACCACCCCGTTCCCCAATAAGCCCTGCAGCAAACAACACGGCGGCATGTTACATGCTCCGACGGGGACCACATCTGAAACGTCGACCCGCATTTGTTTACGTACGCAGTCCGAAGCGGCAGCATCCATGGCGGCTTCCGGGCGTTGCACCGGCGAGCTCCTGCGCGCAACCCAGCGATCAAGCTGAGATCGTTAGAGAGGAACAAGATGCCAAAATTCGTGAGAGCTCGAATCGAGAAGAGAGAGGCAGCGAAGAAAGGATCGTGAATGGCAGGGAGAGAGAGAGAGAGATCGACGGGTGTTCGGTGTTCCTCGTGTTCTGGCATGAAAAGTTTCCTTAAAAAGAAGACCGAGAAGAGCGCGATGGATTTGAGCAAAGGGACAAAGGGGAGTGAAGATAACAGACGTATACATCTACGTGGCAGTTCACGCTCGCACATCCGGCTCCGTCAGATTGACGTGACGGTTACAACTACTAAAATAAATTTTAAAAGAAAAAAGGAATTTGATTATAATTTACTATAATTATTAATTAATTATATAAAAAGGGACCCCCCATAAAGTTGGCGCTGCTACATCTAAAGAGCTGCATCACGAGGGTTGCACATCTCAGAATTCTGGACAATATCGACACGACACGACACGTGTGTTTTATGAACAAATTATTTAAGCATTCCTATTTATATTTCTTAGAAATAAACTTGTCGGTAATATATATATATATATATATATATATATATTTGGTGATCTCGGTTGCATATAGTTTTGACAAAATTATTTCTTCATTTTTTAACAATATATATTATACTACTCCGATGACCTTGTTTTCGCGCACGTTTGGAAATTATTTTATTCTCGCTAGTTTATTTTCAACAAGACAAGCATGTCCTTAGCCTACATATACGTCGATGTGTAAGTAAAATTTTATATCAGTTTTAGTTTATTGATTTCTTTAATCGGAGGTATCCATTTCCTTGTATAATTTGATAAAGTAAAGAGTGCACACTAGATGGGTGTTTATTCATATTTGAATTAACATGCATGGGTGGTGGAATAAATAAATAAATATATATATAATTCTCTATTTCGTATTATATTTTTTTACCTTTTTCCTTTTAGTTTCTTGGTTCATAATTTTTATTTTAAATTTCGTTTTTTTATTAGAATTTATTTTTCTCGTGTGAATTGATATGGGAGACCAAGTTGGCGTGCAAGTGCCAATCGATCCAAAATGTCCTTTTAAAGGCTGACTTTGATCATACTCCAATGAATTGACAAAACCTTTAGTTATGAATACCTTTGATAAGGAATAAGATACTTGTACATAACATGAGATTTATCTACCACATATTGGCAACATGTCACTCACTTATCGTGTTGGAAGCGGCTCAAATGGAAACCAAATTGAGATCAGGACATATTTAAGAACTTTTGCATAATGCACTATGTTTATTTTTATGTATAGAGATGCATATTAATCCCTTCTTAATCAGTGTCCTTCTTTATATATTCCCTCTTAATTGATAGATAAGTTAGGTCGAAGTGAGCCATTAGCTCACGCAAGGGCCACGTACATCCATTGGATGCGCATATAATTAATCAAGATAAAGACGACAAGGAATTAATATGGATCAGCATATATAAGTGGGAGTAGTCCACATGGAAAATAATAATAATGCTGCTAAAGCCTTGATCGATAATAAAAGAAAAAGTAATCTCTCCATAGTAAATTTATTCAATTTAATTGACTAAAAGTTGCGATTTAAACATTAATCGATAAAAAATGACATAAACAATCCATAGAATTAAAATAATTAAACAAAGGTACATGATGTAATAACATTTTAGACTTAATAATAGAGATATGATGAATTCAACGGAATGAATACCATGTAAAGACAGGGAAAATTTATTGCCAATGTTTTCTATGACACAAAAGGAATTAAATCAATTTAAAACAAATAAGATTTAGAAATATCTACTAAGTGCAAATTTGACATAGAGAACTCATATAATTATATGCGTTACGGAATAAAAGTAAATTTTATTATATTACATCAACAAGTTAAAATGTAAAGCAATAATATAAATAAATAAAATTTTATTCTCATCAAAACCACTTATATAGTGAAATCTTTAATTAATCTAAAAAAACACTTTAGCAAATGAAACCAAAAAAAAAATGTCGCCCTTGGATCTTTGAAAACACTGTCGTAAATATTTAAGGGCAAAAGTTTCGTGGCTTGGAGATTATACTTTCCAAGGAATAACTCAATTAATTTTTCAACATATAACTCGTCTTAAACGTCATAAACTGTGAGGTAGGACAATCAAAGAACATTTTGTCCTCGTATCAAGAATAAAAATATTGTGTGGTTTTTGCATCCTCCATATTAATATCACATGTGGGCCCATTGCATAACTTAGACATTTCGTTAGAAAGTAATAAAGTTTAAACTTTTTGTATTCACAATAATCTAAATCGTGCCAAGTAATCTAAATCGTGCCCATTGTATTCACAAGAGGGAGACATTGCAGAATGGAAAAAAAAAGAAGAGAATGAATGGAGGAGACGTTGCAGAACAAAAGAAAAAAAAAATGAAGGAGAAGATATTTGCAAACTCCGACAGATTGGAAAGAAAAATGAAAGAAAGGAAGACTTTTGCGTGTGCGTGAGAGAGAAAGAGGAGGAAGGTGTGGCACAGAGAGACAGCACCGGAAATGCTCGCGCAAAAGAGTAAAAAAAAAAAAACAGAGACGAGAGCTAAGTTTCTTTTCCATTGGATTTAGCCACTTTCCTCTGGTTAATAAACAGAATCCTTTGTACCCAAACACTAATTTTGACAAACTTTCGATGGCAGGAGCATAACCAACGGAAAGGATGTTTCACAACGGATTGAAGTGTATCCAAACAGACCCTTATATGTGATCGAATAAAGATTTATACTGATTATCATCTAATTAATTGCGTCATTTGGAATGGTAAGTTCCAACTTCTTTCTTATACCGACTCATAATTTTTAGTATCTAAATTATTAGCACATGTTAATTTGAAGTCGGGATAAAGAACAAAATGATATTCTCTAACTAAATAGCGATTAATCCATTGACCAATTAAACTTGGTGAATATGTTTCCAACTTTAATCATAGGAGATTATCAGTAAGTATACACCAACCCCATGATTTTGATACGCAAGTGAAGTTAGAATCCGCCATTCTTGCTCCGCATGGTGCAGATTGCGACAGAAGAGGGTCAAGTACAGTGCTGCCGCTTGGCACCCGTCACTTCTCGAGGATTAATATCGCACGCATTGCGTCCGCCTTCTCTTTTCAATTTTATTATTTTTTATTTTATAGTTTATGAAACTTAACATGTAATTTCATTTCAATTGTAAGTAACGAGCCTAACTAGAAATTTAATTTTCGCTCAGACTTTTGTCTTCTTAAAAAAAAAATAGATCCATGCCTTTAATATTTCGGCCACGTTCGTGCTTGATATTTTTGAATTAATTAATTATTTTTTATGCTTTAATTCGTGAAAATTGACGAGGGAGTTTAGTTCTTTGGTTTGGTCCCAAAAGCTACCAAAAATATTTACTTCAACGGCCACGATCGACGCATCAGCAAGGCGCGACGTTTATTGACCCTGACGCGTCGTGACATGGACCTGATGATAACTTATACCACCCCAAGTTGCCAAATGCCGCGATCAATCGCATTTGTATTCAAAGCGAAATCTCATTCTCATTCGGTGACTTTCCATTTTCTCAAACGAGAAAGATGAAATAGTCTACAACTTGTCCTTTCTAAACCTTTTTTAGCACGAGGACTCTTCTGTGATTAATATATTAGCTCTGTTTTCTTCTTTTTAATATATTAGTTATTCTTCTTTTTTTGTGTGTGTGTGTGTGTGTGTGTGTGGGGGGGGGGGATAATATCTAAATGGCTAAGAGTTAATTTATCCATGTGTCAATCATCACTTCACACCTTAAACACTAACGCATAGTGCTACTTAAAAAGATATTAACTTGTCATGCAAGTTTCATTTTATTAATTAGTGGAAAACTCTTAAGATTGTTCTCCTGATGTGGCAAATAGTATGGCTAATCATCATCATATTTCTTTATTGTATTATTAACTCGACCCAAACTTTTAATTTAAGAAAAAAAAAGAGTGATCCAAATAATGAAAGAAAAATGAGTGACTCGGTCAAGATGGAAATCAGGCCGTCACGGGCACGATCACTCATTCGGAGTCGGTCCAAATCGTGTCCAAGAAACCGAGCACAGTCCAACACGGGCCAACCCAATGAGAACATTTTTTTATTACGTAGTTAAATATTTAATCATCTTATAGATCTATAATCATAATATCATATGTTATTATATTTTTTATTATTTCATTAGTCTTAATCTTATAATAAAAAAAAGTAACCCATCTTTATTTTTCTAATTAATTAATACATACAACAAATAAAGAAAAGGACGGCATAACCCGATACGAACGACCCAAACCGTGCCAATTTGGCACGAAACAAATTGTGCAAGCCCGATTAGAGATCGGCCCGAGCGGCCCGAAAGTCCACCTCCATAACTTAGCAAAAAAAATAATTTCAAAAGTGCTTGACACTGAAAAATTTGCCAGATACATAATATGGTGATAAAGCTGACTAAGGGAAACTCGAGGGAAACAAAATTGCCAATTCATTTGCCCCTTCCACTGGAACATTTAGAGCTATTAGCAAGGGAGCTAATTAGTCCACATACTGCAAAAGATGGCTGAGATAAAGCAAATGTAATGCCAGGTCTGTCCGGAATCAAACTATACAAAAACTCCGCCATGCACAAATCGAAAAGTTTCGGCATCATTTCAATGCCGCCACCACACCTCAGAGTTGGAGGAGGGGCAAGGAAATGACCACGCTAAAGAATGATAATAACAATACGAGCAGCCAGATTGGCATTTGTTTGCCCTGCCTCGTTTTGCCAACATTTTTAACAACCTGCTTCACTTCACCTTGTCTTTCAGCCTGTTCGGCCGTATCGGAAGACCTGCTCGGACTATTGCTATTCTGAAACTGCGGTTGGACGGTGGTCCGAACCGGAGCCTGTTGTTGCTGGTACTTCTCTACGTACTCTGGGAAGAGCTTCCTAAAGTTTGGGCAATTTTTGCTGTATAATAGCATCAGTGACATGTCACAAGTCTAGCATGGATATAAGATAACACACGAAAGAAAAAAAAAGCAAGAACTTTGATCCTGATGTTATAAACAAATTATTCACAATTCCTAAAAGCCATGCAAAAAATTTGGTATTATGAGCAAACAAAAGCATTACCTCTCACAGTTGTATGCAAGAGAAGCCTTTGCTAGCTTCCTCTTTTCTTCGTCAGTTGTCCTTATACTGCCGGTCGTTTGATGATCATCCAGCTGCAAGCATGAAAGACATGACATGGAGAAACTTTAAAAATATCCCAATTACATGGAAAATCTAACAAATACTGGTTAGAAATGATTAAACTGATGTATTTTTTAGACGGTTAGGAAGTTTAAACTGACATGTTTTTTAGGCGTTTTTATTCTTATTTGGTTCACTTGGAAGCCTTCTTATACATTTTTTTTTAAAGAATATCTTTATACATTATGATGACACCATTTAGTGCATCTTACATTTACTTGTGTCATGCCCTTATTCTTATTGAAATAAAACTATTATCTCCTTATTCTGACATTGTCGTAGTGAGATCTCTTACTAGTCCCTACCCAGTTTCCTTCCAACTTGAGTGTGAGCCACAATAGTCTGGGATGGTGGCAATCGAAAACCAGTGCTAGTCTACTTACACGAGGTATGATGTGCACATTCAACTTAAACAAGAAAAGGTATGAGGTGCACAAATATAAAAGATGAAACAGTTCATTTGATATTTTATTATATCATTTCAAAATGTCAAACTTCTGAGGAAAATTAAAATAAAATCCGTAGTAAGCAACCATAATGAAAGTTAGAATAAAATTTTTTTTGAAAGTTAGAATAATTATTTTAAAAGAATATCTCAAGATATGTGTAAGAGTAAAAAAACAGAAATGCTGGCTTAGAAACTCACCATGAAGGATAACAGCCCTGTCAATATACTGCACCAAAGAAATTTTCATCAATATTAGAAGACTGTCGAAAGCAAGATATTAACAGATAGACTAAAATTCTCAAAGTTTGAGCAGAGCATTGACTTCATGTACTAATAAAAACATTCTCTTGCTGATATCTAACATGGTTTGTGAACCTAGGATAGTGATGATCTGAGAAATAATTAAGCACAAGATGTCATCAAAAAATTTTGCTAGCTGAAAGAGAGAGGTCTGTTCTCAAAAAAGAAAGAAAAAGTTGATAAATTCCCCTACAGCGTGCAATGCCTTACCTAGAAACAGACCACATGGGATTCCATGTCTCTGGATGAACTGCAATGCAAATGATATAAGGCAAATTCCCTTAGAACGTTGACGTGATAATCAGGTACTGAATTTTTACAATAGACTTACAATCACTCATGGATAAACAGATCTTCTTATGTGGTGCAAATCGTCCATTAGGAGTAATCATACTGCAACAAGTCGACCAAAATTGATCATACTTTTCAAAGCATTCCAAAATTAGGATAATCAAGTCATTGTATGTATCAAATTTATCTGAATATTCAATACCTGATACTAGGAGGCTTGTACGGGTAATCAGGTGGAAATCTGAGCTTCCCATAGTAATAACCACCTTCATTTACAAAACGAGTCAGAAGTTTTGTTAAGGCAACAAATCGAGTCAATATATATTTTCAAGCGAAAGCTAGACAATAATCAACCTAATAAAAACATGCCTTCGCTAAAAAGAGAGGAAAAACATGCCTTACAAGGTAATTACCTTCAAATGGTGTGCCTTTACTTCCTTCAAGTACAAAGTCTGGAAAAAAAAGCATCATTATGGAAAATGAACCATTGTTTAACATGCTATAGAAAAGGATGACAACCAAATCAAGATAGACTGAAAAACCAAAAGCGGATATCAACTCGTCATTTAACATCCAGACTCAATTCTTTTGTGTTTATGAGATGGTGATTACAGATTCAACAGCAATTTAGAGACTTACAGAAGAACTGTAAATCCATAACTTTACACTAAATCACTTGTCCATAGTTGTTATAGGCTTGAAACAAGTTTTAATATGTGAATTGCATACATATACATTAAACAGAGTCGAGAACCATGATATGGGTACACAAAACAAACATGTTAGATCTCCTCAAAAAAAAAAAAAAAAAAAAAGAAACAACCATGTTAGTTGCCACTTATGGAAAGAAAGTAAAAGACTACAATTATATATTTCTTTTTTTTTGAGAGGGGAAAGGATGACTGCCCTTAGGTTGTCATCCAGATGTATATAAATCACCAAAAATAAGCGTCATGTACAAGTAGAAGGCTCTCCAGTGGAGAGCGGCAAAAAAGGGAGAAAAGATTAGCCAGAACCCCACTCTCGAAGAAGACAAAAAATGTGGTGTATAATATTATCCACCTGACCTCTCTCCCTACAAAAAATGACACGGTTACGCTGGAGCCAGATGGCCCAGGTACCTGCCAAAAAGGTCGCCAAAGTAGCTCTCCAGTCTTGCCTCTGGTTGTGAAGTCGCCGCACCGCCATCCAAAATCCCACTGCCGTCTGAGGAGAACCACCCAAAAGACTCGTCCGCGACCAGACCTGCCGGGACACACGGCAATCAAAGAATAAGTGGGTGACCTCCTCCTCCGCCTTCCCACAGAGAACAATGGATGGTCGCCTGTGCTCGACCGCGCTGAGCCACCTCGAGCTCCGTGAGGTGGCGGGAATCCTCCTCTCGGTCTAACTGTGCAATCACCGCCAAAGCCTCTGTCCTCCGAACCTCCCGAGCTGCCCGAATCTGTCTCCGGTGGGCCTGGAGGAAATGCCTCAAGCTATGAAGCCTGGAAGCAAGAGTCCGCGCTGCCGAATCAGAGGCGGGGACACTCAGCCAGTGGTCGGCCACAATCTGACTGAAATCCTCCTCCAATAGCCAGGATCGCTCGAAACGAAAGATGGATCGCAAGGCCTGGCCATCATTGGACCTCCAAAGAAGCGGAGTGTGGTCCGAGAATGGCCGGTCCATGGCCAGGACATCCGCAAGCTGGTGGGCCTCGGCGAGCTCCAAGGAGCCGAGGAATCTGTCCAGCCGTGATCTGGATGATGGTGCCGCCATGCTCCGCCAGGTGAATCTACAGTTCGTTGTCGGGAGGTCGAACAATGACTGAGTATCGATGAAGTCTCTGAACTCCTCCGCACCAAAGTCCCTCCCCTGTCGTCTGATGGGGCGATCATCAATGTCAAGCGTGACACTGAAATCGCCACCGATCAGCCATCGAGCGTCGGGACAATGAAGGCGTGCTGCCGAAAGCTCCTCCCACATGCACGGCCGGAGGGACTCCGAGCACGGGCCATATACACAAAAGAGGAGGTAGGAGGATCGGTCGACGTAATGTCTGAAGTGGGCCGTCATCGAGAAGCGAGCCATCCAAGAATCGATCAAGGTAAGCTGGTCGTCCCGCCAGCCAATGATACACCCACCCGACCGACCCACGGAGCCGAGCGAGATATGCTGTGATAGGCGCCTACCGCCGATCTGTTCCCACATCGGAGTGCTGCATTCGACCAGTTTAGTTTCTTGCAGGAGGACCACATCGACCTCTCATTCCCTCAAGTAGCGACCCAGAGTCCTACGCCTCCCTTCGTCGCCGAGGCCATGAACATTCCATGTGAGCACCTTCATTGGGAAACCGTGGACGTCACGCCTGTGGGTAAGCTCTACCCATAGCAATCCTCCTTCTGGAACCACCCCGTGCGAGCAACAGGAAGCGCATGGCGGGGCGGTGGACGCCCAGAGGCCGCCTAGGGAGGTCTGGTCGCTCCCGGGGGGCGGCTGATAATCTGAAATCCAGCCGCGGAAGCCACCTCAAGGACATCAGTGTTTGATCGTCCGGGGAGTGATGCCGGAGCGCTGTCAGCCCGGGCAGTGGCCGAGGAGGAAGAGTCTGCCGATGAAGTCCGATGGCTGATGGTGGTTCCTTGGCGCCGCTCAGAATGATGGTCGGCGGCGGACCGACGTAGACGCCGACGCCGGTAGATGCGCGGAAGGGGGCCTCGCGCATTCACCACGCCAGCAGCCGAGGACGTGGGGGACTCCTGTCGTTGACGGAGGGCGACCTCAGGGAGTCCATCGGGGGGAGCAAACGGGCTGTTGGTGAGTAGTTGCACTGGCGGGGTGGGAGATGGGTTACGCCGCAGGATCAGCACGTCGGCGAGATTGCCGGAGGCAGAGGCGGCCGATCCGGCTGAGGGTGAGGCCGGGAGGTGGCGGTCGGGTTGGGTTGCAGGGCACTCGGCCCGGGTCTTCGAGGCATCCTGGCTGAGCCCGGGAGGGGGACTGGGTCGGGTGTTTGGGTGAGCTCGGGTGCGGGTGCGAGTTGGTTTTCGGTGAGGGTGGTTTTTGGGGTTAGTTTGCTGAAGGTGGTGGTTTGGTGACGTGGCATTTTTAGGTGTGTTTAGGTTAGATGGGTTGTGGTCCGGGTTGTGGTCAGAAATGTGCAGTGTGGGCTCCTAGAGTATATATGGAAGGTGAAACGCTCATAAACTTGGAGGCAGAAATTCAAAGAGCTTCAAGGTTAAAATGCAACAAGTGTGGACTGAGTGGTGCTGCTCTTGGTTGTTATTTCAGTAACTGCAAGAAAAGTTTCCACGTTCCTTGTGCAGCTGCTATCCCTGAGTGCAGATGGGATTTTGTGAGCTACTACCATTAGCTTTTTTTTTCTCTTGGTTGTTGCTCGCACCATTATAAACTCCGCCTATGTTTTATAGTCGGTCCCAAGCCCGGATAAAGGAGGAGGGTTGTGTTAGGCCCCGACAGCCAGCGTAAAACTCTGTCGAATCACATGAACATGGATCAACGAATATGAATGGCGTCGTATGATCCATGTAGCCGACCCCATCTAGTGGGATAAGGCTTTGTTGTTGTTGTTGTTGTTGGGTTGTGGTCCGGGTGTGACACATGGGTGTTGGTCAGGGGCATTGCAGGTTGAGGTGGAAGGGAAGGGGGGGGGGGGGGGGGGGGTGGATGTTGGGACATGTAAGGGTGTCCGGCCTCAACAGCTGTCGATTTGCATGCATCGATTTGAATTAAAGTGTCCTCGTACATCCTCGCACGTGAGGCGACCACGTGCTCCCTGGTAGGTGGTGGCCGGGGCGACCTGCTGGGTGGCGAGGAGGAGCGGCCGGCAACCACATCAGCCCACGACCCTGCCGGTCCCGCCCGCCGGAGGTGGAGCAGGAAGCTATTCTCGCCGACGCACAGGGTGACCGCCGGAGGAAAGTAGGCGCCGGGCTGCATCGCTATCTCGACGGAAGCAACGGACAAATCCGGTGATCCCATCGTTAGCAGGGAGAGGGCAAGCGGGGTTCCAAACGATCGTGCGATGGCCGTGACGACGTCTGGTTGAAGGAGGTGAAGGGGAAGTCCGAGTATGTCGATCACGCTTCTGGTCACCTGTCGCGTCGGCTTCACACCGTCATCTTCTCTCCAGGGACGCCACCGGACGTGACATTCCGGCGAGACAGGGGACGGCGCAGCCAGCAGGGCCTCTCGCTGCTGCGGCGATCCAGGAACGAGGAGCCAGAGCACCGGTGAGATACTACTCAGGTGAAACGGCGGTGAGGCGCCGATGGTCATCACGACGGCCGTGCGAATGACCGACAGTTGCGGGGGTGTTCCGGTGGGCTCTCTGACCAGACAAAAGCGAAGAAACTCTGTAGCGCTCTGCATCATTGGCGACCAGGGCACGACAACGGTGGGTGACGGTGCGGCCATTCTCTCTCCAGCTGAAAGAGTTGCAGACACAGGAGGAGGCGCGACCGGCTGCGACTGGCGGGAGAGAGGGCAGGTTGCTCGCCGATGCCCCTCCCCTCCGCACTCCAGGCAACGGAAAGGGGCCGAGCAGGCGCGCGCGAAGTGACCTTCGCCCAAGCAGCGAAAGCAATGGGTGGCTGTCCGGCGATTTGATCTGGCCCGAGAGATGGCCGACCAGCCGTTATTCAATTGCAGGAGCCGCGTGTCACGCCCTTACGCTTCGGATATGAAACACCAGACGTGCGGCTCGACGAACCCTGCTCGGTCGCCGATCAGCCCTCGTTTGGACGTGCCTTGGACCCCGGCCGTACACGCCCCGGATGCACAACGAAACACCCGCCCAGGAAGAAGAGAGGGAGGCTAAGAGTTTAGAGGAAAACTAGAGAATATTATTGAGCAATCTCAGATTGTCCAGGATGGTCTTACAAGCCTTGATTACATGTCCTTTTATAGTGCCCAAGAGAAACAACTCCTAGTCTAAGTTAAGGACCTAATCCTATTAGGCATGCAAGCCCTTCTCTAGAAAAAACCTCCTTGGAGTAGGAGTAGAAATCCAGCAACCTTGGAGTCCTAGAAGAATTCGGCCAGCACTCCTTCAAAGTCCATCTTGAAGGCAAACTGGTCAGGCCGCCCTCCTGGCGCCCTGCCATGTCCGGGGCGCGCCCCGGGTGCGCCCGCCGGGACAAGTCCTAGTCCTACTAGGACTAGGACTGTTTTCCTGTGGCCTCTCCCCATCTTCAGTCCTCCTATGATTAGGACTTCATCTCCAAGTGACCCTCGATCCAGGAGGAAGCTCCGTCCGCGCCCAAGTCCTACTCGACCTAGGAGAGGTCCGAATTCCTATTCCTACTAGGAGTAGGAATCCTTCCGATCATGCACTTCTCCACGCGCTCGTCCTCCTACTCACGATAGGAGTCCAAGTCTTCATCTCCAGAAGCTCCTCCCTCCTCGTCGGACCTTCGGAGTGTTGGACGACTCCTATTCCTACTAGGAGTAGGAATCGCCCCGGCCACGCCCGCCTCCTCGTGCGCATGGCCACGCCCGCTTGGGGCGCGCCCTTCAGTGGGCAGGAGTGACACGCGGACGCATCGTGTGCTGGGTGGCAACGCACCGTCGTAGGTCAGAGACTGGCGCCGCCGGAGACGGAGAAGGGGCGCCGCCGGCAGGGAATGCCGGAGATGGTGGGTGGTGCCGCCAGCAGGGACTGCCGGAGGCGTGGAGGCGTTGTGTTTCAAAAAAAGACTACAATTATAACTTATTATCTGTTTATAAGTTACCCAAAGTTAGACAGAGAATTGCAAAGATAAACATGATTCTTTTTTTTTTTTGGAAACAAATAAACATGATTCTTGTCACCCGTATGCTGATTCCACCAGTAGTTCAGGCCTTTTTTTTAAAAAGTAGGATAGGATGAGGGCCACGTGCACTCAACCATATGTATTGATAGA
The DNA here is from genome assembly GCA_030549335.1 of Pontederia crassipes. NCBI lineage: Eukaryota > Viridiplantae > Streptophyta > Magnoliopsida > Commelinales > Pontederiaceae > Pontederia > Pontederia crassipes. The sequence goes on along the minus strand of CM060185.1, from coordinate 1,253,876 downwards.
ACAATATTACATCAAAATGTCGAAATAATAATTGTTATATTCTTGCCCAGTCTCTAACCAAGCATCTAGACATAGATATGATATCAACATAACATCGTTCTATGACAATAATATTTCCAACATAACCAGTAGTTCAGACTAGGATTGTGAGGATTGCCATAATACTTTGTATGAACAGTAAGCTAACCAGTGTATCAGCATTGAATGGATCAAATCTTTGTCGATGAATTGTATATTAGATGAGCAATCTCAATGTTTTGGGAAGAGGATTCTATTTGACCATCAAGGCATGCAACGTGGGAAATATCAGAAGAGCCATAACTGTTGCTTAAGTGCAGCATGTGCTTCAAGAAGAATATTTTGTTGCCCACATTTTTTACAAGAAGCTATTTGGAGAAAAAATCACCCCTTTCAATAAAAGACCATATATGAATAATTTGGAAAAGAAAATAGAAACATATGGAAAGATATGCAACACAGAGATTAGAAGACTGCAAACAATACAAGAAGCAACACAAGGCACTATGGGAATCGTGTGGCATTAAAGAACGATAAAGAATCAGTTAACTCACGCCAATCTAGAATGTCACTAGCAGAAGGACGAGCCACAATTTGTGGAGGTGGTTCCTGCAATTACGATAGAACAAATTCAATTTAATCGAAGTTTTAAAATATAGAAGGTTATAAAGCAGCTGCCAAGTTAAATGATATTGCAATTCTGAAAGAAAAAGGTCTATACATGAAAAAGGGAGAACCCCTTTCTCCAACAACAACAACAACAACAAAGCCTTATCCCACTAGGTGGGGTCGGCTACATAGATCATACGACGCCATTCCGCTCTATTAGTAACCAAACCTTTCGGTATATTATTCACCAATAGATCTTGCTCTATTAGTTCGCCAAGTGTCCGCCTTGGCCTCCCTCTCCCTCTTTTAATCAGACTCCAGATTATTTGATCTACTCTTCTTACTGGCGCATCTAATGGTCTTCTCTGAACATGACCAAACCATCTCAAACGATTCTCTACCATTTTCTCACTAATAGGAGCCACTCTGACTCGTTCGCGTATATGGTCATTCCTAATCTTGTATGACCACACATCCATCTCGACATCCTCATTTCAGCTACCCCCACTTTACGTTCATGTTGTCCCTTCATAGCCCAACATTCACTACCATATAACACTGCTGGCCTTATAGCAGTACGATAGAATTTTCCTTTAACTTTATTGGGTACCTTTTCTATCACAAAGAACTCCAGTGGCTTTCCTCCACTTACACCAACCAGCTTGAATTCTATGATTAACATCGTCATCAATCTCACCATCTTGTCTTACAATTGATCCTAAATATTTAAACTTTGTCACTTGAGGAATTATATCCTCCCCTAGCCTAACTTTCAAATCATCTCTAAGTTGTTTATTTGTAAAATTGCTATGCATATACAACAACAACAACAAAGCCTTATCCTTGCTATGCATATATTCTGTTTTATTCCTACTTAAACGAAAACCCTTTGACTCCAACGTATTTCTCCATATTTCCAATTTTGTATTAATCTCTTCTCTTGAATCCGCTAAAAGTACTATATCATCCGCAAATAGCATGCACTTAGGTACCTCCTCTGTGATACTTTCGGTTATAGCATCGATAACTAAGTTAAATAGATACGGGCTTAAAGCTGATCCTTGATGTAGGCCAATTCCTATAAAAAATTCATTTGTCTCACCTCCGGGTGTCATAACCCTAGTCAATGCCCCATCGTACACATCTTGTATAGCCGGTCCCAAGCCCGGATAAAGGAGGAGGGTTGTGTTAGGCCTCGACAACCAGCATAAAATCATGTCGAATCTTATGAACATGGAGAACCCCTTTCTCCATTAGGGCATATTAAAATTAGACATATTTTCCTTTTTATACCAAATAAACAGATGACGTTGTATTAAATGGCCATCAACTCTGGTTTGAGTAATGTTAGCGGTTAATACTGAACTTTTGCAGCAGAAAGCAACCCTCGATGAGTTTAATTTAGTATATTATCAAATTACATATCTGACTTATAATGAGTAAATTTTCTGAATCATGTAAATAACGGTACTAGCAATAACTTTTCAAGTTCATCAAATTTCAAAAGCAACAGAGAAGTCATAAGATAAATACTAAAAATTAGAGTAGACCAATGTGAAAATTGAAAATAATAGAAAACTCTTTTAATAAAATAATAGAAAATTACTACATCATGACTCAAAGAAGCACACTGTTCACTAGCTCATTTTATTCTAAGAAATGTGATATGTCAGAAACTACTTTCTCTGTGACAAGTAAAATGAATAGTCGGTTTGCAAAAAAAAGGGAAAAGAGAATGCTCCTTCTTCCCAACTTTTTCTATTGGGAAAAAAGAAACTATCTTAACAACACAATTGTTGAGGCATAAAACTCATCAAACTTATGCATCAAATGAGTGATTAAACTTGACGAGTTGGTGTTATCAAATATATTCATCAATCTTATGCAACACACATACTAGAAAAGTAAGTGACGACTCTTTTTTATGTACATTTAGACAAAATTGTCAGGTGACGTTTTTACATGCCTACAAGGTATCAATAATATATACCCAACAAGGTCCAAATAATATGTACAATAAAGCAATAACTTTACAAATTACACATGCAGCTATTAAATTATTATCAGGCAAAATGATACCTTGCAAATCGCATGGAACTCTTTCTGTAGTCGTTTCAGGCATGCCCTATCTGCCATCTGCAATCTCCGCCACCCAAATCCGAAAGCCCCACGGTTTCACCCTTTTTAACGATCGCCGGCAAACACTATCTCCAAATTTACCTGTCTTTACGCCTCTGCACAATTTTCCAACAATTATACTCTACAAAGGACTTAATTACACGGAATAATGCAGATGTCACAGAACAACAACGATCAAATAAGACTTCAAAATAGCGAAAGATTAAAATACTCTAACCGTGTGGAAAGAAAAAAGAAAAGACGATTGCATGAATTCGGAAAGGAATCAACAGAATCTCGAACCGTAACAAATGGATCGAACGAATTCTTCATGGATTCATCGAATTTGTACAACCGCAGAGTAGAAAACAAAACGCTGGGGGATCTTGAACAATCCCCACGGGATAAACCATATGATAGGCGCAGATGGGAACCAAAAGAACAGACCTTGAAGAGGCCGTCGACGAGGATCAGAAAAGTAGCGACCGGACGATCGGAGGCGGCGGACGGAGCTCCGGCGGCAATCGGAGTGATTCGGATGAGGGAGAGCGGAGAGACAGATGGCGGACTGGAATTTATTATTATTATTGTTTTTGTCAGGAACGAAAAAGTTGGGGGTGTTATGTTGACCACGGCAGAAAAAACCATCTCTGACCACTAAAATATAATCCAACGGCTGAAAGTCTCCTCTGCTGTATGGTGTCCTTCTCAAGCCATTACTTGCTTATTTTATTTGTTATAATTTATTTACATGTCTAAATTATTGAATTTTCCCTTGGATTATGTTTCTTTGTCCTCTCGTTCATTTTTTTCAGCAAGTCATATTGCTTACAGTGTCACATAAAAATTTTAAAGTGATTAAATCCAATTTTAGTGACTTAAAACATTATCATAGTAATTATAGTCAATTTATTATAATGCACATTACATTCTTTTATCGAAATATCGTCATAGTAATTATCAAATTGAATATGACAGTGGACATTACAATTCATATAGCAGGTTCAAATGTCAAGTGCATCAATACATTCCTTTGTTTTGTCACGGTTTAATTTGTAAAGAAATTGATGGAGATCTTGTAATTTCAGTGAAGTAAAAAAAGTAACATATCGCTCGCACAATTAACTTTGAATTTGATATCTTAACTTTTTTTTTAGTAGAAGATCATAAGATAATCTATTTTGAGAGGATGTTCTTTCTTAAGGGATCCTTATACTCCCATCGTCATCCTTTAAAAAAAAAGTGTTCATGTTTCAGGTTAGGTTCCAAAATCTAGCCCAATCGTTTTGAGAGCTTGATCCATTTCAAACACATCAGTTATATCTAATTTTTTTTAATAAAATAGCGTAACGATTTATATGGAAAATTAAAAATTGAAGGGACAATAGAATAGAATATTAGAGCAATATAGAAAACATCAATATAAATAGCTAACTATTTCAACGATTATAGGCTTAAAAGAAAATTTTTATAGTCGGGTTCGAGTGGATTATGTTCAAATGTATTCAATTTGATCCAACTCGAATGAGATTGAGTCCGGTCCGCGCCATGAGTTTATGGTTGATTCCTTTAATAAGTTATTTAGAGCATTTTCCATCGATGCTAAGGGCGGACATATATGAAATATCTTTTAGAAAAAAAAATGTCATATACCAAAAATTATTGCATTGTGATCATTAAATTTAAAATCTTCAATCAATGGCATATAAGATTCCTAATGGTATTTTTTTTAAGAAAAAAAAAGTATAACGCAAAACTCGACTCTAATCCAAAAACTAGTGAAAGCATTGAATATATGCCGTTGTTTTTATTTAACTTGAAACCGGAAAAAGCAAAACATTGCCATTCATATTACTGGTTAGAAGTTTCATAGGAAGAGTCACTACGAAATAAAGATTAGATTTTTATCGGTTGTTAACAAAATAGTTATGATCAGCTTGCTTAATTATAAAATAATGATCGGTTACTTCAATAATTAAACTGCTGAGACTGTCGATGATTGGCTATTTCCAATTTGAACTTCACACAGTTATAAGTTTAAGTATATGAACTTTGAGTTACAGTTGATGCATGAGATGAATCCCCCTAAATTAAGGATGGAGAATATATGTTTCCTGTTCAATTTATAGAAAAAGTTTGCAGAAGTATGAATCAATTTTATCAGTCATGATGTTTCCAAACAGAAGTGACATGAAAAGATATATATATGATGCAGATACTTTTGGAGTTTCCTTGCTACATTTATAATTGGTCATTAATGAGAAAGTGAAAACCCAAGTGCCAGCTTCAAAAATTAATAGGACGGCGCAATATTTGCGACCAGCCAAACAGGGAAGATTGAATAATACACTTTTCAACTGTTCAAATATTAATTAGGAACGTATAACAAAGTGAGGGGCATGCAAAGCATACCGTAAATAAAGCTTGTTCTAGATTAAGTAATCAAGGCACTGTAGTTTTAATCGTCATGGTGAGAACCAGAAGTCCAATGCCATGAACTTGTATTGAGATGTATCTTGCAAATCTGTAGTGATCTTTACTTTCTTATTGTTATACTTTCCTTATTTTCTTATTGCTATTTGCACATATTGGTTAACAGATCCTGCAACTGGCCATCACATTGTGTCTCTACTACAAAACTGATGAACTAACATTTGTTTAAAATGCACAAAAGTATTTTTTTTCCAGGTGCTTTTGAATCTTACCTCAGAATCCCTAGTTGCATCTCCTTTGTCCTTTTTTTCATGTTGTAGGCGACGACTAATTTATTTTGAGGATTGAGTCATACTTTTATCAAGAACTAGGCACATGGACAACTTCCAATGCTTTCTTTTGTACTGCCAGCTTCGCAAGTGCTTAGGGAAAGTGAAAATTACAAGTTTTCCTGCATTTGTTGATTAGGATGCGAAATGGAGTTTCTAGTCTGTGGAAAAATATGTTAAATTGAATAGCTTTTGTAACATGAAGCTACATCGAGCTTAATGTCCTCCAGCGAGGCTCCATAAAGTAAGTGAATGAATGTTCTGATTTCACAAGCTGAAAAAGTTGCCACCTGCCCTTCTCAGTTCAGACGATCATTAGGACTTATGCTTAGTTGCTTGTTGCCTTCTTGAGCTGGTCTGCCATTGTATTCAACACAGTACTACACAAGTCTCTATAGCCATCTGATCAAATTTCCACAGGACATAAAAAAAAAAAGAAGAAGACGATTTAATGCTCCGTAAACTTTTATGACAAGAGTCAGATATATATCTCGTCAAGGTTCCAACGTTTAAACAGGAAGGAGACGAGTGTAGGCAGTACTGGTTGGCATGCAGAAAGAGAAAGAGAGGGGTAAAGGTGAGTGACCCTACAAGACCGGAGATGTAAGATTCGCATCTTAAAGATGGTTAGTTGAGGAGATAGATGAAACTGTGAGAGAATTCATTGCGAGGATATGGAGTGGAACATGGGATATTTATTGAGAGTTCATGGATAACATTGTTTTAAGAGGAAGGCACAAAAAGTCTTCTGTCACTGTTGCCTTCATTTCTTATGCAACGACGGCCGATCGATCGGAACAACGTCTTCTGTGCCTGAGTTCAATTGGTACATATATTATTTCCTTCTCTGCAGCTGCAGGCCAAGTAGCCATGAGCGGGGAAGGAATGCGACTGCTGAACCATAAAGCCTTCATGCTTTAGCTGTGAGTTGTGACCCACCATGCAGTAGAACGAAAAAAGAAGAGAAAAAGCACATTATCGTTCAGTGCTCAGAAGAACGAATTAAGTCCTAAGAAATATTGCATGCATCGTAGGTCCCCCATTGCTGTGGATGCCAAAGTTCATGCATGATTCGATCACTATGCCAATTAGAAGACAGGTCACATGGCCAAAGGTTCCTTCCCCCTAAATATAAAGCAGATGCTTTTGGTTTGATCATATAAGTAGAGCATGAGCTGCAATTGGTAAGCGCTGCATGCAACTTTTCTCCGAAGCTTGTTATAGTTGCAGCAGCGTTCAATATTAACCTTAACTTGTCTTCTGGTGTTATATGAAGAGAGCATATGAAAGTTAAACTCAGTTAAGCTAATGGATGTGGTCACGCGAATATATCTGTTCTTTTCATCAAACATGAATTTGGATTAGTCCAATAAACGGAGAAAAAGTGCTCTCTTTTCTTGGGTTCCTTTTTCTTATGTTGTTCTTCTCTTTTTATCTTGTTATTTTTCCTTTTTGGAGTCAAAGGAGCATGCAGCTGTTCTTGAAATTTGCATGCAATGTATACCTTTCCACCAGGGATGAACATCTTTTGCTGCTTCTTTTTTTGCAATTGAACGAATTAAAATGAAAAGGAGGAAGACGCGTTGCATGGTGGTGCAGTGGCGTAGTGTTGTAGTGTGTGTGTGACAGCAAGCAAAGTAAACATTAAAGATAGTGAGAGCAACTTGGTGAGGTGAGCATTAATTAATGCATCACTGTTTTGTGCAGCAATCGCACGTAACGTCATTAATCAAAATGGCCATACAGCACCAATCAAAGCGTGTTTCACGGAACAAGGTTAAGCCCTAAGCAGAAGCACATCAAATCGCTTTAAAAGCTAAGTGGAACCCTAAATCAATTCCCAAGCCAAATTAGAAAGTTTTGCTTGGTGGTCTATTCTCACTTGTCTCACCCATTTGTCGAAGGAAGCAAGGATTTTATTACAAGAGTTGCAGAAGATGTACTTTTGTATTTGTCAAACTGCATAAAAAGAAATTACATTTCTTGAAGATGTAGTTTATGTTTTTCTAAGGAAAAAAAATATCATCTCTTGTATTACAAATATCACAACAATTATCAATAGCTTGAAAACATTGGATGACATAATTTTAAAATAATATGAAAATAATTAAATAGTAATGGTCTTAAGGTCATTATGAATTAATAGTTCCAGATTTGATCAAAATGTTTAACTTTATCGAGACTTACTTTCACTCTCATCTTAACATCCTTAATCATGTAGCTTTGGGGACAGATGAATCTCGAAATAAAAATTTATGAAAATATTTGGTAAATTTTAAAATATTTCATAAAATAAAAATACTAATATTAAGTATTTTACATATATATATATATATACTTTTGTTATTGACTTATTTAATATTTGTTTCAACAAAACTATTTTGGAGGCTAGACTACAGTTCATTAAAAGGTGATGGTTTTTCTAAATAAAAAATGGAAGTTTTAACAAAATATGCACCAAATGTGAAAATTTAGATTCGTCACACCATTTTCTTTTCATATTATCTTGATGCATCAAATATTCATCATAGTAGATTATGTTTGTGATTCGAAATTAATTTATTTTTTATCACGAAATAAATATTCTAATTTTGAGATATTAATTTAGAATCTCAATTGATTTGTAATTCCTATCATATGTTTAAAGGGGTTGTCTATATAAATTAACTTAAGGTCCATTTGTAATTCTTTTCTATTTTCATCTAATAAATTTTTTTATCACCTTAAATTTTTTATGCGATAATATCTCTCGTAAAGAAATTAAAGAGTTTTAAAGAGAAAATACCATATACATCTGTAAATGTAGTATAGTTGGGAAGTTGAAACTCGAAATATATGATTGGTTGGGGGAGAAACAACAGGATATTTTTTATTTTTTATAATAGCATAAGCATATAATAAATTATCAAACGTTTTTGCTTGTGGGTGCATCTCATTAGTATGCTCAGCAAGCATATATAAGATGCATATCTTCATTCGACGCCATAAATACTTCGCCTAGGTTAAGTCCTACTCGTAATTAGCCAATTACTACTACTTCAATATATAAATGACAGATATCGTAACTAAGATTAATATTATATTTAATAGTCTAATCCCATTATTGCTTAATTAACATACGTTCAACTTCTTCTGGTAGAAAAATATGTTAAAATTTTAAGATATATAATTCACAGGAAAAGAATAAAATTACCTACAGAAATATAGACGTGAGTATTTAACTGATATATTTTGTTCTTCAATAACTACGATGTTTAAGTACACGATTTAATGATGAGCTAGATTTTATCTACTGACGATAAAGACAACCGACATCCGTGGATATGAATCATATTTTTTTTTTCCCTGTCCACGTTGGCCTTAAATTTATCAATCGAGTCATAAATCGACTTTGAAAATTCGATTTGGGAACCATAAATTTTAATGATTTAGCCAATTAAATTGATCACTAAAACTATTCAGCATGAACAAATTAAAACATTCCAGACCCATCATTGTTTAATTATCGACTGCAAATTCCGCAAGTTAAGGCACATCGATCTGTACTTTTTGTACGTGCCTTTCAGAAAGTTTGATTTGGCAATTATCAAACTCTTCCTTACTAAATAGTTAAAGATATGTATTGACCCTCAACATAAACTCAAAAACTTCCTTGTTTCTGTTATAAATGTGCTGCAAAATGAGACATAAAACAAAGTTGGTGATTGACATGCATGCACGGTTACATACTTGCGTCCAAGTTAATCTTGGAATTTACCATCCTTAATAAATAAACACTTGGCCTCGTCTAGTGCTATTAATGCAATTACTACAAGACCGTAGCAAAAGTCTACGAGTCTTCATACGTAAAGCTCTCTCTCTTTCTCTCTCTCTCTCTCTCAGCTGGCACGCGGCTTTGGGATATCTATATAATACCTATAACTCACTTCACTCAGCCCATTCCTCTCTTTCTCTCCCCCTCTCTCTCAACATGGCTTTATCTCCAAGTACCGTCGTTCTTCTGGTGGTTTGCTTGTCATCAGTCCCGTTTATCTGTGCTACGCCTTCTCTGGAACCAGAATGCTCTACATCGAAGTCGGCGTCGGCCTCCTCCTTCATCCCCTCGACTTCCTTCCTCTCCACATTGCGCTCCACCATCAACGAGATCCAGAAGGTCATCTCCCTCGTCAACACCTTTGCCGGGGGATTCGGCGGCGGCGACCTCCGGCTCTCCTCCGCTATCACCGACTGCCTCGACCTCCTAGACCTCTCATCCGACGAGCTAACTTGGACACTCTTTGCCTCCCAGCCCTCCCCCGTCTCGGCCATCTCCGGCACCGGCAACCGCCGCTCGGACCTCCGGTCGTGGCTTAGCGCTGCGCTCGGCAACCAGGACACGTGCAAGGAGGGACTCGACAATACGAACGGCCTGCTCGGCTCCCTCATTGCCGACAGCCTCGGGGCCGTCACCTCGTTCATCTCCGACGGCCTCCGGGACATGGGGCCGGTTAACGGCGGCCGATCCGGGGGCGGCGGCGGCGGCAACGGGCACAGGAGACTGATGGGGTTCCCCGAGTGGGTGTCGACAGGAGATCGAAAGCTTCTGCAGGAACCGGTTCTGGTGGTAGCTAATGCAGTTGTGGCGCAGGACGGCAGTGGCAACTACACGACCGTCAGTGCGGCAGTGGCCGCGGCGCCGTCAGAGAGCACCAGTAGGTACGTCATCTACGTGAAGAAGGGGATATACAAGGAAAACGTGGAAGTGAAGAAGAAGAAGTGGAATCTTATGATCGTCGGCGACGGTATGGGGCAAACGGTGATCTCCGGCAGCCGGAACTTTGTCGATGGTTGGACCACTTACAGAAGTGCTACCTTTGGTAAGTAGCTAATTAAATCCCAATTTTCTATTCTAGTTATTTAAGAAACATATTATGATATAATTAATTCTATTACGTCGGTCAAATTTAGTCAAAGCATTTGGGGTTTTCTGGAAACTAAGACATTTTTTCGGTTTTAGATTATAAAAAACTTGGGGATATATATTATTTTCAGTATTTACTTTATTTTAACCTCGTCCACAAGATCAAGAAATCGTCTCTTTATTTATAGTATTTACTTATTTATATCGAATTCCCTTGCAAAAAGTGAGGATGAAATTTAATGGTGTAGGCATTATACAACTTACGTAAGAATAGTTCTATAATACGCGTCACGCATGGACTTAGGAGTTAGGTCCGAAGAACAAAGAAGGTGGTGATGCCACAATAGTTTTTTTTTCTTCCGTGAACATACCACAATTGTTTTAGGATTCAATCAAATCGAATCAACACTAATTTTACTTTTAATAGTCAAGTTGAAATTCACTGCGTTTCTCTCTCTATCTCTCTCATCACTAGCCTTTCAATCTAATTCTTACTTACCTTATCATTCTTTTTATCCATAATTTCTTTTTCCTGAAATATTTTTGCCAAAAGTTGAAGCATTGAAACATTTATTGTGCCCCATACCACCTCTCACGCCACGCATGCCCACCGACAAATCCGACCACGTGTCCCCTATCTTTGGTCACGTCGACCTTGGATACGCGACCATGCAAGCACTTAAGACTTCAGTGTCAGCCCACGTGATATAACTAAGACACGTATTAAACCTCAGGCTAAAGCTAATAAGTGATCCAGAGAGAAAGAAAAACTTAGCTCTTTCGCGGACGATCTCCGCTAGATTTGCAAAGGTGATGCATTCTTATCTTTCCAAATTTGGATACATGCATCCAAAAATCTTTTTAATTGGAGATGGACATGAGCAACATGGACACGCACGTACTATTGATGCATGCATGCATTTGCATTTTGTTGCGAACATTTTATAATAAATTATATTAATTATAATATACGTACAGCTGTGGCTGGCAAAGGATTCATCGCCCGGGACCTCACGATCGAGAACACGGCGGGGCCGCAGAAGCACCAAGCGGTGGCGATCCGGTCCGACTCTGACCTCTCCGTCTTCTACCGCTGCGGTTTCGACGGCTACCAGGACACCCTCTACGCGCACTCGCTCCGGCAGTTCTACCGCGACTGCGTCATCACCGGCACCGTCGACTTCATCTTCGGCAACGCGGCCGCCGTCTTCCAGAACTGCCAGATCCTCGCCCGCCTCCCGCTCCCGGACCAGAAGAACACGGTCACCGCGCAGGGCCGCAAGGACCCCGGCCAGAACACCGGCTTCTCCTTCCAGTTCTGCAACGTCTCGGCCGCCCCGGACCTTCAGCAGGCCGCCGGCTCCGCGAACGCCACCACCACCCTGAGCTACCTCGGCCGGCCGTGGAAGGAGTACTCGGTCACCGTCTTCATGCAGTCGTACGTCGGGGCGTTCATCCGGCCGGAAGGGTGGCTCGAGTGGAACGGCGACTTCGCGCTCAGCACGCTGTACTACGCCGAGTACATGAACACGGGGCCCGGCGCGGGGCTGGCGAACCGGGTGAAGTGGCCGGGATTCCACGCGATCAACGACCCGGCCCTCGTCGTTAACTTCACCGTGGCGCAGTTCATCGATGGCAACTTGTGGCTGCCGTCGACGGGTGTCAAGTACACCGCTGGGTTGTCTCTGTAAAGGCTGCCGACTCAAAAGTTGATTAAGTGGCACTGTATGGAATTATACATAATTAATTAACTATAAATTTGGTGATGGTGCATAATAGTTAGGATTATCATGGCAAACTTCCATGTTTTTATTTCCTTTTTTTCTTCATTTTTGTGGTCATAGAAATCGTAATGGAATGTTGCTTGATAAGCATGTTTTTTTTATGAATGTAAGTTTTGGTTAATTTGTTTAATTTATTAATTACATAAGGCCACCTGATGTGTGTTGATGGAATTCATTATCATGACAGGATGCAAGCAAATTATGTTAATATTCGATTCAAAACATTAAAAAAAACATAAGTTGAGAAATTGTGGTTAATGTTCGATTCATTATCATGATACGATGGAAGGTCGATTCTATTTTAAATAACTTTTTAGTTAAATAAAACAACTCTCCCAACCTATAGATCCACGAAAAAAATAAAGCCAAATGAATATCTTTATATTTTCTTAGTAATATATAACTTTTCTCTCTTTTTTTTTTTCTTTTTTTGTCACAAAGTGGGCCCGATTAACCAAGTATAAAAATAAATGAGCGACCCCATCGAAAATAAATAAATAAATGAGCGATGACGCCGATGAGATTTAAACCGATATTTCACTGCATTTCCTTTATAAGTTTTTTATGATTTGTCTTCCAAACTTTATCTTTTAGTATAATTAGTATGTACCCCGCATGATGCGGGTGCTAGAAAATAAAACTCATCGCATGATCATATATTATTGATTTTTTTTCTTTCTTTTATTTTTAGCCAACACTAAAAAATAATATAAGTAAATATATCAATTTAAAAATACGTTTATTTCCATGTTCTAACCATTTATTTATTATGCTATAGCTAACTGATAAATTAGTCTAATAATTTAGGCATACTCCTAGAGAAGTTTAATTATAGATAATACTTAAAAATAGATGAATAAGTTAAATACTGTTAATTATTTATATATGATCATATGAAAATTATTTAGTTATTCTTATGCTCGTAGATTTTTAAAATTATTTTCTTTTGTTAGCAATAGATTTATTCTTATAATAAGATTATATTTATTTTAATAATATATATAAGTTTATTATAGTAATCATATGATCAAATGACTTTATTATAGTAATCATTATATTGGTTCACAATAGACTTATTATTATCGCATTTCCTTTATAAGTTTTTGAATTATTTTCGTAAACCTCTCATAAACTATTTCAATTTTCTACATCTAAACTTATTTTTTTATATCCCTAATTTTTTATTACTTTTTTATTTTTTTTCTATTTATGAAAAGACTAAATTGTTCCTCCCTTCATAACATATCAAATAATAAATATAAAAAAGAAAAAAGAAAAAAAATCAGGGGAAGATAATTTAGTTTTTTTCGTAAATGATAAATTTTTTTGTTTACCACTTTAATTCTTCCAACAATTTTTTATTTTTTATATTTGTTATATCATATTTTCTGAAGGAAAGGGTAATTTAGTCTTTTTATAAATGAAAAAAGTAAAAATAACGGAATACATAACATAAGTGACGGAAAGACTAAAGTAAAAAAGTCGTGATAATTTAAGGATTTATAAAAAATAAATTTATAGTTTGAAGTTAGATATAAAAAATCGTGATAGTTTATGGGAGGTTTATGAAAATAACCCTAAGTTTTTTTATCATTTGTCCTTCAGGCTTTATCTTTCAATATAATAGAACTCCTAGTTGAAATTGAGTTGCCAAATTTGACATTTTATTAGATGCATATAAAATATATGTACATCGAAATTATTTTTGTACGACATGTTCTATATTGTTTTTAAATTGTTTTATAAAATACGTCTACTAAACTAGGACTTAAGAAAATCATGAAAAAAGAACAAAAAAATATAATATTTATAAGGGTGATTCATCCTTTATGCTAATAATTTAGTTTAAAATATTGGGTGATGATTTTGGACCAAAAGTCTTAAGATCTCAACCACTTTCCGCTACTTCCTAAGTGATAATATAGATTGGCCAAATTGGACTAGGTTTGGTGACTGAACGAGAGGTGAATAAGGCCAAACATAAAAAAAACAAAAATGGATTAATTATTTAGTCCAACATTTTAAATTTTGAAAATAAAATTTTAGAAATAAAGCTTAATAATTCTTCCCATCATTTAAACTTTTTAAGCATCACTTATTCAAGTTTCATCCAAACACAGATTTTAAAATTTTTTTAAATAAAAAACTAAATTATTATTAATTTTAAAGTATTATTCATATAATTTGAATGGTTAACGTTGAAATCAAGCAACTTCATCTCCCGAATAGCCAAACGATGATGCATCTTCGTGCGGAGACAATAAATATGTCAAATTATTATTTATATCTTAATATCAATATATCATAGCACAAATTTAAATAAGCACATTATTTTTAATTTTTTTAATTTAAATTAACAAAAATATATATTATTAATTTTAAAATAAAATTGAAGACATCAGCACCCCTGAACCATATACGGATCCGTCCCCATCAACGTGCATGTTATTTTTGCTTATTATTTGTCGTAACAACGTAATCAGCATATAAATAAACCTGTGCATTTTTTTTGCTTATAAAGCGTAATAACGTACTCAGTATATAAATAAACTTATGCACCACGAGTAATTTCTGCGTGGAAAATTATGTAATTTAAGCAAGGGAAACTGAGCACTAACATCTCAATTGGAATTTTTTTAAAAAAAAATCCACTTATTGAAAATTTATTTTCAACGAAATAACCTACTTCTTATACCTAGAACAATTAACACCCAAAAAATTGAACACGGGAAAACTTCGCGTATATTCCAGCCGACAGAAGGAATCGGATTCAAATCGGCGGCAAAAATTTGTAACGGGCTTTGGGCCAACCATTCGTTTAATTGTGGGCTTCATTTTTTTTCCCTAGAGTGCTTCCGAAGGTAACTTTTTCATATAAATGGAAAAAATCTAATTTATTTGTTGATTTAGGGCTTCAAAAGAAACGAATGCAAGTTCTGTATTAAGAAAAAAGAAGATAAAATATTATAAGATTTAATGTACAAGCTATCCACTTAAGTGTGTAACATCCTATTACCTAGATTTGGATCCTGACGATCATAACATATATGGATAGAACTTATAATGAGTTCTCAAAAAATAAGTAATTTTTGCTAGGCATGTATCCTTTTTTTTTAGGTTTCACTAGGATTCTTACTAATTGGAACTTCCGATTATCTTGGTAAAGATGTGAATGAGAAAGAATTGGTCGTCGAAACGACATATTAGAGAGGCGTGGTTCATTGGTCACGCCTTGCTACTGCTATCTCGTCACGCCTTGCCACTTGTGCCTCATTGCAAGGAAGAATCAGATGACTTCAAGAGCGACGGAAGGAGCATATCGAGGGCATCGACGACTTCGAGAGTGAGGAGAAGCAAATCACGAGCTTCGGTGATTTTGAGAGCGAGGAGGAGAAGGCTCTTGACGCCAACGAGTTTGGGAGAGAGGAGGATGTGGCCGCCGGCAAGTTTAGGAGCAGGTTGCGGATGCCGACGAGTCTGAGAGCGAGGAGGAGCAAATCATGGACGCCGACAACTTGAGCGAAGAGGAGAAGGCCGTTGGCGTTGATGAGTTTGAAAGCGAGGAGGAGGATGCCATGGGCGCCGACGAGTTTGGACAAGAGACGAGGTCGTGGGTATCAACGATGTGCTTCGACGACATGCTCCGACGATGATGGGCTAGGACACGAATTTTGTGGTCGCATGATCTTAAAAGAAGAAGAGAAGATAAAAAAAAAGGAGGTAAATCAAATGACCATTTCCAATTGAACCTATATTAAATCACTTTTGGATTAGGATTAAATTCCTACTAAATCGCACCTCTCTTGATTATCGTCCAGAACCACTCTGAATTTAGACAAGACGAAAGTACCCACATATGAGTAGCATGTTCATTAAATTCATTATTATAACTCAGTTTTTGTGGGACGGACAACGAAACTTGTATTCGATCCTTCCGTCATAATTATAGCGTCAAACAGAACTTCCACCCAAATCGTTTCTGCATCCACGTGTACCTCCTTTTCAGATCATCAGGCCCGTGATTCTCTCTCTCTCTCTCACACACACACAGAGTCACGGGACACTGATGACGGTAGTTGGAGAAGAATAAATAAATCACCACATACATCCGTTCTCAAATCTTGTGATTTCTCTCACCTTGGGATTCTTGGAATCTCCACCCCTCTTAACCTTGTCTTTGTCTACACCTTTGTCAATTTAGCATCTATTGGTGTTCTTAGATTCAATTATATCTTACTCTTACACATAAAAATGTTAGTTTATAATTAATCCGTAATCAATAAATGTTAATACTTAGTAAATATGTCTCCATGTTTGCATTGATTTTTTACGAGTAAAATGTATACGCAAATTAAAACACTAATTAAATGATTGTATATTAATTTATAGCAAATATGATTCATTTAACTATTATAATTTATTTACCCTATATTTTTTATCATCAAATCATCCTAGTAATTATATATTATTTCATTTTAAAAGTATATAACTATATTAATTAAATAATAAAAAATGGACCCATGCTCACATATTCTTTTTTTTATATAAGATAATGATCTCAATTAAGTAGGTGAAACACAATTATCCAAATACATAAGATTAAGAATTTCCCGCGGAAGGCTATTCTCTCAAACACTGTGAAAAGACTAAAAAAAGTAGCATTTAATTAATTTTTATAAACAAAGAAAAAATGTGCCACTTAAATATTGTAATTTCTTTGTCCCTGTTTAGTAATATAATTCTAACCCTGCCACGTCATAGTTCAGATTTCGTAAATCTTCTTCGCCAACCTTGTGATGGAGGGAGTCAGAAGAAGAGTTGTGACCACGAAAGAGGGGCTCCCAGCGGCTCAATTAAATAAACGAGCCAATGCATGCGGCATGTGATGTGGTTTCCTTCCTCCCCAGTCCTCACTGCTGCTGCGGCCGCTGGATTGCCCCTTGTCCTCGTCGAATGCCGCGTCGGCGCCGCGACATCTTTGCATCTGACCACAGTCACCACACAAAGACTCAGCTGCTCTCTCTCCTCCCCTCTTTCTCTGTCCCCGGGAGAACAAAAAGCCAGGAAGGCGCGCAGGCATGCCTCCAACTCCCAATAATGTCGAGTTCCAACAGCTCAGATCAGTAGAATAATGTGCGATCCATCCATCGCAGTATCGTACTTCTGCATATATATCACCTTACGATATACTGAATCTTATCATTACTGCCTTCTCCTCGCCACTTCCTCTCCAGCCATGGCTCGCCCTCATACTTCACTCTTCCTCTTAGTCCTCATCACCTTCCTATCACTACCCATTTATTCGTGTTCTTCTGCTGATGCTAACATGACATACTCCTCTCTGCAAGTACCCAACAACAGCGTTGGTTCCATTCATGCCCTCTGCCATTCCACGCCTTACCCTGCCGCCTGCCTCGACTCCCTCAAGCTCACCGCTTCCATCGGCACTGACCCCGCGAGCATCCTCTCCCTCGCCCTTCGGTCGCTCCAGGCGGCCCTCTCCGACGCCGCCAAGCTCACGTCCCTTCTCTCCGGCGCCCGCGGCCCGAGTCTTGTCGAGTCCCAGCGCAGCTCCGTCCAGGACTGCCGGGAGCTCCACCAGGCCACCGTCGGCTCCCTGACGAGATCTGCATCTCTAGTCAACTCAGGCGGGAGGCGGATGCTCGGGGACGTCCGGGCCAACCTCGCCGCCGCTCTCACCAACAAGAACACTTGCCTCGAGGGCCTATCCGGTGCGCACGGCGTGCTCAAGGTGCCGCTCGTGAGTTCATGGGTCACAGCCTATGCCCACGTCAGCAACTCCCTTTCGCTCGTATCCCGCTCTGCCGGTGGGCGGCGCCCCAACTCCAAAGGACGGCGGCGGTTGTTGTCCTCTGGCAAGTTCCCGGCCTGGCTCGGGGGCAAGAGCCGGCGGATTTTGCAGGGCGAAGACTACGGCCGCGGCGTGAACACCGCTTCGTTAGTACTAACAGTGTCGCCTGACGGAACTGGAAACTTCACGACGATCAGCGACGCTGTCGCTTTCGCACCGAACATTAGCAGCAACAAGGTCATCGTCATGGTTCGCGCCGGCGTCTACGATGAGAACGTTGAGATCCCAAGCTACAAGACCAACATTGTGCTCATCGGCGAAGGCAGAGACGTCACTGTGATCAGAGGCAATCGAAGCGTCGGCGACGGCTGGACCACATTCCGCTCTGCCACCGTTGGTACAGAGTCTTAGCTTCATTAATGTCGTAATCTATCAGCACCGGCTATGCTCGAAACATGAATTTAATGCTCGCAGATTTCTACTCTGTTAACAGCGGTGTCCGGACAAGGATTCCTGGCACGGGACATTGCATTCCGGAACGTGGCGGGGCCGGCGAAGGGCCAGGCGGTGGCCTTGCGGGTGAACGCAGACTTAGTAGCGATCTACCGCTGCGTCATCGACGGCTACCAGGACACGCTCTACGTGCACTCCTTCCGGCAATTCTACCGCGAGTGCGACATATACGGCACCGTGGACTTCATCTTCGGCAATGCAGCGGTGGTCCTCCAGGCCTGCAACATCGTGGCCAAGAAACCGCTGCGGGGGCAGACCAACGTGGTCACTGCGCAGTCCAGGGACGATCCGAACGAGGAAACCGGCATCTCCATCCAGAACTGCACCATCGTGGCGTCGGACGATCTTGCGTGGAGCAACTTCACCGTCAGGAGCTTCCTCGGCCGGCCGTGGCGGAACTACTCCAGGACGGCCTATATCGAGTCGTACATAGACGGGCTCATCGATCGGACAGGTTGGATGCCGTGGTCCGGCGACCAAGGGCTCGCGACGGTCTACTACGGCGAGTACATGAACCTCGGGCCCGGGGCAGGGACGGAGCGCAGGGTCACGTGGCCGGGGCACCGCATCATGGGCCGCGATGAGGCTGCACAGTTCACGGTGTCAGAGTTCATCTACGGAGATGAGTGGTTGGATTCTACTTCGTTTCCGTACGACGATGGCATTTAATCCTTTTTTTTCTCAAATTTCGTATGACACATGCAGTAAAAGCCGAAAATGATTCGCGGGTTCCTTGAAGTAACCCACTCGAATCAAAATAAAAAATAAGTATGAAAACAATTTAAAAATAATATGAACACGTTACTTGTATGTATGTTTGTTTAAAATTTATGCTCCAACTTTTTTTTCATATTTCATAATTTTTTAATTTATAAAAAAATTAATTTATAATTATGAATATTTTTTTGTCTTTTGAGTAATAATTATTTAATTAATACCTACTTTATTATATTATTTGACTTATTATATTATTTTATTTTACTTTATTATGTTTGAATTTATTCATTATTCATCTTACAAAAATATTAAGAATATGAAAAAAATTATTTAATATTTTTTTAACTTATATTATTCAATCTGATTAACTCGATCCGACCCGATTCGATTGGTTCAACCTGACCCGACATCAATCCGGGTGTCGGCTCGAGTTTTATAGCATTGCATATGCATATGACATTGAAGTCGCTAATTAATTATAAAAAAATTGACGATAGATTTGTCTATATATTATTGTCCAAAAATGCAATAATAGAAAGGATATAATGTATGAACCTCCCCTCATCTCGTTGGATTGGGATCTGACGGGCTCATCTTTTTGCGTCGGTTCATTAAGTGGAGTCGTCCGATTTAGCGAAAACAGGGCTAATTCAGCATGTGATGGACCAGTTCGACGATGGGAGGGGAAGCAAAGGGGTTCGACGATGGGGTTCGTAATCAATCTTGCCATAGTTTGTTTCTTCTCGTCGCAGATTCATTGTGTTCGTGCTATCTGTCCGTCGTGGTCTCCCTCCCCCCCACCCCCTCGTGCTCTTCAGCTCCATCTACCGTGATGCCATTTTGCTATCGTCGATCGTGCTCGTGCTCTCCGTCCGTCGTGATGCCTTTCCGCATGCTCCCCCCCCCCCCCCCCCCTCCGCAAAATCCATTGTGCCCATGCTCTCCGTCCGCCTGCTTACCCGCCAATCATGCTCGTGCTCATGCTCTTCGTTTGTCTGCTTCCCCACAGTTGATTGTTTCTTCCACGTCGATCGTCTACTTCCCCACCAAGACGTCGTGATCTGCTTCCCCGCCAAGACGCCATGATCTGCTTCCCCATCATGACACCACGCCCGCCCCGACAATGTAGCCCCGCGTTCCCTGTCTCATCCTCATCGGTGAGCAGTGGACGATCCCGTTTCGATTTCCTTTGGTGAGCTACGATTACGATAAGCATACTTAGCTCAATGATAATGATTCATAGTTACTATTACTATTCACTTAGGTGAGCTACGATTATGATAAGCATAAGCATACTTAGCTCAATGATAAGAATACTTAGCTCAACGATAATGATTCATAATTATGATTACGATTTCCTTTGGTGAGCTACGATTACAATAAGCATACTTGCTCAATGATAAGCATACTTAGCACAATGATCTTGCCCAAGGCAGTTAAGTTCAAGAGTTCATGTAAACTCAGTCAAGTGCCGATATGAAATGTAGAATCGATTCGTAAATTCGTAGATTCTATGTACATATCAATTTTAATTATAAATATCAATATATCATCACTTCATCACATCCTTATGTGAATTACCAATATAAACACTAATTTATCCTAATAAGTAATAATATATTACCATCTAAATTTAGTAATTAATTAGCATGATAGCAACATAAAATTATAAATAGTTACAATTTCAAAATATGATTTACAATTAACATTCAAAAGTCTTCCAAAACACTACAATATATCAATTAAGATACTAATAGGACACTATAATTCAATTGTGATGATATACCTCAAGTATATTTTTTGAACTATTGATAAATTTCTTGTCCTGGTTGCATGTTTAATGCCTTGTGAGTAAATGGAGGAGGATTCGGTTTAGTGATTGATACTTTTGAAGATAGACGGATGAGAATATTGACATAGCAAGAAGAACACATTAAAGTTCCCTAAGAGGTTATTGTAGGCATTGCACTATGATCGTCACCTTGTTTGAATTTCATATGTGCTTGTTGGAGTCTAAATTGATTCATGATTTCTTCCAGGCCTTTGATTGAGAAAGAAAAACATTTTAGAGCATAAAATGATCATTTTTGCGAAGGAATTGAAGAGCATATTCAAAATAATCGATTCTACGCAACTACAGGGGCCGAATTTATCGATTGAACGAGTTTAACAAGTTAGTGCATGAACTTAAGGATTCCATAACATATTATCATTCAACCTCGAGTTAGTACGCTTAAGGGCCATGGACTCTTAAACTCGTCCAAGTTTATGAGTCCACTCACGAGTTTGACATCACTACTTGTAGGTGACTCATTCCATTCCTAGCAATACATCATGTGCAAAATATATGTTTAGTGTACATCAATACTTTACGTATAGTATTATTCATCGCAATATCTTAATCTGTAATAATACATTTTGGATGCTTTTAATACATGCATTCAGTCCACTTTGAAATAACTATACAAATGTTTCTTCAATCTCATCTGCAAGTAAGGCACAACCAAATAAACATGATCTTCTATGATGATTTACATTGGTAAAAGGAGCAAATGGCATTCTTAATTTATTTGTCTAATATGTTCAAATACAACAACATCGGCAAATGTCAAATAATTATCTTTGACTTTCAGTCGGCCCAAAAGAAATTTAAAATAATGCCATCTCCATCCAATTCCCACCTATGAAAGAAATCTGAACCAACTTTTACCTTACTCTCGAAACAAATACTTGGGCATTCATTATTAAAATTATCTTTTTTTCTCGCCATCAAATGATTAATACAATCTTGTGCTGTTATGAGTAGTTCACTGGACATATTAAGAGTTCTAGCTATTCTTGATATGGCCCATACCAAATTTATGTAGGTTCACTATAGCTTCCTTGGAAGTTGTCATGAATTCTTTTTGTGAGTGCAAATATTTCACCTTGGAAGACGTTGTTAAAGGATGATTATATTCTTCTACAAATATTCTAATCACCCACTTTCCATCCTTTCCAAGACCAATATATAAGTGGGCCGGACAATCATCTCTAACTTCTCTTCTTTGTGTAAACATCTTTTCAACACCTTGCCTCATTTTCTTATGCTCTGCTTTCGAACAAATAAAATATCTACTAATAATATTTCACGTACTTTTGGACTTATGCAAAGTTTGTTTTCTAACAGGAAAAACAAACTATTTTGACATTCATATTATAATATTTGTAGGCTTCCTCGTCGGTGTTAAATGAGTAGTATTTATTAGACTGGACAATCCGACCCGTCCGTTGTCTGACCCGATATGATAATGGGTAAGCTCATTCATGCCCGGTCCGAATCCGTCCAATAAGTTATCGAGCTCAGACAGATAACAAGCCAGACATTATATTTCAGTCATTTGCCAGATATCCGATAGGCGGGACCGTTAATCCATTAATAATTAAGTATTTAAATAGAATTAATTACTGCTTATTTAGTGTATATCAATAATAGCTAGTATGTTTATATAATAATATTTACCTAATAATAGAATAAAAATAGTTTATCCATTGTTAATTTGATTTGTTCTATTATCAATGAAAAAAATAAAATAAACAAATGAGTAAAAAGACAAAATAATACAAAATTTATGAGAATACTAAAGGAAAAATAATGATAACTTATTTATTATATTAATGTATCAAGAAAAGAATATAAGAAGATTTAGAAAAGAAGAACTGTAAAAATTTTAAAATAAATTAAAAGGATAAATTATTTTTTAAAAAAATTAACGAACTTGCTCAGTTTGTTCGCTAGTCGTTCTGTTCATTAAGGCATATAATTTAATGGATCAAACAAGTTAGAAAGTCTATTAGGTTGTCCAATAACAATCCATTAAATTAATGGGCTTATTCGGCCCGTCCAATTCGTTAAACACAACTAGTCAAATGTCATGCAATGTACTATTTCGATACCTTTAGGATTTCTCATAATCTACATGTACTTCATTGTTATTTGATTCCTCAACATGATCAACAGTAATATCAATAATAACATCTGCCTCCACGCCATGCCCTTTAGCTAACAAACATGCAATTGTATTCATATAAGAGGACTTAATTTAACATGCAATTGTATTCATATAAGAGGACTTAATTTGAATATAATAGTTAACTAATGCTCCTAATAGAATACAAACGAAATGTGTGTGATAAATGTACTCCAATGCAAACATGCAATGTGATAAATATATGAAGACATTCTGTCAATTGGCTACGCGTTAGCAAATTCTCAACATTCTGAACATGGCATATGTAAAATCAAGATTAACAAATTTTCAACATTATTAACATGCAACATATTATCAACATTCTAAACGTGTTAGCAAATTCTAGTAATAGAATATTGTTGGTGTGCCTTGAATTATGTATCATGTACCCAAAATTATGAAAGAAAAAAAATGAAAAAGGAGAAAAAATGAGAATCTGTGGCGGAAGCGGAGGGTTAGGGTTTTATATACGAGGGTTAGGGTTTTATATGATGTACACTCTCTTTTGGCTCATAGTGTAAATTTCTGGCGGCCTCCTTTGCCCATGGATGCTTCTCTCTTGTTCACATTGATCAAGAGAGTTTTACCACGTTAAATCTTTGTGTTCATCTTCTCTTTTTTTCGTTATTTTGATTATTCATCGATCCTCGGTGTTCTATTCGCAACAAATACAAACATGCAATGTGATAAATGTATGAAGACATTTTGTCAATTGGCTTGAGTGCACAATGAGACTACGCATTAGCAAATTCTCAACATTCTGAATATGGCATATGTAAAATCAAGATTAACAAATTACCAACATTCTCAACATGCAACAGATTATCAACATTCTAAACGTGTTAGCAAATTCTCGTAATAGAATACAAACATGCGTAAAAATAAGATTAACAAATTATCAACATTCTCAACATGCATACATAAAAATAAGATTAGCAAATTCTCAACATTCTTTCACGACAAGCATATGGTAAAAGTCCACAAACCGCAAACCACCAGACGAAGAGGAAGTCAGGAAAGTAAGGAAGCAAACGTCGACAGGAAAGCAGGCATCACAGTGGGAAATCCAAGGATCGGCGACAGGAAGTAGATCCGACTGGGAAGCAGATTGCCTTGACGCGGTGGGAAAGCCGGCATCACGGCACGATCACGAGCTGCGAGCAAGACCATAATCGGCAGCAGCGGAAAGGCATCACGGCGAACGGAGAGCACAAGCACGATCGGAGAGCACGACCACGAGCACGATCGGCGGTGATGAAAGAGCATCACGACGGACGAAGACGGAGAGCATGAGCACGATCGACGGTGGGGAAAGGGAGATTGTGGCGGACGGAGAGCACGAGCACAATGAATCTGCGGCGGGAAAAAACAAACTAGGGCAAGATTGATTAGGAACCCCTTTGCTTCCCTTTCCATGGTTGCCCTTTTTTCGTTGAACTGGACGACTCACTTAATGAACTGGGGCAAAAAGAGGCGCGAACATTATATCCTAATAGAAAATGTTGGAGTACGCCAATTTTATACATGACATTTTTATTACCATGAAAAAATGAGAGTTTCCATTTTATTTCTGTCTTGAATTCTATTTCAATCGAAAATTTTATATGATTCTCAATGGCGGCCAATATATTTTACAATTAAAGCTGTCTGTTATTTGTGATTCAGAAATATTTAATTTCATATATTATGATAATTTTTTATGATATGTAAGAATAATGTTTATATAAACTCCCTACGGGATAGGATTAAAAAATTAATTTGATTATAATTCTCTTCTTTATTTTGCCATTGTCTTGATTTTTTTTTATCCGGTGCATAATTTCGATTTCCTAATAATTTCATTTGTTATATAATCTATGGCGTTTGTGCCTAGATTTTGTATATGACATGAAGTTGCTAGTTAACTAGGAAAGAGTTGACAACATATTTATCTATTATTGGCAAATCCATAAATGAAAAGTGAAAAAAAATGGGAAAACGATATCGGATCATTAATACGTCTAATGAGCCACATGAATGAAACTGGTTTGGACCACTGGATTTTTATTTAAGGCTGAGCACTATCTATTTTTCGAGTGGGCCAAAATGTAATGACATTTTAGGACAAAAGTTATATATTCTGAGTCAATTTGCCCGAGCCAATGATGGAGAGATTGATTCAAAATATTTCTTTTAATAGTGAATCAAAATAATTGAGAAATAGTTTGAAAACCCCAATTTGAACTCTATATCAAATTATTCTCTTTAAAAGAATTTTTTTTACTTTTGATAGTTCTTAAACGATTTTTTTAAAATAAAATTAAACTAAGTCACTACTTAAAATTTTGTAAAAAAAAAATACAATATACTCATTTTTATACTTTAATTTGATACTAATAATTAAATTTGAGAAATATGAATTTATAAATTATAATTTAATATATTAAAATAAAAATGGTTTCCATGGAGTTTGTATACTAATCTCGACATTAGTTCGCTAGGTGTCAACTAAATGTTTAAATGATCTTTTTTTTTTTCTTTTGAAAAGATCAGAAGACAAAGAGAGCTAAACCCCCTCTTTGGCCAAAAGTTAGCACCATGACAAAAAACTGAGTCGATGAATTAAAAAAAAAACTGTACAATAATTAAAAATATATAGTTCAGATTTAGCAAGAAAATTAATAATTGTTTGGTGCAATAATTAAAAAGAACCAGAATCATTTGTGTCCCTTCGGTAAAGAAACAAAGGGTAAGCTTTAATTAATTTAGTTAATTAAACGAAGGGGACAATTTTTTCCCTGTTGTATAACAAAGTAAAAAGCTTTAATTCATTAACTATTTTATTAAATCATTATAGATTCAATTTTATCTTCTGCTTATGATGTTGTAAAAGTTTGACTTAAGCTATGTTTTTTTTTGTTTCAATCTTACACCGATTAGTTATTATTAATCAAGATATAATTGTAATCAAGATATAATTGTAATCGAATTAAAAAATATTTTCTTTACTTTTTCACTGTTACGATTATCTTTAAAGTTTTAATAGGTACCGGTGCCTATCTTCTATACTATACTAAAAAAAAAATTGAAAGGAGGAAATGACACTTTGCGAGTGTCCTTAAAAATATTAATTATAATTTAAAAAGATGTCAGATTATGAAATATGATAACCATAATATATATACAGTTATGATGACTATAATATATAATAACACAATAATGATTAAAAATGTTTAACATAAAATAAAATGATAATCATCAATATTATTAACTTTTTATACCATTATTTTTATGAATTTTCATTTTGATTATTATCATAATTAACAAATAGGATATGCAGAGTCTCTGGCTCGGCTTTATATAATATCTTGATAATTTTGAATTATAATATTTAATATTTTTTATGGGTAAAAAAGTATATTTTAGCATGGGCAGACTTATTCTCACAGGTCCACATATACTTTTTTTTTTCGGAAGAAAATATTGAGTATGCTACTAAAAATTGTAACCCTCATCTATTTATAGCTATAATATATAAATTTATGAATACAAAGAAATGACAAAGGTATTACACACACAATTTACGGATATAAAAATTGTAGGCGTCGTCATATTTATAGCTATAAATATAAAGAAGTGACAAGGGTATCACACACAATTTACAAATAAAATTGTGTGTACGTGTGTCTAATTCCACTAAAGTAGCGTTTGATAAATATTTCGAGTAAATAAAAATTTGAGTAGCGGATAATACTTTTATCAATAAAAACAATGTTATAATTATTTAATCAATATTTTTTTTAAAAGTAACGTTTAAAAGTTTCATATTTTTTCCCTTTCATATCTTCATTGTATTAAAACTAAAAATATTTAACTAACAATAGACTAGCTAGGTACTTCTCTTTAAAAAAAGACACTGCATCAAATTATCGAGTTGCCAGCCTAGAATTTGTACCAAACAAAAAAGTAAGATGTAAGCACAATGCTTATAAATATATTAAACCTAATAACTAAGTTATGGGATCAACCAAGCTACTTGCCAACTTTGCTAAAGGTGTAATCGTTTTATATCAAATTCGCTTACCATTATATGGACAAAATTTGGAGCAATATGATCCAAAGATTGTTCATGACGGGTGACCATTAAAATTGATTTGTTGGGTGTTAAAAGTCCTTTCGGAGCTTCTGTTACATTTTGTAGTTCGCCGACATTTAAATCAAGATCGATGTCATATAGCATACCCAAGTCTGCCTCAAGGATCTACAAGAATGGAAAATGAACGATAGTAATGGTGAGACAAGATAACAATATTTAGATCACATATCATTTATATTTTGACAAAATTAAGCAACCTTCAAGAATAATATCATTTATATTTTCACAAAATTATCTTCAATGTGATATCACTTATATTTTGACAAATTATTTTCAAGAATATTACTTCATGTGGTGAATCAATGTGATATGCATGCACACATACTCTTTAAAATTATTTACACACACACACACACAAAAAAAAAACAGCATCATAGTTGAACCCAGTTCTAATAAAAAAGGTAAGACGAGAAGTTGCAGAAGAAAGCTAATGTGAAAAGCATCATAGTCTTCTTCTTTGCGAAAGAAGTTAATAACTTGCACTGCCACAAAGCCTGATACACTTGAACCAGTCGTCACCGTATCATATAAGGAAGGTTTAGACCAGAAATTCAAACAACCATCAGGAAGTGGACTTGACTTTTCAGTGTTTGATAGTTCAGAGATGATGAAGGAAAGGGATGCGGGTGTGTACCCACTGGCTGTAAAGGCAGAAGCTTCTCCATTTTAAAACCAGGAGTCAGTTGATGATGATCAGAAAGTAAAAAGTCCATGCACAAATTACACAAGCTCTCTATGAGAAAAAAAAAAGACAATGGAGAGTATCATGTACGTGTTGCAAAGCAAATATTATGGGTCAACGGTACAATTATGAACTACATGAGATCTATGGTATAGGGAATGCTCGCAACATTATTAACATATAAACCCAATCCTCCTCCTACATACGCTTGGTGCGTGTAATTATACCGTCTTTCCGCCAAATAACATATATAAAAAATTTTTATAAGTATACACTATACTAAACAAAACAATATTATAAATATAAAATAATAATTTCTTACCATGAAATGAATGTAGTCGAAGGGGAAGTCCACCAAGATGTGTGGAGTAGCTATCATCATCAACACTGAATTTCCACGTTTGGCTAAGTCTTTGATGATTCTTTTTGTTACTTCCATTCGGGGACAATCCAAATATGCCTCAACAGAATAAAGATTCAGCCAATTATGGCTCAAGCATCTGCAAAAGATAAAAAAATAAAGGTAAGAGACCTATAACATATTAAATATTATTCTTATAAAGAAACAAAATGATTGGATCATAAATTTACCTCAAATTTAAGCATTTCCATCATCTTCTTGTTGGATTCACTAACATTTGTGTTAAAGCCTTAGAACATAAAACGGTGATGCAAAGTGAGTGATATCATTTTGCTAACAAATTTCTTCATAAATTGCAAAATCACATATAAAAGAGAATTGGTTATTAAATATCAATATACAAATTACACTAATGAAACTATACATAAATAATTTGTAAAAAAAAAATTGTACCTCATTATAGTTCATTGACACCTTCCCTTCCTGCATCAGTCTACCATTATAGGTATGAAAGATGTCCAAGATCATTTCAGAAGGATTTTTATCTGTTCTCTCTTCACGTCTTTGATTAATCCATTCTAATCCTAATATTTTTCGTTCTTCTTGTGCCATGTCCAATAGATTTTTACCTTTCAAAACACTACTTCCTTCGACCACTTTAAAGCCTTTATAACCACAAATAACCTTAAAATAAAGTTTAACAATATTATCAGTTTTAAAAAAAAATAAACTAACTATAATTCAAATACTTTACCTTCTGCAACACAGTTTTCCCAGATGCATTAGGTCCCGTCAGAAGATGGACCTAATCAACAAAAAAAATACAGGAAATTAGGCTAAATTTTAATCAAAAGTTCTAAACCAAACACAGCCTAAATGATACGGTGACGACTGATTCAAGTATATCGATTCTGTTTACATTAGCTTTCTTCTACAACTTCTCGTCTTACTTTTTTTTTAATTAGAAATGGGTTTCTCTTGCTTTCTTCTTTCCTACTGAATTCCCTTCTTTTCCTCCCCTACTAACTTTCCCCTTTCTTTCGTTCTTTTACTTCTTCTATCACGCAATTAGCTTTCTAATGCAACTTTCTGTCTCACTTTTTTTTTTATTAGAACTGCACTGCTTATGATTTCTTCTTGTATGCTAGATTCTCTTTTCCTCCCCTGCTACCTTTCCCTTTTCTTTCATTTTTTCCTACTTCTTCTATCACGTAAGTGCAACGTTTTGTCTCACTTTTTTTTTATTAGAACTGCGCTCATCCTGCTGGCTTCTTTTCTTTTCCCCTCTCTCGAGCTCTCTCTCTCGAGCTCTCTCGAGGTTGAGCCTATCGTAGAAGAAGAATTTTTTTTTATTTATTATTATTATTATTAAATAATTTAATATGTAGCTATTGTGACGGCAGTTAACTAAAAATCAGTGTACTAATTTAACTATTATGAATTTTGTCATCAACTCTTTTCACGTCTGGACTTTAAATGATCTATTACTTCACAACTCTTTAATTATCTCTATTAAATGACAATTTTATTCGACGAATGTTCAAATATTTGAACCAATTAGTTAGTTAGTGAGAAAGCTTGATCATCCGAAAAGTTCGGATTGATGCCCGAATTTGATTCTTGTCAAAATGTCTCTAGAACTTTTGAGATTGACATTCATACCAGAACTTCATTTTCTTGCAAACCCCTTTTTTTGTCTCTGACATCCCAACATTTACACCCAGTGTATGAATTTTTCACAATTAATTCCGAATTATCCTACCTCACAATGTCGCTACACAAAAGAAAAAACCTTTTAGAACCGAACTCATTAGTCTCTTAAATTTTCAATCTTTGTCTCTAGTACTTAGATCAAAATATATTGATCCCACGTGATTTCTACAAGTCTATCATTAAAAGTTTAAAAGTTCTTAGTGACCAAATTTTTTCAGGAGCCCTAAAAGAAAGGCTTTTTAGTGACCATAAAAGAAATTTAAATTTTAAGGATTATTTACATAAACTATCATGTCTAAGGGGCTATTTGGCTAAGCTTATAAGTCACTTATAAGTTAGTTTAAAAAAATCTCAACATTTGATAACTTAAAAATTTGACTGATAAGGAGATATCAAATCTACTTATAAGTAAAAAAAATAAGCAGGGGGATGGGTGCTTATTTTCTTTTTAAAAAATAAGTTAGTTAG
The DNA here is from genome assembly GCA_030549335.1 of Pontederia crassipes. Classification (NCBI taxonomy): domain Eukaryota; kingdom Viridiplantae; phylum Streptophyta; class Magnoliopsida; order Commelinales; family Pontederiaceae; genus Pontederia; species Pontederia crassipes. The sequence continues at coordinate 1,223,274 of CM060185.1, read as the reverse complement.
TTGTCTCATAACTAACTAATTGTTATTAATATAAGTGGTTTTATCCAAACGTGTTACTGCTTATTTTTAAAAATAAGTTTCAGCCAATAAAATACTTATCAGCACTTCAACTTATCAGTTATTCTGTATCAACTAAGCCAAACGGACCATAACTCTAAACTACGAACTTATTTTTTTAGATCCCTAAACTATCGCGTCTTTTCCACTTTAATCCTCCCGTCCACTTCTATTACCTTTTCCGTTACTTTTAGTTTTTTTTCATTTATGAAAATATTAAATTACCCCTCCCTCTAGAAATATATGAAATATTAAATAATAAAATTATTGGAAGGATTAAAGTGGTAAACAAAAAAATTTATCATCTACGAAAAAAGACTAAATTATCCTCCCTTCGATTTTTTTTCATTTTTTATTTTTATATTCATTATTTGATGTGTTATGGAGGGAGGGGTAATTTGGTCTTTTCATAAACGGAAAAAATTAAAAGTGATGGAAAATGTCGATAGAAGGACTAAAGTAGAAAAGTCATGATAGTTTAGGGATCCAAAAAAATAAGTTCGTAGTTTGAAGTTAGACGTAAAAAATCATGAAAATTTATGGGAAGTTTATGAAAATAATGTGTAAAAAATTTGGGACTACTATCAGTGGTGTTAATCAAATTGGACAATCCGGCTCCTCCATTGTCCAACCTCATAAGATAATGGGTGATCCCGTCCAAAGCTGAACTCGGGCTCGTCCGATTTTTGAATGAGCCTAGGCTTCTATTAGGCCGGACTATAATTAATATTAGTTACATAAATAAAAATATTGATTTGCTATTAATAAAATATACAAATGAATATTATAGCATTTTGCGTAATTAATTATCATGATGAAGAGGATTTTATGGAATTTACAATTCATAATTATTATGATTAAGACTAATTTTTAATCTTATGTTTTCTTTTAATCTTTTGGTTCTATTATTGTGTTATTATAGAAAATGAATGAGAAAAATAGAAAAACGAAATAAAAAATAAAAAATATAGAAATTGAAAAAAATATTACAAATTTTAAAAAGATGGATCCTAGAACCCAAAATTTAATTTCATATACTTCTTCATTTATATATTGATGAATCAAGGTTAAGTTCGACTTAAAAATAAATTTTTAAGACCACCAAAATTTAGAGTTGAATCAACAATAATTATAACATATATAACATGATTAGCAAAGAAAAATATACAGAATTATTAATTTATTATGTAGTTACACTCTCTAATTGAAAGTTTTGAAAGTTTTGCTAAAACGAAAAATTAAAATACTTTAGTTCACTTGTCCGGACTGTTCATTTACTGGCCGTCCGTTAAGATTCGATAGGTCTTAATAGGATGGATAATCTTAAAAGATTATTAAATAATTCGATGTTCGTCCGATAACATAATTGGCCAATTTGATGCATCCCCAATCTTAGCCCGACTGATTAAGCCTATTAAAAATCCGTCCAATCCCTTAAACGCAACTAAGTGACGTGTAAAATTTTGTTCAAGTCAATGTTATTCTTACTTCAATGATATTTTTTTTATTGCCGATAGAAATATAAATGTAGATGTCAAATCATTGTCTTGGAGTATAACGAATGTCTAAAATTCTACTGATGACTTTCTTTCTGCATATGTAGAGCGAATTAATAATAGACTAGTAATCTCTTAGATCAGAATGACAAAAAAGCCTTTAAAATTATTATTGTTCAATTAAAACATATGTTTAAATGTTTTTTCTCTACCACACCTTCAATTATAATGTTTTTACATCTAATCCTATTTTTTTCCGATAAACATATCTTGCTTTCACACTTAAATTCTTTCATTATATTTCATCCAAATTTTTTTAATTTAAAATTTTAGTAATTATTAAATATCAATTTTATCATCGCTTTCTTATCTTAATAAAAAAATATTTAAGAAATTAAATATTGTATGAAATATTATATATTTTTAAATATTTTCTTATATATAATTGATATTTCACTAATTATTAGAATTGACTCTAAAAAATTTATATAAATTTTAATGAAAGGATTGTCGAATTCGGATAAATTAAATAAGTAATTAAGATCTATAAATTTAGAATTTAAATTAGACGAAAAAAAGTATAATTAAGGGAACGTTAAAAAAATTGTAACTATTATTTCATGCTTGAAGGATCAGGATTCATGTCAAGACCTTCAGTTAGGTGTCCAACATGATGTGATTTTAAAATTGTGATGACAGGATGACGCATAATCATGTATGTCTTGGGACAATTTGATTCCTTGACTTACTTCTTTAAATGCTTGATAATCCAGAAGAACGTTCTTCAAATCTCTCATTTCAATTCAATTTTTCCTCAACCTCACATTGCAGTTCTGTCTCCTACTGGGATCAACTCATTTCTTTCTTTCTTCTCTTTTTATTTGAATTGTATGTGTGTGTCCTACTGGGGGAGTGTTACCTAAAACTGGCATCAGCCTTGACCACTTTTATTCCAACTTATAAATCTCAACGATTTGCCCTTGGACGTGCCGGCCATGTCATCCCTTCTGTAATTCTCTTCCACGAACCGTGTGCATATGTTCAACATATATATATATATATGCATATATATGTAAAATATAATTAATATAAGCAATCGAATAATACACAAGCTTGTCAACAAATTAATTGATATATATATGTATCAATCTGGTGGGCGGATTATACTGCTGGGTATCAAACCCTACCATTGTTTGCGATCGCAGACTCCTCATTTTGTACATTTGACACAAAAGGTATCAGGGACTCGTTGCATGCATGGCCTGCACGTCCACCTCTCCCCCCGAACGTTTAAGAGCCACCGTCATGCACTCTTGCCATGTCAATCCATCGACTCTCCAACGTACCAAAGACATTATCACGCCACAGCCAAGATGACGTCCTACGTCGACCAGGCGGCCAAGCCCAATGTCCCCAGGAGCGCAAGAAAGCGATTGGCCCTGGCGGCCCTCGCGACGGTCTTCCTCGTTCTGGTTGTCGCCGCGTCTGTCGTGGCGAGCCGTCATCGTGGATCCAACGGCGATTCCAACTCCGGAGCCGGGCAGCCGCCGTCGTCGATCAAGGCGGCATGCGGCGCCACATTGTACCAGTCCGCATGTCTCGCCAGCCTAGGCGAAGCGTCCAACACGACGGATGAGCTCGACCCTGCGGAGATCTTTCGGCTGGCAGTCGGAGTCGCAATGAAGGAGATCGCGAACGTCTCTAGGGGCTTCCACGAACTCGCTGCCAAGGAGAGGATGGACAACATGTCCCGGGCTGCTCTCTCTGCCTGCGAAGAGCTGTTAGAGTTGGCGGTGGATCACCTTAACGAATCCCTTTCGCACACCGACTTGTCGTCCAGCGAAGTCGTCGACGACCTCCAGACGTGGCTGAGCGCCGCCATCACGTACCAGGACACCTGCATGGAGGGGTTCCTGAACTCCTCTTATCATATCAGGAACAAAATCTCTGCGTCTCTCAAGAACAGCACCGAGTTCACAAGCAATGGACTCGCCATTCTCACTGTAGTTTCTGATGTACTTAGTTCGTTCAGGCTCGGCCGGCGCTTATTGAGAAGCGAGGCCTCGGATGAATTCCCTTCTTGGCTGTCTCGCGCGGACCGACGGCTCCTCGCATTGCCGGACATACGCAAGAACGCGACCATCGTCGTGGCCAAAGATGGCTCCGGTAAGTACAAGACCATCAAGGAGGCCATTGAGGCAGTCCCAAAGAAGAGCACGAACAGGACCGTGATCTACGTCAAGAAAGGTGTCTATGTGGAGAACGTTAACATCGACTCCGACACATGGAATGTTCTGATGGTCGGAGATGGCAAGACCCTGACCGTCGTCTCGGGCAAACTAAATTTTGTCGACGGGACACCGACCTCCAAAACTGCAACTTTTGGTAATATATGAGCCATCCATTGAATGCTAGATTCTTTTTTCTTTCAATATCAATTATTTAATTGCATGTTCTATTCTTAATCTTGAAAGTCTTCTGCAGATTAATATAAATTGATCTGCTTATCGTTTATTTTCGTACCTCGAGCATGTCTTTAGTACTTCATTGCACGGAAACAAACTCCCTGTTTTTTCTGTAAATTTATTTACACAACTCATGAATACAACCAACCGTACGTACCTGATATAAATAAATAGTCCAAAGATGCATATAAGTGGTCAGCGTCTAGACGAGTGCTTAACACGTTGTTAAAGTAGTCTTTATCCATTTATGATTACGCATAAAAGTTGTGACTTATTATTTATATTTATGCTTAGCTAATTTACTTGTGAACACACGTGTATAGTAATAAAAATTAATAAGAACGATAATATGTATGGCAGTGTGCAATATAGTTAAACATATTCATGATTAGCTATATATTTAGCTTAGTCTTCCGTTACGAACTCTTTCTCTCTCTATATATATCTAAACATATAAGTTGAATTTCGAATTTATTTTGAGAGTTAAGCCTGATCATATGCACGGAATGCAGCGGTTTCGGGCAGGAACTTCATTGCCAGGGACATGGGATTCCAGAACACAGCTGGGGCAGCGAAGCATCAAGCCGTGGCCGTCTTGTCCGGGTCCGACCAATCGGTGTTCTACCGCTGCCGCTTCGACGCCTTCCAGGACACGCTGTACACCCTCGCCATGCGCCAGTTCTATCGCGAGTGCGACATCTACGGCACCATCGACTTCATCTTCGGCAATGCGGCGGTCGTCTTCCAGAACTGCAACATTTACGCGCGCGTCCCCTTGAAGGGTCAGCAGGATACCATCACGGCCCAGGGCAAAACCGACCCGAACCAGAACACCGGGACTTCGATTCACAATTGCAGCCTACTGCCCTACGGAGATCTGAAGTCCTTCAAAGTGTACCTGGGCAGGCCATGGAAAGACTACTCGACGACTGTGTTCATGAAGAGCATGATGTCCAAAATGATCGATCCTGCGGGATGGCTGGCGTGGTCTGGGAGCAGCGCCCCGCCCAGCACTATCTTCTACTCGGAGTACATGAACACCGGTCCAGGGTCATCGACCAAGAAACGAGTGAAGTGGCCGGGATTGAAGACCATGAGCGCCAAGCAAGCCAACCAGTTCACAGTTGCACAGTTCATTGGGGGCAGCTCGTGGCTTCCGAACACTACTATTCCTTTCAGTCCCAATATGTGATGTTTAAGGTTGTATGCAGAATGCAAGCAAGATAACATATATATGCGTCCTCATTCTTTTCCGCCTTTTCTCGTGTCTCGATTGATACATAACGTGAGGTTTTTTTTCTTTCATTTGTTTTGTGTTTATTTGATTAAACTTCTCAAGGATTTGATTCAGCTCTCATTAACTTTATATATAATGTACATATAATATCATGTTCAAATTTTGTTATAGTGTTTCCGTAACCCGAGAAAAAAAGATTGTATAGTGATGCATTGGATGGAAAACCATCACTTTATCATATACATGTACGTTCATGATACATCAAAAGAACGTAAACTCGATTGGAAAAAAAAATAAGAGAGAAATGTGAGGAGACCAATGAAGAATTTACAGCAAGCTCCCTAATGCATTGATAACTCTGATATCTTCCGGTCGTTAACTCGTGCTCTCAACTCCCTCTATACGTCGTATGCATTCATGAAGTATACATGAATCCAACCCTCATCACTTTCCACATGTAAAAGAAAAAACATATCTTAATATCTCAATCTTCCTCGATGTTTTTTTTTTATCTTTTAGTTAAAAAGGCCCAAGCGAACAGGAGTATCTGTTGTACTGATCCAATCTTTTCCGTTTATGAATGTTTCAGTAGTGTAACTAAGAGCCTCGTCCCTGCTGGTTATGACCTTAAACCCAGGCCACTTCACCCTGGCGGTCGTGGTCGCCCCGGCTCCACTGTTTTGGTATTCAGCGTAGAACAAAGTCTTCAAGGCGAAGTCGCCATCCCACGGCATGTAGTCTTCTGGCTGGATGAAGTCGTCGATTTCATTCTCCAAAAAGATGGTGCGTGAGAATTCCTTCCAAGGGCGTCCGAGATAGCTGCGGATCTTGAGCTTGTCGGGCACGAGGTCGTCGTCGGCCACTATGCGGCACTTCTGGATGACGAAGCCGGTGCTCTCGTGTCGGTCCGCGCGCCCCTGTGCGGTGATGATGTTCTGCTGGTTGTCGAGGGGCCGGCGCAGGGTGAGGACGCAGTTTTGGAAGACGGCTGCGGCGTCCCCAAAGATGAAGTCGATGGTGCCGGTGATGATGCAGCTGCGGTAGAACTGTCGGTGGGCATGGGCGTAGAGTGTGTCCTGATAGCCATCCATGCGACAGTTGAGGAAAATTGCACGATCGGATTGGACCCGAAGAGCCACGGCTTGGTGCTTGATTGCGCCCGCGGTGTTGCGGAAGCCCATGGCAATGGCCATAAACCCGTTCCCGATGGCAGCTGTTCAAACCACGCCATGCACGTAGCCAAATTTGTCAAACACGAATTTAGGTTCATTTAAGCATCTGCGTGTGTGCTAATCCGATAACTACTTTGTGAATTTTAGATCGCATAATTGATGTGCTCACAGAAGGTTGCGGTTTGGAAAGTTCTTGTGCCATCAACAAAGTTCTTGCTTCCTGTGACTACCGTCTTCCTTGATCCATCACCATACAATGTGAGGTTCTCCATCTTAGCAGTCACCACGACGGTCTCATCGTAAACTCCTTGATATAAATCATATACCTTGCGACAAAAACAGAGATGTTGGCAGGTCAATATCTACGGAGGTTTTGAACAACCAGTAATGGAAATGAGAAAACAGAACCGTTAATAATGCTTTGAATTTGAATCAGTTGGTCATCTACATAATCAGGCGCTTCAGTAGAATTTTTCTACGGGGATCTCGTTGTCCGATCAGCGAGCCTGTGAGGGTTCAAGGGGGATTCCCCTCGGGGGTTGCAAGGGGGCGGAGCCCCCTGAGCAAAAATTTTAGGGGTATTCTGTTTGTGATTCGGATTTAATTTATTTCCTTATCACGATATAAATGTCCTATTTTCAGGAGATTTATTTAAAGTCTCAGTCCGTATGTAATTCCTATCATCTGTTAAAGGGAGTGCATATATAAACTCCCTAGGAGTCTAGACAGAGACCCATCCTTGTAATCATCGTTATTCCATAACAAAGAGCCGTCGTCATTTTTTTCTTCTTCGCGCTCTTCTGTATTTCGTGCGAACCTTCTCTCCCATTTTTCGTAACAAACTGGTATCAGAGCCTTAGGGTTTGTCTGCAATTCTCGATCAGCAGGGAGATGGCGTCGCGCAACGTGAACGTAGAGAAGTTCAACGGCAGGAATAGTTTCGGATTGTGGCAGATCAAGATGCGAGCGCTTCTCAAGCAACAAGGAGTCTGGGCGCCGCTCTCAAACGTGTCGAAGAACAAACCGAAGAAGGAAGACTCGAAGGGCAAAGGAAAGGAGATCGACCTCGCAACTTTGGCGGCACAGGAGGAGAAGGCGCACTCGATGATTTTATTGTGTCTGGCGAATGAGGTAATAATCGAGGTCACAGATGAAGAAAAGACGGTCGGTCTGTGGTTGAGACTCGAGAGTTTGTATATGACGAAGTCTCTCACCAACAAGTTACTTTTGAAGCAACGTCTGTTCTCTCTCCGCATGCAAGAAGGTACCCCTCTGAAGAAACATCTTGATCAGTTAAATTCATTGTTGATGGAACTTAGAAATATCGATGTTAAGATCGAGGATGAAGATGTTGTCCTAATTCTGTTAGTTTCGCTTCCTCCATCATATGAAAATTTCGTTCAGTCTATGATTATCGGGAATGAAACTATAAGTCTGGAAGAAGTAAAATCGAGTCTCCATACTCGTGAACTTCGGCATAGGGCATCTGAAAATTCTGCAGAGACTCAGGCCGCGGGTTTGATATCGACCGCAGAGAAGGGACAGTCCTCGAATTCGAAGAAATCCAAATCCAAGAAGAAGAAAATCACTGCGCAGGACATCTGTAATTACTGCAAGGAACCAAGTCATTGGAAGAAATACTGTCCGAAGAAGAAGAAGGCCCCCGTCGCTGCGGTGGCACATAAAACAGGAAATTCCGAATATAATTTGGTTCTGGCTGCTTCTGATCAAAGATGTCTGGATGATAGTTGGGTTCTGAATTCGGAGTGTTCCTATCACATGACTCCGAATAAAGATTGGTTCTCATCTTATTAGAAGACTGACGATGGAAATGTCATCATGGGTAATAACACGTCATGTCAGATAGTTGGAATCGGTTGTGCAGATCAGGACTCATGACAATCTTGTGAGGACGCTGACAGATGTCCGCCATGTTTCGCAACTGAAGAAGAATTTGATATCACTTAGAGTCATCGACTCTAAAGGGTGTCAGATCAATGCTACTGGAGGCATCCTCACGATCATAAAGGGTGATGCTACGGTTCTGAATGGAGTCAGACAGAAGTCTTTGTATGTATTACAAGGTAAGACAGTCTCTGGCGTTGCTGCAGTGGCTAGTTCTTTCGAATCAGATAGGTCCAGGCTGTGACACATGCGGCTTGAGCATATGAGTCAGAACGGGATGAATATCCTCAGCAAACGAGGTCTTCTAGGAGAGAAGAAGATATCTGAAATCAACTTCTGCAAGCACTGTATATTCGGCAAACAACGAAGGTCTCAGTTTGGCAAAGCAGTGCACAGGACGAAGGCGACACTTGACTACATCCACGCCAATTGTTGGGGTCCCTCTCGTGTTCCATCATTAGGAGGTGCGAGGTACTTTCTATCTGTGATTAATGACTACTCGATGATGACTTGGGTATTGATGATGAAACACAAGAGTGAGTCCTTCAAAGCCTTCAAGCAGTGAAAGGTTCTGGTGGAAAATCAGAAGTCGAAGAAAGTGAAGCGTCTTCGCACTGACAATGGTTCGGAATTCTGTTCTGCTGAATTCGACCAGTTCTGCAAAGATTAAGGCATTGCCAGGCATCACACAGTCAGGGATACTCCACAGCAGAATGAAGTTGCAGAATGAATGAACATGATACTTCTGGATAGGGCAATGTGCATGCTCTCTAACGCTAGCCTGAATAGGACATTCTGGTCTGAAGCTGTTAACACAGCTTGTTACTTGGTGAATCGAAGTCCGACGACTGCGATTGATCTCAAAACTTCAATTGATGTATGGTCAGAAAATCCTGCTGATTATACTTGTCGGAAAGTTTTTTATTGTCCATCATACTATCACATCAGTGAAGGGAAGTTGGAGCCAAGGGCCAAAGAAAGGGTGTTCATGCGATATGGTGCAGGAGTGAAGGGCTACAGAATCTGGTCTCCTTCAGAACACAAAGTCATCCACAGCAGAAGCGTGATCTTTGATGAAGCATCAATGCTTCAGTTGAAGGTGGAGGCTGAAGAGAGTGTCAGTAAATAGGTGGAGGTTGAAATCACTCCAACCGAGGAGGATGCTGAAGGATCACATCAAGAAGCAGAATCAGAAGATGAAGAATCTGATGAGCAACTTGAAGAGGAGTCAATTGCTGCTAGACGTCCTCGCAGAGAAGTGGGTCCTCCTAAGCGATATGGTTTCGAGGACATGGTTGCTTATGCACTACAGGTAGCTGAAGAGGTGGAGTCCCTGGAGCCGTCCTCTTATAGGGATGCCATCACATGTGCCGAATCTGAATAGTGGATCGCTGCTATGGGTGAGGAGATGAAATCAATTCACAAAAATCAGACGTGAGAGCTGGTCAAGCTGCCTAAAGGTAGAAAGGTTGTTGGCTGTAAATGGATCTTCAAGAAGAAAGTTAGAATTCTAGGAGTTGAAGGCACGAGATACAAAGCACGACTGGTTGCTAAAGATTATAGTCAGAAAGAAGGTGTGGACTACAATGAGATATTCTCACATATTGTCAGACATATTTCTATCAGGGTGCTACTTACTCTTGTAGCACATCAGAATCTAGAGCTCGAGCAACTAGCTTTCCTCCATGGAGAACTTGAAGAAAATATTCTTATGAGCCAACCAGAGGGATTCCCCATTCCAGAAAAGGAGAATCAAGTTTGCAGTATGAAGAAATCTCTGTATGGCTTGAAGCAGTCTCCTAGACAATGGTACAAGAAGTTCGACAGCTTCATGATCAGTAAGGGATTCAGTCGAAGTCCCTATGATTGCTGTGTATATCATAAGAAGGTGAATGATGACTCCACCATCTATCTGCTCTTGTATGTTGATGATATGCTTATTGCTGCCAGAGACATGGCAGACATTCAGAATCTGAAGAAGCTCCTCAGTGCAGAATTTGACATGAAAGATCTTGGTGCAGTACAGAAGATTCTGGGGATGGAAATTTTAAGGGATCGCGCACAGGGTAAACTCTTCTTATATCAGAAAAGTTATATTGAGAAGATTTTATCCATGTTTGGAATGTCTGGAGCGAAGCCTTTGAATACTCCATCAGCTGCAAATGTTCATCTTTCTGTTGCCTTCGCACCAAAGTCAGAAGTAGAAAAGAAGTACATGACTCGGATTCCATATGCTAGTGCAGTTGGAAGTCTGATGTATGCTATGGTTTACACAAGACCAGACATTGCTCATGCAGTCAGTATTGTCAGCAGGTTCATGAGCGATCTAGGAAAAGAGCATTGATAAGCAGTGAAGTGAATCTTTCGGTATCTGAGAGGAACATCTGATATTGGCCTCATCTACAGAAGTGATAAAGAGTGTTTGGTTGCAGAGTACTCGGATTCAGACTATGTTGAAGATGTTGATGAAGACGATCTATGACATGCTATGTCTTCACTTTGGGTAGTTCGATTATTAGTTGGAAAACCACACTTCAGCCATCAGTTACATTGTCCACCACAGAGGCTGAATACATGACACTGACAGAAGCTGCCAAGAAAGGCATCTGGTTAAAAGGTTTGATTGGAGATCTCGGATTACATCAGGAGCAGGCTATAGTGCACTGTGATAATATGAGTGCAATATGTTTAGCCAAGGATCAAGTACATCATGAAAGAACCAAACACATTGATGTCAGGTATCACTTTATCCGCACTGAGAAGAGGATTAAGGTGAAGAAGATTGGCACTGAAGACAATCCAGCTGATATATTCATCAAATCTGCTCCTCATTGCAAGTTCCAGCATTGCTTGAACTTGCTTAACATCAATACTTGGTAATAGCCCCAAAGTGGGGCTGGCGGCGGCGTGGTATGGTATTGAAATTTTTTGTGCTCTGAAGATGATTCAAGTTAAGGTGAAGATTTGTTAATAATGTCTTGAATTTGAACCCAGTTGGTCCCCTACATAATCAGACGCTTCAGCAGAATTCTCCTACGGGGGCAAAATTTTTAGGGGTATTCTGTTTGTGATTCGGATTTGATTTATTTTCTTATCACGAGATATGTGTCATATTTTCAGGGGATTTATTTAGAGTCACAGTCCGTATGTAATTTCTATCATCTGTTAAAAGAAGTGCTTATATAAACTCCCTAGGGGTCTAGACAAAGACCCATCCTTATAATCATCGTAATTCTATAACAAATAGCCGCCGCCATTTTTTTCTTCTTCGCGCTCTTCTGTATTTCGTGTGATCCTTCTCTCCCCTTTTCGTAACAAGAACATATATTATCTCAACGTTAGACTTCATCAATATGATGCAAGAAACATTTGCCACAATCTTAAGCTCCATCCAGTGAGATGTAATGTACCTTCCTTCGTATTTGGCAGGCAATTTGGTGAGAGCATCGTTTATGGTTGTGAAATCCCCACTTCCATCCTTAGCAATAGTAACGTTCGCCGTAAAGCCCTTCGTGGCGTGGCTCTGAAGCATCCTACGATCCTGGTCAAAGAGCCATGAAGGGAAGGCACCCTCGTTCACTGCTGGTTCTTCAGCAAGGAGGTGACGGGCGCCGGACGCGACACCCGGCAACGAGTGCAGGAAGGAGGACATCTTCCCGATTATGGCCAGCGAGTTGCTCGTTAGCTCCTTGGCTGCCTTCATCCCGTCGTGCATTTTAGACTTCAAGTCGCCATCCGAGAAGCCGTCGATGCAAGTCTCCTGGTACGTTACCACAGCGCTCATCCAGTTCTTGAGATCGTGGCCAACCTTAGAGAGTTGATCCAAGCTACGTGCATTTATGCTGCTCAGGGTGCTCTCTATCTCATCCTTGGCGAATCCGAGCATCTCCTTGCAGTCCTCGACGACGCCTTTCACCACTGGATCGTCCTCCTTGACCGAGTCGATCTTACCGAAGACCTTGGCGACCTCATCTCGGACGGCGGAAACTGCAGCCTTGATGAGATCCTTGGGCGGCGAGGTCGAGTTCGCGAACTTCTTCAAGCTCGTCACGCAAGCCTCCTTGAAGTCCATGGTGGCACATATCATGTCAATGAACTTGGCGCTGGTGTGCAACTCCTTTTTTGTGCTAGCGCCGGAGGACGACGCCGGAGTCGAAGTCGAAGTCGACGGACTAGCGGTCGGGCGCTTCGAATAGAAGAGGAAGGCCGCGAAGCAAGCGAGCGCGAGGATGAAGATCGCAAACACGGATCCGCCGGCGATGATGAGGTGCTTTCGCCTCCTCTGCTGCTTCTCGGCCCTCCGGCGCTCTGAGACGAGACCGAAGTCCTGAAAGGCAGACATATTTGCAGATGTGGCAGGTGCAAAGAGTCACCTTCCTCTGTGTCTCTCTCTCTCTCTATACATATGTCTCTCCCCTTCTGCTTCGTTCCTTTCTCCCTAGAGAAGAGAAAAGAACGAAGGAGAGGAAGGGAAGAGAAATAGAGGTAGCGGATGAGAAAATAAGGAGGCAAAGTGTTTCTATTTGTGCAACAGCTCTTATTCGGAAAAGAAGGGCTCAGAGACGTTTGAGGTTGTGGAATTGAACAACTGATTTGTTGTTGCCTTTTTTTTTGTGGTGGCCACATCAGTATTCAGGAAGCAGCGCTGATCGCCCGACACTAACGATTGTGTGCATCATTGCGAATCGAGTTCTCAACCCACCATGGCCCAACTAATTTAATGTCGCCCCAAGCAGCATGCCTGACTATAACAGATGAAGCTCTCAGCGGAAATTTTCTGCACTCGCGGAGTCTCGAACCCAAGATCTCTGCGGGTTGCCTTTTTATTAGAGGCCAAACTGTGAAACAAAATGACACTTTTGTCATACCATAGGAAGCATAACATTTCAAAAATGACATATTTCTTACAATAATAAATTTGGAAGCGAAATGGTCAAGAAATGATTCCTACAATATTGTCATACAATTATTTCAAAGGAAAATTATATTTTTACGGCTAAGGAAAGTAAAGTACAGCTCACATTTTACATTTGTATGCATGCATACTCTTTTTTTTCGGTAAAAAAAAGAGTAAGCACATGCATACTCTTTGTAATGCGAATATATGTGCATATATAGTAAGTATTCAAATCTCTAACTTAGTAATGTTATCATACTCTGAAGACTTGTATGTAAAAGGTGAGACGTAAAGTAGAAACTAGAAACTGTATTGTGCCAATGAATGGCCCCACATAGAGCATATAGTATGTACAATTATACAACTGACGTCGGTGCAATAATAAAATATAGAAATCAGATTATATAATATTCCGTTCTCTCTTTTGAGGCACCTTAACATCTTGTTCAATGTACTTATTTCATTAAAATTTTCCTATGGTCGACTAATTAATCTTCTACCAATTTTATGACTAAAAGAGTTTGGATGCATTTTTTTAAGAAATCACTATTGCCGTTTTAAAACACATTAATTTTCACTTTATTTTATCTCACATGAATAAAAGTGTCGAACACTTTCAGCACTCACGTGATGATGAAGTAACAATAGTGTCTTTTGGACTAACAATAGTAAATTTTTTTAATGCATGCATCTTGACGCTGCATATATGTTACCTTAATAATAAAACTTTGGTGTAGCAAACCAAACCTCTAGTGAACATTGGTATGTAATGGTGAGAGAGAATGACCCCTATATACATAATACATTAAAGAATTCAACAATAAAAAAATAAAATCTAGCAAAGATTATCTCAATCAATATATATTAGTGTAAAAAAAAGACTAAAAAGTCATGTTTTCCTTATGAAAAAATTGTCAATTTTTAAATTAATTGCAATTTTATTCTCCATCATGATTTGAATATCAACAAGATACCTTTTTTATGCGTATAACTGAATATCGAATTACTAACTTATTATTTTCTATCACGTTACATCTGAATACAATATTAATTAATTTTATGTAACTACCAAAGTTGCATAAAATACAATAAAAATACTAATTTTAAATCCGTTTTAAAAATTAAATTATTGATATGTCATATTCTATTTATACATCTGCAAATTTATAAATTAGTTGTATTCACATTTGTTCCAACAAAAATATAGTAATCGACTATAGACCAATTAATTTAAAAGTTTATTAGTTCTATATTTAAAAAAGTTTAGTAAAAAGTATATATAACCCAACAAAAACAAAGTGATATTATATCAAGTAAAAAAAGAGAACATTATTGAGACATACAACATTCTAGCACATGTTTGTCTACTCTCTATGTCAAATCGGCAGAGTAAGGTATCGACGTTTGCGGCAACCAGTCGTTCCCCGACAACAATTTCTGCACTGTGAAGTTGGAGGCGTCCTCCTTGGTCATGACTCTGTATCCCGGCCACTTCACCCTGTTAGTAATGTTGGCTCCCTCTCCATGGTTGTCACACTCGCCATAGTACAACAAGTCATGATTTTCCTGGATCGTCTAATCCCACGACAACCATCCGGCAGGATCGATCAGACCATCAAGTAACGAGTGCATGTAAACCGTCCTCGAGTATGGCTTCCATGGCCGACCGAGGTAGGTCTTGGTGGTGTTGATGTAGGGTTCCAATTTCGGTGAGGCACGGATGGTGCTTTGGTGTATGGAAATGCCGGTCATCTGGGTCTTGCTTGTGCGACCTTGAGCAGTGATGACATTGCTCTGTTGAGGAAGACCCTTGCGCGCATAGATGTTGCAGTTCTGGAACACGACGGTCGTGTTGCCAAAGATGAAGTCGATGGTTCCGTAGATGTCGCACTCGCGATAGAACTGGTTGAAGTTGTGTGCGCAGAGAGTGTCCTGGTAGCCTAGGAAGCTGCAGCGATAGAAGGTGTAGTCCGCGCTCTTTCGGACGGCCACTGCCTGATGGTTCTGCGGGCCGGCCGTGTTCTCGAAGGTGATGCCGGTGGCTATGAAGCGATCGCCTTGAACAACTGCATGCATGATAGAATGATCATTGATCAATAGACGGTAAGTTCCTTTACGTAACAAAAGCAAGAATGGTGTAGGCTTCTTACCGAATGTAGCTGAACTGTAAGTTGTCCAATTACCGAGCCCGTTGTAGCGACTGCCCGTGATTATGGTCTTGTTGATGCCATCTCCGATCATGATCAGATTCCGCTTATGATGGCTCACAAACACATTCTCCTGGTAGACTCCTTCTTTTATGTGGATGGCAAAGTATCCACCGTCGACGATTGTCTTCTTAGGAGCATGTTCCATGGCTTCGTTGATCGACGTAAAATTGCCAGTGCCATCTTTGGCCACCACAACAACTTCTCTTATCTTAAGATTTTTAAGCTCCGGAAATGGACCATCAGGAGTTTCTGTACTCACAGTCACAGGAGGAGTCTGAGGAATATTTTGTTCATCTGAAATAAAAAACATAAGATAGATTAGGAATAGTAACTACACGTACGTACGTCGTCGTACAATTATGTGTGATACAAGGATTTTAATGCATGATTTCCGATCTACTATATGTATGTTACCTGATTCCGAGTCAAATTTGAACTGGTCTCCGAAGTCGCTACCTTCGACGACGCCATCCAACGCATCGGCAACCAGCTCATACGAGGCGCTGTAAAGGCGGATCCCCTTACCCACGACGTCCGTGAGGGCCGCGTTGTCGCTTGAGGATTTGTGAAGGGCGTCGTAGCACGTCTGCTGGTTGGTCGTCACGGCGGTCATCAAGGCCATGATCCGCTTACGATGAAGGAGGCTGGGGTCCAACATCTCCTGGCGGAGCTCTTCCTGGGCCTCCTTGTGGTATTGCAAGTTGAGGTCGGCGAGCTCTCGACAGTCCTCGATGACCCCGTGGCTGGCCTTTAGCCAATCGTCCCTCTTCTTTCCAAAGTGGTCGTGCCGCTGAGCAAGGAAGTCGTCGGTCCAGGCCGCTCGTTCAAGGGATTGCTCGAGAGATAACCTACCGTAGTGCTCCGCCCTTTCACGAGGATGAAATCCCACTAGAGCAGCTTGGCAGCTCTGGGGCCGGACGGAGAACTGGCACACCGTGGAGGCATGACGGGACATCGTGGAGGCGTGAAGAGAAGTGGATGTTCGTGCTGCCGCGGGGTCGACGGAGAGGAGGAGGAGAAAGAGGAAGAGGGTGAGGGTGAGGAGAGCACGCGAAGATGGGAGTTTGTAGGAGGCCGCTGACACAATGACGACGGTACTTCAGCAAGACATTACGGCACTCTGGACCGAACAGATCATCTTGGCGTGTAAAGCCAAGTGTCACGCCCTTAAGCTCCTTGACACGAACTTCAGCGTGCAGCACGACCAAACCCTGCTTGGTCACCGATCAGCCTCGTTCGGACGTGCCCCGGACGCGTCCTGGATGCACAACGAAACACCCACCCTGTTGGAGAGAAGAGAGGCTTCACAAGATAGAGGAAAACTAGATAATATATTGAGCAATCTCAGATTGTCTAGGATGGTCTTACAAGCCTTGATTACAAGTCCTTTTATAGGGCCTTGGAGAAAATAACTCCTACACTAACTTAAGGAACTAATCCTACTAGGCATGCAAGCCCTTCTCTAGAAAAACCTCCTTGGACTAGGAGTAGAACTTCCATCCCTTAAAGCCTGAAGGAATCTCGGTCAGGTCTGTCCCTACTCGAACTCGGATCCGCCGTGCGCTCGGGCACACCCGGTGAGGTCAGTCCGAGTCCCACTCAGACTGGGACCTCCTTCACATGTCCCTGAAGTCCTCCAACCTCCTACTCGGACTAGGCTTCCACTCCAAGTGCTCCTCGGTCCAAGAAGGGAGCTTGGCCCTCCATGAATCCGTCATGTTCTTCTCGACATTGAAAATCGGCCGACTCCTATTCCTACTAGGAGTAGGAATCCTTCCGATCCTGCACCACTCGTCCAACATCTCTCGAAGTCTCCCTCCACGTCGACCTTCGAGATCTTGGAGCTACTCCGGCCTGAAGACTCCACCTGCCGCTCAATCCGCATGGTCGTCCAAGTCCTACTCGCACTAGGACTTGTCCAGGGCATGGCCGTCTCCTCGCGTCCATCCTTCTAGCCCGCATAGTCCCTCCTCGGACTTGAATTTCTTGGCAGCTATCCTGAGCTTTCCGCACTCCGTTGCCCTAGTCCAACTCCTACTTGGACTAGGAGTCCTACTCCTAGTAGGAGTAGGAGTGCGCCGTGCCTTCGCGCCCATCGCACGTCCGTCATGTCCCAAGCATGCTCAGAGGCTCCTCCTCGATCTCCTCACATTCTTGGACATCACCGCTCGTCCTCCAAAGTCTCCTGCTTTGGTTCCATGCCCCGGATCGCCACGCGCGTCTTGGCGCACCTTGCGTCGCCCGCTGTCCCTGCATGTCCAGCTTGCGTCCGCTTCGTCTCAGCTCCGTCCTGGGACGTGGCAGAGGCGAGGCGTGACATCCTCCCCCACTCAAGCCATTGCCGTCCCTGCCAATGCCTCTTCTCGCTGCCACACACTCCATCCAAGAAAGCCTTCGACTCGCCTCCTGGATTTCGTCGTCCGGAAGACCTCCGCGTCCCCGAACTTGCACCATCCGGAAGACCTCCGCGTCTCCGAACTTGGTCCGTCTAGAAGACCTCCACGTCTTTGAACTTGTTCATGACTCTACCTCGAGTCGTTTTGACCATGCGCTCCTTGATGTCACCTTGCTGTCCAAACGTTCCACCCTACGTCAATCTTCGGTCCATTGAAGATTGTGGGATGTAGCCACCTTGTTGTTGCCCCGGGGATGTGACCGCGCACCACCTCCCGAAGTAGGGCCTCGCCGCCTACTTGTGTGTCCATACTGTCCGAAGGCGCTCTATGTAGTGGTCTTCACTCCGTTGAAGACTTTGGGATGCGACCTCCTCGTCGTTTCCCTGGGCATGACCTCCTCGCCATATGCCCGCCTCAGACTTCGGTACCTCCGCGCACCGGCCTGCTCGCAAAAATTTGAGGTGTGGTGGACTGCACCCACCACTCAAGATATCACCCGCGACACCCTGATGCCAATCATCGGTCTGTTGAAGATTGTGGGACGTAGCTACCCTGTTGTTATCGCAGGGATGTGGCATGCACGTCACTTCCCAATGTAGGGCCTCACCGCCTACTTGTGCATCCTTGCTGTCCGAAGGCGCACTCTACAATGGTCTTCACTCCGCTGAAGACGTTGGGATGCGACCTCCTCCTAGTTTTCTTGGGATACGACCTCCTCGCCATATGCCCACCTCGGACTTCGGTACCTTCGCGCACCGGCTTGCTCGCAAAAATCTGAGGTTTGGTGGACTGCACCCACCACTCAGGATATCACCCGCGACACCCTGATGCCAACTCTCGTCGATGGCTGCTTCCCCGCGCCAACGACCTTCGAGATGACCCCTGTTGGCCTTGGCCGTCTCGCTCCGCTTTGCGACCTTTAGGAAGGATGACCCTGCGTCGGGTCAACCCAAGGAGCTCCACTCCTTGACCAGCACGTTTCCTCGTCCAGAAAAAATATTGCTACTCCAGAATCAAGCCACCCGCTCATATTCTCTGGACAATCTCGTCACTGATGTGCTCCGCCACATCCGATGTACTTGCGCGACCTTCGCTTGCGCATCCTCATTCCGTCATTATGCGCCCTAACCTTCGAACAACGTGAAGTCAAAGGATTTGATGAGTTTGTCCCCTCATCAAACTCGTTGCAGTGTACCTCCTGCCTCGAGATACACTCCTCGATGGTTGAACACAGTAGAGTCATCTCGGCTTCCATGTTCGGAGATCTTTCATGGAACCCCTTCTCTACTCGCACTGCCTCCCTTGCAACTTCCACCTTGAACTTTGCCTCCCCAGAGTGCAATGCTGCCCTAAGACCTTCCTGCCTTGGGACTTGAGCCTCCAGCTCCTCAAGAGCCTTCTGGATCCGCCGGAAGTTCTCTCCTTTCACCATGCTCGGGGCTGAATCCTCATCTCGATCCACCTCCGCAACCATAGCCGAGAGCCGCCTAGCACGCATGCTCTCTCTCTTCACGGGCACTTCGTGATCTGCCCCCGGAGCTCCTAGATGCAACCCTTCTCGGTCCATCCTCACCTCTGGGAATAAATCAACGAACTCCATGCCCAGGATGAGTTAATGATCGTCCAAGTCGACCACGATGATGTTGAGAGTGCCTTCCCAGCCTCCCACCTTCGCGTGGACGTCTTTGGCCGTACCAAAGATTGGCTGGGACTCAGCATTCACGGTCTTGATGAGCCTTGGTTTCTTGGCAAACCCGATGCCAAGTCGCGCTGCTTCTTGTCTCGACATGAAGTTGTGCGTAGCTCCAGTGCCCACCAAAGCGGTCGTGGCATGGCCATTTACCTCGACTTCTACGAACATCAGGCCCTTCGCGTCCTTGTTCACATCCTTCGTCGGAATCACTGCAGCGGTCGTTGTCAAAGCCATAATAGACCCCATGTGAGCTGCTCCTTGTTCATCATCTGAGGTAGATGTCATAGCGGTTAGGTCAGTCTTCTTGTGGTAGTGCGGACCTCCATAGAAAAAGCACCTCACCTGCTTCCTCGCGCCACCTTTTTCGATCTTCACCACCTTTTGGTCGCATCGCTCGCCACCAGAGAGGGGCTTGTCCTCCGACAACAAGTCCCTGACCTTGACCTGCGCGCCAAGAACCTTGTTGGCCGCATACTCCACCAGAGCTTCGGCCACGACCAATGCCTCTTGCATAGTCGATACTTTCTGTCTTCTCACCTCTTGAGCCGCCCAAGGTTTGAGGCATCGCAGAAAGAAGAATAGCCAAGTTGACTCCTCCATGATCCCGGGCATCTCCAACATAAGCGGCTGGAATTTTTTGATATATTCCTTTACGGAACCCGTTTGCTTGAGCGTCGTCAACTTGTTCATAGCCACCTCTTGTGCGTTTTCAGGATAGAATTGCCTCTTCAATTCTTTCTTGAAGTCCAGCCACGAGTCGATGACGACCGACCCCTTCACAACTTCCTCCTTCATGCGACGCCACCACAAGAGCGCACCATTCACGAGATAGCGCACGGCTAGGCTGATCTGATCATTATCGACCAAGGTCTTGCTGGTCTTGAACTCCTGTTCAAGATTCCAAATGAAGTCGTCAATGGTCGTTGCCTCCCGCACGCCATCGTACTTCTTCGGTTCTGGGCCTACGAATTTCGAAATAGGGGTACTCATCTGAAGTCTGCTCGCATCGCAGAGATGCCCCTTGAGCAGCAGCCATCTCCAACGCCTTGATCCGTGTCTCCATGGCTATTCCTAGGGACGCGACCTGAGCGACCAGGTCATGATGCGCGGCTGCACCCTCTCCTAGGGCCAAGTCATGCTCGTCCGACACATCTTTCAAGATACGAACCTTCTCGTTCATCTCTTCAAGACTTCTGCCCACCGTCTCCACATACTTCTCTCTGTGGTTGATAGGATCTCTAGACTTTGCTCGCGTTCCCTTCCTCTTTTCCCCGACGTCCGCACCTTGGGCAGCACCTCGCATGTCGTCCTCGGTCTCCAACGAACGACCTCTTGTAGAAGGACCTTAAGCTCTGGCTCTGATACCACGTTGTCACGCCCTTAAGCACCTTGACTCGAACTTCAGCGTCCGGCACGGTCAAACCCTATTCGATCGCCGATCAGCCCCATTCGGACGTGTCCCGGACGCGTCCTGGATGCACAACGAAACACCCACCCAGTTGGAGAGAAGAGAGGCTTCACAAGATAGAGGAAAATTAGAAAATATTTTGAGCAATCTCATATTGTCCAGGATAGTCTTACAAGCCTTGATTACAAGTCCTTTTATAGGCTTTAGAGAAAATAACTCCTACTCTAACTTAAGGACCTAATCCTACTAGGCATACAAGTCATTCTCTAGAAAAACTTCCTTGGACTAGGAGTAGAACTTCCATCCCTTAAAGCCTGAAGGAATCTCGGCCAGGTTTGTCCCTATTCGAACTCGGACCCGCCGTGCACATGCCTGGTGCCCGCCGTGCCCCCGGGCGTGCCTGGTGAGGTTAGTCCGAGTCCCACTCGGACTGGGACCTCCTCCACACGTCCCTGAAGTCCTCCAGCCTCCTACTCGGACTAGACTTCCACTCCAAGTGCTCCTCGGTCCAAGAAGGGAGCTCAGCCCTCCAAGAATCCGTCATGTCCTTCTCGACATCGAAAATCGGCCGACTTCTATTCCTACTAGGAGTAGAAATCCTTCCGACCCTGCACCTCTCTTCCAACATCTCTCGAAGTCTCCCTCCACGTCGACCTTTGAGATCTTGGAGCTGCTCCGGCCCGAAGACTTCACCTGCCGCTCGATCTTTATGACCGTCCAAGTCCTACTCGCATTAGGACTTGTCCAGGGCATGTCCGCCTCCTCGCGTCCATCCTTATAGCCGCATGGTCCCTCCTCGGACTTGGATTTCTTGGCAGCTATCCTCAGCCTTTCGCACTCCGTTGCCCTAGTCCAACTCCTACTTGGACTAGGAGTCCTACTCCTAGTAGGAGTAGGAGTGCGTCGTGCCTCCGCGTCCGTCGCACGTCCGCCATGTCCCAAGCATGCTCGAAGTCTCCTCCTCGATCTCCTCGCATTATTGGACATCACCGCTCGTCCTTCAAAGCCTCCTGCTTTGGTTTCATGCCTCGGATCGTCACACGCGTCTCGATGCACTTTGCATCGTCCGTTGTCCCTGCGCGTCTAGCTTGCTGCCGCTTCGTCCCAGCTCCGTCCTAGGACGTGGCATGAGGCGTGACACAAAGGGAAGACTAGAGGTCCTACTTATATTCTTATGTAGCCAACTTTAACATGTACGGACGCGCCCAGACATGAGTCGGACTTCGAAGGGGACCGAGACCGAGCCCGATTTGTAATGAAAGTGCAAACTTGATTTTGGTTCCATTCTTTCTTTTATTTTTTCTTTAATAAAAGTCCTCAACCCGGCCAGTTTATTCTCTCTTCTTTTTTTCTTTTTCCTGGGGGACTTCGATGGAAAATTATTTCAAGATATTAAAAGAGCTTTGGGATTTTGAAGAGTTATCCCTTGAAATAATGGTCATTTTACATATAAAGTATTAAAGGGCATGAAGAAATCTAAAAATCATATGGTGAAATAAGAAGGCTTCATTTATATTTTATTATAGGAATTAATATATTATAGATATTAATAAAAAAATTATTATTATTTTATATTATAGGAATTAATCTAAAAATCAAATATAACTTAAATGAAAGTGTGTGCCCACGTGGATGTACAATGTAATCACAATTAATTTATAATGTACCCTGATGTAATCACAATTAATTTATAATGTACCCTGAGATAACTATCTATATAATTTATGAGGTTAGTCTAACATGTCCCAATTCCTACATTTGATTGAAGAATAAATGTGGCATATTTTTCGAAAAACGTGAAACTACTCATTTTATCTCTTCAATAAATATATGATTATTCTTTCATATAGCAAGAGTAACTGTATTGAAATTTTCTCCCATTTTGATTGTATCTTATTTTTATTTTAACCGCATGTTACTATATTATTTTATTTACTTTTCTACAATAACAAAGATAATCTATTTATAGCAAATATTTTAGCTATAAAATATAATATTTTCAAATTTTATTCTCTTTAGTCCAAACACAAGCTACAATAATGATATATATTTTTAAAAAAATTATAAATATTGTTTAATCTTTAAATTTATATTATTTTTTTAATTAACCAGTACATGTTATATCATATATTTATTTTTATTATGATAACAAAGACCAGCTATTTCTAATATATTATGATATATTTTAAATTTTATTCTCTTTAGTCCAAACATGAGGTACAATAAGAATATATTTATTTTATTATAAAGAGTATAATATTTATTATTCATTTTATTTGAATTTATTCTATAATAATAAAATAACAATGGTTAATCTGTTTGAGCATAACTCAATAACTAGAAATTACTTGACCGCGTACAATATTTCTGCATCTCAAATTAGTTCTAGTGCTACATGGCTAATCATGCATGCATGTTCATATGGTTAGTTCGATGACTCAATGGTTCAACTACAAACACCTACATTCTTAATTGACGTCCATAACATTTATATCTTTCAAACAGCTGATTCTTGATCCTCATCTGAGGTACCTTCAACAATCAGAAGCATTAATTAGCCGAATCCTTTTACAGTGCTTCAAAGCAAATTGGATGTAACCGGCGATCGATTGCTTCTATTTAGTTACCTCGTTCTTATCATATGCATGCGGATGCAGTGCAAACAAGCTAAATGATGCTTACAGAATTTCTTGCACAATTATATCTTGAGATTCTATGCTTTTTCCATGCAATATGTTGTTCAATTTTAGGGCATGCGTTTCTTCTATATTGAAAAAATTTACAATTTATCAGTGTTTGGGTATTGATTATAATGGGCTAAAAATACACTGCCTTTTGTCCACTAGGAAGGAAAAAGAATATAGATGTCCTCTGAAACTTCAATTCTGGAGAGAAGCCAAGAAAGTGTTCTGAAATCCGTGGCTATTCAATTGATATTTATATCGATGCAATAAAACTGACAGCACACTGCACCTTGTTTTCACTTAAATTAGCTGTATGCATATTTTGGCTTTTAAACAAGAAAGTTGACACCACGAAACCATTTGAGAAAAAAGAATGCGCCGTTGATTTGATCTTTATCACTCCAAGTTCTTGCTCTACTCTTATTTTTTAAAAAATGATCAGTATGAAAATTAAAGTTTTATTTTCACGGGTGAGAATTATTATTATTATTATTATTATTATTATTATTATTGGTGGACATTAAAGGCAAAGGTCAAGATGGATGCATGGGAAGTGCTGACTGGTGAGTACCGAGAGGAGTGCCAACGTGAAGCTTCCTGTGTCCAACGTCTTGTCCCTTATAAAGGGGCGGCCTCGGCGGCCTCGGCGGCAAAAGAAGACAGGAAGAAGAAAGCAAAAAATAAACAAGGCGCTGCAGCAAGCAGATGGACACCGTCAAGTCTTTCAAAGGCTACGGGAAGGTGGACCAGGCCGAGGACGCCGCGTTCCGGCGCAAGGCCAGAAACCGCATCATCCTCATCGCCGTCGCCGCCGTAGTCCTCCTCGTAGTCATCGTAGGCGTCTCCGTCGCCGTGAGCAAGCGCGGGGACGGCAGCGGGACGCCGCCACCGACGACGTCTTCGGCCGCCTCCATCAAGGCAATGTGCAGCGTCACGCTCTACCCGGACTCCTGCTTCTCTTCCCTCTCCTCCGCCAAGGGCGCCAACCTCACCAACGATCCCGAGGAGCTCTTCAAGTTGTCTCTCGAAGTCGCCATGGGGGCCATCTCGAAGGTCTCCTCCGTCGCCGACGGCATATCGATCCCCTCGGGCGACAAGAGGCTCGAGCTGGCCGTCAGGGACTGCAAGGAGCTCCTGTCCGACGCATGGGACCGCCTCAACGACTCCCTGGCGTCGCTGCATCCGTCTCCCGGCGAGCCGTTGCTTTCGGCATCCAAGATCGAGGATCTGAGGACGTGGCTCAGCGGGGTGGTCACCAACCAAGAGACGTGCCTCGACGGGTTCGAGGGCACGGCGGGAGACTTCAGGGCAAAGCTGGAGGCGTCCATGGCGAACTCCACGCGGTTCGCCAGCAACAGCTTGGCCATCGCCACCGGGATCCTCGGCATCATGGAGAAAATGGAGTTCCGGATGCACCGCAAGCTGCTCAGCGTCGACGCCGGGGGCGCAGCTCGAGCGCGCACGCATTGGGCGTACGCGAGCGCTCAGAGGCGGGCCTTCCTGCAGGAGACGGGGGCGCTGACGCCGAACGTGACGGTGTCGGCGGACGGGAGCGGGCAGGTGAAGAGCATCAAGGAGGCGGTGGACCTGGTGCCGAAGAAGAGCGCGGCGCCGTTCGTGATCTACGTGAAGGCAGGGGTGTACAGGGAGAACGTGGTGTTGGACAGGAACAAATGGAACGTTGTGGTGTACGGAGACGGCATGGACAAGTCCGTCGTCGAAGGGAGCCTCAATTTTGCAGACGGCACTCCCACCTTTTCCACCGCCACCTTCCGTGAGTTCTTATTTCCTATTAGTAAAATGTTGTTATATATATAAACCATGGTCAGTTTAAACGTAAATGTGAAATATTAATTAAAGCATAACATGTTGAGGTTAATGCAATATTAAATATTGTTATATAAATATTAATTAAAGCATAACAGCTGCCTCATTTATCTCTTTTTTCTTCCGGTAGAACAGCTGCCTCATTTATTAAGTCTGCATGTTCCATGGGTCCCCCTGACAGTATCCATACATACTCCACGTTCTCCTCCCAAGCCTGCATGTGATGTGATCCCTTTCTACACATGATTTATTGATTTGCTTTCGGCGGAAACGCGATTTCGCTTTTTTTTTCTTTTTTGTTGTCTTGCAACATTATTTCAATATACTTCTACCCTTCCTAGGGGTGTCCGACCGGTAAAGTATCTGATCCGATCTGTCCTTTTGGGATCAAGTCGGATTAGGAGTGAATTTTTTCAATTCGATTTGACTCGATTCGATCTATCAATTCAATTTTTTTATTTTTTTAAATTTTAAATTATTTTATTTTTTAAGTGTTTTATATCATCTAAAATTAAAAATATATATAAGATAATGTATTAAATAGAGAATAATACGTAGATACTTAAAACAATATTTTTTGCCTAAAAATACTTTAATTTAAATTTAAAATAAAATAATAAATATTTTTTGTATTAAAAAAATAAAAAAACAATCCGATTTGACTGAGTTAGGTCGAATGTGTTTACGGGTCAAATTTGTGGGTTGGGTCGGGTCCTATTTCAAAAAAATTTAAAATTCGAACCGACCAAATTCGACCGGATACTCCACCCTATTGCAATGTGAATAAATACATAGATTCCGACAGCAAACCCGTTCGACCAAACTGTGAAACTTTTCGTGTAAATTGATTTCTTATTTAACTATTTTTAGTCTGAATATTTATAAGTGCCCCTGGAGTTCCATGGTGCTGTCTCACTTCTGGGCCCAACTCTCTATCTCTCTCACACTCACTCATCATTTATATTTTAATTGGATAACTTTATCGAGCATCTCCAGCAGCATCCCAAGAAATTGCTATCTTTTGAGGAAAATGTCATAAATCATAGGCATATGAATATGATGGCCCAGTCCACTTACATGGTCTTCCGGTTGGGCCGAACTGGCCAATTTGGCCCAGTCATTAAAGCGTCATGAGTATCGTCCGTCCGTCTTGACATAGCTCCTGTTTGCACGCAGTTGCGTCTGGAAAAAGCTTCATGGCCAAGGACATGGGCTTCAAGAACTCCGCCGGCGCCGAGAAGCACCAGGCCGTGGCCTTCCGGTCCTCCGCCGACCACTCCATCCTCTACCGCTGCTCCTTCGACGGGTTCCAGGACACCCTCTACGCCCACAGCCTCCGCCAGTTCTACCGCGACTGCGATATCACCGGCACCATCGACTTCATCTTCGGCGACGCGGCCGTCGTCTTCCAGAACTGCAAGATCCGCCCCAGGCAGGCGCTTCCGAACCAGCAGAACACCATCACGGCGCAGGGCAAGAAGGACCCCAACGAGAACACGGGCATCTCCATACAGGGCTGCGCCATCGAGCCGTACGGCAGCGTGACCGTGCCCACGTACCTCGGCCGGCCCTGGAAGGACTACTCGACGACGTTGGTCATGCAGTCGTCCATCGGGGCCGTCGTCAACCCGGCCGGGTGGATGCCCTGGGTTTCTGGGACGGAGCCGCCCAGCACCATCAACTACGCTGAGTACCAGAACACGGGTCCGGGGTCCGACGTCGCAGGGCGCGTCAAGTGGTCGGGTTACAACCCGAGCATAAGCGCCGAGACGGCGGCCAAGTTCACGGTTGCGTCCTTCTTGGAGGGCGACGATTGGATTCGCCCCACCGGCGTGCAGTACCAGTTAAATTTGGGTCAATGATGCATGCAAGTTTTTTTTTTGTAGGATTAATTGTTTGTATTGTCTGTTCTTTCCTATTCTTTACTCGTCCACAATGGACCGTGTGAAGTGAGTTGTGTGCCAACTGCGTGTTGCAGTAAGGGTTCACATTTGCTATATATCTTGAAATCTTCTTTAAATTAAGGAGTGCACTTCAAGTTAAGTTACGAGATGGATACATTGAATTGAGCGGCCTGCAAGCTCTCAATTTTAACTCAACGCAGCATGTCCTCTCGAGATCATTCCTCCTGTGTGGCTTGTGAACTGGGACCGACATTAAAGAATTGCAAAGGCAAAGTTAAAAAGGTTCCACAATGCAAAGCAACAGAGCAGCATGCAAGGATATATCAGGCCCGTGCATGCAAAAGTGGAGTGTGGCCAGGTTCTCTCTCGGCCATATCCTCACACACAGAGAGTTAAAAGACAAAGTAGGATGATGCTTGTTGGGGGTTCCATTATTATACAGGCAAAAGATTTGCTTTCCTGCACTACTTAATCAAATCTTCCTTTGGGCTCCAATGCTCACGTAATCTTTGTCATTCTTTACCTAATGCCAAGTGCGCAAAGCACCAAGTTTCAATCAGACACAACACATACCTATGTATATATGGGTTCCATTAGGGAGCGCAAAAGGCAGCAGCAGTGCTATTTCACATGGATCCACATGAAGATCGCTGGTTCTGTGGACGTCCTGTCATCGCGTCCTTGTTCCTGTTCATTGCGTTCTTCGCCGGAGCGAAGCTGGTGGTCTCGGAAGCCGACGCCGGGGACCTGATAAGCTCGACGTGCAACCGCACCCAGTACTATGAGGTGTGCATGACCGCGCTCCAGTCCGATCCGAGCAGCCACACCGCGGACCTCCAGGGGCTTGCGTCCATCGCCCTGGAGGCGAGCATCACGCACGCCAAGGAGACGATGGCGTACGCCAAGACGCTGAGCAAGGAGCGCTCGCCAGCCAACGACGTGTACGCGTCGAGGTGCCTCGGCGACTGCCTGGAGGAGTACAGGGAGGCGCTGGCCAACCTCCGCCAGGCCACGGCCGCCCTGCAGAGCCACTCCTACGACACGGTGAACGTCCTCGTCTCCGGCGCCATGACAAACTCCGACACCTGCGAGAGCGCGTTCGGCGACATGCCGGGCGTCCAGTCTCCGCTGACGGACAGGAACGAGTACTTCTTCAAGCTCTGCAGCAACACCATCGCCATTACTAATCTTCTTCCCGCTTAATCTCTGGATTAAGCTTATTGTGCTGGAATTAGTTGCTCGCTTTTTCTTTACGCCCTTAATTTGGTTGTTAATCGCGCTGATAATTATACTTCTAACTGAGTTGGCAAATACACCTTGATGCTTTGATCTGATTTCTTTTCTATGTGAACCCTTAAATCCATTGATTAATCCAATTTCGAAATTTGTTTTCACACCATAATTAACGTTCTCAAATCAATAAACTTATATATAATGTATAAAATGTTGAAATAAACATTTTTTTTACAGAGAATGCTCATTTTTTAACTACTATATAGCAAAGAAAATCTAAATGGAAAATACTGAAAATCTTTTTTATTACATTTACCAATGAAAAAAATATTTTTTTATTATGAATTAGAGACCAAACAAAATAAACTCAGGCGACTCGGGTAGTCTCATTCGTCCGCAGATAATTAATTAATCCATATTTGAAGCAAAGGTGCTGATCAAACAATTTTGTGGCTTTATCACTTTTAATTAAATTTTGATATTAAATTCCAATCGGTTAATCGAAAAACTTTATTTTTTTAAGGGGAAATTTTTTTATTTCGTAGTGATAATAACACCTTCAGAAATTCGAAATATAACATAAAAAATTAATCAAAATGAGCGTGGTCGGCCATGTCTTTTTCTATTCAAGTATATGTTGTTCTTCCACGTGCGGCAACAATTCAATCACAATATGCGTTCAAGCAACGCCCAACGGATATATATCCAATTCAAAGCAATTCTTAACAGATTATGTCTTATTAGAAAAAGCCCAAGTCAACAGATCATGGGCCATTTCTAAACCTCAGGCCTGGACCATTTTTATTACTATTCATTAACCTTTTTAAACACCACAAATTATTTAATTGTGTCATGATTTAATTTAGGAAAAATTCAACGGTATATGATAATAAGTAATATCAAGTACAATTAAATTTATTTTTAATGCGACGAGACTTTTATTTGTATATGAGCACAATCGAATTGCCAACAAATTAATATAACAATTACATAATATGTTCTTATAAAACATTTTTTTATTTTATAAGCGTATTTAAATCTTAGAGTGTTCATAGGATCAGATCAATCCGGCCAAACTTGAAATTCAGATCCAAATGTTAGTGAACTGAGTCGAATCCACCCACCAAGGGTTGTGTCACATGTGAGTTAAAAAAAATTCAATCCCACAAACCCTAGTATTCAAATTTTGCAAAAAAAATTATAATTAATTTTTTATATAATTAAATTCAATTTAAGGCATTATATCATTTTATAAAATATTTGGAATATATATTTAAATATTATCATTTAGGCTACGGGTGAACATGAGTTACACTACAAGAAAAACGCGGATTACCGACGGTCTGAACCGTCGGTAATCAGCCCAAAAATCATCGATAACGCAATTACCGACGGTTTTTCAGTCGGAATCGATCCGTCGGAAAAATGCTCGTCGCAAACGGATTTGCGACGGTTGAAAAAAATTCGTCGAAAATATCGACGGTTCCGGCCGTCGGAACAGTCCCCGGCGGTTCGACCCGTCGAAATTTTCCAACGGTTGCAACCGCCGGAAAAGTCCTCGACGGTTCGAACCGTCGATATTTCCGACAGTTGCAACCGCCGGAAAAGGCCGGCGGTCCGAGCCGTCGATATTTCCGACGGTTGCAACCGCCGAAAAAGGCTTCCGGCAGTCCGAGCCGTCGATATTTCCAACGGTTGCAACCGCCGAAAAAGGCCGGCGGTCCGAGCCATCGAAATTTCCGACGGTTGCAACCGCCGGAAAAGGCCGGCGGTCCGAGCCGTCGCAACTTTTCGACGGTCCCAACTGTCGAAATTTTAGACGGTTGTCGCAACCGTCGATCTTTTGACGGTCGCAACCGTCGCAAATAATTTTTTAAATATAAAAAAAATAGCGGCCGGATCCGGCCGCCTGGCGTTCGGATCCGGCCCGCCTGGCGACCGATCCGGCGTCAGGCGGCCGGATCCGCCGCCAGGAGGCCGGATCCTGCCCGCCTGGCGGCCGGATCCGCCGCAAGGAGGATTGCGGCGGATTTTGCGACGATCCGCCGCCAGGCGGCCGGATCCGGCGCCAGGAGGATTGCGGCGGATTTTGCGACGGATGGATATCCGTCGAAAATATCGACGTTCCTAACCGTCGAAAAATTAAATAATAATATAATAAATTATATAATTAATTTTTTATTTCCGACGATCACAACCGTCGGAAAATTCGTCGAAAAAATTTAATAATAATATTAAAAATATATAATTTAATTTTTTTATTTCCGACGGTCCTAACCGTCGGAAAAGTCGTCGAAAATTGCAACGGATGGATATCCGTCGAAAATATCGACGTTCCTAATCGTCGAAAAATTAAATAATAATATAATAAATTATATAATTAATTTTTAAATTTCTGACGGTCGTGACCGTCGGAAAATCCGTCGAGAAAATTTAATAATAATATTAAAAATATATAATTTAATTTTTTTATTTCCGACGGTCGTAACCGTCGGAAAAGTCATCGGAAATTACGACAGATGGATATCCGTCGAAAATATCGACGTTCCTAATCGTCAAAAAATTAAATAATAATATAAATTATTTCCGACGGTTATAACCGTCGAAAAATTTGTCGGAAACGGAACCGTCGAAAAATCCGTCGCAAATAACGATGGATTTAGAACCGTCGAAAATTATCCGTCAGAAAATCACGATTTTCTTGTAGTGTTAGCTAGCACGCATGTCCCGTGTGTGTCCCGAAATTTTCGATCACTGCCAAAACCGAATCAAGACCAGGTCCGGATCATAGAAATTGGATTGTGTCCCAATCCAATCATATATATACTACTATATCATATTATCTAAAAATATATATTAATTAAAATTATTATGTCTTCTCAAATTTTTATATGTTCATTATAGTATATTATCACATTGTAACTTAATTGATTGTTATAAGATTTATTTCATATCATTAAATATTGTTAATATATTTATAATTTATTTATTATTGTTGAACCAAAATAATTCTCATTTTTGTCTAATTCGAATGAATATTTGAAAGCCGATTAAAATTGGGTTCGAATCCGACAATTTGAAACCCGATCTCGAATCCAAATTTATTTTTTTGTTTTCGGCCAAAACAATTTCTTTAGTAAATTGGACCAATTGGATCATCCAATCTTTTTTTTTTCTTTTTGAATATTCATTCGTCGCTCTCAAAATTTAATACTATCAGCACATGACTAATTCAGAAATTGGAATAGAAAGTGACTCCAAAAATCGAACCCCAAATTAATAGCTCCCATCGATCTTGCTAACCAACCAAACTTGGTTAAGGCATCCAATTAATCTTTGATCTTAAAAACACTAATTTGATTCTCTCTCTTCTCTCTCCTACAATATAGCAAGAATTGTCAACCCAATCATATATGAGAATTATGTCGGAAAGGTGCTGCACTATTGCATGGTTATGCATGTAGTTATGGCCTTAAAAGGTCAGCTAGGGATGAAAGGAACCCTAAACCTAACCTTGCATGCCATGTGATCTCAATCTCATGCTCCATCGACGGCCACCCAAAAAAAGTCGATTGGAGGTCTTCGTGTGTGCATGCAACGAATAAGACAATTAATTAACAAGTTAGTGGTCTAATTTTTCACGTAATTGTTTATTCATGCGTTAATTATAACCTTAATTAAGACCTAAGCATATTTGTAGTCTACCCTTAACTTCGATAAGAAAATAAGAATAAAAATAAAAAAAAGGTTGATAAAATATAATTAATTTGTAATACGCCATTGTTATCGCCATCGCCAATTCTCGGATCATATGTATAGTCGATTGACGATTAATTAATTGCAAGTGTCCTATATATATAACAGTCGCATTAATGAATTTGTTATCCTATTAATCATGTACCTACTCTTAGAACTTAATTTGACTATATGATGGTGATAATGAACATATATATAATCGACTGAGCATGTGATGTGCGTTACATTCTGATTTGACCTCCAGTCCAAAGTCACAATAACGACTGCTGCTCGATAACTTAGAGTGAAAGGTAATTAAGCATCGATTTTAATCCTGTTGAAGTAGCTCTTTATTTCTTTTTTTTAATCTAAAGATCTTGAGTGAGCATTTATCCAACTTTTTTTATTTCTTTTCTGATGCATAAGCCTGAAAATCACTAGTATTTGTAATAGAAAAAAATCATTAATATTCAACAAATTTGGTAGCGCTAAGAAAACACGAGCGATCATGTACGAGGAACACTAAAGAGAGTGATCGACTAACACAATACCGCACAAATATATAATGGCTTTCTTCTAAAAATTATAAGTTCGATACTGCATTAAATAACACAATCTACACCGTTAATTATGATCGAACGATCAATATGGCCGCTTCACACGGTGTTAAGCAGCATCTGCTTCACGTACCTCACACACACACAACACGCGCGCGCACGCACGTAAATGTATATGTAAAACACCATATATATATAGTATAATGTATATGTGAAGCACTGTGAAGCGTGATCTCAACCATACAAATTTAATCTGATGAGATCAGATATCGACAGAATTTTATCCATCGATTATGATTCATCTCACGAGATACCCACCCACCCTCCCTTCTCCCTGCAAGGGCCTTCGACGATGTCTGCCACCATGGTTGTCGCGGCCATTGCAACCCGCCATCCACCCACCCTCCCTCTCTTATCCTGTGAGAGCCTTCGACACGGTCGTCGTCTGCCTCTGTGGCTGTCGCGATCGCCGCCGCTCACCACCCACCCTCCCTCCCTCTTCTCTCTCGTCCTGCAAGGGCTTTCGAGCGGCCGTCATGACGTCTGCCCAATTGTCGCGCCACTCCGATCATCGTTGGCATTGTCAGAGAATGAGGAGGAGGCGATCCCCTCATGGTCTTCGTCGGACGCTGGGGATGCCGGATGGAACGAGGATTCGGGAAGACCATCGCCTAAGCCGCCTGGTTCGCCTAGATTTGGGGACATCGCCGCCGTCTGGATTGCCGCTGAAGCCCTCGCCTGAACCATCGGGGCCGCTGACTGCTTGGATCGCCGACCATCTAGATCGAGAGAGGACGCTAGATCGAAAGAGTGAGAGAAGGGGAGAGAGAGGGTGGCGGATCGCTGGACCGCACTCGCATAGACCACCACGCGGAGCTCATGCTGAACCGCCAACCATTGGAACACCTGCCGCTTGGATCGAGAGAGGGCGCTAGATCGAGAGAGGGAGAGAAAAGAGAAGGAAGATATTGTGAGATGTAAGGAAAATCTCGCCAAATGTAGACAAAATCTCGTGCGCTTTCATATCAACCATCAAATTAGATATGAACGATTGAGATCGCACTTCACAAGGTGTGAAGCAAAGATGCTTCACATATACATTATTCCATATATATATATATATATATTCTTTCTTATAGAAATTTTTTACCTTTTTAAGGAAAATAAAAAAACGACCTTGAAACTTGGATCAATGTCGGAAGTTATATAATTTATCAATTGCACTGGAAATGTCAAAATAAAAAAAATGACAAGAAAAACTATGCACAATTTTTTAATGTATCGATATAACATGGACGTGAACACCGTCAAAATCTGATTAACCGACACAAGAACAATAATAACATGAAACGGATTTTTCTTCAATGATATCTGATAATCGTTTGAAAATATTCATAACCGGCTAGATTATACCCTTGACCCACTACAAGAAAATCGTGATTTTTCGACGGATAATTTTCGACGGTTCTAAATCCGTCGCAATTTGCGACGAATTTTTTGACGGTTCCGTTTCCGACGGTTATGACCGTCGGAAATAATTTATATTATTATTTAATTTTTCGACGATTAGGAACGTCGATATTTCCGACGGATATCCATCCGTCACAATTTCCGACGACTTTTCCGACGATTACGATCGTCAAAAATAAAAAAATTAAATTATGTATTTTTTATATTATTATTAAATTTTTTCGACAGATTTTCTGACGGTCACGATCGTCGGAAATAAAATAATTAATTATATTATTATTTAATTTTTCGACGATTAGGAACGTCGATATTTCCGACGGATATCCATCCGTCGTAAAATCCGCCGCAATTTCCGAAGGTCGTAACCGTCGGTAAACGTATAATAATATCATATAAAGAGTATTTTATTAATATAACTAGCGACGGTCCAAACCGTCGCAATTTCTGACGGTTTTGACCGTCGGTAATGATTACCGACGGTTCAAACCGTCGGTAAAATAAAAAATAAATATTATATATAACTAAATATATTTTTGACGGTCACAACCGTCGATAATTATAAAAATATTTAATATTTACATTTTCGACGGCCGAAACTGTCGGTAATTAAAATTTCGTTATCCCACTTTTTTTTCCCTTTTCCCGCTTTCTTTCCACTTTTTCCCTTTATATATATTCCTCCTCCCTCTTCTCTCTCTCCCTCCTCCCTCCACTCCTCTCTCTCTCCCTCCTCTCCTCTCTCTCCCGGCCGCGAGCACCCTCTCCCGCGCCGGACGCCGACGACCCTCCCACGTCGGACGCCGGCGACCCTCTCCCGCGCCGGCGTATCTCTCTCTCTTTCTCTCTCCCGTTCCGCGTCGGCGTCTCTCTCTCTCCGGCCAAAGGCCGCTGTCGGCCGGATTCGGCCCCCAGCGGCCGATCGGTCGACCGGCAGCCGGATCCGGCCTCCAACGGCTGGATCGGCCGCCGGGCGTTCGGATCCAGCCCCAGCGGCCGGATTGACCGGCTTGCGGTCGGATCCGGACGCTAATTTTTTTATATTTAAAAAATTATTTGCGACGGTTGCGACCGTCAAAAGATAGACGGTTGCGACGCCCGTCCAATGTTTTGACAGTTGCGACCGTCGAAAAGTTGCGACGGCTCGAAACGCCGGTCTTTTTCCGGCAGTTGCAACCGTCGGAAATATCGACGGTTCGAACTGTCGGGGACTTTTCCGACGGTTGCAACCGTCGGAAAATTTCGACGGGTCGAACCGCCGGGGACTGTTCCGACGGCTAGAACCGTCGATATTTTTGACGAATTTTTTCAACCGTCGCAAATCCGTTTGCGACGAGCGTTTTTTCGACGGATCGATTCCGACTGAAAAACCGTCGGTAATTGCGTTACCGACGATTTTCGTGCTGATTACCGACGGTCCGGACCGTCGGTAATCAGCGTTTTTCTAGTAGTGACCAGACTCATTTATCATTATTATTTTAATTATATGTTATCCATCTATCTTAGTCTTTTTCATATTATTGATGATAATCATCATACTCATCTTCATAATCTATTAGTTATCATGTTCTTTAAAGAAAAAATCCATATAGTTCTTATTTAAAAAATGTAATGGAGTATAAACAACTACCTTATGCAAACCAAACACACCCTTTAATTGTGCTGTATAAGAGTTGGACTCCATTCCATGAACACCCCTACTTATGCAACATTATATCATCCGAATTGAATGCCAAGAAATCGATATAATAGTAATACCTATAACATAAGAATTTGATGTGATATGTATATTATTGAATAGGAAGGAGCCAATTTTCAAATATGGTTTGCAAATTTTTCATATGAATATTGTATGCATTAGGGTATTAATTAACGAGTCACCAATCTAAATATTCAAGAAACGAAGTGGAAATACATTAACATGTTTTAACGTTTAATTATCTTTTCAAAATTTAATTCTCCTATAACTGAATCTAAGGTATATACACGAATGGCATATACTTTTTGAATTTAATCTTTACTTTTTTATCTTATTTTCATTATGTAATAATTTTGGATGTCTTTTTTAATATAAAAAATCATTATGGAATATGAGAAATGATAGGCACACTAATTCCATATTTCATGTCGATAACTTCTTAAATTTAAATTTAATTGTAAATCATTTTCACCCCTATGTGATAGAGGATGAGCTTAA
This sequence comes from Pontederia crassipes, assembly GCA_030549335.1. NCBI lineage: Eukaryota > Viridiplantae > Streptophyta > Magnoliopsida > Commelinales > Pontederiaceae > Pontederia > Pontederia crassipes. The sequence goes on along the minus strand of CM060185.1, from coordinate 1,186,734 downwards.
ATAATTTGGGCGGAGAAATCTATCTATCCCATACAAGAATCTCATACCTCCGAAATTTAGACAAACTTAATCTTTTTTATGCCTATTTTATATGGAAGCCCTTAAAATATGAGTTATTTTACATTTTATTTTCGTTTTTATTTTCTTTCACGCGAAAAAAAATGCGATGGCTTAATTTTATATTTTTTTGCGCGTGTCATTTCTTTGTCCTTTCCTTCTTGTAACATTTCAGAATCAAATCAAACTTATTCCAAAACAAAGATGACTTTGTTAATGTATATAATTATATATTATATATATAAATATCAAGATATGTGTGAGATATGTGAGGCATACACTTCCAAAACAATTAATGGATGAATTAAATCAATACAAAACTTGTTAGTTGCAGTTTAGCATTCGATCAGTTAATGCATCTCTAATATAATTTGATTTATGGAGACGGTACAGTGCATTTCTTCCATGGACATGGAGAAGGAAGACAAAGAAGGTTGCATTGCGTAGCTGGACGCCATCCGAATTTGGTATAAAGATTAAAGATAAGATGATGCAACGCAGCACAGTGCTGTGCTCCCTTAATTAGTGACGTACCAGTCTCACCTTACGTGCATATGTTAAATTAAAATAAATCCAACTTTTACTTCATATATATTTTAGTTTAACAAATAATAATAATAAAATATAATTAGACCTATGGATGGAAGGTATATATCATCGATCACGCTGCACATATGAAAAATTAATGTTCCCTCTCAGTTGTCGCAACGTCAACGTAGCGATTCCCCTCCCACTTCCATGCACCAAATTACGTTCTTTTAAATTGGTCGCCGTGTAATAATTTTAGCCTCCATATATATATATATATATATATATATATATATATATATATATATATATATATATATTAAGTTATTAACTAATTTCCCTTTCATCAACTAACGGCACATATATAGGACGTGATTAATCTAATAATATGGCTGCAATTGGTTATGAAATGGTAGTATGATTGCATGCATGTCTCATCGACCATTACGTTAATTGGATGTTTTTAGATTTCAATGTCGGTTCTTAACAACCATTTTTCTCACACCTTCAATCTCTACTGTTAAATGGTTTATTTAGGATAGCTAATAAAAATGACATGGTCACATGTTCACTATCAATTTCTCGTACCTATATATATACATATAATATTATATACATAGCATCGGCATTCTCGCTCTCCCTCTCCATGAATATATTCACGTTTTTGTTGGAATTGGTATATATATATATATATATATATATATATATATATATATATATATATATATATATATATATATATTCATGTAAAAGTTTTATAAATGTTTTTCATTGTACAATCTTAATTTCTTTTTTTATCATGATGCGACGCATGAAATGTGTGCGTGCAGCTTGTACGTACATCAAACATGATCGGTCCACATCAAGTCAATCAAATTTTACTCAAACTATATGTACATTATATAGATAAATATGACGAGCACGATTTGTTGCATGATACAATATTGCATGCTTGCACGACACATTCATTTAAACTTCTATCATGTTTCAACAAAAAAAAAGAAGTATATAATGCATGAGAACAAGGAAGTGAATGGGCCACGAATGCAATTGTTCTTATCTAGAGTAGGACTTGAGTTGCAGAGATTAGAATGATCTATCAAGGTGCTATTCTTGGGCAGGAGCCGGGTAAGCAAGAGGGACCCTGCCCTGTGGCTTATTGCGTCTCCAAGGCACCATGCAAATCTTGTGAAGGGCATAAAAAACGCACACATCGATGATATTGACGGTACGCCTTCCGTGGCGTTCTTCCAACACTTGGCTGTAATTTTATTTTGGCTCCCGGATTAATTAGAGGGGCGAGAGAGCTAGATCATATGTAACATCACGCTTTCTTTTCTTCAAGCACGTATTGTATGCATTATTAGCCTCCAATTTTTTTTTTCTTCTTCTTCTTCTTGGTCATAATCAAAGAGAGACCATTGACTGTGATGCATGTACAGCCAGTCTCAAGGGGGAAGAATAAGTGAGCCTTCTAATCCACGTCCATTGATACGAGTCCAAAACATCAAATATGTAGTGGCACAACAACTTTGTTGTCTACCTCTTTCCATTAGGTGGCGTTTCAACCTCGAAATGATGGCGATCTGCTTTGTTGGTAGGTTGGTTGGTTGGTCGCCGCTATACATCACATGCATATCATATATATTACATATGTGTGTGTGCATGTATATCCCTCAAAGTACTTATATGCTTATTCAAATATATTAAATAATCGAACATAAGCATAATTACCTTGAGTTTATTTTTAAAATTGTCACCATGCACGCTCACATAAATTATCAAACCAAAGAAGATTACGTGTATATTCAACTAATTGACCTTAGGTCAATAATGAGCAACTTTTGAGTAGAAGGGATGTGAAGAAGGCCTTTGTCCTAAACGTTAGCTTCTTTCTTTCATTTATCATTCCTTCTTCTTCCTTCTTCTTTTTTAATCTAAGGGCCTTCTTGATCCTTCTCCAATATGTCCATATAAGGTCACAGGGTCCTCTGCAGACTTTTTTAAAGGCAGAAGTCTTTGGTGGATATATACATATCCACTAATGACAATGTTTTGTTTGGACTCTCGAAACAATAAAAGATACATATATAGGCTCCAAGCCAAGGATAACCACTGATGACTAAGAAATTAAACTATGTGCATGTATATATCCGAAGCATATATATGTATATATGTATATATTATGTGTATGTATATATATGTATTCGTATGCATTCACTTGCATGGATGCAACAACATATAATTGAGCATGTTGTACCTAGCAAGGCAACTAGGGCATAAGAAAACAACACGAGGAAACTTGTCTTGGTTTATAATGCTTGTACTTTAATTAATTAATTTTTAGCTTGCGAAAAATAATTAGGATTTAAAGGTACCTTTCAACTACTAGCTAGGCAGTAGAACACATTTTTTATACACAACTAAATTACATACTGAGATATCTTACTTTATTTTATTTTATTTTATTTTTTTGTTTTTTGCACTCCATCTCAATTTAACATTGACCGGAAACTTGATATATTCTGACAAGCTGGCGGCTATTCAATAGAATTAAATATATGGATGTCCATTGTGAACGTTTATTTTAAAGAGATAATCCATTCTCAACTATTCAGCTAATTGCGGATAAGTCAATTAAATATAATAAAATCACATAACTGTGACCTACGTAGAGTCCTATCAATGGTGCACTAATTGTCTAAGCTGGAAATTAGGAAAAATATCATGAAGCCAGCCGATTTATAACATCCACATGCAATTTATTAATGAGATATAAACAGTAGTTACGAAAGAAATTGATTGAATTATTATTTTTAATCAAAATATACCTGCAATTGTGCAATTGGCTTGCGATAAGCATATATGAAACTATCACAATTGTAAAAGAAATTAAATTTATACATAATGTATTACGTGTTGCTTTTTTGTGGTCATGAATATCACCTGAAAGCGTCACAGGGAGAAAATGACTATGCTAAAAAAAATGTATTTGATCTCATGATGTTGGTAACATATGATGTTTACAGATTGAAAAATAATTAGATCATATCAAATGTGACACCAAACGATGAGGTGAAAGAGAAATGATAAATAAACCGAGTCAAAAAACTAAATGGAAAATGACATACGATTGCAACCGCAGTGAAAAAGATACCAATTCTCTTTTTTTTTTAAAAAAACTGTAAGGAAAGAGAATTATTAATCACTTGAGAATTGGTACTAAGCAAACAAACAAACACATTTATTTAAAGTCACACTTTTTCCTACTTTTTTTGCGTCAAAGGCAGAATTTTCTATGAGTAGTTTAGGGCCAGATAAAAGCATGCTAGATTTCCATTTAAACAAAAAAGAATGCAGCTGCCATTTTCACAGCAAAAAATGTCGTGTGATTATTTCTAAAATTATGGATATATGTTCGCAATCCTTGAAGATGGACTCCTCAATTAATTTATTCTCCTGCCGCATGCAATGCAAATGGAGATTTTGTTGGTCCTTTTCCAAGTCATTTAGTTAATTATTATCATCTTTTTTTATGCGAATGCAAATTAATAACTAAAATAATATGCGATATATATATATATATATATATATCAATTTATCCTTTTAGTGTGTCAAGTTATGTTGCACACTTATATATCGCCAATATATATTGTATAGATCAATAATAATAATAATAATAATAATAATAATAATAATAATAATAATAATAATAATAATAATAATAATAATAATAATAATAATAATAATAATAATAATAATAATAGCTGTCTGCTAATCTCATTTCATGGATAGGAAAAAGAAAGAAAACCATCTAGAAAACGACACAAAAGAATACGTATAAAAAAGGCTAAAAGGCACGTTACCATCTTGACCTATTTTTTCATTTGTGTTTTTTTTACGTTTAAGATAATAAAAAAAATTATGTCCACGGAATAAAGGCACCATAGTTTTCGACGTAAAAGATTGCACGGCCTACTTTTGTTTCCCCTAATCAACTTTTAATTCGATACAAATGACAAATTAATCGGATTCTCTTTCGGCATAACGAAAATTAATACTTGTACAACTTGTTTTTATATATCAGCAAGTGAAGAAATTAAAGCTGGAAAGGCCATGCAGAAGTTTAGTTAATGGTATCTTACAGCTGGAAGATGATAGAAAGATGAAGAAAAAGGCAGTCACATTGGCGACTAATTAAATGCTCAAGAACAACAACAACAACACATCTCAATGCTCAACTCTACAATGGACATGTAAATTGAGATAGTAAGTCTAGCACGCATTTGAATCGTTCAACTTTAACTTGAAAAAGATGCACAATTCAAAAAGTGGGGATGCTGATGTTGATTGTTGAGTATATGATATGATATATATTGAACTAAAATAATAATACTTCAATCTATAAATAATATTGAGGTGTACGCATATAAATAGATAATCTCATGTAGAGTTTCACCGACATATATGAACCAATTAAATCATTCAAATGTTGTTTACTTAATTGACTAATTATATGAAACATTATCTCGACCTGCATGTACATATGTTGGATGCATGCATGCCTTGTGATTTTCATGCATCTACGAAATATATAATCATAATGTATAAGTATGTGATCTACGTACGTATTCGTGTCAAAATAATTGATTCTTCGGTTGCAACATACATTTCATGCCTCTATGACCTAAACGATGCAACTGATGGTAGACGAACGTTCTACGGCGTTATAATTCATAATGTCAATTCACCAAAATCTTAATAATGCAATCTATTAAATTTGCCTTTTCGATTGGGCCCCTTCGCCCTTGAAAGCTTACCAAGAACTTACTTTAACGAAAAAAAGTTGATGGCAAGTGATCACTTGGGGGTGCTCCCTTTGGAAATAGGCCAAAGTCAGCAAAGTTTTATCCATGCAAAATAATAATAATAAGAAGAAGAACTTGGAATTTTATACGAGCCTAAAAATTTTAGTTGTTTTAAATTAAGCTAAATAGAGCACTCATGAACATGAATGAAGGAATTAAGATGATGACATCTCAACTACTTGATCAATCTTTTAGTTCTTAGGAGAATCTTTGGACCAAATGGTGCATACAATTCTGAATATAATGGCTAAAAGTGAAAGTGATTGGGGGACATGTAATTTACCACCTTGCATGGCATATACATCATCAAGTATTTTCTTGTCCACCCCATGGAAAATTGAAAAGGAAAAATAGATATAAAAAAGAAGTCATGAAGTTGGCAGTACAAATATTAGTACGGGGATATTATTTTTTATTGGTAATAACTTGACGTTTGACTTGGCCAAATCATGGGATCTGCAGTGTGATAACAGTCTTCCCTCGTAATCGATTAATTTGACGAGTCTAAAACAAATTAATAGCAATTATATATTTAAACGAGTTTTCCTTCCGTAAATCTTATATGCATATATGTCTTGTGGTCACGATCATTACGCCCATCGTTATCTGAATTTTTGATATAAAAAGAAATGTTAAACGTATTTTTAGAGGCTCCCAATTTTCGCTTTTTTTTTCTAAGCCCAAGTAAATGCCTTGAACATAATATTTTAAAAAATAATTAATCATGAAAGTTGATAAGCACGCAAAAAACAGAATAAGTAAATAGACAAATATGCAAAGTTCCATTAGTTTAAAAAATGACTATATAACATATAAGCATTTGTAGCCCAAAAATTAGCATGCAAGCTTCCATGCACCAGTCACAAGACAAACAATTAATAGTCATGATCACTTTGGCGTTATTAGTCAAGTGAAAAGTTATAACTTTACTCATTCTAATACCATCAATACTTCATCATTGTCATGATTACTTATTTATTTATTCTAGCTTCAATATTGGAATATATTTTAAAGATGTTATTGGACATATACTTAATGTTTTATAAATACTAGATGGCATGTCTTCTTTTATAGGGTCCAAAGTCGAAATAATTATCTTTGGGTTAATTAGATGAATTAAATATAATTTTGAATCGTGATATATATATATATATATATATATATATATATATATATATATATAAGCTATCAACTAGTCAATGGGAACAACCGATTTCACAATTAGCATTCTTGTGTGATTTTATCCACGAATGGAAGTTAGAACTCTTTAATCAGTAGGTCTTGGTTAATTAATTGAGGTTGATATAGAAGTTTCGTCCTGCCCCCTCGAAGGGCCCGAACCACCCCTCTCTCTCTCTCTCGTACAGACATCCGGGCACTTGTTAAACCACAGAGGAGATCAGATGAGGAAGTGGAACTGCATGTCGAACTTATCCTCCATGAGAATAACATGGAGATATATATAATTGTTCCTAAAATATAACTTAGGTTTTATTCTTGGCCCTGGCCCCCACTATCCTTGACTCTCAAGCTGCCCATGCAGCTGCATGCTCCCCTAGCTAGTCCCCTATATATACCATGACCATCCGCAAACATTATTCAACAACAAGCTTCATCTCTCTCTCTCTCCCTCCTCTCTCTCACACATACCCACCCTCTCCCCCCACACCATGTTTCCTTTTGGAACCAAGAACACGTATGAGAAGGTGATCACATCATGTGGTAGGGAGCAAAAGAAGAGGCTCATTCTATGGGCACTTACCATCTCCCTTTCCATTGCTTTATTTCTGCTATGTCTCGCCTTGACCGCCACCAAGCAAGAGGCGCCCAAGCACGGCACGCTGGCATCTTCTGATCACCACGTCGTCTCCAGAGCCGCCGTCACCATCTCTGGCGACGTCCTCTCCGCCTGTAAGACCACTCTGTACCCGAATGCGTGTGAGACGGCGCTCGGCTCCTTCGCGGCGTCGCCCGTAAAGTCGCCGAAGCAGATGTTCGACGTCTCAGTCCAGTTCGCGGTGGGGCGAGCTCGAACAGCGCGCTCCGAGGCGTATAACCTATCCCTGATGACCAGCAGCCAGAAGACGTCTCATAAAGTTCCTACGGGAGTTGATGATTGCCTCGAGCTGCTTGACATCACCTTGGATCAACTCAACGACGTCCTGTCGACGAGCTCGAGCGACCACGACGTGCAGACGTGGCTCAGCGCGGCGCTCACGAACCAAGTGACGTGCTCGGAGAGCCTGCAGAACGACAAGACGTCCAAAGGAGCGGACGCCCTCAATGCACAGGTGGATAACTTGTCGGAGTTCATCAGCAACTCCCTCGCACTCTACAAGACGGTGAAGAAGAAGAAGAAGGGCGTCAGTTCCCTCATCGGCGTCGGCAACCGCAAGTTGCTGAACCAACATGACCGGTTCCCATCGTGGCTCTCCGCGGGGGACCGAAGGCTCCTGGAGGCCTCCCCTGAGAGCATTCGCTCCGACGCCGTCGTGGCTAAGGACGGAAGCGGTACCCATTCTAGCATCAACGAGGCGATCGCCTTCGTCGCGTTGCTTGCTTCCACTTCCGCCTCCGGCGGCGGCGGCCGGAGCGTGATATACGTGAAGGCCGGGACTTACAACGAGCACATCAACATCCCGACCAAGCAGAAGAATGTTATGCTGATGGGTGACGGAAAGGGCAAATCGGTCATTGTGGGTAGCCGAAGCGCGGAGGACGGCTGGAGCACCTACGCGTCGGCCACAGTTGGTATGCATGTGCTCACTTTACTTTACCAACTTTACCCCTTTATTGCTTTGGAATATTATGTTTGTCCAATTTAACTAGTCATAGCTCATGGATTTTAATACCTTATCGAAAAAAGACCATATGATTATGTTTCTTCAATAATATAGTTTATTTTGCTTTATAATAATAAATCAAAGTATACAATTATTATGGAATATATTAATTAATTAACTGTAGGATGTAAACTAAACATTGGATAAGTTTTTCATATATGTGCTCTTGTACCAGTAAAATAACTATTGTTATGGAAAAAAGCGTCTTTGACAGGAAAAAAATAATTTAAAATATATCCGACGGCTCTTTGATTTCTTTTCTTTTTTCTTAATATCATTTATGTGCTACTGCACATGATTAAGACCCCTGAACCATCACTACGAGTGGCATTAACTGCATGCTTTTGTTAAAGAATTCGTGAATACGACAAATAAAAAAAAATTGACTAGCTCTTGACTATGCATATCGTTCACAGATATGCATGTTTCTTTCAATCTGCCCATTTTATTAGATATATCATCCGCAGCTCCAAACGAGAAGTAAATTTTGTCGTTTGGCCTTTTCAGTCTGCAGAGTTTAATTTACAGTGCATATAATTAGCATCATTAGACCGAAGAAGCCGTTTTTGTTTGGTTTCATGCATGCAGATGCAGCAAAATATACATAGAAGCTTCATTACGTACTTAGCATCGTTATTAATTGAGCTGCACTACTTTGTGTAATGAGTACAGCTGCAATGGGCGCCGGATTCATCGCAAAGGGCTTGACGATTATTAACAACGCCGGGCCGGCGAAGCACCAGGCGGTGGCCCTCAGGGTCGGCGCCGACCGGTCGGTGGTCTACGACTGCTCCATCCAGGGCTACCAGGACACCCTCTACACCCACTCCAACCGACAGTTCTACTCCAACAACGACATCTACGGCACCGTCGACTTCATCTTCGGCAACTCCGCCGTCGTCATCCAGAACTGCTTCATCCAGCCCCGGCGGCCCGGCTCCAGCCAGAAGAACTCCATCACGGCTCAGGGCCGCACCGACCCGAACCAGAACACCGGCATCTCCATCCACAAGTGCAGGATCCAGGGCGCGTCGGACCTCGGCGGGACGCCGACCTACCTCGGCAGGCCGTGGCAGAAGTACTCCAGGACGGTGTTCATGGGGTCGTACCTGGACGGCTCCATCAACTCCGCCGGGTGGGAGGAGTGGTCCGGCAGCTTCGCCCTGTCCACGCTCTACTACGGCGAGTACGGCAACACCGGCCCCGGGGCGTCCACGTCCGGCAGGGTCCGGTGGGGCGGCGTCCACCCGTCCATGTCGGCGTCGGAGGCGTCCAAGTTCACCGTCGGGGACTTCATCTTCGGGGACAGTTGGCTGCCGGGGACCGGCGTCAGCTACACGTCCGGACTCTAAATCAGTGCTGGTACCGCCCCACACACTCATTAAATGAAACAGGTGTCGCCGTCTCATTGGAGCTCTACCTCGCTTCTTTAAATGGTAATTAATATCCGAATATAACACGAGATTTAGGACGGGAAAAAAGTGTTGAGAGTACGATTAGTGATCCCAACCCTCGTTTTGTGTGGATTATATTGCTGTGGGTATATGCGAATTGTGATTATTATTATTATTGTTATATTACTCAACAATTGTAAACTTAATTGGGTAGATTTGGTTTGCAATTAGTTAATTAGTTAGAGCCAAAGCCAAGTTTGTTTATTCTATTGGGCCTCCAATTAGGAAAAAAATCTGTAAATTGTTGGCCCAAAACTGTTGTTGTAACAGTAATAATGATATGCAAATCATCCCCTTTGCATGGTGTAAGTAAATATGTTCCTGTAAATTTAAGTGTTGCTCTATTCGTTTTTCTTGTAGTTGTATCCCTCCATGTGATTGTTATCATTCGGTAAGTAATGTTCAAATCACACAACTATGATAGATAGATATTATATGCTTTATTCCATTCTTCTTAAGGAAGTAAGTAAATGGAGATATAGACATAGTTTAATTTTTTTAAAAATGACTTGAGTGGTCAAAAGCATTTAGGAATTAACTATAAGGACAAAAGGACAAAGCCTTAAACCTCCCCTATGTAAACTAACAGGTCCCTATATGCTCAAGATAAAATAAAATAAAATAAGAAGACACCTTAATTTAAGGAATGGTGGCGTATTGCATTTTTCTTTTGTATCGAGTTGTCATCGGTGATGAGAAAAGAGTCAAAAGACAAATAAACTTTATTCCGTGTATACATCGCAAAGAAAAAGGTTGATGGATTTATATGGAATAACATCTTCCATGTGGTATCTCTGTGTTGGCTCGTCAATGACCCCCACCACCCACCAATAATTCATGACACGCATCCTTTTTAATCCTTTTTTATTCTTAATTGTGCGATGTTTCTTTTTTTTTTTGTTTAGTTTCCTTCATGTGATCTGATGAATTTTTATAAGGTACATGTGTAAAAGGTATTACAAGTTAATAATGATTCTTATAAATTGATAAATCAATTAATTAAAGTGGTAGGAGAAGAATCAAGTAACAATGAACTAACAGGGCCAGGGCCCAGTGGGCCACATGAGTATTGGCCTTCCACCAACCACCAGCTGTACCCAATCCCAATGGAGGGCACGCCACCTGAGGCCCAAGGGTCACTGTTTATTAGTACGGATTATTAATGATTAATTATTGATTATTAATATGGTAATTTCAAAGTTGGAAGGCATTAAATTTTAAAGTGACACAATATTTAAAAATATTAAAATAACTAATTACAAACTAATAAAAAAATGAATATTTTATGACTTCATACGCCGTCCTTCTTCATATCCTAAATTCGCATGGCCATCAGAGAACGCAGGCTGAAGCAAGAATTTAGGGGAAAGTCGTCAACCTTATTCAATTGTAACTTACTAAAATGCATTTTCACCTGATTAACATAATGTGTAAATATTTTGTGTAACTATATATTTATAAATGTATAATTTTTTCTATTTTGTTGGAGTGGCGATTGTTAATCTACTTTATCGGTTATAAACATGTTTAAATGCTTATAAATATGAAAATAGACATATTTTTAGTTTTGATATATTTACTATATTATTTTCTATGAAGAATAAATAAAAGAAAAAAACAAAAATTATATATATAAGTCTTTGTTAAAAAATATAATCATAGAATTTTATTTTGTACTATCCCCACATAGTAAGGGGTACATATTAGTAACATTATTATATCTAACAAAATAACATTGCTAAAACACAAACAAAAGAATAAATTATAATAGAAAAAATTTATTGGGAACCAGTGCAAAATCTTGAGTTGAAATCTCACTAGTATGGATGCTCCTTATTTAAAATTTTCTTCTTCTTGTATTATGTCTTAGATCTTTCTTTGTAAACAAAAAAAAATGTAAAAATACTAAGAAACAACAGAGAATAAGCCAACATTCAAGTGTGTTCTAACTTAGACATCAAATAATAAGTGCAAGTTAGTTCATTGTGATAATCAAGTTGAATTCTTTTTCATTATGTGTAGGAAGTCTAAAAGGATCATGTATCTACACTGAGGTGGATCTATAACTCAAGTATTATGAGTGCAAATTATAAATTTATAATAATTTATAATATTTTTATAATAAAACTGATTAATTAATTAAAAATAACAAAATAAATTGTAATTAGATATTTAAATACTCTACCACAATTAGCTATATAATTGTATTCATTAGCTTAGTTACCTCATCTAAATGAAATATACAGTGACGAATTTTGTTCCATGCACTTATAATTGTGACATCAATGAAAATATCCAATTACATAAGCAAGATAATATTAAACTTATTACAATAATTTATCTCAAAAGTGCAAAAGAAGTAGCTTTTGTGTTGGACATGTTAAATTAATTATGATTTTTTATTTATAAGTTTTTTAAGAAATTTCAATTGATTTGAATTCTTGAACTATAGTTAAGTAATAACGTATTGTATAATTATTATATACCTAATAATATATACAACTTCAAAACTATTATGTGGTCAATATATCATGTAGATCCGCCAATCTATCTACATGGATGAATTTCACAAATTTACCAATTATTTCTTTATAAGAATATACAAAGACAAATGAGTTTGCCTAACTAAAAGAGAGACAATATGACTTAAACTTAATTTATAATTAATTACAAGAAAAATAATGCTAGTGCAATAAAATTTAATTTATAATTAAAAGAAATAATAATGCTAGTGCAAAAAATTAATACTAGGAATATGTTCCAACCTCTAGGTCCAAAGAAGAGCTTTATTAGTTATTATCATTTTCATTGTAAAAAAGTTCCTTTGTCTTCCTATCAATCTAGATTCTAGATGGGTCTTGGAGGATACAAAAGTGAGGAGTAAAAACCAATGAAAAAGACAAATCCTTGATATAATAATAATTAGATTCAAAATTAGAAACAAATAAAACATTATTTAGCTTTAATTTACTATATATGAATAAATAGATGATTTCTAAAGCACAATCATTGTGTAATATTTCAAAACATCTATTATGTGTACAACTAATATTAGAAATTCATTTTAGGCATCAAGTCATATTATTAGAACCTCATATGCCAAGAATTTTGGTTTTGCGTGTTTATATCAACCATATTCATGTGTTTTAGAGCAATTATCTTCTTTATTCAAAAGTGTTCACAGCTATTTTCATTTCTCATTTATGAAAAAAACGTTATTCTTGTAGACTAATAATAGTTGTATTACTATGCAATTTAGGCTTGTTAAATTTAAAGTTAGTTGGGTAGTTAATTAATCGATAACATTGTTTTTTTTTTCATGTCCATTTTTCTTATAATGGTTACAAATTATACTATATTTTTTTCTACTTAGTCATTGGATTTTGTGCTCAATCTCCTAAATAGGCTAATTGTTCATTTTTCTTATATGGTTATACAAACTTTTTTTGCCTTTTGTGTCCTCTATTATCATAGCATAAATTTGATTGATGTAAAGAACCAGACACATTAGTAAGATGTGTTTTGGCATAATTGTAACATTATTTAATCTCATAAAATTTGGTATAACTTCTGTTGAGTTAAAGAATTAACATAATGTTTAAGTATATCTAAAAATGGTAATATAAGTAGCATAGTTAATAGGTCAGATTTGAATAATTAATAATACTCTATCAAGTTTTTTATATTAAATTACAATTTTTTTATTGTATTAAGTAGATACTCATACCATTCACTTTATCAATATACCCTTTTACATTGATTCTTCAAGTTGTACATAAATCTTGTGTATATTTAGGATTACTAACCACATCTTTCACAATATTGTTTGTCATCCAAGAAAAGAACTAGAGAATGACGATGATGCATTGTTCATGCAATGACTAATTTTGCAAGATTCATAAACAAATTCTTATTATTTGCAACAAACCATGTTTACATAGAACAACTCTAGCTCTAGTTTAGTAAATACTCAAAATTTTGAATTGATAAGGTGCTTAAGAAATAAGAAACTAATTGTTGTTAACATCACGCATAAAAGAGGAATAAGTTGAATATGATGAAATTATACTCAAGTTCAAAATTGAGAAGCATGCTAGAAAGGAAATCACACAACTTAAATAAATTAGATCGCGTGAGCTCAAGTAATAGAATGATCTAATAAGAAAATCGATATAACAATTTGCTAAATGAAGCTAAGATAACATGTCAAAATATGTTTGACATCTTCATATTTGAATTCTTAATGCGTGCAAAATAAGCACAATGTCACAAACGTGCTCCACAAACGTCATATTTGCATAATCATGCATTTAATTAATATATTAAGTTAGTTTGGATGTTCATTTAGTGATACTTATTTATAAAAATTAATATTTCAATTAAAGCATAATGATTATTAAATTATGGATAAACATTATTAAAAAATTATATAAGATTATTAGGAATAAAGTATAAAATTCATAAATATCATAATATATATGTTTAATCAAGTAAGTATAATTATGGTTAAAATAGTTAGTTATGATAAAAGATGTGATTGATCATTAATATTATCACTTAGGGTTCAAGGTGGAGTAGTCATGTCCACAAGTACTTAATGAAACATTTTTTTTGAACTGTTATAAGACCTCAAAAAAGTTCGAAAAAAAATAAGCTACTTATGTTTATCCTTTCATGATCAAAAAATTTCCATAGGTGAAAATAGAACGAAACAGGGAGAAATTCGAAAAGGTCAACTGTTTGAGGTGAGTTTTTAATTCGAAATCGACCTTGTGATTGCGATGTTCATTTCTTTGTGGTTCTAAATCCATCAATTCTGAAATTTTTTATACGTAATCATTTCAAAGTTACTTTCCATGGCCACTAGAATCACTTAAAATAAGACATATGCATAGAGAAAGTTATAAAACTATCTTCACAGGTCGTTTGTTCTGTCCTGAGTCTAATATATGTTCATCTTGTAAATTATGGCACAATTGGGATAATATGAATTATGATTTGAAATTTTGATATGTTCAATTAGACTTTATGAGAGTTCGGTGAGAAGTGGGCAACCAATTTGAACGTGTATATGTGGAGAAATGAATTTTTCATTTCGTATGACTTCTTTTATCAGGTTTCAGGACATTCACAGAACATGAACCTAATTGACTATTTTTGTTAGAAGGTTATATGAAGAGTTACATTCTACAATTTTTACGCCCAAGTCATACTGAAGTCTAGTTTTTAAAAAAATTAGGATCTAGTCAAATAGGCAAGTATTAAGGAATATATAAATATTCTTTCAGTGACACATAATATGTCAAAATACAAACTTAGGTCTAATTGTCTAAATCTTTATGACTCACTGAAAATTATTTGATGATATTTGGAGATTGAAAATATTTGTAAGTCTAGTTTTTAATTCATCTAGAATCATAAGACTTGCCCTTATGGTTAAAAAGTTATGAATTCTTATTGACAAACACTTAGTTTGGAATAATGAGACATAACCTACTTAATCTATGGAAGATGGAGTAGTTCCAAGCATAAAATGTCATATGAATATAAATACTTGAAATTAAACATTAGTATTTAGAAGAAATTACATGCATTCTAGGGTGCATAAGAATTCGTGCATCATACATTGTATACTATTTTATTGGTGATTAAAAAGTAAAAGAAACATTATTATTTATAGGAAATCATCAAATTAAAAGTGAAAGTAAGGAAATATAGTAAACTTTATTGAAATCATCAAATTGCATGCTCCTTGAGTTCATAGTACATTCATATTTATAGGGATGGTGGCCTTTTAGGGTTTCGAGTTAAATTCAAGTGAAAGTCGGTCGAAAAATTACGTGGTCTGTCAGTTTCGCTGATTATATTGAACTCGGATTGGGTTTGGTCAAATTCGAGCGAAGTTCAATTCAAATTTTATTTTCAAATAGATTTTAACTTAGAACAAAATTTTAAAGCCAACCAAGCCCAAGTATGAAGCCAACCCGACCCATTAACATGTCCATATCCATTATTTGAGCTCTATTTTTTATTCTTTTTCGGTTCGAACGCTCCGCACCTTCAAAATAACGATCTTGATAATATAATAGACCACACATGGATAGCTTTTGAATTTAAAGAATTTAAGAAATTAAGTAATAAATAGATGGATACAATGATTAAAATTACTAAACAGAACCCAAATGACATGCAAAACATGCACAAAAAATGCATACATCCAAGGTTGTCAGGATCGCTTACCGAGGTAGGATCGTAAGGGGCTTCGAGGATCGAGGATCGCAGGATCGGATCGAGGATCGTAAGATCTTACCCCATGAATAAAAATTTATTTTTTAATAAAAATAATAAAGTAGTATATTTATTCATAATATTATATATAAGTTAATTAAACATTGACCATTAATACTTTATTGATATTTTCAAGTCTAATAGATAATTTTTTTATATCATCCAAAAGACAATATGATATATTATTAAAAAATACTAAAATAATAATATATAATATTTTATCTTAATGAATTATAATATTTATTAATGTGCAATATGATTCTTAGTATATGTGCAATAATAAAAATTAATTTTGATGTAAGATAATATAGTATTAGATTCATAACATAACATTAGAGGATATTAAAATTCATGAAAGTGAGACTAAGATATACAATATATATAAATAAAATAGTTAGATCTAATTTTCTCAAGGACCTTTATGTTTACTTCTATTTTTTTATTCGAATAAATTAAGTTGTGCTAATATTGTAGGATTGCTAGGATCGTAAGATCCGACTATAGATCCTACGTTTAAGATCCTCTAGATAGGATCGGGATCGTTTTCTGTCCGGAGGATCATAAGATCGTAAGATCTTACTATCCGAATCGGGATCCTGACAACTATGCATACATCAATTCCTTTATGGAAGATTGCCGTTAGGGAATGCAAAAGCAATAATTTTGAGGGGAGAGTTATCAAATTTTTTTAAAAAAATCCCATTTACATGTCATTTTATACTATACAAGATTAACCTAATGTTATTACAACCAACTCAGTAATATTTCTAAGACATAAATGAAAGAATAAACTATAATATGTTTTTTTGAAAAAATGTAGCATGGAAAAGCAATAGAGAATATTATTTTTATCAGTTCACCAACTATTTGCTACTATTGTTGATGAAACTTCGATTCACAACACTTCAAATTTTTAAATCTATAAAATTTGAATGATTTTATGCTTTAAAGATGACAAAATTTCAATTGACCAATCAAACACTAAATTTATTTCTTTATCACAACTCCATCGAAAACAATGTATAGTGATATCATAATTTGATATACTACCTAATTTTATGTCCAAGTATACTAAAATAATTTAAAATATCAATAGTATTATAAAAAATAAATCAAAATTTGGAACTTTGGGTCAAATATATTTTTGTTACAACCTCTATGACATAACAAATTTCCAATTTTTTTCATGTGTTTTTCTTCTTTTGCTTTCAAAATGGAAAAGAAATGTATGAAAGTGAAACATATTATAAAAGTGGATAAAATAGTATTTTTATCGCCACCATAAAAATGATAATTATCATTTTTTATTTCAAAATTTTTAGAATGACAATGACATCACTCACGAACAAATGTTATATTGAGTTTGACTTCAATATACTAATTTTAATTATTTTGTTGCTTGTTTTTTGTGTGTGCTATTTTTTTGAGTGCATGTGTCAAACGTAAAAGATAAAACAAAATGTGTTTTTGTTAACTTTGAGAAAAATGTGATGATTAAGTTGTGCACATAACATAAATATCATAAAGTATTAGAGGTGGAGTCTTATTGCAACCTATTACAAGTTTATTAAATATATTATTTGTGTGATACCATATATATGATTATATATGCATGTGGTTTACATATCTTTAACTATTTGAACTTATTTAATTACAAAAGAAACAACAAATGGAAAAGAATGTAAAAAGTGTAATTTTTTATTAGAACTTTTAATCATGTTATTTAATAAAAATATGAGTGCTAATAAAAAATACATAGGCATGTGGCCACACTTCTTAACTTGGGGATTAAAATTACGAACAAACAATTTATTGAGTGGGTTCACATGTAATTATCAAATACTATTATTAAACTAAAATTTAAATACCTATATATTATAAAAATAAAAAAATATACATAAGGATTTTAAGTCTAAAACGGTATTAATAAGGGCAATCCAAATGAATGATCAAGAAATATATTCTCTTAATATTATAAAATAATAAAAGCAAATGATATGTATTTGAATTATGCAATTTCAACTACTTAAGATAAAAAATTTATTAAGTATATTCTTCTTGTGAAGATTAATTGTTTCAAATATGTATTTGATATAATTGTTAATTATATTGAAATTTATTTGTAATGTATATAACTACAAAATATAATAATAAATACGTAAATATAAATCAATGTAAATTTAACATAAAGATATCTATTATGATAATATGAAATTAACCATTTTATCAACAGTTAAATAAATAATTGAGAAAAATTAATCATTACAAAAAATAATCTAAATATTATGTATTTGAATTATACAATTTCAACTACTCAAGATAAAAAAAATATTAAGTATATTCTTCTTGTGAAGATTAATTGTTTCAAATATGTATTTGATATAATTGTTAATTATATTGAAATTAATTTGTAATGTATATAACTACGAAATATAATAATAATTATGTAAATATAAATCAATGTAAATTTAACATAATGATATCTATTATGATGATATGAAATTAACCATTTATCAAAAGTTAAATAATTAATTGAGCAAAATTAAACATTAAAAAAATAATCAAAATATGAAATTAGTTTTGCTTATGTAAATTTTATTGTGAAAATAGTTCAGTAAAGAATGAAATAAAATAAAATATGAATTCAAGTTGTGTAACAAAAATTAATAAAAAGTATGACTAACATGATGAGCAAAAATGCACAATTAAAAAAAGGTAAAAAAAATATTTATATAGTTAATAGAATGCGATCTATATTTTCTATGTTGAGACTTGAACTAGAAACCTTGAATTCAAATAATAATTGTCTTATACAACTAATATTCGAACATTTATCTAGTGGGTGCATGTGCACCCCGAGAATCCACATGGCGGACTATAATCTAATTATAACTTTTACCTCATCATTTATTTTTTTTATAATTTTTCTCTATAATTGTTGCTTACAATTGTCGATCCTTTGTGAAAAAAAATGTTTGTATATGATATTAACAATTAAAGCAAAATATGTTATTGTTATCTCTGGACTTCTTAAGTATTAAGGCAAAACTGTCCGACGAGATTCAAGATTCATTACATATTAGATTTTATTTTTATATCGTTTGAGTTCATTCACATGCCACATTTTTAAAAGCTTCGTATGGATAACAATATGCCATAGTATCAAGTACGCCAATGAATAAAAATAAACCCTAAACATCAAGTGTTTCATGGATACTAAAATTAATAAAAAATTTAAAGTTTAAGTTCAATTGAATGAACCTATGAACCATTAATTGGGCATTTGTGTTACCATTAATGATATTGCAATTGACATTAAAATGACATATTATTATGGAACCTAATTGACATTAATTGGGTTATGAGTTATTTTATTGAACTTTACTCTTACGTATAGATAATGAAAGATGAGTTTTTAATTCATTCAGATTCATAAAATATAAGAAATAGTGATCTAGGTGACATGGTCATTATTGAATGTTGCACATGGAGTGGGTCATAGACATCGAGTATTTTTTATTTATTGTTTAATATGTTATGATTTTGTTAACTTGTGAGATTTGATCATGAACTTATTTGTTATAATGAGTTTTGTATCTCCATGTTGAGAACAATTATAGAATATGATATTTAATATATATTTTATATCTCAATTGGAGTATCGCCATAAGATTTATTATATGTCTCTATATTGATTCTTATATTGGACATGGATTTAATGGGGTTCCTACTTAATCAATTAGGTAGGAACCTCCTACCTAGGATCCCAACCATCCGATCTGATCAAATGGTTGGGACATGGAGCAAATAGGAAGAAAATCAGCCCACGATCGAGCAGATGTCGACGGGGGTGATGATGGCGAGAGCTTGAGAGATGGTGGCAAGGGCGCGAGTGGCGATGAGGATAGGGCAAGGACGAGGATCATCAGAGACGCGAGTTACAATGGCGATGGCGAGGGCGGCAAGGGCACAAGCATCGATTGGGATTGCGAGTGACGATGGCGAGGGCGAGGGACAACAGCGAGGACGCGACCATCAACGACAGAAAACAACGACAAGATCGATGGCGATGCAAGGATCGATAGTGACGAGGGCGTACTAGAGGCGCGAGCAACGGTGGCAAGGGCACAAGCGTTGATGGCGACTACGAGCGACGATGGCGAGGGACAACAGCAAGGGCACGTGCATCGACGACGACAGGAATCGACGAGATCGACAGCAAGGAGAATCGACGAGGTCAAGGGTGGCGGTGAGGAAGCGAATGCCGATGAACAAGGGATTGTCAATCGCAAGGTAAGCAGGCAATCGATACGTGAGGTCGGCAAGTGGCAAGCATCGAAGACTGTCATCGCGAGCATCGGAGGTCGTCGTCGCAAGCGTCGAAGGTCATCATCGCAAGCATCGAAGGTCGTGACGTTGCAGCAAAAGTCGTTGATTGTGCTCAACATCCCAACCGTCCCCAAATCGAATGAATGGGAATTTAGTAGGAGGCTCCTATCTAATTGACTAGGTAGGAGCTCCATTAAACCCATTGACATTAATGAACTTTATATCCTACTAGTGTGACGCCTGCGCGATGCACGAATAATATGAAATTAAATGAATTATATGTTTATAAAATAAATAAATATTACTTTATATAAATATTTTATTAATTTATCTACTTTTTGTGTCCCATTTATTTTCCTCTCTTCTTAGAAAATAAGAGATATGAATTCTTTATCTATTTCATATCTATATAAATTTTATGATACATATAATTATACATTATATTTGTTTTGAGAACTACACTGATTATCTGAACCCATAGGGCTTGATGTAAAGAAATGAATAATATACTAAAAAAATATAGCTTGCACAATAATGATATTTTAATAAGAAATGAAATTTAAAATGCTATAAACAAATATGATAATTCTATAAAAGTTAATTTTATTAATTATATATAATCATTATATATCAAATTAATACTTTTTTGACTTAATAACATTAATATTTAATAATTATAGTTATATGTCTAAATGTGTAATCAACCTTGAAATAGTTAGTTGTATCTGATATTTTATCTCATTGTTTTTCTTAATTAGATGTGCAGTTACATGTGGGGTATATCTAATTTATTTCTTAAGTTTAACAATTAAGATTGAGGTTAGATCTAAACATGTATGATCCTAAGAAAAATGAACTGAATATATGAAAGTTTTAATTAATTAGGTTAAACTAACAACAAACTATAAAGAATTTATATTATACCTTCTACATAATTTGATCACTAATTTCCTAAACAAATGTTATCATATTTTCATTAAAAAATAGAAATTTATAATTTTCAATAGTGTGGAAAATAGCCTAAAACCATATAGTATATATTTCATCCTTAGATGGTTATGGATATCTACTATACAATAGCCATTAAAATAATTATATAGCTAATTATTTTTATTATTAACTATCATATAATTACAATATATTTAAGGATTTTTTGTTATCTATATAACTTTAGCGTTTCATGCGAGACAATCAATGTTTCCATGAAATAAGAAAAAAATCGGCCAACGATCGAGCAGACGTCGACGGGGGTGATGATGACGAGAGCTTGAGAGATGGTGGCAAGGGCGCGAGCGGCGATGAGGACATGGCGAGAACGAGGATCATCAGAGACACGAGTTACGATGGCGATGGCGAGGGTGGCAAGGGCACAAGCATCGATTGGGATCGTGAGCGACGATGGCAAGGGCGAGGGACAGCAGCGAGGGCGCGACCATCAATGACGGAAAAGATTGACAAGATCGATGGCGATGCAAGGATCGATAATGACGAGGGCGTACCGAAGGCACGAGCAACGGTGGAAAGGGCGACGATGACAAGGCACAAGCGTTGATGGCGACTACGAGCGACGATGGTGAGGGACAACAGCAAGGGCACGAGCATCGACGACGACAGGAATCGACGATATCGACAACAACGAGAATCGATGAGGTCGAGGGCGGCGGTGAGGAAGCGAATGCCGACGAACAAGGGATCGTCAATCGCAAGGTAAGTAGGAAATCAGTACGTGAGGTCGGCAAGTCACAAGCACCAGAGACTGTCATCGCGAGCATCGGAGGTCATCGTCGCAAGCGTCGAAGGTCATCATCGCAGGCATCGGAGGTCGTGACATAAAAGTCGCCGACTGTGCTCAACATCCCAACCGTCCCCAAATCGGATGGCTGAGAATTTAGTAGGAGGCTCCTATCTAATTGACTAGGTAAGAGCTCCATTAAACCCATTGGCATTAATGAACTTTATATCCTATTTTCATTGCACTGTTGTCTAAATTGTGAATGAATTGTCCATTGAATTTCTCTGAATTGGTTCATCCTCAATGTGTTATGAAACTAATTTTATGGGCGTTACAAATATAATTATTATCACCCAAAAGCGTACTTAACTTGCTAATTAAAATTAAAATAATGGATACATTAAATAAATGGACGTTTCTAAGTAAACTCATATTCTTATTTTAAATATTTTATACTTGATTAATTTATGGTCATTATTAAGTTGTAATTGTTCAACAACAACAACAACAACAAAGTCTTATCCCACTAGGTGGGGTCGACTACATAGATCATACGACGCCATTCCGCTCTATTCGTTGATCCATGTTCATGAGATTCGACAGGGTTTTACGCTCACTGTCGGGGCCTAATACAACCCTCCTCCTTTATCCGGGCTTGGGACCGGCTATAAAACATAGACGGAGTTATTAAGTTATAGTTGTTCACTAGTTAAAATTACAGACTTCAATCTAATTATATATATATATATTTATTTTCTTTATATATTTCCTGTGATTGATGTTTAGAATTATCATTCTCAGTGAAAACAAACAAGATATCACTTTAATGTTCCAAATTGAGTCTAACAATTAAAGAAAATCATATTATTCTTATTTTTGTCAGGTAATTAAAGTAAACCCGTCTGGAAATTCCATCACCTATTAGATTTTTGTTTTTACAACGTTCTTGTCAGACGACATTTTAAAAAAAAAATCGAATAGCAATATCATACAACAATTACATAGCACATGAAAATTTATTATGCATTTTAAAAACATCCAAAAAGAGATATTTTGTATTTTAAAAATGTATAGGATGTAAGCAAACGAGATTTAAAAATTGAAAATCTAAAAGATTGATCCAACATAAAAAAATTAACAAAAATCTTAGACAAATTTAAAATTTTGAGAAATCATTCGAGAAATCGATTGAAAAACTAAGCTGGAGCATATATTATTATATATTTTTAATATTTGTAATAGATATAATTATTCAAAGAATATCATGTTTACAGATTATATATTTGGAAAATTATATGTCATAAATAATAGATTTAAAATATATAATACGTTACCTTATAAAATAAAATATTTCATACAAAATTTAGGCTTAAAAAATTATCCAAAAAATCAAAATTGATAAAGTTTTTTTAATCAAAGGTCGATAACTAGGGGTGTTCACCGAGTTGGATCGATGAACCCATGACCCGACCTAGAAGGGTCATTGGTCGGGTCGGGTACGGATTGAAAAATTTCAATCCGAGTGGACCCAAAGACCCGGCCAATTATTTAATTTTTTAGTTTTCTAATTAATTTTAAACCTATGTTCAATTTAAAATGTAAAAAAAATATTAAAATAAAATATTTGAAATATGAAAATAATATTTAAATATTTGAAAACTATTTATACTTTAAAATAAATATCAAATAATATTTTTTTTATATTAAATAATATAAAAATAGTAAGAAAAAAAAAAAGAAAAAGAAAAAATAATGATTTAATAATCTGACCACCAATCACTCAATGCCTTCATATGCTGTCTTCCCTCTGTCTCTGTCTTCGCTCGCTTGACTGCTACGAAAACATCTGCTCAGAGCCTCCTACTAAGTTAAGAAAAGGACTTCTTTTAGATTTAAAATGCGCCGGTGGCCAAGTTCCTAGCCTGGTGATATTAAATCAATTTATTTTCAGCGTCATATACATAGTTAGCACCCGCCTCACTAAGAGAGACTTCATCCCGATTGGACTTGGATCAAATTGGATCATATTTAGAGGCTTAACTCGACTCTGAGTCGATCCAATCCAGCTACTGAACACTTCCATAACTTTTTTTTAAAGTTTTTTAAAAAAACTACATTAACGGAGATAATTGACACCAGTTGTGGCGGTTTATGGAAAAAAATCGCATTTCAGAAGGGGCAAAAGAAAAAAAAACCGGCCGTCGGATCTTATGAGTTCGTTCTGAGATCAATCTTCGGGAATCGTAAAGCTAAAAGGTTTTATCGTTTCGCGTGGCGTGGGATCCAATTCGAGTTCGAAACTTGCAATTCCAGTCGGCCCCTCTTCTCGTCGACGCCTTCGTTCTCCTCCACAGGAACTCGGAGTGAAGAGCCGCCACGCGCGCAGAAGAGGAGGAGGAGCACGAGAGAGCCAGAAAAAAGAAATAATTAAAGGACAAGAGTAGATGAAGAGGATGGTGAATTAATCCCCCTTTTTCCTGTTTTTTTTTTATGGTATCCTGAGTTGCTTGAATTCGGTCGGTGCTTGTGAGGGCGAGGGTTTAGATTTTGCCGGTTCGGTTCTTTGAGATCTCTCAGTTCCTCTCTGTTGTTTGTAATCTAGGCATCTGGATCGACGGGGGCAATGGGTTATTTTTGGCCTGTCGATCTTTGGAAAAAAACGTTTTTGGGGCGTAGTGCTTTTGTGTGGAGGATTCTACTTGCTAATTATTTCTGGGTGTTCTGGTGATTTATAGACCAATGTTTTTATTTCTTTTGCAGAATTGGAGTCTCGTTACCTCGTGGCTGGTTTTTTGGTGGTGCTGAATGAAGTCCGGGAGTTGAATTTCATAGTTGTTTGTGGTTCTTCAACTTATCAATTCGTTATTCGGATTTGTTTTTGAGTTCTCTGATCAGTGAACATGGACTCGGAATACAAGGATAGTAGCATGTATCACAGAGGAGTTATCTAGAGTGGAAAGCTATTTGTCGAGAGTAGTCGCAGTGGATGTTCTATACCGCAATTCCCTTTTTATTTAGGTAAATTGAGGACTTATTGGGTCACTTGCAGGATAAATATATTTTCTGTACTTAGGTAAGAAGTTAACCTTTCAGTTGGACAGGGAATTATAAATTGTTCATTTGATAGCTGCAAATGGGCAAGTCAGAATGAGTGGGCTTGGGAGAGCCCTGGTAAATGGGAACCCCTGACAAGAGGTTTCCCGATTTGATTGACGCATTGCAATCTTGGATACCATGGAGGAATGAACCAACAGATATCTCCAGGGACTTTTGGATGCCTGATGACAGTTGTATGGTGTGCTATGATTGTGATGCACAATTCACAATTTTCAACCGCAGGCACCACTGTCGAAAGTGTGGGAGGGTTTTTTGTGCCAAATGCACCACACATTCTATTCCTGTTAAATCTAATGACAAGAGAAGCTTTTCAGAGGAAGGAGAACGGATTCGAGTGTGCAATTATTGCTTCAAGCAGTGGGTAGAGGATGTAGCTGCTGACGGCAATGGGGTCCAATCATCCAGCCCAATCCTCAGCCCTTCCCCTTCAAGTGCCAGTCTGACAAGTACCAAGTCCAATGGCACTGGCAATAGTAGTACATTGACCACTTGTTCTTTCCCACACTCGAATGGAGCTCACCAGTGTGCATCATGTTGCTATGGTCCAAGTTCCAGCCAAACTGTTCACTTTGAAGCGTGTCCTCACAAACATGAAAAATCGAAGTTGGTGACAAACGTGGATGCCATGGCGGATAAAGGAGATAGCTACCCAGATCACTTTAGATTTTGTTATAACAGGTATTTAGCTTTCCTAATATGAGGTAAAATAAGAGTGACTATGCCTTTTTATATTCATAACCTGCCTCATATTAGTCATATATTTGGATTATATTTTTCTGTCATTTCTTTCAGTAAAACTATCTTGTTCCAAATACTCTCAAACAAACCATGCAAAGATAAAGAAAAGATATTCAAGTATTTAATCTTGGTTGATAGTACATAATATGAATATTTTGCCTTTGATTGCAGGAGTGACGATGATGATGAAGAATATGGAACAACATACCATTCAGATACAGAACTGCAAGGCCTGCTCAAACCTGAAGAATATTATGGTCCACGTGTTCTTAATGATGTTGATAAATACTACGCAAGTACACGTTCTGCTGAAGCACTCGCCAGTCTTGTTGTTAATAATCCTCCTGTTCTTGACAATAGCGAGGAAAATACTTCTTTAGTCGTAGAAAATAAGGAAGAAGGTAATGTCGAAAAATGTGATGCTTTATCTCCTAGGTACAGTTCGAATGGTGCAGATGCAGAATCTGTGGAATTTGAGAATGATGGGCAACTTTGGTTCCCTCCTGAACCTGAAGATGAAGAAGAAGATAATGAATCAGTTTTGTTTGATGATGAGGAAGATGCCGCAGGAGAATGGCGTGATTTGCGTTTGTCAAATAGTTTTGGCAGTGGTGAGTGCAGAAATAAAGAAAGACTAGGTGAAGAACATAAGAAAGCAATGAGAAGCATTATTGATGGACACTTCAGGGCTTTAGTAGCACAGCTTCTCGAAGTCGAGAATGTACCTCTAGCTGATGGCAAGGAGAACTGGCTTGATATAATTACATCTTTGTCATGGGAAGCAGCATCACTTCTTAAGCCAGACATGAGCAATGGAGGAGGAATGGATCCCGGATTGTATGTCAAGGTGAAGTGCCTAGCTTGTGGGCGTCCAAGTGACAGGTGAGTCGATGTTTCATATTGTGCTGCATGTGCAATTTCTTATTTTATATCTGATAACTTTTACATTCAACAAATGTATTCATAATGATGGTATTTTTTCAAGCTTCCCGAAAACTTTATTTCGATTTCTAATGGTGGTGATATCTCCATGCTACCTTAATCAGCTGATACAATATCATTTGCATACTTATGTTCTGTAATGTAGCTTTAACTGTTTTCTTAACTCTTGCTTTCTCTCGTCTTTTAGCACACTCGTGAAAGGAGTTGTTTGCAAGAAAAATGTTGCTCACCGTCGTATGATAACAAAGGTAGAAAAAGCCCGTTTGCTATTACTTGGAGGTGCTCTTGAGTACCAACGAGTCACAAATCACCTTTCAAGTTTTGATACCTTGCTGCAACAGGTTACTGCCACTTTCATTCTTGTTATATTATAGTAGAAATGAAGCACGTTCTCAAATGTCTCCTTCCCTTTATTTAGGAAATGGATCATCTGAGGATGGCAGTTGCTAAAATAGATGCTCATCACCCAAATGTCCTTTTAGTAGAGAAATCAGTGTCTCGTTTTGCCCAAGAGTGTCTTCTTGGAAAAAATATTTCTCTTGTCTTGAATGTCAAAAGAACACTCTTAGAACGTGTTGCCCGCTGCACTGGCGCTCAGATTGTTCCTTCCATTGACCATCTATCATCTCCCAAGCTTGGGCAGTGCGACTTGTTTCATGTGGAAAAGTTTCTTGAAGAGCATGACAATGCTGAACAAGGAGGAAAGAAACTTTTGAAGACATTGATGTTTTTTGAAGGATGCCCAAAGCCCTTGGGTTATACAGTAAGTGTTAAAGAACTGGATTTTCTTACCTTTATAATGTATTGCTTTCAACTCAATTTGAGTGCATATATCTTACGAAATATATAACTGTCCCTTTTCTTTCCTGGGGTGGCTGATTCATCAATGCTTTCAATGCATCTTTTTCATACATTTTTGTTTTACTGTCCTCTGATGATGGGACATCCTTTTTTCTCTTTTTATGTTTGTAATTATACTTATATATTTTGTTATCAGGATAAACTATGCAACAAATAAAAAATATCTCATTTTCATTTCATTTTCATGCAGATTTTACTCAAGGGCACAAACAATGATGCACTGAAGAAAATTAAGCATATAATCCAATATGGAGTGTTTGCAGCTTATCACTTGGCCTTGGAAACATCTTTCCTTGCAGATGAGGGAGCTTCTCTTCCTGAACTTCCCTTGAAATCGCCGATAACTATTGCTCTACCAGATAAGCCTTTGAGGCTGAACAGATCAATAACAATGATACCTGGTTACAAAGTTTCCACATCCGAAAAACCTTATTCAGGCAGCTCCTTGGGGAGTTCTGATGTGTCATATCCCAACGTTGACTTTGGTGACCTTCAAAAGGCTGAAGAGGTGATGCCGCCCTACATATCTGATAAGCATGATGATCACTCTTCAGATGCTGTTTCTACATTGCTCATCCAATCTGCTGAGAGGAAAGGGTTTCCTTTGGGGAACACTGATCTTCTTGGTCAGGATGCAAAGCAGCATACAATAGCTCCGTCAGAAGCATTGACAAACCGTTCATCTGATTTTCACTGCTATAACAAAAAAGAGCCAAAAGAAAACAATGAAACGGGCATCATTGGAAAGGATCATACTAAGACTTGCAGTTTCAACCATGCAGTCAATCATATTGCTCCATCCATGTCTCACGAGAATTTAGAGATCTTAGAGAGTGGAACAAAAGTTGCCTCTGATTTCAGATCTTCATATCATGGGGATATTTTCACACATCAGAAAGAAGAATTTCCCCCATCACCTTCTGATCATCAGAGCATTTTGGTTTCTCTGTCTTCACGCTGTGTATGGAAAGGGACTGTTTGCGAGCGCGCACATCTATTCCGTATCAAATATTATGGCAGCTTTGACAAACCACTAGGAAGGTACCTGCGTGACCATCTGTTTGACCAGGTTAGAATTAACAAGCCATTATATGAATGCATACACATTTTTCATAATCAATATTTTTATTTTCCCTTCGTGAACTCACTTGACATGTTGAAAATCTCAGAGTTACCGGTGTCACTCCTGCGAAATGCCCTCAGATGCTCATATTTATTGTTATACTCATCGCCAAGGAAGTCTAACTATATCAGTCAGGAAGCTTCATGATTTTCTTTTGCCCGGGGAACGTGATGGAAAGATATGGATGTGGCATAGGTGCCTACGGTGCCCACGGGTAAATGGGTTTCCTCCTGCCACTCGAAGAGTTGTGATGTCTGATGCTGCTTGGGGTTTATCATTTGGTAAATTTTTGGAGCTTAGTTTTTCAAATCATGCTGCAGCAAGTAGGGTTGCTAGCTGTGGCCATTCTCTCCACAGGGATTGCTTGCGTTTCTATGGGTATCTACTTGACTCCATCCACTTGACGTAGATATTTTTCATCCTATCATGCTCTTTTGCTCATCCAAATATTCTTACATGACCAGATGCGGAAATATGGTTGCGTGTTTCCGTTACGCACCAATCAATCTCCATTCAGTTTACCTGCCACCTTCTAAGTTAGATTTTAATTACCAGCATCAGGATTGGGTGCAAAAAGAAGCTGAGGAGGTATATTTAATATCTGTGATTTTTCCCCGTTATTATTTTCTGCTTGACGTTTTAATTTGACCTTTATCATGTTGATCCAATGTGACAGCTGGTGGACAATGCAAAGATGATTTTCAATGAAGTGCTCAATTTACTGCATCAATGTGCAGAAGGGAGCTCAAACTCCACATCTCCTGATGGTAATGGGAAAGTAGTTGAATTGAGAAGAAACATTCTACATCTTGAAGGGTTGTTACAGGAAGAGAAGACAAATTTTGAGGTAAATCTAGCTGGTACACAATATACAGTTTGACATTTCTATCGTCAACTTTAAAATTATAATTAGGTTTGACTCATTGCAGGAAGCTTTAGAGAAAGTAATGAAAAAAGAAGAAATAAAGGGAAAGCCTATTATTGATATTCTTGAAATAAATAAGCTGCGGAGGCAGCTCCTCTTCCAGTCATACATTTGGGATAAACGTATACTTTCCTCTAAGCGATTATACAACATCGCTGAGGAATTACATAATGGTGTTACTAAGAGTAAAAAAGAGAATTCAGCTTTCAATTTGCACAGAAGCATTACAAGCATTGACAGCACTTCTAAGGTGGTTCATCCTTTCAATCTTAGCACATTATCATCTGATATTCAAGGGAGGCTTCATTCTAGTAAGCAAACAGAAGGTGTAGAATATGATCAGATTAATGGGATGGACAGTAAAGGCACTAGCACAAATGCAAATCAAGTTAACTGTAGTGAATCTGGTCCTCTTGTACGCAGAGTACTCTCTGATGGGCAATTCCACAAAATGGTAGACCTCTCAGACACTCTGGATGCAAAATGGCAAGGTGAAAGTGGAAGTGCACTAGCTGATGCTGGCAAATCGAAGACATCAGCTTCTGAGGGTTCTGATGAACTTAGTGGAGCTGATTTGATCCAACCATTTACCTCTGCATCACACGCCAAGCTGGGAGAGAATGTAGAGGAGTGGATGAAGACATCAGCTTCAGATCTTTACCGATCTTATAACCAAAAATCTGGATATCTCATTCAACTCCTGAATGAGGACCATTCTAACCATGTTTTGTTCAAGAAGTTACAGCGCCGATGTGCAGGGAAGCTGCTGCTTCCCGTAGGAGACAATGACGTCGTGATTCCGATATATGATGATGAACCAACTAGCATTATTTGTTATGCTCTTGTATCTCCTGATTATCATTTTCAGATATCTGATGAGCCTCAGAGATGTAGAGATGGCAGGGAATCCTCATTTGCATCGGCATTTGAGGATTTAGTTAACATTTATGGACTGCAGTCGGGTGATGATTTGTCATTGGAAAGCCTTAAAAGTTTTGAATCATTTGATGAGAACAGCTCCTCCATGACTAGTAGCAAGAGCTCCCTGGTTCTGGATCCCCTTACTTCTACAAAGTCAATGCATGTCAGGGTTTCCTTTTCAGATAATGGGAAAGTTAAATACAGTGTGACCTGTTATTATGCTAAATGTTTTGATGCATTAAGAAGGACGTGTTGCCCATTGGAACATGATTTTATAAGGTCTCTCAGCCGATGCAAAAAATGGGGAGCACAGGGTGGGAAAAGCAACGTCTTTTTTGCGAAATCCTTGGATGATAGGTTCATCATAAAGCAGGTAACCAAAACGGAGTTAGAATCATTTATCAAGTTTGCTCCAGAATATTTCAAGTATCTCTCAGAATCTATCAGCACAGGGAGCCCTACATGCCTAGCAAAGATCCTTGGCATCTACCAGGTATCTGTTTTCTGTTTCACAATCTTTCAGCATCTATTAATTCATATTTACCCCTCATACTAGTTCCAGTTTGGATAGAATTATCAGTCTTGGTTAACTTCTAGCTCTGTTATTCTTTTTGAAAGGTTTCAGCTCTGTTACTGGAGAAACTCTTTTGCTAATGAAAGCTAGATAACCACGAAATTTCCTCCTAACTCTTTCTCCAATCGTCTTCTTTTGCAGCCCATATTACCACTCGTAATGAGTTGTATTATTCTGTATAATATCAGATTTTATCTGATTAATTGTTCTTGTAGTTAAAATGAAACCGATCAATTACATTAAGGATAGTCAAGCTTCTAGATATTTTCTTGTGAATGCAAAACAAATTAGATTTCAAAGGAAAGAAATATTTAACACTAAAGGGATGGTGTATTGATCATGCATCATTACATAATGTAGCATACATTCCAATTTGAATCCTGCTCTAGATTACTATATGTTCAATAAAATATTTGAGAGTACGAATAACACCATGTGGTACTTCATGTGCACTCCACCATCCCTTTTGCCAATATTTAATTGTGAGACAACCCTCAGACAAAATATTAAATAACGAGGATATTTGATTATGAATGTAGAACAAGGATACATGAGAGCACAAGTTGCATTTTCATCCTTTTAATATTTTTTCTTTGAACTTTTCCGTTTTGCACGCCGTGTCTAATGTAGTGACTACACGTCTCTAGGTAAAGATAATATCTTTATGCTAAACAACAATATGCATTTGTTGTGTGTGCCGGATAAAGGAGGAGGGTTGTGTTAGGCCCCGACAGCCAGCGTAAAATTCTGTCGAATCTCATGAACATTGATCAACGAAGCGTCGTATGATCCATGTAGCCGACCCCACCTAGTGGGATAAGGCTTTGTTGTTGTTGTTGTAAACAACAATATGCATTTGTTGTGTGTGCAAGTGTGTCACATAGCATCCGAATTTTGACCATGGAGGCAGGTGATTGATCTGTCATAGACTTTTGAAGCGTTTTTTTTTATTAAAGACTTTTTTTCCAGACTAGAGACTTTTGAAGTGTTGTGATCTGGAAAAAAGAAAATACTAGCTTTGTTGACTATTATTTATGAGGTCTTCTGGATTTCATGGAAACTTGATAGTTACTTTGATTATCAGAATTTTTCCTTGAGTAAATGTTGTAATATCTTTATCAAATTAAAATCAGCTTACAGTCAATCGCCTTTAGAGGTATAACAGCCTTTCTTGATTAATTTTGTGATGCAGGTTACAATTAAAAATTTGACTGGTGGTAGGGAGTCAAGAATAGACGTGCTAGTAATGGAGAATCTTTTGTTTGGACGAAAAGTAACACGATTGTATGACCTCAAAGGGTCTTCAAGATCTCGCTACAATGCAGATTGTAGCGGTAATAACAAAGTTCTTCTTGATCAGAATTTAATCGAGGCAATGCCCACTTCTCCTATTTTTGTGGGAAATAAGGCAAAGCGTCTGCTGGAGAGAGCTGTTTGGAATGATACTTCTTTTCTTGCTGTGAGTATATAGTTCCTCTTGGACACCTTTTTACTACGAATACAATTCTGGTCACATTTTGCCTCTTGAATCTGTATAAATCACTTTCAGATATTATTTGCAGCCATGAATTGGTGAAGGATTTGGTACTGTACTCATGTATCAACTGTTCTTTTTTTTTTTTCAGTCTATTGATGTTATGGACTATTCTCTACTGGTGGGAATCGATGAGGAAAAGCATGAGCTGGTCCTTGGAATAATTGATTTTATGCGGCAATACACATGGGACAAGCATCTGGAAACATGGGTAAAAGCCTCGGGCATTTTAGGAGGTCCTAAAAATGAATCTCCAACTGTGATTTCACCTATGCAATACAAAAAGCGTTTCAGGAAAGCAATGTCCGCATATTTCCTTGTGGTTCCGGATCAGTGGTCTCCTCCTATGATTATGCCTAGCAATTCAGAATGTAGTCATCACCAAGAAGAAACATTAGATGCCTCGGAAGTCTAGATATTATTTTGTGTACATTCGGATATGTCTACTTGTCCCGTATTTTTTGGGGTTCTCTTTACGCGTCCTCCCTTCCCTTTGTATGTTGGATAGAATTTTAGATGGCAGATGTAGTTTTGGCTTCAACTTTTTCATTTATTTGTTAACAATTCAAAAGGAAGGGATGACATTTATATGCTATATAAAATAAGAAGTGTACAATGTAAATTCTGTAAATTTTCATGCCAATATATTCAACTCCAGAAATCCTGGAAGTGACATCTAGTCATGATAAGAATATTTCTGTTGCCCAAAGGTGCCTGTTTCTTTTTTTATTTTGCAGTTATTTCATTATTTCATCACTATTTGACATGTAGTTTGATTTCATGTCATTTCCAGTGCTGATTTGTGGAGTGCCTAAAAGATAAATGTGTTTGGTGCCCACAATTCATCCATGTTCTATTTCTTGCATCCAGTTCATATGGTGATCAGATAAAAAGGACTACAAAACGAACCAGCTCTAATCTGAAAGCTCGAAACACTGAACTCAGGCCACACAAACACAAAACTCAGTTATTAATCTGCTATATTTACAGACCTTTTCTTTAGTCTTCGATGCATAATTCTACTATTTAATGCATGTAAAAAGTCGAACTCATTCGCTCCATGGAGCTTTGTAGTTGTCGTCATGAATGTAGAGGTACAAGTCAGCGTCACTAGCAATCTGAAGCTGCAGCAGTTGCAGGATCTGTAGCTCTCTCTGCCTGCAGAATTAGACCGAGACACAGCTCAGGATTTGCAAATATCACGGCACTATCATATAAAACATAGATGGCAATAAGCACATGAACACACACCTTCTTTGGCATGCCTGGCGTTCTGAATTTTGCAGCTGAAATCGCGGTCCTTCGTCGCGTCCTTCGCAGACGAGCTCCCCTTTCCCATCCCTGTAACAGATTATCCCCATTCCGATGTCTTCAAACACCTGACAGTTACAAAAGATCGACAGAAGAATTGGTGACACTCCTACAGGCAACATGAACAGCCGTGTCCTCCAAAACCAGACGACAGCCAGCATACCTTTCTGACACTGCCGGATTTGCTCAAGGAGAATGATGCCTTGACCGGCATGACTTGGCTCTTGTTCTTGCGGAGCAGGGAAGTTCTCGTCTTGCTCTTGTTTGGGTGGCCTATTGGGACGATACAGTTGCTATTGCAGCAGCATCTACTTGCCATAGTTACCTTGCTCTCTTCCTGATGAGGTGTATTTGGTTGGCCGGACAAGCCTTCATTCGGTGTGCTCAGGCCAAGCTCACAATGAAGAAGGATAATTGAGCTGCGGA
This sequence comes from Pontederia crassipes, assembly GCA_030549335.1. Classification (NCBI taxonomy): domain Eukaryota; kingdom Viridiplantae; phylum Streptophyta; class Magnoliopsida; order Commelinales; family Pontederiaceae; genus Pontederia; species Pontederia crassipes. Next base: position 1,152,163 of record CM060185.1, on the reverse strand, counting down.
ATCAGGAGGAGGAAGAAGGATGATGCTCTGAACATTTGTTCATTCTATCCTTTTCCTGTACTTATAGGACACTGCGGTTGCACTAAAAAAAATGGTTTATTTGGGCCCATGCCAGCACAAGAGCCAAGGCAAATTGCCCTCAAAATCCATCAACATCATGATTTGACATAGTAAAATGATAATGATTTGACAGGGTGATTGGGTAAGAATTTGTTATTCTTCTGCACCAAACTCATGGCCTAGTCACGCTTTGCTGGAGATCATGGCCAAAGCAAGAAACGTCACAAGTTTACATTTTTACATCTTTGTTCTGTCAAAAATAAACCATGGGCTTGACATGATCAATTAGGATATCCTTTGGCAATTTCTAACTTTGTTCCAGGAACAAATCACAAGTGCAAGCTCTGCCTGCTGGGCATTGTTTGCTATTTGTGTGACTCCTTTGTTTATGGTTAAAAAACATGCAATTATTTGTTGCCTGGTCTATTCCTTCACCTACAATATATTTATCATTTATCCTTGATATGATCTTACACGCCACTCACGTCCTGATCCACTTGGGTAATATTTTTCTAATGCGTTTCAGAATAAATATTAAAGCGATAATATGAGATATGCTACTTTAAAAAGATCCTGTGCATAATGCAAATTAATTCGTTGGTGGCATTAAATTACATGACATGAATGATCCAAGAGATCGGATGCCTCACTCACTTGCTCAAGCCTATGGAATTTGTTCTTGGGCGATTCGTGGGACCCCACAATGTCGACATTTTCTTGCACCAATGGAAAGTCTCGAAGCCGAAGGGAGACTCTTTGAAAAGTTCTAGAGCAGCATATTAATTTTTTTTTAGTTCGAAACGGTTACGAAGAGGGAAAGAGAGTTCGCACGAAATACTGAAGAACGTAAAGAGAAAAAATGACGGCGGCTTTTTGTTATGAAAAATAATGATTATAAGGATGTGTCTCTGTTTAGACCCCTAGGAAGTTTATATAGACACTCCCTAGGAATTACATACGAACTGAGACTCTAAATAAATCCTCTGAAAATAGAACAACTATCTCGCGATAAGGAAATAAATCAAATCCGAATCACATACAGAATACCCTTAAAAATTTTCGCTCAGAGGGCTCCGCCCCCTTGCAACCCCCGCAGGGGATCCCCGTAGGAAAATTCTGCTGAAACTCCTGATTATGTAGGGGACCCAATTGAATTCAAATTCAAAGCATTATTAACAGAAACTTACCTATTTCTAAGGTTAGACGACTAAATATGAAAAATTCTTTGAATTTCAAACTTGAAATTATTATCATTTAGCATCTTATGACATAATCTCGCTATCCAATTGTGTCAACTTTATTTGATTTTATTTCTATTGGTTTGATTTTTTTTTTCTATTGTCCAAAGAAATCGCCATCCACGCATAGAAGACGAATTATATAGATTAATTAATCGCCTGAACTTTGGAATATAATTTTTTATCCTTCACATCACGAGAATAATATGGAAGAAAAACAGGAATATTTATGTTCTTCTTGTGTGTTATATATTGAGGAGGACTCATTTTTCCTAATTTTGTAATGGATGGAGAAAAAATAACAGTAAAGTTTTTTTTTCCTTATCCTATACTTCCTAAAAATTCTTCGTGGGTAAACTTTTTGTTATTTCATGGTGACAAGTCATGTCCTGCTACAACTTCTGCTTCCACTAATAAATTACAATTTAATGTGCGTGCCAGCCATATGTATGTATATCTCAATATATATATAGCTAATTTTATAATTAATTTTATTGCGATTAATTTGTGCAAAAAATATTTTATTTAATAAAATATAAAATCTTCGTTTAACCAATGAAGAAAAAATAGTAAAAGAATAAAAAGAAAAGAAAAGTTGTTGTATGTCGCTAATATGTAAATTTAATCTGATGAATATTAAAAAGTTGGAGGAGAAAAAGACAAACTCGAGGGGACAAAGAAGCCAATAAAGTGGGAGACATTCATCCATCACTCACTCGTGTTTATCCAGGTGCCCCAATGGCCAATGGTACATTGCACAAATCCCTTACTTTTTAATTTTAAGTCGATTTTTTGGCAATTTGAAGCTTGGCGAGCCTTTGAGAGTGAAAAATAGAAATTTAATCAAATGTAATTAATTATCTTTATGATTTAACACTAAATAATATTTCGTTCAGGTGTTGTTTATTTTGTTTTAAAAAATAAAAAAATATTCTTAAAGAAGAAAACCTATATTACACCGTGGAAGATTCATTAATCAAGATCAATTTTTGGCATATAATTTTCACTTTACATGATACCATCAAAGATAAGTGACAGAATTATTTCATATTTAATATAAATAAATTAATTGTGATATCGTATTGGATAATTCTAACCATTTATTTTTTTATGAAGTTATCTCGATAATAAAATAAAATTTTGTGATGCATAGTTATGAGCGAAAAGATTAGGCCCAAATATTAGCCCACCAATTGGCCACTTTAACTCCAAACGCACTCACTGGGTTTCAATACTTAATTAGCCCATATTTACTACTTCCAGTGGGGCCCGGTTTATAATTATTAGTTAAGTTAGGAGCACGTATGGAAATACGACCACAAAGAGACGAACGCAGCAACTCCTTCGGTCGTCTGCGCCATGGCGAGCTCTCCTCTCCCTCTACCTGCTCCTCTTCGCGGACCCGCGGCAGCACAAACTTCCTTTTCCCTTCGCATCTTCACGGTGTCCCTTCATATAACGCTCACAAATCGATCAACGTCACGTGGCGAAGATCTCTCCGAAGACATTACGAAAACACTATAACGTTGACTAAAGAATTGACCAAAACTTCATTAAAACAGTGACATGTCATCAATAGAAGATAAAGAGGAAAATAGAATATCAAATAGCGGAATTCTCAAAATACTATAAAATCTCCATAATATGAATCATATATGAATTAATCAAGTTCATAAATACGGAAAATAAAGAAATGATAACTAGGCCATCTGTCAGTTCATGTATTTTATTATCGCTCGAGCTGGTCGCGACATACGATCTCGACACCATCACTGACATGGCCCTGTGAAAATCAACACAGGGGAGGAGGTCCTCCCGTAAACTATACAGCCTAGTGGGAATTCATATAGTACTCAATGCATAATAATAAATAGCAATAATCAGAATCAGTAATCACTTATAACAAGATCGAGTATAGAGCATAAGATCATTCGATTTAAGATATCAATGGATAAAATATGATAGAGATCATGAATCATATAATCATGAGTTATAGTAATCATGCTGGATTAATAATCATGTTTCACTTATCATCATCATACTCATGTCATTTGTATAATACTTTTTATGCTTGTACTTTTTTTTAGCATTACATGACTTTGGGTGACTTTAGGTGTCTTTAACTTGGGGGGTTTTATGCCGAGCAAACAATAAAACCTTGTGCAGCCTACGGGTGATCAAGTCATGACTAAGGGAGCGACCCTTCACTATAAGCACTTAGCATGGACTGGCCACCATCACTTTATCCTTTAATCTTTCTTATTTTAATCTCTTTATCATTTCATCGTTGGATCACTGGACAGATCAATCATAAGACAAATGATTCAGTCATAACATAATTCAATCAGTAGAGGATAGCATATCACAATCATGAAAAGATTCTAGATCAATCAACAATCAAGATGAACTCGGGGTAAGGATCGATCGATCGACTTCCGGACACCGATCGACCGATATCTTTAGATCGGTCGACCGATGGGTCTAAATCAATTCAAGGGTTTTCGGTCTGCTGACTACTGGGCATCGGTCGACCGATATCTCTGAATCGGTCGACCGATGATGCTCGGTCAGTACAGTGGACTTCGGTTGGCCGACCTGAAAAGGGACTCTGAAGGAATGATCGGTCGACCGATTTCCATATCACCGGTCGACCGATATAGTTGGATCGGTTAACCGATATAGTTGTATTGGTCGACCGGTCGTCGTGAAAATAGAATCGGACATAATCAGATTTGTAGCGATTTTCAATCCAAAATGCAATCATAGCTTACAAACAATCATCTAAACATAGAGAGATGATACAAAACACATTCATAGTCATATGGAGTCACAAATCAAGGATCAAACACAAAAAAAAACAATCAATCTATTCCTTTTCCATTACTTCTCATCAATCAAGACTCATTTCAAGATAAACCACCATAATTCAGCCCTAATGCTAATTAAGTTATGCAGAGGGATTTCGAATTCACCCAATCCCGTGATTGATCCTTATATGAAGCCTTTTCGATCACCGATGGTCGTCCTCCCCTTGACGTCCCCCACCTATGAAGCAACGATTGGAGAAGAAGGTAAGGGAATGTCGTTGGAATCAAAACCAATTCAGAAATGAGAGAACCTTTGATCCTTGATGGTAAGGGATTGCTCCTACAACAACATTCTTGATGGCAAAGGAGCAAATGAAGGGAAAATGGGCTATCCAAGATAGACTCTCTTTATATAGGGGTTTTGGATGGAAGGAAATGTCCATATTGTCCTTTTTTATCTTATCCATAATGTTATCCACTCATAACTATCCACTCTTTGATCTTATCCATATTTTTATCTATTTATTTATTTTTATTATATTTTTTTTAAAACCGAGTGTTACATTATTACCCCTTAAAAGAAAATTCATCATCGAATTTTGCACTAAGTAGAGGTCTTACCGAATAGATGCGAGAACTCTTGGCGCATCTCTGACTCGAATTCCCACGTGGCTTCATCGTCGTGATGAAAACGCCATGCTACTTTGACCATAGGCACCTCTCTATCCTTCTAGCGTTGTACTTTGAGTTCCACAATATGCGTCGGGTACTCTACGAAGATCAAATCAGTAGTTAGATTTGGCTCTTCAATTTGTAACACATTAACAGCATCATGCTTGTACTTCTTAAGCATGGATACATGAAACACATTATATACTCGACCATATAAGGGTGGCAAGGCTAATCTGCAAGCCGCTTCACCTACTAACTCCAGTACCTCAAAGGGTCCCACGTAACGAGGGTTGAGCTTCCCTCGTTTACTGAACCTCATAACTTCCTTCATGGGAGACACCTTCAGCAGAATCGGATCACCAGCATGGAAAATCTGCCAACGTCTGCCCTTATCAACATAACTCTTCTGTCTGAGCTGTCTTCATCCTCTGCTTGATCAGCTCCACTTTCTCGGCACACCCTATTGCCTCCTTCACCTCTTCCTCGCTCACGATTTTCTCTTCACTTACTTCACCACAGTGAGCGGGTGAATGACAAGACCTACCATATAAAACTTCAAAGGGCGTCATATCGATACTGAAATGATAGCTGTTATTATAAGAAAATTCAATCAAATGAATGTGCTCATCCCAGTTGCCTTGCCAATCTAGTGCACATGCTCGCAGCATGTCCTCTAATGTTTGAATAGTCATCTCAGACTGCCCATCAGTCTGAGGGTGGAAAGCAGTGCTGTAATTCAGCCTTGTGCCAAATGCCTCCTACATGCTCTTCCAGAATCTGGCAGTGAATCTGAGGTCTCGGTCAGAAACAATCAATGAAATGCCGTGTAGTCTAACACCTCTCTAACATACAAGTTCAGTAGACTCTCTATCGATTGCTTCCACCGGATGAGAATGAAGTGTGCCGCCATCGTGAATCTGTCTACCACCACCCATATAGCATCATGACCCTTCTTGGACATGAGCAAGTTGGATACAAAATTCATAGTGATATTATCCCACTTTCACTGTGGAATATCTAGAGACTTCAATTTCCCATATGGTCTCTGATGCTCAATCTTTACCTGCTGGCACACCAGACATCTAGACACATGCTCAACTATCTCCCTCTTCATGTCAGGCCATCAATAGCTGCGTTGTACGTCTTTGTACATCTTAGTGCTTTCAGGATGGATGACGAACTCAGACTTATGATACTCATCCATCACTTTCCGTTTGATGGTGGCATCTGAGGGAACCCATAATATGTCCATATACCGAATTCCTCCATCTGCTGACACCTGAAAGTCCTTCGGCTCATGCTGACATCTCTTCAACACTTTCTGGTACTCAGGATCCTCCTTCTGAGTAACTATGATCCTGTCAATCATACTGGGCCTCATTTGATGCATCATCCACATCGCTTCATTACTGTCAAGTCTAGGGCACCACTGATCTATCTTCTGTAGCATCTCGTACTCCCGTACTCGAATTTATGCTAGTGAATCTTTCCATTTTCTACTCAGCGCATTTGTCACTGAATTTGCTTTACCAAGATGGTAATTAATAGCAAATTCATAATCCTTTAGGAGTTCCAACCAATAGCGGTGCCTCATGTTAAGGTTCTTCTGATAAAAAATATATTTGATACTTTTATGATCTGTGAAGATCTCAAAAATCTCCCATGTCTCTAGATCTTCAAAGCAAAAACTATTGCAGCTAGCTCCAGGTCATACGTGAGATAGGTAACCTCATACTTCTTCAATTGACGTGAAGCATAGGCCACTACTTTACCATGCTGCTTCAGCACACACCCTAAGCCTGTCCCACATGCATCACTGTAGACTACATATACTCCGCTGCCCGTCGGAATGGTGAGGACAGGTGCTGATATCAAACGATCCTTTAATGTCTGAAAACTTTGCTCACACTTATCAGACCAAATGAACTTCTCAGCATTCTTCGTGAGGTTCGTGAGCGGTGCTGCGATCTTGGAGAAGTCTCTGATGAATCTTCTGTAATAACCTGCTAATCCTAGAAAATTGCGAATCTCGGATGCATTCTTCGGCCTTGCCCAATTAGTCACTGCTTTCACTTTTACGGGATCCACTGAAATGCCTTTCTTGAATACTATATGTCCAAGAAACATGATTTCCTTCAGCCAAAACTCACACTTCGAGAGTTTGCCGTAAAGCTTGTGTTGGCGTAGAGTCTCCAACACTACTCTGAGATTCTCTCGATGCTGCTCTGGGCTGGATGAGTAAATCAGGATGTCATCCACGAATACTATGACAAACTGATCCAAGTGGGACCGAAAGATCCTGTTCATCATATCCATAAACGCTGCAGGAGCGTTTGTCAACCCAAATGGCATTACTAGAAACTCATAATGCCCATACCTAGACCGAAAGACTATCTTCGGTATGTCTTCCTCAGCAACCCTCAACTGGTGATAGCCACTACGTAGATCGATTTTGGAGAATACTGATGTCTTGGACAACTGGTCAAAGAGATCATCGATGCGGGACAGAGGGTACTTGTTTTTCACCGTCACCTTATTGAGCATCCTGTAATCAATGCAAAGCCGCATTGAACCATCCTTCTTTTTAACAAACAATACAGAGCTCCCCACGGCGAGACACTCGACCGGATGAAGCATTTGTCTAACAATTCATGTATCTGCTTCTTTAACTCTAACATCTCGATAGGTGTCATGCCGTACGGTGCCTTAGAGATGGGTGTCGTTCCAGGTAGTAGCTCGATCTTGAAGTCTATCTCCCGACTCGGTGGTAGTCCTAAAGTATTTTCAAGAAAAACATCTGAAAATTCATGCACTACATCTATCTGTTGCAGTGTAGTGGCCGGTCTTTACCACACTTATCAAGTATGCACAACATCCTCTCTAGAGCATCTTCTGAGCCTTCATAGCTGAGACAACCACCTTCTTGCTTTCTGATGGAGTACCCCTGATGACTGCCTTCGGCTTGTCCTATGCACCTATAATGATCTTCTTCTGCTTACAGTGTAGAGCTACATCATGATAAAAAAGTCAATCCATTCCGAGGATGACATCATAGTTTATCATCGGGATGATAATAAGATCTGCAGAGAAATTCTTCTTTTCCATGGTAACAGGTACATTCAGAATGTACCTAGCCATGTGAGGATCTCCCATGGGGGTGCTCACCCTCATGGCATGAGGCATTTGCTGTAAAGACAAGCCAAGAGCTTGGACACACGACTTCGAAATAAATGAGTGTGTGACTCTTGAATCAAACAAGACAATAGCAGACACATCAGCAATAGTAAGGGTATTTCTGATAACATTGTTATCATTCTGGGCAGCGTTCGCCTCCATGTTGTGCACCCTGCCCTAGAGCACGGAATTTGCACCTCCGGCACCCCGATTATCACGGCCTCCCATAGCGAACTGGGGACAGTTTCGGGCAAAATGCCCGAATTGTCCACACTGGATGCACGCATCATTCCTCCTGCGGCATTCTCCGTCATGATATCATTTGCAATGAGGACAGAGAGGTCTCTACTGCACTACTGGTGCCTGTGGCTAAGGCTGACGAGAAGGAGGTGGCAGCTGTCTTAGAGGCTATTACACAGAACGTGAGTTAATTTCTACCCTTTAACACATTGTTAATTAAGATTTTGGAATCTTTATACCTAAAGCGGTGCTGGTGCTGGGCGCTGACGGGGTTGAGCATAGCGAGGGGCCTCTCTATGGTAATAAAGCCTATAGTGGTGATCATAGTGGTGATCGCGACGATCGTCCCTCCTGAACGGTCGGCGATCTTCAGTCCGAGGTCGTTGTTGCTCTGCTGGCTTGACTGAGGCTTTTGCTTTGCGTTCAACCTGGTCTTTCTCCATGCGAGTAGCCAGTCTCATCGCCTTTTCCAAGCTCTAGAAATTCTTCGTGTTTACTGACCCGTTCGTGCTCAGAGGTGTAACGGTCAGCAAACGCCTACTTAAACTCAGCCCATGGTACCTCCTCTTCCTCCAACCCTCTAAATCTGGTGGCTCTCGTGGTCTTCACCATCCCATGATAGTGTCAGTAATCATGTGAATCGCATACAACACATTTCGCTCTTCAGCACACCTCATCAACTTAAATATGCGATCCAAGGTCTCTATCCATTGCTTCACCTTAAAAAAATCCGCCTTGTCCTCAAACTATGGCGGATGTAGCCTCAGGAATGCCTGAATAGTGTCCTTAGCATCCTCTTGTCGAGGTTCTCGTGTGCGTCGTCTAGTCGCAGGCTGACTGCCTCCAATTTGACTGCCCTCTAGTGGGTCAGTCTCATCAATGTACTCATCATGTACTTGCGCCTTTGCGCTGCGGCCTCATCCTCGGCCGCGGATGGGGGTGCGGCCTCGACCACGGCCCCATCCCCGGCCTCGCTAGGCTAAGATTTGCGAATCAATGATTGGGTTCTCAGGGCCCTCTAGCGCTTCAGGAGCAATACGGGCCGACCCGGCCTCCCACTCCTGGATCCTCTCTGATCGTCTCGACATTCTTATCCTTTAATCATAAAAGAACAATACATTCAAAACCAATACCATATACTAAATATGAATTTGACTTACAGTCATTTTTGGTGGAGAGTGTGGTGACAGCTCAACGATAGCACATGAACTTTTCTTATACCATACTATACAATAAGACATCAAAAGAGTCCAAACAGCGGATTTGATACCATAAATGTAATGCCCCCAAATCGACCAACGCCACGTGACGAGGATCTCTCCGAAGGCATTACGAAACACTATAACGTTGACTAAAGAATTGACCAAAACTCTATTAAAATAGTGACATGTCATCAATAAAAGATAAAGAGAAAAATAGAATATCAAATAGCGGAAGTCTCAAAATACTACAAAGTCTCCATAATAGGAATCATATATGAATTACATCAAAGTTCATAAATGCATAAAATAGAGAAATGATAACTAGGCCCTCTGTCAGTTCATGTGCTTTATTATCGCTCAAGCTGGTCGCGGCACACGATCTCTACACAGAGGAGGAGGTCCTCCCGTAAGCTATACAGTATAGTGAGGATTCACATAGTACTCAATGCATAACAATAAATAGAAATAGTCAGAATCAATAATCACTTATAACAAGATCAAGTAGAGAGCATAAGATCATTCGATTTGAGATATCAATGGATAAAAGATGATAGAGATCATGAATTATATAATCACGAGGAGTTACAGTAATCATGCTGGATTAATAATCATGTTTCACTTATCATCATCATGCTCATATCATTTGTACAATACTCTTTATGCTTGTACTTCTTTCTTAGCATTACATGACTTTGGGTACCTTTAGGTGCTTTTGGGTGTCTTTAACTTGTGGGGGTTTTACGCCGAGTAAACAATACAGCCTTGTGCAGCCTACGAGTGATCAAGCCATGACTAAGGGAGCGACCCTTCACTATAAGCACTTAACATGAACTAACCACCCTTCCTTTATCATTTAATCTTTCTTACTTTAATCTCTTTATCATTTCATCGTTCTTTCATTCTATAAGAGGATTGGATCACTGGACAGATCAATCATAAGACAAATGATTCAGTCATAACACAATTCAATCAGTAGAGGATAGCATATCACAATCATGGAAAGATTCTAGATCAATCAGCAATCAAGATGAACTCTGGGTAAGGATCGGTCGACCGATATCTTTGGATCGGTCGACCATGGGTCTAAATCAGTTCAAGGGTTTTCGGTCTGCTGACTATTGGGCACCGGTCGATCGATATATCTAGATCGATCGACCGATGATGCTCGATCAGTACAGTGGACTTCGGTCGGTCGATCGATCGACCTGAAAAGGGACTCTGAAGGAATGATCGGTCGACCGGTCTCTACTGATCGGTCGATCGATTTTCATATCATCGGTCGACTAATATAGCTGGATCGGTCGACCGGTCGTCGTGAAAACAGAATGGGACAGAATATGATTTTTAGCGATTTTCAATTCAAAATGCAATCATAGCTTACAAACAATCATCTAAACATAGAAGGATGATACAAAACACATTCATAGTCATATGGAGTCACAAATCAAGGATCAAACACAAGAAAACAATCAATCCATTCCTTTTTCATTCCTTCTCATCAATCAAGACTCATTTCAAGATAAACCACCCTAATTCAGCCCTAATGCTAATTAAGTTTTGCAGAGGGATTTCGGATTCACCCACTTGATCCCGTGATTGATCCTTGTATGAAGCCTTTCCAATCACCGGTGGTCGTCCTCCCCTTGACGTCCCCCACCTATGAAGCAATGATTGGAGAAGAACATAAGGGAATGTCGTTGGAATCAAAACCAATACAGAAATGAAAGAACCTTTGATCCTTGATGGTAAGGGGCTGCTCCTACAGCAACATTTTTTATGGCAAAGGGGCAAATGAAAGGAAAAGGGGCTATTCAAGAGAGGCTCTCTTTATATAGGGGTTTTGGATGGAAGAAAATGTCCACATTACCCTTTTTGATCTTATCCATAACCTTATCCACTCATAGCTGTCCACTCTTTGATCTTATCCATATCTTTATCTATTTATTTATTTTTATTATATTTTTTTAAATCGAGTGTTACACTTCACGTCTCGACGGTGTGCCAGTTCTCCGTCCGCCCCTAGAGCTACCGAGCTGATCTAGTAAGCTTTCATCCTCGAGAAAGGGCAGAACACTACGGTAGGTTATCCCTCGAACAATCCCTTAAACGAGCGGCCTGGACGGACGACTTGCTCAGCGGCACGACCACTTTGGAAAGAATCAGGGCGATTGGCTAAAGGCCATCCTCGGCGTCATCGAGGACTGTCGAGAGCTCACTGACGTCCTCAACTTGCACTACCTCAAGGTGGCCCAGGATGAGCTCCACCTGCAGATGTTGGACCCAGCTCCCTTCGTCGTAAGCGGATCAAGGCCTTGATGACCGCCGTGATGACCAACCAGCAGACATGCTATGACGCGCTTCACGAATCCTCAGGCGCCCACGCGCCCCTGACTGACACCATGGGCAAGGGCCGGGATCCGCCTTTGCATCGCCTCGTACGAGCTGGTCGCCGACGGCCATGGACAGCATCGTTGAAGTTAGCGACTCCGGAGACTCGTCCAAATTCGGCTCAGAATCAGGTATATTATATACATATAGCGGACCTAATTACGCCATGCGTTAAAATTAATCATCATATCACACATAATTGTACGATAACGTACAGACGTGTAGTTTTTTTGGTCGAGACTTATGTCCAAAGTCCAAACTGATAGCACCTAACTAATCCGGTCGGAGAGTAGCTGTATGAATAAATTCTTTATTAAAAAGGAGATATTATTGGAGCAAAGTTTTTATTCTCTACATAATTATATTTTGATGATACAAATCTCAAAAGAAATAAAGTTATATTTAAAATGTCTAAAAAGTTTAAATAAAAATGAGTTATTTTATGCACTAAATCTTCAATTAATATTTGTCTATGTTCCTATGAGATTTACGTTAAGAGGTGAATATAAAAGTTATAGATACTTTTTTATCTTTGTAGAAAATTAAGAATCACCTTATTGGGACAACCACATAAAATATTATGTTTAAACAAGTGAAACTTGAAAAGTTCAAATTAAAGTTAATATTTTAATGTACTAAATTTGCACTTACTATTTGAATATTCCATCATAAGATTTGGATAAAGAGATTAATATAAAAGTTGTATATAATCATCTTATCTTTTCATATAATTAAGAGTCACCTTATTTGGACAATCATATAAAATGTTATGCCAAAAATAATGAAGGTTGACAAGTTCTATTTGAAGTTAATATTTTCATGTGCTAAACTTGCATTTTGGAATAAGAGGTGAGCATGAAATTTGTAAATAAAGTTGTTAGCTTTTCATATAATCAAATATCATTTCATTTGGATACTAGTATAAAACATTACGTATAAAAGAGTAATATTTAAAATATTTCATTTGAAATGGACAACCTTGTATACTGAACTTTGAATTAATATTGGACTATGATCTTATTAGATTTTGGATGAATGATGAATATTAAAATTGTAGAAAATTATGTTATCTTTCCATATAATAAAAAAAATCATCTCATTTGGATGCATAAAAGAGTAAGGTCTAAAAAGTTTAAATTGACAACTTTATACACTAAATTTTGATTAAATATTTGACTATGATATCATTAATGAATGATGAATATAAAAGTTGTAGATAATTTTGTTATCTTTCCATAGAACCAAAAGTCATCTTATTTCGATAACGATGCAAAAAGTTATGTGTACAAGAGTCCAGGTCTATCAGACTGTCGATGACAAAATGAACGATCGGAACTCTAACGATCGACCGTTCTGGGCAATAAAGAGCAAAAATGTGAAAATTGGATGACCGAAGTCACTGCATGAATGACCGTAGATTACAGAGAGCGTGAACATTTCTAAAACGGATGATCGAATCACTTTCGGTCGATCGTTATGGGAGCAAAGGCATCAACAATCGTTAAATCCTTTTACGGACTACCATCAGTGGATAACTGCGCAGAAAAGATAGGCGCATCGGCTAGTTACTATTCAAAATGGATGGCGGAAACTAAAATGGTTGGCCGTTTTAGAGATGACAGTACAACACTTTTCAAATTAATTTACAACGATCATATTTTCAAGAGAAGCCTATAAAAAGAATTCAAAAGGCTGAAGAAAGATTATCTAAGCAAGTCAAATCATTCTAAAAAGCTTTCTTCAAGTCCAAAGCATTTCTTTGAGCCTAATCTTGCAAATTATCCATTTCCTCTTCTAGTTTTTAAGTGTAAACATTCTTTGTAAGAAGAGAGAATTTAAGGGAATTATTGTGTTCTTGTTTAGAGAGTTTAAGAGCTCCTTATAAGAAGATGTGTGCTTACCTCTTGAGAAAAAAAGAAGGCATTGTGGTGTAGAAAAATGTTATTCTCTCCCTACAACAAAAGAGAAAACTAGTGAATCTCCGACGGTCTTGAGATCAGGAAGTCGGAGCAGAGACTGGACAGAATCTTATCAACATATTGTGCCTTCCTGAGTTTTGATTCTTCTTACTTGTCTTTTACTTGTTTGTGATTGTATTTTCTAAAAATTGACTTTTACGGCTTTTCGATTACAATTTTTATACACCAATTCACCCCCTTTTGGTACTTTCGATCTTACATCTCTACGCGCACAACTTCAACCAATTCTACCGCGAGTGCGACATCTACGACACAATCGACTTCATTTTCGGCAATGCAGTCATCGTGTTCCAGAATTGCAACATCTACGTGCACAAGGGTCTTCCCCGACAGACCAACATCATGTTGGATGGCCCTCTCCATGTGGAAACTTTCACTCATCTCATTGGTAGGCTTTTGTTGTTTGTGTGTGTTCTTTTGTAGCTGAACATAAGAGACAAAAGGGGGAAAGTAAATAGGATGATTGGTTCCATTCGTGGTAAGGTGTATGTTCTTTTGGGTTGCTGCCATCTTCATTCATTTTTAGAAAAAAAACTAGATTTTCTTCATCTCCTTTGAGTTGTTGCTGCCAGTTGGAGAAGTGTTGTTGTTGTTGCATTTGTTAGTTCTTGGTGGAGAAAGAAAAGGGGAGAAAGGAAGACTTTGTGTTGCTTCAAGTCTCACATTTCAGCCTTCAAAGGAACTCGTTTGGCACTCCATTATGGTGATTTATCTTCCATTTTTTTAGTTTTATCTTATTGCTTGATTAGATGAAAAGTGCTTGTTGTAAAGCTTATTTGTGGAAGAACATATAATGGAGATTTTGGATTGATCTCAATCTCATGATTTTTTACCCTTCATTTGTGAGGTTTTTCAACATTAAAACTATTGTGTTCGTCTGTGAAGTTGGTTGTACTGTATTGCATTTTTGTTTGGTGCCATTTATAACAATCCATCCGGTTACAATATAGTGTATGTCTAACCTTATTCAGATTGAAAGGTCTACGCCTAGATCTTGGTCTTCTGCACTTGCGCTTTGGCCCAACACGTTGCTTAGGGATGCACAAACGAGACCCATATCCAGATGATCGACATTTCCATACACCAGAGCGCCATCCGTGCCTCGACGGAATTGGAACCCTACATCAACACCACGAAGACCTACCTCGGCTGGCCATGGAAGCCATACTTAAGGACAATTTACATGTAGTCGTCCCTCAATGGTCTCATCGTTCCTGCCGCATGGTTGTCGTGGGACTAGTCCATCCAGGAAAACCATGACTTGTTGTATTACGACGAGTGTGACAACCATGGAGAGGAAGCCAACAATGCTAACAGTGTGAAGTGGCCGTGATATAGAGTCATGACCAGGGAGGACGCCTCCAACTTCACAGTGCAAAAATTGTTGTTAGGGAACGATTGGTTGCTACAAACGTCGATAACTTACTTTGCCAATATGGCAATAGAGACAAAGATGCCTTATGCTCTAACTTTCTTTTTTGTACACAAAAGTGTACGCATCTCAGAGTATGCAATGCATACAAATGCAAAATGTCAGTTGTACTTTAGTTACACTCCCTTAGTGGTAAAATATCATTTTCTTTTTAAACAATGATATGATAACATTGTACAAATTATTTATAAACAAGACATTTTTGTCGTAGTTATCGTATGATCTTGTGATATGTATAAATGACAAAATTTTGTTCAATTGGTTCAGCTTCCATTAAAGGGTAACAATTAGTTGTTCGATTCTATAATCTCAAACTTATGTGAGTTCTTTTCCAAATAAGAGTGGGTACAGATAGAAACATTTTCCTTCCTAGTTTATTCATCAATTATCCATTTTTCTCTTTAGTTCTTTCCTTCCCCTTCTTTTCTCTTCTTTAAGGTAAGGACTAACGAGAAAGGAACAAGAACTTAAATAAATATATAAATAAATGATGACGATGACGACTATGATGATGATGGGTTAGCTCCTGAAATTTTGATTAATAACCAAAATGTGAACAATAGTATTCTAAATTTATTTATTGGTAATTCCATATGATAATAAAACAACTAATGTCAAAAGGAGAGTAATATTGGCTAATATTAACTATAGGACTATAATAACAAGTGTGATAGGAGTTAATTGGTACAATAATGGGATTTTAAATTTAATTATATTTTTATTTGACCAATACCATAGTAGAGCTTTACGGATTATGAAACTAATATCAACTTCCGAATATTACTGAACTAATATTAATATCAATCAAAATGCAAGAATAGGTTCAAGAGTGAGAAATATAAAAACCTAGCAGAATTATAAGATTATTATGGAATACTCCATAAGTTAAAA
The DNA here is from genome assembly GCA_030549335.1 of Pontederia crassipes. Lineage (NCBI taxonomy): Eukaryota > Viridiplantae > Streptophyta > Magnoliopsida > Commelinales > Pontederiaceae > Pontederia > Pontederia crassipes. The sequence goes on along the minus strand of CM060185.1, from coordinate 1,136,080 downwards.
ATGGATAATTAAGTTTAAAAATACAGATGACTCGAGTCAGATTGTGATTACTATAGTATAGAATGTTAATTAAGAAATGTTAATCATATAATTATTAACTTTATACTAATCAAAAAACAATCGATCGATATTATTATTAACAGAAAACAGTCGCGACTCAAACATAAAAGTTAAAATAGAGCAATTAATTAAATTATGCAATTATTATTATTATTATTATTATTATTATTAATCGAGTTCATTAAATGTTGATTTTAATGAGTATGTGAAATTTCATAAAAAGTAAATTTATTTGACGATTTAATAAGAATTAGGAATTTTGAGTCAATGTGATGTCTAATGAAAAGTTAGCATCCAAATTTTAATATCTTGCCACAACTTAATAAAGGCAGATAAATAAATGCATATTATCTTTAAGATTTGTGGACTCCATTTGAAGCTTTTAGATTTCGTTCAAATTGTCACTTATACTCAAATTGAATTAAAATTTTTACTATCTAATATCATTTATTTTTTAATTAGTTGTATGTATATATACATATATATATATATATATATATATATATATATTATGTATATTGTTGGGCCATGCTTTTCATTTTATTCAACCAAAAAGATATTATTTTTAGCTGAACCAACTAATTAAACTCGTACCTATATATATATATATATTGTTTTGTTGCATACATTAATAATAATAATAATAATATTAGAAATAAGTTTAAACAAAGAATTCTAGTTCTAATTAATGGATTTACCATTTGGATTTAATCTTCTTTTATTTTAGGCTTATGAATATTATTACCTTATATACCAAAAGTTTTTTTAAAAAAAAATGTATATATACATGTAATTAGATATTGATATTACTAGTTTCAATTATTTTGTAAAATTTTAAGCATAACCGACACCTATATTGCTTGTTTAGTATTAGAATATTTATTTATGTTTTAGGATTAGTAGATATCTCAAACAAAAAATTAAAATAATTTTATATATTTGATATGTTTTCATGCAATCAAATTATATATGTGTATGTATGTATATGTATATGCAGACACATATCAAGGGCAGGAAACGGTTGTCGGTTGATCCTTTGATTGGGGCTCGGTTTATGTTTACAGTTATATTTAAGAGCATGCGAACCCTCGATATATATAACAACCACACACAGACGAACGCAACAGCTCAATCGATCGTCTACGCCATGTGCTCTCCTCTCCCTCTCCCTCTCCCTCTTCGTCGTCCTCCTCCTCTCCGTCGACCCCGCGGCAGCACGAAGACACCCACGCGACTCGCTTCCGTCCCAGCAATCTGCATCCAGCTCCTTCCCTACGACAGCATCGCCGCCGGCGAACTCTGCTCTCACCCCACCTGCTTCCGGCAACCTGTCGGCACCAACGTCGCCCTCAACTCTCGCGCAGCCTGCTTCCAGCAACCTGTCGACCTCTCTCCCACCGCCCTCCCCCGTGTCGACGTCGACGACCTCACCTCTCATCCTGCCTGCTTCCAGCAACATATCGACGCCCCTCCATCCTCCCTCCCCTGTTTGGACGTCGACGCCCTCCTCTCTCGCCCCACCTGCTTCCGGTAACCTGTCGACTCCTCTCCTACCGCCCTCCCCTGCCTCGACGGGGCCCTCTCCTCTCGCTCCACCTGCTTCCGGAAACCTGTCGGCGCCTCTCCCACCGCCCTCCTCTGTGTCGACGTCGTCCCCTTCCCCTATCGTTCCACCTGCGTCCGGCAATCTGTCCACGCCTCTCCCACCGCCCTCCTCGGTGCCCTCTCCTCTGGCACCACCGGCGTATAATAATCGATCCGCGCCCAGCGCGTCGCCTTCCCGTCCTGACCTCGGTAAGATTCCATGGACAGCCCAGAACCTCACCCTCCTTGGAGACGCTTCTCTGCAGCGGCAATCCGTCAGCCTCACCGCAGTAAACAGGACGGGCGCCCTCGGCGTGGGCCGCGTGTTCTTCTCCCGCCCAATCCGGTTCCGCGAGCCCGGCAGCGGCGACCCTGCCTCGTTCGTCACCCGCTTCACCTTCTCCATCACCCCCTCGCCCACCTTCGGCGACGGCCTGGCCTTCTTCATCACGTCTCAGCCCGAACGCCTCGGTGCCTCCGGCGGTTACATGGGACATTTCCCCAAGAACGGGTCGCAGTCTTGCCACAACGAGGCCGATAAATCCTCGCACCGTAAGCATCCTAAGAAGGCTTCCAAATTTTGCAGCAAGCACGGTAGGCTCGGAAAGAAGGCGGAGATCGACACCATCGCCGTGGAGTTCGACACGCAAATGGACACAGCTCTGGGCGACCACGACGGCAACCACGTCGCGCTCGACGTCGGCGGGATGAATCACATGGTTTGGGCGAACGCCATGGACGCCGGGGTCAGCTTCAAGGAGAAGAACAAGAACGTCACGGCCTGGATCAAGTACAACGGCTGGAAGAAGAAGTTGACGGTGTGGGTGAGCTACTCGGAGGTGGCGCTGCCCGAACGGCCGGTGCTGGCGAAGAACTTCAACGTCGGTAAGTACTTGAGTGAGTTCATGCACGTCGGGTTCTCGGCGTCCAACGGCGCCGGTGGCTCCGCACTGCACGTCGTCCACAACTGGAAGTTTCGGACCTTCGGCTACGAAGTTGGCGCTTGGGAGTCCAGTCGCGGAGAAAAGAGTCATAATTCGAAAGTTCACTGACAGCTCCTCTCTCTCTCTCTCTCTCGTTTTGTTTCTCGTTCCAGTTGTAAATTTGTAATTGAAATTTTGTCGAATATTTCACTTTTTCGTTGTAAACGGTGATGTTCTGAATTATCATATATACATATTCGCTTTAGTACATACTTTTCATTTCATTTTATTTATTTATTTTGCAATATAAATCGTCTACATTTGTTTTGGAAAAAAAAATAACAGTTGATAAAACATATTATACATCCAATTCAAAGTTGCTCAGGATAATGCACATAAAATAAGACAATAAAATCCAAAAGATTCACCATCCACTTAGAAATTGCATATCTTTAAATATCACATGCATTGTACCTGAATAAAGAGTTAAAAAAAAGAAAATTGTTTGAGTTATATTCCTAGGAATTAAGACCAACAAACAACACTAATGGCAGAACTAAAAATGTGATTATAAAAAAGGAAAAGTTTGATTGAAATGTTTTATTTATGTATTAAAAGTTAAATTCATGGACCAGGCAAGCCGAGCTAGGTGTATAAGTAGGCTACACATGCTTTAAAAACTTAATAAATAAAGCTGTAATAAAAAATATTGTTAAATTCAAAATAACGCAGCTTAAGTATATTAGGCATTGTTCGATATGCCTCGGAAATCTAGGGCCAAGTCAAAATACTTTTTTTATATCTTTCTTTTAGAAATTTTGCACTAAAAAATTATGCATCGAAGGAGAATGCATTCAAAATTTAAGACGATAGCCGAATAATATTAAAATAAAATTACAAGAAGATGAATTTTCTAATCTTTATGTCAGAGAATTTACATAAAAACACTCTTTGGGAACGTTCCAATTAGGATAGAACTTAAGATATTATTAATAGTTTCAAATACAAATAAAATTGTGATAAACTTGTGCCATTCAAATTCTGAGATCTTGAAGGATTTAACATTTAAAATTAATGAGCAATAACTAATGTGTAAAAAATTATTTTTAAATATGATATTAAGAATGCCACAATTTATTATGATAAATTACTATTTGTAATATATGTCACACTTTATTATTTATTACCATTTTATTAGAATTATTTAGTTTTTTTATTGAATAAAATATCAATACAATAAATTAGATTATACTTTAATATATTATTTATTATTCTTAAAATAGATAAATTGTAATAATATAATTTTATTTAGAATGTTCAAAGTAAATCAAAACTATGTAATTATTCATGTTCTTAAGGTGTTTTATAATTATCAATTAATTCAGAAGTTGGATTCAAACGCTTTTATTTATTTTAATCATTCATTCGCTAAGATGTATTTAGATTCAAAATAGGATTTCTCATCCTAATCTTAATTTGTTTTTGACGGAGGATCGATCGTAGGACCGATCATTCCGGATTAATTGATAATTAATCAAGAAGATTACATTAGTTTAATTTATTTACTTAGATTAAAATATTTTTTTAAAAAATAGAAATTTTACAATATATAAACAATGCGTACAATAATTTAATCGGACAACTATGGTACCCCTCTTTTAAACTACATACAATGTGTATCTTCTCATCTAATAAAAAAGATTATTTTCATAAACTTTTCTTAAACTATTATAATTTTTCGCATCTAAACCTAAATTAAGAACTTATTTTTTTCATCCTAAACTATCGCGACTTTTTGACTTTAATCCTTTCGTTCATTTTTGTTACATTTTTTTATTATATTTACTTTTCCCCATTTATGAAAAAACTAAAATACTCTTCATCACATAATACATTAAATAATAAATATAAAAAATAAAAAGAAAGGTCGAACATTTTTTTATATTAATTATTTGATGTATTATGTGATGATGGGTAATTTAACCTTTTGATAAATGAGAAAAATAAATGTAACAAAAAATGTAACAGAAAAATTAAAGTGAAAAAGTTGTGATAGTTAGAAACACAAAAAAAAGTTTGTAGTTTGATGTTAGATAGGAAAATTCAGAATAATTTAGGGGATGTTTATGAAAATAACTCTAATGAATGAGACTAAAAATTCTTAAATAAAATCGATCAAATATCATTTATAGATTTTTTAAGGATTAAAAGGATATGAGACATGCCCCATCTTTAGAAGAGAACAACATCTTTTTTTCCTATCTATTTTAGTATTATATATTCTATTTATTTCATAATATTAAATAATTGAATCGAAAATGAATTCTAATTTTTCTTTAGTTCGAACACACTCCCAACCCGAAGTAGATTAGGCCTTTTTTCTATCAACAAACCCAATTCCAACTTAGTCAATTTGTTATTTGTTATTTTTTCTATAATTTAAAGCTAAGGTTAGTAAAAAAACTAAACTTATTTAGATTAAAATGATGAAGTTTTAAATTTTAAATCTACGTGTTGACTACTTTTATTTCAGGGCGCCCAGAGCTGTTGCTTCTGCCTCGATGCTCTTATTCCTACATCTTCTGCTTCGATTTTGGGCTCCGCTTCGGCCGCAGCGCGAGCTCTGTGTTAAAAGTTGATCTCACGTGGTAGCCAGAAAAGAAAGTGGAAGAAAAGCAAGAAGAGGGAAACACAGGGAAAAAAGAACGCTACATTTCTATTCAAAGGAAGAGAACATTACAATTATATGGGCACATATGACATCAAGTAGACACCTATTTATACTTCTAAGAAGCTGATATATCAACTAAACTGATATTAACTACTGTTACAAATACAAAGAAGAAAACGCTCTGCAACTCATAATACTCTGCAACTATTATGAACTGGACAAGGTTGTTGTGAGTCTGCTGCACAATATAGATGCCGATGTCGTGACTTGAAGTTATCATCGGATAGCAGTGACTGTAAAGAAGATATTCGGACAATTCATCGAACACTTTGGTGCTGTCGAACACACTTCAGGAGTGAGAGCACAACATGGTACTTGTCGCCAAACATCTATCGAACACATGCTAAGCGTTGTTGGAGGATGGCTGCTCAGCTGGACATGGAAATAAACTTCATCACTGTTCTGCAGGAACTCCGACATGCCCCCTCACTGAGAAGCACCAGATGAGAGTACCAAAGCAATTGCATACGATGAATGAAAAGAAGGATAGAGAACGAAAAGAAACACAAGTAGAGGAACTAACTGAGATGATGGAGAAACATAGGTGATCGGAAGAATTGAGAGGAAACGAAGAATGAAACAGATGAAGTATCGAAACATCTCGATCGTTGATAACAACGTCAGCAAAAGGTCGATAACGGTAACACGGAGAGAAGGCTCCTACCCCTCCGATGACAACATCGGAAAATCAACCGGTGATCTCCATTGGGAAATTGAGACGGAGCTCCTAATCCGACGAGACAACTCGTTCGGCGAAAAAAAAAGAGAGAAACATTGAAGAGGAAAGAACACTCCATCGGCAAAGAAGAAAAACATAGAAGGAGATGAAAAATAGAGAATGAACTCTCAGATCTGCGGTCAAAAGAAAAACAGAGAAGAAAACTAGAAAAAATAGAGAATCAAGAAAGAGGAAGAAGCAGTTCAAATGGAAACTAGATCTCGATGCCGGCAAAGCAGAGGCTTCCGATCTAAGCAGAGGAGGCTTCCGATCTGGACCTCTAGCTCATCGTCAATGATGAAAGCATCATCGGCTCTCAGATCAACCGGATCTGACTATCAGAGAAGCGTCCGCACTCAGATTCGCCGGATCTGCATCAACCACGGCCAAACGGACGTCGTCTGGACTCACAGGCGCCATATGACTTCAGATCGCCCGGAGAATGATGAACTTCGAGCTTCCGGCAGGCTGCGACGTCGATCAACAATAGGGAAGGAGCTCGCGGTGATCGCGGTCAACCTCGCTCTGATACCATGTTAAAAGTTGAGCTCATGTGGTATGCCGGATGTGAAGTTAATGTTGCCGGAGAAGAAAGTAAAAGAAAAGCAAGATGAGGGAAACACGGAGAAAAAGGAACGCTACATTCCTATTCAAAGGAAGAGAACAACATTACAATTATATGGGCACAGATGACATCAAGTAGACACCTATTTATACTTGTAAGAAGCTGATATATCTTAACTACAGTTACAATTACAAAGAAAAAAACTCTCTGCAACTCATAATACTCTGCAACTATTATGAACTGGACAAGATTGCTATGAGTCTCCTGCACAATATAGATGCCGATGTCGTGACTTCCAACACTCTGGAGGCCAACGCATCAACTGGTTGCCTTTGGCATGTACATCATGTACCATTACGTGCGCGAGGCATCTTCGTCGACTTCCGTCTGAGGTGCGGTCATGTTGTACTAGAAGCCCACCAACTATTCGGCCAAATGGCTTCTCGTCAGTCGTTCTCTCTTCGCCATCGCATTGCCACTACTAACCATCCATTTCCCATACCCATCATCTGCCGGGGATTCCGAGTACAAAGCTCATCAGTGGCAACGACAATGTGGAGTCCTCGCCACAGCTACCATTGTCCGAAACAGGAAGGAGAAAGCTAGAGCTACAACTGCAACAGCAGTGGCTGGCCCGCACGCGGCACCCCCATGTGCATCTCGTTAGACGTACGCGCACGGTAGCGGCATTCGGCCGCAGCCTGTACCGGCAGTATGCCGACGAAGCTAATGTGCCCAGTGTTGTTCGGTGAGGTGCTTGATTTCGTCTCATTATAATCCGCTCTTCCATCGACTACAAGTCTACACACTTGATGCCGCTGCCCATTCCGCAACGCTACGCCTCTTTTCTGCAATTCTGTGTTTTAATTTCATTCCGTGTACCTCGTTCCACTCTTTATCTGTGATCAATTTTGTTGTGGCTTAAGTTTTGACAGATTTTTGAGAGCTAGAGCTGTCCATTGGATTGGACGTGGATCTTGTCGCCCATGAGAGAGCTAATATCCGGATAGAGGCAACTTTGGTGGCGGATGATGATCGTTGCAGGTTTTCAGCTCTGTTAGGAACTTCAAGCACATCAAATTTGTTCTCAGCGGCATTGGTGAGAATTTATTTGAAGTCCCAGTTGGTGGAATCAGTTTTTTCTACATTGAGAGTCATGGGCAAAATCTCAGATTATTTAGATACGAAATGTGTCAGAAAGCAGACATGTTATGTAGTCTACGTTTCTTAGTGTTATGAATCTTTCATTTTCAGCATACTTTTACCAAATATTGTTGGAGGTTTGTTCTTCCTTGAAGAGAGTGAAGAGATTAGCTTTCATTTCATGGAGTTTTGCATCAGATGTTAAGTCTTCTAGAACAGTTCTTTCTACAAAAATGTCAATTCCTAATGTATTAGTTAAGACTGCATGTTTAAGCATATTCAGCTCAATTATTTAAGAAAACATTTGAAAGTTTTAGGAATTAGCAAGTTTCATCAATATCTTCTTGTCCTGGTGCACTTATGTTATCATATGCACATCCCGTCCATGTGCCTTAAGGAAATTTGCTAGGGCCCAATATTGTCCAATTAATCATCTTTTACCCTCTCAAAAGAACATATTGTCAATTAATTCATGGCTCTTTTGTTTTCCAGAATACATCTTACAGTTCACAGCTTGCTCCAAAAAGAAAATATTACATTGCAGATTTTTTGGAATATGTATTATAACAGGCAAGTTAACAGCCAACGATACCTGCGGGAATCTTAAGCAGACAAATTGTTGCGTGATTATGAAGAAAACTAGCTGGAAGTTTCTACAGAAAGATATTGTAAAATCTCTGTGTAAACAGAGGCCTGAATTCGGCCAAGGATCTCATGGATCTTGTGTAAAAAAATACTTCTCAGCTCTGGAGGTGAACAGCCTTGAACTCCTGCAATGCTTTACCGACAACATAGGTTCACCTTACACTCTCAAAAAAGTGTGTGTTATCGACCGCCAAAAAAATTTCATATTAGACATGATAAGGGAATCAATAAAGATTCTATACAGACCATATAGTTATTAAACCATGTTTTGTCCTTGAGACTCAAACAAAAATCCATAACCAAATCTGTAAAGGTATAATAATCAGAAATGCACAGCACTTGCACTTTTAGAACATTTGTGAGGTATATGAAGAATTCATGTCCATAATAAAGATTCCTGTTATGCTAGAACCAGAAGCATAAATGCAGAATTTGGGATTGAGTGATAAACTTAACAAAATTATAATCAACCAACAAAAGCTTAGATGTGTGTGGGTGATAAATTTCTTTACCTCCTATACATTGAAGATGGAATCTGATAATCAGAGGATTTCAGGTAGACATGGTTGGATGAAGACTGCAACTTGGGATTTTCAAGCTCTAAGGATAGCAGTTAATGAACTCCAGATACTGCAAGATTCACTCTACGGGGATGTTTGGATGCAAACTTTTGGTTCCGGAACAAAATTGAGGTGACCCTGCTGCCGCCCCTATCACTTAACCCGGCGAGAGCAAGGATTTTCTCGGTGAGGGCAATAACACAAATGCTCCCATTTTTCCTTGCAATTATTACATGTGGTTCACTCTAGCATTTCTCAAATATTTTATTAAGCCATTTGTGCCTTTCTTTTACCGATTGTATTATCGTGTTCAACTGTGTATTTTCTATTCAAATTTCTCAAAATGGAAGTTGGCATTACTCGTAAGGCATCATATATTATAGGAATGACATTGTCATCCCAACCTTGCCATTTTTTTCCTTTGTTTCTGATATGATAAAGTTCAAAGCTACTGGACATAATTACCCGTCTTATTTCCTGAACTCAGAGATTTTCTTTTTCAGTTACACAGGAAGGTTCAAGGTCTAGTATTAAAAAAATGGACAGATAATTAAAACTTACAACAAATAGAATTTAAAAGGTCAAAGTCAGGGCAGTCAAAAGTCAATTTCAAGATGAGTTTTGCATCATTTAGACTATTTTACATATATAATGACCAGGAGGGCAATATGTTGCATTAAAAAATATGAATCTGATCTTAACAACTCATGTTTCATATGTACTATGGAGTCAGGATTGTCCACCACACACTTCTTAACCTCCCTTTTTTTTTTGCCATCCACTCTTTCTCAGCAATGCTTAGAACTGCCCTTTTCTTTCCTGTTCTTTTTTTGTCTCCTTTTGGTGTGATAATGGCATGTTTTTTTTTTTTTAAAATAGACCATTGAGGTGACAAGTGAGGGAAAAGGCACGGGAGATTAGTGATTAGTGTCCAAGGAAGCAGTAAACATCAAAATTTTGTATTTTCTACTGAAAAAAAATGTATTTATTACAGGTCACGATCGTTGTCCGTCTCATTCAAAACCAATTCAATGAATCATATGCACTTAAGAAAAGAAGCTAATTAGTGTTCCAATCATCAAAAAACTCCTGCCTTCATAATCCTTGATTATATGTCTGAATTAAATGTATCATTTTTTTCTACAAGCTTAGGTTAATATATGTTATCTAATTAAATTTGATCGCCTTATAGTTAGCCTACCAAACACTTACATTTTTCATAGACTATTTTTTTTTCGCTGCAACTTTCTATTTTACAATATGCAACGAGTCTCTTCATTTCGCAATAAGCTTTCCATCTGTATCATATCATTTCACAACAGTTGAGGTTTCAACTTGTGCAACTCCAGCATTTATAAATGAGAATAGAAAAAATATATGTGTAGAACATTTTGTCAACCACACATGTAAAATATTATTGATTAAAATATAAATGTTGATGTGTTTGAATTATGTACCATATATTTAAAATTATGAAAGAAAAAAGAATGAAAAAAGAAAAAAAAATGAGAATTTGTGATAAAAACGAAGGATTAGTGTACCGCGATGTACTTTTTCTTGTTCGTAGGAGATTTTTTGTGATGACGATTTTTTTTACTCGTGGATGTTTATTTTTTGTTCACATCCAATAATAAATAATTGAGGTGTGATGAGATCAAGAGTAGGAACTCTATAAATTAAGGAATCAATTTGCAAATTTAGGAAATACAATATTACGAGCAAGAGAAATTACCTCAATAATAATAATTGAGTGCACGTTTTAATTTTTGCTTTTGCGGAGGCGCATTGAGACATTATTCATTAGGCCAATCAAACGACGAAGATGTTTTTTTTTTTATTTTCTTTACAGTTGGTTCTGAATTGTTTTTTTAAAAGAAAAAATTGTAATGAGATCTCCTCCTAGAGTTGATTAAAAGCAATGTTTTAAAAATTGGATCGGATTGACATGTGAACCGAGTTTCGACCTGTTCGGGAGTCAACTAATTCAATCGAATTTTTATATAATATTATTTTTTAATTATTTGTGAGTAATTTAATATATAAATTATTATAAAAATTATTAAACCAATTAAATAATTATTATTTTTACCTGATGTTAATTTAAATAGTAGCTTTATTTTTTATTATTACTGATATAATAATCTAAATTCAATGTCAATCTAAATTTATTACTAACATATTATTACCATCTTTTATTCTCCTTTATATATAACTCTCTTATATTTGATTTGATTAATAATTTGTTTCTATTTTAACAGTTTTTTTATTATTACTAATATATTAATCTAAATTTCATTTCAATCCTATATTTATTACTAGCTAATATATTATTACTGGATTTTATTCTCTTTCCATATATAACTCTTTTTTATTTTATTTGACTAATAATATGTTTCTATTTTACTAGTTTTCTTTTTATTATACTAATATAATAATATTAATTTAATTTCAATCTAAATTTATTACTAATATATTACCGGATTTTATTCTCATTCCATAGATAATTCACTTTTATTTGATTTGATTAACAATATATTTTCATTTTGATTCATTTCCTCCTATCAAGGATTCAAGATCTTTATCTTTTCTTATTTGAATTTTATTTTTTTGTCTCCTTTCATGTGCATAACTTTTTCATTTTATTGTAAAATCATTTAAACATTCAATTCCCTAATAAAATTATTTCATATTTTATTTTATTTTTTGAAAAAATTAAAAAACCTAGTTGAACTCGATTTACCGGTTCAATCTGGTTTTTCCTGAGTCAACATAATTTTTAAATTATTTCAATTTTGTTATCAAATGGGATTGGTTTTATGATCGGTTCACGAGAGTAGCAACTTCAAGTTGCATGGTAATTGCAATGGAACTCGAAAAGGTGAGTGGAAGTATATAAACAAAGAATCTCATAATATTTGCCAAAAGGATTCTGATATTTTCCATTTTGTCATTTTATTTATTGGAATGCATAATTAAATGATTAATTATGATCATCTTTCTTTGGGGCACTTTTATGGGATTCACAAGTTGTTGGAACAATTTGCACATATGTGGAGCGTATCATGATGATCATCTTCTACCACTTTATGGGATCATACACAAGCAAGCTACATTATGTTACATATAATTAAATTTGTAATGAACACTTGCCTTTCAAGTTGACAACATGCACTTCCGAGTAGGATCTACGATTTTATTATCACTCTCGACTTTATCTTGTTCTCCAATTCTATAATATCACAAATTAATATGATTATTTAAATAATTTAATATTTTTTATTATTATGTTTTGATATAATTTTACTTAAAAATTATTGAAAAGAAGTAAGTGCAAAAAGATTGCTAAAATTTTCAATAAATATTTTATTATCTTTTAAAATATATTTTTAGTTAATAAAAAGAATCTTATGATCTTTGGATCCCATTACAAATCTTGGCAAATTTCTTGAGAGCACTTAAGCTAGTATGTATTTATGTATGTATGCGCGCATATATATATATATATATATATATATATATATATATATATATATATATATATATATAAGCCTTTTTTCCTAATTATCCAAAAGCTGGGTTGCAGAGAAATCTCTTGAAAAAAATGGCTGAACGCTGGTCTTAAAAAATAGTGTTACCTTTTAACACCTAATTATTATAATGAAGTATAAATTATTAAATTTTAATTTCTGTTTTTAATAATTGTTCATTACTATTGTCAAGTACTCCGATGCACATATTTTAAAAAAAAAACAGTATTCGAATTATTTATATCCATGCTGTCAGGAGGCCTCCTACAAATTATAGACTTGATTTCTAAACTTACAATTTTAATATTATTAATTCTTAAGTTTCTTAATGCAAATAAACTAAATAAATATAGCATATAAATATTTATATGTCAGTTCTTAATTGAAAAAAAATAAACAGAATCAAACGTAATCAAACAAAGGATTAACACGAGGAAATCTTATAGGCAAAATTTTGTAAATGTAGAATTCACAGAAATAATATAATAAAGAATTGTTAAAGGAAATAACTAAAAGACATATATATATATATATATAACAATAACAACAAAGCCTTATTCCACTAGGTGGGGTCGGCTACATGAATCATACGACGCTCGTTGATCCATGTTCATAAGATTCGACAGATATATATATATATATATATCAATTAATGGATAGCAATTAATTCAGATCTTCCAAATCGAAATGAAAATTGCTAAGAGTTGACATTAAGATATGTTACCTCTTAATCTTTGATTTTTTATATTGTAAACTTCCCTAATTGCTCTATCATATATGGACAATATTAGTTATAGCTCCAAAATATATACCAAATTCTCACAAGATCAATAAATTAAAAGTTTAATTACATTCATGGGACCATCCAAACTCAACATCAATATCAAATTTTTGCCATGTGAAGAGAAAGAAAAAACCTAGCTAGCTAGTGATGTATCTCCTTTTGTGGACACCAACTGGTCTTAAATACCAATCACTCCTTCCAACATGGAAGCCTCATCCTCTTCCTCTCCCTTTCCCTCCACAGTAGCACTCCTCCTTCCTTTCTCTCTCCTCGCCTCTCTCTCTCTCTCTCTCTCTCTCTCTATATATATATATATATATATATATATATATATATATATATATATATATATATATATATATATATATATCCCCCCCCCTCCCTTAAAGATGCTTCGAGTGGCAAAGAGCATCTTCCACATGGGAGACGACGCACGTACTGCCAACTCTTCTAAGATGGCCGCGGCCGTGGCCGTCTCCATGGGAGGATCAGAAGCTGCAACTGACAGGTGCTCCAAGCTACGAGCTCATCCGCAGGTCTTGGACGGCCTTCGGATATTACTGGCACAGCAGCATGCGGACCAAAGAGGAGAATCTCACATCGTGATCAAGTCATCCGTGATCAGGTCTATGGCGGTGACCGCTCGCCGCCGGCCTGATCCGAAGCTGTCGCCGGAGTTGGGGTTCTTTCTAAAGTCGTGCTTCTTGTGCAAGAAGGAGCTCAGTCCTGACAAGGACCTTTATATGTACAGGTCTGTACTTAATTCATATATATGTGGACATATTTCATATTTGTTGTATATATCCTTCCTGTAGGATACATCAAATATATAGCATCTCCCTCTATCCAAAAATCACCATTTGATCGATGCAAATATAACATCTTACTTTTGGTGTATAATCTTTAAAGTTCTACTAAGAAGAAGCCTCTACCGCATGCGCATGCACTAGGGTTTCTTTAATGATCAACTAACACATTTATGGGAATAATAATAATAATGTAACTTAAAAGTCTAATATTTGTGCTGGGTTTTTATTAATAATTTATCAATATATAAAACTATTCTTTAATGATAATGTTATCCGTAATCTTTGATGAGTACAAAGTTTTTTTTTTTGGAGCGACGTGAAAGTTGATACGTGCCTCATGTGATCATGAATTGGGGTTCCACATTAATCATGATTTTTGATCTAATTTATATAATTTTATGTATCCTTTTAGTTAAGCTTTTGATGCATGGCCATGCACTGTACACGCAGGGGCGACCAGGGATATTGTAGCCGGGAGTGTCGGTGCCGTCAGATTTTGTTAGATGAAAGGAGAGAGCCATCACGCGGCCACCGTCGTCGTGCTACCGGCTCTAAGATTCGTGCATCCACTCTACAAAACGGCACGCTCCTAGTAGCGGTTTAAGTAGAGAAACAATTGATCCATGTCACACATGTACATGCATAAATATCCATACTACAAGATCCATGTCTGAATTAATCCAATATTTAACTTGTTCTTTTGATCCCCTTCTTTTGCGGAGCAAGAAATATATAGTTGAATATGTTTGAAGGAAATGTGACATTAAATTCATCCTCTTGTTCAAATGTACACAGAATGTTATCCTATCTTAATTTCTTTTTATTTATCGTTCAGGAAAAAAAGTTGTATATAAACACAGTTAGACGAGCCAACAATTCTTATAGTTTAATTTTCATTGTAAAAAATTTTACTTATTTTTTCTTATGTGACGTGTGGATTTTGTAGTCCAAAGTCATGTTCTGACACACTGATGTAAATATCTTATTGGTCCACGTGGACATATATTTATCTCTTTCTCTCACATCATTATCCAATAATTGAAGAAAAACGTGTTCGTGCCAACCGAAAGATAAGAACACAGTTCTCGAGTCCGCACGTGAGATGCCTTATCATCCACACGTGGTGTCGCTCGAGTAGGATGAGTCGCTTCGCTGCCACGTATGAAAAGGATGTCGTCTTCGCCAACTAACTTGATGTTATCTGATTGAATCTTAATAATTCCATTTTTAAATACGCGGAAAAGAACAAATATTATTTAAATGAGACTTAATTTGTTTTTTTAATTTTAATATCAAGTCGAACATTTTTAATCTTAAAATTACTTTCCTCGTGGTATTCAAGATTTAATATTTGTTTATTTTTGTATAACAGAAAGATTAGCAAAATAGATCTTGAGAAACTATTAGCTGTGTGTGCGTTTGGTCGAAAACTTTTCGCGAGAACTTTTCGCGAGAACAATGCGAAAAGTTCTCAAACGTAATACATGACCGTCACGTGACATTCGGTCGAAACATTTGGTTAAATATTTCGGCCGAAAGTTCTTGCCTTCCACAAGAACATTTATTTTTTTTCAACTTCATGTCATTTCATTCGTCTTCTTTCATTTTTTTAATTTTCATCTATTTTTAATTATTTTATAATGTTTGGGTTATATAATTTAGAATATATTAATATATTATTAGGGATATTATAAAATATTTTATTAAATAATATTAATTAAAAATTATAAAATTTTCTCTCTCCTTCGTTCCTTATTAATTAAACTGTTCAATTATTTTTTTAAAAAAATTATATTATATTTGTATCTTAAAATGTACATAAATTATAATATTAATAATATTTAAAATATTTAATCAAAATAAATAAAAATAATATTAATAATATAATGATTTATGTAAATTATAATATTAATAACATATTCTTATTTATTATAATTTTATACTTCATAAAATAATAAATTATATTCTTTGTTCTCCTTTTTTTTATTCAAACACCCACTAAAATTTATCCATTACGTCAACTTTTTAAATCCTCGTATTTTTCATCCAAACAATAACACAAACTTCTCTATCAAATCAATTAGTTCCCGAGAATTAATATTCTCTTAATATTCTCTTAATATTCAGCCTGTGTGTATTAAGAAAAGTATAAATGTGAATCATTTGCTGATTTTCATATGCAATGTAAGCAGTTGATGTAAGAAACTATTGGTCATAAAAAATATTTTCTCATGTTATATATAATTGTTTTAAAATGATGTTTCTCTAATTATTAAGAAAAATAGAAAAAAGTCAAAAGAGGTAAAATATGCTTATTACTAAAAAAATGTAATAGCACTTCATTGGTGATCGTCTTGTTCACGGATAGTAAGTGCTTGTTTGATTTAACTGACAAAAGATAATTGGTAAATACTGATAATTAATTGAAAATTATTTTTTTAAAAAAATAACTGCATATTTAAATAAAATTAATTAAAATAATAATAATTAATTAATTAAAATCAAAAGTAAGGGTCTGCTTGTAAGCAGTTTAATAATTGAAGCTGCATGTTTGATAATAAAAAAATTTACAAAATCAAATGACTAAAATGTTATTATTATTATAAAATAATAAAAGATGTAGAAAAATGTTAAACAAAATAGTTCATTCATTAATCAATTTATTTTTACAAAATAACTTACAAATTTTTTCTAACTTAGAAACAAATTAAAAAAAGTGTTTATCTACTTCTTTCCGGTTATAAATACAAAGAAAATTTTAAAACAATTTATAAGTCATTTTTCTTAGCCAAACACCCTATATAAGTTACTTATAATCTTATCCAAACATACTTAGGTATTAGAATCATTTGAGATTTGAATAATTTTTGTGTAAGAAATTATTAATATTACATATAAATGGATAATCATGATCGGTGGGTAAGGAGGTTGGGCTCACTACTCGCCACATATAAATGGATAATTATTGTCTTGAAAGCCTGATACCAGAAGGTGGGCTGGGCTTGCGAGGGCTCACTCCTACTCGTTATTGTCTTGAAAGCCGATACCAGGAAGTGGGCTGGGCTTGTGATAATGGTTTAAATCATGGGTTGATCTCTGTTTGTGATCGGATGCTCTTGATGGGTTTCCTTCGATTATTGATTTCGTCATTATACTTCGTGCATTATTAATTTAGGAAGATTTGGACGGCATCTTGGTTTGCATTCAAAATATTATTTTTAACAGATTCTCGATTAGTTAAAAACAACCTATTTTACTAGACAGAGTTTTAAAGATTTAAAGGGAACGTTTATATATATATATATATATATATATATATATATATATGAAAAAAATTGTGCTATATTTGTTTTATGACGAATGATGAATTAAAAAATTATTTAATTAATTAAGTCATCACCCATCATGAATGGAATGATAATTAACAGGAGTATGATGATGCTATTTCATAAAAGAATATCATAATCTTTTGAACAAGTCATTAATATAGTTACTACTTCAATGTTATCTGTTATTACTACCACAATCTTAAATTCACAAAGTTTGTGGTCGAAAGTGCAAAATTTTTTCTTCAGGACATAAAATCTTAAATTAACATAAAATAAATTAAACTTAATTACATAATTCCTTTCCAAATAATCATCAGAAAAGGGGGACAATAATAATAGTAAACCAACTAACTAAGCTCAAACACGTGATCCGTCGATCCATGTCACGTGACTCAGCCCCTCCTTGCAAACCAGAAGGACGAGAAAACACGAAGAGCTCCAGCAAGAACCGTCTTTTTATCCATTTCTATCTATTTTTTCCTTCTATTTTTTTTAAAAAAAATCATAACACCTAATGTTTTCTGTAGTATATAAGCAAAAAATTTGTATACAACGATCCGAACACCACATCACGATTACCACCAATGAGTGGATTCGAAAAGAACATTAAAGATCGATTTCCGTGCAAGCGAGAAAAGGATGGAAGCATCGCCAATCCGATGTTGCTTATTACTCCTCATGGATCCAATCCCAAAAAAGAGCAAGAGGAGAAAAAAGATGAGAAATTATCCCAATTCCCTCCAAAAAAAATCGACCTTTTTGTCGAACAGTACCAAAGACGACAGTGTTTCAATCACCGAATCTTTTGGCGTCTCTTTTATTTATTATGATCTGTTGTTGGTGTTGTTGTTACCATCTGATCTGTTGATTTTTTTCCCCAAATCCGATGCTTGTCATCGCAAATTATTGTCTTTTTTTTCTAATTTTGCGATGACAAGTCGATTTTGTAGCACGTCAATCTTCCGGTTTTAATTTTTTGTTTGTTTGTTTGTTTTTGGTTTCGTTTTGTTTTTGTGTTTTTGACTCGGGGGTGTGTTATGGTGACGAAAGGTGGGATTTTTATTCTTCTTTGGGCAGCGGGTTCGCTTTGGTTTGTGTTCGATTTGGGCGCAGTTATTGTTGTTTGAATTGGGATTGGCATTTGAGGGAATAGTCGTAGTTGTTGTTTGTTTTTGATGTTATTTAATTCTATTTCTTTCTAAAGTTCGGTTTTTAAGGCCATAAGACCAAAGAGCGGTGGTATCGCTGTTGCTTCTAGGGTTTGTTCCTTCCTCACCCATCCTTTGTTTTCTTTCTCGCTTTGCTCTTACGCCCAAATCTCGCCGCATCGAGCGTGACCGGCGGCGAATTCCCGGCCTTTCCGTCATCGTTCCGGCGTTGGGCGTGGTTATTTAGTCCCGCTTCTCGTCGATTTTGGGGATTTTAGCTCGGGAGGATTTCATCCTTTATTCGTGGACCCGCGCCGGTGGATGCGTTTCGGGTGAGTTCGATTTCGGGGAATTTTGGTGCCGATTCTTTTAAGGGCTGCGGCGAGATGATGATTACGGTACCTTGAGGACGGACAATGTCGCGTGCGCAAGCATTCGGCAGCCAGAGCTGCAGCCTCCTCGCTGTCTTGTGCGGCCAATTCGCGGACAGGCCACGAAGGTCGGAGGCGGCTGGCCGTCGGAGGCCCTCGTATCCGTTCCCTGAGCTTGTTTCGTCTGGCAGACTAGAGGTTCGTGCTTCTTAGACTTTCTTTTGATTGTGTAGCGCGTTTTAGCTAATCCTGTTGTTCGGTCATGAACTCTCCTCTCCAAAATGTAGGTTCAAACGTTTGTCAATCCTACGACCAATCAATTTTGCGAAGTTCAGAATTCGCTTCACCCTAATATTGTGTATTTACAAGGGCAACAGCTTGAGAATGAGGAGCAGATCGGCTCCCTTATCTGGGGGGATGAAGACGTTTCAGAACCTGAGATGCTTGCTTCACTTATGAGTCCTCCATTACCGACAATCGTAAGCTACTTCAAACAGCTAATTCTCTGAGTTCAATTCTCTTGCTGTTGGGTTTCTGATAGCGTTGTACTGGCCACTGATGTTGGTCGGTTTTCCATAAATGGTTGATATGTGTGAATTAGCTCTTGTTTGCTTCTTTTTTTTTGAGGACTCTTGTTTGCTTCTTTCAGTATGTGTAATAGTTCATATTGGAGTTCCATTGGCTTCTCGGAAACTCTGGTTACAAAGAATGATATTTGCAATCTGTATTTGTTACTGTAGCTATTTACAGTAGTTAGATGTTTTTCAGCAGAGAGGAAGAAATTTAAATGTGCAATGTCACTGGTTGCCTTTATATATTGGGTTCAGTGTTACATTCTTTTGTTGTGGCCACTTTGATTCTCCTCTGTGTATATTCTAGTTGATAGTATGTTTGTTTGCTGGCACTTTTCTACTCAGCTTGACACAAATTCTCTATTGCTAGTTTGGTGCTACAATTTCTACTCTTGTTTTGTCAAATCACATGGTTCGTCCTTTAGTATAACTCCTGAAAAAGTTCATCTATATTCTGCTGCTCTTGTAAACTAGACTTGGGACTAGCATGATGCTTTTGATCATGAAGGATACTACATGGTTCACCACTTTATTTTTCTTTTGGGCTATTTTTATTTTGGGATATGATCTTGGCAAGCTTCTGTTTACACTTTAATCAGTTTTCAAGTCTTCATGTAGAATTGTTGTTTGCAGATGTAGAAAAAAATTTCATGGTAGGCATGCTTATCTTCAGCTTTTGTTTTAATTATTCAGTCTCTTATTTGTAGCAATGATATTTTCAAATTTAATTTGTAACAATCATATAATTGCAGGTTTATTTAGAAGTGCCAAATGCAGAAAACATTGCACAAGCTTTTCATGCTAAGGTGTGTATATGGCACAATGTTATAAGCATCAGAATTTAGGCTTGTTATATGTTACTTTTTAATCTAGTTGCTATCTCAAAGTGCACAGACTATTCATTCTTTTCTCACAAAACCAGTTTTCAGAAAACTTGCTTTGTTTCTTTTTTTTCCTTATTTTCCCCTCAATTAATCTTTTTCTCCATTGTCTCAACTCTCAACTGCATTCGATGTTGTCCTGTCCTGTTTTATTCAAAAGCAGTTATCATAAATTACGATGGCAGCAGTTATTGTTAATTGTTAAAGACCCAATGTTTTGCTCCAAAAGTAGCAGAATATGATTCATGAGATATTGTTGCAGGGTGTTCCATATGTAATATACTGGAGAAATGCATTTTCATCTTTTGCAGCGTCCCACTTTCGTCATGCTTTGCTATCAGTTGTTCAGAGGTACAAATACCTGCCATTTTTTTCTGATTCGTTAAACTTCATTCTGAATATTTTTCTGCTCTTTTGTGCAGTTCCTGCAGCCATACATGGGATGCTTTTCAGCTTGCACATGCATCTTTCAGATTATATTGTGCCCGGAATAACCAGGGTTCTCAAGATAGTAGCCAGAAAATAAGCTTCAAGCTTGGGCCTCGTCTGCTAGGGGATCCTCCAAAGATTAATATCCCTACGCCAGAGAAGAATGTGGGTGAGGAAGATGAAGAAGACCTACCTGAAGCCCTTCCTGCTGTTAAAATTTTTGATGAGGAAACAGATGTGAGGTTTCTCATTTGTGGAGTACCGTGTACCATGGTAAGCTCAAGCTTTTATGCTCTTAGTTTTATGGTTTTCATACCTTAACATAAATTTATTCTGCTTCTGAACTTTCCTGTTTTCCAGGATGCTTGTTTGCTGGGTTCCCTGGAGGATGGCCTGAATGCCCTTTTGAACATTGAAGTAAGTTGCATGCTAGCACAGATTTCTTTCCTTTGTTGATGTTTTATTAATGTTAGTACAGAAAATGGTATCTTTCATATCTATCATTCTGCTGAGACTTTTCTTCTAATTGCAGATCCGTGGAGGCAAACTTCACAACAGAGTGAGGTATACTTCAGTAATTGCCCGGCCGTTGCATTGCCTTGTAAAGTGATTTTTAGTAACCGAGATAAGCTCCTAAGTGAGAGAATTGATGTTTTATTGAGGAATAAAGACTGCACATATCATTAATAGTCATACTAGAAAGGTTACAAATTTATCATGCCAGTTTAACATTGTCAGGTTTTCTCATGATTCATTGTATATGCATATCCATATATAAACATGCTACATAGGCAGTTTTTTTTTGGCCGAAGTTATTACCTCTCATTAATCCCTAAGGCCATTTTTGGTTCAGGGATAAAATGCAGAATAAGGTCTTATTCTCTTTTATTCTGCCAAACAAGACCACTAGCATCCTCTCGGAAAAAAAAAGATAAAGGGCAAATGTGCCATTAAAAAAAATTAGCCCTGTGAACAGGATATTTTGCAGAGATAAATTATTCCACTAAAAAGGTGGAACAGCATTTATTCTTAGCACAAGTTTTAAAAATTATTAATTTAATAGAATAAGTACTTTTATCCTACGAACAGTTATTAACGAACCAAACACCAAAAGATTACAGCATTGCAACATTGTTTTACCTCTGTATTTTTTGCACGGTGGATAATGCATCCATATTTTATTTTATATACTCAAATTAGACGGTACAGGGTGTATCCATGTAGGTTGAGCAATGCCATGTATTGTTCTGATCTACAATTTTCCAGTATCTGATCTGTATGTTGGTATGTTGACCCTTTTCTTCTTACAGTGCTGCACCACCACCTCATCAAGCTGGCAATTTTTCCCGTGGAGTTCTGACAATGCGGTGTGATATCACAACTTGCAGTGTAGCTCATATTTCACTTCTAGTTTCTGCTAGTGCACAGACTTGCTTTAATAATGAGGTAAGCAACAATCAATTTTCTAATTTTACATGTGCTTGGAAAGCTAAGAGACCTGTATTCTTTGTATTCAAAACCCAGCTCTTGGAATCTCATATCAAAACTGAACTCATTGAGAAGAGCCAGCTTGTTCATGCTCTCCCAAGTGGTGATGACGACAAGCCGTCTTCTCTTTATCCACTGAATTCTGTCTCCATAGCTTGTGGCTCATCTGTAATTGAGGTGTGCATGAGAGTTCCAACTTGGGCTGCTCAGGTTCTTATTTCTCTTCTCTTAGTGATTGCCTGATTTTTTATTCTTTTCATATGCATGTTCTGTTCCAAATTTTAGTATTGTCAGCTATGCCGCTGCATGAGATCGATTATTATGTAACACATTTCCTTGTCTTTTTGGTATTAACCAGGTTCTAAATCATCTTGCACCAGAAGTATCATACCGTAGCTTTGTTACACTAGGCATTACCAGTATTCAGGGAACTCCTGTTGCCTCTTTTGAGAAAGAAGACACAGATCGCATTCTTTTCTTTTGTGGAAGGCAAGGCAAAGATTTTTCTACCGGTTATTCTTCCGTTCCTTGTCCACCAAGATTACATTCTTCTCTCACTAAATGGAGCGCCAATGGTGCTTTGGAATCCAATCTTCTCAGTCCTTGTAATAAGGCTGGAGAAAATGGATTGTCTTGTAAAAGTGCTGATCAGAAATCAAAGGCAGAGAAGAGGTTGAAAAGAGAGTCTCTTGCCCCTGCATATAGTAGGAAGAAGTCAAGGGTTTCTGCAATGAGGCCTATTCCTCACTCTCGGAAGCATAAGATGCTACCTTTCGCGGGTATTTCCTTAAGGGTTGCTAATGATGAGAGTCAGATGAAGGTTAGCATGTCCATAACACCACCTGTGAAGCATAATGTGGTGCCACCTGCCCCAATGCCCCATAAAAAATCATCTAACTCCTACCGAGCACAAAAGATGATACCCTTGAACCCACTTCCAATGAAGAAACATGGATGTAATCGTGCCCCAATTCAAGTTTGTCCAGAGGTAAGTTAATTAAGTGGAGAATGAAATGGTCGCGCATGTATCAATTGTTTCAACATTATTTATTAATCTTCTGCTCATCCTTTGTAGGAAGAATTCTTGAAGGATGTTATGCAATTTTTGATTGTTAGGGGCCACAGTCGGCTTGTTCCACAGGGGGGAATCTCTGAATTCCCAGATGCAATATTAAATGCAAAGCGCCTTGACCTCTACAATTTGTATAGAGAGGTACTCTTTGCGTCATTGATGTCATACTTGATGCAGAGATTTTCTTTTTCCTTATTAATTACTACACAAGTCTTTTCTAGGTTTCATAGTTTTAATTTTTGTTCCAGGTAGTCTCAAGAGGTGGCTTTTATGTTGGAAACGGCATAAATTGGAAAGGTCAAGTTTTCTCTAAAATGAGGAACCATACAGCTACAAACAGAATGACGGTATATTTACATTTTAAATTTATCTCTTATTGATCTTTATTTTGATGACGTATAGTTTTGCATTTGTAATTCTCACTTTAAAGATTTAAACACAGGTTCACAGCATTTATCTGGCACTTTCTGTTCTTTTTTCTTTTTTGAGAAAAAGAGTGTCTTGGTGATATTGCAAAGTTGCTAAAAGGAAAACTTTCTTTTATTTTTATATACAATATGAAATTAAATGGAAAACAATTCTCTTTTAGAAAAGTAGAAACTATTACTTTTGCAAGTTTGTGAAACTAGCTCATAATTAACTGGAGGCTTCATGGTTTTGGTTTCTCCTGAAGATTACTGATCCGATTTCTTGTTGTAAACCTATTTCTTTAATTAACAGAGCAGTTATAGCTTATGAGGCTTCATGTTTTGACAATGTAGGGTGTCGGAAATACCCTGAAAAGGCACTATGAGACATACCTGCTGGAGTATGAATTGGCGCACGATGATGTTGATGGGGAATGCTGCTTGCTGTGCCACAGGTTAACTAATATACATTGATGCATTTTGTGACTTTTAGTTCTAGACTTTCATCTCAATCATGCTCACAAATACGTGTTCTTAATCCTGCCGCAGTAGTGCTCCTGGAGATTGGGTGAACTGTGGTTTATGTGGTGAATGGGCTCATTTCGGTTGCGACAGACGGCAAGGACTTGGGACTTTTAAGGTTGGCACACCATCAAGATTGATAGCAACAGAAAGTAGTTATATGCCTGATATTTCTGTATTTTTTTTCCTCTTTTTTCTTTTCTAGTGATGGAGCGATTTCTAGTTAAATAACTCAATTTGCTCTGTCTTCCAGGATTACGCAAAAACAGATGGCTTGGAGTACATATGCCCTCATTGCAGCCTATCAAATTATAAGAAGAAACAACAGAAAGTAGTCAATGGTTTTTCCAGTACAGCTACCGCTTCACGTCATATGTAGTTTCTCTTTTTTTTTTGTTTCTTTTCTAAATTTTCCATTTTGTTCTTGTTTTTCTCTTATGTTGTTCAGAGAAGAGCCCTAGTTATATGGCTCAATTGTATTATTCGGATTCTTAATCCAAACATACAACACATTTAAGCAAAAATCATGTAGATAGATGGTAAAGAAAACTAATTCGAAAACGTTTACCTGTTCCCTTGGTGGGTTCATCGTCTGCTTTACAATAATAACAACAATAATAAAGTCTTATAACAATAACAACAACAATAAAATCTTATCCCATTAAATGGGGTTCATCGTCTGCTTTAATAGATTCTTTTTCACATTTCGTTTCAGAACCAAAATATGCAATAAGTAGAACTTATACACAGTCTGGTTCATCAGTATTTTTCCATCTTGTTTCTCTGTCATAATGAATAAAATTGAAACATTTAACAATTGGTATCATCCTTGCATGACTAGTTTATTCACTCTATAATTTAAGATGAAACTGATCAGCTCAATCGTTCTTCGATTGACGCGTCATTCGATATAAAAATTTTGGATGCTGAAAATTTAGTCTCGAAACAAAATCCAACAACTACCAGAAGAGATTAATCTGCGATGTGAGTGGTACTAATGATTAAAAAAAAAGAAAAAAAATAAAAGGGAGATTAATCGAACAAAACTAATTATAACCGCACGCGTCGATATCTATGCAACTTATGACCGCATCGCAATGGCATGCGAGATAAATAAATTTCCGTGAGAACTCAACGAACGACCGGCGATTTTATTTACTTCGTTCCTCTTCTCGAGATCTAATGCAGCATTTAAATCTACAATTTTGAAGCATCGATCTATCGAGCAGTAGTGATCCATGGGAAGCAGTTGGGATCTCATGCATCGCTCGACGTTACGTTTTCCAACAGCCGCGGCCTATAAAATTAACAATGCAACGTACACGCACGTAATTAAGCAGGAGACAAGACAGGTTGGGAACGAGATGGACGATGTGGCGGCTCACACCACGGACCAAGTCGATGACTTCTACTTCTCGGCCCTCTCCACCGCCGACGAGGATCTCTACCCCATCTCCGACGAGAAGTACGCCGACGAGCTCCAGCTGCAGGAAGTCCTTATCTGGTCCGCCTCCGTTGCCTCTCCCCCTAACCGCGGACTTGATGCACTTGCACCAACACCGCCGTCGACGTTGCCAGTGCTACTACCGCCAGCAGCGGCAGGCGTAGCAGTTCCAAGAACTAGGGAGATCGGATGCACGTCCTCGTCATCTTCCTGTGACTCTGCAGCTGCTGCCGCCGGCGGCAGCGGCAAGGACGTCCGATCCGCCTCTCTAGCCTTTTGCAAGATCTGCATGGACACGGCGCCATCGGATGAAATGTTCAGGAAAGGCGGCTGCTCCCACTCGTTCTGCCGCGACTGCCTGAGCCAGCACATCGGCGCGAAGATCCAGGAGAACATTCACGTCGTAAGGTGCCCGGAGGTCAATTGCAGGGAGGCGCTGGAGCCCGAGATGTGCCAGGGGCTGATCCCTGCAGAGGTGTTCGAGAGGTGGCAGACCGCGCTCTGCGAAGCCCTCATTCTTGGCTTCCAGAGGTCCTACTGCCCCTTCAAGGACTGCTCGGCGGTCCTGATCGTCGACGACGACGACGCCGAAGCCGTGGTGACGCAGGCGGTGTGCCCGAGTTGCACCAGGCTCTTCTGCGCGGCGTGCGAGGTCCCGTGGCACGCCGGTGTGACCTGCGAGGAGTTCCAGAAGCTGCGACCCGACGAGAGGCAGCGGGAAGACCTTTTGCTGCTGGAGGCCGCCAAGAATAACAGCTGGATGAGGTGCCCGCGTTGCAGGTTCTACGTGGAAAAGACGCAGGGTTGCTTGCACATTACATGCAGGTATGAATAAACTTTACTTAATGGCTCTTGTCGAGTTAAACTTTTATCCAGGGACACTGAAATGTTATCAGAATTATCATAAAAAAAAAGATGCATTTTGCATGTAGAACGTTGCAAATTTTATTGCACTGCACTTTTCAGGTGCTGTACTTCACAGTTTTACTGGTAAACTTTAAATTATGATGCAGGTGCGCATACGAGTTTTGCTACAGATGCGGAGCGCGATGGTCCTCGGCCCATTGCTGCTAATTGCGATCGGAGAAAACTCCTGGCCGTTTCATCGTCCATTTGTTTAATTAATCAGTTGATGTTTCTGAGAAGGCGAAAGACTTGATTACTCGTAGAACAGTGGAACTGATTTCAGTTGTTGGAGATTTTGGTGCTTGATGTAATCCCCTTCGTCATAATTTATTCTTAGTTGAAACAGATGCCAGAAAAAAAGACGGAATAATTCCTGGAATATGTGAAATTTTTAGTTTAATTTTCAGTATTCTTCGTTGTTAGATTTAGATACAGGGAGGAGGAATTGAGATTCTCTCTTTGAATTTTATTGAAAAAATTGAAAAAAGTTGGAGCATAAGTACGCCAAGAGACTGATGGGAATCTGAATCTATGCATTCTTCAAAGTTGCACATGAAGCGTATCTAAGTTATCATGTTTTACCAGACAAGAAAGTACGTTGAGTTACGAATATATTTGGCTATGTTCCCCCTAAAAAAGGTTGATATCGGGAATCTGAATCCCAGATCAATGGCATATTTAGGATTTAGTCAGGTTATTGAGAATTGGATTCTGTTTTTAATCCAACGAGAATATGAATGGTCTCCTTTTCTAAAAGGACTGGTATCAGAATGAAGAATTCAAGTATTCTGATTCTGATCAGGTTTATAGAAGTAAATTCTTGCAAGAAATTAAGTTCACACACTACATCAAAATTTTCCTAATGTGGTAATGCATATAAGACTTTGTTGTTGTGGTAATGCATATAACATCACAAAGGGATTAGACCAAACTTTAAAAGTTTATTTGCTATTTTGCAGTAGATTATATTTACTGTATATCAGTGCATTCATGGAGTCACAACCTTTCATTTGTCAGAATCTTCAACCAAAACAAACCTATATATCAACAACTGAAGAAGTACCACGGATTACCATAGCTCTCTACTTATAATTGCAAACTGGTCAGAATGAAAACAAGGGGAAGAACAATGCATTCACTCTCAGCAAACTACTTTGCCTTTTGATTCAAATCTCCATTATCGCGTGGTTTATGAGACTCCTCTTGTTTAACAATTCCATTGCAGCTATCGGCTCCACTATCAGGACTTTGCTCCATGCGGTTGTGGCTGCCGAGTGAGAACACTCCATGTCTCGCATCAGATTTCCTGCGTTCCGGAGGTATGGCAGTAGAGTTTTTCTGATTGGAAATCGCTGCTGCAAGTGCAATAGGCATGAGGCAGACGCCTTTGTTTTGGAGATATTGTATAGCACTAGTAACATTAGTCTCCATTAGCTTCACAACTTCCTGCTCAAATGCTAAGCTTTCCTCAGATTCATAGATATCTGCAGCCCCTTCCGCAGCCGATGATGAGACGAGCACACTTTCAGATCCCTGTAGAAATGTGAAATAATTAGACAAGTGAAAATCTATTCAGCATGGCACATGTTTTTCCATGATGTTAAACATTTGTAAGAGCCATAATTAATAAACTCAAAAGGAGATGCTTTCGAGTTTCACTCATTTTCCTTATTCCTAAGAAAGATTAAAGCATCTTAGCATCTAGACCTCTAAATATGGTTACATAAGAATATCTAGGCCACTGATACGAGTGAACAGCTATAGGGTGATGTTTGGACCATGTACTTTGATAATACATTTTATCTAACATCAGTACTGATTTCGAAATCTAATTAGATCGCCTATCTCACTCCAGCTTATTGAGTTGAACCATAAATCAAAGCTCTAAGTTTTGCTATATTTCTTCAATAAGAAGCAAAGAAATAGAACTTTTAAATTTCGTTGTAAGCACAAATGTACAATGATAAAAGAAAACTAAACCAGACGATTTACATTCATGCTGTGGGCTACAGTTAGATGGGTTGTGTAGGGATGGGATTGCACCTCAGTTTGTGCATTTGTCAGCAGAGGAAGAACTGCCCCAGCGGCACCCAATCGGCTCATGCTTAGTACCTTCAGTTAAATGTCAGAAAAATATTATCAGTAACTATGCAGAATTTCGTTTTGACAATCTTGAAGTGTCATTGACATGCAAACCTTGACTTGGAGCTGGAGGAATTTAACATAGTCAATGATTTCATCAAGCATTGAGGCCTTATCTGTCTGCATAAACAAACACGTGTCAATCACTAAAGATGTGTTAAATCTATGAGACACGAGTAGAATGAGCACATCTGATCATTCTTAAATGATTCACATATAGAGATCCAAAAAGAGGAAAAATATAAATGATGGACCATTACTTCACGGGACGTCCTCCAAAAAGAGAAACAGAAAATAAAGGACATCCCACGAACATGCAGAGAACAAAACTGGAATTACCTTATTGGAACTTGGAACAAGCTCCTGTAAATTTCTCATCCTTTCTGCAATTTTCTCCCTACGAAGCTGTATCAAATTGTCAATATTAAAATTCTAATGCATAATATATAGGGTTATAGAGAATAATAATACTCCAGAGATCAATAGAAAAATAACATTAAAAAGTTCACCATTTTTTTAAGATAGGTTTGAGCACAAGGTTCACAAGATAATATACTTACACGTTCAGCAATGCTGTGAGGATCAGTGGCCTGACCACGGCGTGCTCTTACTCGTGGCTTGGCCACTCCATTGCAACCATTAGCGTTTGTTGGAGCTCCCTGAGCTTGAATCCCAGAAGTTCTCATCTGATTCGTGGTGTTAATTCTCTCGGAGGATGCTGAGAACTGAAACTCATTTTCAGACTGCAAGGTACCGGTTATCAAATTTATCTGTTGTCCATCTGAGATAGATTGAAATCCATTCTGGTCCTGCATTGTTTGTGCAGGAAAATATGTAATGTAACCATCAAAAAGCAAACAGAAGATGTAAACAAGAATGATGACTGTAGAAAAAGGAACCTTTTGAAGTAAAGATACTGAATTGAAACAATTCAGATGTGTGCTATTCTCCAGACATGCTTTCATCAATATATTGTCACTATTTCCTACTCCATGATATCCAAAACCTTGCAGCTTATTCTGTCCTGTGAAAGAAGGCACGCCTGAGTAGGATGAGGGCCAAATTGATGGTAAGGATTTGAATGGATGGGCATCTCCAAGCACTTGTGAGAAGGTGGACATCTCACTGCCATTGCTCTCAATTGAACTAGGAATGGCCACTGTGTTATGAGTTATTGGTGAGTCAAATGATTGTGCTGCTGCAATGCTACCAATAACCCCATGCAATGAGCAAGTTCCATCTAAAGTGCCATTGCCTAGTAGATTTTGCTGCAAAGTTTGACCACCTAAGTTAATATGAGTTGATCTTTCACCACAATATATGCCTTGGTCAGCCTCATACTTCATATTTCCATCTGCCAAAATTGATTTGGTACCATTAAGTCCATGCAAATTCAAACCTTCTGCGGTTGTATTGCCAATAATATCATCTGAAGGTAAGATGCCTGTAATTTGATTATTTCCATGCCCATGGGTTTCCAATGAATCATCAACTAAGCCATTTGTCTGGCACACCATTGCCCCATTCCAGGATGATTTTGGCAAAGTTATATCCGGCCACACTGATGATGATATGTAGGAGTCAATTAACTCATCCATTTGCAACAGAAATTAATGATCGTTGAATCTTTCATATAAGTTTCAATCGCTGATCTCTGGCGAATGCAAAACTCATTGACACAGTCAGCAAGAATGCAATTTGACAGGAATCAAGACATGAAACTGAATCACTTCATCACCATCATATTCCAGAAATCGAATAGTGAGTTGTTTCCGAGAAGAAGCATTTGGCCACTAACTGCAATAGAAACGTCTGCTCTTAATTTCGTATATCTTTACTGACAAAACAAGAATACCACTCAGATGGGCAACAATGAAATAATTTACATGATAGAAAGCATACCAGGTCAGACAACTTTTTATGGTTGAACATCAAAATAGAATACATGTTTTACCACAGAAAACGTGAGGGAATTCTAATTGATCGTAACACAAGCAAAAATCATGCAAGAAACTTTTCTTTGCCTAAAAAATTGTTACCTAAAAATCACATATTTCTCATTCTGCAGCAGTCAAACTACAAAACTGTATAATCTTTTTCGGACCACACACACCGTAAGGAAGAGAAACAAATTCGAGAAAGAAACTTTTCTGTACCGTAAAAACGAATGGCATATCGATCAAAATTCATACCTAAACCAGTGTAGAACTCCAAACCATAAATTTTTCATTGTGCGGTATCATCCCAGACCTGCTGGAATATCAAACTTACAGAAGACAAATCACATAAAAAACAAAGAAACACAATCAAATTTACGTTCAAAACACCCCAAAAAAAATCAAATATTTTTCATCGCGAACGCTAAAAATGCATATTTTCTTTCCATCGGTCGCAGAAACCGCAGAAAGAGAAACAAAATTCTAGCAAAGGCAACCGCAGAAAAACCAAGTTCACATGGCTAGTCGGTGCAGGTCGCAGAATTATTTGAGTAGAAGAATTAAAAGGAAGCGGCAGGAGATCGCACAACTCACCTTGGAGGAAGCTGAATTTTGACAAAGGAATTGGGCGAGAAATAAGCGATGGAGGAGTCAAGAGGACAAATAAAGCAGCAAACTTTGAAGCATGAAGACAAGAGGCGTAGTGAGAGAAAGAGTTGAGGAGTAATACAAAAACAAAAAAAAAAGGACGGTTTTTTTTTCTCCTCCGGCTGCAGGTGTGCAGAGGAGAGTGAAGAAAGGGCGCCGCTTAATAAGCTTTCTTTCAAGGTGCGAGTCTCCTCCACAGCGGACCTATTGGTTATTAACCATAATAAGCTAAAATTCATCATTGTTGTGTAACACATTTGTCCTCCTTTATTTATTTTTTTTCGAAGCGCAATTATTATTCTCTAATTCCATTATTTTTTTAGATATTCTTTTCCCATTGTTTTAACGGGAAAAGAAAAGTGATAAGGAAAAAAATATATAAATATTAAAAAATAAAAAAAATGGTTGACACTTCATAATCTATCAAGCCCATTAACTAATCAAAGCTGAAGTAGGGAGCCAAACTCTATTTAATCTTAATTTTATATATGATCGTTGTCAGCTCCTCGCTTATATTAATTTTTTTTTCTAATATTTTTAGAATTCGATCTGAAATATCCAGATTTACTATGTTCCCCCTTCCTCTTCTTTCTATTTAATGGTTTTAAATAATTTATTAATTAATTTACGTGGAAAAAGGTTTTTTCCTTCAAAAACACGTGTGTTCTTCCGATTGGCAGTGCCGATGCCGCCTCTCTTCTGTTTCGTCCGGGGCAACCGTTTTCCACACGGCTTTTAAAACGCGGGAGTGCGACCCGCTTTTTTAAAAGCACCGGACCCCACAGCCCTTCTGAGTGACACAATTACCCCCATCTTTTAACCTGACAACACAGCTCGAAAGAAGGGGCAGATTAGTAAATCTGCAAGATGCGGATTAAGCGTGAGCTGTTACGTCGGAGGATTAACTTATGACGCGCAAAGCCGTGTCCCGTTTCGTCATTTCGGGCAGAGCTCGTCGGACTGGGTTCAGGTTCAGCTGATGCGAGACATCCGACCGTCGGATCGACTCCTGAGCCGAGGGCAATTCGGTCAATCTGGCCGGAGACGGTTTTGGTTAATTCCGTATTTTGCGCAGTGTTTCAGGGGCCAAAAACTATTAACAAAAAAGGTTGAAACGGACGGAGATTAAGATGCCGCCACGGATGGCGACCAAAAGGGGGTGCGAACGGTCCCGATTTGTTTGGCTTAAAACAAGGTGGGGGGTAGGGGGGCCCGCGCCGGATCAGATGCTCTAAAGTTGGGGTGGACTCTTGGGTTCGCGTTTGGGTCCATACCTCCTCCTGCTTTTTGTGAGGCTTTTAGGTTCACTGGTGGTCCTCCCTTCCGAATCAATTAGTTATTTTTTTTCTTCCATTTTCTTTATTTTTCTTTATTGCATTTCCAAAAACCTTTTGAAATTGTACCTCAATTTCCAGTTAAAACTCATATTCTTTTTGTTTTAGTTTTGGTCGACGCGGACGTTTGACGAAATTTCTGATTATTCTAGCGGAACAAAATGTGAATAATAAATGTTCTGTGTTATATTTTAACAAGCACTGAGGTCCCTACGACAAAAACAAGGGCCACGTCACCTGATTAAAACGATGCGAGGTCACATCAACGCATGATAAGCAAATATTATAATTAGTATTATTAATTGAATAAATTTATTCAATTTCATAGTAATTGGACTGAATGCTTCGTATTTTTCCCCCTTTTTTGATGCATTTTATCACGTAATGATTTCTGATTTAATAAATATATTTTAAAAAATATAGTTAAAGTAAATAAGTGATATGCTAATTCATATTTTACAAGGCCACAACCTAATACAAGAAAAAAATTAAAACAAAATGATAACAAGACGCTAACCAAAAAAAAAAAAAAGTTGACGACACTTTTGGCGATATCTGGCCCATGTTTGAGCCTAATTTATCAATAGCCCATTTGGTAAACTAATAGAAACGATTCAATAATAATTTATTTTATACAATGAGTTTGATGATTATAGGGATCTGATTGAATTCAAATGTCAGAATCAAGATATTTTACAATTGACGATCTTTGTTTATGTAACCTTCTATCATATTTTTAATTATACAGCGTACATATAATAATGAGCTGTAATTAATTCACCGTTATCGTCTTAGTCCGTAGGGTTAGAATGGATCGTTTATCTAATTTTGCACACATTTTGTCATATTAATAAACACATGCTTTACCAAAAAAAAAAAAGAATGATCGCAAGGGCACAATTTTTCCTTTGAAGTGTTTTGTTGAATTTTTAGAATGGTCAATCTTTTTTTCTCTCAAGAATCAATGGGATATCAAAGACTCTCGAGCTTAAAATTTATTTATCTTTCTTTGATGATGAGAAGAGGTATTGAGGTTGAGAAGAAGAGTCATCCATGCTGTTAAAATTTCTTTTGTCAAAATGAACATTAACTGCCACCAATCTGTTCACGAGGAGAAATTCAGGGTGTTTGGTTGGAGAATAAAATTGGAAAAAAAATAAAATACAAGAATATTGTATCTTGAAAAAAGTAAAAATATTTTTATTCTATCTATCATTTCATTTGGAGAGAATAAATTATAAAAATATAATATTTTATATTTAAAATATTTTATGATATACATAAGTTGTGTTCAAATATCATAATAATAAAATATTTATATAATAATATATGATTGAATTTTTAAAAATTAAAATACGGTTGAAAAGTTTGAAAAAGTTGAGAATAAGTATATTCTACAATTTTTAGAAGAATACATTTATTCTTCTCGATGGATCAAAGATTGCGATTTCACGACTTTTAAGGTGATTTCACATTTTTTTTGAAGTTTTACCGACATATTCATATTCTAGAGGATGTTTAGCTATATTCTGGTAACAATGGTATATTCTAATGAATCGTTCTTTTGCTTATTGAGATTTTTTTCTCGAAGAGAGTATTAACTCCCACTGAAAAAAGAGGAGAATAAGAATATTCATTCGAGAGTTTCGCCGAACTTTATTCGATACGATGAATGATTATGATAAATTACGTCAAATTTCTTTCAACTTTGATCATTTTTTCAATGCTACTTTACTTTGTAACTAAATTGACCTCCGTCTTTTTAACTCATTTCATGGAATACCCTTTTCACCGTGATCGTCCGTTCCTCAATTGCCTAGCTAACGTGATGACATTCTCTCCGCCACATAGGCAATCGTATGACGAGACAACACCACGTAGGCTGTGTCCTCCATGCCAGCAAATCATTAAAAAATAAAATAATTACAAAATAATAAAATAAGATAAAAATAAGAATATAATAAAAATTAAAAAAGAGGAGGGGATGCCACCCCTCACGATGCGACCGAGAAGAGAGGAGGGAAGGGGGTGTGACCCCCTCCCCGCGAAGAGGAATGCGCAAAAGGGGGGAGGCCTCATCCTCCCTCTGTCACCTTGCCGGAGGTTTGGAGGGGAGGCTCCCCCCCCCCTCCCTTGTGCCCACCGGTGATTCCCCCCTCTCTTCTCCGAGCCAGAGAGGAAAGGGGTTGGGGGGGGGGGGGGGGGGGGCCTCCCTATGCACGTGCCGGTGAAGAGGAACGCGCAAAGGATGGAGTCTCTCACCCCCCCCCCCCCCTTCACCTCGTCGAAGGTGGGGGTGGGGGGTCTTCGTCGGTACGTGCAAAGGGGGGGCCTAGACGAGCCGAAGATCGTAGAGGAAGGCGAGCCCCCCCCCATCGGCGCACGCGCAGGGAGGGGGGCCCGCCCCTTTTCCTCTCTCTTCTTCGTCGCCAGAGAGGGGGGTGGCACTCCCTCCTTTGTGCGCCCCCGCGGAGGGGGGGGGGGGTGGTGATCGGAGAGGGAGAGGGGGTGGCACCCCCTCTTCTTTTGAATTTTTTTATTATATTATATTTTAGTATTATTTTATTATTTGATTTTTTAACAATTTTTTTTATGTAGAGGGTAGTCTACGTGGCGGTGTCACGTCGAACAATGCCTTGTGTGGCGGAGAGAGAACGTCGCTTCGTTAGCTAGGCAACCGGGCAATGACCGATCAACAGTAAAAAGGATATTCCATGAAATGTGTTAAAAGATGGATAACAGTTTGTTTACAAAGTAAAGTTAGAGAGTAACACCGAGAAAACGTCAAAATTGGAGGATATCACTAAAAAAATGTCAAAGCTAGAGGGTATTTAGTGAATATTTTCCTAAATGATTATGATTTGTATATTCCTTTCCCCTATTTTTAAATTAAATTGATATATATTATTTAATCATAAAGTATAAAATAATAATAATTTGTAATTATTAAACTAAGTTAATTAAATAACATGAAATAAGTCATATCATATTCACTAACCTACTCGGCACCATTTATGGGCTACACATCCGCAAATGGAGTCCAGTCACCACCATGGTCTCCAGGTAGCTCACATGTTTTATCTCGGTACTCTTCGCTCAATTCTGGGTTTTTTCAATCTTTGGATTGCACTAGGAATTTCGACGATTGCTCAAGATGTTCCTTACGAGGTGGGTGTTCCTCGATCCAATGTTTCTTTTTTTGGGGGTGAAGGATCAAATAGGATCGTGATGTCAACAACTTCTCGCCGGAGCGAAGGTTGTTTCAGGTGGAATGCACCACAGAAGCGATGAAGGTGTCACCTTTATTCATCTTTATGCCTTTTCTTTGGTGCATTAATTGATTGAGAGTCCCGTGTTTAGGCGCTGTAAAAATTACTTGAGGAAAAAAGTGGAGCATTTAGACAATGTTTCATTATTTTTGTTGGTTTTATTATAGTTGGTTCCACTTGCAATTGGTTTGAGGATGAAGGAGGGCATCGTGCTTGCATTGTGTCACCTCCCTAATGTTTGTTATTTTTTATATCTTCTGACCTCATTCTTAGCATTGTTGTTTGTGCTCCTTTTGTTTTTTTTCTTTTCAAATACGGTATATATGAGCTGAGTTATAGAAGTAGAATGTTTCTTTCCACTTTTCTTTTGGCCATTTGGTTCAGCAATATGTAGCCTTTGGATTTTTTAGATGTTCAATCAAGGAAATATCCTGCATTTTTATTATGCTAAAATTTTAATATAATAAACCTCTATTCACATATGTAATTTACCTAGCTTAGAAAGTTTGTGGTTTCTTTGACTAGCATGAATATTAGTATCCATGTTCCAAGTGATGATAGGTGAGATGCACATTGAAAAAAAAAAATGCTTCTGGAGCATTATCTTGAGATACATACTATTTGAAGTCGGATGTTTTTTTAACGAAAAAGGATTAATCAACCAAATGTTTTGTTAGTTATCATAAAGTGAGATGAAATTACCTTGTAGTAAAATGTGCTTTTCTTATTGATTTGATGTTTTTTTAATTTTCAATATGTGCATGGTTTCTTTCATAAGAAGCACATTTTCTCAACATGTATAAGTATTTTTGGAGTTTCATGCCATTCGACCCAATAAAGGTCAAAACATTCACTAATTCATATAAGCAACTTGAGCTACTTTTGTCCCAATCTTTATTAATTGTTTGTGGTCTTTGGTACCTCTAAGTTGAGTTGGCTCACGTTGACATACTTGTTCATTTAGACTTGTTATTATTCACATTTCAGTTTTGTTCAAACAACTCATACTCTATTTCTTTGATGACCAAACTCGACAATCAACCACCACTAGGGGTAAAATAACAATATTATTTATCTTAATATGCAAATAGAAATAAGGCACATAAGTTGTGATTCAAAAAGAAACTTAGTCACAATTTCTCAACATGTATAAGTATTTTTGGGGTTTCGTGCCATCCAATCCAATAAAGACCAAAACATTTAATAATTCATATAAGAATCTCGAGCTACTTGAATGTTAAGGAGCTAATGTCATATATTGGCATCAAATTTGATCGTTAAAGTTATTTTCAAGCATTAAAATATTCCATCCAACTCAAAAACTTGGATGTGTCTCTACACATTGCTAGGCAAGTGCCTCTTCCATGCATACCATTTGCAAATTGTTTGGTCCAATTTGTGTAGTATGTGCATACATTGTCTATTGTCTCAGAGGGATGATATTTTTAATATTATTGTTCTACTTATTAACATTAGATCTCATTCAAATATTACACAAATCTTGGGACATTTTGATAGTGCATTGCAAATGCCATAGGATCTAATTCTGGATCTAATTATGGACTGCAAGAGTAATATAACAAGGCACTAATTGTGTTTTGAACATTCTTCACATGGAAGAACACCCTTATATTCATGGCATGCAACATTGGTTTGCAAATTAGTCTTTTGTTGTAGAATTTGACCCTTTAAGAAGCTGAAAGAATCGCTCTTTCAGTCTTGAAATAAGTAATCGAAGAAAAAGTACTCGAGTTTGCTTTAGTTTTCCTAATTTTGACATATGAAAATGTGTTTTTACAGTTCCCTGTTTCTTGTCTAGGTAACACCAAATAATGTGATATTGCAAAAGTAACCCCCACCTATCATCTTTATTCTCCTTTTGAGGTTGAGATAGTTATCAATCGTCTATAAAGCATAAGGCTACATTTCTTCTATCTTGTGTGAGCAGGTTAATTTCAACACCACATTTTGGCATTATTTTCCTTAATTGAAGGCTTAAATGTCGATCCGTGTTGATCACTAGATTTGTCTTGCACTCTGTTTCTATTATTGCTTTTTGCTAGTTAGCTAGATGTATCCAACTTGTTATTTAAAAATAAGTACATTATTCAATGTGTCTTTGAATTCATTTTTTTTTATCATTATATTACACTTTATGTTCTAAGAATTCATGAATCTGGTGTGACGTAATGGCTGCTAGATTGCCTTTAGTTCGCTAACTTATGAGCAATGATTAATTGATGTAGTGTGTCCTCTAATTATTATTCATGTTTATCGAAAATAAGCCATCTTAATTTACTATCTGCATTATTTGTTAGACATTCATTATTTATGCAAAAAAAAGTAAACTAAGAATAGTAGGAAAAAGATATTATTTTGAACCCTTTGTAATCTTTTTACGACTGAATGTTTCTTGTTATAGACAAAAGTTTTCGGTAACAAAAGTATTCATTTCTTTCATCATAATCTAGTACAAACTAGTAGAAGATCTTTATTTCATAATTCTATAGCAACTAGATCTTATGGGAATCTCACATGTGTGTGATGATAAGATATGTCCATGATCACATGGTTGCAAATTGTCCATGTAACGCCCCGAGACCCACGTGACTTTCACGTGCTCAGAGTCGTCCCAGAGACGCTACTCAATTTTCTATAAAACATTTTTGCGGAATATAAATAATAAATGCGGAAGACTTTTTCAATAATAACAACTAATAATCCATTATATTAAAAATAATTAAAATATTAATAAGTTCACAATTCTAATAAATGCGGAAATAATAAAAACTAGACAACTCAATCTAGAACATGTGCAGCATCTGTCTATCACTGAGCATAGCCACCTGCAGGATCATCCTCTATCGAAGTACTCTCACCTGCACGGATCCAAGTACAGGGAAATATCCATGAGTATAAAAAAATACTTAGCACGTAGGGTCTAAAAGACAATCAATATGTTCAATCGAAAATAAGATAAAATCAATAATGAGTCGATTGAGCAGTCAATACAATAATCAATTAACAATTTATCAATATGAACAATATATCAGGCTATGGTCAACAGACCAATGTAAGTCAATAACAATTGTTCCAATTAATAATTATCAATTGCCTGATTAATAAATCAATATTCAATTAATAATTTCCAATTCAATAATCAATGGTCATTGGCCAATAACGATTCAATTCAATAGGGCAATAGTAATTGCCAACTCCATGCCAATATATCCAAATGACCATGATTTAATTCTATTTACTTCAATTCCAATTTCAATTCAATTCAATTCGATTCGATTTTCAATGTTCGGAGTTATCCAATTCAATGAGGAGCGCTCAGTCAATTAAGGGACACCATGCCACTTTCATGCAGGCCAGTGGGGGATCAGTGCCACGGCAAGCCCAATACGATTCAATGGGTTCGTGTATGGTGGGGGACGAGTGACCATACACAGGACAGCCATAGCTTTTACACTATCTGCCCCATTCAATTCAATTCAATTCAATTGGTCCCGGCTTAGTGGCAATCAGTGAACATGGGCCCAGCAGCTTTCGGCTTTTATCTTGTTTACCTAAAATGTCTATCTTTAAATAAATTATCAATTTGATCAGATAAATTCTGAACTCAAAACTAAGTAGGTCAACAATACAATCAAAATCAAAGTTCGTCATAATATAAACAGATCAATCATCAACAATATAATCAATACATCAAATTAATTAATAACAACAATAATAATCAGTAATTAGAATTTACTCAAAAATAAATAATAACCCTCGGTATGCTCCCTGTTCATTACGGCCGTAACATCATTTTTTTCTCTCTCCATCTTCTCTGATTTTTACGGCCGTAAATTCTCTCTCCAAATTTTTACCCCATATTTCATTACTGCCATAAACTTTTACCCCCTTTCTGTTACGGCCATCAACTTTTACACCATATTCTATTACCCCATTTCTGTTACGGCCATCAACTTTTACACCCTATTCTATTACCCCCTTTCTGTTATGGCCATAAACTTTTACACCCTATTCTATTACCCCCTTTCTGTTACGGCCATCAACTTTTACACCCTATTCTATTACGGCCATCAACTTTTACCCCCTTTCTGTTACGGCCATTAGCTTTTACCCCTTTTCCGTTACGGCCATCAAATTTTACACCCTATTCTATTACGGCCTATCCCGTTACGGCCTATCCCGTTACGGCCGTAAAACTCTACTCTTCGGCCGTAACACTTTTTTTTTATTTCCTTTACGGCCAATCTATCTCTCCTTTTCTCTCTCTTCTTTTCTCTCTCTCTCCCAACTTCTCGGCCGTGAAACCTCGTCTCCATTTTTTTTGTTCTTTTAATTCCTTTACGGCCAATCCATCTCCCCTTTCTCTCTCCAAATTCTCAGATTTTTACAACCGTAAAAATCATCTGTTACGGTCGACATCTATTACGGCCGACATCTATTACGGCCGACATCTTCTCTCTCTTTATCTTTTCTATTTCATTACGGCCGAAAACCTAACTCTTCGACCGTAACATTATTTTTTTTCTTTTACGGGCGTAAACGCTCATTCTCTATTTACCCGTAAAACTCTTCCCTCGTTTCGGCCGAGAACATCACGTGTCGACAAATAATTACGACCAGAAAATTACGACCGTGACAAAACTAATTTAAAACTAAATTGCGTCGTAAAACATCATGACACAATAACAACCAATCAGAATCCCCCCTACGTACCTCGTAGCCGTTCGACGTTGAATCATGCCTTGCCATGCCTTTGCCGTCGGACACCAAGAACCCATAGAAAAGAAAACTCTTTTGACGATCGACTCTAAGGATTTATTTATAGGGCTCTTAGATCTTTATCTTCAATTCATCTATAACTTACGATCCTAATCAAATTTAATCTTTTAACTAATCCCTTTTAACAATTTTGATTTGTTTTAATAATTAAATAATTCCGAATTTAAATAAATATCCCATAATACACTTTTATCCTTAATTAAACTCCTCCCCTATTTTCCTTTATTTTCGGAATTATTTATTATAATAATATTAATGGTCATTTTTCTCAAAATAAATAATAAAATATTATTTTTCTAACTCTCAAAAATTAGGGTCGTTACATCATAACCTCCTTAAAAATAAATTCGTCATCGAATTTGCGTAAACGAAACTACATCATCTATCTAACAAATTTGAAAAATCTTTTCTGATTTCAACTTTTCGTTTTAAAAATGTCATCTTCATCTTCATGATGTGTCCTACATATGTTACTAATCTCACTATGTTAGCCTACTATTTTTGTCTCATGTGGACTACCTTCAACATTTCTTGATGAAGCAAATTTTGTCAACATCCTTTTGAATGTGCGTCAGTATTCTCATGACAAGAATTATCATCAATGAATTGTCCATCAACCTCGCTCCAGCTGATAGGTGAGCAATAATGCCTTCCATACATGACTATGAAGTGGCATGTCTATGTCAGAGTGGTGACTGTTGCCACATACTAACTTCGCTAGTGGGAGCTGATTGTTCCAACTATCACTCCGGTCTAATGCAAGTCCAGAACATATTTTTTTTAAGGTCTGAATTGACCATTCAGACTACTCATTCGTCTGTGAATGGAAGGTGATCTAGAAGTTCAACCACATCCCAATTGCTCTATAGATGCTCCATCAGAATTGGTCTATGCATTGTAGATTCTTATCCGACGCGATGGATATCAACACTCCATGTAGTCGGATAACCTCCTTAAAAAAGTGACCATGAGGCTTTCGATGGACTAATCTTTCTCTAATGGGTATGACATTGGCTATTTTAATATATCGATCCTCTATTACTCATATCACATTGTGTCCATGTCAAGCCCTCTAATAACATCCATCGTTATCTCTTTTTTTTAATACTATTGAGGATTTTCAAGCTCTTGTAGTACACCATGTGACCTCTGATGCTTCACTTTCATTTGCCGACCTTCCATAGTAATTTCGATTGCATGTAAGATGTGTTGCTATCCTTGCACTATCACTGTTGGTCACTAGACTGACTTGGGCGATACAATTGCTCATTGCTCATATTCTGTCGGCTCACCGCCAAATGAGCAAGTGACCTTTCTGCTTAACATATGCTCAATTGAGTTTGCTTTGACAAACTCGTAATCTTTCAATAATTGGATCCCCAAATGTTCGGAAGTGTACCTCAACTTTGGTGGTTCGTGGAGAATTCAAACTCTTCATCCTACACATTGTGTCACCAATTCTTGGGGTGAAGACCACAATTGCTAATTCGATATCTAATCGTCTTAATGTATTGGCAACTATCTTCTTCCTATATAGCATCACGACTCATGCCATGCGGGGGTTGTATGCATAGTTGTGGGCGACATAACCTCCTTGGCTTGAAGGTCTTTTTTTTTAAAAAAATGGGCATCGTTGTCAATTCCTTCTCCAATTTTTAAAACATATTTTTAGCCTTTCTTGAGCCATTCAATTTTTTTGATATCTTTTTGTCCTTCTTGATGAGGTTCGTCCATGGCAATACTATCGTGTAGTAATCTGGTGCGACTCTCCGCTAATATTCTGCAAGTCTAATGCGATTGTTCAAAAATATCTTGCAAGTCTAAAGAAGTTTTTTTTCCTCTTTAACACGTCCATTGGTTGAATCCATTTGATTATAACATTCATCTTTTGATATTCCATCTATGCGATATTTCTGGAGAACATTATTTCATTCTGCCAAAATTTGTATTTCGATACTTTGTCGCATACTTATTTCTCTTAATGTTTGCAATGCAATCCGCAAGTGTTCTGCATGTTCCTCTAGGCTTGACGAATATATTGGAATATCATCGATCTTGGGTTAACCAATGTAGTAATAACTATACTATAATTTTTTTTTAAACATACTTGGATGTTGTCCTTCTTCCATACCATTATGTGTGGACTCCATCACTTTTTTCTATTGAGTTCGAGTGCTCGACTTTTTACGGTAAATTATGAGCACCAACTAATCGATAACCTCCTTAGAAATATTATCATATGAGTGCTTCCATTAAACACTCTACTTTTCAATGGTCAATTATTACTTACTTTTTTTTTTAATGAAAAGTAAACTATAAACTATATTCATTCTATATAACACATGCTATTTGGATATGCAAAATATCTAAAGACTAGTTTGAGTGGAGATTACAATTTCGACTTGATTAAGCTTCAAGTCATATGTCATAGCATATCAATCTATTTGGGTGATTTCAGCACCATTCTTGGAGGCCTATTGTTGTCGTAGATGTTCGACCCATTTTGATTCATCGCAATCTCTTGCGAAGTGACTCATCTTGCCACAATTTAGGCATGCACCCGTCGCCCGATAACATTCATCGAGATGCATTTGTGGCAGTAGTTACATGATTCTCTATGTGGTGGAGAATCATTCCGTGTTGGATATGACCTTCCTCGATTGTAGTTTTCTTGATGCCGCTTCTCTCTTCTTTGATGTCTTCTATCTTTACTCCAAATATGATTCTGATCATTATCTATATCCTCTTGATTCGGTTGAGTTGCGTTTGTTATGTCGTCATTTTCAAGCATGGTAGCAAACACTTTCGCAACTTGAAGGGTATGATAGTTACAACATTTTACCCGTCCTCGGAGACTTGGCTTGAGACCTTCCACCCATTGCTTAACGCGATTTCTCTCTGATTGACGTCGAATAACATATTTCTCCAACTTTAAGAATTCGATCGTGTAGTCCTCGATTGTCATGGTATCCTGTTGTGGATCTCGATATTCCTTCCATTTTCTCGCTCTTCAGGAAATAGGTAAATAGCGATTCTTGAATATCTTTTTAAACTTTCTCCAAGGAATCAGGTCATTTCCGGAGAATGTGCCAGCCTTTGTTGCGTTCTACCAATGCCCAGCGTCACCTGTTAAACACCTCATAGCACATATAGTCTTGCAGTTCTCACCGTAGTCCATCTTCACTAGAGTTTGGTCAATTTCTTTCAGCCACCTATAGGCTTTCTCGAAGTCGCCCTTCCCGTCAAATTGGGGAGGCTGTAATCTGAGAAAACTTTTAACCATCTCTTTTCAATCATCGTGAGGAGAAACGTCATCACCATAAGTATTGCTATATTCTCTATATGTTGAACGAGATTCATATGTTCCTCCTGATGTGTATCGGCCCATTCATTATTTACTCGTGGGCCTTGGATCGCTTGACCATCATCCTATGCATTTTGGGATTCGATCATCGATATCTATTTCTCGATCCACGATAAAATTGATGAGAGGTCATCAACTTGGGAGACATCTGTGCTCACCCAACAATAAATAATACAATACAATTTAATAAGTAATAATTCAATATCAATATCATAATGAAAACTTACTTGACCCTACTGGATGGTTGCAGTGGTTACTCGTGACAGTTGCACATGGACTCAATTCTATCTATTAGAGACAGCTAAGAAGTGTCTCTCCTT
Source organism: Pontederia crassipes (assembly GCA_030549335.1). Lineage (NCBI taxonomy): Eukaryota > Viridiplantae > Streptophyta > Magnoliopsida > Commelinales > Pontederiaceae > Pontederia > Pontederia crassipes. Next base: position 1,091,648 of record CM060185.1, on the reverse strand, counting down.
AGGCTCTGATACCTTCTGTAACGCCCCGAGACCCACGTGACTTTCACGTGCTCAGAGTCTTCCCAGAGACGCTACTCAATTTTCTATAAAACATTTTTGCGGAATATAAACAATAAATGCGGAAGACTTTTTCAATAATAACAACTAATAATCCATTATATTCAAAATAATTAAAATATTAATAAGTTCACAATTCTAATAAATGCGGAAATAATAAAAATTAGACAACTCAATCTAGAACATGTGCAACATCTGTCTATCACTGAGCATAGCCACCTGTAGGATCATCCTCTATCGAAGTACTCTCACCTGCACGGATCCAGGTACAGGAAAATATCCATGAGTATAAAAAAATACTCAGTACGTAGGGTCTAAAAGACAATCAATATGCTCAATCGAAAATAAGATAAAATCAATAATGAGTCGATTGAGCAGTCAATACAATAATCAATTAACAATTTATCAATATGAACAATATATCAGGCTATGGTCAACAGACCAATGTAAGTCAATAACAATTGTTCCAATTAATAATTATCAATTGCCTGATTAATAAATCAATATTCAATTAATAATTTCCAATTCAATAATCAATGGTCATTGGCCAATAACGATTCAATTCAATAGGGCAATAGTAATTGCCAACTCCATGCCAATATATCCAAATGACCATGATTTAATTCTATTTACTTCAATTCCAATTTCAATTCAATTCAATTCGATTCGATTTTCAATGTTCGGAGTTATCCAATTCAATGAGGAGCGCTCAGTCAATTAAGGGACATCATGCCACTTTCATGCAGGACAGTGGGGGATCAGTGCCACGGCAAGCCCAATACGATTCAATAGGTTCGTGTATGGTGGGGGACGAGTGACCATACACAGGACAGCCATAGCTTTTACACTATCTGTCCCATTCAATTCAATTCAATTCAATTGGTCCCGGCTTAGTGGCAATCAGTGAACATGGGCCCAGCAGCTTTCGGCTTTTATCTTGTTTACCTAAAATGTCTATCTTTAAATAAATTATCAATTTGATCAGATAAATTCTGAACTCAAAACTAAGTAGGTCAACAATACAATCAAAATCAAAGTTCGTCATAATATAAACAGATCAATCATCAACAATATAATCAATACATCAAATTAATTAATAATAACAATAATAATCAGTAATTAGAATTTACTCAAAAATAAATAATAACCCTCGGTGTGCTCCCTGTTCATTACGGCCGTAACATCATTTTTTTCTCTCTCCATCTTCTCTGATTTTTACGGCCGTAAATTCTCTCTCCAAATTTTTACCCCCTATTTCATTACTGTCATAAACTTTTACCCCCTTTCTGTTACGACCATCAACTTTTACACCCTATTCTATTACCCCCTTTCTGTTACGGCCATCAACTTTTACACCCTATTCTATTACGGTCATCAACTTTTACCCCCTTTCTGTTACGGCCATTAGCTTTTACCCCTTTTCCGTTACGGCCATCAAATTTTACACCCTATTCTATTACGGCCTATCCCGTTACGGCCTATCCCGTTACGGCCGTAAAACTCTACTCTTCGGCCGTAACACTTTTTTTTTATTTCCTTTACGATCAATCTATCTCCCCTTTTCTCTCTCTTCTTTTCTCTCTCTCTCCCAACTTCTCGGCCGTAAAACCTCGTCTCCATTTTTTTTGTTCTTTTAATTCCTTTACGGCCAATCCATCTCCCCTTTCTCTCTCCAAATTCTCAGATTTTTACGACCGTAAAAATCATCTGTTACGGTCGACATCTATTACGGCCGACATCTTCTCTCTCTCTATCTTTTCTATTTCATTACGGTCGAAAACCTAACTCTTCGGCCGTAACATTATTTTTTTTCTTTTACGGGCGTAAACGCTCATTCTCTATTTACCCGTAAAACTCTTCCCTCGTTTCGGCCGAGAACATCACGTGTCGACAAATAATTACGACCAGAAAATTACGGCCGTGACAAAACTAATTTAAAACTAAATTGCGTCGTAAAATATCATGACACAATAACAACCAATCAGAATCCCCCATACGTACCTCGTAGCCGTTCGACGTTGAATCATGCCTTGCCATGCCTCTGCCGTCGGACACCAAGAACCCATAGAAAAGAAAACTCTTTTGACGATCGACTCTAAGGATTTATTTATAGGGCTCTTAGATCTTTATCTCCAATTCATCTATAACTTACGATCCTAATCAAATTTAATCTTTTAATTAATCCATTTTAACAATTTTGATTTGTTTTAATAATTAAATAATTCCGAATTTAAATAAATATCCCATAATACACTTTTATCCTTAATTAAACTCCTCCCCTATTTTCCTTTATTTTCGGAATTATTTATTATAATAATATTAATGGTCATTTTTCTCAAAATAAATAATAAAATATTATTTTTCTAACTTTCAAAAATTGGGATCGTTACAGTCCAATTGTTGAGATATACTATTGGAGCTTGTACAATCTCAAGTTGATATAAATGGGTCATCCAGAGTTTGTCCTGGACTTTAAGAACACAGTTATCAATCATGTTAGGGGTGTAAAAGAAATAGAAATAGAAACACAAAGGTTCTTAAGCAATGTGCCCCATTGTCAATCATTCCATACATTCATACATTCTTGTCTCTAATTTTACAACTTCATTGGGGTCTCTGAAGTCTGCTTGCTGTGACAAATAGATTATATTTGAACCCTTTGGTGCACTTTCTGGATAATGATATTTTTCTTATTGAGAATTCAAAATTTTCTTGATTCAAACAAAAAATTTTGTGACTGTCTCTATTTTGAACACACAAACTTTGTTATATAGATTCTTAAAGCAGCATCTCTTCATCCACAATGCCATCGAAGTATATATTATTAGCTATAGCTGTGTTTGGCTTATTTTTTTTTAGGTACCTGCTACTTGCAAGTTACTGCTCCATGTCTATTGAGCATTGCTAGGGGAGACCACAGTTAATTAGCAAAGCTTCAGACAAATTAAGGTCATCGAATGATTACTTGGAAATTTAAAGCTTGATATAGAATAAGAATTTTATTAGAATAATATAAAGTGTACAATTATGAGCTTTAGAAATTGCACAATTTAATTGTCTAAAAAAAAAGACCCTCAATCAGTGTAAGCTTTCACTTACATGGGCTCAAGAAAAGGCCGGTCAAAAGAGGCTCGGAACCCCATTAGTGCCTTTTTCTTCTTTCTTTGGGCAGCTCTTTTCTGGTTTTGTGTTTTTCTTTTCTTTTTTAATAAATGTTCAATTGTTCATAGTCTCAAATCAAACTATCATTATTTGATCAAAAGATCTTCTATATTAAACAAAAATATTGCAACTTATTAGAAAACGCCAACACATCCAGTAGAGCTCTTTTTCAAAAGGCACATATGTTGATTGACAGTGGTGGGGGGGGGGGGGGGGGGGGGGGGGGGGGGGGCGTGTAATTAATAGAGATCCCAACAGTGGTCCAAAATACCTTGCAAAGTACAGAATTAAAACCATGATGCAAGTCATCTCGCAAGATGCATTTATTTTATGTTGGATTTGACCAATTAATGAGCCTAATATACACGCTAAATTTCGAAAAATATCAGAGAGTTACAGTAAAATGAGAAGAAAAAAAAAAAAGAAAGGAAGAAACATTTTGCACCTCAACTTAGGGTTAAAATAAAATAACACAAATAGAAAGAACAACAACAACAAAGTCTTATCCCATTAGGTGGGGTCGGCTATATGGATCATACGACGCCATTCCGAAAAAAAATAAAAATTCTTCTTTATTTTTCTCCTTTAAATTTTTATTCAAATAAGGGATTTTTTTTTACCTTTCTGCTTCGCCTCTTTATTTTCTTTTCATCTTTTAGAGTACATTTTTATTAATAATAATTACGAAGTAAGTTTTTTCCACTTCTCCGAGAGATCGTTTTCGACCAGAAATATCTTCCTAGTCGTTTTAAAAGGTGTAATTTAAAAAAAGCAAAAACACAACATTTACCAGTTGTGGACTTGAGTACGATGACACATAACTTGAACTAATTAAATGTAAAAATAAGTGTATAGCTTAGACTTAACGCACGTTATTTAATTGACAGGTCATTTGGTTCAAAAATAAAGAGTAGAATATCTTAATATTCTTAAGAATATGATCAAACACGACGTGAAATAAAATTAAGATGATCAAATTTTGATTTCGACGAAGTCACCTAGAAAAATATGAAACTATTATATTATAATTTGTATTATTATAGTAATAATAAATGTAAACTATTTATAGTAAAGTATTTTAATTATAAATTTTTTTCTTTCGACCAAACAAGATGCAGAATAAGAATATAATTAGAATACTAGAATAAATTTTTTATCCTACTAAGAAATTCTTTAACCAAACGTTCCGTATTTACTTACTTGAATGTAACTTAAACATCGTGAGTTATAGATTAGAGTCTTAAATATATTATTGAAAAAGGTATTTACCTTTAACCTTTAAATCCCTCCCTGGAGCTATTCGAGAGAAAAAAAAGTTAGGGAAAATTTAAATTTTTGTTTAGTTTTTGAAAACTAAAGTTAAAAAAAATTTAGTGGGTGTTTGAATAAAAAAATATAAGGATGAAAATTTAAAAAAAAAAAATTGTAACAAATATTCGGATAAAAAGTAATGATTAAAAATATAATTTATTATTTTATGGTGTATAGAATTATAGTAAATAAAATATCATATGTATTTATTTCATTAAAATTTATGTAAATGAAAATTTTTGAAATTAAAATAAATATATTTTTTTCTAAATTCTATGGTAATAAATAAAATATTAGACATAAGATTTTACATTAATTTTATTTAATTAATATTATAATACAATAAATATATAATGTTTACATCAATTTTATTAATTAATAGGATTTTTTATAAATTTATTATACTATAATACTAAGCAAAATATTTTAACTAAGTAATAAAATATTTTTAATAACTAAATATTTTAATTTTAATTAATAAAATTGAATAATTTAATTTATAAGCTAAATAATAATGTAATAATAAGTAAATTATATATATTAAAAAAATAATTAAAAGTAAAAATAAAGAGAAAGGAAAAAATGTAAAATAAAATCTATGTTGGGAAGCAAAAATTTCAAATTCTAACAGTGGTCACGTGAGTGTTTGGCAAGTTTTGCCAACTAAACACACTCATAATGTTCATATGGAGATGGGATGGATATATGACCAAGCTAATTGATCGCAAATGGCACAATTAACAAGTCCATAAACCCCACTTAAACCTGTTCTTAAATGTTAAGATCATGATTCCAAGGAAAACATTTTTTGTGTTAGCCCAATGCCAAAGTTATGTTGGTCAATATCTCAATGATGATGGGAGTGGGAGTCAGACCTGCACACACTCTGCATCATTTTTCACGGTTCAATTTCATTTGACCATGATAACATCTTTCGGCCGAGTTAAATGATATACTGATCATGATCGTGACAACTAAATAATAATTTTATAATTGCGATAGTTAATGATCATTATTCATTAATCAAACATATAACTTCTTTGTGTACCATGCTGTGCCATCGAATTAATTTAATGACGATGTATCTATGGATCTCAAATTTGACTGCCAGACAAAAGACAACATGAGTGTAATGTGTATTATTATTTCACAAATAGTAGTAACAACAAAACAGCACCGTTTATAAAAACACGGAAGTAAACCTAATATTTTGAAAATATATACATATTATAATTGGCTAATTGCATTGTGATGTTGGTATAAATAATAAATAATATGCATTTGGATCAAAATATTGGCGAATGGGAAAGAGAAGAGATGGATGACGCTTGGACTTGGTCAAAGTATTTTGTTTTCTTTCGACAAAACAAAACGTGGCTCGTAAAACATGACCTTTGGTAAAATGGAAAAAAAAAGAGGGAGAATCTTTACTTTTACAGCGTCCTCATAAAAAGTTATTCCAGCTTGAGAAAAACTATCGATGCCGACACGCACAAATATAACATTCCACGACTCATGCGCTCAGCATGTTCTAGCAACTTAGATCTTAAGTAAAAAAAAAAAAAAAACTTTCAATATTTAGCATTTTTAAAAAATCGATTTTAAGGCCTTTTTTTATCTACTTATTTATCTGTCCATGTTTTTTTTTTGCTTTCACTGGCTGGCTCACTGCCAGTGCCTGCAGACCCAGCACAGAAAACACACCCTCACTTCTCTCCCTCCCTCTGTGCCTGGTCTGCTATTTGAGCACCAACTCACTGTTAGCATTCTTCCTGAGCTAAGATGGAGGAGATCCAATTAAAAAGACTCCATCTTTTCCTCTTCTTGTCGCTTCCGTTCCTTGTCTCCGGCCAGATTCAGCAGCAGTACAAGAGGACATACATCGTGCGCGTCGACGGCAACGCCAAGCCTTCTATCTTCCCCACCCACTCCCACTGGTACGAGACCGCCGTCCTCGCCGCCTCCGCCTCCGCTGACGGGGTCGGACGAGCGGAATCTTGGACTCCCGGCGGCCCCATCATCCACACCTACTCCTCGCTCTTCCATGGGTTTTCGGCCCGCCTCTCCGCCTCCGCGGCCGAGGCCCTGGCCTCGACGCCTGGCGTCCTCGCCGTGCTGCCGGAGCTCGTCCGCCGTCCCGACACCACGCGCTCCCCGCAGTTCCTCGGCCTCCTCTCCTCTGACCGCTCCGGCCTGCTCGCCGAGACAGACTTCGGCTCCGACCTCGTCATTGCAGTCATCGACACCGGCATCACGCCCGGCCATCGGAGCTTCTACGACAGCGGCCTTGGACCCGCTCCGGCCCACTGGCGCGGCCAGTGCGTAGAGGGACCCGGCTTCCCGCCTGGGTCATGCAATAACAAGCTCATCGGCGCCCGGTACTTCTCCGCCAGCTACGAATCCACGTCCGGCCACATGAACGAGTCAGCGGAGCTCCGCTCGCCTCGCGACACCGATGGTCACGGCACCCACACGGCCTCCATTGCCGCTGGACGATACGTCTTCCCGGCCTCCACCCTCGGCTACGCTCGAGGCGTAGCGGCCGGTATGGCCCCCAAGGCTCGCCTGGTAGCTTACAAGGTCTGCTGGGTCGCTGGGTGCTTCGACTCCGACATCCTCGCCGCCTTCGACGCTGCGGTCTCTGATGGAGTCGATGTCATCTCCCTCAGTGTCGGGGGCGTCGTAGTGCCTTACTATCTTGACGCCATTGCCGTGGGTGCCTTCGCGGCTGCGGAAGCCGGGATTTTCGTCTCTGCCTCCGCTGGCAACGGTGGCCCTGGAGACCTCACAGTCACTAATGTCGCGCCCTGGATCACCACCGTTGGCGCCGGGTCCATGGACCGAGACTTTCCCGCCGACGTCCAGCTAGGCGATGGCCGGATCCTACCTGGCGTTAGCGTCTATGGTGGCCCTGCCCTGGCCGCTGGAAGGCTCTACCCATTGGTCTACGCCGGCACAGCTCAGGGAGCCGGCGACGGCTACTCGTCTTCCCTGTGCCTCGAGGGATCCCTGAATCCAGATGCGGTCAGGGGAAAGATCGTTCTTTGCGACCGCGGCGTTAACTCCCGCGCCGCCAAAGGCGAGGTTGCGCGCAAGGCAGGGGCTATTGGAATGATCTTAGCCAACGGCGTCTTCGACGGCGAGGGCCTCATCGCTGACTGTCACGTCCTTCCCGCCACTGCCGTAGGCGCCGTCGTCGGCGACGAGATCCGCAAGTACATTTCCGCCGCCACCCCCAAGTCCCCCGCCGTCGCCACCATCCTCTTCCGGGGGACACGCCTCGGGGTCCGCCCGGCTCCAGTCGTAGCCGCGTTCTCCGCCCGCGGGCCGAACCCGCAGTCGCCGGAGATACTGAAGCCGGACCTCATCGCCCCAGGCCTCAACATCCTCGCCGCGTGGCCCGACACCGTCGGCCCGGCTGGGATCCCGACGGACCTACGCAGGACGGAGTTCAACATCTTATCCGGCACGTCCATGGCATGCCCTCACGTGTCCGGCCTTGCCGCGCTACTCAAGGCCGCCCACCCCGACTGGTCCCCGGCGGCAATCAAGTCGGCGCTCATGACCACTGCCTACATGAAAGATAACAAGGAGATGACGATGCTCGACGAGTCCACTGGCAATTCGTCGGATGTGTTCGACTTCGGTGCTGGCCACGTCGACCCGCCGAAGGCCATGGATCCCGGTCTAATATACGACCTCACGGCCAAGGACTACGTCAGTTTCCTGTGCAATTTGAACTACACGCAGCAGAACATTAAGGCGATTACAAGGAGGGATGGGGACTGCCGGGATGCGAGAAAAGCCGGACATGCCGGGAACCTGAACTATCCGTCCTTCTCGGCGGTGTTCACGGAGGACGGAGTCAGGCAAGGGGTGTCCACGCACTTCATAAGGACGGTGACGAATGTGGGGGGTGGGCAAGCTGTGTACAGGGCAACGGTGAGGGCTCCCCAGGGCAGCACGGTGACGGTCGAGCCGAGCGTGTTGTCCTTCCGGAGGACGGGGCAGAAGCAGAGCTTCGTGGTGAGGGTGAAGGTGTCGCTGACGGAGAAGTTGCAGCCGGGGACGTCGAGCGTGCGGAGCGGCGCCGTGACGTGGAGCGATGGAAGGCATTCTGTGAACAGCCCAATCGTGGTTACAGTGCAGGCGCCATTGTCGTGATAAGGAGCACAACAAGACAGAAGAAGAAACAAAAGCTTCAAGAGCCTGAATGAAACCCCCATCATCAAGGTTTTACGAGGGGTTTAAAGTTTATACAGTTGCTTAAGGTTTCCTTCTCTTGTTTTCTTTTTCTCTTCTTAGTGCCCTTTGTTTAAGGTACAAAAAAAAAAAAAAGAAGGGTTCTCAAAGGAGGGGTGAATTAATCACAAATGTATGTGTTCATGTTGGTGTGCTTCCTGGCATGGAAGAGAGAACCAGAGGGGGGAATAGGCCAACGAGAAGTGAAACGAAGAATACAGTGGCAAAGGTAAAAGGATAATTTTTGCATTGGTTGTGAATCATGGTGATGTGCCTCTTGCTGTCATCCATTTGTTTAATAATTGGTGGACAAAGGCTGTGGCCCCTTCTGCCTGAGTGTGCATCTGGCAGGAGCATGTGCCTCTAAAGAGGGAGGACAAGAGCTTTGTTGTGTGCTTGTTTTGATATGGTGACCAACTACCTATTGGAGTGTTTTGACTACATATAAGATTTGGGTCCTCTCTACCATCAAATAATGCTACCAGGACTGCTCGCAACATGGCAGCAGAGACAGGGAATCATCATGTACTGTGCACTGTAACAGATATGGGAACATACCTTTTGCCATTAGCCTTGAGTTTGAGCTTTGAAAATCAATCTTCCCCTGTTTTTTTTCCCGTCTTTTGCTGGTATGCTGATTACAAATCTTAACAGATCAATCTCGTTTCTGTGAGAAAACAATCATTGCTGCTGGGTGTGAAAGTTACATTAGTGTTCCATATCTGCCTCTATTTTTCCACTACTAAAGCCACTTGTAACCTCTGTTTTTGTCGTAGCATTTCTTAGCACGGTGACCTGTGAAATACAATTATGTATCTCTTTGCAGAGATCGCATCAAGATCTAGAAATAAAAATAAAATAAAAAAAGATCTAGCAATTTCAACCTTGGCAAAGCTTCATCCTTTTCCTTAAAAAAAAAAAAGGAAAAGAAAAACGCTTCATTCCAACATCAGTTTAAGTACCTTCCACAGCATGGCTTGACACCACAACACCCCGTTCCCTCTGCCAGAAAATGTCAAAATATTGCCCGGATCCAGAAATGTGAAGTGATCATGCACGGTACAGTGGCACGGGAGCTTCTGCCGTGAATCCCTTTGGAGCGAGGGAATGGGCTTGCAGTTGTTCTGCACAAGGAATAATAGGCTCAACATGTACATTCCTTCTACATGAACTAGCACATACCATCAGGACCAGACAAGGTGGGCTGCTCATCTTCGCTATCAGCAACTTGAAGCGCCTCGTCGTCGTCTGCATTCAGCTCACTCATGCCATTAACCATTTTTGGCTGCATTGGAGTTTTGAGCCATAGAGCTATGGTGGTGGAGCTGCCCAGAGGCTCTGAACCATGTGGTGACGACAGCTCTTCCTTAGCCGTATCCACATTTCCAAGTTCCAACGATATGGACTTCTGCCAGTGAACCATTTTATGTGGATGTGATTAAGATCATCGTAAGCAAGAGATTGCCATCAGAGTTGGTGATAGTAAAAAGTTTCCAAGGCTTCCTGACCTGCATTCCTGTCAGCCCAAGGAGGCATGTTGAGTATTTGAATGAGATCACTATGAGAGTTCAAACTGCATTAAGGATCAAATAGCATCGGTCCCAGCGCATCACATCCCCGAAAACCCGAAGGATCAACATTCCATATTATCAAATCAACTAGTGAACACTCTCGCGCTATGCGCGATCAAAAATAATATTAATATTTTTATATAATCTAATCTCATCAAAATTTAGTTATACATTGAATATATATTATTAGAAAAACATATTGATAATATAAATCTCAAATTATGCCAATAGGCCACTTAGAAAAAAGTTTTTTGAATTATAGAGTTTAGTTATAAACAAAATTAGTACAAAAATATCTCTTGTTATGTAATTATAATCTGTATCTAATATGTCTTTTGTCATCATTAAACTTTTCAAACCTCTTAATTTCTTTTATATATATTTGATTTTAAATTTAGATTGACTTACAATGTTTAAATAAAAATATATTTAATTCATAATGAGAGTAAATATATTTATTTGTTACCATCGTATCAATTCATAATGAGAGTAAGTATATTTTTTACTTATCAATTTACCATTATATCAATTCATAATGGGAATAAATATACCAATGACTAAATGATCAGAGTAAACATCAATTCATAATGAGAGTCAATATATGTTTTAGTTACCATTATATCAATTCATAATGAGAGCAAATATACCAATGATTAAATAAAATATTATCAGTATGCACATAAAAGTTCATATAAAAGATTTTTTTTAGCCATTGATTTTTTCTGAAAAATTCGAAATATGTACTATGTTAAAATCATCTTAATAGTATGAAACCAGTGAAAAGAGAACATAGGAAAATAAAAATGAAAATGTGATTTTAGTTGGTTTCCTATTTATTGTTGTAAGGTAGGAATATATAAACTTGTAAGGAAAAAAAGAGAATTACGTGCTTTTAATTTAAAAAATGAGATAAATATAAAAAAAATTTAGATACATGTAGTAATGCATTGGTCCTTTTCCTGAAATATGAAATTTTGTTGTCACCTGAAAAAAATGTCATCGTGAAAATAACATGTATACGAGTTAATATGTAACAATAACAGGCAAATATAATAATAATAATAATAATAATAATAATAATAATAATAATAATAATAATAATAATAATAATAATAATAATAATAATAATAATAATAATAATACAAAAAGATAAAAAAACCAGAAATAGAAAAGTTTAATTAGATTTCAGAAATTAAGGACAATCCTTCATGCTCATGAACATTATCAATAAAAAAAAGAAAGCAGATTTATTTCTTTTGCTAAAGATCGCAGGTTTTTGGTTTTGTTTTCTTTGACTCGTCATCTTTTATCTCTCTGACACTGTTCAAAATTTTCGACTGCAAAGATGTTACCGAAAGCTAATGAAGAATGCAGAAGAGCCAAAAGTTTGCTTCAAGTTGTTTTTTCAGTGAATTGCTGAAATGTTAATCATAGGGAGGGGAAAAAACTGCAAGTAGCTGGCGCTTGCCAGAACCAGCAAGGGACACCCACTTCCCCACTTCGTCGAGGGATCTTGAGTTGGAGTTAGGGGAGAGAGTTGCCGTCAGGTCTGTATTTACTTAGCCTTCCCCGTTTCTTCTTTCCCAGGAGCATGAGATCCTCGCTGGCGACGTTGCCACTTCGCATGGCCTTCCATCCCACTGACGACTGGAACTGATGACAGATGCAGCACCACATAAGTTATAGGTCAATTATGGTTTATAGTTTATACATGGCAATAACATAAACGTCTTTGATCTCCTTCCTTACCTTGTTCTGGACTCTGGGGAGGGTTCACGACCTTCCATCAATCATAATGTGGTCTCTATAGCTGCAATGAGCACACACTCCATCATGCATATTTCTTTCTAATTTAATTAGTTCCATGCACACTTTCTAACTCCGCATATGTTTTATAGCCGGTTCTAAGTCCGGATAAAGGAGGAGGATTGTGTTAGGCCCCGACAGTCAGCGTAAAATCCTGTCGAATCTTATGAACATGGATCAACGAATATAAGCAAGATCTATTAATAAATAATATACCGAAAGGTTTGATTACTAATAAAGCGGAATGACGTCGTATGATCCATGTAGCCGACCCCACATAGTGGGATAAGGCTTTGTTGTTGTTGTTAATTAGTTCCATGCACGCATCTTTAGTGCACGTAAAAATCCATATATGTAGAGAGAAAGAAAGAGAGGCTACCTGCAACATTAATGTTTTCTACGATATAAATTACATTCAGAGAGCTTATCTCTTCGCTCATTTCTACTTCCATGGCACATCAAAGCTGTTGGAGTCTCCCCTTGAGACCATCACTTTCCTGTCATAGTTACTTTATATATTTGGACAGGTTTACGATCACTTAAGAGTTATGTAAAACTAAAGGTATGCTTAATTAAGATGTTTGTTTCATACCGTCTCTTCACAACGTAGTTTTCGTTGAAGAAGGCCAACCTCATGTCCAGTAGATCCTTGCACTTGTCCCCATAGCCCTTCTAGAACGGCCGGAGGATGGGAATGAAAATGGAAGCTATGCGCCAATGGGCTACAATCAGGTATGCTGGAGAGCAAAGTTTCTCCCTTTAAACTTTTGGCATTTCTCATCATCTTCCAAAAAAAAAAAAAAATTTGATGTCATTGACGTTTCAATCAATGCATTGGAAAACTGATATTAAAAAAATAATTGCTTTAACTTTTCATATTCCAAACAATTGAACGAATTTTAAATAAGTGTAAAAATGAAAAATTATGAACAACAATTAATGTTGCCTTGAGAAGAATTTGAAACTGCCATTTAAATTCAGTTTTATATAAATATAAAATTTAATGCAGAGGTCCAAGAGGATAATGGATACTTGAGCACCTACTATTGAACTGTTAGAAAAATAATATGTATAGATTTATGGCATCATGAGATTTATAGTGGGTGAGAGGTTCGGGTGGGTATTAATAAGGTGAGAGAATAGCATCATATTCTTCAAAAAATTCAAAAAAAAAAAGTAGGAATTGTAACTATTTACAAATTGACATGCCTGAGGATTACATATCACTGAAGGAGAGTGGGAGAAACATTAAAGCCCAGCTTTTTTAAGATTTTAAAAGATAAATTAGAAAGATGAACTTAGAATGGTTTGAATGCACCAGATTTATATATAAATAAATTTGGAATTTCAATGAGAATCCAAGTATAGAATACTTTTACTTTCTGCAAGTTAAACTACAAAATAAATGTAAAAAAGATTCCAAAATAGAAAATAGTGTGTATAGTATGCAAATGCTTTCATGTCTTGATGAGTTACGTAAATTATGAAATTAATGCAATATTATTATCATTAGGTATACAAATTGATCATTTTACGATAAATTAGTCAGATAATGAATACTCAGATCAGTTATAAGCTTTAGGTATTTATCCTTTCATATTCCCTCTCAATAAAATGCAACCATGCCAATTAATATGAGCCAATTAATTTCATATTCTCCTAACGGAAGGAAAAGAAAGAAAGGGTGAGTTAAAAGAATAAAAACTCTGAAGTATTTAGAAAAATGATAAAGGTGAATGCTGCAATGTGAGGATCTTTTATGCATCAGCTTTATATGTATATAGATTTCAGACCAAAAGTTTCTTAATATTAACCAGTTAACCACTGAAACTGCATTGACATCAAACTTACAGATGAACATAAATCATAAGTTAAAAGAAAAATACTAGTAAATTACACAATCTTTCCAATGCACTAGAACACGTAAGTCACTCCTCATCTTAGTCTGCAGATCCTAGTGAAGGGAGTTGTGTACATTGGAGTAAACAAAATGGTATTATTGAATCTTTCAACGGATCAAATGTATTAGAAGTGGATAAATAACTGGTGTGGCCGTCTGGAATTGATAAATGTAGTTTGTCACAAGAACATCAGAAATTCCTATCGGACTTAATTTTTAAGTCAGCTACTCGAAACAAACATCTTTGCATACGCTTGAAATGTAGCGCATTTGACTTAAATAGTTTATTCACATTATCCAATCAGCTACTTGAAACAATCCCTTAGAACTAAAAGTAAGAATACACCACTGTCTTTTTCTAAAGCTAATGAACTTTTTAAGCATAGAAACGTCAATGATAGAGATGCCTGATTTCACAGAGAAAACCAACAAACCTCTCTCGACCAATGGAATTTCCTCCAAGATTCGATTCTGAAATGCCAAAGTGAAAGCAAAACTGGTGCTTAATTTTGCAAAGGAGCGTGATGCCAATCCGCAATAAGAGACACCTAACTCACCAATTCTTCAGGGTTACTAATCATGGTTTCTGTTAAACGTATAGTTCCATCCTGCGTAGCACATTGGTGTCGTGAGACGTAATGCCAACGAATATGTTAATAACATAATAAACATAGCGGAAGTTCACACACATCTTAGAAATGTTCTGAAATATATATATTATATAGCAGAGGTCAGTACCTATGAACAGATAAAATATCATGCAAAGCCTCTGCAACTTTCTCAACTGGTCTGGATATGACAGAACAATGCAGCATTATAGGAAAAGAAGACATTTGTGATGCTAAAATGCCAGTTACGGTAAATTCACATCCAACTTACATTGCAACTTGCATTATTGTTACTCTGTTCTCATGCCAATTTGAAAAACCATTAATTCCCCGAGATTATCTGATATTACACCCGAAATCAAATCAAGAATAACATTTGGCATCTGTAAATATCCATACTAGGGAGAAAACAAGTGAATAATCAGAAGAGCGGGAGAGGTTGATCTCATTTACTTGACATTGATCCGGCACACAAGGAAGGAAACCTCACTGAACACGAAGATTAAAATGGGAACAAAATGGAGTTTGCGTTCCACGACCTGCAACTACCCTTCGGCGCCCTGAGCACCTCCTCCTCCCCGTCCTCTCCACATCGCCGGAGAGCCCCCTTGTTCGTCTTCGTGGCCTTCGTCCTCTTCTCGATCGGTCCACACGGTCGAGGTTCTTCTAGGGAGTTGCGAGGGTTTGGGGGATTGATCGACTGCGGACGGGGAAGGCTGAGTGCGACCTGTTTCCCGCCAGAAGGATATTTGACGATGGGTAAAATGCGAACGTGGACACGAAAACAAAAATTAAAACGAAGAAAAGGGTCCATTTAGCCCGGCCCATTATGTCGCACCATTTGAGAGAGGCATGGGCCAATTAACCCATTTGTCATCACGTTATATTTTCCTTTTTTTTTTTTTTTGGATTGCCACGCATAGGGCTGTTAAGTATGACATAGCTTATTAGCCTATTAAGTTAAACATATTTTTGAATAATCTACTATATTAAATATAATAAATCTTATTTACTAAAGAAATAATAAATATTAATTAAATAAAAGATACACCACTAATATATTTCTTCTAAATATATAATAAATATTGAATTCAAAATTGAAAATTTTAAAAATAAAGAATTAAAAATTATATATATAATATAATATATTAATAAATCTTGGCCTGATAAGTTATAAGATTAGGTCAATTATTAAGAGACTAAATCTCTTTAAGAAAATAAGCTTTATTTAATATTTTAGCCTGACTTATTTTGATAATAGGTCGAGTCAAGGTAGGTCAAAAATAAGCCGAGTCACGAATTGCTCACGAACGACTCGGCTCGTTTCCGACCCTAGCCACGCATAAAAATCCAAATCCAAATCCAAATGTTTGCTTACCACTTGATCCCAATGATATTATATTATTTATTTTGGGCATCACTTTAAACTATTTTGAAGAAGAAATCACGGCACAAAATCTTATAAACCTATATATAAATTAACTAAATTAATCAATATTTTTGTCGCTAATGATTACTTGCTTGGTGAGGAAGACAAAAATAATATTGTTTGTCTGTCATCACGTTAATATTTTTTTTCTTGTTGTCGTTAATAATTACTTGCAGAGAAGAGAGCATGAAATTTATAATAGTAAAAGAACAGATATTTATGGAAAAGCGTGAAAGATCTAACGGTCATCCAAACAGAATCTATATAGTGAGTCAAGTCCACATTATTAAACTTGTTGATTCCGACTCAGGATATTTACATATTCTTTTTTTTCTTCTTCTTGAAACGTTACTGTGACAGCCACCAAAAAGATATTTTGTGTATATTTATTAGTTACTATAGTGTTCTATCGGTAACATCTTAATTTATTCTCTGTGAAGAGTCCTCACAAATACTTTGAGGACCGTTTAGTTGGAAAAGATGTTTTAGTATAATAAAATATCATATTTTTTAAAAAAAGTGTGTATATTTTTATTTTTATTTATGTTTGGATGAAAGAGAATAAAATTTTAAAACATAATATTTTTAACTAAAATATTTCATTATAAATAGTTTATGTTTATGTTTAATAATTTTTTATTAATTAGTATAACATAATAATTATTATTCAATAAATTTTTTAAAAAAATGTTGAAAACGTATAACTTTCATTGATCGAATTTGGGTTATATGGTTCTTTTTCTACCCATTTTATTTTGTCGTAGAAATTTGATATTATCGTAAATAATCAAATACGGTCGTAGATGTACGTATGAATACGGTATCTCACACAAATAAATGGCGTCATGCAAAGAAAATATCTAGACGCGTTTGAGTGGGTGGATGGATGCATGGGCCGCTTCATGTATTTGTTTGTTGGTAATTCACCTATCCCCCCCTTTTTTTTGTTTTGTTTTTTTCATTATTTCCGTTGAAACCAACTATTTTGGCTTCATTCCAATATTTAATTAATGTTTCTAGAGCTCATCTCTTCTTCTTCTTCTTCTTCTTCTTCTTCTTCTTCTTCTTCTTCTTCTTCTAAATAATAAAGATGTTTTTTTCCTTAGCATATGTATAATGGCAAGTTTGAATGTATTGCTTTTCCATCCGCAATCACAATTGATCGCCATATTTGAGCCGATGTATTAAAAGTTTTAGTAATTTTTTTCATATATGTTAACTAATTTCTCAGTGTTATATATATATAATCTTAATACTAAAAAATATCTAATAAAATATTGACATATTATATTAGAATATTTCTTTAATAGTAGATTTTGAACTATACTTTTCATTTGGATCCTTATGGGCATAAATAATTGGATTCTAGAATATGATCAATACAAAAGTAACTTAGGGAATAAACATTATAAACATCCAATTCATATGTATAACACCTCCCACCAGAGGCAAAAGTGGTCCATTTTTTATTATTATTGCCCAAGTCCATGATCTCATCTTCTCGTCAATGTTCTTCTTTTTGGTCATACTGATCAAGAAAATTTTATCACGTTAATCTTTACATCGATCTATTCATCCATTATTGATGTTCTATTCCTAACAATTTTATAAGCTAAAAAAAGGGAGTGTAAGATAAGGGATAAAATTTTAGCAAGTCAAAACTTTGATTAATAACTTTGGTAAATAGTTTTATTGAAAGAACTTTTAGAGGTTAGAGGCCTATATTACTTTCACTAGCTTTTGGCATTTCATTCTTAATATGCATTTATCTTTTTAATAAAATATTTTATTTAAATTTTAAACATCGTGTACAGTTTTTGTTTTAATATTTTAGATCTTTAATTTTACTTGTCGGCATAAATAAACTTTTATTCTAAAATATTCAATTTTTTTATAAAATTCTAAAACATATTACTATCCAAAAGAAGATATTACAATGATTCAATCCTAATAAGATTTCCTAACCGCTAATAGACATATTAACCTTGTCAAACAGAATTTAAAATTAAGAAAAAAAATACATAATCATTTATTAGGATATCAAATTATTATATTAATAATTCAAACGGATGCCTCATTGTAAACTAGTATAAAATATTTATGAACGATTTAATTTTATTAGAAGATTTTCTTTTAACATCCAGTTTGTTCATACATTTAAGTTTTTTTTTTCTATTAACTTCTGACGGAGAAAGATCCCATAATCAAATAAGAAAACATGAAATTTACGATATTCAATCTAAATCGGGCTATAGAATAATGATGATTATAATGATACGAAATAACCTAATTATTATGAAATTTATATGAGAAACTCTAATACAAAATAAAAAAAAACATAAATTCTAAAATTATTTAGGGGATAGAGGACTTCGCTCCATTGCCGAAGCGTCTGACTACGTAGGGGTTATAAAGATTATAATAGAATTCAAATTCAATATATTATCAACAACTTATCTCGCCGTTTTCAACTTTTAGTATAAAACTTGTTTACCCCTTTTATACTTTTGTTTTTACATTTTAAATATGGTGGTTGAAGTAACCAAATTTGATATGGATTCTTTCTTGGATTCTTGGGTCCGGTATCCAAAATTGTTACTCCAAAATGAGAGAGTATGATAAAACTTCTAACTCGTTCAATCTTTTCCAATGCTATTAGGATAGTTAAGTGTTGAATTAGTTAGTTTTTTATGTTACTCATTTGCTTATTTCTTCCTATTACGTTTTAGTTTGTCATTTAATTCCTTTTTTCGATGTTTATTTTAGTTATTAGTCGCCATTCATCATGTGCGGACAATTGTAGAATTTTTTAACATAAAGAATAACAAAAAAAAAGTATTATAAGATTGAGAAGTGAACATGTACATTGAACGTACATGATACATATTCCACGATAAATTTATGTCAATCAGCTCAATATATTTTTAGATAAGCTACAAATATACACATTGTTTTAAGAAAGTTTGCATGCACATCTTATTAAAAGAAATTAATTACACCGTATAGATTTACACCTCAATTAATTATATATATACACACTTTAATCTCTCTCTCTCTCTATATATATATATATATATATATATATTGTGTGTGTGTAATTTTTAATTTGACGATGCAAAACTGATGCCAATAAAAACTTATATAAAACATAGAATTGGACGACCATAATAGGCCTCTTTTATAAAAATATATAATTGACACTGTGATATTTGTTAGGATTTTTGTACGAGAGAAATTATGTATCGTAAAAAAATTTAAAAATTTAAGATGGCATAAAACTTTATTAGATGAGAACAAAAGAAAATTACAATTCAAATTACTTTTTGTTCGGAACTCTAGACAGTTTATATATGCACTTTATTTATAGATAGAGACCTTGAGTTAATTTCTTAAAATTAGGGCAACTATCTCATTTATTAAGAATATCATAAAAGAAATATTGCAAAAAGAGGTTATCAATTAATGGGTTATACAAATTTATCGTGAGTACGGAAAAGGATCAAATAGTTAATTTAAAGTAGCAAAGATATCTGAATTTATATATATATATATTATATATTATATATATATCATGGTGAGACATCAATGCAACGCATATAATGATTCTAAACAAATTAAGTCCCATCAAAACTATGCGTACATGCAACATGCATGCAAGTTGGTACCTGGTTAATGTTTGATGCTCCCCTCTATGCACGCAGGTGCATGCACTCGATTCCCAATTGCACTCTTTTTTTGGGGGGTACATCAATCAGTTGATTGGGTTTGTACGTTATTAAAGGAAAAGAAGAAAAAAAAACTTAGATAATATCCCAACCATCCACTCTAATTGGAGTTAATATGCCAAGTTATTTACCAATCATAACAAGAGTAATAAACTAATTAGTCTAATTTAACAATATATATATATATATATATATAAGATTTAATATAAAGGTGTTAAGTACGTGTCAACCAGCTTTATATATATTAATTAGTTAGTTAGTGAAGAAACAAAAAAATATATAGAATTGATGTTTTCTATGTTAGGGTAGGAATTGAACTTGTATGTTTCACATGTAAAGTAAAAGGCTAAACATACACGAAAATAAGTCCGGTACTGGCTCTAATACCCATATCAACATGCAAGTTCTCAATTTCGGACAAGACTATAATATTATTAATCCATTATGCTCAAAGAAGAATTTTTGCACTTGTTCTTGCGCATATCCAACGTATCTACTTTTATATGGAGCCAATTAGTGACGTGTAGGGGATTCATTTGGATTTCTTGTCATGTTAACTCGTTTTGTGCCTACAAGGAAACCAAGTTTGATGCGAAAAAAATAAAGGAAAAAAAAAACAATTAGCACTCGGAACACTCCAAACGCATGAACATAATTATATGATATATACGTATAATTAACCTTTCTAAATGGTATTTAATTTCTTGAATAATTTTATAATCAAATATCTCATTTTATCGTCACTAGATTCTAATGAGTTTATTGTTTATTTGCATGAGTAGTGATTTAATGATAAAATTAATCGATCTTGTCACTGATTGAGCTCGATCGAAATTAACATCTTAATTGAGGAAGGACTCCATGACTGTATCTGGATCAATCGCATATATATGATCTCCATCAACGACGTCATCACAAAATTCGACTCTAAGTGCGTAGGTGCATGCAACGTTTGACTTCATTTTGGCCACCCAATAAAAAAAATAAGAAAAGCTTTTTTTTTTAAAGAACAATCTTTTGGCACACAGGAAAAATCGAAATTAAGAAATGATTGAGCAATGGAATGCATGCATGAAAACGTAAAAGCAATGGATGCATTGTATATATTAACATTAGAATTAGAATCCCTTAGTGGTGCGAGCACACACACACACACAGCTTGATTAAATATGTCACCTTCGATCGATCACATATATGCACATTAAAAGTTTCATTCCAATATATATAAATATGTCTCCTTCGATCGATCACTTATCTTTTTTTTTTCTTCTTTTTCCCAAGTTGTGACTTGTGACTTGATTTTTTGTGGAGAAAAAAAGGTCATCTATTCCATCCATTTGCGCGAGAGCAAAATTAACTAAGAATATATTAAACCTTTTTTTTTTCTTTTGTGTCCCAATTAATAGCCTTTCCTTCAAGATTGTGTGGGGGTCCTGGGGGAAGATGTGAGAGAGAGAGAGAGAGAGAGAGAGAGAGAGAGAGAGAGAGAGAGAGAGAGAGAGAGAGAGAGAGAGAGAGAGAGAGAGAGAGAGAGAGAGAGAGAGAGAGAGAGAGAGAGAGAGCTAAACATTATTTCTAGTCATATATATAGAGATTTGCTGATGGAAGTGATGAACCAGAAAAGTAATCGCATTACTTGTCATCCTACAAAGAGGAACTCAATTATGAATGAACCATAAAAATTGCTTCAGATTACAAAAATAATTAGTCGCCATCGACATATATATATACTTGTTAATTAATTATTGTACACCTTTCGTTACGAAAGAGGTATAGTGTGACAGAAAATAAATGAGCAAACATATAAAATAAAGGCGTCGGAAAAAAAAGTAAAAGATTTGTACAATTATATCTCTTTTGCATGTTCTATATATTATCAAGGACGAGTAATTTAAATTTAGTTAGGAACTTGAGAAGGTTTTTCAAAACTTAGAATTATCTTCATCCATCATAATACCTTATTTACCTCATTTTGACGTGTAAGCAATTCAATAATGCAAATTTTTTATTAAGTTACAATCCACAATATTTCCTAGGAGTGGATGTCAGCTTTCATATTTATCTTTTTCTATATTATCATAAATAAAACATAAAAATAATACACAAATTAGATGAAAGCAACAACCACTTATAAACATAATTAACAATAAAATGTCATTGTTAAATATTATATTATATTATTAACATGAATATAATATTATTATTAGTTATGGTAATATTACAATACTATAAATATATATTCATTTGAGATATATTAAATGTTCATAAATATATTTATCTTATGTGTTTACTTAATGAATTTACAGTTTAAATTTTTAGTTGAATTATATTAGTCCTTTAACTAATAAAAAATGATCTAGTAAAGATGTATATTATTTAAAAATAATTTATTGCAATTATACTTTAACTCTTCTCATTAATCCTGCTCTTTTTGCAATAATGATCATAGTATTTGAAATGATTGAATAAAAAATTAAAGGATTATTTTCATAAATCTTTCATAAACTATTACGATTTTCCATATCTAATCTCAAACTACGAACTTATTTTTCTAGATCCCTAAACTACCGTAACTTTTTCACTTTAGTCATCTCGTCCAATTTTGTTACGTTTTCCACTAGTTTTACTTTTTTTCATTTATGAAAAGACTTTACCCCTCTCTTCAGAAAAATATGAAATAACAAATATAAAAAAATAAAAAAATCATTAGAAGAATTAAAGTGTTAAACAAAAAAATTGACATTTATGAAAAATACTAAATTAACCTCCTCCAAATTTTTTCTTTTCTTTCTTTTTTATATTTATTTATTTAATGTGTTATGAAGAGATGAGTAATTTAGTCTTTTCGTAAATGTGAAAGAGTAAAACTAACGAAAAACATAATAGAAGTATACAGAAGGATCAAAGTGAAAAAATCGTAATAATTTAGGCCCGTAGTTTAATGTTAGATGCGAAAAATCGCGTTAGTTTAGTGAAGAATTATTGAAATAATCCAAAATTAAATTCACTATGACACTATTAAATGCAATGGTCGATTCCACTCTCTTGCACGCACAAGATTAATGCCATCCTACTTCTCACTTGATTCCAATGTCTATTCTGTGAAGTTTGAATTCGTTCTTCACCGTGACATCATATGGAATTATTTAAATGAATAACACAAAATAAGACATTTAACTGTAAAAAGAAGACAACTTAATTATTATTCGAGTATATCCACATACTTATTTGGAGCACGTGCTACCATAATATTTGCCTGCCTGTCATGGTACAAATAGTAAATTTCAGTAGAATTTATCCTTTTTATTTTTTTAATATTTCACCACAACTTAGAAATATTAATTGCTCATTCGAAGATCGAAGTATCGATCAATAAAGATTATTCTAAAGGGACGGAATAATATGTTCTTATTTTTGTGTTTGTTAAAAAACAAAGTTAATTCGTTTTTAATTTTGGATAAATGAAAAATAAAAATTCAGTTGAATGAACAAAGAAAGGAATTTCCATAGTTTCGGATAAATTGATTTGAAAATGTTTGCTTATTATCGTTTAATGTTGTCCCAACACTAATTGAAAATACATAATTTACAATTTACATAAGAGTAAAAGAATTATTTTGCCTTTTATGTTGCCCAATATTGTACAAAATAATAAGTTGATCCATCTATTATACATATAATTTTTCGTTATATAACAAGTCAATTAATTTGCTCGCGCAGCCTTTTTCATAAATAAGCAAAGCTGCATTGCATGCATAAATTATTTATCTAGTCAACAAAAAAGTGTATGCATATCCAAAGCACAATAGAAAGAGGATATCACTATTATTTTTTTCAAAATATATCATTGTCACTTTATTTTATCTTATAAGAATAAAAGTGTCTGGACAGTTTCATGAAATGACAATAATATATTTTGAATGAGTAATGCTATATCCTCCTAATCCTCTCACAATAACATACATAGTAAATTAATCAACTTTTAGGGATGTTTTAAAAATGTGAGTGTTAAGAGAATTATTAGACCAAAGTTTTAGGAGGATGTATTATTTTTCATTTTGAATACGTAATAATAAAACCCTAACAAGATATTGCTGTTTTGAAAGCACCTCTAGAGAGATTTGTCTAATGATGGCCAAATTCAGACAACAATTAGGCAATGTGTCAAGTGCCACCTACCACAATACTCTCTCTCTCTCTCTCTCTCTCTCTCTCTCTCTCTCTCTCTCTCTCTCTCTCTCTCTCTCTCTCTCTCTCTCTCTCTCTCTCTCTCTCTCTCTCTCTCTCTCTCTCTCTCTCTCTCTCTCTCTCTCTCTCTCGTCCTAGGTTGAGTTCAGCTGCTTTTCACTATCCATGCATCATGATCATGGCAATGGGTGATGGGTGATGGGTACCACCAAAAGTTTTAACTGTAAGCCTTACCCCTTGGTAATGTTGGTAATGGCACAAGTGCAATTTCAATGTCTTAGGTGGGCATCATAATTAAATCACCACTTGTACCCACCCTTATCGCCAAAAATCTTTATCCCAACATATCTATTCACATGAATAGATAGATAGATAGATATCCCAAACCTTCTATATTCCTTTTTCAGAAAGCTACACTCCTTGAAATCTTAACCTGGACTATAACCTCAATTATTACAATGTCATTCTCCTTTGTTTTGAAGAATTAATTTTGATTGTTTAAATCAAATTAATTAGTAGTTAAATGAAATTCAACAACTACAACAATTCACAATAAATTGGGGGCGAGAGAGATGGAATTGGCACCATGCATGAAACATGTCATTTTCATTACATTGTCATTTTTTGAGTAATTAATTATTTCACCTCCACCTACCCTTCTCCACACTCAAAGATGCACTAATCGCACCGGCATTATCTTATTCACTCATCAATTATATATTTTTTTAAGAAAAAAATATATTTTTATATTCCTCCTTTCTTTTTCCTAATAATTCCCTGTCATTTTTATTTATGAAAATAAAAAATGGTTTTATTTGTTTTTCTTTTTTTTTTTTCAAGTAAAAAAAGCCAGGCCTTAGAGTTGCATCTTTTAAGTGCACCCCTTACTTTTTTGCTCACGCATTATATAACTTGGAGTCGTTTGCTTCTACAGTCCCAAAAGGAAGCACCTTTTTCACTCCTACTAGTTGTGGTGTTCTCCGAGAAGCGAGAAGAGTTGAGAGGGCTCCAGGGGTTGAGAATGTGTGGAGGAGCGATCATCTCCGACTTCATCCCGGCGGGAGGAACCCGCCGGCACATCACCGACTACCTCTGGGCGGATCTGGGCGGGGTATCCAAGAAGAAGATGAAGAAGAAGGGCGCTCGCCGGCCGGTGGCGGAGGAGGACGACTTCGAGGCCGATTTCAAGGAGTTCAACGATGAGCCCGTGGAGTCCGAGGAGGATGTGGACGAGGTTGAGGTCGTCGACGTCAAGCCCTTTGTCTTCTCCCCCAAAGGTGAGCAACTTAGGACTCCTCTGTCCTTAAATTCGTCGCAGAAGGGGAAAAAAGATGTTTTGCAGAAAAGACTTTTTTTTTTGGTCTATGAGAAAAAAAATCGACTTTTTAGTTGTTCATGATTGGAAAGGTGGAATTTTTACTCTGAATACATGTAGTTGCAGGTACAAGATCGGGTTTCTAGTTGTTTCTTGACATTTTCTTTCTTGCGGAGTAATTGCGAAATTTCCTCCTTTTTCTCTTGTTAATCATTAAAAATGGCGGTTTCTGTGCTCTAGTGGGGTTGTTTCGTGGCCGCCCCCCTGAACATTTTGTTTCGATTTAATTGTCCATGCTGTTGATGTTTTGATTATGTTTATTCTTCTGCTTTAAGTAATTTGTGTTCTTGCTTATCCATATATTGAATCGTGCCACAATTTATTTTTGTGTTGTGAACTGTGCTGCGTCAGGCCATTATATTTCTTGCTCAATGTGAAATGTGACTTCTTCCAGAACTCGGAGACGAACACCATGAGATCAGTAAGATGACACCATCTAAATTTGTTTCTGATTTTTTTCTTTCTTTTAGTCTATCAAAATTCACTGACTTGAGCAGTACTCTTCTACATCAGTGAATTATGACCAATACAGACTTTCTACAACAACAACAACAAAGCCTTATCCCACTAGGTGGGGTCGGCTACATGGATCATACGACGCATTCGTTGATCCATGTTCATGAGATTCGACAGGGTTTTACGCTGGCTGTCGGGGCCTAACACAACCCTCCTCCTTTATCCGGGCTTGGGACCGGCTATAAGACATCAAGTTAATTTTCAAAAAAAA
The DNA here is from genome assembly GCA_030549335.1 of Pontederia crassipes. Lineage (NCBI taxonomy): Eukaryota > Viridiplantae > Streptophyta > Magnoliopsida > Commelinales > Pontederiaceae > Pontederia > Pontederia crassipes. Next base: position 1,065,547 of record CM060185.1, on the reverse strand, counting down.
AATATATACCAAGTTGAATGAAAACCCATAAACTATAACCAGACTTCAGAACAAACAAGTAGAAGAACTACACCAATACAGACTTTCTACATTTTATTAAAATTAGACTACAACAACAACAACAAAGCCTTATCCCACTAGGTGGGGTCGGCTACATGGATCTTACGACGCCAATTCGTTGATCCATGTTCATGAGATTCGACGGGGTTTTACACTAGCTGTCGGGGCCTAACACAACCCTCCTCCTTTATCCGGGCTTGGGACCGGCTATAAAACATAGGCGGAGTTGCCTTATTAAAATTAGACTACAACAACAACAACAAAGCCTTATCCCACTAGGTGGGGTCGGCTACATGGATCTTACGACGCCAATTCGTTGATCCATGTTCATGAGATTCGACGGGGTTTTACACTAGCTGTCGGGGCCTAATACAACCCTCCTCCTTTATCCGGGCTTGGGACCGGCTATAAAACATAGGCGGAGTTGCCTTATTAAAATTAGACTATGAAAGAAAAAAATCTTCCAAGTACTCCTTGTTATTTGTTATACTAGTTTTTTTTCCCCACAGTTTTCTCATCATAGATGATTTTATAGTTCTCATCAGAGACAATCTGACTTGTTTGCAGGCAAGAAAAGAGTATCTGAATTAAAGGAATACGTGTTCTTTGGTTCTATTAACTATTGTAAACATATGTTGTTTGGTTAAAACATTCATTAGCAATTGAAGATTTATTTATGGCGTTTTACTTAGTCTCCACAGATTTGGATTTCCTTTTTCCCAAGGTTACGAGGGATAAAGTGTATCTGAAGCATACAGTGTATGGTACAGAGCTCGTCTTGTTTTAATTAGCAATTATTCATGATACTTTGTTTGGTTTTGGCTTCAGATGAACAAGTTACTTTGAAACCGGTAGAATTTGATGGACCTGCTGCTAGATCTGCTAAAAGGAAGAGAAAGAACCAGTACAGGGGAATCCGTCAACGTCCTTGGGGAAAATGGGCAGCTGAAATTAGAGATCCTCGTAAGGGTGTTCGTGTCTGGTTAGGAACATTTAACACTGCTGAAGAAGCTGCAAGAGCCTATGATGCTGAAGCTCGTAGAATCCGTGGCAAGAAAGCCAAGGTAAACTTCCCTGAAGGGGTCCCAGTTCCGGCTGGGAGGGGCTTCCAAAAGCCAAAAACAATGGAAATGAATGCAAGAGAGACTCTTGACTACAACCACTCTGTGAATTTCCTAAACATCCCAGAACAGGAATTTTACTCTTGCTTTGATTTCATTGAGGAGAAGGAGCCAATCAAGCAATCCATGAACCTCAACTCTTCTGCTGTATCTATACCAGCTCCAATTTCTGAGGGATCTGGGGTGAATTTGTATTCTGATCAAGGAAGCAATTCTTTTGGTTCTGAATATAGTTGGGAAACTGAGATTAAGACCCCAGAGATCATGTCTGTCACTGTTCCAACTATAACTGAAGTTGAAAAGCCAGTGTACCTCGAAGATGGTGGCCCGACAAAGAAGCTCAAGAACAATGCTGGCGAGCCTGTGTCTGCTGAGGAGAACAATGGTGTGAAGCTCTCTGAAGAACTGTCTGCTTTTGATTCATACATGAAATTTCTGCAGATGCCATATCTGGAGGATAGTCCAGATGTTGACAGCTTTCTCAATAGCGATGTGACTCAGGATGAGAGCGATGTGGACCTTTGGAGCTTCGATTACCTGCCATCAGAAATGGGCAGTGCCTACTGAGAGACCTATTGTCATCGCAACTGGTGCTATGTAAATAAAGGTATAAGTTTTTCCTGCACCATGTCATATTCAATTCAGAAGTTCTTTATCTGTGTGATCCTGCTTTCACTTTCACTTTTTCTTTTGTCTCAGAAATGATCCTAGATCTACAATGTGGAGGAAATCAGATCTTCTGTTCTAGTTATATAATGAAGCTCTGGGATGTGCATGTTACCTTTAGGTATTATGCCTATATGTTATGTTATCATATGCAGTAAAACATGGTCCTTTATGTTGTTATATGAAAGGTTAGATTGAGAACTCCTGCGTGAACTGCTGTTGGTTGGTTATGTGCTCTTTGGTTAAATGATTGTGAACACCATGTTGCTTGTGTGCTTAATTGTCATATGTTTGTTACATTCTTGCCTGTTCCCCTGGGTTGAAGAGCTTTCCTTTTGCAGCTTCTAAAGGCATCTTGCATTAATCTTCTCATATTGTGCTCAAAGCTTATCATCTGTATATATGTAATAGACCACTTCTTTCGGCTACAGAGGTTGTAATAACGAATCAACTTGGTAAGTACATAATACTTCATCCATAAACTATATAATCAATTTTATCATGGCTCATAATTATAAAATTAAATTGATGATGAAAAATAAGTGATCTGGATACTGTGCATAGTCATTGATCTCAATTAATTATTTTAACTTAGTAGTCATGCATCACAATCAAATGTATAGTTTGATTTCCAAGATTGATTAGTGTGTCATGTTTGGATTCAATTGGCAATCCAAATTGATATACAAGTATAAAAAAAGTTGCCAAATTGTATAGTTCTTTTTATCATGGCACCATAATTATAAAGATAGCCCTCTAGTATGCAGAAATGTTATCTTTTTTCTGAACTTTTTTTTTTCTTAAAAGGAAGATAATAAATGCATAGAAGGAATAACAAGTAAAGGGAGAACTCAAAAGTGTAAGGGTGAGACTGAATTGATATACTAATTCAAAATCATATTTGATAAGGTTAAAAATGGGCCCACCAGCTAAATTCACATGAGCACTAGAGAAGAAGAAAACAACAACTGACTACTTTTGTAAAGTTAAATATTTGTTTGGGGATTGGTGTGGGGCATCTAATTAAAGAGATAGAGATACCACCTCTGTGGTCTGTGTTGCATGTTGAGATTGAGATAAAAACAACAGCTGACTCCTGCTGCTTGCATTCAAGATTTGCTTGTAAAGTTGCTACTTGTGCTTTGACCCCTTATCTCGTCTGTCCAGAAGAGATTACTAATTCAGATGCATCGCATTATTATAACATATCCTGCATTTCAACTTGCTTTTACTGTCTGGGTATATTTATATGTTTCTATCGCTGCATGTGGCGTTTGCTTTTTGTGTTTTCCACTGCATATTTACTCTTTGGAGGGGACTTACATATAAGTTACATTACTATTCCATATATATCATTAGGTTGACGTCGATAAAAATATCATAAGACAAAATCAAATACAAGAAAAAAAAGAAGAAGAATGCAAAGATAGTTGCATGCATCACAAAATGCGACTCCAGTCACCAGAGAGATGTGGGAGTTTTATTTCTTATGCTTTTTATGTTACGTGAGATTCCAAAGCTTTGCTTCAAGCGAAGGCTCAGCCACCAGTTTTAATATATCGAGGATAAGATTATCACAAATCTTATCATTCGTCTATTTGCTTATTATTTATCATTTTTTTTATTGCGTGTTGTGGTTACATAATGGAGCAAATGGTTATGCGATTTTTGTGTTGCCTTTTTTTTATGTGATATAGAGAATCTGCCTAGGCTTATTAGGTTTTACATGATTTAAGAGAAAAAAAATATGTAAAGCATTATATATCTCAATCGAAGTAAATCAGAAAATTAATTTTTAGCATAAAATTTATTATTTTTAGAGTAAATACTACGTAAACAAGCAATATATATATATATATGGATTAATGTACCTCCAAAGAGCAAGATGTGCTCTATGGATGGATGCTAGACACGTCTAAAAACCTATTTAAATTGTTAATCCACTGATTAATGATTTAGATAAATATGATATTTAAATATTTAATCGTTCATAATTTGAATTGTTGAGTAACGGATCAACGATTCAAATGCTTTCATTATCCCTCCATATGTTTTGAAAGTAAATTAATTTATATATATATATATATATATATATATATTATTAGTGAGAAAATGGTAGAGAATCGTTTGAGATGGTTTGGTCATGTTCAGAGAAGACCATTAGATGCGTCAGTAAGAAGAGTAGATCAAATAATCTAAAGTCCGATTAAAAGAGGAAGAGGGAGGTCAAGGCGGGCACTTGTCGAACAAATAGAGCAAGATTTATTGATGAATAATATACCGAAAGGTTTGGTTATTAATAGAACGGAATGACGTCGTATGATCCATGTAGTCGACTCCACCTAGTGGGATAAGATTTTGTTGTTGTTGTATATATATATATAATGCAAATGACCCTTGTGCTCAATTACATCTTGAGTTCATGCAAGAGAATAAATTGGGTCATCTTTAACTAATTTAAGGCATAATGAGAAGGCACTAACTACTCTACTTAATAAAAAGTATTTGAGAGGATAACATCTTTAACTTTGGCTCTTGTTTGATAAAATTCGTGTATAGCTATTGGATGAGAGGATATATTAATGAATAGCAGTTTGATTATCAATTTAATAAAAAGTATTTGATAAATGTAGTAATGGAACTAATATATAATTATAAAATGATAATAAAATATATTTTACATTCTGCATTGACATTAATGATATTTTATTTTGAATAGTAATATATTTCAAACACTATTTTACTATAAAGAGTATTGATTATTTTACAATAAAACATAAAGCCTTATTTATATTGATAAATACAATTAAATATGTGAATATTAAAATAAAAAATGGTACATGATATTTTGAAATTAAATATAAACGCTGTTATTAGAAAATAAGCGTTCTACTTCATTTAGTGGGAATAGTCGATAGAAATTTATTGTCAAATTTTTAAACTTTACTTTTAGAAAATGCTTACCATATATCTTAATTAAAATTTTGACTTGACTAAAAATCCTATCCATTATTTAAAACATTTCCTACAGGACGTGCCAAATAGGATGTAAGAAAAATTCGATCAATCCAAATATATCATATTCGAAAAAATAGAAAATTAGAAGTCCCAATATGATTTAGGATGATTTTTAATCAATTAAAATTCACCCACTAAAATTAAGACACGTGAAGTCCTTTTTTTGTTTATGATTTTTATTTATATAATTAATCCATATGTTATAAATTCTTTTATTATACAAATATTATAATATTTTTCGTATAAAATTTTATACTTTTCTATTACATTATCAAACTCTAATTTAATAACATAAAAATTTTAGCAGTATATTTTCTATTTAATATAAAATTAAATATTTTTATATTAATTTTATTTATTATACAATAGAAAAGGCCCCAAGAAATTACTCAAAAAAATTGACCTGTTAGATGATGATTTTTATTTTTAAAATAGTTTTATGATGATTTTTTAAATTTAAAAACTAATCTAAAAAATAATGATAAATATTTTTAAACCGAAAATCCATTCCGGCCGAACTACTTTTACACCTACTTTTCTTCCTTTTTTTTTCATAAAAGAGATGTTGCTAAATTTCTTTTTTCTTTTATCTTTAAAATTGTAAGAGAAAAGAAATGAGAACTTGTTATGGAGGTCTTGAGACCATGTGGGAGTGTGGGGACTAGGACACCTGTATATGAGAATAATTTAGTAAAAAAATATTTTTTTTAAGTTATATATATTATATGTATTTCTCTTAGTCATTATAAATACTCAATATTATTTAATTAAGAAATTGATCGATTACTGTCCTTTAAAATACTTGATATTATTAAATAATTGTATTATTTTATTTGAGCTGGTAGTCAGACTTTGAAGACAAGTATTGTTTGCTATCTTTTAGAAAATACTCAAAAAGTGCACGGACGCTTCTTTTGAAAGACCGAAGTCAACTTAATCACATTTTTTATATGAAAGAAATGATGGAATTGAAAATGATAGGTTTTATTCTATATTTAATTTTGTATTATAAAACTGGTGTCCCATATTTACAGTATATTTTCTATATTCAGTCCACATACCACGTTTTATATTTATTAAATTATTTTAATTATTTATTTAAAATAACTCCCTCTAGTTGTCCCCCCTACCCCCATCACTCAAATCCATTTATTCTCATCCAAAATTATTAGTGTAACATCCAGGCTATCAAAAAACATTTTCTTCGTCACTTTTCTATTTTTCTCTTCCATAATTAAAATATTTAATCATTATGGCAATTTTAGATTTAGTTTTATAGTGTCTTCTATATAAATCTAATCTTGCGTTTTTTAGTTGCCTATGATCCAACCGGTAAGTGTTTAATCATATTCTGATTGAATCACCAAATAATTTAGTTGATTTTTCAAGGTGTAAAATGTATGGCAAAAATATGTATTAACAATATTTTGATGAATAAATGTTCAAATTAACGTATATGGATTCATTGGGCAATATATACATGATAAATTAAAGTTATTAAATTATATTTAATGGTCCATGTAAACTTTCTTTACTCTTTTGGAATATTTTTGTTTCTCAATCTTTTCGGTCATTTCGATAATTTTTGTCCAGTTACAATTAACAAAGAAACACAGATTTTTTTTTCATAATTTGATATTTTTATTTATATAACCATTGATAGTATAATATGATGAAATCTCTATATAAATTTGATGCAAAACGATAAGGTAAAAATTGAGGGAAAAAGGCAGGGGGTTATTGACATTTTTATTATTTAATTAATAAGGTAAAATGCGAAAAAAAAAAACCACAATGACAGACACTTTTAAGTCAAATGCGTCCTAAATATAAATCTATAAAATTCTGCCCTTCTCAAATGAGTTACATTTATCAATTACTACTTGAAGCTTATACATTTACATTTTTATATATTTCAGAATTCCTCGTGGTTATGCTTTTTAACGTTAAACTGATATCTACTGAAACCTCAAAAAAAAAATCGTTGTTATTTTATTTTATTAGACAAAGGTAAAATATTAAAGTAACAATAGAGACATTTTTTTTATAAAATCATAATTAAAGAGGAGAAATAAAACCCTTTTGTAACACCCACTAGTAACTCTATCCAAAGAAGCAAATATTAAAAAAAATAAAAGCAAATAAAATTTCATAATTTGATTTATTTAGCGGTTTTCACGGACCATGGACTCTGACAGGGACCGGCACCATCGCTCGAACGCGTCCAGGGGAAGGAAGGCCTGGCAGTCGCCGGGTCCAGCTTGCCGTGGCGGGACGTCACAGGGCAGCCGATCGGGATCACGCCGTCGTGGAGCTTCCCCAGCACGTACCGCGGTACCGGCGCACGCAGGTGGAGCATAACTGGTGGGCACAAGGCTTGACGTGGACGAACACCTCCGAATGCGTCACCTTCGTGCCGATGGAGCAGTAGGGCGGTAGGGCTCCTCCATGAGTGGCGGGGCGCTCGGAACAGGTTGCACGTCAGCACTCATGCGTCCGTTGGAAAAATCACGTGCCCAGGAGGGTTGTTCCGGCAGTTCGGCGGCGGCGGCGGCAGCGGAACCGGCGGATGGAATACGGAGCTCTTCGAGCTGCAACTGGTGTTCGAGCTGCACCTGCTCTGCTAACTCCGAGTCGTAGGCGGCAGCGGAACCAGCGGACGGAACACCGAGCTCTTCGAGCTGCAGCTTCTCTGCTAACTCTGGGTCGTAGGCGGCAGCGGAACCGGCAGACAGAATAAGGATCTTTTCGATGTGCAGCTCCTCTGCTAACTCTGGGACGTAGGCGGCAGCGGAACCGGCGGGCGGAATACGGAGCTCCTCGAGATGCAACATCTCGGTAACTCGCGGTCGACGGCCGTCGCGGCGAGCTGATCAGTTCGGCGATTCCCGGACAGCCAATTCTCCATGGCGACCTGTACACAGTCAACGAAATACAGGAAAATGTGCGATAAATTTTATGTAACCCCCCCCAAATCGACCAACGTCACGTGGTGAGAATCTATTCGAAGACGCTACGGAAACGTTATAACATAGACCAATACTTGACCAAATCTCAAATAAAAATAATGACATGCCAGTAATAAAAGCAAAGAAGAAAAGATAGAAAATATCATAAAAGTGAATGTCCCAAAATATTATAAAGTCCATGATAGTCATAATGTCAGAATTCATCAAGCTCAAATGCGGAAAATAAAGATAAAGATAACTAGGCCCTCTCTTGATTCATGTGCTTTAGCATCGCTGGTCGCGACACACGATCTCAACACCATCACTGACATGACCCTGTGAAAATCAACACAGGGGAAGAGGTCCTCCCGTAAGCTATACAACCTAGTGGGGATCAATGAGTACACAATGCATAATCATAAATAGCATTAGACAGAATTAGTAATCACTTGTAATAAGATCAGATTTGAGAGCATAAGATCATTCAATTTGATATATAGATGGATAGAAGAGATAGAGATCATGAGTCAATCTTATAACCATAAAAGATTTCAGAGATCATGCTGAATCAATAATCATGCTTGGTTCATCATGTTCATGTCACTTGTTCATGCTCTTTGTGCTCTTACTTTCACTTAACATTAGATGTCTTTGGGTGTTTTCATCCTGGGGAATTTACGCCAGAACGACCAAATACAGCTTCGTGCGGTTAATGGGGGATCAAGCCATGACTTAGGGAGCGACCCGTCCGACGAGCACTCAGCTTAAGCTCCGACCACCACTCCCATAAACATGTTCATAACTTTCTTAGTTAATCACTTTATCACTTTGCTATACTTGAATATCATAATAGGATTGGATCATGGGTCAAATCAAAACAAGATCAAGGAATCAATCACATCACATGCCAAACAGTAAAGAGTAACACAACACAAACATAAAATGAATCTCAATCAAAACAAGAATCAATTTGTAATCTGAACAGATATCGAACGACCGATATCTCTGGATCGGTCAACCAGTTGGTTTGCTGACAATACAGTAAGTTTTTGCTACACCGGTCGATCGATATCTCTGGATCGATCGATCGATAGTACTTAATCAAAAAGAGCTTCGATCAGCCAATCGGCCGAACGATACAAGGCTCGGAAAGATAGATCGGTCGACCGGTCTCCAAGGATCGGTCGACCGATAACCTCATCACCGGTCGACCGATAACCTCATCACCGATCGACCGATATATAAGATCGGTCGACCAGTCTGCATGAAAACAAAAACCGAACAGAATGAAAATAACAACGATTTTCAATCCAAATTATAATCAAGGCATTCAATCAAACATCTAAGCATGAAGGACTAATACAGAACATATCTACAGTCATAAGAAGCATAGAACATACATCAAACACAAGAAATGCAATCAATCATTCCCTTCCATACTTCTCATCAATCAAGAACACTATCCAATAATAAGAACCCTAATTCCAATCAATTGCTAAACATGTTATACAAGGGGATTTTAGTATCACCCACCTTATTTCGTGATTGCTCCTAGCTTGGCCCTTTCCGAACATCGAAAATCACTCCTCCTTATTGTCCTCCACCTAGTAAGCATCCAATTGCGAAAAAGACTAAGGGAATGGTTCTAAAACCAAAAAGAGTGCAGAATGAAGAAAGAAAACTAAATGAATCTTGCTGTAAACTTTCTCCTTTGCTGGATAGATGGCCTTAGGGAGGAAGAGAGAGAGTGAGGGAAAGGAAAATGGTGGCTAAGAGAGAGTTTTAGGGCAATTAGCCTTTTTACAGGGTAGTTGTAGGACTATTAGGCTAATGGGCTTGCTAATTGGGCTGTTGTGTTGGTTTTTTCAATTGGGTTTCATTTTTTATTTCTTTTGTTATATATATATATATTTGTTTTTAAATGGACTGGGTATTACATTATTACTCCCTTAAAAGAAAATTCGTCATCAAATTTTGCACTAAGTAGGAATCTTACCGAATAGATGCGGAAACTCCTGGCGCATCTCAGACTCGAGTTCCCATGTGGCCTCATCGCCGTGATGATAACGTCAGACTACTCTGACTATGGGCACATCTTTATGCTTCTGGTGCTGTACCTTCCGCTCCACTATATGAGTTGGATACTCCGCAAAGGTCAAATCCGCAGCTAGGTTTGGCTTTTCGATCTGTAATACATTAGCAGCATCGTGCTTGTACTTCTTAAGCATGGAGATATGAAACACGTTATGCACTCGCCCATAGGAAGGTGGCAATGCTAGCCTGCATGCTGCTTCACCTACTAACTCGAGTACCTTGAAGGGTCTCACGTACCGAGGACTGAGCTTCCCTCGCTTACTGAACCTAATAGGAGACACCTTCAGCAGAACCCCTGAAAGATCTGCTCACGTCTGCCCTTATCTGCATAACTCTTATGCCTGCCCTAAGCTGTCTTCATCCTCTGCTTGATCAGTTTCACTTTCTCAGCATACTCTACAACATCCTTCACCTCTTCCTTACTCATGATCTTCTCTTCAACTACTTCACCCAATGAGTGGGTGAACGACAAGGTCGATCATATAAAGCATCAAAGGACGTCATGCCGATACTGGAATGGTAGCTGTTATTATAAGCAAACTCGATCAGATGGATATGGCCATCCCAGCTACCCTGTCAATCTAGTGCACAAGCTCGCAACATGTCTTCTAATGTCTGTATAGTCCTCTCGGACTTCCCATCAGTCTGAGGGTGGAAAGCAGTGCTGAAATTCAGCCTGGTGCCAAATGTCTCATGCATGCTCTTCCAGAATTTGGCAGTGAATCTGGGATCTCGGTCTGAAACGATCGATGCTGGAATGACATGTAGTCTAATCACCTCCCTAACATATAAATCCAATAGACTCTCAACCGACTGCTTCCATCGAATAGGAATGAAGTGTGCCGCTTTAGTGAATCTGTCTACTACCATCCATATGGCATCATGACCCTTCTTGGTCTTGGGCAGGTTGAATACGAAATCCATAGTGATATTATCCCACTTCCACTGTGTGACATCTAGAGACTTCAACTTTCCGTAGGGTCTCTGATGCTAGATCTTCACCTACTGGCACACTAGACATCTGGACACATACTCAGCTATCTCTCTTCATGTCAGGCCACCAATAGCTGCGCTGCACATCTTTGTACATCTTAGTGCTTTCAGTTAAAAAGAATCATTGAGGTCGATGTCAACCATGCTCTGATAAAATCTAAAATTTTGTTAAACTTGAATATGAAAATAAAATATCTTTCCAGTACACCTTGCTATTTGGTACAGTTTTCCCATTAGAGAGATGGTCCTTTCTTTCATTCTATCTGTTGTGTCGTGGTCAAAGATGTGTGTGTGTGTGAGAGAGAGAGGATGGTTAGACTAGGCAGTTAGAGCAGCGATCCTGATCCGACTTGCAAGATCAAAACCATGGGATAAATCCGCGTAGGATCCTCGTTCGAGTACACGTGCTGCTGCTCTTTTTTCCTCCTCTTTTTAACTTTGCTTTCCTGCATGGATTTCGCCCTATGCTCAGTGCCACTTTCCCCTCCAAATAAAATAAATGCTTAGAATAGACGTGGTTGAGGAGGAAGCATGAGCTCCGAGCAACAATCATGTTGCCCCGCTACTTCTCTTTCTTCTTCCCTTGCACCGTGTTGATTGAGAAGAAGAGATGGTGCATTGCAGATGTATCGTCTGCTGTTATTTGAGCATTTTTAGTACAGGAGCATAGCAGTTCTGGATGCTGATGAGTGCAACAAGTTATATTAACTTTTCGGATGCTGAAGCAAGGGAACGATTTGATGCACTTCATCCGGCTTTTTCAACAGAATCACGCAATGTTAGATTATGATTTTGCACCGATGACTTCAACCACTTTGGCTCATCAAATGCTGCTTATTCATGTTGGCCAGTTTTTATGACCCTTATAATTTGCCTCCAAATATATGTATGAGACGAGAGAATATATTGCTTACCTGTATGATCTCAGGTCCTCGATCTCCTAGTAAAAAGTTTAGATATTTACTTAAGACTTTTGATTGATGAACTCAACATGTTGTGGGAGGATGGCGTGGTTACTTATAACAAATCTAAGAAGCAAAATTTCATAATGAGAATCGCATTAATGTGAACCATAAGTGATTTTTCAATATACGAAAAGTTGAGTGGTTGGAGCACAAAAGGTAAACTTGCTTGTCCCATATGTGGAAAGAATGCAAAATCATTTTATTTGAAAATTTGTAGGAAAGTTTGCTGGTTTAATTGTCATATGTTGTTTTTGTCATTGGAGAATTCGATGCGTCGCGATGAAAACTCATTTAAAAAGAATACAACTGAGCACACATTGTCTCCAAGTCATTTGACGGGACAAGAATTGCTAGAGCAAGTAAACAAGCTTAATGAAGTCTTATTCGAATTGAAGGTTGGTTCTTACAAACAAATTAAGTTTGGAAGTGAATATAATTGAGAGAAAAGAAGTATTTTTTCGGAAGTTGCCTTATTGGTTTTCAAACTTACTACATCATAACTTGGACGTCATGCATGTGAAGCTCAATGAAGAAGGAGCTCAAAAGAATCATTGAGACCGATGTCATCCATGCTCTAATAAAATCTAAAATTTTTTTAGACTTGAATATGAAAATAAAATATCTTTCCAGTACTCATTGCTATTTGGTACAATATTTCCCATTAGAGAGATGGCCCTTTCTTTCATTCTATTTGTCGTGTCATTGTTATAGATGTGTGTGTGAAAGAGAGAGAGTATGGTTAGACTGGGCAATTAGAGCTGCGATCCCTGATCCGACTTGCAAGATCAAAACCGTCAGATAAGATCGCGTAGGATCCTCATTCGAGTACACGTGCTGTTGCTGCTCTCTTTTCCTCCTCTTTTTAACTTTGCTTCCCTGCATGGATTTCGCCCTCTGCTCAGTGCCACTTCTCCCTCCAAATAAAACAGATTCTTAGAACAGACGTGGTCGAGGAGGAAGCATGAGCTCCGAGCAAGAATCATGTTGCCCTGCTACTTCTCTTTCTTCTTCCATTGCACCGTGTTGATTGAGAAGAAGAGATGGTGCATTGCAGATGTGTCGTCTGCTGTTATTTGAGCTTTTTTAGTACAGGAGCAGAGCAGTTCTAGATGCTGATGAGTGTTGCATGTTTTATTAATTTTTTGGATGCTGAAGCTTGGAAACGATTAGATGCACTTCATCCGGCTTTTTCAGCAGAATCACGCAATGATAGATTAGGATTTTGCACGTATGGCTTCAACACATTTGGCTCATCAAATACTGCTTATTCATGTTGGCCAATTTTTTATGACACCTTATAAGTTGCCTCCAAATATATGTATGAGAGGAAAGAACATATTGCTTACCTGTATGATCTCAGGTCCTTGATCTCCTAGTAAAAGTTTAGATATTTACTTAAGACCTTTGATTGATGAACTCAACATGTTGTGGGAGGAAGGCGTGTTTACTTATAACAAATCTAAGAAGCAAAATTTCATTATGAGAGTTGCATTAATGTGAACCATAAGTGATTTTTCAACATACGAAAAGTTGAGTGGTTGGAGCACAAAAGGTAAACTTGCCTGTCCCATATGTGGAAAGAATGCAAAATCATTTTATTTGAAAATTTGTAGGAAAGTTTGCTGGTTTAATTGTCATAGGTTGTTTTTGTCATTGGAGAATTCGATGCGTCGCGATGGAAACTCATTTAAAAAGAATACAACCGAGCACACATTGCCTCCAAGTAATTTGACGGGACAAGAATTGCTAGAGCAAGTAAACAAGCTTAATGAAGTCTTATTCGGATTGAAGGTTGGTTCTTACAAATAAATTAGGTTTGGAAGTGAATCTAATTGGGAGAAAAGAAGTATTTTTTCTCGAGTTGCCTTATTGGTTTTCAAACTTGTACATCATAACTTGGACGTCATGCATGTGAAGCTCAATGAAGAAGGAGCTCAAAAGGATCATTGAGGCCGATGTCATCCATGCTCTGATAAAATCTAAAATTTTGTTAGACTTGAATATGAAAATAAAATATGTTTGAAGCACTGCTTGCTATTTGGTACAATTTTTCCCATTAGAGAGATGGCCCTTTCTTTCATTCTATTTATCGTGTATGTGTGTGTGAAAGAGAGAGAGGATGGTTAGACTGGGCAGTTAGAGCTGCGATCCCTGATCCGACTTGCAAGATCAAAACCATGGGATAAGATCGTGTAGGATTCTCGTTCGAGTACATGTGCTGTTGCTGCTCTCTTTTCCTCCTCTTTTTAACTTTGTTTCCATGCATGGATTTCGCCTCTGCTCAATGCCACTTCTCCCTCCAAATAAAATAGATGCTTAGAATAGACGTGGTTGAGGAGGAAGCATGAGCTCCGAGAAAGAATCGTGTTGCCCCGCTACTTCTCTTTCTTCTTCCCTTGCACCGTGTTGATTGAGAAGAAGAGATGGTGCATTGCAGATGTGTCGTCTGCTGTTATTTGAGCATTTTTAGTACAGTAGCTGAGCAGTTCTGGATGCCGATGAGTGCAACAAGTTATATTAATTTTTCGGATGCTGAGGCATGGGAACGATTCGATGCACTTCATCCGGCTTTTTCAACAGAATCACGCAATGCTAGATTAGGATTTTGCACCGATGGCTTCAACCCATTTGGCTCATCAAATACTGCTTATTCATGTTGGCCAGTTTTTTATGACACTTATAATTTGCCTCCAAATATATGTATGAGAGGAGAGAACATATTGCTTACCTGTATGATCCCAGGTCCTCGATCTCCTAGTAAAAGTTTAGATATTTACTTAAAACCTTTGATTGATGAACTCAACATGTTGTGGGAGGATGGCGTGGTTACTTATAACAAATCTAAGTAGCAAAATTTCATTATGAGAGCCGCATTAATGTGAACCATAAGTGATTTTTCAACATACGAAAAGTTGTGTGGTTGGAGCACAAAAGGTAAACTTGCTTGACCCATATGTGGAAAGAATGCAAAATTATTTTATCTGAAAATTTGTAGGAAAGTTTGTTGGTTTAATTGTCATAGGTTATTTTTGTCATTGGAGAATTCGATGCATCGCGATGAAAACTCATTTAAAAAGAATACAATCTAGCACACATTGCCTCCAAGTAATTCGACCGGACAAGAATTTCTCTAGCAAGTAAACAAGCTTAATGAAGTCTTATTCGAATTGAAGGTTGGTTCTTACAAACAAATTAGGTTTGGAAGTGAATATAATTGGGAGAAAAGAAGTATTTTTTCTCGAGTTGCCTTATTGCTTTTCAAACTTGGTACATCATAACTTGGACGTCATGCATGTGAAGCTCAATGAAGAAGGAGCTCAAAAGGATCATTGAGGCCGATGTCATCCATGCTCTGATAAAATCTAAAATTTTGTTAGACTTGAATATGAAAATAAAATATCTTTCTAGTACTCCTTGCTATTTGGTACAGTATTTCCCATTAGAGAGATGACCCTTTCTTTCATTCTATTTGTCGTGTTGTTGTTATAGATGTGTGTGTGTGAAAGAAAGAGGATGGTTAGACTGGGCAGTTAGAGCTGCGATCCCTGATCCGACTTGCAAGAGCAAAACCGTGGGATAAGATCGCGTAGGATCCTCGTTCGAGTACATGTGTTGTTGCTGCTCTCTTTTCCTCCTCTTTTTAACTTTGTTTCCCTGCATGGATTTCGCTTCTGCTCAGTTCCACTTCTCCCTCCAAATTAAACAGATGCTTAGAATAGACGTGGTTGAGGAGGAAGCATGAGCTCCGAGAAAGAATCGTGTTGCTCCGCTACTTCTCTTTCTTCTTCCCTTGCACAGTGTTGATTGAAAAGAAGAGATGGTGCATTGCAGATGTGTCGTCTACTGTTACTTGAGCATTTTTGGTACAGGAGCAGAGCAATTCTGGATGCTGATGAGTGCAATA
Organism: Pontederia crassipes; assembly: GCA_030549335.1. Classification (NCBI taxonomy): domain Eukaryota; kingdom Viridiplantae; phylum Streptophyta; class Magnoliopsida; order Commelinales; family Pontederiaceae; genus Pontederia; species Pontederia crassipes. Next base: position 1,049,778 of record CM060185.1, on the reverse strand, counting down.
AGTTATATTAATTTTTCGGATGCTGAAGCATGGGAACGATTCGATGCACTTCATCCGGCTTCTTCAACAGAATCACGCAATGTTAGATTAGGATTTTGCACCGATGACTTCAACCCATTTGGCTCATCAAATACTGTTTATTCATGTTGGCAAGTTTTTTATGCACATTATAATTTGCCTTCAAATATATGTATGAGAGGAGAGAACATATTGCTTACCTGTATGATCCCAGGTCCTCGATCTCCTAGTAAAAGTTTAGATATTTACTTAAGACCTTTGATTGATGAACTCAACATGTTGTGGGAGGATGGCGTTGTTACTTATAACAAATCTAAGAAGCAAAATTTCATTATGAGAGTCGCATTAATGTGAACCATAACTGATTTTTTAACATACGAAAAGTTGAGTGGTTGGAGCACAAAAGGTAAACTTGCTTGTCCCATATGTGGAAAGAATGCAAAATCATTTTATTTGAAAATTTGTAGGAAAGTTTGCTGGTTTCATTGTCATAGGTTGTTTTTGTCATTGGAGAATTCGATGCGTCGCGATGAAAACTCATTTAAAAAGAATACAACTGAGCACACATTGTCTCCAAGTCATTTGACGGGACAAGAATTGCTAGAGCAAGTAAACAAGCTTAATGAAGTCTTATTCGGATTGAAGGTTGGTTCTTACAAATAAATTAGGTTTGGAAGTGAATATAATTGGGAGAAAAGAAGTATTTTTTCGGAAGTTGCCTTATTGGTTTTCAAACTTGGTAGATCATAACTTGGGCGTCATGCATGTGAAGCTCAATGAAGAAGGATCTCAAACGGATCATTGAGGCCGATGTCATCCATGCTCTGATAAAATCTAAAATTTTGTTACACTTGAATATGAAAATGAAATATCTTTCTAGTACTCCTTGCTATTTGGTACAATTTTTCCTATTAATGAGATGGCCCTTTCTTTCATTCTATTTATCGTGTATGTGTGTGTGAAAGAGAGAGAGGATGGTTAGACTGGGCAGTTAGAGCTGCGATCCCCGATCCGACTTGCAAGATCAAAATCATGGGATAAGATCGTGTAGGATTCTCGTTCGAGTACACGTGTTGTTGCTGCTCTCTTTTCCTCCCCTTTTTAACTTTGCTTCCCTGCATGGATTTCTCCCTCTGCTCAGTGCCACTTCTCTTTCCAAATAAAACAGATTCTTAGAACAGATGTGGTCGAGGAGGAAGCATGAGCTCCGAGCAAGAATCGTGTTGCCCTGCTACTTCTCTTTCTTCTTCCATTGCACCGTGTTGATTGAGAAGAAGAGATGGTGCATTGCAGATGCATTGTCTGCTGTTATTTGAGCTTTTTTAGTACAGGAGCAGAGCAGTTCTGGATGTTGATGAGTGTTGCATGTTTTATTAATTTTTCGGATGCTGAAGTATGGAAACGATTTGATGCACTTCATCCGGCTTTTTCAGTAGAATTACGCAATGTTAGATTAGGACTTTGCACGGATGGCTTCAACACATTTGGCTCATCAAATACAGCTTATTCATGTTGGCAAGTTTTTTATGCACCTTATAATTTGCCTCCAAATATATGTATGAGAGGAGAGAACATATTGCTTACCTGTATGATCCCAGGTCCTCTATCTCCTAGTAAAAGTTTAGATATTACTTAAGACCTTTGATTGATGAACTCAACATGTTGTGAGAGGATGGCATGATTACTTATAACAAATTTAAGAAACAAAATTTCATTATGAGAGCCGCATTAATGTGAACCATATGTGATTTTTCAACATACAAAAAGTTGAGTGGTTGGAGCACAAAAGGTAAACTTGCTTGTCCCATATGTGGAAAGAATGCAAAATCATTTTATTTGAAAATTTGTAGGAAAGTTTGTTGGTTTAATTGTCATAGGTTGCTTTTGTGAGAATCCGATGTGTCTCGATGGAAACTCATTTAAAAAGAATACAACCAAGCACACATTGCCTCCAAGTCATTTGACGGAACAACAGTTGCTAGACTAAGTAAACAAGCTTAATGAAGTCTTATTCGGATTGAAGGTTGGTTCTTACAAACAAATTAGGTTTCAAAGTGAATATAATTGGGAGAAAAGAAGTATTTTTTCTCGAGTTGCCTTATTGGTTTTCAAACTTGGTACATCATAACTTGGATGTCATGCATATGAAGCTCAATGAAGAAGGAGCTCAAAAGGATCATTGAGCCGATGTCATCCATGCTCTGATAAAATCTAAAATTTTGTTAGACTTGAATATGAAAATAAAATATATTTCCAGTACTGCTTGCTATTTGGTACAATTTTCCCATTAGAGAGATGGCCCTTTCTTTCATTCTATTTGTTGTGTCGTTGTTACAGATGTGTGTGTGCAAGAGAGAGAGGATGGTTAGACTAGGCAGTTAGAGCTGCGATCCCTGATCCGACTTGCAAGATCAAAACCATGGGATAAGATCGCGTAGGATCCTCGTTCGAGTACATGTGTTGTTGCTGCTCTCTTTTCCTCCTCTTTTTAACTTTGTTTCCCTGCATGGATTTCACTTCTGCTCAGTTCCACTTCTCCCTCCAAATAAAATAGATGCTTAGAATAGACGTGGTTGAGGAGGAAGCATGAGCTCCGAGAAAGAATCGTGTTGCTCCGCTACTTCTCTTTCTTCTTCCCTTGCACCGTGTTGATTGAGAAGAAGAGATGGTGCATTGCAGATGTGTCGTCTGCTGTTATTTGAGCATTTTTAGTACAGGAGCAAAGCAATTCTGGATGCTGATGAGTGCAATAAGTTATATTAATTTTTCGGATGCTGAAGCATGGGAACGATTCGATGCACTTCATCAGACTTTTTCAACAGAATCACGCAATGTTAGATTAGGATTTTGCACCGATGGCTTCAACCCATTTGGCTCATCAAATACTGCTTATTCATGTTGGCAAGTTTTTTATGCACATTATAATTTGCCTCCAAATATATGTATGAGAGGAGAGAACATATTGCTTACCTGTATGATCTCAGGTCCTCGATCTCTTAGTAAAAGTTTAGATATTTACTTAAGACCTTTGATTAATGAATTCAACATGTTGTGGGAGGATGGCGTGGTTATTTATAACAAATCTAAGAAGCAAAATTTCATTATGAGAGTCGCATTAATGTGAACCATAAGTGATTTTTCAACATACGAAAAGTTGAGTGGTTGGAGCACAAAAGGTAAACTTGCTTGTCCCATATGTGGAAAGAATGCAAAATCATTTTATTTGAAAATTTGTAGGAAAGTTTGCTAGTTTAATTGTCATAGGTTGTTTTTGTCATTGGAGAATTCGATGCATCTCGATGGAAACTCATTTAAAAAGAATACAACCGAGCACACATTGCCTCCAAGTCATTTGATGGGACAAGAATTGCTAGAGCAAGTAAACAAGCTTAATGAAGTCTTATTCGGATTGAAGGTTGGTTCTTACAAACAAATTAGGTTTGGAAGTGAATATAATTGGGAGAAAAGAAGTATTTTTTCTCGAGTTGCCTTATTGGTTTTCAAACTTGTTACATCATAACTTGGACGTCATGCATGTGAAGCTCAATGAAGAAGGAGCTCAAAAGGATCATTGAGGCCGATGTCATCCATGCTCTGATAAAATCTAAAATTTTGTTAGACTTGAATATGAAAATAAAATATCTTTCCAGTACTCCTTGCTATTTGGTACAATTTTTTCCATTAGAGAGATGTCTCTTTCTTTCATTCTATTTATCGTGTATGTGTGTGTGAAAGAGAGAGAGGATGGTTAGACTAGGCAATTAGAGCTGCGATCCCTGATCCAACTTGCAAGATCAAAATTGTGGGATAAGATCGTGTAGGATTCTCATTCGAGTACACGTGCTGTTGCTGCGCTCTTTTCCTCCTCTTTTTAACTTTGTTTCCCTGCATGGATTTCGCCTCTGCTCAGTGCCACTTCTCCCTCCAAATAAAATAGATGCTTAGAATAGACGTGGTTGAGGAGGAAGCATGAGCTCCGAGAAAGAATCGTGTTGCCCCGCTACTTCTCTTTCTTCTTCCCTTGCACCGTGTTGATTGAGAAGTAGAGATGGTGCATTGCAGATGTGTCTTCTGCTGTTATTTGAGCATTTTTAGTACAGTAGCAGAGCAGTTCTGGATGCTGATGAGTGCAACAAGTTATATTAATTTTTCGGATGCTGTGCCATGGGAACGATTCGATGCACTACATCCGACTTTTTCAACAGAATCACGCAATGCTAGATTAGGATTTTGCACCGATGACTTCAATCCATTTGGCTCATCAAATACTGCTTATTCATGTTGGCCAATTTTTTATGACACTTATAATTTGCCTCCAAATATATGTATGAGAGGAGAGAACATATTGCTTACCTGTATGATCCCAGGTCCTCGATCTCCTAGTAAAAGTTTAGATATTACTTAAGATCTTTGATTGATGAACTCAACATGTTGTGGGAGGATGGCGTGGTTACTTATAACAAATTTAAGAAACAAAATTTCATTATGAGAGCCGCATTAATGTTAACCATATGTGATTTTTCAACATGCAAAAAGTTGAGTGATTGGAGCACAAAAGGTAAACTTGCTTGTCCCATATTTTGGAAAGAATGCAAAATTATTTTATTTGAAAATTTGTAGGAAAGTTTGCTGGTTTCATTGTCATAGATTGTTTTTGTCATTGGAGAATTCGATGCGTCTCGATGGAAACTCATTTAAAAAGAATACAACCAAGCACACATTGCCTCCAAGTCATTTGACGGGACAAGAATTGCTAGAGCAAGTAAACAAGCTTAATGAAGTCTAATTCGGATTGAAGGTTGGTTCTTACAAACAAATTAGGTTTGGAAATGAATATAATTGGGAGAAAAGAAGTATTTTTTCGGGAGTTGCCATATTGGTTTTCAAACTTGCTACATCATAACTTGGACGTCATGCATGTGAAGCTCAATGAAGAAGGAGCTCAAAAGGATTATTGAGGCCGAAGTCATCCATGTTCTGATAAAATCTAAAATTTTGTTAGACTTGAATATGAAAATAAAATATCTTTCCAGTTCTCCTTGCTATTTGGTACAGTTTTTCCCATTAGAGAGATGGCCCTTTCTTTCATTCTATTTGTTGTGTCATTGTTATAGATGTGTGTGTGCAAGAGAGAGAGGATGGTTAGACTAGGCAGTTAGAGCTGCGATCCCTGATCCGACTTGCAAGATCAAAACCGTGGGATAAGATCGCGTAGGATCCTCGTTCGAGTACATGTGTTGTTGCTGCTCTCTTTTCCTCCTCTTTTTAACTTTGTTTCCCTGCATGGATTTCGCTTCTGCTCAGTTCCACTTCTCCCTCCAAATTAAACAGATGCTTAGAATAGACGTGGTTGAGGAGGAAGCATGAGCTCCGAGAAAGAATCGTGTTGCTCCGCTACTTCTCTTTCTTCTTCCCTTGCACCGTGTTGATTGAACAGAAGAGATGGTGCATTGCAGATGTGTCGTCTGCTGTTACTTGAGCATTTTTGGTACAGGAGCATAGCAATTCCGGATGCTGATGAGTGCAATAAGTTATATTAATTTTTCGGATGCTGAAGCATGGGAACGATTCGATGCACTTCATCCGGCTTTTTCAATAGAATCACACAATGTTAAATTAGAATTTTGCACCGATGACTTCAACCCATTTGGCTCATCAAATACTGCAAGTTTTTTATGCACATTATAATTTGCCTCCAAATATATGTATGAGAGGAGAGAACATATTGCTTACCTGTATGATCTCAGGTCCTCGATCTTCTAGTAAAAGTTTAGATATTTACTTAAGACCTTTGATTGATGAACTCAACATGTTGTGGGAGGATGGCGTGGTTACTTATAACAAATCTAAGAAGCAAAATTTCATTATGAGAGTCGCATTAATGTGAACCATAAGTGATTTTTCAACATATGAAAAGTTGAGTGGTTGGAGCACAAAAGATAAACTTGCTTGTCCCATATGTGGAAAGAATGCAAAATCATTTTATTTGAAAATTTGTAGGAAAGTTTGCTGGTTTCATTGTCATGGGTTGTTTTTGTCATTGGAGAATTCGATGCGTCTCGATGGAAACTCATTTAAAAAGAATACAACCAAGCACACATTACCTCCAAGTCATTTGATGGGACAAGAATTGCTAGAGCAAGTAAACAAGCTTAATGAAGTCTTATTCGGATTGAAGGTTGGTTCTTACAAACAAATTAGGTTTGGAAATGAATATAATTGGAAGAAAAGAAGTATTTTTTCCGGAGTTGCCTTATTGGTTTTCAAACTTGGTACATCATAACTTGGACGTCATGCATGTGAAGCTCAATGAGGAAGGAGCTCAAAAGGATTATTGAGGCTGAAGTCATCCATGTTCTGATAAAATCTAAAATTTTGTTAGACTTCAATATGAAAATAAAATATCTTTCCAGTACTCCTTGCTATTTGGTAGAGTTTTTCCCATTAGAGAGATGGCCCTTTCTTTCATTCTATTTGTTGTGTCGTTGTTATAGATGTGTGTGTGCAAGAGAGAGAGGATGGTTAGACTAGGCAGTTAGAGTTGCGATCCCTGATCCGACTTGCAAGATCAAAACCGTGGGATAAGATCGCGTAGGATCCTCGTTCGAGTACATGTGTTGTTGCTGCTCTCTTTTCCTCCTCTTTTTAACTTTGTTTCCCTGCATGGATTTCGCTTCTGCTCAGTTCCACTTCTCCCTCCAAATTAAACAGATGCTTAGAATAGACGTGGTTGAGGAGGAAGCATGAGCTCCGAGAAAGAATCGTGTTGCTCCGCTACTTCTCTTTCTTCTTCCCTTGCACCGTGTTGATTGAAAAGAAGAGATGGTGCATGTCAGATGTGTCGTCTGCTGTTATTTGAGCATTTTTGGTACAGGAGCAGAGCAATTCTGGATGCTGATGAGTGCAATAAGTTATATTAATTTTTCGGATGCTGAAGCATGGGAACGATTCAATGCACTTCATCCGGCTTTTTCAACAGAATCATGCAATGTTAGATTAGGATTTTGCACCGATGGCTTCAACCTATTTGGCTCATTTATTCATGTTGGCAAGTTTTTTATGCACATTATAATTTGCCTCCAAATATATGTATGAGAGGAGAGAACATATTGCTTACCTGTATGATCTCAGGTCCTCGATCTCCTTGTAAAAGTTTAGATATTTACTTAAGACCTTTGATTGATGAACTCAACATGTTGTGGGAGGATGGCGTGATTACTTATAACAAATCTAAGAAGCAAAATTTCATTATGAGAGTCGCATTAATGTGAACCATAAGTGATTTTTCAACATACGAAAAGTTGAGTGGTTGGAGCACAAAAGGTAAACTTGCTTGTCCCATATGTGGAAAGAATGCAAAATCATTTTATTTGAAAATTTGTAGGAAAGTTTGTTGGTTTCATTGTCATATGTTGTTTTTGTCATTGGAGAATTCGATGTGTCTCGATGGAAACTCATTTAAAAAGAATACAACCGAGCACACATTGCCTCCAAGTCATTTGACGGGGCAAGAATTGCTAGAGCAAGTAAACAAGCTTAATGAAGTCTTATTCGGATTGAAGGTTGGTTCTTAAAAACAAATTAGGTTTGGAAGTGAATATAATTGGGAGAAAAGAAGTATTTTTTTGGAAGTTGCCTTATTGGTTTTCAAACTTGGTACATCATAACTTGGACGTCATGCATGTGAAGCTCAATGAAGAAGGAGCTCAAAAGGATCATTGAGGCCGATGTCATCCATGCTCTGATAAAATCTAAAATTTTGTTAGACTTGAATATGAAAATAAAATATCTTTCCAGTACTCCTTGCTATTTGGTACAATTTTTCCCATTAGAGAGATGGCCCTTTCTTTCATTCTATTTATCGTGTATGTGTGTGTGAAAGAGAGAGAGGATGGTTAGACTGGGCAGTTAGAGCTGCGATCCCTGATCCGACTTGCAAGATCAAAATCGTGGGATAAGATCGTGTAGGATTCTCGTTCGAGTACACGTGCTGTTGCTGCTCTCTTTTCCTCCTCATTTTAACTTTGCTTCCCTGCATGGATTTCGCTTCTGCTCAGCGCCACTTCTCTTTCCAAATAAAATAGATTCTTAGAACAGACGTGGTTGAGGAGGAAACATGAGCTCCGAGCAAGAATCATGTTGCCCTGCTACTTCTCTTTCTTCTTCCATTGCACCGTGTTGATTGAGAAGAAGAGATGGTGCATTGCAGATGCATTGTCTACTGTTATTTGAGCTTTTTTAGTACAGGAGCAGTGCAGTTCTGGATGTTGATGAGTGTTGCATGTTTTATTAATTTTTCGGATGCTGAAGTATGGAAATGATTTGATGCACTTCATCCGGCTTTTTCAGCAGAATCACGCAATGTTAGATTAGGACTTTGCACGGATGGCTTCAACACATTTGGCTCATCAAATACTGCTTATTCATGTTGGCAAGTTTTTTATGCACCTTATAATTTGCCTCCATATATATGTATGAGAGGAGAGAACATATTGCTTACATGTATGATCCCAGGTCCTCGATCTCCTAGTAAAAGTTTAGATATTACTTAAGACCTTTGATTGATGAACTCAACATATTGTGGGAGGATGGCGTGGTTACTTATAACAAATTTAAGAAACAAAATTTCATTATGAGAGCCGCATTAATGTGAACCATATGTGATTTTTCAACATACAAAAAGTTGTGGTTGGAGCACAAAAGGTAAACTTGCTTGTCCCATATATGGAAAGAATGCAAAATCATTTTATTTGAAAATTTGTAGAAAAGTTTGCTAGTTTAATTGTCATAGGTTGTTTTTGTCAATGGAGAATTCGATACATCGCGATGGAAACTCATTTAAAAAGAATACAACCGAGCACACATTGCCTCCAAGTAATTTGACGAGACAAGAATTGCTAGAGCAAGTAAACAAGCTTAATGAAGTCTTATTCGGATTGAAGGTTGGTTCTTACAAACAAATTAGGTTTGGAAGTGAATATAATTGGGAGAAAAGAAGTATTTTTTCGGAAGTTGTCTTATTGGTTTTCAAACTTGGTGCATCATAACTTGGACGTCATGCATGTGAAGCTCAATGAAGAAGGAGCTCAAAAGGATCATTGAGGCCGATGTCATCCATGCTCTAATAAAATCTAAAATTTTGTTAGACTTGAATATGAAAATAAAATATATTTCCAGTACTGCTTGCTATTTGGTACAATTTTTCCCATTAGAGAGATTACCCTTTCTTTCATTCTATTTATCGTGTATGTGTGTGTGAAAGAGAGAGAGGATGGTTAGACTGGGCAGTTAGAGCTGCGATCCCTGATCCGACTTGCAAGATCAAAATCGTGGGATAAGATCATGTAGGATTCTCGTTCGAGTACACGTGTTGTTGCTGCTCTCTTTTCCTCCTCTTTTTAACTTTGCTTCCTTGCATGGATTTCGCTTCTGCTCAGCGCCACTTCTCTTTCCAAATAAAATAGATTCTTAGAACAGACGTGGTTGAGGAGGAAGCATGAGCTCCGAGCAAGAATTGTGTTGCCCTGCTACTTCTCTTTCTTCTTCCATTGCACCGTGTTGATTGAGAAGAAGAGATGGTGCATTGCAGATGCATTGTCTGCTGTTATTTGAGCTTTTTTAGTACAGGAGCAGAGCAGTTCTGGATGTTGATGAGTGTTGCATGTTTTATTAATTTTTCGGATGCTGAAGTATGGAAATGATTTGATGCACTTCATCCGGCTTTTTCAGCAGAATCACGCAATGTTAGATTAGGACTTTGCACGGATGGCTTCAACACATTTGGCTCATCAAATACTGTTTATTCATGTCGGCAAGTTTTTTATGCACCTTATAATTTGCCTCCAAATATATGTATGAGAGGAGAGAACATTTTGCTTACCTGTATGATCCCAGGTCCTCGATCTCCTAGTAAAAGTTTAGATATTACTTAAGACCTTTGATTGATGAACTCAACATATTGTGGGAGGATGGCGTGGTTACTTATAACAAATTTAAGAAACAAAATTTCATTATGAGAGCCGCATTAATGTGAACCATATGTGATTTTTCAACATACAAAAAAATGAGTGGTTGGAGCACAAAAGGTAAACTTGCTTGTCCCATATATGGAAAGAATGCAAAATCATTTTATTTGAAAATTTGTAGGAAAGTTTGCTAGTTTAATTGTCATAGGTTGTTTTTGTCAATGGAGAATTCGATGCGTCGCGATGGAAACTCATTTAAAAAGAATACAACCGAGCACACATTGCCTCCAAGTAATTTGACGGGACAAGAATTGCTAGAGCAAGTAAACAAGCTTAATGAAGTCTTATTCGGATTGAAGGTTGGTTCTTACAAACAAATTAGGTTTGGAAGTGAATATAATTGGAAGAAAAGAAGTATTTTTTCGGAAGTTGTCTTATTGGTTTTCAAACTTGGTGCATCATAACTTGGACGTCATGCATGTGAAGCTCAATGAAGAAGGAGCTCAAAAGGATCATTGAGGCCGATGTCATCCATGCTCTAATAAAATCTAAAATTTTGTTAGACTTGAATATGAAAATAAAATATATTTCCAGTACTGCTTGCTATTTGGTACAATTTTTCCCATTAGAGAGATGACCCTTTCTTTCATTCTATTTATCGTGTATGTGTGTGTGAAAGAGAGAGAGGATGGTTAGACTGGGCAGTTAGAGCTGCGATCCCTGATCCGACTTGCAAGATCAAAATCGTGGGATAAGATCATGTAGGATTCTCGTTCGAGTACACGTGCTGTTGCTGCTCTCTTTTCCTCCTCTTTTTAACTTTGCTTCCTTGCATGGATTTCGCTTCTGCTCAGCGCCATTTCTCTTTCCAAATAAAATAGATTCTTAGAACAGACGTGGTTAAGGAGGAAGCATGAGCTCCGAGCAAGAATTGTGTTGCCCTGCTACTTCTCTTTCTTCTTCCATTGCACCGTGTTGATTGAGAAGAAGAGATGGTGCATTGCAGATGCATTGTCTGCTGTTATTTGAGCTTTTTTAGTACAGGAGCAGAGCAGTTCTGGATGTTGATGAGTGTTGCATGTTTTATTAATTTTTCGGATGCTGAAGTATGGAAATGATTTGATGCACTTCATCCGGCTTTTTCAGCAGAATCACGCAATGTTATATTAGGACTTTGCACGGATGGCTTCAACACATTTGGCTCATCAAATACTGTTTATTCATGTCGGCAAGTTTTTTATGCACCTTATAATTTGCCTCCAAATATATGTATGAGAGGAGAGAACATTTTGCTTACCTGTATTATCCCAGGTCCTCGATCTCCTAGTAAAAGTTTAGATATTACTTAAGACCTTTGATTGATGAACTCAACATATTGTGGGAGGATGGCGTGGTTACTTATAATAAATTTAAGAAACAAAATTTCATTATGAGAGCCGCATTAATGTGAACCATATGTGATTTTTCAACATACAAAAAGATGAGTGGTTGGAGCACAAAAGGTAAACTTGCTTGTCCCATATATGGAAAGAATGCAAAATCATTTTATTTGAAAATTTGTAGGAAAGTTTGCTAGTTTAATTGTCATAGGTTATTTTTGTCAATGGAGAATTCGATGCGTCGCGATGGAAACTCATTTTAAAATAATACAACCGAGCACACATTGCCTCCAAGTAATTTGACGGGACAAGAATTGCTAGAGCAAGTAAACAAGTTTAATGAAGTCTTATTCGGATTGAAGGTTGGTTCTTACAAACAAATTAGGTTTGGAAGTAAATATAATTGGGAGAAAAGAAGTATTTTTTCTCGAGTTGCCTTATTGGTTTTCAAACTTGGTACATCATAACTTGGACGTCATGCATGTGAAGCTCAATGAAGAAGGAGCTCAAAAGGATCATTGAGGCCGATGTCATCCATGCTCTGATAAAATCTAAAATTTTTTTAGACTTGAATATGAAAATAAAATATCTTTCCAGTACTCCTTGCTATTTGGTACAATTTTTCCCATTAGAGAGATGGCCCTTTCTTTCATTTTATTTATCGTGTATGTGTGTGTGAAAGAGAGAGAGGATGGTTAGACTGGGCAGTTAGAGCTGCGATCCCTGATCCGACTTGCAAGATCAAAATCATGGGATAAGATTGTGTAGGATTCTCGTTCGAGTACACGTGTTGTTGCTGCTCTCTTTTCCTCCTCTTTTTAACTTTGCTTCCCTGCATGGATTTCGCCCTCTGCTCAGTGCCACTTCTCTTTCCAAATAAAATAGATTCTTAGAACAGACGTGGTCGAGGAGGAAGCATGAGCTCCGAGCAAGAATCGTGTTGTCCTGTTACTTCTCTTTCTTCTTCCATTGCACCGTGTTGATTGAGAAGAAGAGATGGTGCATTGCGTATGTGTCGTCTGTTGTTATTTGACCTTTTTTTAATACAGGAGCAGAGCAGTTCTGGATGCTTATGAGTATTGCATGTTTTATTAATTTTTTGGATGTTGAAGTATGGAAACGATTTGATGCACTTCATCCAGTTTTTTTAGCAGAAACATGCAATGTTAGATTAGGACTTTGCATGAGTGGCTTCAACCCATTTGGCACATCAAATACTGCTTATTCATATTGACAAGTTTTTTATGACACCTTATAATTTGCCTCCAAATATATGTATGAGAGAAGAGAACATATTGCTTACCTGTATGATCTCAAGTTTTCGATCTCCTAGTAAAAGTTTAGATATTTACTTAAGACCCTTGATGAACTCAACATGTTGTGGGAGGATGGCGTGGTTATTTATAATAAATCTAAGAAGCAAAATTCATTATGAGAGCCGCATTAATGTGAACCATAGGTGATTTTTGAACATACAAAAAGTTGAGTGGTTGGAGCACAAAAGGTAGACTTGCTTGTCCCATATGTGGAATGAATGCAAAATCATTTTACTTGAAAATTTGTAGGAAAGTTTGTTGGTTTGATTGTCATAGGTTATTTTTGTCATTGGAGAATTCGATGTGTCGCAATGGAAACTCGTTTAAAAAGAATACAACCAAGCACACATTGCTTCCAAGTCATTTGAAGGGACAAGAATTGCTAGAGCAAGTAAACAAGCTTAATAAAGTCTTATTCGGATTGAAGGTTGGTTCTTACAAACAAATTAGGTTTGGAAATGAATATAATTGGGAGAAAAGTAGTATTTTTTTGGGAGTTGCCTTATTGATTTTCAAACTTGGTACATGATAACTTGGACATCATGTATGCGAAGCTCAATGAAGAAGGAGCTCAAAAGGATAGGCCGATGTCATCCATGCTCTGATAAAATCTAAAATTTTGTTAAACTTGAATATGAAAATAAAATATCTTTTCAGTACTCCTTGCTATTTGGTACAGTTTTTCCCATTAGAGAGATGGCCCTTTCTTTCATTCTATTTGTTGTGTCGTGATCATAGATGTGTGTGTGTGAATGAGAGAGAGGATGGTTAGACTGGGCAGTTAGAGCTGTGATCCCTGATCCGACTTGCAAGATCAACGTGGGATAAGTTCGCGTAGGATCCTCGTTCGAGTACATCTGCTCTCTTTTCCTCCTCTTTTTAACTTTCCTTCCCTGCATGAATTTCGCCTTCTGTCCAGTGCCACTTCCCCTCCAAATAAAATAGATGTTTAGAACAGACGTGGTCGAGGAGGAAGCATGAGCTCCGAGCAAGAATTGTGTTGCTTTGCTACTTCTCTTTTTTCTTCCCTTGCGTCGTGGTGATTGGGAAGAAGAGATGGTGCATTGCAGATGTGTCATCTGCTGTTATTTGAGCTTTTTTATTACAGGAGCAGAGCAGTTCTGGATGCTGATGAGTGCTGCAAGTTTTATTATTTTTTCGGATGTTGATCCGACTTGCAAGATCAAAACCGTGGGATAAGATCGCGTAGGATCCTTGTTCGAGTATACGTGCTCTCTTTTTCTCCTCTTTTTTAACTTTCCTTCCCTGCATGAATTTCGTCTTCTGCCCAGTACCACTTCCTCTCCAAATAAAATAGATGTTTAGAACAGACGTGGTCGAGGAGGAAGCATGTGCTCCGAGCAAGAATCGTGTTGCCTTGCTACTTCTCTTTTTTCTTCCCTTTCACTTGTTGATTGGGAAGAAGAGATGGTGCATTGCAGATGTGTCTTCTGCTGTTATTTGAGCTTTTTTAGTACAGGAGCATAGCAGTTCTGGATGATGATGAGTGCTACAAGTTTTATTAATTTTTCGGATGTTGAAGCATGGAAATGATTTGATGTAGTTCATCCGACTTTTTCAGCAAAATCACACAATATTATATTAGGACTTTGCATCGATGGCTTCAACCCATTTTTCTTATCAAATACTGCTTATTCATATTGGCCAATTTTTGTGACACCTTATAATTTGCCTCCAAATATATGTATGAGACGAGCGAACATATTACTTACCTGTATGATCCCAGATCCTCGATCTCCTAGTAAAAATTTAAATATTTACTTAAGATCTTTGATTCATGAACTCAACATGTCGCTTACTTAGAAAATGGGAAGATACATGAGATGAAGAGTCGTGATTGTCATATTTTTATGCAAAGGCTGCTCCAATTATCTTTAAAGAACTTTGCCAAAGGCCATCTGAAAAGTTTTAACAGAGTTATCTATGTTCTATAAAGAGCTTTGTACATTCATCATTCGGAAAGAAGACATTTTTCGATTAGAGTCTTCTATTGTGTTTACCGTGTTGCAGGCTAAGAAGATATTTTCATCTTCATTCTTTAATGTGCTGGAGCACTCAATTATACATCTTTCATATGAAACAAAAGTTGCAAGTCCGATTCAATATCGGTGGATGTATCCTTTTAAACGAAAGGTGCACGTTATATTTGAAAAGGAAGACAAAGAATAAGGCGAAAATTGAAGGCTCTATATGTGAAGCATATTTCTTTGAGGAGGTATCAAACTTCACTTCAAAGTACTTTGAGCCACACATACAATCACGACATACCCAAGTTCCAACAAATGATGATGGTGGTGAAAGAGAAGTTAACACAAATATTTTATCCATCTTCAAATACCCATGTCGGTATTTTGGCACAAGACACAAAGTTGTCTTGAGTCACAGAGATCTCACCGCTATTGAGAATTATGTCCTTGCAAATTGTAGCAATGTGACGTCATATCTTAAGTAAGACAAAAGTTTAAATTGGTGGATACTAGCCCTCGATCGAGATTTTAGTTATACGATTCATTCGTATTGACAAAACAAGCGCAATAAGTGTATTACACTAAGTATTCATCGAAAAGAACCAAGGATGAATGGTGGACGTCATGCAAAGTGAGATATAGACTATTCTTAGCAGAAATAATGATAGATGATTATGAAACATCATCCATATACAATGATGTGCCCGTAGATGATTACTATTAAGAAGATCGAGTGAATGAGACGATTGATGTAGTCGTTGAAGTTGAGAATATTCAATTAGTCGATGACATTGAGCTAATGAAAGAGTTCAATTCAAATGACTTTTTAAAAGTGAACTTTGACAATTTCATTGACGATGACTCGAATCAAGGTTATAGCGATGACGACGAAGATGATGAAAATGAATTAGAATATGAAACAAATAAATGAATATCGTAGTTCTTCTAATGACACAATCATGTTGCTTTTATTCAGTTATATATGATTACTAATAATAACATAAGTTTGTTACCTTTTTTTTCAATTATGGTTACTAAGGTCGGGCTTCTGAGTCATCTCACTTTTTTAGGCGTTCACTCCAAATGGGTGAGCCATCACGATCACCAAGTGATATATTTATTGTCAGTTGCTTATTTATACTTGCTTATAATAATTACATTCATTTTTTAATAATGTAAGTTGCTCCGTCGCAGACGAGGCACGTAGCCAGATCGTCACATAGTAGACGATCTATTGGTAGGTCATCTCCATGTATCACTCCAGTTATTTTTTGTGCATTTAATATATCTTATACATGAGATCGTTATAATTATTTTGTTATTGTGATAGTTGCTCCACCGTCGATGGACGCATAGTCGGGACGTCTCGATCACAAGACGACGATCGACATGTCACACCAGGTTATTTTTTGTATATTTCATAAATTTAAATACATGCAAGTATTTTAAGTATTGTTTATGATGACAGTTGCTATGCCATTGTCAAGATTATCGGACGCTTCACCATATTTCAGCGTTGGCGAGCGGCATCTTACCTCAAGAGATATATTTATTATTATTAAAATTATATTTCTCATTTAATTACATTAATAATTTTTTTAATAATGTCAATTGCTACACCGCCGATAGCACAAGCACCCGGCTTGTCACATTCAGACGAGCGGACAACCTCATTCAATGATATACATCACTCGAGGTGAGAACTTTATTGTATATATATCAATTATCACTAGTTTAATTTGGTACAGCACTAATGATTTATTTTATACTAGGGCCTGTCGATGATGTCGGACCTTCTTAGCCTACTCCAGTTGTAGCGGGTGATGATTCCTCTTCGATAGATGAAGAGGGATTACACGATAATGGAGTAATCATCATAAATAATATTACTCGATCGTAAGTTAAATAAGTTGTAGAAATTTTCTTATAGTTTTACTTATCATTGAAAATTAATTCTTCTTTGTAAATTGCAGAATCACTTTCACACTCACTAGTACCGTGCGGGATGTTAGTGCTCTTATTCTTTCCCACTTGCCGCAAGGGGCAGGATCATGAAAAAAATGTTTCAATTTTTGTGCGGGATGACATCTTTCGAGCCTTTACTCTATGATCTTCTTTTGGGTTACATAATTTATTTTATATTATTTTTAAATTATTAACTTTTATAGTATTGTTTAGGAGGTAAATCAATTTCATCCGGATCTTAGTTTAGGGACGATCCGGAGAGTTTTTGAGGAGGTGGCTGTGAAATGCTTTCGAAATCGATTATATACGTTTCGGAAGGTCGTCACGTCCGCCGGCTTCACTTTGGAGCAAGGCATACAAAATTGTCAAGGCATATTAGGTGCTCGATTGGGGAGTCGTTATGTAGAAAGTGGTAAGTATGTTTATATTTAAATTACTTTTATTAAATTTATAATTTTCCAAAGTCTAAATATTTGATGTTCATACATGACGGATGAATCAAAGAAAGTCGAAAAGGCAAGAGTTAAATGATTTTCATTGCCCGAGGCCCACATCCACATAGGCGAGTCGATGCGATTTGACAAGCATCGATGACACATGATAATTTATATATAAAATTGAATAATCAAAATTTTATTTTATACTTGATAAAATTTAAAACTTTATTGCAGTAGGAGAAACAATGTGATCTTATGTACTTTCGCGTGGTTTACGCGGCCATGTATAAAAGTTGAAAGACCAACGGCTTGGTCACGCCCACTGCTCGTAGGCTTCTAGTAAGTCTCATCACATGTTCACTTGGTTGGTGACATTAGTGCAAACTATTTTTTAAATGTGTAATGTTTAAATTTTTTATGATGACTATAATACGAAGATGGCTGAAAAGTACGAAGATGATCCGAGTACTCGACCGCCAGATAATGTTTCTTGAAAGTGATTCACATTTTTAATTTATGTATTTTTTGATGTTACATAATTTATATAATATATAATGTTTATATGAATTTTTTTTATTTCCTAGAGGATCCTGCTATTTGGGAGGAGGTGGTCGGCACGACACGAGGAGGATATTTGCATAACCTAAGCATGGCCTCTCAGGTACCTAGGAGGAGCGAAAGATATGCAAATGACCCATCTGGTTCGAACTCATCCACTACACCAGGTGTCACAGCAGCTATCGCAGCAGTTGACTTCTTTATTGTAGGTGATTCATGGATTGATCCCATCACAGAATCAATCCCAGCGAGGTCAAGGACCGAGCACGTCGGGATCGAATGTCCGAAATAACAACTAACTCACAAACTTATGATAGAAACTTTTGCATGATATTAACTATACTTTTGTTACTTGTACACTTCTTATTAGATATATGTGTAGTAATTATACTTTGTTAGTTTAGTTTATTACTTTTCATATTCTTATCTTTGATATAGTGCCTGTGATGAATGATGAATGCATTTATATGCATTATATAATTGTATGGTGTGGGAAGGGAAGAAAATATGGCTGTAATGGGGGAAAAATATTTTACATTAGCGCCTTCGTAGCGTCACAATAGTATCGCAAGAATGGTAGACGCTAAATTAAATATATCATCCTTTGCGTCACCTAAGCATCTCATCAGCATCGACTTATGGATCATCACCTTAGTGTCACCTATGCATCTTATCAGCGTCGACTTATGGATCATCACCTTAGCGTCACCTTGATGACCCCACATACATGATATTGGCCTCACAGTAGCGCCGAACTAATGTCAATGAAGACATAAACTTAACGTCTCATTAGCGTCAGAATAGCATCTCGAATTTCTGCACCACAAAGGCATAAACTTAGCATCTCGTGAGCGTCGGAATGGCATCTCGGATTTCTACGCCACTTTTGTATCGCGTTAACGACGCAAATCGATTGCTCGCAATGACACATTACGTGTCATGTTATGTCGAGGTAGCGTTGATTGTTCAAATTAACGTTTCCTTCTGCTTTGGCTATATCGTGACACTATTAGCCTTCGATTGCAGGCGTCTAGACGCGAAAGATATGCTATATTTTTCAGAGACACAATAACGCCGCAATAGTGTCTCGCTAGTTGTGTCGCTATTCATCGATTTTCTTGTAGTGATCCTTGAATGATATTTTTTATTAACAAGTTAGTTAAAAATATATATATTAGTTCAGAAGTATATGATTAATTAATCATGATTTATAATTATTAAACTAACTAAATTATAAAAAAAATAAACGCTCTACGGAAGGGTGCTTTACATACTCATTAACATCTTAACTTTATAGTGTCTTTTATGAAAATCTAACCTTGCGTTTATTTAGTTGCCTATGATACCCGTAAAGTTTAATCATATTCTGATTGAATCACCAATTAATTTATTTGTCTTTCCAAGGTGTAAACTCATGTTGAAAAATAGGTACTACCAATAAATTGAATGAACAAATGTTCAATTTAACGTATATGATTTCATTGGGTTATACATACATATATATATATATATATATATATATATATATATATATAATCAATTAAAGTTAATATATTATGTTGAATGGTTTCCATATAAACTTTTTTTACTCTTTTGGTATATTTTTTTCTTCTCAATCTTTCTTGTTATTTCGACAATTTTTACCTGATAATTAACAATGACAGTTTTTTCACAATTTTGAATTTTTAAATTATATAACCATTAATCATATTTAATGAAAATATAAATATAAAATGGATGCAATATGATAAAGTGAAAATTGATAAAATAAATACAGTATTGACATTTTTTGTTATTTAATGAATAAGGTAAAATGCAAAAAAAATATTGAGATATACTTTTAATCAAATGAATCCTATATATAAATCTATAAAATTTTGTCCTCAAATGAGTGATAAATTGATAATAGATCAATTGATAATTTTATTCATTTCTAATTTCACTATACATTTATCAATTACTACTTGAAGTTTTATATATTTCAGACTTCTCGTGCATGGTTAATGTTTTTTAATGTTAATATGACATCTATTGACTGTTGACACCTAAAATAAATCATTGTTATTCTATTTTATTAGATAAATGTAAAATATTCAAGGAAAAATAGACACTACACTTTTTTCATCAATCTAATTTGATATGAAAAGGTTAAAAGAAAAAAACCTCTCTATAACTCGGATCCATCTTGAACTGTGAATTAATACACACAATTGAGCAAAAAAAATAATCAAGCAAGATAATTAGATCATTGTCCCTCTCATATCATAAAAAAATATATTCCTGAGATACGTGACAATGATATAAATGTTTATAAATAGATGCGACCGCTTCCAAGTCTATGCAAATAGATGCCAACGCTTTTTTATGCATTACTTATCAGGATGTCATATACAAAAAAATCAAAAAAAAAAAAAGACTTTGCTTTGTGGCCAAGGCTCTAAAAGTATAATTAAAGAAGAGAAATAAAGCCCTTTTGTAACACCCACTAATAACTTAAAAAAAAGTAAATAAAATTTCATAATTTGATTTCTTTAGCGGTTTTCATGAAATACTTAGGGTTTCATCCTACAAAAGAAATAAATAATTAACGGTGAATAAGATATGTAAATAATAAATTCTATACAGAAAGAGAAAATTATTGAGCCAATTCACTTCTAAAATTGGAATTCATTAAAGTCGTTTTTAAAGAAAAAAAACTACAAGACTGGTCATGTTACAGAAGTGTTCTTTGGACAAACATATGTAAGTCATTTCAATTAGATTGAATGCATTACTTCAACAGTAAGTAAGTTGAGGAATTAAACTGGCCTCCAATATTAGAATATAAAATTGTATTCGGGAGTTGTAACCACGTATTACATGTAGCGACGACTACGAATAATTATATATATATATATATATATATATAGATATATATTATGTGTGTATTTAATATCATGATCAAACAAGTCAAATAACTCCTTTGTTTTTTTCATTAGTTTTGAAGGCACGGATACATAACTAAAATGTACAAAAAATGGGAAAAAAATATGGTCGACATCATCTGCATGAATGGATTAAATATACGGAGAAGAATGGAGTTAGTAGTAACATGATAACATCCATCTCCTAAAGCCTCTCAATTTATTTATCCCTGGCACTTGTAACAGTAGTGCTCCTCTTCAGTCATTGGAGATGCGCAGATGTAACAGAAGTAATGGCCACACCTGTAATCGCATGTATATGATCATAATATATAGAGATTAGCTAAGACTTCAACGCAAATCTGTATAAAAAATCTTAAATTTTAATCAGGAAATAAAATAAATAGCAATCACCTGCACTTAATGAGTTTGCAGCCATCAATCCTCTCAACAATGACCTTGCACTGTGGGCACCTCTGCCATTTCAGCTTGGCGGCCAACTCGCTGAGCAGCAGGTCCCCTCTCGAGCCGTCGTCCTCTCGGCGGCTCCGGACGTCCTCGCAGTCCACGCCGTCGTGCCACGGCACCATGCACTGAGCGCAGAAGAGCCGCTGGCAGTGCGGGCACTTGGTCAGGAGGAGGAGCACGTCGTCGCCGACGCCTTCCAGCAGGCCACGGCAGTCGCTGTAAGGGCAGTAGAACTTGTCTCCGACCATGGACTCGCACAGGGACCGGCACCAGCTCTCGAACGCGTCCCGGGGAAGGAAGTCCTGGCAGTCGCCTGGGTCCAGCATGCCGCGCCTGCACCCAGGCTCGGGGCAGCCGATCAGGATCACGCCATCGTGGAGCTTCACCGACACGTACTGGCGCACGCAGGGGGCGCAGAACTGGTGGGCGCAAGGCTTGACGTCGACGAACAACACCGGATGCTTCACCTCCATGCAGATGCCGCAGTAGGCCTCCTCTATGAGTGGCGGGGCGCTCGGAACAGGTTGCACGTAGAAACTCATGGTCGGGTTCGCCTGTCTGAGATAAGGTTGCACTTGTACTTCAGGCAGGTCGGCGGCGGGGGCGGCAGCGGCGGACCAAATACGGCACTCTTCGAGCTGCAGCTTCTCGGCTAACTCCGCGTCGTTGGCCGTCGCGGCGAGCTGATCAGCTCGCCGGTTCCTGGACAGGCAATTCCCCATGGCGAGGACTTATTTGCTTTGTGGCCAAGGCCCTGAAAGCATAATTAAAGAGGAGAAATAAAACCCTTTTATAATACCCACTAATAACTTAAACAAACTCTATTTATAAAAGTAAATAAAATTTCATAATTTGATTTCTTTAGCGGTTTTCATGGATCATGTAATACTTATAGTTTCATCGTATAAAAGAAATAAATAATTGACGTTGAATAAAATATATAAATAAATTGTTTACAGCAAGAGAAATTATTGAGCCAATTCACATTTAAATTGGAATTCATTAAAGTTTTTTAAAAAAAACTACAAGACTGATCACGTTACAGAAGTTTTCTTTGGACAATCATATATAAGTCAAGTCAATTAGTTTGTGTGATTACTTAAACAAGTTCAGGGAGCGAGACATGGTTCATGTAACTTGAGGAATTAAATGCCTTCAATATCAGAATATAAAGTTGTATTTGGGAGTTGTGACACGTATTACATGTAGCGACGACTACGAATAATTTAATCATGACAAGTCATTGAGTCTATCTACAATTGATGTACTTGTTAAGATCCGTGGTCCAACGAGCCATACCATCATTTGTCATTGTGATATATATATTATATAGATTTAATGGGGACCGCTCTCCCCCGTCTGCGTCCTTTGGATCTCCATTCGACGGGTGCGATTTTTTTCATGATTTAAGGATTTATTTTTAGTTTTTTCTGCCCATTCTTTTGTCCGATTTTTCTTACGGTTCATGTTTGAAGGTGAAGAGAATCCGACTTGGCGGTAGACGAGGACGACCTCACGGCGCGGCAGCAACGATCTTGAGGCCTTAAGAATGAAGACAGGGCGCAGTCCTAGCTCGTAGCGGCGGCCTCGCAGGTCGCGGTGACAGCAAGCGTCGGCAGCGTCCTATCGACGGCAACAGCGTCCTAGCTCGCGGTGGCGAAAAGGACAGAACTCGGCGGGCAGCAAGCGGCCTAAGGCACGACCTAGATCGTCATGAGGAAGGACAATCATCGATCGTGGCGGCAGTGCGGGCCGATCGTCGCGAGGGATGACGCGCGGCAGCGAGGGAGGCCGATCAGCAAAGAGGGAGGATGTGTGGCGCCGAGGGAGGCCGACTGTCACAAGGAAGGATGGGCGGCGACGAGGGAGGACGCGCGGCGGAGGGAGGGGGAGGACGTGAACGATCATCGCCGGTGAGAAGGAAGATAGGGCGGGGGCATGAACCGTAAAAAAAATTGGGCAAAAAGAACCGGAAAATGGATACTTGAACCACGACAAAAAATAACACCCATCGGATCTCCATCCGACGAGCGCGGATGGGGGAGGGCGATCCCCTGCAAGGGGAGGGGAGGATCCTATTAAATCCATTATATATTTATATTTTAACGAAGAGTAGTGCAATATCAAACTCAAATATCATGATCCTGCTTTTGTCATCTTAATTTCTTTTTTTTCAATTTTTTTGAAGGCACGGATACATAATTAATATGTACATAAAATTTGGGGGAAAAACTATGGTCGACATCGTCTGCATGAATGGATTAAAAATATGGAGACGAATGAAGTTAGTAATAGCATCCATCTCCTAAAGCCTCTCAACTTTCATCCTTTGCACTTGTAACAGTAGTGCTCCTCTTCAGACATTGGAGATGCGCATATGTAGCAGAAGCAATGGCCACACCTGTAATCATAATATATACCAATTAGCAAAGACTTTACCGCAAATCTGTTTAAAAATCTTAAGCAGATTTTAATCAGGAACTAAAATGAGGAGGAGGAACAAAAAATAAATAAAAAAGCACCTGCACTTAATGAGTTTGCAGCCATCAATCCTCTCAACAATGACCTCGCACTGTGGGCACCTCTGCCACTTGAGCTTGGCGGCCAACTCGCTGAGCAGCAGGTCACCCCTCGCGCCATCGTCCTCGCCGGGGCTCCGGACGTCCTCGCAGTCCACGCCGTCGTGCCACGGCACCAAGCACTGGGCGCAGAAGAGCCGCTCGCAGTGGGGACACATGGTCCGGAGCACGAACTCGTCCGCACCGATGCCTTCCAGCAGGCCGCGGCAGTCGCTGTAAGGGCAGTAGAACTTGTCCCCGACCATGGACTCGCACAGGGACCGGCACCAGCGCTCGAACGCGTCCCGGGGGAGGAAGGCCTGGCAGTCGCCGGGGTCCAGCATGCCGCGCCGGCACCCCGGCTCGGGGCAGCCGATGAGGATCACGCCGTCGTGGAGCTTCACCGACACGTACTGGCGCACGCAGGTGGAGCAGAACTGGTGGGCGCAAGGCTTGACGTAGACGAACGCCGCCGGATGCTTCACCTCCATGCAGATGGCGCAGTAGGCCTCTTCTATGAGTGGCGGGGCGCTCGGAACAGGTTGCGCGTAGAAACTCATGGTCGGGTTCACCTCTCTGAGATAAGGTTTCATGCGTCCGTTGCAAAAATCGCATGCGCAGGAGGGTTCTTCCGGCAGTTCGGCGGGGCCGGCGGCGGCGGCGGACCAAATACGGCACTCTTCGAGCTGCAGCATCTCGGCTAACTCCGCGTCGTTGGCCGTCGCGTCGAGCTCATCAGCTTGGTGGTTCCTGGACAGCCCATTCCCCATGGCGAGGACTTATCAGCAGCTGAAGTGAAACAGATCAATCAATCAGTGCTTCATATATTTCTCGATTCCAACTCCTGCTCATATATACCAAGAGAGGTTGCTGCATGCGAGTTTCCCCCTGCCAGCTTCGCAAAGAAGAACTCAAACAAGGAAGAGACATGAAGAAGCAATGGAACCTGGAAATTTTCTCTCTTTTATTTTTCCTTTAAATGTTTTTTTAATGTGGATGAAAAATATCACATATTTATTTTCTTTCCAATAAATCTTCTCCCACATTATGTTTGTATTATATTATAGTACGGATATTTCTTCTACGAATAGTCATTTTATTTCCTTTTTTCAATAAAAATAAAGGAAAGAATTGACTCATTCCTATAAATTCCTCAACGCGTCGACGAGCTTCCACTAAA
The DNA here is from genome assembly GCA_030549335.1 of Pontederia crassipes. Taxonomy (NCBI): domain Eukaryota; kingdom Viridiplantae; phylum Streptophyta; class Magnoliopsida; order Commelinales; family Pontederiaceae; genus Pontederia; species Pontederia crassipes. Next base: position 1,025,043 of record CM060185.1, on the reverse strand, counting down.
ATTTTTTTTTCTAGAAAAATAAATTATTTTTAACATTTAGGAAAAAAAATAATGCATGTGAGATTTTATACTGCTAAAATTAAATTAGACATTGTTTATAAGTAAGAAACATATTATCAGGTACTTGACTAATGATGATGAAATCGTAATTAAAATCCTATTACTTGCTCCTGAAGCCATCATTAATATATTCTAGAATATTTAGGAGTTGAATGTGTCAAAGGTAAACGAGACGCGGTAGTAGAATTTTGATAGTTCACATTATTTCTTCAGTTGGGTTTTCCCGCACCTTGGTTTATTTGATTTATTTGTAATTATTATTTTTGGTTGGTTGTAGTCAAACTTTACTTGAAAAAAATATTATTTTTTTAAACCTTCCTGCACAAAGATCGCTGACATAACAATATATACATAATGTTGCCCTTTCGAGTGAAGTAACACGTGAAAAGTACCTGTGTCCAAGTCGTAAAGGTGCGTCCCTAGTTATAGATTATATAGTTCTATATTTACATTTTTAAATTTTGATTATATTCTTATATATCTTAAAAATATTTTGTATTTCATTTATAATATTACTTATTTCATTATACTATAAAATATCTCTAATGTGTCGAACCTTATGTTTAATAATAATATATAATGTTTATTAAATTTCGACGATCAGAGAATTCATCGGAACTTCCCACGACCACGATGCTGACAATCGAAATTCAAAATATTATTTAATATATTATAATATTAAAGTATTTATAGCATTAATTGTATCTCAATTGATAATCGAAACTTCTTAGTAAAATAAAATGTACGTAAAGAAATAAATTAAGGGTAAAATCCTACTTAAGATGTGCGTTGATTTGGTAAAAATGCTACATTTTTTTCCTTTTTTCTAAATATGTTTTGAATATATGGTTAATACAGTATTAAATCAACAAATAAGTAGAATAATAGGAGTACAAGTAGTTTAAAGGGTTTGAGTCGTATGAATTTTCCAACATCATTAAAATCTTTACAATAATGTTTAAATCAAAACAAAAATTATTATAAAGAAATAAATTAAGAGTAAATTTCAGTAAACCTCTTCAAGGTTACCCTCTTTTCAACATTGGTCCTCAAAGACTCCTCTTTCACGATTGACTTATTTCATCAACCATACTTTTTAATTGGGTGTAGAAAGTTATAATAATGTAATAGTTATATTTTTTTTAAAGAAAAGAGGAGGGGTGCCGCCCCTCTCTCCCTCTGGCGGTCACATTGGCGTCGAATGTAGGGGCGGCTCCCTCTCTTGTCGTCGTCGACACAGGCATCGGATGGAGAGGGAGAAGGGTGTGGCATCCCTCTCTCGCCTGCGATGCAAGGGAGGGCAGTCCGAGAGGGGGACGTCACCATCCTCTACGTCGTTGGCAAGGGGCAACACACCTCCCGTCGGCAGCCCCCTTCTCTGTGTCGCTATCGTCATCACACACAAAGGGGGTGTCGGCTCACCCTCGTCGCTAGCGGTGTCGTGCCCGAGAGGGGGGGTGACCCCCTTGCATCGTCGGTGTCGCGCATGATGGGGAGTCGCTCCTATAATACCCCAGATTTTTATTATGGGTAAATTAATCATTTGGTTCAAAGCCCTAACATCTTCTATATAAGAATCTCAATTCTTCATATTTACCTCTTTTCTCCATCTAAACTCTTAATGGCTTGAGAAAGGAGATCTCTAGGAACAAGGAGGAGGAGAAAGAAGATGAAGAGGAAGAAAGAAGAGGAGGATCAACTACGAAGATTAAGATATATAAAGGGGATCCAACTCCTTTCTCCCTTATCAATATTTGCATATTTGGATTGAGAGATTCAATGACAATTTAGTCCTTGGTAAATATTGTGATTGAGGATCACATTATGTATTAGATATGAAAAGTTTTCATATGTGATTCATGCTTTTGAATTACCATGTTTAGATTCATATGCTAGTGTTTTATATTGTGAGATCATGCTTTGGGATGAACCTATATCTCAAAGAAGAGATGATTTTGTATGTTTTTAATATGCTTTTGATGCTTATTTGTCTATATATCACGCGTAAAACCTTTAAAATGCATTGTATTGTGTTTTATTAAAGTTTCATCAAAAAATTTGTAAAACACAAATACAATACGACCTAGAGAGCATTAATACGACTTGGAGGGCAACAATATGGGTTGTCAATATTTTTTGTGCGATCCAATTATGACTAATACCACATAGAGGACAAAAATATGGGGTGCTAATATTTTTTGGTGCGAGACAAATATGACCTGAATGGCACTAATATGACATGGAGGGAAAAAGTACGGTGTGCCGATATTTTTTGTGCGAGCCAAAAATAATCTGAAGTACTTTAATATGGACCGAAAGGCAAAAATATGACCTATTCATATTTGGTTCTTGTAGATGTGTTTTGCACCACACTTCACTGTATTTCCCTACTATATGTTTAACCTATTTTCAATGTATTTACATTATATATTAAGGCTTGATGATTGTATATGAACCTAGTTATGGATACTTGGGTTAAAAATCTAAAGACTGAGAGACAATATGTTTGATGATTGTACAAATAATGATTCCAATTGAAGAATATTGTTACTTGTCGCCTCTCAACTAAATGATAGAAAATACCGTGTCTTGTTCCATGTGTGTTAGAATTTTCTTCGGGAAGTTATTGTGACCTGCGCCTTGGAGCTAGTATCTTTTGGAGGAATAACTATATCTTATCAGAAATGATATGTCTATTCCTAGTCGCCTTCGGGTGATGAGAGCCTTGGCTCCGAGGTCTATGAGGGCAACGATATGATTCTTCAATTACTGATAAGATCAAAGACAATTACCAAACTGTCTGTAAAGACTTATGACCACGAAAGTGGGGTCCCACAAGTTATAAAGCAATTCAGAGGACATTTCTGAGGCAAGGTAATGACAAGTGCTAGTCACTTGGTATGCTTACCGCCACTCATTCACAGATGACTTATGCTTCATGCTTTATGTGACCATGATTATATATTACCTTATGTTATTAATGATATGACACTAATGATTGACATGACATATATCCCATTTATGATGCATTTTATGGCATAGCTTTTACATAATTTAATTAGGAAATTTTGCACCTAGATTTTGTGCAGTAACTGATCTGTTTGGATGGATGACAACTCAACTCATGGTGGCGATGTTGCATATGGTCTAGCCATTGTGAGTCTATTAGATAATTCATGATGTTTAGAAATGTTACTTATAGTCTATGCTCTATGACATGAGTTTTATTGATATTTTATTAAAGACTTTCGCTGAAATGATGTTGTTAGTTTCTATTAATCCATAATAGTTTCCACCGCATTACTATTAGTTCATATTATTATGATTACATCATGGAGAACGGACTAGTACTGCCAAATTCCCCTAATTGCCCTTTAGCTTTTAGAGTGAATTTTCGAAGTGTTACAGCTCCCTCATGCGTGACACCTCCGACGGACGCGAGGGGGTGGCACCCCTTGCATGCGTCACTACCATTTTGGAGGAGTGCCATAGAGGAGATCGATCGTGGCCGGAGGTTGGGTGAATTCACATTTCCTTCCCTCGCTTTGCGCCCTGAGTTTGCACGTTCGCTTGTCATCGACTAGGACGTCCAAAGCCTCACCCTTGCCACCAGGGAAGACTACGATTGGAATGTCACGGGAACATGGGCTCATCCACATCCACTTGAAGGCGTTGAACCATCGCGCGTGCTACCAACTAGGCACGAAACTGACACTGAACCGCGCATAGAAAGAGGGGATGTGTGATGGCCATCAGTGTTTTTAAAATCGGATCGGACCGACCGGTCCGACAAGTTCAATCATGAACCGCCCATCGGTCAGGTCCAATTTAGTATTAGAACCTAGAATGTAAAACAACCAGATTGAACCGAGTCAATTCGGCAAAATCAGGTTGAACTAGAAAATGAATTCAATTCATTTTTTTCAAAAAGGTAAAAAAAATCTGAACGAATAGAAAAAAGGAAAGTATATTATACTACTAATGGTGGAAGAATAGGTAGAGGAGAAAACTAAGGAATAGTATATTATAGTATTAATTGTGAAAGAATATGTAGAGGAGAAAAATAAGGACTAGTATATTATAGTATTAATGGTGGAAGAATAGAAGTAGGAGAAAATAAGGGATTAGATTTTATAAGGGGAGAAAAAAAGGGATTAGATTTTATAAAATGAATGTAAAAAAGGTACTAATGAAAATGGAAATTAAATTTCAATTTTAAAATAAAAAAGGTAAGAAGGTACTAATAAAGTCAAATTTAAATAAAAGAGAAAATTATCTTAAATGTAAATAAGATGATAAAATTTAAATAATTTATATTAAAAATTAAACTATAAGTAATATAATAATTTTCTAGAATGAACATGAAAATGAAAATAGATAATATGAAGAAAATTTTGAAATTATACAATAAAACGTGAGAAGATAGTAATAAAGAAAGCTTTAAATAAAAAATAAAGTTATTCATTAAATACTTAAATAATAAAATAAAATTATAAATAATACATATTTTAAAAATATAAAAATAATTTATTACTATTTGAATAATTTAAAATGATGAGTAATATGATTTTATTTTATTATTTATCACCTTTTATATTTAATTTATATTATATTTTCTTGAAGTACCATAAGTAATATTATTTTAATAAAAAATCTGATTCAATCATATCGAATCCAGTTGAACCGATTGAACGATGACAATCCGTCCGTTTTATAAGTTGAATTGTTTTTTATAAGTTGAAGTTGAACTATTCGTGAGTTCAACATTTCTCGTTGGTTTTGAGATTGCACATCATCTAAATATATAATACAAGTGATATAAATGGTGACAATTTTCAAAAATGAAAATTGTATTACCAGCATATGTAATCAATTTGGAGTAGGCTAAGAGCTACCTATCAAGTTGTACTTGTGCTAAAATAAAATAAATAAATCAACATAAAATGGAGGGGAGGGGGAGGGAAGCAACTTTACATCTTGCTGTAAAGTTGACTACTTAAAATGCAGAGTGCCACAAGCATTGAGCAAAAAGAAAAAAAAAGGTTCGTTGCATTCTCTCTGTGCCCAATTGTATCAATCAGATATTAGTAGCGATCAACATATATGTTAATGCTAAAAATATAAAAAGACCATAAATGATGATGGTGGAAGGAAGAAAAACAGAAAAGAAAGAGCTCAATTTGTCACTCCATCTCGCTGTGGTTTTGTCATCCCCAGGTCTTGCATGTTGCACATGAATGCTTCTTCCTATCGACTGGCCCTGCACATTTGTAGCAAAACGTGTGCTGGCACCTGCATCAATTTGAATTTGAAGTCAATTGCAAGAGCATGCTGTTATTATTATCAGTTTTTGTTGTTGTTCTGAAAAACTTCATGTGACATTATCATGCAGAATTTTCATACGAGGGAATTGACAAACAAAGCTAGAAGTTTACACAAGGAACATGATGAAGTCGAAATCTCCCACTACAAATTACAAATTTACAATGCTCACAGACTTCATTTGTCTTTGCAATCTGGTTGATGTATGTGAAATTTGGTTTTGATTAGAGCGGCAAAATATATAGCAGCAGTCAATGATTGAATGGGGGAAAAAGAACATTACAGACCTGCACTTCATGTAGTTGCACCCCTCCGTCCTCTCGACGAGGAAGCCGCACTTTGGGCATCTCTGCCACTTGTTCTTCATCGCCAACTGCAGCACCATCTGTTCCTGAATCCGGTTGTCTGCTTCCTGCTTCTGGTGCTCCTGGCACTTCAGCCCGGCGTGCCACGGCACTCGGCAACGCGTGCAGATCGCTCTCCTGCAATGCGGGCAAGAGGCGATCCACATCCCGTTGTCGTCCCCTCCAACTCCTCCTCCTCCTATTCCGTCGATGAGCAACACCGAGCAATCCCTGTACGGGCAGTAGCACTTCTCCGGCGCGGGTATCCCTTCCTCGCACAGCCTCTCGCCCCAGCGATCCAGGACGGGCGGCGGGAGGATGAACCGGCACATCTCGGGCTCCAGGAAGCCGACCTTGCACCCGGGGTCGGGGCACCGCACCTTGGCCGCGTTGGCCTGGACCTGCGAGGTCACGTACTGACCCACGCAGCACGCGCAGAACGTGTGCTCGCAGCCCTTCATGGCCATGCTCTCGAACGAGTACTTCTCCTCCATGCAGATGCTGCAGTAGGTCGTGGGGACCGTCTCGGGGCCGGTGGAGGATTGCCCCAGCGCCTCGACATCGTCGGCACGACGTTTGGATCCTCGGAAGCCACCGAGGTCGGTCAGGTCCGGCAGATCTTTGTAGCCACGGAACAGGGCAGCGGCGATGCGAGAGAGGATGTCGTCCTCCTCCTTCGAACTGCCCTTCTTGGTGAGAAGACGCCGCGCGCGGGCGGCTTCTTCTGCGTCTTTCGGGACCGCTCCGTCCTTTAACAAACCATTAAAGTCATGACTGCCGCCTGAGTCTTGGCTCCTGCGGTCGTCGGGCGGCGACTCTATGCGGCCGACGTGATCTCCGCCGGTCGTGTCGCTCCCTTGGCTGCCGTTGAGAGGCTGACGGCGGCCACCATGATCGTTGTCCATGCGGGGGTATCTCCTGAGGGGAGCCATGAACCCGTCGTCAACGGCTGGCCCTATGACCTGCAGACCACTGGGAACATCGGCGCCATTGTTCGGTCGTGGCACGAGAGAGCTTCCACTCGATGCTTCGTCTTGAGAACCGCCGGTAGTTCCGCTCCCGCGACTGTCCGCCGGAAGACGAACACGGCCGGCATGATCGGGGCCGGAGGCATCGATCCCGCGGTCTTCTCGTCCTACGCCCTGCGGAACACGCGGGGGATCAGCGTCATTGCCCACCGGCGATCTGGGACCTCTGCCGCTTCCTTCGTTGTTCTTGAAGCACGAGAAGGAGCCAAAGATACGCCTCATCGTATCAGAGCTGATGAACTCGGATGTTCTGGTCGCGTGATTTATGTGCCATAGAAGGACGCAGAGGAGGACGAGGAGGAGCTCAAGGCCGAGGAGGAGTAGAACAAGTCCACCCAATTTGTTTTTTTCAGTTGGAATAAATAATAAAAAGATTATAAAACCACACGGTTTTTTTTTCTCCCAGTGAAAATTAGAAAACAAAATAATAATTGTTGGAAAGAAGAATAAAGGGATTTTTTGGTATCAAAACTTTGATACGGAAGTTATGTTTCCTTATTGGAATTGGCAAAAATCAATTGTATTTTTTAAAAAAAAATAGTTTTAAATTTTAATACTTTACATATTTAAGGCCCCTCTTAAAAATTATGAAAATTCTAGAGGAATACTTTCCATCCGAATATCATTGACAATCAAATCAAAGAAATTAATAAATATGATCTCAGAAATATTTCTTATGCAACAAAATTATTTATCTTTGATTTTTTTTCCTTCTGTAAATCCTTGATATTCTTTTTTTAAAAGTTATATATATTATGTTCTAAATGTCCAAAGGGGAATTGAGGTCCGAATTGATCGAGTGGGCCTTTGCCAAAATCTTATGCAAGTCCAAGAAGTTTGATGAGATATATCGGGAATAATTGCGGTAATTTCTTTTGATGCGTGGAGCAAATGGCAAAAGAAAAAAATGGAAGTGCCCCCAAAGTGATGATAAATGGAAACGGAAACATGTAAATTTCAAGGTTTTATTTTAGATTGAATGACTGGTTTTACACTACTTTTCTTGGCAAGCAAAACATGTGCATCTTAAATGATTAATAATTTAGACTAATGATGTAATGACATAAGATCTAAGAATTAAAATGATTTGATTGATAGTTTTACATGGATAAAATATACTTAGACATATTTTAAATTTGTGCTAACTAATAGTACAAAAAGAATAATATCTTAATTGAGCCGAAAATGTTACACCTAAAGTTTTCAAACTTAAGAAATGAATATTGACAAAAGTCCGGAAGGGAAGATGAACGGGTATCCCAAAACTAAAAATTAATATAAAATTATTTTAACTTTGATAATAATTGAATGATTTATTTTTTTATTAAATTTATTATATGTTGTTTCTATTATTATAATAATTTAAAATTATGATGCGACATCCTATTAATTCATATGAATATTAATAGTTTATTAATATTAATGTAAATAAAAACTTAATTTTTTTTGTCGCCATAATGTTCAAAAGTGCCGAAACTCTCTATAAAAACATTTTATACTGGCATAATCTTGAACTCTAAATCTTAAATCTCAACGATAATTTTCACCTCTAGTTTTTTTAATTTTTGTTCGATCTCGTTTTAGTCTCCAAATTTTATTTTGTAGCAAATTAATCTTCCAACTTATAAATTTGTAACAAAAAGGTCTTCTTAACTTACAGTAATATGTTATCAGATTATGATATTAATGTAGCATTAATATTATATATGTATTAAAATAATAAATTTATTTATTTTAAATAATTTTTTGTATTATTTTTAATAAATATATTTTATTTTATTTTATTTTATTTGTGTTCACTAATGAAAATTACTCCATATCCCTATGAACACAAATGAAATATAATATATTTATTAAGATATTAGACAAATATTAAAAAATGAGAAAAAGGAGGAGTACAACTCCCCCTCTCTTTTTTCTCTTTTTTATGAGCAAAAATTTATACATTATTTTTTTATTAGGAAACATAAAAATATGGATATACAATATTAATTTTTTTATTAAGATCTTAACTTGGCATACTCTAAAATAAAATAAAATATATTTATTAAATTAATATATAAATATTATAAGAAAAGAGAAAAATGTTGCACCATCTCTCCTAAAAGTTTTTAAAATTTATCTTATGAATATTTATACATTAAAATATACTTCATTTTATTTCAATTCAAGTTATAAATAGTTTCAACATCCTTTTGTCCTATCTCTTTTCTTAATTTTTTATTACTTTAAAATAAATAGTTATATATTATTTTTAATAAATATATAATATTTTAATTAAGTTTAGTGTCACATCAACCTTCTAATTAACACATTAATCTGAAATTCCCTTATTGTAGGTAAAGGGGGCGTTTTTATTACAAATTTATAAGTTAAGAAATTGATTTGTTACAGAAAGTTAGGAGTACTTTAAATGTGCTACGAAAGACTTGAGTCACCCATCTTCTTCCATCATATGGATTCGAGCGATCCACTTTAATTGTTCTTAAAAACAGATAAGATAGATACAGATGTCCTGATTAAGTGGTGAGGTTTATCTCAGTTCTATATCTCAGAAGCTTTTTTTTTTTTCGGAGACACATTCTGATCCATCACTTACGAATAAAGACAGTGAACGGTGTACTTAAAGCACACGCGACACTATTTTAAATACTCCATCTTTGCATGTTACTAGGATAAATACCAACTTCGCTTGCTGCTATTTTAAGACTTTGCACAGGAGGAACACCACTATACAAATCAGCACAAGGTACTTACTGAGACAATCTTGGAATTAAACTTTATTACAAACATCGCTTCGAACCTTACAAGACTTCCGAGGAAGTGAATTTTGGCCCTCAGCGTTCACACAGCAAAAAGGGAATGAACATAAGGGAAAATGAACATAGCCTTCAGGGAGATGAGCCTCCTCCCCTTCCCTACTTGATAATGTGACAATCAAGGAACTCCAAACAATGCGGTGCCTTTAATCAGGTGCTGCTCTAGGGGGTTTCAGCATCAACAGCCAAAGGAACGGAAGTTGCCTGTATAAATTTGGAAATAAAAGGGAAAAGGAACAATAATCAGCACAGATATTAAATGATGAGTATTGACAGGTAACATAAAAAAGATGTATTCATTCTGGTGTAACGAACAACTCACCAGATGGCGATACTTGAGTGCGTAAAACATCTCAAGGTATCGGCGGGTTTCGCGCCTCTCAAGGTTGGAGACATACTTCCAGAAGCCATATACAGCAGACAATGCCATCAACCTCTCAGAATACAACTTCCAAGTATACCTGTAAATATGTGCAGGATATCAGGAACACAAATGGTAGGTAGAGAAAGGCAATATACTCCGTCGAGGTTGATAATTATTTCTTACTTGTCATAGATCCTCTGAAGTCCTCCTTGGGAGATCTTATCCCAGTGGGTTGGATCTTCCTTGGATTTCTCAAAGAAGTCGGCCAAGAGTTCAGAAGCCTTGTCACCCTGATATGGATCAACGTGGAAGCCGGAAATCCCGTGTTGTATGATTTCCGCTGGACCTCCATAACAAGTAGCAAATGTAGGCAACCCACAGGTCATGGCTTCAACAACTGTAAGTCCAAATGCTTCATAGAGAGCAGGCTTTAAGAAAAAAAAAAGTTATCAATCAGAATAGTCGCACATGGAAAGCAATACCAGAAACATTGTTAAAGATAAGAAAAAAAACATTGTTAAAGATAATTATCTACCTGTACGAAGGCTCCTTTAGTATCAGCAATGTACCGATACAATTCACCATTGCGAACTCTGTTCATCTGAGCTGAAATCCATCTGATCTGGCCATTCAGTTTGTACTCCTCAATGAGGCTGTACATCTTCTTGAACTCTGCTTGTTCTTCGAGATCTTTGGATTCTTTGCCGTGATCTCCACACACAATGACAAGGTTAACTAATTTCCTGAGCCTGGAACTCCTGCCATATAGCTCTACCAGGCCAGTTAAATTCTTAACACGGTCCAATCTCGCCATCGAGAAAATGATTGGCTTGTTTCTGTCATGCAAAACAAATCTGGAAGAAGAGATATAAAGCCATGTTAATCCCACGATTCAAAAAGCAAAGAGCACATCAGAATCCAAAGAGATTCTCACTTGTGTTCAGTATTTTCTTCTTGGCTAAAGAGCAACTCCTCAATTTCAGGGTGAAGCTCTTTAAGTCTTTTATCTTCCTCTGAATATGGGAAGTATATGGACATATCAGCTCCAGGGGAAACAATGTTGAACTTTGGATCAAAGACATTGATTCCATGAACCACGCGGTACAATCCAGGCATGGTGAATGAAGTATGTGACTCGTATTGTCCAACAGTGTCCTTGCTGTTACACCACATAAGTAACCAGATTAAGAAAGGCCGCTATAAACAAACAAAGATAGAATGCAACCTACACCAAGTATGGGTGGACTCTACCTTCCAGCAATCTCTTGGAAGGTGCTAGTGATGATGAAATCTGTGTGGTTCATGGCAAACAAATCAGCTGTGAATTGGCTAGAGAAGTGGTAGTGGTCGTCAAGCTTTTTCCAGTACAAATCAGAATTTGGATATTTAGTCTTCTCGAGGGCATGGGCAATGGTGCACTGAGAATAGCAGAAAAGGAGGATAAGCAAAGAACGCTACAATGCTAGAGCTAGAACAAGATTGAAGTAGAATTATTTTTTTTCACATGCAAACCTGGGTAACTCCTAGTTTGTGTGCCAACAATGATGCTACTAGGTTGCCATCACTGTAGTTTCCAATTATTAAATCTGGAGTAGCCTGCAGTTCTACTTCCAATTCCTTCGCAACATCCTATAACATGAACACCATACTAATGGTTAAGGATTAATGAGCCATCTTGCAACTAAAGAGATTATTACAACTGATAAATTTACCTCGGTGTATGTCTCCAGATAGGGCCATACATCAAATCTTGAGATCCATTTACGAAGTATCCCTGTTTCTGTTCTAAATGGCACACGCAGAATGCTTGTGTGCTTCGTTCCCTCAACTTCTTCAAGACGTTCACCGCAGGTGGTCCCAACTGCATCAGGCAGCAATCTGGTAACCTGTATCAGGGAATTACAGATTTGTTATAGCACTATCCAAAACCAACTGTAATAATCAATGATAAACTAAAGCCAATGCGTAGCATCTCAACTTACAATGAGAATCCGGGGAGTGATATTGAGGCCTTGCTGCTTTATTCTGAGAATCATCTCTTCCTCTAAAGCACGAACTTGGTCCAAAATGTAAACAATCTGATGACAGAATTGAAGAAGAAAACTTCTAAGAGAAGTGATTCATTATTTGATACTGCAGACTCCAACCTCTATATTTTGGTATGTTACCTGGCCACCAGTGTCAGGATATCCCAAAACATTTGACTGTGCAAAGTATCCATGTGGAGATAGGATGACAACATTAAAGACCATAGGAATCCTACAAAGGAAGTTCTCTAGTGTGCATGGATCAGGAGCCTCAAGAAGATCCAAGAGCAGATGAATGGTGTCGAGAGTGCGCAGAGCCGTATCACCCCAACCCTTTTCTAAACCGAGATCTTGAAACCTGAATCATTGTTCAAGTCACTTTTAGTCGACAGGTGCTTTGGGACAAATCCTAAAACAAACGTATTCCATTGAAGAAAAATATGAAGGCATGGTCAGATAAAACCGACCTCTGTTCAAATTCTGAGTAGGGGGTATCAGCAGGAATGCTCAGTAAATATTCTTCAGCCTTCCTTAATGTTCCCTGAAGAGCGCTGAGGCTTTGTAGTTTGTCATTCAACATCATCATCTGCTTGTTGTCATCAGAATAATAAATTTCCAGTTAGCTAGTTCTTTATCAATGAATTCAGGGATAATACTAAATATATTATCAGGATATGAAATTTACCGTTCCCTTATGCTTGTGTTCTCGAAGGAAATTAAGCAATGGGTGCATGCTTTCTTTGTCATGGAACAATTTTGAGGAAAGGTGTCGATTCAGGAACTCCACTCCCTTGCCAATGGATTTTGACAGGGAAGGACGAGGAAATGAGGCGTTGAAGGGTTCAAAGTCCAGCTCAAGCACGAAGTTACTATCCGAACTGAATGGAAGAAGTAAAAAGCAATAAGCTCCATACACCATATGTAAGTTGTGGAAGCCTGCAAGCCGAATTTTGGTATGAAAGAACCTACCTTCCATTGACGAGCTCTTCCTTAAATTTCAGGTATTCAGGCACAGTCATGGCCTCCACTGCAAGCTCATGCACGTTAACTCGAACATATTCCCAAACGCCGGGCCTTGGACGAATAGCAAGAGCAACCCATGGAGGTAGGACAATTGCTTCCTGCACAAAATTTGGTATCATGGATCATAGGAAACGAAGGGAACCACAGAAGAGCATATTAGAGTGACCGAATGGACTGAAAAGTCTAACCTGTGAAGCTTTCAGGACATCTTCAAAGACCCCTCCTTTCATCTTTTCCTTCTCGTCATCTGAGAAAACAGCTTCATAACCGGCAAGCAGCTGATGGCGCTGTAGCATCCCCTTTCCCTGATGCACAAAGCTGCCAACAGAAGAAAACCAAATAAGAGATACTGCTTAGATTAAGTGCATCCGCTGATTAATCAGACGAGAAACGTTGTGTACAGAACAGGCTGATCAGCAAAAGCAACAGATAAGATGATGATCCAACAAAAAACATTACATCTGTTGCGTTTACAACTTCAAAAGTGACAAAGTCACCAAGTCCAGAATGGACCGAAGAAATAAATTATTTTCGTAACCCGAGAATACGTTGAAGAAAAAATAGGAAGTGCAACATAATCTCAGAAATTAGCAGAGTACACAATGGAAAAGTGTAGCAAAGAGAGGCAAGATCAAAGCGATACCTTGAGAAGAGGGCCAGCACTTCATTAGGATGGGCAGACAGCGTATCCCCCAGGCGTTCCCGGAGGCTAAGGACGCGAGTCAACCTGCGGCCGGCCATCGATTACCTCTGCGTCTCTTCCAAGTCTCAGATAGACACCAAACTGTCAGAACCAATAAAAAGAGTTAATATTAACAGATCCTCCGGTAGCATCTGTGACAACACACATGCACAACCAGATGGGACGCCGGAATAAACATCTAGAAAGCGCATAAATTTCAAACCTCAGACACGCAGAAAAAAGAACATGAAACAAAACAGCGATCAAATTATTTCTGAAGTTTCGCAACAAAAGAACATGACCTAGATAAAAAAAATAGGAAAAAAAAGAGAATAGGATACCTGAGAAAATATATGAGCGAGGAGCCGCAAAGAAAGAGGAAATGATGACTCAAGAAACAAAATGGATTAAAAAAATGTGTCTGAAGTCAAACAGATGCATTTATCACTGTTATTTGGGTAAAAATGCCTTGCAGACCCGGAATCCTATTCGCACGTACGATTCGACCAAATAAACTTGGCATTGCCAAGAAGCAAGACCAGAAGAGGAAGCGCACTATTTGCCAAAAACGAGTTCTTCCAATTTGTTTCAAAAAAAGCGACCACCCTCAGTTCCACTTTGACTGTCTAGAAGAGATAGGCGTTTATAAGAAGCAAGTTTAAGTGCGGACACTTCCTGTACACAGTCAATGATATAAACGAAAATGCGCGATAAATTTTGGGTTAAAAGAATCCTTTTTTGTGTGCCCTCGATAGATAGTAAACTATAAAAAGAACATCATTTTTCTTCTTCTTTTGGTTTCATGATTTGGTATTTTCTGCTCGAAGTTGGGCAGCATTTACCGCGAGAAAAGATTGCGACGGGAAAGTTAGAAGTAGAACTATCCGTGATCAAAACCTTTAAATCAACTTAGCAGATTGTAAAGAGAACCCGGAAGGCTTCCTTATCAATCGAACGGCATAAAGATTAGATCTTTCGGAGAAGATGACGCATTATTTACCTTGAGACTATAGGAGGAATGGGTCAAATGGCGGATCAAAGCCTCTGAAAGAGAAAAAATCAACGCAAACAAGGAACAAAAGAAACACAACGCAAGAAATGGAAGAATAAGAGAACGATATGAACGGATGGATGGAATGATCGAGCGGGGGAGCAGTCTATTTATACTGGAGAAGCCTTGTCATCTTGTATTAAAGAAACCAGTCTATTTTTCGACGAAAGCAGAGGGAGACAGGAAAAGTACAGCTTTTCTTCTTCACATGCCTCGACATTTTTTTTCTTTACGAAGCTTCAAGTTTTTCCTCCCGTTCCAAAACCATTTGCAGCTTATATTATTTTATATTTTTTTTATTATTCAGAGAAATAAAATTAGTGTACAAACTGTAAACATCCATTACTGTATATTATATAATAGACTGTGAAAATGATGGTGGCGATCAGACTTATTAATTTGATTACATCGTGATTTTAGATCTTTTTTTTTCAGTAGATCGTGTTAATTTGTTCAAGAGTTAAATGATTACTTTAACAATAATGATACTTGTAATGGATAAGGGCATAAGGCTTCAGAGAGTTGAATTCTACCTAAATGCCAAGAAGTAAAGCAGATAGTGATGGATGTGCCTAATACTTTGAGCTGATTCGTTTAATTAAGAAACATAATGATGCAATGCAACAGAGTGGGTTTTTTGTCAAAATAAATGACACATGCTGCATGCGTTAATCTAATCAACCGTGAAGACGATCTCGACAGTAGCTTCGTATCTAGCAGACATAGTACAAGTAGATTTTTTTTCTTCCAGAAGATCCGCATGTGATTTTTCTCCCGTTAAAGTCAAGAACTGCGAAGAAAAAAAAAAGAATAGGTAGTTTTTTTATCATATTGTAAAAAAGAATTACTATGATTAGAATCAGCTAAACGGATAACGAATTTAATAGAATATTAATTACATGCACATAAAGATGATATTAGTTCACGTCAGACTTGGGTTATCTCCAAATGGGAAAAAGATGATAACTACTAAAATAGCCTCAATAGAATTGAACGGACAAGATGTGTCCGAGGCAGCAGATCATGCACTACGGCCGCCGATCTCACCGGCGCCGCTGGGGAAGCTTCCGGTCGCAACCGACCAATGGCGTGTCTCCCGTACGGTCAACGCCGTTGAAACAAGGGTCAAAGTCTGGCCCAGCTGGCAGTGGGCTCTGACCGAGGAAAGAAGGAACCAATGGGGTGCGGGGAATCCTGTGGGCCGAAGGTGTTGGACCCGCTCAGGATGCTAAAAGTTGTTTTGCTTTTTCTTTGGGGAGGTCACAAACCATGAAAACATTTCTCCCTCCTATTAAATTTGATGTTCCTTGAATTTCCCACTAGGGTGAAAGTACTTTATTTTTCTCGTCAATAAAAATATTATACAACATTTTCCACCGGTTTTTTGAAAAAAATGTGGACTATATTTTTTAAAAAAATTATGTGATGCTCGTAATATTATATTAGGTAAATATATTTTATTACTTCAATGTGGTCTTATATATTTTTTATATTAATGGCGCAATGGGTAGGAGTGTCCTACCTAATATGGATGTCGTCCAATCAAATCGGATGGCATTTACAAGAATACACCGACGGAATATCAAACTAGTGTCCATGATGTTCAAAATGCAACAGTGGCAACGGAGCAACGGCAACGGCTATAGCGGTAGGGGTGAGCAGTGGCAACGATTATAGCGGAAGGGGCAAGCAGCGGCAATTGCGAGCAACGGTAGAGGCTATAGCGGCAAGGCGAGAAACGACAGCGACAGCCACAACGACAACGACAACGACGAGCATCGGCAACGAGCAGTGGTGGTGGCAATGTCATGTGAGGAAGAGGGTCACAATGAACAGAGGTATGCGGCGAGCAAGGTCCGACTACGGCGATGAGGACTGCGGACAACAATGTTGACGGAGAGCTACTTCGACATCGCGTGAGAAGAGAGACGCGACGATGTCATGTGCAATTGAGACTGAAGGAATCATGTGGGAAAAGGGGCGCGGCGGCCGTTGAGATCGTAGTAGGGCGAGTCATGTGGGAAAAAGAGGGAGGCGACGGCCATTGCAATCGACGGATGGGGCGTGGCGACGATTGCGATCAGTTGAGAGGGGTGTGGCAGCTATTGCGATTGATGGAGGGGAGTCGTGTGGGAAAAGGGGTAGTGGCGGCAATCGTCGGAGGATGCAGACGAACGAAGGAGAAGGAGAAGGTTTGAACCAAAGATCCACTAAAGGTTTGAAGCGTCGATTTTTTTTCATTAATCCATCTGAACTGCGCGCAAAAATTACAACCGTCGAATGAAATCTGACAGCTCTCAGACTAGGTAGGGCGAGTGGGTAGGAGCGCCGTTAAATCCAATTCCATATCACAATATGTAACTTATATAATTTGTCATTGTAATCTTGGCTATTTGGCTATGTTTGACAATTTATTATTTTAGGGATAAATAACCATTTGATCAAGGATAATAAAATTAACTACCGAAAAGCAGTGTGTTCAGATATTCAATAAAAAAATTAATAAATAAATATTTGATAAATTTTAATAGTTGAATGGCTTTATCTATGTAAATAAATAAAAGATAGTTAATTCTTTAATATATATCTTATAATGTAATAAAAAAATTTTAATTGTCCATTCGTGTTCGAAGTTATTAGCACTCGATTAATTCAGAATCGAAAAAATAGAATCATAATGATTTATTTTTTGATCAAAATAAAATTTTAAAAAATCGCATATAGGACTTAATCACTAAAGATCTCAACTCTGCTCATGAGCAATAGGTCATATGAAAGGTAGGGCACTAATATTTTAGCCTCTAATTTTAAGATAAATTGACGATGTATATGGATTTAATATAAATCGCCGTAATGTTTGTTAGTAAATACATTGAGATTGAATAGATAAAAATAAGACTTTATTTTCCGCTTTTGTGCACAATATTTTAAGAGGAAAAGAAAATGAAGTTGTAGAAGAGCACTTCATTTCAGAGGTACTTTTGTTCTACAAGCACAAGATTAAGGTAGAATGGTACCATTTCTTAATTTCAATTTTTTTTTTTTTTTGTCATGCATCAATCTACAAGAACAAGTAAATAAAAAATGAAAGATGTGCCCATCTCGACGTAATCAGTAAAATCCAAATAGGATTCAATCACCATTAATTAAACTACTAGTAGTCCTTGTCTGCATACATACCATATAATTAATTATTATAATATGATATGATGTGATAATATGATATTGATAATGACGATTAACGCTCACCTGCTATTTTAATTTGCATTACTTGTTTCTCTCCGAAAAGTAGTCAGAGACTTAAAATAAAACTTGTTGGCTTGCACGCCTGATTAAAGAAAAATATCAGACTAAGAATCACACTCACGCTCTGGATTTATAATTTATTCCATGCCAAGAACATGACCTAAGTAGATGCCATTGGATCCGTATTTTATCTGCAAAAATGCACAAACTTGGTAATCCTGATTACTATTCTAATCGAAAGACCTAATTGTGCTTACGAATGCCATCAGTTTTGAAGGAGAAGGCTCAAACCAAGCACACATATATGACTTAATTATGCCCTAAGAACTATGTCAGATAATCTGATTGGTTGATAGTGGATTGGATCGGTTTGTTCAGCAGTCGTCATTACACAAATCTTTATTAATTATGCAGTCGCAGGCTTCGACAGATCGAACAAAATGTTATGTGATCAGTGAGCCCCACTTTGACGGAAGCAGTTTACTGATTAATTAGATGTTATTAATTTCAGCATTTGATGAAAGAGAAAAAAAATATCTGATCTTTGCATTCAGAAGATAACTGTGCTATTAATCAGCAAGTTAAGACGTGGTTTATATATCGTTATTCTTTTCAAAGGATCAAAAGACGTCAGCGTTGATTAAAAAAGTTGTAGTTTCAGGCTTCATGTCTGCAGCTCCTAAGAAGTTGGCTGTATTTTTTGTCTGTAATTGCATTGTTTTATATCTGACATTAAAGATGCTAAGAAGAGACATGGATCGTCTTGGAAGAAGGCATTATATGTAAAAGTTTATTCTTGGTATAGATGTGATCGTGGGTTCAAAGATGATTCTGACCATTTCACATAACTTACAAAAACTTGTTTAAATTGAAGATTAAGGAAAAATAAAGTTAATATAAAGCCCCAGCCTCACAGAAACAAAAAGACTGATACTGTAAAAGAATTGCTGGTTGTTGTCTTAGAATCATATATGAGCATGAGATTTATTGAAATATTTACATTCACAAGAACCATATAAATAAACTTAGTGCCGGAAAGAGTACCACATATACTATTGTAATTCTATCAGATTATCACTAGCAATAGCACTGTAACAAGCTTAATTTTACACAATGATACTGTTGAGGTATTGAAGATGAGGGAGGGGGATGGGAAAATCTTTACAGTGTAACTTTCTCAGCCTTGCGGCTTCTTTCAGTCGCATTTCTCGTAGTCGATTAAAGTCCTTGTTAGATCCTCGTTAAATTCGCAAGCTAAAAGGTGAGAACTGAATGGGTAATATAGATGGATAGATAGATACACGGCTTGGAAATTCAGATCAATGACATAAAGTTTCTCCATGGAAAACCCAATGCACAAATCTGTCGGAAAATTCCCTAAGCAGAATAGGCTTTTGGGTGGCATCGCAAGCTATTTGCGTGTCTGGATGTTCCCCCTGCAATGAAAATTAAACAAGAAGTTATAATGTGCCAATCAAGGTTATGCAGAGTAGTACCACCTGCTATTGTTGCATATGAATTTATGGCATGTCAGGATGTGCATGTGGTGCACAGACAAAAAAGTATATTCAGGAATATGAATAGAGAGAACGAAGATTAGCGTGAACCTGTTAAATTACCTTTATCAGTAAAGTTTAATATGCTCGCTTAATTTAACATCGAACAAAGTGAAAAAGAGGAAGAGCTTAAGAGGCTAGAAGCCGAATCAATCACTTACAAGCATCTATTAACTGTTCTCACGATAATTTCCTTTTTGTGTTAATTGACGTATCGAAGACAAAAAGTAAATCTTAGTCCTGAATCATGCAGGTTTACAACTGATTTCAAGCAAAAGCAAGTGGTGTATCAGGACATAGATGTCCTGATCGACATTCAGCATATGTTTCTGGATAAATTGGGGGGTCAAACTCAAGGACAGAAACCCATAAAAATTTCCAGGGGATGGGGTGGTGGTGGTGCGTGGTAATTATGTGATAAAAAATGTCACACCATAGGATTGTGTGGAGACGTAGTTATTTGCATTACATGTATCCTTTTTTGAGATGGAATGTGCATAGAGTGTCAAGCTCTATCAGAGGTTCCAAAATTGATGAGAGTTCCAAGCCTACCACATAATAGCAACTTTTCATGAATGCACCACCATGAATGTGTGTTCATGTAGTCATATCTTGGATTCTTTTGACGCTGTAACATTCATTCTCATTGTAACTAGAAAATATTAGGTATATATATTCCACATCATATATTATTTTGAAGTAACATATTCCACATCATATTAATGGCAAGAAGGCTATCATTTCTAGGTTGAATGATCTGACTGCTAAAATTTCATAAGGCTCAAACCGAAATGTATATAAGGAACTTCATATTCCAGTATCGAGCAAGTACTGGCCCATGTAGATTTAAAGCAGTACATTTTAAATTATAATATACCCATTTCTTAAGCTCTTCCTAGCTATTTCAACTGAGTTGTAAAGCCCATATTGGCCAGTACAAAAATTCTGCTCCCAAACGTTGGTTCATCCCAAAACATACTTAAATCAAGATGCAAACAAAAAAAGTTAAAACCAAAAAGATTCAGATGCAAACCATCATTTGGATCATTGATATTTAAAATGTGATTGCAGAATAAAAATACTCACATTTAAACCGGATCCAATCTCAAATGCCTCGGCAGATCTGTCACCAATGACATTTTCCGTGGAAAGATTATCACTGGGGGTACTAAGAGCTGTAGACCTGCAAGCAGAAGATGGTAACATTAAATGATTTGACCATACCAGTGATGCCACTACTTAACAGTTCTAACACAAAAAAAAAATGAAGTTGACAAGACCAGAAACTAACATCAAAGAATACAGGCACATAGATGAAAGTGTGCAGTACTCAGCATCCAAATATAAACTCCTGCTGCTAACAATTTTGTACGACATGATATTCATACAAATACAAAATGAAACAAGCACAAATATTCCAGGACATCATATCATGCATAGTCAATTACCACAATCCAGTTCGTGCAAAGTCAAAATGGCCTAAAATAAGGGGTAATTCATTGTTTTGTTTCTTTTGAAAATGACATAATTTGGGAAATTAACATTTCGAAAAGAATTATTACCCAGTGATTGAGGACAAGAAGAGAGCAATGATTGCAGATTACCTGTCAGAAATTTCTTCATCACATGAATTACCAGAAGATGAAAGTGAATCAAGATCCAGAAAGTTTGAATCTCCACTTTCATAGAAATAACTAAATTCAGTATCTCCAAAGAAATGTCTCCGAGACTCTGCAGGAGTGCACCTATAAAATAGAAAAAACAGATAAGTCTAAAAGGCCAAAACTGTTAGCAAACTAAGCATAAATTTTCCTCTTTTTTCTTTTTTGAGGGGAAGCATAGATTTTCCTTCAATGAAAGTTCCAGAGCAAATATCACTCAAGCTAAGACATCAACTAGCATGCAAGGTTATCAAAATCGTGATCTTGATCATAACGTACGTTCTTACGATCTCACCTAAGTTACGCGATTCCGATCTCAAATTTGGAGGTAGGATCGGATCGTAGGATCTAAGTTCGAGAGCAAATATCTTTTTTTCAATTTCTTTTATTTTTTATTTTCGCCAAGTGCAACATGATTTTTGGAGAAATAAAATTAAGAGGAAGATGATTGGTTATAATTAAAATATTCAAACTATTTTCTCACAAAATAACTTCAATATCAATGTATATTAAAAGTTATTTATATAATCCTACTCCATATTAATCATATTGTTGTTATTTTTTTGTCAATTCATATTAAATTACTATTATATAAGTAATATATATGCGGTTGTAAGAAGTCTTAATAGAATAGTAGTCAAGTTAACATTATTTACAATATAAACCATCACAAATTTATTGAAAATTTTATTTGTTTACATAAAATTTATATATTAAATTATTTTTTTAATATATAGCCAAGATCTTATGGACTTACAAAAGATCCAGATCTTGACTACCTTACTAGCATGAACAATTCAATCTTGGAGAAGAAAAAGGTTATTATCTTGTAATTGGCAATATTGAAAGATAATAATAGTTATTTTATTTATTGAAACATATAAAATTAGAATTAAAACTTCTTTCATAACCATTCACTTCAAAATTATAAGAAAATAATGTGGGCCAGTTTGGATATCAAAAGAGCTAACCTAATAAACAATACATCACTTGGACAAGCTGATATGTCTGGTGTTGAATCAGACAGACCCTTAACGTGCCGTTTCGGGTCGTCACCATGGCCCGAGAGAGATGTGTTGCTTTCATGGAGTATGTTACCATCTGATAGAGACCTTTTGACAAAAGATCTGAAAAAAAAAACTACATTAACCACAACAGAAGAACTAATTTAAAATATATCACATGACCAGGAGAACCAAGATTTACATGATGCATTAAGTATGAAAGCATTTAAACTATTGAACACCAGAGTCAAGGGATACCATTATAATAGTCACCTTGCTTTACAATTATTCTTCATAATATTGAAAAAATGGACTATTACGAAGTGTGCACTAAAAATACCAATTATCTGATATAAAACAAAAGTCTTATAGAGTAAACACCAAGGCTTGTTTGGTTTTAGAAAATATTTCCATTTCAAGTTATGTCCTATTGAAAGTAGAAACACATGTTGGCTTTTAAAGTTTCTGTTTTCCATTTAAATTAAACAGGTTTCGTATCCACATCCTAAGTGAGCCCAACGCAAGTGTGCACACATGCATGTGTTGGGACCTTCACAGACACTGGTGTGAAGGGGTGCTGAGCTCCAGCAGGTGTGTGCACCTTGCACAGGCAAGAAGGATGCATAATGCAAGGACAATTAACTAAAGGGGAAAGATAACAGTCTTCTATTTAATGAGTAGAAGAAAAAAAACCCACAAATATATAATACGCTCAATTGGAAACATAAAAGGGAAAATGACTTTTTGTTCGTAATCATTTTCTGTTTCTTTTAAACATTTAAAACAACAACAACAACAACAACAAAACCTTATCCCACTAGGTGGGGTCGGCTACATGGATCATACGACGCCATTCCGTTCTATTAGTAACCAAACCTTTCGGTATATTATTCACCAATAGATCATGCTCTATTAGTTCGCCAAGTGTCCGCCTTGGCCTCCCTCTCCCTCTTTTAATCGGACTCCAGATTATTTGATCTACTCTTCTTACTGGCGCATCTAATGGTCTTCTCTAAACATTTAAAAAAGCTCAAAAAAATTAAGAACACAATTTTTTGGATTTTTTTCATTTTCTTTCTATAGCAAACATGTTTTTTTCATTTTCTTTTTAGAAAATGGAAAATGAAGTCAAAAGATGACATACTTTATATGAATCTCAAGAAAAATGAAGCTCCCAAAGAATGTTCATATTAGAAAATATTAAAATACTATTTAAATTAGTCAAAGAATCACAGCCATAAAGAGATCCTGATAATCACGACTTCATAGTAGTCTTTCCATTCTTGGAGCAGACGTAATAGTGTGCTTAACACATACCTTGGGTTCTGATTAGTAAATGAATAGTCAGTCTTCTGTAGATTGCGTTGCTGATCAGAATCAATCTCCCAGATTGCTGGTTTACCCTCTTGAGGCTTGAAATAGCCCAAGAATCTGCAGTTTATATAACATATGATTAGCATATGCCTAAATACTTACTACAGAAAATAACACATCCTTTAGAAAATGCAAAAGAAAAAATACACCAAATTCAAAGGGGGAAAGTTGTATAAGCATACAAATTTATAGCAGCCTGCTTTTCAACGTCCATATAAGCATTACTGTAATATCTCTGAAGTGTTCTGAAAAACTCTTGAGATTGTGTTGCTGCTCTCCACTGACCTCTTCTTTCGGAGAAAATCTATGAAGCATCATTGGAAACAAAAATGATTTGCTGTACGTGATTTGAAATATCAAGTTTTTTCTTTGAAATAACTGGCAAGATTTTTTTTTGAGACCATAACTCAGAAGAATTACGGTAAAGATATATGGCTAGGAGTATTCAAGAAGTGCAGTAACTGCTCAAAACATAGCCCACTATGGACACAATTGACACCAAAACATACCTTATTGTGAGCAGCTGAGCCCCCATACTGTAAAGCAAGTGTGTCACCCATGGTCTCATAAAATTTCATCAAATCATCTGCTAAAGGGGCATCAAGATCAATTCTTGGGATGTTGATTAAGTTTAAGGCATGAAGCTGCTGCTCCAATGCAGCTAAACCAAAGGAATACTGAGCAACATTTGTACGGTCTAGACAGTCAATGCAATTAGTACGAAGAACCCCATTCTGTAGCTTAAGTGGTTTAACACTATTATTATATGTAATCTCCATTATTTCCTCTTGTGGTTCATTTGAGCACACCGTGTTATCTTCTTGGGACAACTCTTCTGACATATCGGAATCATCTGTGTTAATGGTGTTGTGAATACTATCATTTTTCTGTTCAGTAGGTGGCCAGTGAGATACATCATCAGCCCTGAAAAATATTGTCAGACCATACATAAGACATAGGAATTGCTATTCTTTCTAAGGAAAAAAAGGCCATCGACTTTATATGAAATTGTTGGGAATGATTAAAAACAAAGAAGCAGGATTTCTTTCTGTGGGGCGACTACAAAAGCAAGATAGACAAACTTAGTACACATAGATGTATCGAAAAAGAAATTTCAAAGATAAAGCCATATAAGTCACTCACTCAATGACAGGCCACCTTATTGGGTCCTCGTTTGATGTAATTGCAGTAACTTCACAATGGAAAAAGCCTGTTATATTCAATATATTTGTTGCCACTAATCCCAGCCACGTAAGCACAGCTTTAGCCTTGCTGTAGTCATAATCAAATTCGGAATTAAGTTACCAGTCAAATTTCTTTGAAACAAAAATTGCAGACGAGAAGCAAATTACCTGCGAGAATGTTTATGAAGATCCCAGTGCAGAAACTTTAGTTTACTTTCTTCACACAAATCTTTATTTATGATTTCAATTGCATGTGCAAACTCTGAACGAAGAATAGATTCTCGCTTCCTTTTCTCTTCTGACTGTTAAAATGTACAATATCCATGAAACAGAAGGGAGAAACAGGTTGAAATGCAATGAAAATCAGATTCCAATAGAAACTGAGTCTGACACAACAAAAACACTGCAGCAAAGGACTTGCATACCTTAATCAAGTTCAAAATAATT
Organism: Pontederia crassipes; assembly: GCA_030549335.1. NCBI lineage: Eukaryota > Viridiplantae > Streptophyta > Magnoliopsida > Commelinales > Pontederiaceae > Pontederia > Pontederia crassipes. The sequence goes on along the minus strand of CM060185.1, from coordinate 999,851 downwards.
ATAGGATGCCCATATCTCTTTACAAGATTTTCAAAATGAAGACGTGTAGCTTCATAATCTTTATCTTTCTTATGCACTGCAAAAAGAAAGGTACAATAAAGTCATCATAATTTATCTAGGGACCTGCGACAGAGGCTAATGGGGACTTACAGACAATATCCGGTTTCAGATTCAGTTTTGAGGTTTCCTGGGACCAAAATAAGGGTATGGAACCCCTATTCTGAACTACAGAACTAATGTTTGTAGGAATTCCTCCAGGAATCTCTTCATAGACGATTTGTTCTGTCTCGACATCATTTGCCACCCTACCTTTCTCATTAACCCCCCGCTTCAGATATCTGACCCACAAACAGACCTATGTCAGGTTGTAGCGGATTTAAAGAAAGAGTCCTGGTGTAACAATAAATCAGTAACACCTATTTGTTAGTTTGATTTATATAAGCCCTCCATTTACCTAGTGCCAGCATAATGACGTGAACGCCTGCCAATAAGTGTCAAATTGAAATCCTTCCCAGATATTGAAAGTTTTTCCTGTATTAAAAAACTGACAAGGTTACTTCTATAACATGAAAGAAAGCATGACTGATGTACAAGACAAATAGAAGCAAGAACAAATAATTTATACTCCATAGTGGAATAAGCAATATTAACTACCAAATATATTAAAATTCTCACTGTGTTAGGAGGGTTGTGTTAGGCCTCGACAGCCAGCGTAAAACCCTGTCAAATCTCATGAACATGGATCAACGAACGGCGTCGTATGATCCATGTAGCCGACCCCACCTAGTGGGATAAGGCTTTGTTGTTGTTGTTGTTGTTGTTGTGTTAAAAGTGTAAGTAACAACTTCAAAAGTGCAGAAGGACATAAACAAGAGTCTACTTCAGGACCAAGTTTGCACTATTGTTGGTATAAAACATGAGGCATTAGTCAAACAATATGCGTGGACAAGACAGTTGTGCCCAACATGATGTCGACATCACAGTTTATTGTAGAAGTCAATTTTCCATTTAAATGATAGATATGAAAGAAAGCATACGAGAAATAAATATGTGGTAAAATGGAAAATATTCGATCTGAAATTAATATATACCTGCTTAAAGAACCCATATACTAAAGCCACTGTCCATTGGGTATTTTTGACAAGATTCCGAATGTCGCGGGTCATGAAGTCGTTCCATACAAACATTGTGTCATACTTATTCTTTTCTGTCTGATTGCGACATACATTTTTCTGCAGGCTATGCATTATGTGATATGAGTAGCTAAAGAAGAAATCTTTTGTGAGATCCACTGTACACAAAAGTTTCTTGTATCTGCAAAACCATAGAGAAAAAGCAAAGAGGAGAATGTTCAGCAAAAGTATAACTGTTTTAATAACAAAGATGATCCTTTACGGTGAGATATGAAGGACGCAAAAGGATAAACTGGACTTAACAACATACAAACTCTATAAATCAATAGTTCAATGGCATAAAGTTTGCCAATATGGCATTACAACCATAACAGGAGTAGTTAAGCTTACATAGACAAACATTCTATAATGACAAACCTTTTCTATTTTTTTCAAAAGGAGATAAACTTTACTGAAATGATGATAGTTGCTCAGATGTTATTATAAATAAAAGAACCTGACATGAATCAGAAAATAGTCTATTTGGATCGAATGTAAAAAAAATCGTGTTAAACAGAGGATAAACATGGAAGAATACTTCAAATTCTTGGTGAAAAAAATAAAAGAACAAAATCATTCGGCTATAGATGTCCCAAATATATCATCTTGTACTTTAACAAAATTAACATGCTCTAAAGTTAAGTACACCTATGGTTCCCAGCAAATGTACCAATGCTTTTCATTTAGTTCCATGTAAGGAAAAGTATCAAACTACCTGTTCTCATTCTTAGAATTCACAACATTAGACTGACTGGAAGAATTCGGAAGTGCAATCATTTTGCTCCTAGTAATAGCATAGATTGTCTGGCCACATATACTACCAATTTCGCGCCTTTCAGTTATAACTAGCATGTAGTAAGGCCCCAAAAACTTCACGAATCCTGAAACATTGGAACACTTTATAGGTTAAAACCAACCTGGGGGAAAACTACAATTATGATGAAGAAAACAGTAAATAAATAAACTACAACTAAACTAACCAATGATGCCATAACATCTCGTAACAAACTTTAATCCGCCAGTTAACTTGTTCCCTTCATCAATGCATTTCAACAGATCTTTGCACTCATTTTCTGAGTATGTGGTGGAGTCCTCTCTAATGTTAAGTTCTGAAGGCTCTGACCTATCAATCTTCAAAACTCTCCAAACTGTTTTACTCTTGTCTCTTCCTATCATATAAAACTTCTGAAAAAGAGAGATGAAGAATTAAAGAAATATTAGTAGGCTCAGCGATGACAAATACTTTTAAATCCCTGTAACAATGTTTGATATTTTAGTTAATATGTAATCAAATGCTTCAACCAAAGAAGTAGGGATTGAACCAGAACAACTAAATGTTAAAAACATGGCTGCTTTTACTGGAGAAAGAACCCACAAAAAGGAAGATAATACAGTAGTTTATGTTTACAAAAGTTAAGAAATCAGCGTTCATCCAAAACAAAAGAACGTGAACATAACACCAATTCTGATATAGATTGATTTATTTTTCAGCTGTCAGACAAAATAGTTATCGGTAATACTTATTAAGTGCTAAAATCACAACTCATGATCTCAGTTCCGAAGATTCTATCTGATCATACAATTAAGATGATTTACGTGCAGATCATGGTGGAACAAAGCGAACCCTTCAGCAAGCAGATAATGAATGAAATGTAATCAGACAAAAATATATCACATAATCAAAATGCTAAATGAACTATAACTGTACAGACGTTTATATTCCGGTGCAAAATCTATTGCACAAAAAATGCAGAAAAGATAAAGAGATAGAACTTTGATGCTTGAGATAGAACTTTGATGCTTTAGTACTCTGATCTGATGAAGAACAGACACAGACAATATAAAAGGATAACAGAACAGAACACCACAGAATGGCAAATCCAGGCAAAACAGGAGAAAATACCAATAAAGAAAGGGAAAAGGCTCCCAGAAAATATCACATTATTTTCACAGTTCTCTTACCGATCGAGTTTGGTAGAGCTTGAAATCTTGGAGGTAGTAACTCGAGGGTCGGAGCTCGTCGGCGATCCGACCCTCCACCACGACCTCTGCAGCCATCTCGTCCGGATCCCGAGCCGCTTGCTCGGGACGGATCACCAGCGCATTCGGATCCTGCGACGCCGTCACCACGCCACACGCCGCCCGAACTCCAGAATTCCCCCGGGCTGTTTCAAATACAGCATCTTCCCAGTCTTCCTCCTCCGGTCTTCCTTCTCCACTCGCGCTCACGCCCGCCACGATTCCCTCGGTTCCATACGCCAATCCGGCGCTACTAACCAAAAACAAAGAAACGGCGCAAAACCACCCTAAGCGAGAGAATTGCCGCGAAAGATGGAAACTTTGGAGCTTGTAGCGGATTCGGAAAGCGGGAGAGATCAGAAAGGAGACAACTTTACGGCCCCCCTCCCGAACACCAAGCCCAAAACGACAACGAAACAAACGCAAAACGATCTGAACGATATATTTCAAGACAAAGGGAAAATAAAAATAAAAAGATCGATTCTTTGCAACTGGAAACGGAATTGGAGGCGCGAGAGAGCAAAAAAGGAGCCAAATTTGTAGGTCCCCCTGCCTCGCCCGGTTGGAATACACCAACGAGAGCTTGCAGAATGGGAGAGGAGAAGAAGAATAGAAGGGGGGGAGGGGAGGAAGCAGAGGTTGTTCCAGAGGTCGTGAAGGCGAAGGCAAACCACAGCCTCTTTAGGGAGACGCCACAATCCACACAAAAAAAGACCCCCCCTCAAAAAAGATAAAAATAAATAAAACAAAGCCCGAAGGAGTTGGAGCTTCGAGAGCACAAGACAAAGGCAAAATTAATTAATTAATTAAAGTAATTAAACAAATAAAACACGTTTTAGACGAGAGACATAAAAAAGAACAAAGTTACTTGGAGATAATCTCCATCAATTCGTATAATTAAAAAATATATAAATTTCACAAAATTTTATAATTTACCTCCTGCAGAAATTTAAGACTCTGCTTGCGAATGTCACTGATTTATTAATTAACTTATTATTATTATGGAAGCAATTAATGCGGAAATCCGCGTTGGAACTATAAATGAGCCCTATAATATGCGAACGTATATATGGTAATTGCATTAAGTTGGTTAATTGACGATTAATTTAAATGGCTACCAGGATTAATTATCTAATTCCGAAATTATCGTCTTTCAACACGTGCAAAAAAAATATATCAAAAAACGCTCGAAATTGTAGTCCACCGTGGCGTTGCTAAATTTAATTGAGAGATCACCGTCTCTTTGTTTAGAATTCGAATATACCCGTCATTTATGCCTTTTGCTTTGCCGAATCGTTTTTTTTAAATCGAGTAATTATTGTAATTAATTAGAGACCTAATTACATCAATTATTACATGAAAACATCACTTTTAGAGCAATTAATTAGCGTGGGGGACCCCCATCAATCAATCATTATCGTGATCGATGGCTACTTTTAACCCATAGGTCCCCGTCCACTGCGGCACAACGACAACAACAACTAAAAAAAAAAACATGTTAATTACTTCGCATTGGTGGATTATAAAATAAGAACATGTTTTATTTGTGTGCTAGGTAATTAATCAACCTACGAGATATCAATTTGACCCCTTTGTAAGCGCAATTTAATTATGCATTCCAAAATAACGCATTTAAACTCTTGCCGCCAATAAAATAAAATTATAACAAAAATCACATGTTATTTTTTTCATATGGAGAAAAGATCTTGAATTAAATATTAGAAAATGTAATATTTGAAAAGGATTTAATGTAGGTGTAAAGCCCGCGTAAAACTTTACTTTATTTTTTTATATTGATATTCATGATAATAAAAATATGATTCAAATTATGTTAATAATTATATTCATCATTTTCAAACTTTTACGTTATAAAATTATTTTTTTTGTCACATCTAAATTATTAATAAAGAAAGAAATCGAAAAAAATAAAATAAATTATGTGTAAAATTGTTTGATACGTGTTTCACATGTAAAGCGTTCAACACCTACATTAAATTTTATGTGAAAAGAGAGTGTATCAAAAATTAGTTTAGAATTATGCATGTTGACAATTAAAATAATTATTTCTTTAGATAGTGGAGATAGATATGTGAAAATAAATAAATATTTTTTTTTGTAGGGAAGACAAAAAAAAAGACATGTAAATGTGAATTGTAAGGGAAAGCAATGGATGGAGTCGGGAGAATGACTTGGATCGCGTTACGAGTCATCTACAACATTTTTTTGGTCGTGTCGAGAAAAAAAATTGCACCACGTGTCATGAAGTCACGGAAATCAGAATGAGTTAAAAATAATAATAATAATAATAATAATAATTGTTTCGTGATATTATTTGTGTGGAACCACCATACGCTAATAATTCCAAAAATAAGTTTTGTGAGCATCGAAATAAATAAATTAATGCAATTTCTTCTCGTAAATGTGGGGGGTGAATTAATTATGAGACGTTGATTGATGGTCCTGAAATCGTGACGAAAAGGAAAAAATAAAAATGGGGCAAGCATTTGCATTTGTGGGTTTTCAATCTTCCATCTGTCACAATGACTTCCATAAGTTTTAATTAATTATATTGAAGGAAAAATGTGTATGAACTTGCCATAAAAAAAACACAAGTGATTGAATGAGGTTGGGTTTGCAAGCATCTACGATTATATCTTGAATTAATAATGGTTGCGGTTGGTTGAATTGATAGCAAATTAAGTTTATGTATAAAGTTCCAATTGGACGACTTCAGTCTCATGTACATTAATGTTAAGGGGGAAAAAGAAACATTAATCTATTTAATTACATTGAATGGAACTATTTTTTTACTTCAGGGCCGAATTAATGACATAATATCACGTACTATGATAATATAGCTAAATATCAGTTGGGAACATTTTTTTTATGAAACTGAAAGGGTTTAATGGATCCAGATTTCACAAGGCTGATATTAGGGAGAAGGAGAGGGTGGCGATTGCGCGGCAGGGGTTGGTCTGGCGATGGCTAAGGCGGCGGGAGCTGCAGGAGCCGTGTCGAAGGAAGAGACGCAGTCGGGAGGCCATGGCGGCGTGGTCGGATCTAGTCCTCCCGAGGAAGAGACGCGACGAGGCCGGAGGGCAAGGGTGGCTCGAGGAGAACACGGCTGTGGCGAGGGCAGCTCATGGAGAAGGCGGCGGCGAGGTGCGGAACGCGGGCGGCGAAGGCCTCCCGCCCTCTCAGCTCTATCGTTCTCCGGATCTCTTCGTCCTCTCTCTCTCTCTACGTCCTCCCGACGAGCACCTCATCGCTTCGTCGAACCATCAGAAAGGGACTGCGGCCGAGCGGATCCAGAGATGGGTAGAGGCCAAGCGAGCGCGGGCGGCTGCGGAGGGTCGCACTCGGCGATGACGGAGAGTGTGGTGAGAAATCATCGGACGGTCTAGATAATCGGGAACCCATTAAACTCAAACTGAAATCATTATTTTATACTGCCATAAAGGATATATGTATTTTTCTTAAATGACAAGAATATTTATATTCTAACTTATTTTCTCACCGTATTTTTTTCATTTTAATCACATACTATTATATCTTAATTTTTATATTTTTCTACAATTAAGATATTTATTATTTACGATAAAATATAAATTATAAAGTGTTATTTTTTATTATTTTAAAATCAAATATAAGATAAAAAAGAATATATTCATTTTTTATGAATATAATTTTATTTTATTTTCTTCAAAATTATCATCCAATCAAACGATCCTTTAGTCTTCATTTTTTTCTCTATAAGGAAGACTATAATTTAATTACATATGAATATTTAAAAAAATTGCATATTTATTAATTTAATGTGAAAATTGGAATTAGAACATCTTAAGTTATTAAAATCATGGACTCAGCATAGAATAGCATTTTCCGATTTAATATTCGGGAGAGTAATTTACTTTCGAGGAGAAATTTAATCTTTGCAAAACTTCTTTTCACAACTCGCTATCATAATTTTATTTTCTTCGTCTACTTATGAAGGAAGACTAAAAAAATAGTACAAGAAAAATAATGTAAAAGATAATTGTCCGTATAAGATTTATTAATGAGAATAAAAGTTGAAGGATGGTGTTTTCCTTTTTAAAATTAAGTATCGTGATCTTATTTTGATCGATTTGTACTTTTTTCTTTGTAGCGAAGCCATAAATGTAATTATTGAAAGTTTATGGCATGTGCTCATGATTGGATAAATTATGTGAAGAGCAATGCTATATCCTAAATTAGGAGGATATATTCTCTTAATCATTTCACAATGGCATACATGATAAATTAATCAACATTTAAGAGTATTTTAAAAATGTGAGTGTTAGAAGAATTATTATGCCAAAATTTTAGGAGAATGTATTATTTCTCTATGTGAAATACTTTCCAACTTCGACGTTTGTTCAACGATATTCTTCAACTTTACTTTGAAATACGAATGTTCTTCATCTTTAAATTCGTTTCACTCAATGCTCTTTTTACTTGCGATCGACGGTCTCCCGATTTTCTCGCGATCATTTTCTCTCTTTTCCACATAAATAACCATCCAATGTGATAATATTAAAAAATAAAAAATAATTAAACTAGTTCAAAAATAGAGGACATTCACGTTATAAAATAAAGTCGGAAGGTGTTGTTAAGAAAATGTCAAATTTTGAATGTCATTTGGCGTAATTTATCAGCTCCTAATTTGATAAGAATTTTGATCTCACCGCTCGAATTAGCAAATTACAAAATTTGTTAGTATGCCATGGCAATTCCTTGTGTGTTATTAATTTGTAAATCACACGTGGACAGAATTATACGTATTTCTGCAAACTCTTGAGTTTATACATTAAATTAACAAGTGAACTAATAGTTTGACTTTTTTTTATTTGCGGCTCACGAGTACTATTTTAGTTTAATTACGTTTCAAAAGTGTTAATTAAATATTACGTATACGGTAAAAAGTTCAAACCAAGATTCAATATGGACATTCCAATAAAAGAAAAAAAAAGTTGAATCAAAATCCATTAATAGGTTATAATTAATATGAAGCTACCACGTATTATGCTTTTATGTTTCTAACGAGCACAATGTCAATTTCGTTAGATTGTTATTTCTTAAACAAATACATTCATACTAAACAAATAGTTTGTTATATGGGAGGGTTTAAATTTTTTATTCGACGGTAATTAGTAGCATTAAATTTGATTTTTGGTCTTTTCCAATTTGATAAAGCTTAACAAATTTTTTTCTTTCTTGATTTTATATTTGCATCGTCGCGTATGAAAAATGAATAAATATGCAAACTTTGCAGTTTAATATGTTTATACATTAATACATAAATCCCCAATTTTTTATATGTTTATACATTAATACATAAATTTTAAGGTTAAAATTAAATTGTCCTTCCTCCACCCCGCCACTAAAAATATTTAGGCTCCGTTTGACATTATTAGCGATTTGATAAATAGATAGCGAATTAGTAAACTTAGCGGTAGAATTAGCTGATGAATATAAAATGACATAATTAGACATATTATAAATTATTTAATTTAAGTACTATACAAATTATATTATAATATAATAAATTAAATATTTATATCTTAATTACATAAAATAAATTTTCACAACTAATTTTTTGTTAAAATTTATATAAATTTATATTGACAATAAATTTTTTTATTCATTGTTAACATATAAATAATTGTAATTAATTAAGCATGAATATAAAAAGAAATATAGTTAAATGACTATAAAATAAAATTGAGAAAATAATAAGATAAGTTGGAAAGAAATAATATATTTGAATAAGGGTAAAATTATAAAATTTTATAAAATGCTAACCTCTAAATGCTAGTAGGAGTAGCTTTTCAATATTTTCGTATGAAACGTTAAATGCTACTTATTTTTGTAATTTGCCAAATAAAAGAATTAGCCTTTGAACCATTAAACACTACTTGAAACGTTAATTTTGATGGTGCTAAACAGAGCCTTAAACCAATAAGTCATAGGATCAAACATTAGTGTTATATTTTTTTAATTTTTTTTTACCCTAAGTCCACCCTCGATTACATCCAAAACAAAAAATGCACCCTAAGATTAGTGTTATATAATCTTAGTAATGCATGTGACTTGAAGTTGGTCAAAAAAAATAAATGGGATAATGGTAATTAACTCCCATTTAAACTTACTTTGTCTCATCAAATTTATGAATTTCAATTACATCACATGACATGAAAAAAAAATTACTCGAATGCATAGAGATGGAACACAAGTCATGTATTATACTTCAATCAATGATAAATAATTGATTGATAAATTAATGAGTGTAGGACTTTTGGACCTCTTATCAAAATTAACTATTTTTTTTTCTATTTATTGGCATGGTGACCCCTCTTCCTCCAATATCTTTGGTTCACACGTCCCTGTCATTTTGATGCACACCATCGTGCCACATCCCCCCACCCTCCGATGCAATGATCGGAACATCGACCGATACGTCCCTGTCATTTTCGATTCGTCCTTTACTGTTCGACCGACCGATGCAATGATCGGAACATCGACCGATACAGTCTCGATATTTCTTGAATTCGTCCGTGTTATTCGATCGATCGGTGTAACGATCGGATCATCGATCGGTATAGTCTCAACATTTCTTCCGCTTTATATCAATCGACCGGTCTTCATAGTTGGTCGACCGATTAGTTGACCGGTCGTATGCTGAAATTTCATTTTTATCATTTTAATCAGTGATTTTCTTCTGCAATTGAGATTATATCAATTCTACACCTGCATATCATCACTTGAGCATAGATTAGTACCTTTTATGTCCAATTTAATTTATTATCATCAAAACATGAAATTCAACGTATCACACTCATTGTACGTCACTATAATTTATACTAGAATCCAATGTGGTTAAAAATGTCTTCTTCCTTGAGGTAAGGCAGTACATGTGAGGCTCATCACAGTCAACAATACAATTTTCTTTACCTTTAGAGGTAGATATGACAAGATTTCCTATGCCAATTGGACTCGAGTTATACTTTTTTATAGGGCTAACTAGTTATATTTTTCCAATATTAGCCATTCCACTTGACGCTTATGAGCCATTTGAGGATGAGCCAGTACCCCAACCATCACAAGACGATGGATGTACCATATACTAGTGATGGGTCAATTGAATCGAATGCATGTTGTGACCCAGGAGGATCGAGCACTACTTCATCGCTTTGTAGAGGACGTCGTCAGGATAGATTAAGATGTTCGTCTAATAGTCCAACACCCCTAGAGTCATACAAATCGGATGATAACACTTTCGGACCTCCACCTCCGTCACCTCCGCCTAAGTTCGATTAACAAGGTTGTGTCTTGCTCTCTTATCCTTTTCTTGTGTCCTTTTGTTATTTTGTTAATGTACGCAAACTCGTCCGGCTAGATGAACATCGGGACAATGTTTATTTCAAGTTCGCGAATTGCATGCATTTCATGTTTCCTGCATGATAGTCGTTTGTTTCCCAAATGTTGAAAAAAATATCTTTCTTCACTATTCTCAATTTTTTTAATATTTCCTTGTTCTCAATGAAAGGTTTTAAGAACATCTCGTTGTTTACGAGATTCTTTATCAATGTCCTTTTCCATTTATCGCCTTAGTATAGGTTTTTTTTGGAAAAGTAGTTGAAGTTGATTTGAATTATTTTACTTTGACGATCTTTATATGCTGGTCTTTTCTCAATTTAGACAAAAGTAGTCTCCTTATTGAAATTTCTAAATACTTTGTAGGTAAAAAAAGAAAAAAAACTTCTAAAGAAGTTGAATAAAATAAAATGTGTTATTTCTGGCACCTTGGTCTGTTCAGTCCATTACATTCACGGGGATTCTTGCCTAACGGCCTAAGGCTAACTGATCTGGGATTCGTCAATTGAAAACATGTTATATGAACTACTTTGATCAAGATGGAGAAACAATCAAAGAAAAAAGAAAAGAAAAAAGAAAAGAAAAAAAACTCATTGTGTATTTATAAATTCAACATTAAGACCTTTTTATCTATATAGTTGAGATTAACTATTTATTGATTTAAAAATATATTAGCATCATATTCTTTGAAGTAGGGATCATTTGGAAAGTAAAGAGATACTTTGGTAATATCTGAAAAATAAACAATGAAATGAGAAATGTATTTGTAAGTTGACGAAGATCATATATTATTTGGATCTTACTTGATGCAAGCTCATTTGTACATACTATTTTACTCTTTAATAACTTGAATTTGAATAAAGCATGCATCATTTTCAATAAAAAAAATGTGGTTTTATTTCATTATATGGCACTCACGTGAATTCCCTTCTCAGGAAAATAAAACGGCCCGCGTCCAACAACACACAAGCTCGCGTGGACGGAACACATAGCATGGAGTGTCATGCTTACCCCTCAAGAACACGGTCCGTCCAACACGGCTCATGCCTAATGAAGATTATACGGAGATATGATACTGGTGGTGCCGAGATTTTCGTAGACAACAATACTTGTGTTATTTATTACACGATCCGTGTGATTAATATCATTAGATTTGGTGCACTGGAACGAGGGCCACGTAATCAGAGCAATAATCAATATGGCATGTGTCATTAATATATAGCACGGTCCATGTTGATTCCTAAACTTTCGATAAATCATGGTTATAAAAAAGCGCATCTTCCACCTTATGAAGACATCCAATATTGAAGGCAAAGCATTTAATTCTCAAATCAAAAGGAGAGTCTCGTGGCTACTTTGCTTAGAGTCATATTTGGAGTTTTAAAGTTTTATATTCTTGCTCATTTTTTTTATTATGATGTTCAATTCTCTAGTTATGGAGTAGTATTTTGAGTTAATTTTACTTTGTTGAAGTTTACTGTTATTTCGAAACAAAAGATCTTTTTCTCTTATCTGAATATGAATGTTGTGATTTTATTAAGAATTTAATCATTTTCAACATCTCATATCTTTCTCCTATCTACTCAATTAGATTTAGAGGATGTAGACTTAGACTTATTTAGTTGAGGAATTTTTTTACATGAATTGAATTACATTACATTTTATTAATAAATATTTGGAGAATGATTTAGTTGAACTTTCTTCATATATTTAATTGATAAAACGAATAGGACATCTGTTTAGAGTCCTAAATCATATTTTAATTATTTTCATAAGATATGTTTTTCTTAGTCATTTCAAATAATAGTGGAGGGATACTTAGTAAAGATTGTTCTCCTATTTGATATTTTTACACCTTCTTCTTTCTCAATTTAATTTTTACAAATCATTTCTCTTAAAAATTATCGCCTAAAAGGAATAAGAGAAAAAGTCCTTGTGGGTTTGACATCTTTTCACTTTTTTACTACTTGTATGATTGTCTTTTCTACTTTATAGGAAAATTGCATCATTGCTATTAGGTTTGTAAGTTGTTTTTGACATGCTATTGATGTCTGGATGCTATTTCACCATTAAGGCCAATTTTGAGTACCTAATATGAATCACCAAACCCAACGCTATGATTTAGTATAACAAAAAAAACTTGTGGAAAGACATAACGTTGGCTAGAAAACTATGTTTGATATAAGAAAAATTGTAAATATACCTTTTTATGTTTCTTTTAGTATTCATATACACAAGACACCTCTTGTTGGATTATACAATGCATTCTTGACTCTTCATCTTTCCAATGGGAGAAATATTTTCGGCTAGGAATGAAACACTTATCCATTGTTTTATCCGATTATTCACTTAGTGATTGACACTTGGAGATGATAATTATGTTTCATGATTCTTTGCTTATTGTAAGGAAAGTAACATTTAGTATTGCTAATAATATGAAAAGAATGCGTGAAAATTCAAGGAATTGTTCAATTTTTTATTTCATTTATGTGGAACTTAATGTTATCCATCTTTCATAGGTTAGATATCATTTTAATTGATGGATAAAATTCGAGTCAAAAAAGTCGAAGAGCTTGGATATCAACAAATAGAGTACCAATATAATATAATTTAAATTACCATTGTAGTAGTAATGAATAGTAGATTCATGGCGAGGTCTGAGGTACGGCAAGATCCGAGTTACCACGAGAGGTGAAGAGCGGACGGAGAGATGAGGAGCTTGATCAGAGGTCGGACGAGTCGGTAGATCAAGGCTATGTGATAACGACACCGGGGGGTGGCGTTACACGAATACGAGGTTGGGATATCGACGATGGGAGATCGTGCGTCGCTCCTCCTTCTCCTCAATGGATTGAGTCTCTTTCTCCCTCCAAGCGCAGATCATGTTTTCGTAGGTCGGTCGTCGCTGCCATTCGCCCATTGCCCTTATAGGTCATCGTAGTTCTATCGTCGCCGCCATCCGCCCCCCGCCCTCACAGGTCGATTGATTGACGCCACCCTCCGTCCTCATAGGTCGATGTTAGCCGCTCGCTGCCCTTGCAGATCAATCGTTGCCAACTCATAACTGATCGATTTGCGACCATTTGCCATCGATCAGCAAGGGCTCACCATCGATCCCCACCCTCAACCCTCCACTCGTCGCCGCCATTTGGCCTCAGCTCGCCACCGCCTGGCACATGTCGCCACTTAAGAATAATCCATTGTCCGATCTAATCGGACAGTGGGCCTTAGGTGTTTGAGGGTCATACGTCAACGCATGACCGCATTAAATCATTGAGATATCGCCGTAGCAGCGCGAGTCTCAGACCTTGGCCTTCAACTTGGCCAAGAGATCTGACGCATCACCCATTATCCGATCTAATCACTGTGTGCACTGATGCGCATTAATAATCCTTATTTTAATCCACGATTAGTCAAATATGAGAGTGATTAATGTATGTACACGTACGGCGCTTCCTCTTAAAAAATATCACATATATATTGAAATCTTTTAATATGCTTTTTGGTTTCACTATCCGTTCAAATTTTTTTGTTACACTGTGATGAATCTATATTAGTATTATTTAGAAAGAAGGGAAAGAATATTACTTAAAAGAAAAATATGACATATATATTATTCTAAAAAGGGAAAATACTTACTTAAAACGAAAAATATGACATACATATTATTTTAAAAAGAAGGAAAAAACTTTACTTAAAAGAAATAATAAAAAATCATCATAAAAAAAGTGCTTTCATTGAGAGTCGAACTCAAGACCTCCCGCTTACTAAACGGGTGCTCTAACCAACTGAGCTATGAAAGCTAGGATGCTAACTTTTGGAACTTTGAAATTGTTATTTAAACAAAAATGAACACCTCCCGCGATTTATCGTCATCCTCCGCATTCTTGGCCGCTCACCCTTCCGTTGCCAACGTTCTCCTTCCTTCCGAGAGCTCTGGAGACTTCCACGACGACGACCTCCTCCCGCACCTCCATTCCTAGGGTGCCTCCTCTGGCGACCCCTCCGAGATGATCCTGCGGTCGGCCCCCTCCCCTCTCCGCTCCCAACCTCCCCTCCTCCCCGCCTTTCCCCGGCGGAACCCTTGTTTTCCGTGGAGTCGTCGCCGCCGCCGCCGCAGGCCGCCAGAGTCAATGCGTCCGCGCTGCGTGCTCGAGGACTTCTTCGGGAGCCTCGTCGCCGCGTTCCCTTCCCCCGTCTCCCTCGATCTTCTCCTCGCCCCCGCCCTAGGTTTCGCCTCGGGCGCTGCCCTCTACCTCGCTTCAGCGCGGGGGAGCACGTCTGGAGGTGACGACGCTGTGGCCGGGGATTGGATACTCTTCACCAGCCCGACGCCGTTCAATCGTTGCGTTCTGCTGCGGTGCCCGTCCGTGTCCTTCGAGGACGGCGGGGAGCTGCTGGAAGGGTTGAACGATCGCCTCGTGACGGAGGACCGGCACTACGTGAATCTTAGTCGGGGTAGGATACCTGCTGCCAGGAGTGGAGGAGATCGTGGGCAGGAGGAGGAAGTCTCGTACCAGAGATTTTGCATTGGGACAGAGGATGGCGGCGTCGTCTCGCTTGATTGGCCGGAAAATTTGGATCTTGGACGGGAGTACGGGCTTGACACTGTTGTCCTCATTGTTCCAGGGACGACGGATGGAAGTAGGCATAGAAATGTTAAGGATTTTGTTTATGGTGCTCTAAAGCATGGTTATTTCCCTGTGGTTATGAATCCAAGGGGATGTGCTGGTTCACCTTTAACGACACCTAGGTAAGTTCCCGGATAATTTTAATATATTTCATATGAGATGGAGAATGTTGAATGAAACGTCACCCTCTTGGGTATCCTTGATCATCTCTTTCTTTCGTGAAAACTCCCAGAAATCAGTCAAATATTTAAAACAATTTTTTGATTCTCTTTAGGACACTGGTTCCATTATATGGTTGTGGCAACAAAGAAACGGTGAAAAGATGTAACTGACACAACCCATGAATCCAAAACCTCTTCGTTAAACTAATGCTTTTTTTGAAAGGGGATCATTAAACTAATGTTTACTTGAGTTCCATAATATTAGTTATTTTCATTTATGTATGCTTCAAATAGCAATGATAATCATAAGCTGATATCAACGCAATGCTCAAAGGTATAAATTAAAGTTAGCGTTTTGTGTTGGCAACCGATCATCATGTCTGTTACTTGAGTAGTTTCAATTCCATAAAGCACTTTCATGGCTTTGAACTTAATTTTCATTTCCTGCTTCTTATGTGTTTACATAGAAGTTGACTACTCAAGTAACTACCTTTTTTTTTTCCTTTTATGGGGGACTCGTTTAAACAATGTCTAAGGACCTGACCTTAGGTAATTTATATGAAATCAGCTGTTGTAAGCAATGTTTGGGCTGGAACATGAGAAAATAGGACATTGAGCTCAGGAATATTATTTTCACTAACTATAGTTGTCTTTGTAGATTCTGCGCCAATTACTTACAGAGTTGCATGCTTAGGCTTTTGTGTACTAATAACAACTGTTTGCTTTGGAAGCATATGCTAAAACAGGCTTAATATAGAAACTTGTTGTGCATTAGTTTTTATGTGAACTTTCTATCTCAAAAAAACTTTTTATGTGAACTATATATTCTTATGGTTATAGCTTTCTGATGCTGGGGCCATTCTACTTATTGCATTATGTAGGTTATTTACAGCTGCTGATAGTGATGATATCTCAACAGCTATACAGTTCATCAACAAATTAAGGCCCTGGTCAACCTTCATGAGCATTGGATGGGGATATGGTGCAAATATGTTAACGAAATATCTTGCTGAAGCAGGAGAGTCAACTCCTATAACAGCTGCGGTTTACATAGACAATCCATTCGACCTAGCAGAAGCGACAAGGTCATTTCCTCATCATGTTGCTTTGGACAGAAAGCTCACAAGTGGATTGATAAATATACTACAGGCCAATAAGGTTGCATGGTTCTTTCAGACAATGGTTCATTCTTTCTTATTGTTATTGAGAAAATATGAAGGAAAGCATAGTTAGTTTCTTGAAAGAATCTTATTGTCCCCCCAGTCAGAAGGCATGAAATGTATCTTGTATGTATGTGTGGAGTCATAAGTTGCATAATATTATAGCTCACAAAGGGTTACACACTTGAAATATTTCAGGAGCTCTTCCAAGGCAAAACTAATGGATTTGATGTTGGAAAAGCTTTATCTGCTATGACAGTCCGTGATTTTGATAAAGCTATTTCAATGATTTCTTATGGTTGTGATGATATTGAGGATTTCTACTCAGAGATCAGCACTATGAAGATGATTGGTTCTTTGAAGATTCCTGTTCTATTTATACAGGTAAATATAAAGATCACGAGAAGTATCATGGATAAATTGCTATCGAATCACGACTTTCTTTAGTACACGTGTGGATCTAGATTATCCATTCAACTAGTATGCTTGCATTTCCTGCTGTTAGGTCTAAAATATATAAAGTTTGATGTTCAAATTGAAACTATCATTACATCAATCAAAAGAACTATAGGGATAGCTTATTCATTGCAAGAGATTGGACAATTTTCAGCATATGTTTTGAAGTGGTACCTTTGCCCTGTTTGGCAATGTATAATGGAACCATTTTACTTCTTGACTTGATAACATGGGCTATTTCGCTTTAGTGTAACCGAGTTATTTTTTTGTGGTGAAAGATGTCAACAACAACAAAGCATCCATGTTCATGAGATTCGACAACCGAGTTATTTGTTTGTTGTTGTTGAAAGATGTCATGTTGAGAACATTGTACATCATAGCTCCTTTCTTATTCATGAGTGAGGGTTTGGGTACTGGATCCACATTCCTCTAGTCCTCATGCTTTCTTCATAAAGCATGCCCTTGTACAGTTTTAATCCTTATAGAGCCATCCTTTTGCCTCTAAAAGAAAAGGTCTATAACTTCAATTTGATGCAGCAATTTGGGAACTTATTATGTATTGACAACGTAGAAATAATAACTGTTCAGACAAGATATCGGATGCATTTTTATGTTTTATTTTCCAATTTACAGAGTGATGATGGGACTGTACCACTTTTCTCTGTTCCACGCAGTTTGATAGCAGAAAATCCATTCACAAGTCTGCTTCTTTGTTCTTGCCTGCCATCAACTGTTACCGGAGGAGACAGTTATACTATATCCTGGTGCCAACATGTTGCCATTGAGGTAAGTAACTATGTTTGTAGCTATTTTCATTTTTTTCCCTTGTATTCACATTTTTAATTTTTCATTCGTGAACACAGTGCTTGCTGTTATGACAAAACTTATAAGCTGATGTGAAACACAGGAATTCGTATATCGTCATTACAGTCTCTAACTAAACACTTGACCATCCCAATGCTTTACACATTTATGTCAACTTGGCTACACTAGTAAAGTACATATAACTTTTTCCTTTAGAGCCACTAAAGTAGATATTATGTCTGAGCATAATGTTCATCGCAGTGGTTTTCAGCAGTGGAACTCGCACTCCTCAAGGGCCGTCATCCTATTCTAAAGGATATGGATGTAACCATCAGTCCTACTAAAGGTTTGACTATTCTTGATGACAGAAGGACAAAGAATAACTTTATAGAGGGGATGAACGAACCCAGAAGTCATAACTCTGCTCAGCTGTTCTTAAGACGTAAAAATCAAAGTTTAATGAAGCTTGGCCAATCAAATCCTGTAAATGGATTTTTCATTGATCCTGATGTTGGGGTTCAGGACAAATTTAGTAGCAGTTTTGACACAGGAAGCATAGCTCAGGCATTAAGCAGAGAAAATTATGAAGGAAGGAGGCATGGCGCCAGTGCAGGAGAGAAGGAGAACACCAATGTGGACGAAGAAGCAAATAACGAAAAGAGCGAAGTTCTAGAAAGTGCTTCTGTTATGATGAATATGCTTGATGTTACTTTGCCTGGTGCCCTAGATGATGGGCAGAAAAAGAAGGTACAAACTCGATCCGGATCTCTTATTTTGGCTTCGTTCTTCTGGCACACAGTCTACGCATTTCATTTTTCTATATTTTCTGTTGATTGTTATCATTCTATCTGACAAAAAATAGTCCAATGCTCTTGTTAATATATCAGGAAAAATTTTACTTGACTGCATTTGCATGCATCTAAAGATCATTTAATTTCCTTGTTACTCCAGTAACCTATGTGAGTGGGTGCTTCATGATCAACAATAGAGTTTCTGGATCCATATCTTTGCCAAACTTCTTTCTTTCTGCAGTGACTTTATTTGAGACTTCTATACAAAGTATATGTAGTGTTTTTTTGTCTGAAGAAATGTCTAATCATTGTTCATTTCTGGATTGCATATTTCTATTTCATTGTGTATATCTAGATAGTTCCTATGTGTTAGACAACTCCTACGTGGTCTAAAAGATTTATCATGTTGTGCCCATAGGTTCTTGCTGCTGTGGGACGAGGAGAAACATTCATGAAAGCTCTTCAAGAAGCTGTGCCAGATGATGTACGAGGAAAGCTCACTAACGCTGTTACTGAAATTGTTCAAACACAGAAGGCGAACTTGAATGTTAAAGGGCTTGGCAGGCTTGGTTGGAGAAATGATAATATGAAAGAAACCCCAAAGACTCATATTCTGGATGATGAAGCTTGTGTCAGTAGTGATGGAAGACTTGGAAATTTAAGCAATCACAGTATGCCAGAAATTGCTGTGCCTTCTGATCAGGCAACAAATCAAGTTTCTGGTTCAGCTGAAACTGAGTTTGATGTGGAAAACAAGTCAACTCAATCTAGCAATTTAGAAAAAAGTAGTAGTGGTATAGATCAAGCTGGTTTGTCACAGAAGGTCAACCAGCCTCCTGGGGTAATAGAAAGTCTTACTTCAGATGATAAAGTTGCTACAAACAATGCAGGTCCTACACCCCATGATGGAGATCTGAAAAGCAACAGTGAGGAGTTAAGTTATTCAAATTCATCCACAAGGTCTGTAGAAACAAATTCATCTACTTCATTAAACTCTGATGTCGATGAAACAAGAAAAGAAGGAACTGAAATTCAAAAGAAGGATGATAAAGTTACCCAAGAAATGGATCAAACAGTAAATGGTTCACCAAGGCCTGAAGAATCTTCTTCACCAAAATCATCTTCTGGGTCCCCTTCAATCAGCGTTACTCAAGCTTTGGATGCCTTAACTGGATTTGATGACTCTACTCAGATGGCAGTAAATAGTGTCTTTGGTGTTCTAGAAAACATGATTGATCAACTAGAGAAAAGTAGCAATGAAGAAAATGATAATACATCAAATGGAAGAGAAGAAAAACAAGTTAAAATTCTCACTCATAACCATTCTTCTGCAGAGGAGATAAAATCTCAAAGCATTGCATGTGCTAGTGATGAATTTTTGGCTAACTTAAATTTCAATGAGGCAACTGAACAGCCAGTTGATTATGCTACTGAGGAGAAATTCCAGTCTCGTGAGCTTGTTGAAGAACAATTGGTCCAGAGTAAGGTACCTGATAGCCTTACCATGACTGGAGACAAGCACGTCAGGCAATCTCATGGATTTACAGACCAAATTAACTCCTTCAAAAGCAGCAATAACATTAGAGTTGGTTCTGAACAAAACTTCGCTTTAGATATAACCAGAAACCCTTATTATTGGGGCTCACCATACAATGCTTATATTCAAAAACATCTTTTCGCACAAGTTCCAATGCTAAATTCATCCAATCTAGATATGGCAACTGAATTATTCCTTGACCCTGAAGAAGGACAGTGGAAAATGTTGGATGTTGGATCTAGTGATAATGTTTATGAAGATGACCAAAGGCAGATTAATTCAAATGAAAATTTGAGTCAACCAGAATCACGAAAAGACCTGGAGGATATTATTGAACCCTCTTATGTCATTTTAGAGACTGATGTCACACAGTCTGATCGGCAACGAAGTCATACTAATGATCGCTGGGATTCTAATAATGATGAAATGATTCATTTAGTCAAGAAAAGTTTACTTGATTCTTTGAAAGTTGAAGTTGGTCGTAAATTAGGCATATCTAAGCTGAGTGAAATTGAAGGCTACCTATTAGCTGACATAGAACATGTTGCTGATTCAGTGATTCGATTAATTTTGTTAAACGATCAATTGAGTTCTGGGTCACATGCAGACTATGATGATTCTGCTCCAGGGAAGTTTGGTACAATAGAGGGACACCATATAACTGAGATAATATCTTTAGCTCTGCTAGATGCTAAGCATTTGAAAAAAGTTCTTCCAGATGGTCTGATTGTGGGTTCAGTCTTGGCATGTCTCAGAAAGTATTTTGAATTTAGCACTACAAGTAATGATGCCCAAATCAAAGCCATCAAGAAATCTGGAAATTGTAATAGAAAAGTTATTTCTGACTTGATTGATGATAGTAATGAGTTTCAGGGCAACTCAGAAGCTCGCCAAGATGACACTGACTCATTTACTGGAACCGAAGATTGTTCATCATCCAAGTTCAGCAACGAAGACCTTGTGGCTGGTGCTGTTACAGCTGCCTTGGGGGCATCAGCTATATTGGCAGGCCATCAGGTATCTTGTGAAAATAATGAAAACTTATTTTTCTCTTAAAAAAATGCATTTTCATAGTTATATTTGTTTCTGATAAATCTGCTCTCCTATTTAATGAATTTCCTGTGGATAAGTAGACGTCTGTTTTCTCAAGAAATGGAAACATTCGTTTCAAAAAAAGAAATGGAAACATTATTTATTGAGTTCATGGACTAAGTAAGGCAGTATTTCTCCACATGAATCTTATGCTTTGGAGTGCTGACAGAGGCCTGAAAGTTTCATCACTACTTGCACATACTGCTGAAAACAAATGCACATACTTATCATGATAAGAAATGTAGTCCCGTCCTTCAAAAAATATCCGTGTGTTCCCGTTGTTCGCATCATAAATGAATTTTCTTAACAAATGTGCATACACCATTCTCTACTTCTCTTGATTCTGGTGCTCCAAGGTAGGTTTCCGTACATTCCATGTTCTGATGCAATGCCAGATGTTAGCACAATCCAATGGACTGTAGTGGCTTATGCAGAGAGAATGTTAAATTGAGCACTTGCTTAGTGGTCAAAGGGCTTAAATAGCATGAGAGGGGTAACCGTTCAGTTTTAAGCGTTACATTGCTTAACTTATACATTTTCAAGTAATCACTTGATTCATATGTGTTTTGCCTGCCCTTCCACAATGCAGCTCTCCTATTTTCTATTTCTTAGTTCCAGTGTTCAGAAATTTGTGCCCTTCCACAATGCAGCTCTCCTTTTTTATATTTCTTAGTTCCAGTCCCTCATTATTTCCTCACTTTTATTCTCTATTTTCAGCAAAATCTGATGGGCAAAGATGATACACCATTAGGAACTACTTCAGTTACAAAAATTTGGAAGGATTCTCATGAAGAGCATGCTAAGAATGAGGAAACAATGCAAGAAAAGAACCACTTAGGCATCATGAGCAGCCTGGCTGAGAAAGCAATATCTGTTGCTGGACCTGTTGTACCTAAGAAGGGCGATGGAGAAGTTGATCAGGAAAGGTAGTGCTAATTAAATTTGTCGTCCGTGTTTTGAAACTTTCTTTGACATCAATTATTAGTTTTTTGTTTTACTCTTCTACTTATCTTTGCATTATCTTGTTCGACATGATGAGAAGACTGGTTGCAGTTCTAGCAGAATTAGGACAGAAGGGTGGAATGCTGAGATTAGTTGGTAAAGTTGCTTTGCTGTGGGGTGGTATACGTGGAGCAATGAGTTTGACTGACAGACTCATTTCTTTCTTGCGAATTGCTGAACGCCCATTGCCACAGAGGTTGGTTCAAGTTTGTTTAATTTTCTTTGTGATATCATGGTTGTATTGATAAAACAGTTCCATTTTGCCAAATTCTATGAGGTGATGAAATCAAAATTTTGTAATACCTCTTCCACAAAGCCATTATTGAACATTTCTTCTTATATGAACTACTTTTCTACTATTAAGCTTGCACTGGTCATGTTTCTTTTAAAAAAAATTTTCAGTGCATTTTGCTTCAATGTCCTGAATGTTAAAAGAGACTGAAATTCATCTGAGGTGCAAATAATAATGATCTTAAAACTAAGAGAGTTTTCTTCTCAAAATAAAAAAGTAAGGGAGTCTAAAAGACTGAAAGTGGGTTGGTTCATAAGTTTTACAACCTGAAAGCTTTACCATTTGTCCTGGACCGGGTGAAGCTACCAACGAGAATTTTTTACATAAGTTGATATATCGTGTGCCTTGTAAAAGTGTGAACAGATTTCGTTTGTAATGGGATTACTTCAATCACTTACACGGATGCTTTTCTCTTATGAACTTTGTTTCTCTAGTGGTTTGAAGATAAACAGTTCCTGATCTGTTTCTATGGTTCTTCTACTTTGTATAATTCTTGCATCATACTTCTAAATCTGATTCAGAAACTACATTCTGCCTCTTGTTAACTTTCTATTGATATTAAGTTATTTTTCGAATATTGCGGTGGGTCACTTTTATATCTTTCGTAATGTTAGTATTTCACATAAATTAGTTTGCCAACTGCTTCTTAAGCAAAGCCTTGAATGAGTCAAAATTTTAAATTATGCGTAATGTTTTATTATCAACTAACATCAAGTTATATCTGAGGGTAGAAAATTGGTGAGAGATTTTCTCTATGATGATGTGTTTCCAATTCATCAGTGGGTCATGTGTGACATGAGTATTCTTCTTGAGGGTGGCACACTTTTGATCTGCTCAATTTGTCTACAATTATATCAAATAGATGAATTTGATTAATCAATAAATGACACATTTCATGCAGATATATATATTTTTTTTGAGGAGAAAAAGGGTGACTATCAAAGTTGTGGTTGTCATCCATGCATGTGCAAAAAGGGGCTCTCAAGAAGAGAGCGATAAAAAAAAGTTGAGATGTAAAATGTCTGGCCAAAACTCCACTCCCGAAGAAGAAAGAGATGTGGTGTATAATACTCTTAACCTGACATCGCTCCCCACAAAAAACGTTACACTCGAGCCAAATGGCCTAGGAACTGGCCAAAAAGGTCGCCAATGATGCACGCCAGCTCTGCTGCTGGCTGTGGAGTGGCTGCCAAAGGGTCTCCAAGGTGGATGGGAAGATGCCTGGCCAGCTCTATTGTCGCCAAGCGTCCTCCAAAATAGATGGGTGATTTTCCTCCTCCACCTTGCCACATAGGACGCGAGATGTCTCGGTGTGGGATGCTCATCTCGTCTTGTATATTTTGGTGAGGACTCTGCTTCACCGCACATGTCAAGCAAAAGTCCTGACTTTCAACGACACTTCGAGAACGCCATATGAGTTTGCAATCAGTCTTGAATTCTGCAGAACTCGAGGTGGCTGGAAGAAGATGAAGTAGAGCTCTGACCTGGTGGGGTCTGGACAGAAGGGGGCAATCCTCTGATGTAGTGACATGATATCTGAAATGTGGATCCGAGAGTGAGGATGCAAAGAGGGGAATCCAGGAGCTAGAACCTGGGCCGGCCACCTTAGACCAGTACTCCGCCACCGAAGTGCCCGGATGAGCTGTGAGGGTCCACAATCGTGGAAACGCTGCTGTCAACGTGCCCCCAGGTAACCAATCCTGCTGCCATAATGAGAACACCAAGTAAGGGGACCATGAATGGGCGGAGCCCTGTGGCCAGTGTCGCCACCCCCCACCAAAAGGAGGCCCCTCGCGGTAGAGGAGTCCGGGTCTCCCAGGACTGATCCTATCCGTAATAAGTGACAAACACTGTGTGCCATAAGCAATCCTCGGGTCCCATGGTCCGCCCCATCACCGAGCAAGAAGTGCCTAGGTGGTGTAGCGAAGATCACGTGCCCCCAATCCTCCCTGCGAAATAGTCGACAAATGCTGTCCCAAGCGACAAGGTGAACACCTTGCCTGTCTGCACCCCTGCTTGAAAAATTTGCTCCTCAAGGGGTCCAAATGCCTGCAAACTTTTAAGCGGGCATCCGGAGGACTGACATGTAATAGATCAAGAGTGCAAAGGACTGATCTAAGTAGTATGAGTTGGCCTCCACATGACAGCAAGCATGAGCTCCACCCGTGGAGTCTATGCTCCAATCGCCCGATAACGGGGTCCACCTCCGAGAGCTGATGTGGCTGTCCGAGATTGGAAGGCCCAGGTAAGTAATCGGAAGAGTGTCGATCGGGGTGTGGAGCTCAACTGCACTTCATGTGGCTACCTCCGTGACCATGCCAAAAGGGATGAAGGAAGACTTGGCATGGTTGATCCGAAGGCTCGATGCCACACCGAACAGCTCCACAAGGATGGCTACCTGTCTAGCTTCCTGGTTGTAGCCCCCGATGAAGGATACTGTGTCATTGGGCGTATTGGAGAAGAGGGACCAACTCTCCAGCAAAGCTCCTGAATAAGCCAGCCACTTAAGATGCCTGGGTGCATTGAGTGAGAACGTACGCCGCCAAGATGAAAAGCATAGGGGCCAATGGGCAGCCCTGCCGAACCCCCCCTCTACTGAGCCTCCTAACATCGTCCCATTGATTAGGATCAAGAAAGAAGCGGTTATAATACAACGGTTCATCCAGATGATCCAGGTCGCCGGGAAGCTTCTGACCTGCAGCAAATGCCAAAGAAAAGACCATGAGATTGTGTCATAAGTTCTAGAGAAGTCCACCTTCCATAGGAAGGCACTCGTCCTCCGCCGCTGGACAATGATCTTTGTGGTGATAGTGTAGCTGTCAGTGATGCCGGTCCTGGATGAAAGCCGAGTGTGCCAAGTGATATCATCATAGAAAAGATAAAAAAGGTCTTAGTATTACTGAAGAACATTGGACACCGCGCAGTGCTTGTTGAGAACACATAAAAGTGTAACTATGGGGAAAATTAGGAGTCAATTGATGGTTCTGCTATGACGCTCTCCTTCCCCGCGATGGACTGACGCCACATGGATCATCTTCTTCTCGTCCAGCTGACTGCCTCTGCCTCGTTTCTGCTCTTACTACACATCCCCTCGCTCGCTCTTGAATAGTGCCTCTCCTATCTCCTTTCTGCCCTTGATCTCTCTTTCTTTCTCACCTGTTTATGTCACATCGCAAGATAATCGGAAGACTGTTTCTTACTGGTCAAGTGGATGAATCGTGTAATAATATCAAAGTTGGGGGACTATTTAGAAATCGATTCAAAGTTGGAGGACGATCCGTTTAATTTACCTAGTTTGAAGTGTTAAATGACTTGGATGACTTAAATGACGTGGATGAGAGAGAAACGGCTGACGTGTCGGCCACGTATGTAAGGCAACCGGGAAATCCACTATCACCGGTCAAGAGGACTAGTCGTGCAAGAAAATAAAAGATGAGGACGTTCTGATTATAAATTGAAGTTGGGGGACCAATTGAAAATCACCTCAAAGTTGGGGGACCATTCGTGTAATTTACCCCAAACTTTCTTATATAACTTAATTTATGTGCGTCTTCTATCCCCCTCGTCTTGAAACTGCCTGCTGGTGATCTGGCCTTTGACAAGTCGGGTGCGGTCGCTTGGCAAGTCAACATGGGATCTCTCAGCGTGCGCCGCTATTCTGCTACCTTGATGGGCGCCCGCCATTTGCAACGGAAATTTTTGGTGTGCCTTGCTGGCAGTGCTCCTCTCCCATCCCACATTCGCTGCTGCCTGTTCACTTTTGCATTTGCATGCCACGGCCGGTGACGGGCATCGCCCCTCTCCCTTCCCCACACATCTGGTTTTTTTCTCGGTGTCGTAGCTGACAAGGTCTTCCATCGCAGCCTTTGTTCTGCCGCCTGTCGGTTATGGCCGTCGCGGACTTTGTTCCCGCCTATCCGGGGATTCTGACAGGCCTCTCCATCGAAAATCCACTGGCGATGTCATATGTTTTCTCTGCTGGGGGCGTGACTACTTCCAATCTGAGTGTCGTGAACCTGTTCGCTGACTCCTCTGCAAATGTCTGGGGCATCGACATGCTTCCTTCCCTAGGCAGGCTGGAGATCATCTCTACTGGCTTCGGCACCCCCAGATGTCTCGCCCGGCACTTGTCATGAGACAACAGCTGCCTGCCCGTCAAACTGTGGTATATGCCCCTTGGGTCCTGACGCTCGGGCGACAAGGGGGTTTCTATCTCAATGCCTGATCGACGAAGCACATGATCCTGCGACCATTGTTGAGCTCTGATCTAGAGGGCTGTGGAGAAGCATAGCTGTGGGGCCGTGGGCCCCTCCGCCTCACGCCCTTTAGGATCCTGCAGCACCACTTTCTCATCTGGCCGGGTAGTGATGCACAGCGGAAATTTCGGATTGACTCTCCAATGCCAATGACAGGAGGACCCCTGGTTAGATGGAGTCCCTGGTCGGTCGAGCAGGGCGGATCACCAGGCATCGGGTTCCAAACCAAGGACATCTTCATTTCTGGAGCCTCGCTGCATCTTCGTTAATGTTCTCTCTGCAATTGTTAACCCTATTGGTTCCATCAGCACAGTTTCCATTCCGGCGATGGGTATGCTGGACATCTCTACCATCCAGGCGTCTATACATCTGAAACCTCAGGTGTCACTCCCCTGCCGAATTCACCTCCTTGCTGATGGTAAACTTTATGGGGTCTCTGTGAACCCGATTGTCAACCCACTGCTGCATAGATCCTGGTCGGAGGTCGTCGCCGACCATGGACCAGATTCACTGGCGACCATATGTTGGGAAGAGCACCTCATGGGAAACCCGATGAAGTGTTGTGCCATCCGTGGGGATACTGCCCACTTATTCTTTGGGTGCTCCCTGGCTCGCCAGATCTGGGCAGAGGTGAACATTAGTTGGATTAACACTACCTCGGAGATTTCTTTCTGGCAATCTTTTTGTAGGGGGTGCAGTGCAGGGGCCTCCAGGAACATGTATACAATTGCAGGCGGCAGAGGGCGCGACCCTTGGCATATATCTCTGGTTACAAAGGAATGCCACAATATTTTCAGGGGGTTCGTGCTTATGCTGAGAATGCCAGATGTCATGTGAATGTAATATTTGGGGAGTGGGGGAAATATCTGTAATGTAGCAACACCTTTTGTACCAGTTGTGCTGTCAGCCTTTCTTTGGCCTTTGTTTTAAAATATGCTCTGCAACCTTCTATTATTTTAATGAAACCTCCGGACGACTACCATCTTGCTAGTCGCCCTCTCTTGTTTTAGAAAAAAGGAGTTTAATATTAATGGAATGTTTAATGCAAGGGAGCATTGTAGTTTTTTTAGTTTCTATGGCGAGATGCAAATGTTACATGAAGCGGATGATTTTACTCGCAAATGAGCAATTTGATGCAAAATCATCTTCTCTCCTTATAGATGTATATTTTTCCATTTTTCCAAGACTTCTCAATTACATATTTTCTTCAGGATTCTTGGCTTTGGCTGCATGGTGCTGGTCCTATGGTCTCCTGTGCTGATTCCCCTGCTTCCGGCAGTTGTACAAAGTTGGACAATGGCTAATTCAAATAGGATTGCTGAATATGTGTGCAGAATAGGCCTTTATGCTTCTATTATGGTTCTTGTTGTGTTGTGGGGTAAAAGGATTAGGGGTTATGATAACCCTCTTGATCAATATGGCCTGGATCTCGCTGTGCCCAGGGTAAAGACTATGCTATCTTTCTGTACATGCAGAAATTTGAATTGTTCTTATAGGCGTGAAGTTAATTTGCTCGGCAAACTGCAAGTGCATCCTTTTGGATGTTACATCTTTGTAATGTTGTTTGATATTATGTTAATCAACTAGTATATCTCTGGGATAGCCTTTAAATAATTAGTTCCTACAGTACATTTGTTTTCTCTCATAGAACAAACTGAAAATTCGTAGCTCATTGATGTAGATTTTTTTTTCCTCAGGTGCATGATTTCTTAAAAGGTTTAGCTGGAGGAATATTAATTGTCACAGTTGTGCATTCCATCAATATATTACTTGGCATTTCACTTCTGTCTTGGTCATCCTCTCTGCCCTCACTGTCAGCAAGCCCTATCTTGGTGTTGAAATCCTATGGTAATATTATACTTCTGGCCACTAAAGGGATTGTAGCAGCAGGTGGAATTGCTCTGGTTGAGGAGTTAGTATTCAGGTCATGGCTTCCTGCGGAAGTAGCTGTTGAATTTGGTTTCTACCGTGCAATTGTGATTTCTGGCATTACATTTTCTCTAATCCACAGGTATGTGGTCGTTTTCTTAATTTCATTGAGGACTGTTTTGGGTTTTGATTAAATCAATTCTTACTCATTAGCTTGTGTAAACAATGCCTGGAACTCATTTTGCAAGTTGACGTCAACATCATATTGGATTGAAGCATTTGCAGAAACATTGATTATCAGTTTTTTTTCATAAATAGAGAACATCACATGGCAATCTATTTAAAGAGTCCATCTGGCACCAAACCTACTATTGATTTTTCATGCAAATGTCATCGAACTGTGGGGACAGTGTCCTTGTTTGAACTCCTTTTTTTCCCAAGTGCTACAGTTAATGAGTCCCATTTAATTTATTTTTTTACCAAATACTTGAGGGCTCATTTCAAATAAATATTATCAGATACTTTGGTCTTCTTTTTTCTGTGGAGTCCTAATTTTTATATGGAATTGCAGGTCTCTACGATCCATTCCAGGTTTCTTGATGTTATCTTTGGCCCTCTCTGGAATTAAGCAAAGAACTATGAACAGAATATACGCTCCAATTGGTGTGCGCACAGGAATTATAATTTCAAGTTTTACTTTGCAAGCTGGTGGCTTCATAAAATTTAAGGCCGGGACTCCTTTCTGGCTAATTAACAGTCATCCTATGCATCCTTTTGACAACGCTGTTGGCTTAAGTATTGCCGCTTTACTGTCCATCATTTTCTTTCCACGACACCGACAGAAGCTTTCAAGGGATACTGAGGAATAAAATGAGGATCATCATACTTGCACATTGCAGATCGATCTGTTAATTGTCACTTATATGACCTGTGATTGAAGATGCGAAGATGAGTTGTTATCACACAACTTATATTGCATGAAAAAAGCTGTAAAGTACGATGTGAATGAGGGAGTCTTCTTAATGAACAGAACGCTGGATGAAATGGAGCTGGTTGCATATTCGATATTTCCCTCAAAAAAGATATTCATAGATATCTTCATGGTTTTATAGGAGGATTTATGGTTGACATCTCCGGACGATGCTTTCCAATGAGTTGTGTTCCCTTTTGGGAATTCAGATCGTGCAAGCTTTTGCTTCAACTGAACGCGGAAGTTTACTAGGTGTTTTTTTTGTAATATGTACAGGTCCCAAAGTGTATATCAGACTTCACAGAAACAGTGTATATCAGTGAGTTGTATACAGATGAATTTTGACATATAATTATACGGAATTACAAGAGTATAGCTTTCGTTACTATCATCCTTGCATCATTTGGCTGAGAATCCTACGTTGTAGTTTTTTTGTCTAAATTTAAAGAGATTATGTACACTCTTGTGCAAGAAAAAAAACTCAGCTAATGCCAGAACAATGCTAACATTCTCGATTATTTGCTTGAAGCAATTTTAATAATCGCTTTATTTTGTTTGCAGAGCAGCAGAAGCATTTTTCTACATATTATCCCACACAAACACAGGTACGTGATTTCTTGCTTTTACTAGCGTGATTTGAACGGCGTAAGATGATCAATCAATTCTTATTCGAGTGGCTGAGGATCTTGTTAATTGGGTTGGTTTGGGGTTTCATTCATTAGACTAATGTAGGCTACACTTGAGGATTTTGTTTCCAAATTGCTGTCTCATCTTATTTTTTTTCTTATTCTTACCTTATATTAGACATTGATTTTTTTAAAACTATTTCCGTGAAAACCCGTCTAAATATTGAAAATTAATATAAATTTAATCCGAAATATGAAATTTATTTTCCAGTGCTTCTAGCATAATAAAATCAAAATTATTAATAATTTTGGTCGTTCACATATCTGGAGTTTTACTTCTCTATTTTCCTCGGTTGCAAATGCGCAGTGAATACATTTTTTTCCTTTAATCTTACCTAAAAAAATAAAGCAAAAATGTTGATTGCAATCTGAAATACTTCAATTCAATTCAAAGGTGCTCGAGATCGTGGATATTAATTCGTTTTCTTTTGTAATTAATTCTTTTCTGGGAGTCTGAGATCAGAAAAAAAGAAAAAAGAAAAAACGAGCATAAGCGAGAAAAAAAAGAGAATAGATATCGTGGCCCAAATAGAAACCTCGTTTTTTTTCTCCCTTAATAAAATTCCATTCCCTCCACTCTGTCACTCTCCTTCTCTGCCATTTGCGAGTGGAAGAAATTTCCATGGCTCTCTTCCTCCCTACGTCTCCACACTTCGCTTCCAAAGCCTCAACATTTGTCTCCTCCCCGCCGCCGCCGTTCCCCGTCCTCTCCTCCCCTTCTCTCTCTTCCTCGCAGAGCCGCCGCCCATGGTCTCAGAAGCTACGCGGCCGCAGCGCCAGGACATCCTCCTCTCCCACGATGGTCTTCAACGATTACTTCGCCGGCCGCTTCCCCAAGGCCGCCGTCGGGGGCTACCGGTCGGTGGATTCCTGCCTCGTCGTTCCCCCTCCCGCCGGACGGAAGCCGACCGCCATCGTCAATTTCCTGGGCGGCGCCTTCATCGGCGCCGTTCCGGAGGTCACTTACAGGTGCGCCTTTTTCGTCAATTTGTATAAGAGGTTGCGGCAAAAGATTTGATCTTTGATGACTTCTGAGTTCGCTTCTGTTGGTGCCTGCAGCTATCTGATGGAGTGGCTGGCCAAGGAAGGGTTTCTGGTGATCTCGGTGCCGTATAGTGTGACGTTCGATCACGAGAGGGCCGCTAGGGAGGTGTACGAGAGGTTCCTCTCGTGTATGGATTCACTCCTCGCCTCCGGAGTTCCTGATGCTGGCATATCTCCTTCCTCTCTTGCTTCCCTTCCATTGTACTCCGTGGGTCATAGGTGAAAGCTTGCATTCACAGTCACACTCGCTTGCAGCAGTATAGACAAGCATTTTTCTAGATTCATCGGTCAATTAGTTTCCTGTCTTTATTTGCAGCAATGGTGCTCTGCTTCAGATGCTTGTAGGAAGCTATTTTACCGAAAAGATACCCAAGGTTGGGTGTTTAGACTACTCATTTATGCTTGTTTGCAATAGAGGCAACATAGATCAAGTTATCTCTGATGTTTTGATTTTCAATGCAATTTGTTAGTTAAAAGAAAAGCGACTAAATATGTACTTTTGTTTTCTTGGAAGGCCAATGCCATTATCTCGTTCAACAACAGGCCGGCATCCGAGGCTGTCCCATATTTTGAGCAGGTATTCATCAGCTATTCTTTTACATTGTCCATAAATTCCTCCGACCATCATCTATTAGTGGGATATTCAATCTTTGTGGATGATGAATCATGCAAGAACCTGATGGGTCTAGTTCAAATGTTGCTTAGCAGAGAAAAGATGATGTGGGAACGAATTCTCTATAAACATTCTTAGAAAAGATTATTGGAAGTCCCGACATAGAATAAATCAAATCTGATAATGCTTCAAGGATGCTGACTGCCTCAAATTTGATCCTTAAGATGTGGTGAAAAGAAAGGTGTTTTAGGCATCTTATCTTATTGAACATTATGTTTGTCTTGGACTTTCAGAGTATTAAACCATTATCAAGGTGAATATCCACTATATGTGTTAAGAAAATCTTTTATAGAAAAAGATAATAGAAACCATTTGTGTTCGACATCTTTGGATAGTCCTAGGGCTTTTATGACTGTGCTTAATCCTGGTTCTAAACCATGAATATCCAATGGCGGCAGCCTACTCCTGAAGAAGTGGTAATGTTAGAGATACATTTTTAGACTGAATTTGATGGATTAAAATTTGCTGAAAAACTTTCTGATCTTCTATCTAGAAGCAAAAGTAGACCTCTCTTACTATGTCCAAGATATTGTACAATATTATTTCTCACTTATAACCAGAAAACTTATCCTATGGCAGTAGTATTTGACATGCATAATCAATGTATTATTGTCAGGTCGAAACTTCATAGTTTCTTCTAAGTTCTATCTATTTAAATAACATCCTATGATTTTCTATGCAGTTTGGTCCCATGGTTAGTCAAGTAATGCCTGTAGTTGAGGCATCTCCAATGTACTCTATGGCTAGAAGTGTTTCTGGTACTAATACTCTCTTTTTAACTTTCTCGCAACATACCATGTATGCCTGGTTGCATCTCATTCTGCATAATGTTAACGATCCATCATTCTGCATGAGGAGGAAGGAGTGTCTTTTATGTATTCTATTGAAACACATTTCCTAGCTTTTCTTTGTCTTCCTTTCATTATGCTTGTTCCATTTGTCAGCAGGGAATTTAGTGCAGGTTACCTTTCTGTCCTGTTTTACATAAGAAGCTGGAGATGTACCAATTTTTTAAATGAAGTGGTAGATGAAAGTGACTGTGTTTCATGCAATCATGCTTTACGAATTAAAAAAAAAAGATCTAAAACTATAGTCAGAATTTTGAAATGAGCTTGGTTTCTAAATTGCTTAATGTTGTTCTTAATGGCAATGCTCAGTGTTCTTATGATGCTAACTGCTTGGCGTTGGCTACACAGGAGATGCGTGGAAATCGGTATTGGAGAAAGCTGGGACACTGATACAGGACTACGACCAGGGAGCTGTTGCGTCTTTGACAAAATTTGTTGATCAACTGCCTTCGGTCATGAATCAGGTTTTTTAACATACATTTGTTAATTGTGTAAAAAATCTTCGTTTGGTAGCCCCGAGTCATAGGGAACATCTGAAAACTTTGTTGCTGAACATTCTCCCTGAATCTTGTCTAGGTGACCCAAGGTACATCAGAGTTCAAGCCGACGCCTGCAGAGAATCGGCAGTGTTTCAAGGAATCCTACAGCGTACCTCATACGCTTTTGGTACTCTCTCGGATGCAAACCAGCCAATATCTAACATTCCCTCCTGTGTTCCGCGTCTATTTACTGTGCCTCTTTCCACTCAGGTGAAATTCAGCACCGATGCCATTGATGAAACTGATGTTCTCGAAGACATTCTGAGGCCTCGTGTTGACTCAATAGGCGGCACCCTGGAGAAGATTACCTTGTCCGGGAACCATCTTACACCATGCATACAGGTACAATTTGCGTTCAACTGATAGATTAGTACTTATTTTTGAAATGTTGCTGCTCGTCGTTGCATGCTGTTTAATAATAATTAGTCTGCGTGATGCAAGATGATGCTTTTAACATTTACTTGCATCTGCCATCTAAGCGTCTGGCAGTATATGGACATCGCAAAATCTCACTAAGTGCACAATATGTATTGGCAAAAGTAGTCGCATCTGTTTTTTTTCATATGTTTTCAGGACGTGAAGTGGACGGTGGGCGACCAGTACACGCCGGCGGACGCTCTTGCGCAGGGGTTGAAATCCCTGTCCCTGAACGACACGAAGGGGCTCGCCAGGACGGTCGCCGATTGGCTTAAAGGCGTCAGCCACAGGTGACACGGTGACTCCAGTTGCCGAGTATCAACATCTTACACAAATGGCGTGCTGCTTGCATAAGTTTTAGAATGCCGTCCATGGAAAAAGATGGCAGTGCTCCAAATGAGGAAAACTCGCATCATTCAAAACGCTTGGAATAGCACACTTTTTACTTCACTTAGCTGATATATGTACATAACAGGATCATTGTGCTTTTAACTAGAGATCGGACAGACGGCGCTACAACACTTTGTTTTTTTTTCTTTTGTTGGGTCCTAGAAATTAAAGGCTCCGTTCAGCTAACAGGGCTACGCTCTCCGTAAGGACGCAGGAGCTTCTCACGCGACGTGTACTTGCACCGTCTTGCTGGTCCTGGGCTCCGGCGGCAGCTTGCTGATCGCCAGCGTCAGCACCCCGTGCTCGCACTTGGCCGAGATGGCCGATGCGTCGACGTCGTCCGGGAGGCGAAACTTCCTCTGGAACCGCAGCGTGCCCCTCCTCTCCAGCCGCAGGTACTTGCAGTCCTCATCCCCCTCCTCGCCGTCCCTCTTCCGCTTCCCGCCGCTCCGCACCACCAGCATCTTCTCTTCCTCCAGCGTCACCTATCGCCGACGAAAAAATGGTTTGAGCTCGTGAATCATGGATGGGGTTGTCTTGCCTTGTCCCTTACTTAGGAGTTACTCCGGGGGAGTACCTGGATGTCGGATTTGGAAAGGCCAGGGACGTCGAAGACGAAGGTGTACTGCTTGGGGGTCTCGATGATGTCAACGGGCGCGCCGCCGAAGTCCTTGCCGTCCTCCGCCGCTCCGGCGCCGGCGCCGCGGGACCGGTGGCCGTGGGGACGGGCCAGCTTCTCGAGCGTCTCCGGGAGGTGGAGCAGGTGGTGCACCGCCGTGTCGAAGAGAGATGAATCCGCCACCCTGCTCATTATCTTTCTTTTTTCGACTCCCTCTTTAGAAAGACGACTGCTGCGATCGATGGAAGAAACGAAGACGAGTCGGGCGAGTCCAAAAAAAATGAAAAGACGGAGAGGGGAACGTTCGAGAAGTGTCGACGAGTGTGTCGAAGGAATGCGGTGTCCCGTCTACGCGAACGATCTAGAAGCTTTTCGATTTCGTTCGCGGATAAAGCCCACCTCTTGAGTGGGCCGATTTGGGCTCTCATTGGATTTGGATTATTTCACTTTATAGTTCGCTTATATTGGGCTGAGAAAGTAAAATATTGTTTATAAGAATATATATAACTATGAAGAGCAAATTGAGATGTTTTGAAGTTCCAAGACTTTTCATTTATGAAGAGTATTCTCTCTTTACCTGCAAAAGAGAATATATATTAATAATAAAATAATAATGTAAACATTATTTTTTGGAGTCGATAATTAAATTAAGATGTATAGACTAAATAAATAATGTAAACTTGAGAGCTTTTGGCTCTGGTGGTGGTATCAGAATTTGTATTAACGGAAAAGGGAAATACACATATCAATCCCGGAAGCACATTAAACATTTGGTAAATCTTTTGGTAAATTGCCTTATGGATAAGATACTTGCCCCTTGGTTGGAGGTTGATACTTCTTCACTGTTTGTGGAGCATAAATTGATAGCATCAATATCTTAAGTTCTATGGCTTGTAGAGTAGAGAGGTCCAGTAGGATTATATATATACACAGAGAAAAATGATAAATTTGATCTTTTTTTAGCATTTGTTTGGGATCTAGAATCAAAATGGACGGATCAAATTATCTTAATTCCAATTTTTTATGGCGCCATTTGGATGACGAATAAATAGTTATTCGGCTGAAATTTGTCAAACATCTCACGAAATAGGGATATTAGTCGACAGGGCCTGCACATGATCCAAGATGTGTCTACTCCTGTCGGCTCGTTGTTTCTTAGGTTATAGTATTCAAAAAATGATGAAATATATAGTAATCCACTATTGCAGCTAGGGTAGAGACGTGACTGAATGTATTCTCTGTTCATCTAAATAAAATGACCGAATATAATAGCATGTAATCGATTGAATTTTTTCGAATAAAATTTAATTGTTAGAATATATTATAGTATTCACGCTAATCTATCCGAGATTCAAACGTAAGTTTGATTAAAAAAATTAATCTTGACAGGATACTTTTTCTTTTTAATTTTCGAAAGAAAAACAAGTGATGATAGATGGCCATTCTCAATTACCTCTTGTCATTCGCGCGCGTGTGTACGTGTGTTACCTCAACGAAGCAGGAAGTGTCTCCCGGTTTAAGGACACGTTACTAGGTGAAGTGACAGTTTCATCTCTCTCTCCCTCCTCTCTCTTGGTACAAGGACAAAGATACAAAAGTGAAGTGACGCATTGACTCTCTCTCTCTCTCTCTCTCTCTCTCTCTCTCTCTCTCTCTCTCTCTCTCTGAGACTCTGAGCTATTGGGAGGTCCCACATGACGCATTAACCTTTCTTTCACATAACATAATGCATGCACGAGTTTCTTGTAGGCTTTGGCCAACGCTTTTGGCGTGCTCTGTTCTGTCGTCGTCGCTTGATGCCTAACTGTTAGTTTTTTTCTGTGAAAGGAGGCTCACGAAAAGAAAAAAAAAAACTTAAAATAAAAGGTACATAAATATTATTGAAGAAAAGTAGAATTCGAAATCTCTACCGGTAGATGAATGACTGTGTCTTTCTTGATGCAGATTAACTAAAATTAAGGAAATGCTACTTTTTTTTTTCTCTGGGTTTTGAGTGAACATTACATCATGAAGGCATGCATGTTTCAAGTTCCCAATGAACCCGAAACATTATATTAATAGTGTATATATATGTGTGCATGTATCTTGGTGTGTTTCTCCATCAGTCCATCGTACTCTCTGGTTGACGGCCTCTGTTTCAGCACATGGTTGGTGAAGCTAATTCTGCAACCAAGTTAAGCATATGCATTCATTTCATGCACGCTGTGGCGTTGTCATCCCTCACATGCTTTGGATCTTTTTCCAGTTTCGGTCCGCAAGCTCTAGTTTTTCACTACTAAGTTGCTCGTATGTCAATCTTCTACTTGTGTCGGATTGTGCAGTTCCATCGTTAGGTGTTAATAGTCATAGATTCCATTTTCAAAGTCATTCATGTCGCTCTCACTGCTAATAGTTACAGACATCGGTGGATCTCGATAAAAGAATCTTCTACTTGTATCGTATTTTCTCGTTTTCCCTATTAGCTGCATGTGACAAATTGAATCGTTTCCAATCATCATACCTATAATGATAACATCATCACGAAACATTTCAACTTTAGCGTCTATAAGGATATATATATATATATATATATATATATATAATGTGACAGAATAGTATTATAGTAGAGTTAATGTAGAGTAGTAGGATCAACCAGACCACCATGTTGAAATGAGGGAGGTCGCACTACATAAATGGATGAGCATGCCATATCACTGGTGTGATATCAGATTGTGTCAGGATCAGTGAATTATTTGTGCATGTACGTACGTACAACTGAAAACAGCTTTGAAATTGTATAGCTCTCTCTCTCTCTCTCTTAGCTACGCTAACTACTCGTTAATTATTTATCCTATCCTCCCCTATCCCCCTGTCATGGTGATGGTTCTGCTTCCCAACTCAAAACTCAGGCACCGCCAACTCCGGAGACGTAGGCGGCGGCATATATTGGATTCCTCACCTCTTTCTCTCCACCGCCAAGGCTCACAATGACTCAGTTCCTCTGAGACAACAAGGACTATATGTTATTGTTTATCAAGACAGCAAAGTACAGCCCTCTCTCTCTCTCTCTCTCTCTCTCTCTCTCTCTCTCTCTCTCTCTCTCTCTCTCTCTCTCTCTCTCCTCTCTCTCTCTCCCTCCCTCCCTCTCCCTCCAAGATGTGAGAAACTTTACAACTGGAATCTATTCAATAATAGCTTGCCACCGCCAGAAGAAATGATTTTTTTATAAATTTCTTCCATCCTAACCAGAAGCAAGCTACTCTACATGTCATATATTGCATTATATGATATATTATATATATATATATATATATATATAAATGAAATTAATGATCACTATAATTAATTAATAAAGAAAAGTAATGTTATTATCAGAGACTGCCAACAGCTTGATGCACTGACATGAGTAATTCGTGCATCGGTGGGGTATGCTGCTAGAGCTATGTGATCTTTTCTTTCCAATGCATCTTTTGATATAGTAATAATAATAGTAATGATCCAAAAGGAGGCCATTCATGTAGCTTTTGTAGAACGACCACAAAGATTTATATTATGAATAAATTCCACTATTCGTGCATCATGATTGCACTCTTTATTTTGTTCATTTTGTGAGGCAAGTTGTGTTTATCAAAGTGTTTGCTGAGGACCTTCAATCCAATAGATTCTTCTGTCCTTAATCTTCAATTTGAAGCTTTTAAAATGTCAGTGATAGGGATGGGGAGACGCCCTTCTTGCAGAGAATTAGAAGCTCTTTCTCAAATAGGATTGTAACAAATCAAAGTTCCATCTTACTATCTTCAGGAGAATACAATTTAAATTTGTCCTCATTCCATAATTATGTCATTTAATTCCTCATTTTTGTTTTATTTTTTCCCCATCGTATTAATAATTGATCTCCTTTATTGGTAAACATAAAATAATTGTAAAACTCCTGTATCTATTTATTCATTGGTAAACATAAAATAGACTCGCTCATCCCCTTCTGCATTCTATTGCATACAATATGATAAACTAGATGAGGTATTAATAATCTAAAATTTTAAGCCCTTAAGAAGAGAAAATTTTTATATTTTCCTTCTTAATTAATACTACCTCTCTACCGTGTATTTATATTAGTGACAGTATAAAACCTACTTAATTTGTAAACTTTGTGGTGGTGCACTTTTTCTTGATTAATTTTTTTATTGGTTTAAATATTGGCACCAAATTAATATAAATGTCCTTGAACTTCATTTGATTAATTAAGCACTACATGCCGTTCAATTCCATGATTAATATGTGTTAATTATTGAGGACATAATTTTCTAAAGCAAACCAAATCCTACTACATGACAAATGAGGAGGGCATCTTTTTTTTCGATTTTGACGAACTCGACTTCAATCCAATCGAACAAAAAATTAATTAATGTGAGCATTGGATAACATATTTATATTTGGATTGGGAGGTTGAGAGGAATCTTGATTTTGGGACTGATCTATTGGCGTCCTTGATACCTTTTTTCTAATGTTGACATTATATATACTTATTCATGACATGATATCTTTCACTTTGTTTACCCATTTTCTAAAATAATACTTTAATGCCATTCTTCTAGAATATGGAATTGGAACGACATTAGAACGAAAAGGTCAAATGCCTACTTGCTACAATGTACAGAAACGATATCGTGTTTGATATAATAATAATAATAATAATAATAATAATAATAATAATAATAATAATAATAATAATAATAATAATAATAATAATAATAATAATAATAATAATAATAATAATAATAATAATAATAATAATAATAATAATAAATCTTTATATTGATTTCTAATAAAAAATAACTTTAATCAAATAACGAAAATTTTGCTAAATGAGATAATTCAAATAAAAAAGATTATAATCATTCAAACTTTATATTGATTTCTAATTAATCTTGGAGGAAGTGTTTGGTACAAAAATATTAATGAGACTAACATGCATAACTCAAATTGGCAACTCAACAATTATAAATATGATCACGTGGGGCTCACAATTTTTTATCCTTGGGTTTGAAGTGAACACGAGAACGAAATCTTCTAAGAGGATGGAACAATATGCTCTCAGTTGAAACAATAATTAGAAATAGGCAGATGTCCTGGTTTAATATTTTTTTTCTCATCCAAAAACTTTATAAGAAAAATTACATAAAACGTTCTCATCTTATTCAAAAAGAAAAAAGATGTAAAGAAACATAAATATAAATAAGACAAGAGCTTTAAAACCTTATTCCTTAAACAAAGTTGAATCATCCAAATATGGCATTGTTATATATATAGGTAATCCCTTTCACTCAGTTTGAGGGCGACTTTAATAAGCATGTACACTCTCGTAACCTTTAACTACAATTGTGTGCTGCAAAACATGAGCTTTCAATTGAGTTATAACTTTTGAAAAGCATGTCTTTTTTAATATTAACTCTGATATTTCATAAAACTACTTCTGGCTTAAACTAAGAAATATGACGAGTTAAATATTTCTTTTAAATTAGATCACTAAAATATGATGAGCTAAATATATATATATATATATATATATATATTATATGTATATATATACATATATATGTTTTATATAGCTGGTAACTGAAATATATGATATGAAACTTAGCTGGTTAAAAGTTGCATGTGCTTTGCGTGAGTTCTTTTGTTGCGGCCTTCACTTTACCGCCCATTTTTCCCCATTTTTCTTCTATTAATTAATTAATGTTGTATATTCTACTCAAACACAAAAATTAATTTAAGATAAATCTAATTTAGGAAAAAAATCCCCTGTGATATTTTATTAGAGAAACCGACCTTGTGGATTTCTACTTGAAAGAAAGCTCAATCATATGAGCTGTTGAACCAATAGAACAATAATATTGACTCACGTAAAATAAACTCGTTCTACAACAATCAAATTAATTAGAGACAGGATATATATTACAAATTAGTCAACAAATAAAAAGTAATGGTGCAATAGAACTAAACTCTGTTTGGCATTATTATCAGTTTAATAAATATATAGCGACTTAATTAGCGGATAGCGGGTAGCGAACGATGATTAGCGATTAAAGATTATAACAAGTAAGTGTTTGATAAATTTAATTGTAGAATTAGCTGATGAATATAAAATGATATAATTACACTATATGATAAATTATTCAATTCAAGCACTATACAAATTCTAATACAATACAATAAATAAATTATTTATATCTCAACTGAATAAGATAAAAATTTGCAACTAATATTTTTGTTAAAATATATAGAAATTTATATTGACAATAAATTTTATATAGTGCACTCATGACATAAAATTAACATATAAATAATTTATAATTAATTAAGCATAAATATAAAAATAAATATAGTTAAATGATTATAAAATAAAAATGATAAAGTAATAAGATAAGTTAGAAAGAAATAATATATTTGAACAAGGGTAGAATTGAAACAAATTATAAAACACTAACCTCTAATCGTTAAACGTGAGTAGAAATAATTTTTCAATATTTTTATACGAAACACTAAATACTACTTATTTTTTATCATATAAAAAATTAGCATTTGAATCGTTAAATTCTACTTAAAATGTTAATTTTGATGTTGTCAAAACCAGCCTAGATCGAGCTGATGAATTAGTTGAAAAAAAAAGAAACAATGAATGGATGCATGGGATGGGCCACTTCATTGAATGCTTCGAGTGGCGAATTTGAACAATATTTTTTTTGTTAAGAAAAAAAAAAGAAATCCCAATCCAATGATATGAATGGTGGATGTCGATCTGTACAGGCGCGTCTTGAACAACAAATTAAATGCTACAAAATTGATTTTGTTGTTATGATCGATCACAAAAAGGGAATTAAAGGCACTCAACAACTTGGGGCCCATAATCTTGCGGTTAGGGCACTTCCTTGCCTTTCCACGTTAATTTTTGTCTCAATTTTTTTTAAATAATAAGAATGTTTTTTTTGGTTGCATTTATAAGATATCCTCTCGAATGGTGAGTCATAATCGAGAAAAATCTAAAATATATTAAAAAAAGATTTGGTTGTCGGCATTGATGAAAAGTCAGACATAATGTAATTACTGTTTTTCAACAATGCATTTTTTCATTAAAAAAAACAATGCATTTTGATTTTGAGAAATTTAAGGCATTTCTTCTGTAATTAAAATTACATTATATTAAGGGACCTTGTTGCGATGTATATGAATTATATTTACATCGGTGGACTTTTTTTTTAAAACCTTTAGGGGGGCACATTTGGTGTCTTAGAACAATTGACATTTAATTAAATTCAAAATCCAAATAAAAGAACTTATTTGATTAAGTAGTGATTTCAAAAATCAAACTCAATAAGATTAACTTTATGAGATGAGACATAACGCTGTAGCTAATTATGCTAACAAAACTTAATTTGTTGGTAGATTTTGATGGAGGTGTATCAATCCTTAAGTGAAACATTGTGTAAATCGTTGAATTCAGCGAACGGTCCAGGTCGACCCAACCTCCTAGCATCTCCCTTGTGGTTGAGGGGCGGCAATCGGAGGACATGGCGAGAGAGGGGAGGACGCGGGTGGGGGGGGGGGGGGGGGGGGGGGGGGGTGATTGGAGCATCGATGGGGTGAGAAAGGGGAGGATGGGGGTGGCGATGGAAAAGGTGATCGCAAAGGGGTGGGGGCCGCACTCACAGAGGTTGGTTGGCACTCATAGAGGTCAGTTGGCATTCGCGGAGGGATCGGGTGCTCGCGGGGTTGGGGGGGATGGCGATCGGAGTCTGACGCTCATGGGTGAGGACGCTTGAAGGGAGGAGGAGATTGCAGAGGTCGGGTTCGAAGTGCCGACAATTCACAATTGTCCGATCGATCATCGAGGTTGTGCACCCACACGTCAGGATGTCTCCAATTGATTGCTTGCAAAGGAGTCCTCGAAGCGTTTGACGATCGTGAGCAAGAGAGAAAGAGAGAGAACAGAGCGTGTGCTCTTTCATATGGACTAAAATGGATGAACCAAATTAAAACAATGCATAATATTTCACCTCAGGAGCGTTACACATTGGTTAATCTCTTTTGATACACTGGTTTCAAATTAAATATACATATATGGTGATTGATATAAAACTAGATATTTAAATGCCTCCTTTGGTTGGTGCACTAGATCAAGAGAGAAAAGGAGGGTTATAGTATTTAATATATATATATCTCCTAATTCCAAAATCATATATTGTTTTCGATATATAAAAGGAAAATAAAACGTCCGGATGGGAGGAGCTAGTTAGAAAACGAAGTTGCGGTGAAATCATTTAAAAAAAAAATTTAAGAAAGATATAAAGCTCTTGTGTGATTTATAAATGAAACAAATATGTCATTTATGGGGGACCGGAGCAAAAAATCAGTGTTGGCTACCTCTGTGTCTGTCATTTAATTACACTCACCAACTTTTCTCCGAGTTCATTATGATTATTATTACTTTTATTGTGGGAAAAAAATAACAGTACTAGTAATTACTTCACCACGTAAAAATAGTATAAGTTTGCACTAACAGTCAAATTTTCTCATGGCTAGTATACACGTACACTATACTTATTAATTTACACGCACAAATTAAATTCTAATTTTTTTTTACTATTAACTCGAGAAAGTTCAGGGGAAAACACATAATTTAATAATGTCAGCTTTTTTTTTTATCATTTTCGTTCTTGACCTATTCAATAAACCAAACTACATACAGGAGTTACTACGCCTATACAGTCATGAGAATGAGAGAGAGAGAGCCAGTCGCACCAGTGTATATGAGGGGGGAGAGAGAGAGAGGTAGTTAGCAAATTTTAATTGCAAGCTTGGAACATGCATGCCCTACTACATAGCCATGGCATGGTGGCAGTGACCTGTGGGTGCTTTGGCACACAGTTAAAACCTTACAAGGTGACAAACCACCAATCCATGCAAGGAAGAAGTAGTCCAGTCCGTCACAATTCACACCACCCCCCAGTTCTCTCTCTCTCTCTCTCTCTCTCTCCCCTCCCCTCTCTAGTCTCTACAAATTGAACCACAGAAGACGCCAAGGGCGCCTTCTCCCTTTCTCTTCTATTTCTCTCTCCAACCCCTTTAAATTCTCTGACTTCCCCTCATTCTCCATAACTTTCTCTCTCCTCTCGCCTTCCGGAACTGGAGGTCTATCTTGTGATGGGAAAGAATGCAGGGAACGGGAAGCTGAGCAAGCTCAAATGCATGATAAAGCGGTGGCATTCTTCCTCCGGCAAGCCGCATCGCCCGCTCGAACACCGCCGTCAGCGCCGCGTCCTCGAGGTCCCAGGAGGACGAGGGAGGCAGGGGGTGGCACTCGGCGTCCTTCCACGGCGACGAGGTCCCCGCGGTCTGCACCCGGTGTACGTCGGCAAGTCCCGCCGCCGGTACTCATCAGCTCCGACCTCGTGGACCACCCCCTCTTCCGGTTGCTCGTCGACAGGTCGGGGTGGACGGCGGCGCGGCCGTGGCGGGCACGGTGGTCGGGTGCGAGGTCGTCCTCTTCGAGCACCTGCTGTGATGCTGGAGAACGCCGACCCGCCGCCGGAGTCGCTGGACGAGCTGGTCGACTTCTACGCCTACTGATGGACGAGGCGGTCGAGTCAGCTGCATGCATCACTCAAAATTCGAAGACTTTTGGGTTACTTCCATCGACGGTTCTTCGCTTCCTTATAATTGTTTTCTTAGACCAATTGATGTGTTAAATTCTCTCTCTCTCTCTCTCTCTCTTTCTTAGGATTAATTAGGATGAACAATAAGAATTAGGGCGAGCATTAACCAGCTCTAATTGATCCCCCAGAGAACATGAGCTGCCCATTATTATTATGGTTGTTAGTTATTTTTTTTTCCCATCGTTGATGTATAAAATATTGATCTATCAAAAGTAAATTTATATGGGCACTGGTCAACAGTTACAAGATTTTTTTTCTCTATAATGGTACATTATTATTCGGCTAATTTGATTTTAACGTAACAAGATTTCTTAGAGAATTAAGTTCATATATACATAATAGGAGTACAATATGCTATGCATATATGAGTGCTAACCTAACGTTGTCTCCTTTTACATATTAATATATGGTTAATTTGTCACATTGCA
The DNA here is from genome assembly GCA_030549335.1 of Pontederia crassipes. Classification (NCBI taxonomy): domain Eukaryota; kingdom Viridiplantae; phylum Streptophyta; class Magnoliopsida; order Commelinales; family Pontederiaceae; genus Pontederia; species Pontederia crassipes. The sequence continues at coordinate 954,908 of CM060185.1, read as the reverse complement.
ATAGCAGTCCCTATATTCCTCTTGTCGGATATGAGAGGAGAAAGCAGCCCATTTCGATTTCATTCTTCTTTCGGATTTTAATTAATAAGGTATATATATATATATATATATATATATATATATATATATATATATATATGATGTCCACTAATTATTATAGAAATAAACTTCATGCTACAACACACAATTTCATCATGTTTGAGCAAATCATTGCAGGGCAGTTGGTGCGTGAATGATCTCATTTTTCTTTCTTTCTTTGTACTGTGGCGATGTTAATTTTTTGTTTTGGTACATTGAAAATTGGTAGTTAAGATTTTGCTTTCCTTGTAGTATGCTCTTTTCCAATTCTAGGCCTCCTTAATTCGAGCTAATTAACACATCTCGAGTGCTGCTCTTCATCTCTCTCTCTCTCTCTCTCTCTCTCTCTCTCTCTCTCTCTCTCTATCTCTCTCTCTCTCTCTCTCTCTCTCTCTCTCTCTCTTCTCTCTCCTCTCTCTCTCTCGTGTGTGTGTAGGAGGGAGAGAGAGAGAGACGTCCGATTAGCTGAACAGTCTCCCTCTACAATGGTTCCAAATTGCTCCAAAATGAATGATGAAGCCCTCCATCGCTATTAATATTGTTGAAAATACTTTAGCTTTTGTTGGTGCATTCCCCGTATTATAAGATCAACCAGCTATATACAAACGTCTTTTTCATATTGAAAAAGAGGTCAAATTTAGTGCACAACAGATGAACTAAAATATTGGAGATAAAAAAATGGCCTAAGAAAAAATATATAACACGGAAATGTTCAAACTTTGACCAAGGAAATCGAAGCTACCAAGTACCAACCAAATAATTGGCAGTGAATATGTTAATTATTTTTTTGACAATAATAATAATAATAATAATAATAATAATAATAATAATAATAATAATAATAATAATAATAATAATAATAATAATAATAATAATAATAATAATAATAATAATCATCATCATCATCATCATTATTATTATTATTATTATTATTATTATTATTATTATTATTATTATTATTATTATTATTATTATTATTATTATTATTATTATTATTATTATTATTATTCAATGCACTCTGAGAAATCTACAGGTGAAGAATTACATCCAACATGTCTCCCAAATTAAGTTGCCAAGAATATATTAAATAAAGAATTGCATCATAAAAAAATGACACAGGTCCCCATCTGCCCAAAATAACTCGTGCCTGAAGAGTTGGAGTTGATGCTCAACAATTAACATATTTATTCTTGTCGATAATTAAATATGTATAGAAGTGTCTTAAATAATTAAATAAAGCATATTAAGTGTCATAAAACTTGTTAGTAAAATCATATGTATAGAAGTTAATGTATTATGAAACTGCATCAGAACTAATAAATAAATAGATTAATTAATAAGTGAACGGAATCCATAAACGTAGGAAATCAATGTCGTAATTATGACAACATGTATTGATGGATGCTGTTGCAGATGCATAAACGAGAGAGAGACAGAGAGAGTAGCACATGGAGTGTTTTTTCGAGGGTTCTATTGCGTGACGAAGACTCTGATAGGAGACAGAAAACCCTCGTGGAGCAATCAAGTATGTTCGTCCGATTCTCCTTGTCCAAAAGGATAAATGTGAAACCGGAAGAGCATTCGAGAGAGAGAGAGAGAGAGAGAGAGAGAGAGAGGCAAACAAGAATATTGTTAACATGGGGAAGCAAACAACCAAATATAAACTGTAGATGGATGTGTACGAATGCATGCATTGTTGCTCGATAACTCTGAACATGGAGGAGTCACACGGTTCTGGCCTTCTGATGAAGAAGGTGACAGATCGGGATTTAGACACCTGGAGCATGTGGGTGGGTGGGTGGGTGGGTGGGGGGGGGGGGGGGGGGGAGGGAGAGATGTTAATCCCGATTATTATTTCATCCAGCAGTTTAATTTTTTTCAAGCACTTTCTCATGGCCGTAAAACACATGTATACAAAGATAATAAGAGCCACGTTCACGTAAAATATACGATATTATATATAAAATAATACTTTAATCAAGCTGTTTATTACTATTATTTTTTCATTCTCATGGTAACTAGCAAGCAACATTGAAAAGCATTATATCTTTGTGGAAAGTGAGTTGCTTTATGCTGCCGAATGAATTATATATCGAATATATAAAACTCAACGCTTCGAACGTGATAAGTAAACAAAAAATGAAATATCAGTGGGAGTAAATTAAAGGCTCAGATGACTCTTTGCATTATATCGGATAAGGAAACAAAGAACAAGAAGAAGGATATTTTTATATATAATAATAAATATATGTGGAACCACTTGTGAGTTGTGACAGAACAAATTAACAAGGCGAAAAATAAACAGTGTGTACACATGATGCATTCCTGATCCACAGAAGTAAATGGGTGTGTGTCATACATTTGCTCCTGCGAGACCGAGATATTGGACATTGCCAATATTTATTTCATTTCATGCACGCTTCCTCTCCTAGCAATCAAACCCAACAATAACAACAACAACAATAACAACAAAGCCTTATCCCACTAGGTGGGGTCGGCTACATGAATCATACGACGTCATTCCGCTCTATTAGTAACCAAACCTTTCGATATATTATTCATCAATAGATCTTGCTCTATTAGTTCGCCAAGTGTCCGCCTTGACCTCCCTCTCCCTCTTTTAATCGGATCTACTCTTCTTACTAGCAATCAAACCCAAACAAGTAAATATATTCTAACAATGCCATAAGAATTTCAGTGTAGTTGAGGTGAACGTATATTGATAACATTATCTGTCCAGCACATTGCCTAACTAATGGAGGCAAGAGACAGGTAGGCTGCTGAGTTGGTCTGAGCTCTCTCTCTCTCTCACGCACACACACACTCTGAGGTTGGGTTTGAGGCTTGGGGCTGCTCCAACATAACAAGGATAGACCCACAACAAAGACGGGGACGGGACATGAGAAGCAGATATGGATCCAAGTTTTATCCAAAAACTTGGTCCATATGCGTCATCGCCGACGAAGCAGTCGTGGCCATGACAAGTGGAAGAAGGCTCAACATGTATGCGTCTTTGATCCCTCTCTACGAATGCTCAATTATAACGTGACCCCTGCGACAGCAAAAATGGCGATGGCCCTCACCATACGTCCATGTCCTACACGTCGTAATGGCTTAAAACAAAGTCGATCTAGATCACCTCATATTTCGATAAAATGCATATACCACAAAAGTTATCCCACCGTGTAATAAAGACTTCTACTAAGCATACTTTCTTTAACATAATTCAGTTCCAACGATGAAGCTTGGAACCAAAATTTCATCAGCTTTTGAAGATCCTAAACAGCTGGTGCCAATGCAACTAGGACCTTGTAGCCAAAAGGGACTCGATTGGCTAATAATCATGTTGGCACGAGGCATAGAGACAGCTTATACATTCATATGTCATTTAGGTGTTTGCAATGATAGATTAATCGATGCTGGGCGATCTGTAAAAGAAATCTGAAAAGGATCTTAAGCTTGGAGGATAGTGACAACCATACATGTTATTCAATTGAAAGTTGATCTTATATTCTTATTCACGAAAAGAAAGACAAGATGGTTGGTACCTGCTGTAGTTTTCTGGGGGAGATGTGTATATGCTCACTCTCAGGAACCTCTGAAATGTAAACAAAAGCAATGAGAATAAAAAATTGAAATCAATGTTGAGAAGGCTATGATTTGTTAAGTTATCAGGAAAGAATCTGGAAATTGTTTTAAATATTTTGACCACCTGTGAGTATAGAAATCAAAGTTGGTAGCTGATGAGAATTAAAAAAAAAGGAGCACCATGTCTCCATCCAAGAAAGTTATCTTGAAGCACAAGTCACCATCCAGATATCACAAATATAAAAGAATTATTAAACTATAATGATTGTGTATAACTGATGAAACAGAGTACATGGGGCTAATTATCAAAATCCCTCAATTCAAATACAGAAAGGAAAAAGGGAGAACAATACAAAACATTTCATTACACTCCAATTCTTAAGCTTAGGTGACTAGAAAATTAGATTATCACAACTGCAATCACAGTGTAAAGAATGTTTCATTTGTGGTCGTAGACACAAACTCTTGGAAGTCGTGAAGGCTCATCAACCTTGACATGCCATTACTGTACAAGCTCAAATACCATGCATCATTCTTTTAACCCTGTTGGATTTCCTTCTACAAAAGTAAACAAGAACAAGAAGAAAATTAGTGCAACATGATTAACTGCTACATAGAACTTGCAAACTGTGTTACATCATGCATATCAAGTACTTTTGCGAGTATCATGGCACAAATTTCAGGTTAAAAAGAATAGGTTTCCTCTTCCACCCAGTAATGAGGCTTCTCTATATTCAAATATCCTTGTCTCCTCGGGGACTGGAACTAATTACCATGTAAGCCAACACTATTCATTGAGAAAATTTTACACTTATTTATATAATAAAAGGAAAGATAACTATGGCTAAATGAAACGTCTATAGATCCTCTTTTGCAAGGCCCAAAAGTTTTGATACTCATGCAAGAGAACCAAAAATTGTTGAAAATAATTTAATTAGTTAAGCGCAAACTCTGGATCTTGAAGTGTGATGAAATAATCTGATAAAATCTTCTGCATTTGTATATTGTTAATACTTTGATAGTTATATAAACCAAGAAACAACAGAACAAACCCTGAAGTGTGATGGACCATAATGACATCAGAGAAAAGATGGTTCTCACCATCATCAATCAGCCCTTTTGCATGCTGTTCCATACACTTGAGAATGTATTTGAAAGTCTCAATTTCGCAAGGGATCGTGAGTGCACCCTTGTGGTCGAAACCAAATTCTTCCTCAGCTTTTTGTAGTAGTATCTTAAACACTGGAAGGCTCAGATAACGTGTTGGTATGACAAATCTTCGACGTTCAGGTCCTATGTAAACTGGACAATAGCCCTTTGGGACATCCGGTGGGAGTTCAGGGCTGTGGCAACTCTCCTCATCTGAGTCACACTGGTTTGATACACTTTTCAAGCATTTGTCAACAGCAGGAGGAACAACAGATGTGTTGTTTCGATCATCCTTCGACCCAAGGGCGACATATTGCCATTTTTGTAGCATCTCCCTCAGTCTGACGATCTGCCTGATCCCAGTAACCTTTACACCTTCGTCTCCCATGGTTGGAGGGTTTGGACGCAGTAATGTCTGGACTGAGAAACTAAGAGGTGATGAACAGGCTCATGAGATCTCAAGCGCTCAAAGTGTACTCATAGCACTTGGATGTATCCCTTAAAATTGTAAGAGAAAATGTCAGAACAATAAGAAAATAATATCAAGTAAAATCATAATAATAAGTCACCTTACACTGTCAACATCACGCAGCTGCAGAAAGTAATGTTCTAAAACAAAGTGTGCAACAATATTATGCAAAAACTTAATAAGATGCTCATTAGATATTTGGCTACAGATATCGCAGGGGATGGACAACCATAGCCTCCATAACCTTCTTTAAGTTTTACCAGGAAATCACTTGCCAATTTAAACTCTAAATTAATGGACATAACCTAAGCCAAATCAAATGGAATTGCTAGACTACTCGCAGATATACAGAATGATCATTCTGGCCTTATTTGACATCTGATGAGGATATATGGACATGGAAAACAATTTTATACATATCACATAGTATTGCCAAAGTGACATGGTTCAATATGGCATGAGATGATAGTACAACATGGAAAATATTTGGTCTTTTGTTCTTGGAAGCATCACGTGCTTGTAGATCAATGAAGTAGAATCTTAGTGCATACCGTGAACACAAATTTTAAGCTTAATAAGAATGCTTTGAGTTAAAAGCTCCCGTAATGAAGATACATACATGTGAAGCACCTTCTGCTTAGACACATTTTTTTTCCTTGCAATCTGATCTTGTTGTAACTTTAGGAAATTTTATACCGTGTAAAGGAAGAAACTTTTAATAATTTCTTTGAAGATCAAGATTTTCTATAGCTATGATAACTAAATAAGGATTCATTTTCCAGGACAAGAGCAATCGCGGACAAAGTCACTTGGAGATGGCCGATCTATTTGGATTACTGTGGACGAAAATTTCATTGCAAACATGGAAAACCAAGTTTTCTACATCTAGATGATCGAATCATATCCTGATCCATTTTCTAGGTTACGAGATCTTTTCCCCACAAGGAAGATTTCATACTCTAATAAATCTAATTAATCCCCCACCCATTACAGCCATATTCCTCAATACAATTGCAATACGAAAGATAATACACATAACACCGAATCTCATTCGTTCACAGAGATTTCTTTCTTTGGCTTCTAATAATTATTTTATTCTGCACTGTGCTCTATGCATCCCTTATAATTTATAACAACACTGAAAAGATTCAGGAACTAAAACTTAGCAACGCAAATTCCCATAAACTACATTTGATCCTAAGCTAATACATTGAGATAGAAAATTATCAAAGTGCAATAAGATTAAGAACTGAGAAGAGAAAGAGGGCGAAAATTTCGGTCAATTAAGCTTTTTCCTGACGCAAGTAACAGCCAGAGATGAAAAGAGCAACATCAAGAGAAAGATCACAAAACACACATAAAGAAAGAAGCATCGAACGATCCTTTACCTATTTGAGCGTTCGGAGATGACATCAATCACAACAATGGACAAGGAGGAGAGCTCGCCATTGTCTCCTCACATGAAGCTCGTAGAACGGAAGGAAAAAAAATAGAACCAAGAAAATAAAAGAAAAAAAGGAAAGGGAGCGACGAAACAAAAGGGAAAAAAAAAAAAGAGAAAATGGAGAAAGAAACGACCGGGATTTAAAAAAGGGCAATAAGAGAAAGACCATATTACCCATGCTTTGAGGGGTCAACATAGACACCTCCGAGGGTAAACTAGGTACAGTAACTAATTTTAAACGAAGTCATGGGCCCGGTCTATTTAGCAGACACGTGGTGACACGTAAGGCCTTCCCGAGGCTTTGGGGGAGAGAATTGCGTCCGTCATTGAACCCATCACAGCCGTTTAAACGGAGCAAAGCTTATTTAATCGAACGGTTAGGATCGAAATGTAATATTAAGACGACCTCAACCCTTAAATTTAAATGTATTTTTTCAAAGATTTTAATATTAATTTAATAATTTTATTTATAAAAATTATTATATTTGATTCTTAATATTGTATAATAAATAGAATGTTATAGTATTTTTAATTATTTAACGATCTCCTCCTCCTCCTCCCCCTCAGCTTAATTAATTTGGGGGAGATGAAATTTGATTGATTAGTTACATAATAATAAAAGGTGGTAATTTAAAAAAAAAATCTTAGGAATAACTAATATTCGTTGGGCCGGGCTAAAGTTCTATCATGGACTGTATCCAGCTCATTTTTGCTTGTCCCAGAGACATTTGGGCTTTTGAACGAGGAGACGAAAGATTTCTGAAATATTAAATTATAAATAACTGTATTAGAACAAAATAAGAAAAAATGATCTGTGGGTATTTCTTTTTTTTTAAAAAACTAATAAGAATCGACGTCTATGATTAGAAATATGCTTTTCCCCTCCTTTCATAAAGTTATCTATGAAGATTTGATATTTAGGTGGATAATTAAAGGATAACATAAGACATGGTAACTTCTTCAAAAAAACTTTCAAGGACTTAAATAGTTAATAAACAAAGATTAATTAAGACCAGGTATTTCATATTTTTGCAACAAACATTTCATACTTTTATTCACTTTGTATTATTCCAAAAACAAAAAAAAAATATTCGTAAATCAAACAACCTACAAAGGTCATTGACATATGCATGCAGTATTATCAAATGCATGCATGCAAATGTAGGAGGCCTCCAACACCAGTGTGATCGAGTTGATGGATCTCTCGCTTCATCGAGTGAGTTATTATAAAATGGTAATTACTTATTTATTTCATAAATCTGATCATATATATCTGATGTGCTTTGTATTATTATTATTATTATTATTATTATTATTATTATTATTATTATTATTATTATTATTATACGCTTAAACTTTAAAAAGAAAAATAAGATAAAGAAAACAACCAGAATAAGTTCCAGGGCTTTCAATTCGTACCTATTCTTTGCTTTTGTCAGCAAATATTTTTCAAATAACATTTTACCATGTTAAATCCTATGTGATCTCCTTTCTCTATCTTTTTTTTATTATTTTTTTTTACTTTTTTCCCGTAGCCTCTTTTTGTCACATATAGTTATTCTTTCTCGCTCATTTCCTTCATTATTATTCTATTTATTGTCGATCAGTGACGTCAATTCTATTTTGAACACGGTTCCAACATAAATCCGATGGATAAAATGATTAATTAAGAAAAAAAGTTTTAACTTTACACACACACACACACACACACACACACACACACACACACACACACACACACACACACACACACACACACACACACACACACACACACACACACACACACACACACACACACACACACACACACACACACACACACACACACACACACACACACACACACACACACACACACACACACACACACACACACACACACACACACACACACACACACACACACACACACACACACACACACACACACACACACACACACACACACACACACACACACACACACACACACACACACACACACACACACACACACACACACACACACACACACACACACACACACACACACACACACACACACACACACACACACACAGTACCACCCAAATTTGATTTCAACTACCGTGGACGTGCCACTGTCCCCCGGTCTTTGATAAGAACCACAACAGCCCACTTCACCACTCATAAAATTTGCGATAACTTTTACTGTCCATTATTTGTCTTATTATCATCGCACTAACTACTTCTTTGAGTCTAAGAATTTTATTTATTGAGTTCGAACTCGAATATAAGAGATGATATATTTTTATTTACGTAAAAATCGTATTCGAAACCTATTTAAAACAATAAGGAGTTTGTTATTGTTTCATCCGACGTATTATTGAATATATATAATCAATAATATATAATAAATATATATATATATGTGTGTGTAATAAGTTTTCTCCAAAATATGTGTGTGTGTGCACTGTGCAAGTGTCATTAGTAGAATAGAGTGAGAAGGACAGAGGATGTTGATTGATGTGCATGTGAATTGCAATGTCCCCATGAATGAATCATTGTTGGACTCACATCACATGTACATATATAATTAATAATGAATTGCATGCATGCATGCATGCATTATTGTTGATATGGTACGAAAATGGCACTCATCTCATTCATTCATGCATCTCCCATGGAAAACAAAATAGCTTGCCTTTTGTGGTGCCTTGTGTTTGTGTTGTGTGTTGTGTGTGTTGTGTGCTGTGTGGTCTTCCCTTCACTGACTGGTCATTTAACTAGAAAACTGACTGACTCAATCATGCAACCTGTGCCTTGTTCACTTTTGTTATGGAATCTGATATCATCTCATGCAATGCCTACAAGAGATTTCAAAGAATTAGAAGAAGAATCATTTATGAGTGAGTTTATTTGTTTGCACAATCAATCGAAGTTAATGCAGAAGGTTGGCGGTTTAAAATTTTCTTTTGTTTAACATTAAGAATTTCCCATTGAGATTATTCAAAAAAATTATCGATTTTATTATTTGTTTTTTTTATATTCATTGATCTTAGCTACAATAAATTATTGATATATATATATATATATGAGTTAAATATTAATCGGGAATCTGAATTTGTTATTTTTTGCGTAGATCCATAAATGGGAGAGTTGATTTTCACCACTTTCCCGGCTCTCTCAGAAGAAGAAGAGAGATTACATACAAAAAATACACGAAATTTATGAGATTCATTCTAAATCGAATTACGTCATCGAATAATGGAGGCTCTTTTTATTATGAAATATTGATAATTACATATATGCAAAATAATTCAACCATCGTGAAATTTATATAAAAAAATTAAATATAAAATAGGAAATAAAAATTTTAAAACCATCTAAGGACCTCCGTAAGGGACGGACGACTTCACCATCCACTTACTTAACGCCCGACTAAAATAAAAGTTCAACTAGAGTTCCAAATGAGTTCAGATTCAAAGCTTAGGGATCACTTTCAAGTTTGATTTGATTGGGTTTGCATCAGCAGTTCTGACTAGAAATAGTTGAATTAATTACCCAAAGAAATATAACTATCAGGATCCAGTTAGAATTAGTCGTCTTTGTTTTTTTTCTACGCATGATGTTAACGTGCATGATGGACGATTAAAGAGTAAATTAAAATTGAACACTAATAAATTAAAATTTATTTATTTATTAGTTGTGCATGTTAAGAATATAGAATCAAAAGATTATTGATTCTGATATCACGTTAAATTGATGTGTTAATCATTCTTTTTAAAAACTTTAAGTCGTTATAGAGAAATATTAATAATTATATTCTTAATAATTTGGAATTGTGACATTTTTCTAATTTGGCGGATGATCATGTGATCAGCATCCGCAGTGGAGTTAATTAATTATTTTTTCATCGAAATTAAGTCCCTTGCTAGAAAGGAAGTCTTAACGATAAACAAGATTCACTTTTCTCCCATTATCGAGAACTTCCACTTAACAAAGTTTAGATTTTATGTGCCGACAAATATAACAATCGTTCGGTAATATTTTTACGTTGCACATATGCAAACATCCCAATCTTATTAAATTATATATGAAAATCGTTTATCAAAATACAAAAAATAAAGAATTAATTGTTACATTAGTTGTCTATAATAACTAAAATAATCAGGAATATGAAATAATCTAAGGGTGTTCAATCAAATTCGATTCGACTCGATCAAATTTTATCAAATCAGTACGAGTCGGATCGGGTCCGGTGGTCGGATTATCTGACCACCCAATTTTTTAAATTTTTTACTATTTTATATTTATTTAATATTAAAATATTATATTATATTTATTTTAAAATATAAAATATTTTTTTAATTATTTAATATTAGTTCTATACTTAAAATATTTTATTCTTTTAATAAAAAAATTGAATCAAATATAAGTCTATGTTTAAATAAAAAAAATCGGATCGATCGAGTCGAATAAGGTTGACTCGAATTAAAAAAAATCAACCCAAACCCAACTTCGGATCTAGTTTCCAGTCGGACGATTCGAGTCGGGTCAATGAGATAAAAAAAATGAAGATGAGATCGTAAGATCATAAACAAAATCTATTTATTTCATTTCTCATGTATTCGACGTGTCTATATGGAAAAAAGAAAAAAAAAAAAGAAGAAAACAGGAGATGCATGGCATGAGATTGAGTGATCTTATCCATTTCGTGGACGTCGCCGAGTGGGGCCCCATTCCGTTGCATCTCTCTCCAAATGGGCAATAAAATGCTCTTTTTAGGGTTTGACAATAATTTGTTCATCTTTTTGGGTGATCCATATGGTAATGGAGTTATATATAATTTTGTTCTTGCCACATTTTGAGAGCTTTCTTCGATTCACATGAAACGAATAATGATTTAATTAATGATTTTTGGTATAAGATTTAAGAAATATCATAGTTACACTGATAGATAACCTTAGCTATAAAGTCATATAAACGGACATACAAGTATAATTTATATTCTTAATGCCATTTAATTTGAAATACTAAACATTTAAATAAGAATAATTTAAAAATTAACAAGGATATATTCGGAAATAAATATAAATTCGCTAAATTTCAAATATTCTTGTCACTTCACCTTTTGTGCTCTAATCGAAGTGGGAATTTGCCCAACATGTTATATATCTATATATGTTTTGACATAAATAACAATTGATGATAAGCGATTGGACGTTATCCAGTAATATTAATGATTAAGCATTTAGACTTATTAATAAGTATAGAATGACTTAATTATATATTTTAACGATTTAAAATATTTTTATGCATTCTAAATTTAAGCAATTTATATTATTAAAAACTTTGTTCTTTCAAAAATAATATATATCATAATAAGTTATAAATTTAATTTATTATATTGATATTTTTATTAGTTATTCTTCAAAACCAAACAATTACAAATTATTAAAATATCATCAAATAATAAAGTGTGATAATTATCATAAATAATATTGTAATGTTTTATCTCTTATCATTATTTACAGTTACAAAACACATACAAATTGATGCTTGTCATTATTATGTGTTTTCACATCACCATAATCTATGTTAATTTCAGAAATTGTTCTTAAGACAAATCAAATAGCGAGTAAGTAAAAAAAAAAAATCTGAATATTGTACTTTTATTAAATATTTTAAAGTGTTGGCAAATGGTACCATGCATAAACTCAACAAAACTAATTGAGGAAATAAAATGGTGATGTGCGAATGAAAGTTGATGTCTATTCGTGGATTAGCAGAATTGTTACGGCTCCTCCATTTTAATAAACATTTATTAAATATAGTTTATGACATATATTATTTATTTATTTATGTAATGTGACAGTGAGAGAGCAACCTACCACAAATATTATGCACACCACCACCACACCATTTCCTTCTTCTATTCTTCAAACTCCTCGGATATTTTAATCGTCTTCCCAACGCCACATCCGGCAAAAAGTTTTCTTTTATGATTGTGGACTTAGTTTTTTTTTCTTCCTCGGATTAAAAAAAAGAAGATAATAATAATAATAATAATAATAATAATAATAATAATAATAATAATAATAATAATAATAATAATAATAATAATAATAATAATAATAATAATAAAATACTACGTAATTCGTAGTGTTAGAATTTGACCGAGTCAAAGAATATGTCACGCCCTTATTTTTAGTCACCTTTTGTTATCTTAATTTTTCTTTTTACGGGTCTGATTATTCGTAATTATTAACGTCTGATTAATTTATAATTGGAAAAGATAAAATAATAATTTATTTTTTGATCAAAGTGATAATTTTAAAATTCGAATCGATACTATTAGCACTATACCGGATGTTTGAGATTCAACTTTGATACAAGTGCGACCGTAAGCGATCGTTTTTAAAATACACTACAATCATATATAGCATAATGTATAATTAAATTAAACATATATATTTTTAGATGGAGTAATATATATCTACTGGACTAATTTAGTAATAAAAATATTGTTTAGGGTTAAACAAATTGGTGATAATTGAATTAATTATATTTGTTAAACTAATTTGATCACGGTCATCAAATAATTAAATAATTTTGATCATGACTAAATTTACTATTTTAATTAATAAAATAATTTAATATATAATTACTTTATTTAATCTAATAAGTAAAATTAATGTGTTGCACTCAGTCTTGGTCGAATATTATATGACAGTGAAGCATGAGCATTGTTATTTGTTAACTTTATCTAATAAGGTAAGTTGAAATGGTGGTTTCTTTCTTATATAGGGAAGGCTAATTTTCATTTATAAGTCCTCTTATAATATTATATGACAAAGTGTGTTTGGCTTAGCTGATAAAAAATAACTAATAAGTTGAATTGCTAATAAGTACTCTAATGAATAAACAGTTATGTGTTTAGTGATAAAAAAATTATAAGTTATTATTTTAATCAAATGATAAAAAAATCCTTAATATTATAATATAAGAAACACGTGAAAATAATTATGTATATTGTAAAGACAAAAATTGATCAATTTTTTTTCTTATACAAGATAAACTGAAGTCCCCAACTTAATTTTTGTACTTATAAGAAATTAAATAAGTAATTATCAGCTCTTTATTTTAATTAGCAAACATGGAGAAAGCTTCAAAATTGTTTCTTTAGCTAACTTAAACATTTTTCTCTCATGATTCTAATAATCCATTTTTAGTACTCTTAAGAATAAAGATAATTCAACTTTCAATCCATCATGAAATGATCTACAGATAATCTAACTTGCATATTCTATATTTATTTGATCAAAGGATTCTTGGATTAAAATACTAATTTGGTAGATAATCCATAACCAAACAGTCATGTGAGCCTTGTCGAACTTTTGTTCTAATATAATACTTGGGTTCCATTACTTAAAGTCTGCCATATACATAGCAATGTACCCTTTGAAGGTTGCTGCCTAAACCTCAACTGCTAGCAAAATTTTTTTTTAAGAAAAAAAAGAAAAGGGAAAGTTTTAAAAGAATTCGTTCCTAACTTGTATGATCATCGATGACGTCAGCTATCCAAAGCTTAATCTTTATTTTTAGGAACCTGACTGAGCTCACATTAAAATACACAAATACAAAAATGTCCTTTTTTTTTTGTTCCAATAAACTTAGAATATTAAAATTGATAGATGAACTTGTTCAAATAGTGGTGTAAGAAAAAAGTCATGTCAATCCACAAAATCAACCCGACCAAAGAAAATGGAATAAAAAAAGAATTAGGAACTCGATTGGATCATAAACATATTTTTAATAAATCAAAATCGATGACCCCCATCCGAAATAAAATATTCGGAAAACTATTTTTCCTTTTAAAAAAGTGATTTAGAATATTCTTTCCCGATTTAAAAAATGACCCCGAAGAGGTCGAATTGTTCTTTTGGAACCTTTCTCTCGTTCTCTCACTATATAAGTTCCATCAAATTAAAGTATAAGCACATAGTACTTTAGCTATAAATATGCTTAATAAATACTTAACACACATATTTTCGATGTTACCTAGATAAATAAATTAATATAAGGGTTTCTTAATACAAACATTAAAAGTAATTTTTCTTCAAAATAATAGCATAATAAATTCGATCCCAAAAAATAACAACACAATAATCTATTTCCCATTCGACCAAAAAAAAAAAAGAAAAAAAAAAGCAAGGAATAAATAAATGGGGGCTAAAATTGAGCAGCTCCGTTGTGGGACGTCGCCAAAATCTCCAGTCCTCACCTTCCACCACCACCATCTCTCTATAAATGAAGGCCTCCTTCCCCGGGAACAGAGAAGAAGAGCAATAAATTAGAGGGGGAAGTAAATAAAGCGCAGCGATGGGTCTCCTCGACCACCTGTGGGACGACACGGTGGCCGGGCCGCCGCCGGACTCCGGCCTCGGCAAGTTTCGCAACTTCTCCTCCGCCTCCTCGGCGCCTACCGTCGCCGGAGGTGCAGGAGGCATCCAGGTCACCAGGAGCATCACCATCATCCGCCCCGCCGCCCCGTCGCCGTCGTCCTCCGCCGCCTCCTCCCCCCGCAGCCCTTCCCTGTTCCCGTCCAGCGATCCGGCGTCTCCTTTCACGCGTAGGGACAAATAACTCACCTCCACATCTTTTCTTCTTCTTTTTCTTCCCCCTCATCTTCTAGTAGATTCAGGAAGGAGGTAAAAAAGCAAAAATAAAAGATTTTGACTCGCCTTCGCTCGCAGCTCGTACCCCCAGGGGCGACTGGAAGAGGCTCCGGAGGAAGGCGCCGGCGCCGGCGGCCGAGGAGATGGATGTCGTCGAGCCGAGGTATCCTACTGTCTACGACTGGTTCGTATCCGCGGGCCTCTGCTTTTGTTAAAGATCGTTTCTTTCTGTCACGAGCGTGCTTAAAATTCATCCAAAATTTGATCTTGCAGGGTGGTGATAGGTTCTCTGGACAGATGAATCCAAAAGTTTGTGTTGTTCATTGCGATGGCGACTTTGGTCCTTCTTGATCTGTGCATAGGATGTAGTGTTCTTTGTAGCGCTTTGAGTGAATAAACGAAGCAGCGAGAGGAGGTAGGGGAAGATACGGAGAAAGGTAAAAAAAAAAAAAAAAAACAGTTTGTTAGGGAGAAGAGATTGGAGTGATGGAGAGAAACAGAAGAAGATGATTTAGGTAGGTTTCAGGAAAGGCAATCTGCAATCAGAAAGGCTTTGATGCAGCCTCTTGTATGTTTTGTTCTCTTCGTCCCCTTCTTTTGTTTCGCCCAACGATCTTGGGGCTTCTGCTGTGTAAATTTGAATCCTGGATCTTCTATCAATGGGGATGCATGTTATCAGAAACTTGTGCAACAAATCAGAGTTATTCTCTCTCATTTATCTGAGTTAAAACTTTATGTCAGAAAAGAAGATTGTGTGAAAAAAAAAGACTGCTAATTCTATGACAGTTGATTGGTTTCCGTTAACAAACACAAATCGCACGGCAAAATTTATTGGATAACTGATCTTTGGCCTGTAATCAGATCGTTTTCTGCACTTTTACAGCAGTTCAGCTTCTGATGTCAGGAAGGGACCGTCACAGGTAAATTAAACTATCTACAACCAAAGTTACCTGATAGAAAGTAGAAACAAATTGAAAAAATGTCCGTAGCGCTGCAGGACAGTGAGTGAGGACATATTTATGTAAACAAGTTCCTGGAGGCCACGTATTTTGTGTAACATGCAAAATTTGTTAGGATAACTGATCTTTGGCCTGTAATCAGATAGTTTCTTGCACTTTTACGGACAGCAAACAAATTATCTGAACCGAGTTCAGCTTCTGATGTCAGGAAGGGATGGTCACAGACTCACAGGTAAAATAAAGTATCCACAACCAAAGTTACCTGATAAAAACAAAGTGGAAAAATGTACGTAGCGCTGCAGTACAGTGAGCGAGGACATGTTTGCTAACAATTTGTGCACCTATTTGGTTAATCTCGTGAGAGAATCAGGATTCCAATTGTTTCTGCGTTGAAAAGTTTGTGATGGAAAAACTGTGAATTGCAGTGCAGCAATTCGTCTTCATGTATCCTGTATGATTGGAGCTGGAGTTTCATCTCTCAGGACAGTGATATGAAACTATTCCTTCTGTGCATGTGTGTTGGTTTGGTTACGAGGACGCAGTGGAATGCTGTTTTGGTAATTAGTAGTATGGACAAGGATGTGGCAGGAGCATCTTTACTGTGCATACAGTCAATGGGGGGAAGCCACAGATTCGGCAATTTCGATGGGGGTGTGAGATAAAGTACCCCAAGGAGAACGCCGGAATCGCCCTGTAGATGTGGACTGTTCTCCTCTGTCCATGTCATGGTTTACAAGTTGCAAACTGAGAGAGAGGGAGAGATGAAAGATGTCAAAGTACCTGGTAACGTAGGCAAAGACAATACTTGGCCTCACTGGCTCAGTAAAATATTCGTGACATAAAAAAATTTCATCATAAAATTATTCGCTTCGCATGCGAGAGGGCACGGGGTTCGATTCCCCCGCGTGTCTCCATTTTTGTTCTCTTCTTTTGATAAATTTTATTATATGAATATTGTAAAAAGTAAAACGTATTTTCTTTGGAAAAAAAAAACTCTTCAATAAATTTACAAAGTTTTATTATATATTTTTTTCAGTATGTTTTAGTCGATCTTCTTACTCAAACGATTATTAATAATATGTATAAAGACCAAACTACTGTTGGCATTATGAGGTTTGGTTCCACAGATTCGAATTTCTAAAAACTCAAATGTCAGAAAAAAAAATTCGACAAAGCATCTAATTACTACTAGTAAACATCGTAATCAAACATTACGTCAACAGTGTTAAGTGCTGACCGTGAAGCATCGAATTAATACCACTCACTCCCTTTAGTAAGCATCGATTCCATCAGCGAGCTCCGGACGCCATGCCTCATGAGCAACTTTTCAGGCGTTTTTGGCCTCGCCATGATTGTTATTTTAGATTGTCATCAACTTCTTTGTTAGGAACGATTCACATCTAATTAATTTAATCGAAAATATGAAATGTTAAAAAAACATTATTCTTTCTCGAACGCGTCTTTGGAAACATGTGAAATAAAACATGTATGGTTAGAGGGATGCATAATGGGTATAGGCGGAATCAGATTCGACTGTCCTGTTTCAATGGTCAATCCAATTAGGAATTAGAACTGTAGTTGAAGGCATTTCAAATATTATTTGAACACTTTTGTTGCAATCATGTCATTCGAATGGCAAACTCGGCTGCTCATTTTTTAATCGCACTGTGATAGCTTGAGAAGATGCCCTCCTCCTCCGGGCGTTCTTCAATTTTTGTATGCTGCAACACTTTTCTTTAGGAAGATGCTGCAACACTCAGTTCCAAGATATTTGGACCAAACGCCACGAGAACCAAAAGTTCAAGTTCATTTTTTTCCCTTTTCCAAGCACTTGTTATTATATTAGTTTTTAAGCATCATTTAGTGTTCTTTTTCATTTTATTCACTCTCAGTATGCCAAAACCAAAGACTGTTCATATAAAGAAACGAGTAGTTTCATCTAAAACTGTTCATCCATTTCATTGCTAAATGACACCTTTTTTTCCCGAATTGAATGACCAAGAAGCTTTTTGGATAACTGAATCTTGTTTTGACCCGAAGAAAAAAGAAACTGGAACTCAAGATGACAAAATACAGAAGGAATCCTGTGCAAGAAGTAGAAGCATCCAACTTGGTGCCAAGTCAAAGGTACTACACGAATGGGAACTTTTTTCTTTTATTGGTTTGTAATCTATTAAAGTTTTGTGAATGATTCAAAGACTTGTCTGAGCCAGAGAGGGATGAGGCCGTAGCTTAGGAAGATGAAGCTGATTAAGAGACGGGGAGAAAAGGAGGAGGGAGGAGACAGCGAGCTCGTGGCAGAGAAGAATGAACACTGGAGCAAGTTTTAATTGCCAAAGGTTCAAAGGAGAGAGTATCATACAGGAAACCAAATACATTCTCAACGATTTTTTGAGGGAGGAAAGGAATCAAATATAAACATCTCAACCTTTTAAAATGAAAAGAAAAGAGAGAACAATAATCACATATAACCTGTACATCCAGAAGGGGAACATGTTTTTCCTTATCTCCTAATTCACGGAAAAGACGCTGGCAGTGGAGAAAAGAAAAAAAAGCTGACGATCATGCCAAACCATGGTCTAATGATCAATGCTGCAATAGTAATAGAGAACCAAGCAATCAAGTAGAAGCAGGACATCCAAAAGTGAATTTGTTTTGTCTCTCCTCTATATGTATATATATATATATATATATATTTTTTTTTAGGAGCTCTCTCCTCTATCTTACAAGAAAGAATGACGAGTCATAATGGGTGACTTCAGTTATGATCCTTCAGGAAATTGAGGTTCAGAAGTAATAGCTCATAAAAAAATTGTGCTAGATTCTGCAAATACTCACTCCCTAGGAAAGGGCTATGAAATTGGCTTGCTACACTGAGCAAGGTTGGAAATATTCCTGAGCAAATATGTTGAAAGAAAATGCAAGATAAATGGCTAAAACAATGAATCAAAGATAAAGGTCTGGGAAATGAAAAAGGAAAGCAATTGAAGATCTATTAGATATCAGAATCAAGAGAAGGTGATAAAGAACAAGAGAGGAGAATAATGATGGAACAGAAGCCGCTAGATAAAAGTTTAGGAATGAAAATCGAGTTTCCAAAATAATATACAGAATCTTGTACTAATATATGAAAGGATGACGAGAATATATAAATTCAGAAATATGGCAAATAAACAATAGGATTAGAATTTTCAATCTCCATGTTTAATACAGAGCACAAAGAAGAAATAGATCCTAGGTTGTGCTTCAATAAGGAGTTATAGTAAAGCACACTTTAGCAACGTAAAAGCCAACAATAAATACAATCATCCTTCTGAAAAGATAGATACTAAAAAAGGGATGATATGACTTGATGACATACATAATGTAAAGTGACGAAATGTTGACCAAGAGTTGATGAACAAGGATATATGACATCCTAGACAATTATGATGAATAAAAAATAACATCAATGGTGGAAACTGACTTCTCAGTTCTCTAGGAGTAATAGATGAGACAGATTTTCTGACTGAGAACATAATCTAGAAGCAAAGGGGAGATTGAATTGATTCCATGAGGAAACTGAAAACAATACTGATATATTCGCTTGTTCCGCAAAAAAGACCAAAGGGAAGCAAAGAAACCCCAAGTGCTCTGTCTCAAGAGGGCAAAACATCACCTAAACCTGAGCTTGACCATCATCCAGAAGATAACAAGACTTGAATCAGGTTCTCTGCTAAACGCTTCTGCTCAGGGGTGCCAGAAATTTGAGCAATGCAATCAAAAGGTGATGATTTCGACTCTAATATTTCAATATGAGCTCCTGACATCTGCATTATTATGAAATCAAATGAGAAGGAAACTATAATCAAAGCAATCCTACAACATTACTTTGGGAAGTAGATTATATCAAGCATGGTTCCTTGAATAAAAGATGGGAAAATGAAGTACAAGCCTGGAATGTAGGATCTATAGTGTGATTAGATGTTTTCCAGCAAATTGTTTAGTCTAGAACAAATTTTTGGCAACACAAGATGGGATTTGTTTAAAAAAAATTACATACTATTGAAGATGAAGGGATAGACATGAAAAAATAGTATCAAGCCATGCCTTTTACCACAATCATAAAATTCTTCTCAACAAATTTACCAGCAAAGAATTTGATGATGTAAGCTTGTGCTAGAGACAAGCCAGATATAGCTAAGTACAGCCTTGAACTAAATCATCAGATTTATTTTAATGGGTTTGGAGTATTGGACTCTATCAGATTTTCTAATGGTATCCTATTTGGCTATTTGCTTAGATTTTATTTGAGTGGTGGCCATATTTCCAAAGGAAGTCAGTTTAGGATTGATCTAGATGCACATGTAATTTGTAACATTCCTTTAATCCTAGTAGCAATATTACCTATTTACAAACAAACATTTTTTTTAAGTTTTATCCAACTTCATTAATAAAGGGGCGATTGCAAACATATAGGATGCGAAAGTTGACTTCATGAATACTGGAGATGAAATTGTAAAGGGAATGCAAAACAGAAAATCTATAATAAATACAAAATCAACAACCTTTCACAGAAAAAGAAATGCTGACATCAATTTCAATTTTAGAATGTTCTTCCGGACCCACCTTTCTCAGACTCTCCAAGTTTGTCCCACCTTTACCAATGATTTTTGAGGATGACTTAGCAGGAATAACCACCACAACATGCTTAGGAGATCTGCAACCACAAGGATTAGCACAAACATTGAGATGAAAAGGTTATGCATTAAGAAATGTTGTTGAGCTGAGATCTATAGATGAGAGGCATCCGAGGAATCAGACTACAATGAGGGACATAAAATAAAAGAGAAAAATATCCTCAAAATAAATAAGAAAGATGGAGTTTGAAGTCATTATTAGTACTGAGCTGAGATTCACACAAACAGTCAACAATAAGGCGTACCGCTCATAAATCTTAGATGGATGTGAAGAAAAAGAACCATAACCCATATCACCAGCCTTGTCAAAGAGAAAAAAGAACATAAAAATGTAATTTAGCATTTGTTACAAGAGAAATAACAAGCCCATAGTTCAAGCATTACAATGAACGAGTATTTACCTGCAGAGCATTGTGACCATACAAATTACTCTCAGTAAGTACTCCCGCGTTCCTTTCAGTTTCAAGTCTCTGGTCATAGCTCAGAGGAGTAACCGGTGGCATTGTTGAAAAAATTGGAGGTCCCTGTATGTTGCCACCATAAAGAGAATCAATAGAAAAAACATTTTGACTGCTATCCTTGCGAAAATTTCGGCTGCCATCTCTATCTCTCAAAGCATCTTCTCTGAGCCTTAATGTAATCTGAACAAGTGCATCACTAACGTTACCAACATCTCCTGATACCTGGATGCCAATTAAAATGAGATAAAATGGCTTAAAAGTTCTATATGAACTAATAATAGCTTACAAAGAGATAAACAAACCTCAACAAGCTCATCAGTGGAAGCATCACGCTTGGGCTTTTCACCTTTTGAGATGCGAATGTCAGCCCTTGTTTTCTTGCGCATATCATTTATTATGGAACCACTCTCGCCAATAAGGCAACCAATGACCTTAGAAGGAAAAAGAAGGCGAATGTTAACCTTGTCATCATCTTCATCATTAATCTTTCCTTGTAATAACAGAACAGCTTCAACTGCTGCAGATTTTACATCATCAGTAGACTGCAAAAACATAATATGTGCATCCATTAGAAATACATAGTTAATAGAAAAGTAATGAAACAGAAGAAAACTCCCACCTCTGTGGACGTTATGGTGATTATACACTCGTTGTTTCTATCCTTCGTGGGATCTACATCAACTTTTGCACCACTAGATTGCCTTATGTTTTTCACAGTGCTTCCCCCCTTACCGATAACACGTCCAATCTTGTCATATGGGCACAAAACTCTGATGACTAGGTCCTCTGAATTTGGTGCACTGCTATATCCAGAAACTAGGGGAAAAGCAGAGGGAAAATTTTGCCATGTATTAGATGTATCTGTAAGTCCATGAACTTCAGATGCATGAGATGGTACAGCAATGATTGGTGGCACAGATCTAGATGGTGGTACTAAAACATCTCCAGTAGGATAAAAACGACCAGCTGGAATAACAGGAATATCCGCAGGAATAATAATACTAGGTGGAAGCTCTGGAGCTGAAGTATCCAGGGAGATCTCTTCTTTGGGTGGAAACTTATACATAATAGCAGAAACTGCAGCTAATGCCTTCTTAACTGCTTCACTGTCACCTGTTATCTGCTCAGGTACAAAATATGACAAATTGTCATTGAACTGACTGAAAGAAAATGACGTAAAAATAGGTAGCATGAACAGATAACAAGCAGACTTATAAAGCCTGCTAAAGCATCCATCAAATAGAATCGCTGCCCAGACGTCCAAATTGTTCAAAATAAATCCACAAGACCACAATATGTTCTTGCCTAATTGTAGACTAGACGATTCAGAAAAAGGATAAATATAGCAATGGTGGACATGAAAGAACTAATGAGGTAACTAAGAACAAGCACATTTCTTATAGCAAACCCATTGACAACAAAAAAGTTTAGATTCAGGTTGACAGAGGGGTTAGATGATAAAAAAAAAGATTACACTGGATAGTACATTAAAGAGAGATCAATCACAAAATAAGCTGAATATGATGCAAGTTCTATTGTACATATTTCAAATTGCCAACTGACCTGAAGGTATCTCACTTATCAATGAGATACACTATGTGATATGAAAAATGGGTGGATGGGATTTCAACAATTTTCTCATCTCAAAGGAAAAAAATAATTTGTTGGAAAACCATAACAGCAAGTAAAATATAGGCCACCTCAAACATCCCACTAATGATAGAACCTTCATGAAGTGGTAATAGCATTTGGCACTGGATGATTCTCCAAATGCAACTCAATTCAAAAATTTCAGGGAAAATTTCTCTTCAGGAAAGAATTCTCAGCATACAGGATGCTATGTGTAAGTTGTAGATACCTGAAGAAAGTTGTCGAAGCTCATTGCGCAGGAGTCTTTAGCATCAGCTCTCTTTGGATTAATATTGATGTTTACTTTGAATTTTGACCTAAGTTTCTTGATTGTCACACCAGATTTACCAATTATAGTTGCAGCTTGGCTTCCAGGTACAAGAATATGAGCTTCGTCGTCATTTTTCTTTTCAATTTCTTTAGCATTCTCCAAAGCATTTACTATAACTTCATGCACCTTGAGTAAAGCATCTTGCGCGGGGCATTGAGGCTCTAGGGCATCCTCATTGACATCCACAACATCCTTGTCTCTAACATAACAGTATATCATGATAACCCTCTTTTCCGCCCCTGGAAAAGAATCAACAACTTCGATTCTAGCATTTGTCTCTTGCCTAATTGTGTTTATAACTTTTCCACCTTTTCCAATAACACTCCCAATAATATTATCGGCACAAAGGATGCGATACACTACCAACTCTCCACCACCAGAACTACCATTGCTGTTGAACCTTTTGTTCTGCCGAGTTCCTTCACTGTAAGTATCCCTCTGCTGGCGTGAACGTTTGCCAGTTTCACTCATGATTCAAAGAAATAAACCTGATTAAATACAAACAACAATAAGAAACATTCCCTAGAGATTTTGTGGTCGTCATGAACAAATGAAAGTAGACATAGGAACTACCGCTACATAGAATGGACATCTAACATCATGACAAACAGCATAAGACGTTTAAAAGACAGCAAATGAGATGAAGGATATCCGCATGGAATTCAGGTAGACATCCGAATGCATTTCGAAAGAAAAGTGACAAATTTTAAATATGCACTCAATCCACGCGGTGAACGCATGTCCAGAAGGTCCCAATCACAAAACAATGCAAAAGAAGCCATCTTTATTCTTCTTCGGCATCCTACCCACTGGCCCAATGCGGCATTTACCCAACACTCGGAGTAGCTGAATTTTACGCAGAATCCATGGAAAAATTTTAAATTTACCCGTTGTAAGAACAAATCGGATAAAGATAAGCCTCAGCATGTAGTATTTATCACAATGAGAAAAACATAAAAGATCTATGCTTTCGCTATTGCATATCAGGACCAATGACAGGAGCAAACCCCACAAACCAGGAAGCATGGAGGCAAAGAGACGACTCTAATCAAGAACGCGAAATGGCGAGAACAAAAAGGGTGTACCTTCCTGAACGCCCCGCTGAAACGAAGGAGAAGAAGGGCGCTGTGGCGATTGCTTCGTCTCTGAGTCTGAGGGAGAGAACAAAAAAAATAATATAATAATAATAAAATGAAAGATCCCCTTGGATTTTGCCAACGGCTCGACCGGCGCGAGTTTGCTACTGCTATCAGTTGAGCTAGCGGTTCGCTGGGAATGTGAACCGGATTGGTTTTTTTTACCTCGCTCCGGTCCGGTCCTGTATTAAAGCTATTATCAATATTTTTTTTGTCTAAGCAAGTTGACAATATCAGGAATTAATAAAATAAATGTAATGAGTGTTCCTACTTCCTACTGAGCTAGTCGATTTCTCATCCTCTCTTTCGATATGTTTCCTTTTTTTTTTTCTCAGAGGATAAATATTTTGCAAGTGAATGTTGCCATAACTATATAATAATTTTTCGTGAGAATCCAAATGGTTTTCTTGATAATGAGCTCATATGTTTCTTAAAGAGACTAATTTAGTGTCAGGGAATAGTTGTCATGTCAAAATGTCAATTTACTATCAGGGTTTAATCTTGTATCTGTTAGAATGTAGCAAATGCAATCAATTCATATTTTAAAATAATCCATTTAATAAAAGTAATGCACGAAAAAAACAATTTGATTCACATTATCTGAAAGTTTATTGTTGTGTCAAACTTACCTTTCCCCTTAATATTTTAAAAATCTGCCTTTGGGCCATGTCTGATTGCCAAGCAGGGCATATAATTGTCCAGCTCTCTGATCCAAAGCTGGACATGATGATTGTTTCATTGCTCGTGAGAAGGGAGATCTGAATTGACCTGTGCATACATGTAGTAATTTTCTTCCTATAAATAGTTATTTATATAAGCATATTTCATCCACAATGTTTTGTATTTGTTCTGAAATAACATTGCTGTTGGACATTATTTGAGTAATAAATCTGTGTTTGAACTCTGAAATGTGTTGTCCAACTTGTTTAAACAGGTAACAGAAATGAATGAATAAAAACAAAGGACTAGAATCTACATGTCGAGTTTGGCTAGCGGGGAAGTAGGCAGAGGCTAAGGTTGTCAATATCGAGAGTCTAACTAAATTCATTTTCGATCTCATAAACTCGTATCGTAAAGTCTACGTTCCAAATATATTTAATTAAAAAATAATTATAATATTGTCAATAACATTACCACATTTACACTTATGCAATATTATAATTAGTCATGATGAGCATGTTAACTTTGTTTATTAAAAAAACTTATAGCATATAATATTGCCCAAGTAGACGATGGGATAATATAAAAAAAATGACAAGCAATAAATTTTAACAATTTGAACTATATGTTCTATTACAAAATATGTGATGCTCAAATACATGATAAAAATTGTCTTATGAAAATAAGAATTATTTGAGAAACAAATAAATAAAGTTTATATCACGAAAATATAGATTATGAAATAAAAGAATGAATATCCTAAGTTGTGACTATACCTATCTTACCAAAAAAATTAATAACTTGGATTGCATGTCAATTTTGAAGATAAGACTTAGTAAATGCAAAAGAAAAAGAACATAATAGTTGAATTGAGGTTTTTGAAAATAAAGTAAGATAAAAAAAAGGAGAAAATTCGACTAAGAGATTACCATTGACAAGGCAAGATCATGGCATGCAGTAAGCTAGAGATGATCAAATAAAGGTGAATTAATACAATAAGCAAGTATAACGTTAATTGTAGTGAGACAAGATTGAACTAGTTGCGAACAAAATTAACTTCTTAATAATAACAATATGTGACTGGAAGAATGAAGAAATTCAATTATTATAATAGGAATAATATTTATGAGAGAAGCAATCATATTCATATTTATTAATTAATACATTTTAATCCAAGCCTATTTTTATCATTTTCTCATATAGAACGTAGACTCTAAAATTCTACAAGTAGACTCTTAAGAGTTAACCGAGTTTAAAGAGTTAATTCGTGAGTCATCATGAGTTTACTTCTATTTCCAATTCTGACAAGAGTAGACTCGATTTTGCAGTGTAAACTTTTAGTCTAACTCGTGATATTAACAACATTGGGCAGAGGCATGCAATACATGCTTTGTTGTTGCAGCTAATGCTGCAGAGTGGCTTAATATTTCTACTTTGTGCTATTATGATATTAATATTTCCATTGTTTTCTGATTAAGCTGATCCTTCGAGATCTGCAAGGAAAGCAATATATATAGGTACGCTCACGCAATTTTAAATGCGCCACACCTACTAATTGCATTAAATGAACAGTTACTTGATTATGTGCATTGCAATCCATGTATTTGGCATTGATCCCTTTGGCTTCTCTTTCAGGTTGCTGTCAGTGATGCTGTGATGCTGAAAAATTTTCCAGATTGATCTCGTTGCAGTTTGGATGTCTTGGTCATGCGATTTTCTTCTCTTCTTCTACAAGAATCTGCAACTTTATGATCTGTTTTTAATTATTATTTTGCATGCATGCCCTTACCCCATTTGATATCTCACATTGCAGCTTAGAAAAATCTGCAGATATGATAGATGTCCTACTGCAAAGTCGCAGCATTCTTCTTTCCTTTTTTTCTTCTTGAACGAGAACTACTACCAATTCAGTGACTCTCTCGCTCCTCCATTTGATTTTGCACCTCAAATTTTCAAGTTGCTTCTGCATTCATGTCAAAGGATTTGTCCTGAGCTTCATCCTGTGCTGATCTGAATTTCTTTAGTTGCAGATGTCTCACCATCATGTCAAGTAAAAAGTTTGCATTGTTCAGACATTGACATGAATCGACTGAGCGATTTGTACGTAGTGCCATGCATTTTTTTTTTGTGTGTGTGCAAGTGTGTCATTTGGTGAAAAGTTTCCAACTTCACACCACTTCTATCAAAGAAAAAAAAATGCTAAAAAAGGCCTTGTGAACTGCTGCATGAAATCTAGCTGTGATTACACAGATTATTTTTTTTAAATTTTTTGTTGCTGGAGTTAGATGCAATGTTAAATCGCATACGTAAGAGCACGTATATAATATATCAACTGGATGCTTTATCAAATTTATTTACGAGCGTAATGTTTTTTTTTCAGATCCTTCGTTTTTAGATATTTGATTATTTAATACAAGAGATAATTAAGTATGCACGTACATAAAATATGAACCGGATGCTACGTAGCCTTTTATCCGTAACCTTCAATTTTCCAGGCCTAAAACGTGATTATATTAACTGAAAAAACAAATACTTCATGATTATATACTTCGAATGATAGGATGTTAAAGATATTGAGAAAAATTGGTGATAAGAAATGATAATCGATGTATTGAAAGTGAAAATTTTCACGCTAAATTAAGAACGATATTCAGATTAATTGCGAAAAAATTATTTGAAATTAACTGTAAGCAAAATTAGTTAGAATATTGCTAATTTCTGAATATATATATTTAGAATTCAACATAATTCTATGCACAATTAATAAAAAAATATGAAAATAAAAAATAAAGTAAAATAACATACATGCCAACCATTGTTGACTATTAATAATTTTACAATAATAGTATATATTAATAATTGTAAATTAAGATGCTTTATAATAGTGGAGGCTTAATTCTTTTTTTTTTTTTTGCATTTAGTGGATATATGCTACTTATATATTAATCCATTTAACGAACAAAAGTTGGATAATAGAATGACAATAAATCATAAGAAGCATCAACAGATGTCAAATGCAAATCGAATAATGAAAACCTATAAGTAATAAATTACGCACAACCAAAAACATCTACGTTCTTCTCAACAAGAAAATATTTATGTACACGATCACAATTTTTTGCCAAGGTTCATTAATTGATATACGGGTGGGTAGATGGGTGGCAAAGATTGCTGTCGTCATGGTCTATATATTAGCACTATGTATCAATGTATGTATAACATTTGCATGACAAATGGCAAATATTTGTGTGGCGTACGTGGTTGATGGGGACGTATAGTACCCATGATCACCATCACCTTTATAACCTCTCCACACTTTTTTGATGTCAATGTTACATAAGACTTTAATTAATTCTTCTCCATCTCTAAAGTTATTATCAATTAATCACATTTCCATCTAACGAATGCAATTTGACGTCGTTAATAATTGATTATCCTAATTGATGTTAATGTTCGCTATCCTTCACCTAATAAGTTTTATTTAATATTGAAGACCACCCACGTAATTGGAGAGGGATCGTGTAATGTAAATAGGATTATTTTTTAAAACATCTTTATTAAATTATTATCATTTTTCACATCTAATGAACTTACTTTATCATATTTCTAAATTTTATCGTATTTTTTACTTTAATCATTTCGTCTAATTTTGCTAATGTTTATATTATTTTTGCTATTTTCATTTTTATCCATGAACTCTTCTCTTTTTTAATTTTAAAATAATATAAAAGGCTAAAATATATAAATTTTTAATATATTATTATATATTAATGCCCTTTTTTATAGAAGTTTTATATTTTTTTTAGTTTTTATATTATTTTTCAATATTAAAAATGAGAAGAGTTTTAGATTTCATAATGAGAAGGAAAGACTAAAATAAAAAAAAATGTTTAGGAATATGTAAGTTTTAGATTTGAAAAATCCTAATAATTTATGAGAGATTCGAAGAAACAACTGGCCCACTCATCATTTGCTTCTTTCTTCACCTGTTTTTTTTTTCCTTCTGTAATAATTGACTGATTTGATGCGTTGGATTTTCAATACAAATGCAGCCAAATTCATACGTGCATTTCTTTTTTTTTCTTTTTTACTTTATTTTCTTCTTCCATTTCCCTATCACATTTGTTAGGTGAATGGATTATTTTAATTCACAATAAGCAAAAGCGAATATTTTTTTATCGGATATTATGCAAAATAAATCAGAATAGATGACCTCTCATTTTGCTTACAAATTAAGGTCAGCACAGTTGACAAAAAAAAAAGATAAGCTCGTCCAATTAGTAATTTGATGTTATATCTTATTTTTAATTGACAAGTTCAATTAATTGAGATCCGAGGACAAACAAAAGAAACTCTTTACGATTGGTTCAAATATATAATTAATAATAAATGTCCACTTGCACTACATTTGTAACATTCATTATTTGAGTCACGAATAGTGTATTAATTGTCTAATAATATATGTTTCCAGATCTCTCTCTCTCTCATATTAATTGTCTAATAATATATGTTTCCAGCGCTCTCTCTCTCTCTCTCTCTCTCTCTCTCTCTCTCTCTCTCTCTCTCCATGTTTTGCTTCCTCTCATATCCGGACATCTTTTTCTCTCTATTCAAGACTCCAAGATATTAATACATGTTTTAATGGACTTATGCACTTTATAACACTTTAATAGTGTATTAGTTGCATTAAAACGCAATAAAATAAATAAGAAAAATAGTTTCAAGAAAGATACGGATTCTAGCTATATTTTGAATAAATTAATCCATGCTAAATATGAATATGTAATGTAAGCTTGGGATTGGAAAGTTCATGTATGTAGTCATCTTTTTATTTCTGTTTAGGTGTACCTTTTTTAGATTACAGGAATATATATATATATATATATATATATATATACACTCTTTTAAACTGCAAAATGAATACAGAGAATATTCATAATTTTATGCGATGTGCGTAATGAGAAGTTTTTAGGTGAAAATAGGTTAATTCCTAAAGGGATTAGATGTTGCTTTATCAATTTAATAATTATTTTTAAATTTAATTTACTAGTGCATCTGCATTATTTTTTTTATGTTATGATATGATCTTATTATAAATTATATTTTAAAAATAATTCTTATCAAAATTTAGGTAAATCGTTGTCAGTTGAAGAAGACAATAAAATTAAGTTGAAAAATTAGGCTACCAACCACAAAGCATGACTAGGACAAGAACATTAAGGTGATTAACAAAGCTGAAATAGCTCCATCCTAGCTATATCTTGAATAAATTAATCCATGCTATAATTTGTACACGTAACGTAAGCTTGGGCTTGGACATTTTATGTACGCTTGGGTTTGGAAACTTCAAACTCCGACTGCCGTATATAGTCATCGAAATTATTGACCGGCCTCAATTTTAATATTAAATTATTAAATTTTATAATATATTATTATAATATAATATAATATTATAAATTTAAATTCTGACGATCGTAATTGTTAGAACTATTGACGGGCGTCCGCCGGTTAGAATTTATGATGACTATCGGAAAATTTAATATTAAAATGTTAATATTTTATTATAGAATATTATAATAGATTCTATTATAAATTCAATTTTCAACTATAATAGCCGTCGAAAGTATCGACAATCGTCTCATCCATTGGTACTATCGATGACGAAGGTCATCAATAAAATACGGATAGACTTTGTAGTCGGTACTATCGATAGATGTTTTATCCGTCAGTATTTTGAAATGATATTTCTCACAAATTCTGTCGAAAAGTGCAAAGAATTTTGACCCGTCGAAAATAAAAATTACACCAAATGCCCTCCAACTTTAAAGTTTGCTCATCGATGCTCTTCAACTTCACTTTATAACAGTGACGCCCTCCATCTTTTAACTCGTTTCATCCGATGCTCTCTTTATCTAGAATAGACGGTCTCCCGATCGCGGAGCTGACATGACGTTGATAGAACATCTCCACACATACATGACAAATATTAAAAAAATAAAAAATAAAAAATGCCACGACGATGGAGGAGGGTGCACGCCGAGAGTCCCTCATGGGTGAGGTGAGGGGGCCCCCCTTCTGACCGACGCGCGGTCGCTTAGGGGGAGGTGGGATTCGCCCCCTTTCATCGTCATGGTATTTTTATTTTTTTTTAATTTTTAAATATTACCACGTAAGTTTGGAGGTGTTCTCTTAGCGTCACATCTTCATCAAGTCAGCTCTGAGACCAAGAGACCACCTATTCCAAGTAAAGAGGACATCGTGTGAAACAAGTTAAAAGATTGAGGACGTCACTGTTACAAAGTGAAGTTGAAGGATCGCTAAACAAATTTTAAAGTTGAAGGGTATTTGGTGTAATTTTTCTCCCGTCGGAAATACTTAATTTTCTTATAATGGTAATCACTTTTTACTCTGTTTAGGTGTATTTTTTTTAGATTATAAGAACATAAATAGTTTTAGAAAGTACAAAATGAATAAAGTGAATATTCATAACTTTATGCGATGTGCGCCTGTGTGTATGTGAAAATAGGTTAATTCCTAAAGAAATTAGAGTTTGTTTATCAACTTCAATAACTATCTCTTAACTTAATTTACTAGGGTACATGCATTATTTTTTTTAACTTATTTATTATTTTACGATATATTAATAAAAATATTTTAAAATCACTCTTCTCAAATTTTAGGTATATTGCTTTCAACGAAAATGACAATAAAATCAATTTGAAAATAATTAGGCTACCAACCACAAAGCATATATAGGACAAAGATATTAAGGTGATTAAAAAAGTTATATCTAATGAGCTCATTAGCTCATGCAAACATAATCATCAATCATGATGAAAAGCTTTTTTTTATGATAATTAGGTTTGGGGAGCCAACGTCGACCATCAACCTCTCAGTACAAGTGACAACACTTTCTTCTTGGTCACTTGTGATCATGTACTTGACGGTGATATGTTCCATTTCTTTTTCTTTTGGGCTTACATACTTTGGGAGCATATGATTCTTTTAATGACATCAGCTATCTTATCATGATTTATTAAAATTTTCATTGATTCTTTTTTCAGCCGACAATTTAATCCACTCAACACTAATCAAGCGCACTGTTCACGTCAAGATTGTTAGGATCGCTTTGAGGTAGGATCGTAAGGGCTTCAAGAATTGAGGATTTTACGATCCTACTTCGTAAATAAAAAAATTAATATAAAATAATAAATTAGTATATTTATTCATAAATATTATATTTATATATAAGTTAATTAATCATTGTTCATTAATATTTTATTCATATTTTCAAGCCTAATAGATATTTTTAATAATAATATATAATATTTGATCTTAATGAATTATAATATTTATTAAAGTGTAATGTAATTCTTAGCATACGTGCAATAATAAAAAATAATTTTGATGTAAGATAATATAGTATTAAATTCATAACATAACATTAAATTATTAGAAGATATTGAAATTTATGAAAGTGAGATTAACATATACAATATTATATATATAATTAAATATAATTTTCTCAAGCACTTTATATTTACTTTTATTTTTTATTCGAATAAATAAATTTGTATCAATATCATAGGATCGTTAGGATCGTAAGATCATACCATAAAATCCAACCAAACAAGTATAGATTTTGTATAAATCTTACATCCTCCAGATAGGATCGAGATCATTTTCTGTCTGGAGGATCGTAAGATCATAAGATCTTACTATTCAGATTGGAATCCTGACAACTATGTAGTCGACTCATCATATATGTCATTTGCAGGTGAGACTAAAAAAATTTTACATTCAAAGAAATTCAAACTCGATATCAAGGTAGTCAACAACAGACGGGAATTATAAGATCGGATTAAAAATCATAAGATCCTACTTATTAATAAAAATTATATTTTAAAAATAATAAATGTACTTTTTATAAATTTGTCACATTTAAATATTAAATTACATCTCACTATGTCATGTTTTATCGATACTTAAGTAAAATTATATCAAAATATATTAAAAATAAAGAAAATATATTAAACTTATTCTAAATTAATTTTTATTATCATAAATATGTTTTGAATTAATATTTAAATATTTACATTAAGAATATGAAATCGTATATGATCGTATGATCAAAATTAAGATCGTATTAAGATTTTATATATAAGATCTTAAAAATAAAAAAAAAGTTTCAAATGTTTTTTAAAAAATTATAATTAGTATTGGGGAAAAAAAGTATGTAAAGATAAATTATGGGAAAATAAAAAGTGGTGTGCATTATGTGAAGCAAGAACCAGAGATTTCCACAATTTGATGAGATCTAACGAAAAGGCAGATCGGCCGGCTCAATATATAATAATAAAATGAGTTCTAGAAGATTCGAGAAAAAAATGGAAAATTGAGTTTCATGTGGTAACATTTTTTTGTGAACTAAGAAATCGATCGTGTGACTTAACCGATTTTCACTCATGAAGGCAGCGACGCCATCTTTTCTTTTGAATGGATATATTTTATAATTATTTTATCGAGTTCAAAATTATGAGCATATATAGTATTAAGACCCTTATTTATCTATCGTAATTAGAAAAGATACATATTAATTAATTGAGATGACAGTGCATTCATACAATTATGTAGTGTTAATAATTTTTGGAATCTTATTCCAACATCTCGAGATAATCCAAAGTAAGAGTCACGTGTAATTTTTATATAAAAGCAGTATCTATATAAAATTTGATAATATTTAATAAAATTTTGTCTCGTCTTAAATTCTTAATTCATCATTCGGTGTATAATGTTTTTCTCCGAGGGAAAGTCTAATGTGTAGCTATATAATTTTTTTAAAAGAGTATATTCGTGCAATTTGATACTCTAAAATTTAAGAATAAATATTCTAACTATATTTTTATTCCATTTTTTGTTTGATTGAATATATATATATATATATATATATAATTTATATTTTATAATAAAATATTTTATTCTAAATTATAATATAATGAAAACATTTATAATAATAATAATAATGTAATAATATTTAGTCAGAACATGAAAAATAAAAAATGATAAAAAATGGAAAAACAATAGAATATCTTTATTCTGCTATTTTAAAAGAATAAAAATATTCACACTTTTTAAGACGATTTTCTAAAAAAAATAAAGAATGATGAAGTTAACATATTCTGCATGTGTTTAGTTATATTCTTAAGATTATTGTAATGTTCTAACCTATAATCCACAACCAAATAGTCCTAAATTATTATTAATAGCATAAATTAAAATCTGGGAATAGTAATTAAATCTATCTTTCAACCTCGATCCGTCTATTATCTCGTTCGAACAAAATTAATACCAAAGTAACAATCTGAGTTGTAGAATATATGAGACAGAATAATTTAAATGTCAAATTTGAATAAATTAAAATTTTATAAGTTATACTAATAAATTAAAATTTTGAATAATAATATTTATTTATTTATAATTTAAATAAAAAATCCAAAAAATTCACTATAGCACTAAAAAAATACTCATAATAATTTTCACCGTCCCGGTTCATATGGAGGAGGGTAATTTGGTCTTTCCAAGGGTTTGAACTCAGGTCCCTCCTCGACCGGCGATCGCCGGTGGGCGCGCTCACTTTTTGCCCGTCGCTCTCTCGCCAAGTAATAAATCGGAGCTCATCATTTCCCTGTGAGCTCTTCATCCCCGCTTTTTGAAGCACACGTGTCTTAATCGAAGGCCATCGATCCAGACCTCGCCCCAACACGTGTGCATTGTACCTCCCCCTGTCCAAGTAAAAAAAACATTAAGGCGAAGAAGTGAAGACTTTAATATAATTTTTTTACTGCAACATATAAATTGAAAATATTACGGAGCCATTAAATTGATAATAGACGGCAGAGATCGCGTAACATTTTTACCTTTTGCTCTTTTTTTTAACTGGGATTTTTCCACAGCGAATCCCAACTACTCATCTCGGTTCCCATCGCAAAGGCGTTTTAAGGTGATGTCAAGAAGCGAACGAGAGGAGTTAGAGAGAGAGAGAGAGAGAGAGAGAGAGAGGTCGTGCGAAGACAATGAAAGTGAGAACGAGGCCTTCCAGCGGCCGCGGCGCCCGTAAGTCCGGCCACCGCCGGATTGCCGGATACCTTGCCAGCGATGAGGACTCCTCCGGCGACGAGTGCTTCTACACTCCCCGAGGCTACTTCGACGAAATGCCGGACTTCTTCGGCGACCAGAGCGATCTCGTGGAGGTGACGCTGGAACTCGAGGAAGACTCAATGGTGGTGCGCAGCGTCACGCCTACCTCCGCTGCGGTGGCGGCGGCCGCGGCCATGAGGTGGGATTCGGGCGAGAGCCTCAGCCGGAGCTCGTCGACGGCGTCACGAATCCGGCGGAAGTTCGCGTGGATGATGTCGCCGCTGCCGCGGCGGTCTCTGGCATCGATGATGGCGGCGGAGGATGAGGAGGATGCTGCCGCGGCCTCGGGAACCCGCTTCTCCTTCGGCGGCGGGGGTGGCGGGGGCGGCGGCCTTGCGCCCAGGGAGGCGAGGCGGATCAAGGCGAGGTTGGAGCGGACGAGGTCGGGGGCGAAGCGGGCGCTCAAGGGTCTTCGGTTCATTAGCCGGACCACTGTCGGCGCGGGGCCGGCGGACGCGGTGGGGCTCTGGCGCAAGGTGGAGGAGCGCTTCGCGAAGCTCGCCAAGGACGGGTTGCTCTCCCGTGACGACTTCGGCGAATGCATAGGTCTCTTTCGCAACCTCTCTGTTTCCTTTCCTTTTCGCTCTTTTTCGAGTAGAGTCACCATAAAGTGTGACGCTCTCTTCTGGGCGTTTCAATCGCAGGGATGATGGACTCTAAAGAGTTCGCGAAGGGACTGTTCGACGCATTGGCGAGGCGTCGGCGCCAAAGTCTGCATCGTATCAACAAAGAGGAGCTCCACGATTTCTGGCTCCAAATTTCCGATCAGAGCTTCGACGCCCGTCTCCAAATATTTTTCGACATGTATTGCTCCACAATTCCTCCTCTTACTCCATTATTCAAAGTCAGAAATCTATAAAAAGGATGAACTTTATTATTTGCTCTCCATTAATTGAAGGATGGACACCAACGAGGACGGGAGAATAACGAGAGAGGAAGTCCAGGAGGTGCCAACTGTTTCTCACTGTAACTTCGAAGGAATCCAATGGTGATGAATTATGTCACGTCATTTTTGTTTTCTGCCGCAGTTGATCATTTTGAGCGCGTCGGCCAACAAGCTGTCCAAGCTGAAGGAGCAGGCGCAGGAGTATGCTGCGCTCATCATGGAGGAGCTTGACCCCGAGAACCTCGGCTACATTGAAGTAAGCAAACGGCGCAGTTCGATCGCTGTGATCGGATGAGGGCTGAACTGCTGAAGTCTGAACTAAACGCCAATGCCGTTCTTCCTTGTAGCTCTGGCAACTGGAGGAGCTGCTGCTCCAGAGGGACAGGTACATGAACTACAGCCGGCCGATGAGCACCGGGAGCGCCGCACAGTGGAGCCAGAACATAGCCGGCGCCGGCGGGCCTGCGCGTCCAGCGAGGCAGACCTTCACTATCCGCAGGACCGCCGCAAAGCTTCGGGTGGCCGCGCGAGAGAACTGGCGGCGGGCGTGGGTGGTGGCGCTCTGGCTGGCGGCAATGGGCACGCTGTTCGTGTGGAAGTTCACGCAGTACCGGCGGCGGGAGGCGTTCGAGGTGATGGGCTACTGCCTCACGACCGCCAAGGGCGCCGCCGAG
The DNA here is from genome assembly GCA_030549335.1 of Pontederia crassipes. Taxonomy (NCBI): domain Eukaryota; kingdom Viridiplantae; phylum Streptophyta; class Magnoliopsida; order Commelinales; family Pontederiaceae; genus Pontederia; species Pontederia crassipes. The sequence goes on along the minus strand of CM060185.1, from coordinate 917,926 downwards.
ACGCTCAAGCTCAACATGGCGTTGGTGCTGCTGCCGGTGTGCAGGAACACGCTCACCTGGCTCCGCTCCACCCGCGCCCGTCTCTTCGTGCCCTTCGACGATAACATCACGTTCCATAAGGTAGGTGGGCACCGTTCTTCTTACGTTGCTAGCTACATGCACACTTCTTTCGCCAGTTACCACTTCCACGTTGCATTATTATTATCATCCTGAACATTAATATATTCCAGACGCGCATCATTGCAAGAAAAGTAGAATGGTCGCACTGTGTTCCCATGCGCTTAGCTGTAGGAAAGGAACAAGACCGAATGGCTTCTTCTACCTTTGTTACGTAGAAAGATTACAGAGAGGTTGGTGAGATGTCAAGCAACAGCGGCCAGCGTAAGGTTCTCTCCACGGTGCTTCGATGTGGTGGCCGGGATCATATGCTCTCGCTCGTTAAGTGGGTCGCATGCAGTGGATCTCTCCTAAATTTCGTCAGTAGAACCCACAGTTTTCCTGCCACAAATTCTGGGCTTAGAATACAATATATACATGATGCCACCACTATCTCAAACAGTACCCCGTATTCAATAAAAAAATTAACTTGCAACACTACGCAATCGACCATGCTATAGCTTGTACAGTCTCTTAGTTTCATACCAACTTGGGCAGCAGGGCAGGTCCACATCTCACTTTGCATGCTTTTCTCGTCGTTTGGTTTAGCTCCAAAATCACCAATTATATGGCGGCAGATGACCTCGCGTCAAGATCGTCGTCCACCAGGAACCAACACCGTAGATTTTTATGTAGAATCCACGATCTTATTAATAGATTATGTAAATTATGTCAACATGCATTTTATACTTGAAACGAAAGATTCCATCTGACGTGCTAAAGATGGCAGATGATTGCGACGGCCATAGTGGCCGGGATCCTTCTGCACGCCGGGAACCATCTGCTGTGCGACTTCCCGCGGCTGATCAACGCGTCTCCCGAGAAGTACGCGCTGGTGGCCGGGGACTTCGGGGAGAACGCGCGACCGACGTACAAGGGCCTCGTCTCAGGCGTGGAGGGGGTGACGGGGGTCGCGATGGTGATCCTGATGACCATATCCTTCACGCTGGCCACCCACCGGTTCCGGAAGAACGGCGCGCGGCTGCCCTTCCCCCTGAATCGCCTGACGGGGTTCAACGCCTTCTGGTACTCCCATCACCTCCTCGCCGTCGTCTACCTGCTGCTGCTTATCCACGGCTACTTCATGTTCCTTGTCCACAAGTGGTATCAAAGAACAGTACGTTTGATATTTTTCTTTGCATTTATTTACTTTATTAAAGAAACAGTTTCTTCGCGGTGATATTATATATATATATATATATATATGTATATATGCATTATTTTTCTCATATTTTATTAATAATGAGCTAAAAAAATGTAGTAGTTTAAAACTCGTGGCACTTCATGTTAACATGATTAATTCCTGGGGGTCCTTCACTGACACTTGTGCTCAAGTTCTCTGCTTTGTCCTCTGCATGGGGTCCGTAGGACATACATAAAACATAAGATACAATTGCAGATAGCAGGTGAGTAGTGAAGGCCATTTCTTTATTTTCTCTCCCTGAGAGAGAAGGCATTACCCAAGCTTTACTTTTCTTGCTTGGGCAGAGGGAGGGGACTTATTGCCTCAGACGGAGTTTGGCACCGAAATGAGCACATGGAATTAAGTGCTATTATATATTTTCTGTAGGCCGGAGGTTAGGTAATGATGCGATTGCATATGGGCTAAATTATGAATTTATCAGAGTAATCATGTTGACTGCTTACAGCTGTTTAGCTGCAATTTTTGGATGGATGTCTGCTGCTTAATTCAGTCGGAGAATCCAAAGCCAATATGATTTCAAGTTAATTTTTTCTTCGAAAAAGTTGATTTTGCCGATGAACTAATAAATTGGAGTTTTAGCTGATATCTAGGACAGTTAATCCAGTACACAGTAATTATTTAAATAAATTCAATCCCTTTCTGCCGAGGATAGGTTTGAGCAAAATGTTATTCCTAGTAGCTTTCCATGCCTCACTCTGCTCGAATTGCCTACGACATAATGCAGGAATTGTCAAATTTTTATTAGATACGTGATTATATAAGTGGATTTTGTTTTGTTCGTCTTGCTTCTTTTCTGATAATAGGAGACTTACGATTGGTAATTAGGATTTATCGGCCAGCAAATTAATTGTTTCTGGTGACATCTCAGTCTGTATACAGTACCGTGCATTATTGCCCTTTTTCAGTCTGATTTAGTTCTATTATTGTTTAGGATGTGCCCATGCTCCTAAAGCATTTAGGTTCTTCCAGGCAGCTTAGAATCTTCCATTCATTGACTATTGCCGTGTCTAAATGGGATGGCACAAGCATGCAAAAGGTTTGATAGACGAATATATAATTATATATATACACATATACTAAAGATAAAAGAAATTGGTTCCCAAGTTGTCACTACTTTTTTTGTCTTCGTTGTATTCCCTGTTCAAAGTAATTAATTTTGCATGACTTTTGTGCAGTTGTTCCATTGATGCTAATGGTTCAACTGGAGACCTATCACATGATGGGTTGTCTGCTTCCTCTTTTTTTTTCCCTTTTTGGTGGATTTCCGAAGCATCATCACACCCCCAAGTAGTCACTAAACTCGCCACTACTACTCATGGTAAAGCTGGCACCTCTATAGGTTCACTTAAATCAAAGCCGAAGACATAATGTGGCCCATTGTTTTATGTCCAGTTGTCCTTTATATGATATAATTGTCATTCAGCTACTTTTTTTTATTCAACTGGACCAATCCATGCTTAACCCTTAAGACAGTGATGTTAACTGGGTTTAATTGCAGTGTCATCGAACTGCATAAACAATTAAGCCTAATTATCAATGAGCTTCAACCCAAATGAGTGAAGTTAGCCAGCAGATACAACTGATTTGAGCGTTAACATAAACTGCCATGTCCTTTCCCTACGTATCTTCCTGACAGTATGTGATGCCCCATTAATTTTGTTTCTGATATATGATCGCTCTGTTTCCACAGACATGGATGTACATTGCCATTCCATTACTGATCTATGTTGGCGAGCGACATTTAAGAGCCTTCCGTTCCAAGGCTTACTCGGTTAAGATTTTGAAGGTAGAAGTAGTTTCCATCTCGTTGTCTTTCATGTTATGACATTTTCTGTACTTTCCATTTTAGAAATTCCTTAAATATTCATAATGAAACTCCTATCATGTATTTTTCTTCTTAAGCTTAATGATCATATACTACAATTGGAAGATCCCTCCAGGTCTCATTAGAACAAAAATGATGGATTTGTTTTTGTTAGAGATTTCGACATATTCCTTATATGGTTACCATACAGGTCGCGTTGCTACCTGGAAGTGTCTTGACATTGACAATATCTAAACCGCATGGATTTCGTTACAGAAGCGGGCAGTACATTTTTCTGCAGTGTCCCACGATCTCCTCATTTGAATGGTGCTTGATTGAACTCTGTTTCCATATTTCTGTCTTTCTTGAGTTGAAAAATAAATAAATAAAACTCGCAGGCTCACTCATTTTCTGCAAACAGGCACCCCTTCTCCATTACATCAGCTCCAGGTGATGATTATCTCAGTGTTCACATCAGAACAAATGGTGACTGGACTGAGGAGCTCAAGCACATCTTCATAGAGAACTACTTCGCGCCTGGCTCCATGGTGACAGCCAACTCTAACAGATTAGGTTCGGTTCGTCAGAGAAGGTCTCATAATTTACTCTAATTCTATTAACACATGTTTCCCCGAACACCTGAAAGAAAAATACTTCACAAGCATTATTTAAATCTGATGCAGCTTGCCGCGATTGCTCGTAGATGGCCCTTACGGTGCTCCTGCGCAGGACTTCCGGAACTATGATGTCCTGATGCTGGTGGGGCTTGGCATAGGGGCAACGCCCTTTATAAGCATTCTCAGGGACCTACTAAACAACATTAAGTTAGAGGACGAACTAATGGTACAAAAATAATTAATGACCCTATGCTCAGTTATTATAATTAGCTTATATAATTTAGTTTTCCTTAATTGGTCACCTTTGCGTTTTCTTATGGAAGATTCTTTGTTATTTGAATTGGCAGGACTTGGTTTTAGAGTCCAGTAGATCAGACTACAGCTACAATAGCCATAGCCTTACTTCCAGCGGCAGTAGCAGGAAGAGATCATATAGAACAAGTAGTGCACATTTTTACTGGGTCACCAGAGAACCAGGATCGTTCGAGTGGTTCAAAGGAGTAATGAATGAGGTAGCTGAGATGGATAAGAAGGTAATATATCATCACCTTTTGGTTTTACATGATTATCGAGTGTGTACAATAAATGGATCTCTTCCGGCATGTCACTGTAACAAACAGGGTATCATAGAGATGCATAATTACTTGACGAGTGTGTATGAGGAGCGCGATGCAAGGACCACCCTCCTCACAATGGTGCAGGCTTTGAACCATGCCAAGACCGGCGTAGACATCGTCTCCGGCACCCGGGTATCGACGGAGCTTTCCAAAGATGACCAATTCCTAGCTACTTGTTGCTTATGTTTCATATATATATTATTTACTGAGAATTGCCTTGCAGGTGAGAACACACTTTGCGAGGCCGAATTGGAGGGAAGTATTCTCCAAGTTAGCTTCCAAGCATCCTGGTGCAAGAATAGGTAAAGCTATTAACGTTTTATACATAAAAAAAAAGGTGAAGAAAAATATGATCTTGAAATCCCTCCCACATCGAACATGAAATGTATAATATCATTTTCATTTGTGCAGGTGTGTTCTATTGTGGAACACCGACGCTGTCCAAAGAGTTGCGGAATTTGTCGCATGAAATGAGCCACAGGACCTCAACACGCTTCCACTTCCACAAGGAGTACTTCTAGTTGAAGGATGATACGAGATGTATGCCCAAAAAGAAAAAAAAAACAAAAGAAAGAAAGAAAGAAGAAACATAAATTTTGAGCCTGCGTACAGAAACAAATACGCACATCATCTCCATTTTGTAATTGTATATAAATCCTCATGACAGTATATATTAATTTAACCAAGGAAAAGTTAGTTACATAGAATTCATCATTAGAATGAGGCTGGAAAATGGAACAGCCTCACAGTCAATATGTATAAATGTACGATATCAAATATGCATATAAAATTTGAGTTTATGATCATAAGTTTCTGTGGAAAAAGTAGACTGTGAGTTGTTGTCTATATCTCGGTTAAAAGCATGATTTGTTTTCCACTAATTAAGTATTTTTAAACAATTTTGAGAAATTTCTTGGAAAATTAATTTCTTAAGGTCCATAAAGTTCTACATTATGTTTTAATCTTATCGTAGTTCTATACATTTAATCTTTTGGGAAACGCCTCCTGTTGAAAATACGATGAATTCGTGCAATCCATTGTTTTTTTCCCTGTTGAAGGCATTTTTAATTTTGGTGTTTTAGTATGAAATATGAATTGTTAAAAAAATATTAGTATACATTGTTTTGTTTTTGTAACCTTGGAAATATATATATATATATATATATATATATATATATAGGGTTTAATGTGTATCTCAAGCGCTCAAGCGATTTTCCACAACTTTTTTTTTATTTTTTGATATTTTTCTTCACTAATAGATAATTGATAATAATAAAAAATAGTTTTATAGCATAATGAGTTATAAAAAAATAATTATTTGTTACAAAGGATAATGATATGCATAATTTCGTAAAATTTTAAAAATAATAAGTGTAATTATTATTGATAATTTGAATCACATTTTTATTATCATCAATGATAATATAAATTGTTAGTAAAGAAATATATTTAAAAAATAAAGAAAATATGTTTAAAATTGGTTAAAATGTGTTTCTACGGAAAACACTTGACACACACATTTAATTCATATATGGATTATTTCCTTAGACTTCCTCTAAACTATCACGATTTTTTGCATCCAACCCTAATATACGATAGAGTCTCCATAAATTATTTCACGATTTTCACTTTAGCCCATCCATCAAGTTATGTTAACTTTCCCGTCAATTTCGAATTTTTTATTTAATAAATGACTAAAGTGCAGTTCTCTCATCTCATCTAATATTTTAAAATTTAAAATAATGAATTATATATATATATATATATATAACACCCACGAGGAGAGCGTCGCGCCCTTGCGATCGCAGGCGACGTTGTCCTTTTGTTGTCTGATTTTTTTGTTTGATGAATACATTAGATCTTATGTATCTAGTTATTGTCTTTTTTCCTCTACTCAGTAGTTCCATAACTAGTTTTTTCAAACATTTTCTAGGATCAGAAGGAACCGTTATAATGACCACCATGTGTGTTTCCTCCGGCACCTATTGATTTTGCACCTTCTAACATAGACAAACCGATTCGAGTTTGTCACACTTTTGCTTCGTAGCTCTTTCCTGAATTCTTTGTTGATTCCTACAAAACCCTCTCTACAAACCCCACTCCCCCTCCCTCCCCCCTTCTCCTCGCCAGCGCACACAAGGGGAGGGAGGTGACGTCCCTGTCCCACTTTCGCTCATCACCGGCACTCACGTGGTGAGAGGGAGGGCACCCCCCCCCCCATCGAGGGAGGAGTCACTCCCCCTCCCACCCCCCCCCCCCCCCCCCCCCCCACACACACACACACATGAGTCATTGCCAGCGCACACAAGGGCAAGGGGGTGACGTCTCCTGTCCCACTTTCGCTCATCACCGGCACTCACGTGGTGAGAGGGAGCCCCCCCCCCCCCCCCCCCCCCCCACACACACACACACTTGAGTCATTGCCGACGATTGCGGGGGACGATGCTCCCCCTCGTGGGTACTTTTTTATTTATTATTTTAAATTTTTAAATATTGGATGATATGATAGAACGGTACTTTAGTCATTTAATAAATTAAAAAAATTGAATTGATGGAAAAATTAACATAACTTGATGGATGGACTAAAGTGGAAATCACAGAAAAATTTAAGGAGATGCTACGGTGATTTCGTATACTAATATTAGATGAAAAAATCACAATAGTTTAGTGAAGGTCTAAAGGGAATATATGTGCATGCGCGCGTGTCCCGGGGGCTTTCCCCGGGGCACGCTGAGTTATCTTACTTCATGTAATTTTCCCTTTTCAACTCACTTTTGTACTTAGTTTATTTTTCAAGTGTAATAGTGGCAGTTTTGTAATTCTGCACTCCTGAAAAGTGCACCCCTTGGCTTGTTCTCAACATCACACGTCGCATATGGGCCTCACGAGCCTGCGGTACAGTAAGAGAAGACCAGCTAGTGCTCCCCCAAGCTTTGTAATCATCCCTATTTTCTCAACAAAGATTTCAAGCTTCCCTAAATCTAGCACTGTGCCTCGAGCATGGGGTGGCAACCCACAAAAGAGCATCCCAAAGCATTCCAAGGAGATCGAGTATCCCGCCGAGGTACCCGTTTGTTTACGAACGCTTTCACCGAAGATGCGGCCGCTCGGGACCGAGCGTCTAAAAAATGGTGGCATTCGAAACGTGGTATAAGCGAGCTTCCACAAAGCACTCAAAAGAGCTTGCCTAGACGTTGGGCACGTCTAGGCGCCGCACGGGTCATCGAGGAAAAATGATCCCGTGACAAGTTGGTATCATAGCAGCGTTTCTGGGACCGCTCAAGTTGGCGTTCAACGATCAAGGAGAAATGACGTCGAATTCGGAAATGACGAATGAACCTGTCGCACCGGAGAAGGGCCGCCCTGAGCGAGGGCGCGCCCGCTCGAAGGACGCCTTGTCCGCCTTCGAGCAACTCCTCGGCCAATTCCAATTGGACATGGACGAGATGCAAGACCAACTCGCAACGCACGAGCGGAAGTTAGAGAAGACCGTGGATCTCGCAACGGTGCGGGACGAGATGACGCCATTGTATACGCGGCTGGAGTCCATGGAGGCGACGATCATGGACATGCGGGAGACCTTGGAGAATGATCTCTCAAACATGCGGTTCGAGATGGAGCAAGAGTTCAAGACCATGCGGGAAAAACTCAAGCGACGCTATGGAGATGGGCGGCGTCCCGAGACGCTCGCCCTGCATGAGGCAAGGATTGATGTGCCGAAGCCGCGGCCCTACAAAGGCGAGCGATCGGAAAAGGAGATCAGTGACTTCATGTGGAACGTTCGAAAGTACATGGAGGACTTGGACGTGACGTCCGAAGCGAGGATGGTGAAGACCGCATCCTTCTACTTGCAAGATGCGGCGAGTCTATGGTGGCGGTGTCATTGCGACGATGTGGAACGTGGCAACGTTGAGCCCATTGAGAGGTGGGATGACTTCAAGAGGCAGCTAACGAATTACTTCTGCATCGCTAAATCGAGATTGGAGGACAAGATTGCGTTGTTCAACATTTGTCAAGAGGGCACGTTGAAGGAGTACGTGAAAGAGTTCACCGAGCTCCGCCTACAGAACTCCCAGGTGGACGAAGACACATTCTTGGCGGTCTTCGTGAAGGGTTTGAAGCCATGGGCTAGGACGGAGTTGGAGCGATGAGATTACCCTAACCTCCGCTCGCTAGTCGTTGTTGTTGAGTCGCTCGTGGAGTATGTCAAAACGAGCGCTCCACCACCAAAGCCCTCGGACAAGGGTTATGTGGGGGAGAGAAGCCAAAGTCGCAAGGAGGCAAGTCGCACTATCAAGACAAAGGAAAGGGACACCAAGACAGGAGGTCCAACAATGACCATTTCAAGAGGGACAGAAAGCCGTCAAAACCATGCTACATTTGCAAGGGTCCACATTGGACAAGCGATTCCGCAAAAGGCAACGGTCAACGCCATGTATTGCCCCGACGAGAAGGAGAAGGAGGAGGCGTATCTTAGCTCGATGCACGTCCTCAGTGCCATCAATGCCTCAAAGGGTCCTTCATCGGCCACTCGACTTTATGCAGGCATCGAGTTGAACGGACAAGTCTTCAACGCCCTCATTGACACGGGAGCATCGGAATTGTTCGTGTCAGAAGTGGCCGCCAAGAAGCTGAAGCTACCACTACAAAAGACTAACGCCACGTTCAAGTCGGTGAACGCGAAGTCTATCTCGACCATAGGAATTTCTCCTGGAGTGAAGGTTCGCATCGGCAAGTGGTCGGGAAGCTTCGACGTGACGGTGGCACGGTAGACGACTACGAAGTGGTGGCGGGCATCACTTTTTTGCGACACATTGCTGCATGTGTCATCCCGCTCACCAACTCAATGGTCATCTTCGACCCCAAGGGACCCTACAACATTTTCGTGAGGTCGGGAGGTGAACTCAAGCAGAAGACCCTCTCCGTCATGCAAGTGGCGAAGGGGTTGCGCAAACAGGAGCACATCTTCATGGCGACCGCCATATTGGAAGATCTGGAGCCCTCCACTCCAACATCTCCCAAAGTCCTTGAAACTCTCGAGGACTTTGCGGACGTCATGTCCCCGGAGCTCCCAAAGCGGTTGCCTCCGAAGCGTGAAGTGGACCATGTCATCGACTTGGTCCCAGGATCGAAGCCCCCTCATGGAGTCCCTTATCGGCTAGCCCTTCTAGAACTTGCAGAACTCCGTAAGCAACTTACCGAACTATTGGATGCAGGATATGTTCGACCCTCAAAGTCTCCATATGGCGCCCCGATTCTCTTTCAGAAGAAGCATGATGGATCCCTCCGGATGTGCATCGACTACCGGACGCTCAACAAGCTTACGGTGAAGAACAAGTACCCCATTCCCCTAGTGGCGGACTTGTTCGACCAACTTGATGGCGCGAGATGGTTTACCAAGTTGGATCTTCATTCGGGCTATTGGCAAATCCGGATTGCGAAGGAAGATGTGCAGAAGACGGCGTGCGTCACAAAATACGGCTCCTACGAGTTCGTCGTGATGTCTTTCGGCCTCACCAATGCCCCATCGACCTTCTGCACTCTCATGAACAAGGTATTGCAATCATTCCTTGACTGGTTCGTGGTTGTGTACCTTGACGACATCATGATCTACAGCCACACCTTGAAGGAGCATATCGAGCACATTCGGCAAGTGTTCGAGGTGTTGCGGCAGAACGAGCTCTACGTCAAGTGGGAGAAGTGTGTCTTCGCCTAACCGGAAGTGCACTTCCTGGGACATGTCGTCGGATGTGGCAAGCTGAAGATGAATGGCGCGAAGATTCGAGCCATCGTGGAGTGGGAGCCAGTCAGGCGGGTTTCCGACATGCGTTCGTTCCTTGGCCTGACGAACTATTATAGGCGGTTCGTCAAGGGGTATTCACATGTGATGACTCCTTTGACGAATCTCCTCCGGAAGAATGTGAAGTGGAAATGGACGCCGACATGCCAGGAAGCGTTCGACACCCTCAAGAGGGTCATGACGGAGGAACCGGTGCTCGTCCTGCCAGACCACATTAAGCCCTACGAGGTATAGACAGATGCTTCTGACTATGCCATTGGAGGAGTTCTTATGCAGGAGGAGCATCCCATGGCGTTCGAGAGTCGCAAACTCAACGACACGGAGCGACGCTACGCCGCTCAGGAGAAGGAGATGACTGCGGTGATCCACTGCCTCAGGACATGCGGCACTACCTTCTCGGGTCACGATTTCACATCAAGACGGACAACGTCGCGATAAGTTATTTGGAGACGCAGAAGAAGCTCTCGCCGAAATAAGCAAGATGGCAAGATTTTATGTGGAGTTCGACTACGTCTTGGAGTACAAGCCTGGCAAGACGAATGTCGTTACCGACGCCCTCAGCCGACGCGCAGAATTGGTGGCCATGAGCTCCTCTCAGACCGACATGATCGAGAGGATCGAGAAGGGACTAGAGTCGGATCCCACGGCAAAGAACCTGTTTGAGCAAGCAAAGGAGGGAAAGACACGTCGCTTTTGGGTGGAAGATGGACTGATCTTCACCAAGGAACGTCGCATCTACGTTCCTCTGTTCGACAACTTGCGGCGCACTATCATGCAGGAGTGCCATGACTCCAAGTGGGTGGGTCATCCGGGCATCCGCCGCACTTTGGCACTCATCGAAGACAACTACTTCTGGCCAAGAATGGAGGATGGTGTTGAAGCTTTCGTGAAGACATGCCTTATTTTCCAGCAAGACAAGAATCTCAATCAAGCGCCCGACGGACTTCTGGAACCCTGCCTATTCCAGAGCGGCCATGGAAGGATGTTTCCATGGACTTCATCACGGGCCTGCCCAAGTCTAAAGGAGCAGGTACCATCATGGTGGTCGTCGATCGGTTCTCCAAGTATGTCATCTTCGCCGCAGGCTCCGCAAGTTGTCCTGCCACTGAAGTTGCGGAGTTATTCCTGAAGCATGTAGTGAAGTATTGGGGCCTACCACAAAGCATCGTTAACGATCGGGATGGTCGATTCGTTGGCAATTTCTGGAAGGAACTGTTCAAGATGATGGGCTCCAACCTGCATTTCTCGACATCATTTCATCCTCAAACCGACGGCCAAACTGAGAGGGTGAATTGTATCTTGGAGATCTACTTGCGGCACTATGTGAGTGCCAATCAGAAGGACTGGGCGAATCTACTCGACATCGCACAATTTTCTTACAACTTGCAGTGGAGCGAGTCGACCAATTGGAGTCCCTTCGAGATAGTGACGGAGCAGCAATTTCTGACGCCCCAGGCCGTCGCCACTTCTTATGGTGGTAAAGTCCCCGCCGCTCACCGCATGGCAAGGGAATGGCATGAGCAGAATGACATGGCGAGAGCATGTTTACACAAGGCATCGAAGCGCATGAAGAAGTGGATGGACACCGTCCGACGGGACGTCAACTTTGAAGTCGGAGATTTGGTCCTGACGAAGCTGGTCCAACATCTTCGGCTAAGTGGAAAGAATCTGCACAAGGGCCTCGTTAGGCGTTACGAGGGCCCGTTCAAGATCCTGAAGAAGGTAGGCAAAGTGGCCTACAAGTTGGAACTCCCGCCTCAGATGCAGCAACACCCCGTCTTCCATGTCAGCTTGCTCAAGTCTTTCATCGTAGACACTAAAATCCCGGGCGTGGAGTTTCAGGCCGCGCCCCGCTGGCCATCCGTCAGCAGTTTACTGATCAAGTTGAAGAAGTACTTGTCGTCCGCACGAAGAATCGAAAAAAGGAGTATCTTGTTCGATGGAGCGGAAGACCGGACGCCGACACAAGCTGAGAGACAGCCGAAGACATGTGACAATTTAAGCAGAAGATTGAAGAATTCCAAGCTGCAACTCCAGGGATGTCGCTGACTTGAGTGGGGGAGAATGTCCCGGGGGCTTTCCCCGGGGCACGCCGAGTTATCTTACTTCATGTAATTTTCTTTTTTCAACTCACTTTTGTACTTAGTTTATTTTTCAAGTGTGATAGTGACAGTTTTGTAATTTTGCACTCCTGAAAAGTGCACCCTTGACTTGTTCTCCATATCACACGTCACATATAGGCCTCACGAGCCTGCGGTATAGTAAGAGAAGACCAGCTAGTGCTCCCCCAAGCTTTGTAATCATCCATATTTTCTCAACAAAGATTTCAAGCTTCCCTAAATCTAGCACCGTGCCTCGAGCGTGGGGTGGCAACCCACAAAAGAGCATCTCAAAGCATCCCAAAGATATCGAGCATCCCGTCGAGGTGCCCGTTCGTTTACGAACGCTTCGACCGAAGAAGCGGCCGCTCGGGACCGAACGTCCCAAAAACTGTGGCATTCGAAAAGTGGTATAAGTGAGCTTCCACAAAGCATTCAAAAGAGCTTGCCTAGACGTTGGGCACGTCTAGGCGCCGCACGGGTCATCGAACGAAAAACGACCCCGTGACACGCGCGCCCCCACATAAATTGGGCGCACAATGCGACCAATTGATCTAGGATCGTGCATCAACAATTGGGATCACGCATCTTACGTTTGCTGCAGGGTCGCGCATCTTCTTCCCTCACGTGAACGCGAGACCGACATATATATATATATATATAAACAAATAATTATCTCCTTGTTTTCAATAAGAAACGTCTCTACATGTATGAGTGTTTTTAATATTTTATTTTAAATACCAAAAAATATTATTTTAAAGTATCTAGATATTTTCTATATTTAAAATAGATTTATTTTGTTTTTTTAATTTTAAATCATATGAAACACTTAAATTAAATAAAAATTTTATTTAAAATAAAAAACGATCATCGGGTCGAGTTGGATCAAGTCGGGATGTCAGGTCGAGTCAGACTTTCAAGTTCACTTGGTGAACACCCCTATTGGATTTATTCCAATGTGAAATAACTCGTGTCCTGTTTGGTATAGGAATAACTCAAAATAATAAGATATTGTTTTCATTTTTCTTGTAATAATTTAATAACAAAGAGAAAAACAGAGATAAAATTATGTTTGCCCCGCTCTGGAATATCATTGCTCCCATCATATGAACATACTGAGAAGAAATTAATATTGTTCTAGGATGTATTAATCCTTTACCAATCATGATAATTAGTGAATTGTTAAACAGTGCTATATCATTTTAAATAAAATTATAGACGTCACATTTGTTGTGCAAAAGATTTTTATAGTTAAATATACTGATTTCCTATTTTCGTACATTGATTTTCTATTTTTAACAACATTAACATTTATTAACACTATATTAATTTTTACGTTGGTTTTTTTTATAATTTAAGTGAGTATTGGAGAATTGGCAACAAATCAATCCAAACACCTTGGAGAATTGTATTTCGTAGATTATTAGCCATGGGTATGCACTTTTTTTTAAAAAAATTGCAAATCCTTATATTTTGAAGACTTAAGAAAAAGATTTATGGGGATCCAAACATGGAGCATGTTCGAAATTGCAAATAGAAAATTTGAAAATTAGGGATCAGATATGGAAAATGAAACTGAAATTTTAAAAACCACAAGTCATGTGTACCAAACTAATAACAATTCAAGTGGCAAAGTGAACTTAACGTAGTTAACGATCACAAAAAAAAAAAATTTTGTGTACTTTCTCAAAGTTCGAAAGAAAAGTAGGCTTCCTTCTAGAGACCCTTTTCTAGATGTAGCCTCTATCTTTTAACGACAATAACTAACCTTGTTCATGTCATTGATCTCGGGATATTTTAATTTGATAATTACAATTATTGAAAGAAAGTCCGGAATTGAGATGCAAGCTTAAATTTTATCTTCGAGTTCTCACCAGATGCATCTGCTCTAGAATTAAATTAGATGACAATGTATACGTACAAGTACAACATTCTAATATTTTAATTTTTTAATTATTTTTAAAAATTTTAATATTGTCACCTAAGATTGGAGAGAAAAAAAGATGTCATGTCAGCACCACATCTGTGCCACATCAGCTCTACGATCGAGAGATCACTTATATCAGAGAATATTGTTGAGCAAACTTGAAAGTTGGAGAACATTTAATGTAATTTTTTCTATAAAATTAATATGGAGCACTAATTTTTTATTAAATTAGTAAATAATTGGTCAATTACTAAATATAATAATTCTCCTATTGGTTCAACTGCAAATTTGGCTAATACAATTGAGTTTTTATAAAATGAGAGGCACAAAATCCTGCGTTACAATTAATTTCTTAATCCCATTTTTTTTCTTTCAAATAGTTAAAATATTGATAGAAAATGAATACTAATATAAAAAAAAATAGATGAATTCGACGTAAATTTACGCATTGGATAATTGCTTCAATTACCTTAAATTTGGAGTAATTCAACTTCTTTTCAGCTGATGATACTATTAGTATAACCCAATTTGCACAAATGAATTTACATTGTATAAGATTTTTAATATTCGTATTCAACCTTTCCTAAAGAGATTAAAATATTAATACGGAAATGATTTACAAGAGTTGGATAACGAATCTACATGATTCCCACGAATTTATCAATAATTAGATACTATTTTCTAGCTGGTATTGTAATAAAAAATATAAAGGGAGATGTAAAATGCTGTCATTCATTTTTTAAAAAAATATATATTAACTAAATTAACTTTTAAGTCAACTGACATAAATATTAATATGACAAGAAGAATTAGGACATCTGCTTTCAAATATCGATTTTCTGATAACTTGATGATTTAACACTTTAAAAGCCTCGCTAAAAAAACAATAATCAAAGAATAATAACAGTTTTCATCCCTATGCATTGCCGGAGCGATTTGCAACAAATATTGTTCACCATAAACAGTCCTTGTTTTCCATCACAATTACCTACTTCTTTTTACCCTTTGGTTTCTTTTTCAAGGAGACACCTTTTACTGAAAGTGCTGCACCTGCACTCCTCCCTTCCAGCTTCTTTGTAAACTTCATGACTCTTGACATACCCCTGCGAGCTACCGACTTGCGCTCCGCCCTACGATTGAGAAGCTTCCTGTCCAGAGGCCAATACGCGTAGGGTTCCAGCTTTCCTTCCTTGGCTATATCTCCGCCTGCCTTCCCGCTCGTGTATTCCTTGCCTGTGTATGCCCAGCCGGAGTCTGTTGTGCGGCGCTTCTTCTGCAACTTGGTGGAAGAACTAGCAGCAGAACGACCATCCCTGTGGCTTCTGACATCTGAACTGTCATCCAATGAAATGTTCATGTCTTTTCTAGGCTTACTATTTTCCTCGCGGACAATAAGGCGACCGTCTGCATCAATTTCTGGATCATCATTTGACGTTTGCTTCCTTTTGAGTTTCGATGTGCCATGGAGTGACGCCCTTGTCCTTTGCCCATCTAGCAAGTCGAGTGGATCATCTTCTGATCCGTCTAACAAATCCTCTGGCAAACTCTTAGCCGCTTTTCGGTTCTTGATTGTCCTAATTCAAGCAAATTGACAAAGAAAAAGACCTGATTTTCACCTCATAAAGTTGACATAAAAAAAGATGCCCACTTCTGGTGATAAAAAGAGCGTACACATTATCAAAACTTGCTTCATTGTTACCTTAAAGAAGCCCTCGAGCCATGACGGGAAGATGCCTTTCTTAAACCACTGCCCAATTCCATTTCCTCTTGACTATCACCATCTGCATTCTCATCACCAAAATCAGAAAAAATTCGTGTATGATTCCATCTGCTATGCCTGCATTTAAACAGAATCAACATTCAGCGAAAGAACAATTAAAATCACAGGAACAGCACCTTTATGATAATTTCTTCCAGTACAGAAAAAAGATTTTTTTGCATCGTGTAATTAAAAACATTCAGAATTGTGGAAGCAGGAATATCTTTTAAGTAATAAAATGCCTAATTAAGATTTTCTATTCGTTGATCCATGTTCATAAGATTCGACATGATTTTATGCTGGCTGTAGGGGCAAGAAAAATTATGTTCATAAGATTCGACATGATTTTATCCATGTTCATAAGATTTTCTATTGTGCAAGAAAAATTAGTTTTCAACCATGTTTAATAGGGAACTATGAAACAGTGTGGCAACAGGAATAGACATACAAAATCATGAACATGATAACATTTGTAAGATTTTGAAGAAGCAATAGTTAAAAAAAGGTTTGGGGGAAGCAAATAATTGAATGAGACTATTTGACTTTCAAAAGGAGTCACTAAAGTTTTCCAATTTTCTTTCTTGAGAAAAGTACAATTTTCAAACTTCGACACCGACAAGTGCAAATAAGATTCATTTTTTGGATTACAGTGAGTTCATAGATACGACACTAGCAAGAGAGTTCAACTCTTCTCCCTTCTTAATTACAGAAAGTTAAGAGCCACTTGACATAAATCACTTTAATGCTTGCTTGATTCCCACTCAAAAAAATGCTCGCTTGATTCCTTCCACATTAGTAGTAATCAACCGGTGAAAATTTCCATGTCATCTACATTGTCTGTTATATTAAGCAAAAAAATTTACTAAGCCAAATCCATATGGAACCATGATTTCAGAAATGCTACCTTGAGGTACTTGCCCCTGAAGCAAGTGATTCTGTATCTTCAGATTTGGCTTTCCTGTCTTGACGCTCCTTAGTCTATAATACACTAAGTCAGGAATGTGACATATCATGAAGTATAGCAGAAGTGTCTCAGTATGTTACCTTGCGAATGTTGGTCAACAGTTTCATATGTTCATCCGGCATTACTGCCTTCACAGCTTCCAGGCCACATTTCTTCACAAGCATTTCAAGCAAAAATTTTACCTGACCACGATAATATGACAGAACATTTAACAGCAAAAGTTAACCCAGCAGTAAAGATTCTGTTTACAATCATAGTTCATGTGCATAAAAAGGAACAGTTAGGAGTCTCATAAAAGCTTTGGTGACGAGTGATAGCCTGCCAACATACAGCAAGAATGTACAAATGGGAAAAATATCAAAACGTGCAGGGATAGTAAAATTCTGCAAGCTAACTTCGAAAAGGAATATTGGACACACCTTAGCCTTGAAATGGTTTTTGGTGTTAACTTGCCATTTCAAAAGTCCGTCAACCATCCCTTTTAGATGCATTTCCAAGCTATCGGCTTTTGACTTAGCTACAAGTACCTTGATGAGACCTAAGTTTGCCTGCAGTAAGTTATACAATGAGTAACAAGAAAAAGATAGTTGCATATAACAATGGTATGTAGGATATGCAAATACCTTGATAATTTCACGGTTTTTCCTTTGCAGTAGAAGAAATGCTGATGGAAGCACATTGTAAGCTGAGCCAATCAGATCAGAGAATTCATATGCCAAACGAGCTAACCCCTTTACCGCACTACTAACCATGTGTGGTGTCTCACCAGCAAGGCCACCAGCTATCTGAAACCAAATATTTGGGCAAATGTATTACTGCTACAGAAACCTTTAACATTGGACAAACACAGCTTACATCATTATTAGAACTCTTACTGTAGACACATTGAATCATTGATAGAATGGAAGTTGTGGAAAATAAATGATAACGAAAAATCCCAGTACCATGTTAAAAAATTGATGTAGTTTTTCTTTATTTCCATCTTCATCTTCACAAGCATGACCTATTTGAACAAGCAAGTCATAAGCTCTATTCCTCGTTCTTTTATTGGCCTGACAATATAAACAGTGAACCATTTTCAGTTAAACAATTAGTATTTAAAGCAGCAAATACTTGTTGAACATAGGAAAAAACATGAATAGCGTATTAGGAATAAATCTCAACATAAGCACTCATTAAGCAGGATGTAGGAAGAAACAGGCAAGTGATATTAGAGAGCTGGTCCATATTTATTGGCCATTTACACTATTTCGAAAGAAGAAAGTGTAGATACAATATCATATAACGATTCCAAGAATTAAATATTATACAAATTTTCATAAATCACCTCTTTTAACGCAAGTATTATCTCAGTGAGGAAGGAGCTGATGATATCCCTCTTCCTTTGTTCAGATAAATCCTGCAAGAGTTATCCACTCTCATAGTCCTTTCACATAATGCATTCCAATGTATTGCACCACCAAAGTCACTTAAACAAGGAGGCATAGATTTTGAGTACGGACCTTTGATACAAAGACAATAAGAAAATACAAACTTTCCAGTCTGTAGCGTTTTGATGCGAACTGGCAAGAAGGCAATGACGCTATCATCAACTCGAGTAGTTCATTCAAATTACTGGAAAGAAACTGTGGACGTTCCTGAGGATGCAGAACAAAAGGATCAGCAAATAACTTCCAGCGAAACAAGTGTTGATGAGATATTTTGTGATAACCATGAGTGACCAACATCAAGTCATACCTTTAGTATAATAGAAAGTATTTTATATGCCTTCTTCTGAATTAGTGCTTCTTCATCCTAGAACAAAAAGGGTTTTAGAACATACAGACAAATTATCACAAGGAAGATTACTACAAACTTATTATGCACCTGAAATGAAGGCTTAATAGCAGTATACAACAAATCAGTCTCTTTGACACCAAGACCAGGTAGAAGTGAAACTGCCAAGTCAAGAAGAATAGCCCTGAAATTACAGGACAGAAAAGTAATGATTCGATCAGCTTCAACAACCACACTACCAATGAACAACAAAAACAAAATTAAGAGAACAAAGGGTTAAGTCGAACAGAAGCAATAAAAAAGCTACCTTGCCCGTGAAAGTGATTCTTCATTGGACGCGCTATCTATCTGCATTGATTCATCAGAAGCAGCTGTCTGCTTAATTTTGTTTGCTTTCTCTGTAAACTTCAATAATTTCTTCATTGTACGCATGAAGACCTTGCTCACAGCCCTTTCATCTGATATTGATGCAAAATCATGTATGGTGGACTGGGAGAAGAAAATATAATTGTCAATACTCAATAGTAACAAAAAAAGGTAACAAAATTTCATTGCTATAACAGAGAAAAAGAAAGAAAACTTGTCGCTCCTGTAGTGGTTATCACTTTTACAGATCTTCTGAGAAGTTAAGGGTTTCCAACATTGCATTTAAACAGAACTTATTGTTTATGTATTTGTTCTCCTAACGAGAAAACCCCACTAACTAAATTACTTCGCTAACTCATAAGAAAATAACATAGTTGTCATTTTCAACCATTATTAGAGAAAAGTGACAAAAGTGCTAGGTTATAACTTATCCAGAAGCTGTTTTCTTCTTTTTTTTTCAGTAAAGATCATCCATGATAGGAAATACCATTCCAGTTTTTCCGTTAAATACAAATAATCAGAATTGTATGTGTCACTTCTCTTCATAATATTATTTTCCAGAGGGTCTTCGCAATATTATTACCATCACCCCATTTGAAATGTTTCATAGTCAAAACGCCCTAAGACTCTACAACCTTCACATAGAATGGAAGCATCTTCACAAAGAGAAGGCACACCAAAAAAAAATGCAAAATTCAGGCTTCATGCAGTACCTGCAAGTATCCAGAGCTAGCATTTGAAGCTGTTAAGAAAATCTCAGACAAGACGTTGATAAACTCCGGTGCGAATGATTTTATGGCCTGCAAATTCAATTCTGCTTCCTTCTCTGTATACCCGTGATTGTCATTCTTGTTTTGATTCTTCAACTTATCATCAGGCATAGTGGATTTATTAGAAACTGTATCCCTGTTCTGCCGAATCAGAGTCTGCCGAATTACCAAAGAGGAAAAGCAAAATAAAATCAATACCCCAGTGATTGATAAATGAACTACAATCTAACAGAGAATTATAGTTTGCTGACCTGCAGACCAGCACATATAATTCCGCGCAAATCAGGCTCTTGCTCAAGTGCACTGCACAATTTTTCTTTCAGAAGTTTTATGCCAGTTGGAGTGTCAACAGGATAGTTGCAAAATGCAGGAAACAATGACCATAACGCGTACACAAGACCTTCTGCACTCCTAGAGGAATAG
Organism: Pontederia crassipes; assembly: GCA_030549335.1. Taxonomy (NCBI): domain Eukaryota; kingdom Viridiplantae; phylum Streptophyta; class Magnoliopsida; order Commelinales; family Pontederiaceae; genus Pontederia; species Pontederia crassipes. The sequence goes on along the minus strand of CM060185.1, from coordinate 897,644 downwards.
ATCAGGCCTTCTTTCTCAAGCTGGTGGATAAAAGGTGGTTAGTACTTTATCACACATAAACATATTAATACATTGTGATTAGTAAAAAGTGTAGAAATCGATTTGTCGGAGTACCTTAACAGATTTCTCTTTTATGCATCTAACCAGGACTAGCATGTTCTCTGAGAAAAAGCTTAAAGGAGCACCAACTATGTATTGTTTCAATATAGGGAGCAACCAAAAATTACCATCTGACAGGTTTTCAGCATCCAGAGGTAAAATGCCTAGAAACTTCTCAGGCCCCATCGCAACGATGGCTGACCCAAGACATTCATGTAGCTGAAATTTGACAAACATAATATCCAACTGTTAACAAGTCGCCTAATACAACTGTTGATCAACACAATCAAAACAGAATATTGCAAAGTGAATGTAAAACCTGAAAGTCTTTTATTTAAATAACCTCAGTGCTTTGAAATTTGGAGGAAACAACACCAACCAATGGATCAATTCTAGAACACTTAACTATGGGAAGTAACAAGTATGAACAGATGAAAGACCCCCTCGAAAAAAATAAAGATAATAATGGATAATCATGCACTACCAGTCAGCATGCCTTACGCTGCTCTAACAACCTTTGTTTGGAAAAGACAGTGAATGTAGGAGAAAGCAAAAAAGAATATGAATAAAGGAGAGGACAATAAATGGGAGAAATTAAACTTCAACTTGTGCTGTGTCTAATTTCTTGGGAAAATAATATCTGAGAATAATAATTTCCACAAAATTTGTTTCCTGTATTTGATCATGTATAAAAGAAATAAAAAAGTTAACTATTTATTTGATTTATAACATTTGAGACAAGTGTATTGGATAAAAATGTTAGTATACAAGTTTTTAGTCAACCGAAAAACATTTTTCGAATTCATATACATATTTTTGGTCATTGGGAAAATATTTTCTGTTGCCCAAGATATTCAGATTATCGAACACAGGAAAATAAGAAAAATGTTTTCCTAGAAACTGTTTATCCCAAACTAACACTTTGGAATTGAAAAAATTAGAGGGATTGGAGGAGAATTTTTTGCTTCCCTGCATTAAAGCAAACAAGGGGCACAGAGAACAAGCCTTTTTCTTCCCCTTCCTTTACCAGCAATAACAATAAGGAAACCAAACACACATGTATTTGCATCTATGTGATTTGCATATGAATTGATTAAATCAATCTTACCCAAACATTATCTTTGACTATAATTCTCGTATGAACGAATTTAGTAGTCAAGATAATCATTGTGATTACACCAGAGACTATATAAATAAAAGGCTATAATACAATAGTACATTCATAAACCAACATCATGACATTGTCTCAGTACGTTTTTCAAGATAATCATGACTAGCAACTGCATGATGAAAAGTAAAAAAACTTATTTGAAAACAGAAGTGAAATCTGACTAAATTACCTGCTTCCGGTAGGGAAAATCATCATCCGACAACTTCTCCATATCTGCAAGGCCCCTAAGACCTTCAACCATGAGATAATATGAAAATGCCCCTATTTTTTTGACCGGAAAAATGATGTTAGAAAATAATTAATAGAACAAACAAGCTTCAGGCAAATAAGTAATGATGATTCAATCAACAGATCATATCATGTCAGCAACACAAGAAAGAACAGAGCATATCATGACCCTAGGAAACAAAAACCAACATGTAGACATTAAAAACGTTTTTTTTAAAGGTGTAGACATTAAAACTATAAGAATCCATGTGATGCTCCTATGCCAAAGTATAAGAACTTGAAGCCTTCATGTACAGTGACACTCCTATGTTCCAATACAAACTACCCCAATGGCTTCCTTAAAGAAATTTTCATCATCGAACATAATGAGACAAACGGAAAGGGGGGTATTTCAGTCAAACGGGAATGTCGAAATAATAAAATACATAATCCAGTGAATGAAATACAAAATATATATTACCAGGTCGGGACACGGTCTCAGGTTTTTATAACCTGGTCCCAGCTGAGTCTCAAAGAATGGACCCGGATCTAGTCCCGACCCGGTTACCTATCCGGCCGGGAGAAAGCCCCAGACCCGCGCTCACCCCTAAGATGCACAAACAAAGTACATAGTACTTAAGATGTAGGTAGCCGGGCTGGGAAAGGCCTTATACCCGTGCTCACCCACCTAACATGTACAAACAAGGTACATAGTACTTAAGATTACAAATCAAATATTTTTGGGAGGATAAATAAAGTATAAATGCATAAAACCAATAAGAATCATTCCACAATGTTCATAATCTTGCTACAAAGAAATTTGAATCCTTAAAATTGAATAGCATAATTTATGTTGCAAACAATTTCAAATCTAAAAAGGATAACTCATATGAAAAAGCCCAAACTTTTATATTTATCAGATCTAGCCTAAACTTTTAATTTTGCATACACAATCAGTCAATCACAATTGCGAATTTAACGTATCACAATAATTTTGTTGGAAAAAATGTCAAATATTGATTTAGCCATTGCTACATGAACAAGTCTTGATCGAACACAGACTTTAAACCTTAAAAAAGATTTAAATTCAGTATATTCTTATGGATTCTAACATTTTTTTTTTAGAGGAGAAAGGATGATCACCAGTTTGGTTTTCATCCATGTATATATATATCACCAAAAAGAAACATCATGTACAAGTGGGAAGCTCTCCGGTGGAGAGCTGCAAGAGCCAAAAAGTGCTAACCAAAACTCCACTCTCGAAGAAGGTAAAACATGTGGTATACAATGTTGTCCACCTGGTATCTCTCCCTACAAAAAATGACCTGGTTGCGCTGAAGCCAAATAGCCCAGACACCGGCAAGAAAAGTCGTCACAGGACGCCTCCAGCTCAACCTCTGCAGACCCAAAACCCTCATGCTCTGCCAGAAGTCCGCCACCGTCAATAAAACACCACCCGTGATGGACGTCCGGGACCATACCTCCCGAACCACTCGGCAACTAAAGAACAGGTGCGTGACATCCTCCGCCACCTCCTCACACATAACGCAGGAGGTATCCGCATGTGTCGCCCACCTCGCTCTATATACTCTGGTAAGGATCCGCTCCCATCTTAGAAGCCAAGCAAAAATCTTGACTTTAAGCAGCACACGGGAACGCCAGATACGTCTACAATCAACTCTGAAGTCCTCTGAGTCGGTGGGGGCCGACAGGAAACAGAGATATAGACTGCGTGCCGAGAAGGCACCTGATATCCATACCCAGCCATCAGATCGGGACGGGTGAGGATGGAAGGGAGCAATCCTCTGGTAAAGGGCTAGTAACTCAGAAAGCCGCTGATCCGAGAGTGGAGATCTGAAGAGGGGGGTCCAGGAGCCAGTCCCGGGCTCACCCCCCTGAGACTAGCACTCCGCGACAATAAAGTTTAGGCTAATTATATATCTGAAATAATGTTATATTTAGATGTAACATACTGATTAGATAACATGACATTTAGTTATATGCATGAAAATAGTCGAGCCGACATTTCACAATCTTGTTAGAACGAATTATGGCAAAGGTGCAAATTGCAACCAAGTTAAAACTCAATTATTTTTTTGGCAGAAACAAAAGTTTAGGCCAGATCTCCAACAATAGTATAAGTTTAGGCTGTTTGATAAAATTTACCCTAAGAAAACTATAAACTAAAGCTATACACAGTTTATACAGATAAGTGTGATGTTTTAAGGTAAATGAATAACTAAAAAGGGCTAGTCATCCATGATAAGCATAGGTGTAATTATCCAACTAATTCATAATCAGGTTTCTCTAGCATGCCACGCAAGAGGAAAAATTACCTAGTTGATGGAATGTTGTAGCAAGAATTTGGAATGACATGTCCCATACAACATTATAGCGATAGCTCAGGAAACCTTCAATAGTGGCACAAATCCTTTCGATAATTGTAGGTGCAGATTTTCTCATCCCACCATCTGTGTTCTTGATTTGTTCAATTCCCTGCTTGATCAAGGTTTCATCAAGGCATGTAGAAATTAAGCCTTTCAGACCCTCTGTAGCAGCAAATATTGCTTCCTCATGTTCACCAGCTAATATATCTGTAAAATGTTAAAAATGGTGTCATAACCAATCGTCTATCATTTGCGAATGGTAAACAGTGAAGAAAGAATCGTTGCGAAACTATACAAACCTCCAAGTGCATTGAAGATAACAGGAAGCTTCACAACGCATAGTTGCTTGTTTAGGGAGTATGATTTCTGAATACCAGCATGTAATAAACGTGCTGATGATGCCAATGTGTCTGCTGATTTTTCCTTATCAGATATAGATAATGCTATTGAACACAACAGATCCATTAGCACTTCAGATGCAACCTCTGAAGTAGGGCTGCTACAAAGAGCATGCAAAATCTCCATTATATTCCTTGTAACAATTGACTGTCGTAATTCCAACAGTGTCTTGCAATACTTCAGAATTGTGTTGGTGTACTTTATTGACATAAGGGATATGCATCCTTTCAGGGCATTCAAGGTATACAGGACCTCCATAGCACCCTTGGTCCCTCCACTAGGAGCTAAGTCAGTAGACGACCCGCCAGCGAGCAACAAAAACCTCTCAAACATGGCTGTGATACATTCACTTGCTGAGACAAGAACTGGTAGTTTTTGGAAGCTGAGAAGGATGTCATGCAGACAGGAATGGGATTCCTTTCGTACCTTCAGTGCATTGTCATAATTGTCATGCATGCTCATTTTTTTAAAGGGAAAAAGTATGCTAACTAGTTTAGGTAGCCATACATATCAGTAAAATTATGCCAAGAACAAAAGGAATTATAAGATAAGACAGTATTAAAAAAATCCAAATATTTGTGATAAAAACTTGTTCTACGTTAGAGGGAGAAGTCTGTAAACATTGAGCATGCTTCAAATCCAAGCTAAATAATAAAGAGGGAAAAGCCAATTGCCGTACTCTTTGACCCGAGTTTTAGTAGAAGTAACTAACTAAGTTGCATGATGAAGTCATGTGACCAAACAAGTACTTTTCAAATTAATATTTACAAATCATGCACAGTAACAGAATGATCTAAGATATTGTGATAAAACAATTTGTCACATCACTATATCTCACAACACAAAGATTCTACAAAAAACCCGAACTAGATTTTCCCTTTTGAGAGAGAGAGAGAGAGTATTCAGTAGATGTAGCTAACTAACTTACATGATAAAGTCGTGCTACAAAAAAAAAGGATAAATTATTGTCAATAATAAGTACTCAAATTAATATGCAGAAATCATGTATAGTAACTGGAAGGTCTAATATATCTTGATAAAGTAACTAGTCACATCACAACATCTCACAACACAGATTCTACATAAACATGAAGGAGACGTCTTGATGAAGTCAATGACACATTTATTATGCTTACGAGTAAGTAATATCATTAGATATCTAATACAAACTGTTATAGATGCAAACAAGTTTCCAGATAAAGCCAACATAAATTTCATGTAAGTGTGAAGACACCAACATCCAAAAATGCATGGCAGAGATCGCCAGCTTATGCAAGCAACAGATGCAAAATACTACAAATAATGGATGAAAAATCAAGAGTAATATAATTTTCCTCTCAAAAAAAAAGAGTAATATAATTTTAACAAAGAAAAGTGAACGGATCAATAAACGTAACCAATTGGTAAAGGAATTAATAGTATAAAGGTACACTTTTTATATCACGAACGTCGGAAAAGAGAAGCTAGAACACTGGTGAAATTTGCAAAATTTATTTGCCGCCAAGTAGATTTTACTTTTCTATGAATGTAAAATTGCGTCCATAATGCAACAGACTTTTCTTTTTTGCTAACAATGTGGATAACTTAGTCGGACGAGAGTTTAGCAAGCTTAGCAGAAAAAACAACCAACCAGCATAATTACTGCGATAAGACATGCTGACAATATTAAGCTATCAGAATCAACAATATCGCATTTGGAAAGGAAAATTCTTATTCAAATTTAAGCAGAAACAAGAAGCGCAATAGTAAAGCAAAACACAAGATTATATGAATCACCTTCGGTCTTTGATCCGTGACGAAGCCGAGAAGGACCCCATACAGCACCGACAAGGATGCCCAGTTGGACTTGTCTCCGGCCACAAGAAGGTAAGAGACGCACCTCAGCCCGGCCTTTGCGCCACCATCGGGAAGCGAATCGAAACGCAATATTTTGACAAGCATCTCGGAGACATCGGTCCATCGACTCCTGATTACAGGGCGGGGGACCCTGGGGAGAGCGATGGCAAGAAAGGAGAGCAGCGCGGTGGCCACGGGATCGGTGGCGGACGCTGGGTCGCGGGAGAAATGCTCGAGAGACGAGGCGGTGGCCCCGAAGTAGGCGACGGAGGTGAGGGCGATGCCCTGATCCTTGAGGGTCTGGGACATGGCGCCGACGGCGGCGCAGAGGTGCTGGTGATCCTCGCGACCGGAGTTCTGGAACCGGGATAGGACAGCTACAGCGAGGTCAGTGTCCTCGAAGTTAGACAACTCTCCGGCGAGCTCGTCGACGGCGGAGAAGGGGACGTCGACCTCCATGTCGGCGGCCTCCAAGGTCGAGTAAGGCGACGGTTTAGGGTTTAAAGATTCGTCCATCATAGAAGTAAGGTTTTCTCAAATAAAAAAAAAAGAAAAAAGAAAACTCAATCACTTTGTCTCGAATTCTCTATCCTCTATAAAACAATATTAAATAGAAATTTAATATTGTCAAAGAAAATCAATTTAGGTATTAAATATTTATTCTATATTGATTCTAACTTAAAAAAATACTGTCCTAAAATAATATCCTATATATTATCATGTATCTTCCTACATTTATTCTCAAACTTAATTTGCTTCTAAAACATACATTTTTTAGTTAAAAAATATATAGCTAAAGTAAAAAACAATGTAGAGTGAGTGTGTAAGATTTTTTTCGTTCAATATAAAGTTAAAATTATATACTCAACTGAGGTTACATGTCTTAGGATTTTCTCAATTTGAATTAGATAACGATTTGGAGATTGGTGGTAGCAATCCAAATGAAAATTATTTTTTTGTATTAAGGTTAGAAATTTGTTTTTTTTTCTTTTTTAATCCTACCAGAATTCCTACTTGTTTTCCAAATAGAATTGCTTAAAAATATTTTTTGAGAGAATTCAACTAAAACTCCTATATCACTATGTGTATACATAATAATTTTATATTTTTTATATTGTTTACTTAAAATATCAACAGTGTCAAAAAAATAAAAATATTATCAATTTTGTGAACATGTTACCTGGCATATACTACCTCCCTTTTATATTTTTTATATTTCATTTATTTCATCCTACATATGTGTGTGATGCATGCACAATTTAGTATATAATTAGTTGCATTTAAATTTATTGTAATTAAATTGTCATAACATTTAATTATTATTATTTACTTTAAACACAAGATCTATCACATTTGGGCATCATCTGAGTACAAGTCTTTGCGTGATGAGAAAAAACTTGTAGTTCAAAAGAAAATTGAAAAGTTTTAATTATCTTAGTAATTAATATAATATAAAGTTCACCTTGGGTAGTTTGATTGTACAATATGATGGCCGATCGCCAATTATTTATAACTAAATATTTAGATATAAATATCACACTTAAAAAAATTATTCTCTTCAATCCAAAGACACGATTGAATAAAAAGTTTTGTAAGTTTATAAAATTTTTAGAAAAAATATCATATTCTAATCAGGCGCCGGAACCATATGAATTTGGGGCTTTCCGGTTCCCAAGTTTTTATTTTCTTTATAGAGTATTATATAGATGTTTGGAAAAAACACAAACTGATATATTATATTTATGGGCTCTCTCTAATTTCTGGGCGGGCTACACTACTAATTCTAGTAATTTGGGCTTAGAAAATGTTATATAACCAAATGCAGAAACTCATGAGTTTTAATACTTCTAATTTCCTGTGCTGATCATTACTTTCACGATAAGTTGATAACAACAATAACAATATTAATATATCAATAATGCTATTATTCGACATTATTTAAACTTTTGAAACTTAATGAAGCATAGAAATTTTGTTACCTCGAGTGTATGTTGATAACAACTGTGAGGTGATATTTTTATTTCTCCTGAAAAGAAATAAAATTGCACTGCCTTTACTTTCAAATTTAGTAGCTAACATATGTTAAACATCTCAAATTGCATTACTCAATCACATTCATGTGGTGCTACGAGAGAGAGAGAGAGAGAGAGATGGAAATTGGATTGCGTCAATCAGAGCACCTGATTGCTAAACAATTTCATTTCATCTCTTTTTTTATTTAATTTCTTCCTTGACTTTAATTTGATAATTTCCCCCACCAGGTACAAGTAAACTAATGAGAATACAAAAATCGACCATTTCTTAATTATCTTTTATACAAATTCCGGACTTTAATTAATATTTCTGTCGCGAACTGAATCCCGTCGCCGTCGCCGTGAACCGGCCGTCTCGTCCACCGTCCCACAACCGCACGACGTTGGCGTTAAGCGCCGCCAAGTCCTGGTAACGGTACCAACCCAAGTCCGCTCGCCTTCTGAGCGCCATGGCGGCGTCGACGACCCCCGACCGCCGGTCACAGTTGCCGCTCCACGGCGCCTCCGCCGCCCTCTTCACTCCGTCATCGGCCTCCCCGACGCCGCCGACGTCCTCCTCCGCTTCCACCTCCTCGTCATTCTCCTCCTCCTCCTCCTCCTCCTCCTCCGCGCGGCAGCCCCGAGACGAAGGGGCGCAGCCTCGGTAGTAAGCCGTAAACCGAGCCCTGGGGCTGCAGGTTTCCTCCGGGTATCGGATCTCCGACCAATCGCCACCGTCTTCTCGATGCACGGCCGCCTCGGACTCGTCGGATCTCCCGAGGGTAGCGGGCGGCGTCGGCGAGGAGGAAGCTGTGGCGGGGGAGCCGTCGGAGTTGAATCCGAGAGCCCTGATGCCCCAGAGGCCGAGGGCGGCGGCGAGGACGGCGACCCACGTCCAGAGCGACGCGGCGGCCGCCGGGAGGAAGTGGAGGCGGCAGGCCAAGCCGTCGAGGGGCAGCACCTCGAGGAGGACGAGGTCCATTTCTTGGGGAACGCGAGGGAACCAAATGGAACGGAACGGGGAAATCTATGCATAAGCCCAGTAAATAATAAAGAGGAGGAGATGATTTTGGACCGTTGGATCACGGGAAAGGGGGGATATGATGGGGAAGATGCTCGGAATCGATGGGCGAGATACTGCGGTAGATACCCTTCGAACGAGTAGGAAGTTTATGGGACGCCAAAAGGCGAAACCCGAAAGAAGACCACGACACGTGGAGGAATCGCATTGAAGGTTCCTTGACGTTACCTCGTGGAGACGTGGGGTCCGCTGTTTTGGGGGGGGGGGGGGGGACCTCGAGCTCGCGACTTGACGGTGCGTTCATAATTTTTTGTTTGGTGACGAACGCAGGGGAGGGGGAGGCGTCCGGTTACGTTCCTCCGTAGTCTGTAGTGCCACTGGTGATAAGAAACGGGATGGGTTTGGTGAATTAAAATACTTACATTTTTAAATTTTAAAAGTTTACTTGATTACTTCAATTTCTTTAAATATTAATTCAAAAGATCAGATTTCAAACAAAAAAATAATAACATAAAAAAGTATGTCTTAATTCCGTCAATATCAATTGACTAATTATTTCAGGACTTCACTTGAGGTGCAACTTTAGATATTAAGAAAAATCATTTAGATAATTTAAAGAACGTATTTTTATTAAACTTGTTGAACCTTTTTTTGTCTTGAGCAAATAATTATTATTTATGTTTTAGAGTTGCGTATGCCTAGCTGCTGTTGTTGTAAATGTCAAATATTCAAGTTTCTTTTTTTAACTGGACATTTTTTTTTCGTTTCGTGTTAGAGAAACAGGAGAAAAAAAAATAGCCGATGGGTAGTTAAATTATTGTGTCCCTTGTCGGGCCACGTCGCCGTGGGTCCACGCGACATGAGTAATTTTGTTTGTTCGTCCTAAGAAAGATGAAGGGTGTTAATAGTCTTGATTGCATGCTTGTAGCTGTCACGAGTCACCCGACCATCAATTTGATCCTACCTCAAACTCGATCAACTTGATCAACTTTAATCGGATCAAATTAGATAAGATTGATAGTCTTTTGAGCAGTCGATCCGACTTGACTCGGTTCGATCAGACAATAGGATTATTCGATCATTTTTTTAAATTTTTTTTCTTATTTATTTAAATATTTTCAATATAAAATATTTTTTATTTTAAATTATAAACTAATAGTTTTATTTGTTAACTATTTATTTCTATATTTTAAATGAATTATTTCATATTTTTAAAAGTTTAATCATATAAAACCTATAAATTAAATAAAAAGTAGATCAATCTAAATAAAAAAAATTATAAAAAATTGGGTCGGATCGACTCGGGTTGAAATTTTTCAATCCGTACCCGATCAAGTCGGATCGGGTCCGACCCGACCCAAATCAGTTCGGATCGAATAATCGAGTTCACGAGTCCTCGATAAACACCTATAGTAGCTATTAGTTTGGCCACAACACAAATTTTAAAGAGAGGTTACACATGAAAGTCTTATTTCTTTATTGTCTATGCATGTATGGACCTAGATATTTTCTTTCTAAGTCGGTCTTTTTTAACTTTATTAAATAGTCACAAGAATATGATTACGCTCATTTTTTGAAATTTTGACAACTATCATTTCGACGCTTCTATTAACTTATTTTGACCATCTTTTGCATCACTCGACTCTTATAAGATATGCTACGTATGTATGAAAAATATCATCCTGATAGTAGATGACGTATTAAAACTTTTTTTGCTAAAGTGGTCAAGAGGACGTATTTTAGGAGAGTCATACGGATAAAAGTTGAGAGGAGAGAATATTACCCATTGGTAGAAAATTAGATCTACTCAGAACAAACAATATATCATGTGATAATAAAAAAAAACTTAAGAGACACTTCAAGATCATTGATCATAAAGTGTAATTATTCCACTACCGGAAAAAAAAACAAGTGTAATTATTCGGGGAGAACTTTTAAATTTTCTATGGTCACGTTTGGGAAGAGGACCAAATTGGAATTGCATAGTCCAGTTTGGATTCCAACATTTTGGTAGAATTGAAGTACTGTAGCAAGTTTTACTTTTTTTTTTCTTGACGCGATACTTTTTTTTTCTAATTTTATTTTTTTTTCTCTTTTTCTTTTCTCACACATATTTCACTTATAAAATAAATTATTTAATAAATATAAAATATTTATAATAAAAAATTAATTTTATATTATTTATTACTTATTATTTCATTAAAAAATTAGTATTCCATTAAATATACTTAATTGTAAAAGTGCTTTATATTTAAATAATATAGTTCTAACAAAATGTTCAATAAAAAAGTTTTTTATTTTTTATTTTATTTTTATTCATGATAAAATTATACTTAATATTTATAATAATTATTTTAAATCCAAAATTCGCTAAAAATTAAATTATCAACTCTACTTCGATATTGCATCAACTCACTTATTCTTCGTCGTTACGTTTCACTCTACACGGGGATGGAGGGGGGGGGGGGGGGGAAATAAGAATAAAAAAGTAATAAAATAGTTAAACCTAAGAAAATAGTTGCTTATAGGTATATTTCTTTTTAATATTCTTTAATATGTGCTATTCTTAGAAGTTAGAAGTTTAAGGGGGGCCAAATTATACTTTAACTAATAAATTTCATATAACCTATATATTAATATTAAGTGTTTAGAAAAAAAGTTGGGAGGGGTCAAGGCCCCCAACCTATACTGTAGCTCCATCCCTGACTCTATTAAACACACTTCAGACTAATATATTAATTTAACTATTAATTGAGAACTTAAGAGAAACTATGGTTTCGTTTCCAAATGACAATAATGCAAAAAAAGAAACATGTTTTAAAATAGTTCTACATGCATAACAACATTAAAAGTCACAATACAAATATTAGATATATATATATATATAAGAACATAGTCTTAATATCGAGTGATGCATTAGAAAGTCATGTACTTAAGAACAAAGTGATTAATAACATTAGAATATGTTTATAAGACTTACACATTCACCCGAGGGGAATGCCCTCCTTCCGCGTTGGCACTGGAGGCCCCCTCTTTGCGATCTCTCAGAGGAGGCAACCCCTCCTGTGCGCGCCTGGGGTCGGCCCCCTCGATCTTGTTGGAGGTCGCCCGGTGGACAACATTTAGCGGCATCTTTTTATTTTTTTGAATATTTTTAATGATGCCACATGTGACGACTACTTGCATGGAGGAAAGAAAAAATCACCATGTAATTGGTAAAATAAGGAGAGAGAAAATTCGAGGAGAGAGAGAAAATATTTTGAAGTTTAATTGGATGATGAATCAACAGTTTCTTTTTATGCTTTATTTTCAATATTCTCAACAGTATTTTTTTTCTTTCACTTAAATTTTTTTTCATATAGTTTTTTTGTGTCTCTTATTCGATTTGATTTCTTTATGTTATTATCATCGATGGATTTAAATCCATTTTCCCCTAACACTATGGATCCCTACTCTCTATGCTTTCTCCCTACTTTCTATACTTTATGGATACTATTCATCCACGCCCCATTTTACATTTGATAATTTTTTTCTCAATCGACTCCGGATAAGAAATACTGGCCATTCTTTGTTTGTGAGAATTTAAAATTTTAACCATGCAACTTTTTTTTTTTGCTATCGAGAATTATTGGATGCAGAAATGATATGTAATTGATTTATATATCCATTAGATAGTTAAATCAAATTACATAATGAGCATGTAATTTTCAGACAAGTTTACGAACCTTTAAGGGAAAAAGAAAAAAAAAAGGAATTTGTTATTGACAAACATGTCCCCTGAGTTATTCATCTAAGAGAGTGAGTCAAACAATTTAAAGGAATTTTCTTGCCAAATTTTAAGGAGCATTAAAAAATATTTGAGCACATGAACCTAAAAAGAGAGTGAGTCAATTAAGATTCTCATTAGTTAATGAAAAAAATAGATATGCATTTGATTGAAATAATTATGAGGCTTAAAAAATGTATCAAACTCATTATTGACAACTTTAGATATTTATAATTATATGCTCAATATGATTAATATAAATAAATAATAAATTATTATTATGAGGCCTAAAATAATTGAGGCCCTTAAATAATTGGGGGACTATGGTTGCTTGGGCCTTAGGAAGGCCCAATAAGAGGCGTTTTGTAATTGTAACTAGATTCAAATAGAGGATCTAGTTCAACTTAATTGTGTCAAACACCTCCATGAGACTTGATTTCGAAGTGAAGGCAGGCCGTATTAAATATGATGAAATCAAGGTTACGTAAAACACGCTACGCCGAACTAATATTAATTTATATGAAACTCCAAAGAGATACGATTGCAATATCCAAACACCTCATAAAAAAATGGATTGCACGCATGTAGACTGTAGTAGCTAGGTAACTAATAATCACATTAGAATATATTTTAAATAAAAAAAACTCTTTGTTGCATATTGGCGTATAGAGTCATTGACGAGCATTGTTTATTCAATGACGAGAATTGAATTTGATGCACCATCTTATAAAAACCCACAAGTATCGGATGTCTTTGTATTATTAAAAGAAAAAAGACTGTGAAATTTAATATCATTTAGTTAAGCTAAAGAACAAGTATGAAAAGTAATAATGTATTATATATAATGCAGTCGTGAGTCAAGATGATGTATGACGACATCAATGCTGAGGTAGTGTAAGGTAGCTATATAGTGTCACTGACATATATAATATAATTAAGCAGGGAAAACAAAATTTTCAGACAACACGTACACGTCGAGAAAGTTGACCGGGGCATTTTTCTCTTGTATAAGACGAGACGAATCATGATGCATGCAGCAGCAGCAGCAAGCTACACGCGTTCCTTCGTTTCTTTTCCACGCGCATGCAAATTACAAAAGAACCAACGCACGTCCTTTTGTTCATTCCTTTTTTATTTATACACATATACATACATATATATAGTATTCCTTTCTTTTGATAAGGTTCAATAACAATTCTCCCGTACTTGCAAAACCAGAGAGATCAATAATCACTCCAAAGATACAGAAATGTGTTTTCATTATGTTTCCTTGTTTTTTTTTTATCAAGTTAAGTTTTCACATGTTTACAGAGGGGCGAACAAGATTATCTGATTTTCTCGCAAGCCTTAGAGGAACTCATTACAACCTTTTCGGAAAAAGACTCGCGGCACCTCAGGAAATTTTGCACGCCTTGCCTTGTATCACGGCATTTCATATTATTTTGATAAGTAGACGAGGCCTAATTCGTCTTCTTTTTTTTTTTTTTGGGGTAAAGCTATTTAGTCTTCTTTAAAGAAAAAAAAAGCAGAGATAAGAGTATCTAATAGAGAAAAAAAAACCATTCCTAATTAAGACCTCGAACAAATATGATTAATTTGGTTCTCTTAAAATCAATAGGTCCCTTATTATGGTACATTAAAAAAAAATCTTACATATGTATGTATGCATTTGTATAAAGAGCTATGTATATCCTTGTTTTCACTTTTCACTTTGTACAATACTTACATATCCTCTGTAAAACAAACAAAGAAAAACTAGCAATAACTTATTCCAGTAATGTGCAAATTGATTCAGAGGAATCAAAGATTCTTATGAGTTTGAGTATACAAAGACCACCATAATAGGGAGGAAGATTAACAACAACCAAATAGAATGCAATCATGATACAATAATGACACAGTAGGAGAAAGGCAATCCTAACTGATGTGTACCAGAACATTATAGTTCATACTACATGAGTGAAAGAGTCGGCATCAATGCTTGCACAGTGCATATACTCTTGGTTACCCTCATTGCAGCAGCAACTTTGCAATTCTAAAAGTACAAATTTCATCTGCTAACTGAACCAGAAAGATAGTTTGATGCCAACAAAAAGCATGCTTCCCTCTGCTTCTTGTACTCATTGTAACGAAGGAAAAAATACTCGAGATAATCAAAATCAATCGGAGAGACCTTTGCCTGTTGTTCAAAGAATATAATTGAGCTTCCAATATTTGTGTTGATGTTACTGAGCAAGGCAGTACCAGATGTTACCTGGATAATAGCCCACAGAGACCAATAAATATGCGATGCAAGCCTGTAAGTATTTGTTTCAACATAAAGAGCTTCAAAATCTTTATCCGCCACCTAACAGCACAAAAGAGCTTTCAGTTTGGATAAAAATAATAGATTATCTGAATTGTAAATGGCAAATGTGAACATCACTGTCATTAGATATTCATTGTCCAAGAAATCAAAGTCATAAAACATCGATGGAGAGCATCAGCCAATAGAACATGAAGTCGGTTCTAAGCAAAAGTTTGCATACCTTGTCAGGTTTATCTGGATTCAAATAATTTCTGAAGAAATGATATTGTGCATCCTTATTTGGATACCTATGTAAAAACAATTCGAGATAATAATTTATTATGCCATTATGTTTCTATTTCAATAGAGAAAAGTCCAATCTGTCACTAAGAGAAAGGAGGCTTACAAGCTATAGTTACAGTCATAACCAGCATATTCATTGAAGTGATTTGCTATGTCATAACCCCTATAGCTGTATGATCCATACTCAAAGTCAATGAAGTAGAGTTTATCTGAGAATGATGAGATTTCAGGGAAAAATGGAAGAGACTAATGTCAAGATATCAAAGAATGGCAGAAAGAAAGGTGTATACGCACACGCGAGCATCGGATTCCCAAACAAAATTTAAGAATTTGTCCATTAATTGGAAACAAAAATTCAAGATATTTACCTTCTTCATCATTTTGCATCAGATTACCAGAAAGTAAATCATTGTGAGCATAAACAATAGGGGCATTTAGATGGTCAGTCAGACCCTGCAAGCAAATGTGAAGGAAAGATGAAAACCTCCAATAAGATTCAGGTGGTTTGAAAGAAATGTATATCACATGAAGGACCAAAGACTCTTTTAACTTGGCATAAAAGAGTTTCATTGTTATCCCATTGAAAGGCATGTTGCAGTTTCTATTGAGTTTGAAGGCATATACTTATTTAAAAAATTCCTGAGAACCAAAGGAAATTCCTAAGTACAGTGATGAAACACAATATACCAATTGACAACTAGCATTGGACTTGATGCAGCCATCCATAATTTTGTAATTGCATACATCTAATGAAGGATGACAACCAAGACACACTCTTCCTACATTGTACTTTGATACGCCACACGTGAGTGCCTATTACACCACAGATGGGATAGCAGATCATGGGTATTTACTATATAGTTTCTCTTTTCATTCCTCTGACCTAGAATCACTGTCATCTTTGAATTAGAATGGATATTAAGATTCCATCACGGCATGCACATATATGATATGAAGTAGAGATATGGCTAAGGACGCTTCTGTATTCAAGCAAAATCGTGCAACGTGTATTCAACTCAAATACATAACTATTATTCATTTCAGATAGAGTTTTGTGATTTGTAGAAGGTGGTTTGCAACTTCTAACAGAATAGTATTACTTAGGTCTTTACACCTGTACAACTGAGAGATAAAGTGTAGTAAGAGGAGACCAGACAACGGTGACCCAAAGCGGGTACCAAAATAAAGTGTAGTAAGAGGTGAGGAAACATACATCAATGCAAAACATTAAAAGCATGGCAAGTGCAGCTAGATCAATCTGAGAAGGATACCTTGAGTTCATATAATTCCTTATGGATTTCTTCAAAAGAGATGGTGTTATATCTATCTTGTTTCCTGTTATCATCAAATTTTAATGTCGCAGCTGCAGAAATATTTTCATCTCAGGATGGACAATTAAAAAGCTAAAACAAATTGTCGTGAAGATATGCAGAAGCTAAGAACATAACTGCAAATATCAGGATCAACAAAAAATGAAAGCAACTGGTCTAGAATGAAGCTTGTGACCTTTTTCAAAGAATTTGAATATGTCATTCCACAATTGTGGTTCTCTGGAACCTGGGATCGCCACTTGATGGAATTTATGAAGTTGCCTAGCTATTTGTGCAGCTATTTTAGGCTTCTGCATGTCTGAAAACAAATAACTAGAGTAATTCATGTCAACAGAAATATAGCTTGCATTGGACAAGTGAGAAAGAAGAGGAACCAGACATTGAACATGAATATTTACTAAGAAGAAATGAAGACAACAAGCAATGTCAAACAATACAGTTACTTTCTGCTGAAGTCTATTCTTAGTTGCATGACATGGCTTAAGGAAAAACAACACTGCTAAATCAGTGGTATACATGTTGTTTGGTGAAAGCAAAATCAGCTCACGCTGCTTCAGTTATGAGCTTCATAGTAGAAGAAAATAGTACAAACGAATGCAAACTTTGCCAACTTTCAACCAATAAAGCAGAGATTCTATTTGGACTCATCATTGTCAAACTGTTAGCAGATTAAAAATTATTGCCACAGCTTCATTGTTAACTGTGAAAATTGTGTTATGAACAAGTGAAATAATCAATCAGTTTTAGAGTTGCAATAATGAGCTATGAACATGTAATATTAAGATAAAAGATGGTCATCTTCACACACAAATTTCTTTGCCTTAAAAAAGACAGACATTGATTTTTGGATTTCACTATTACATGCATGATCAAAGGAAATGTTTACCCTCTGGCACAAGTGTACGTGCATTGATGAATGATTGAACCATGCCATTTCCAAACAGTCCCAGTAGTTCAGCACCAAATCCTGCAGCTGACAGATGTGATATGGCCTAAACATGTTGGCAACAAATTATAAGTAGAAAATTAAAAAAAAAAAAAAACTATACAAGAAAGATCACATTACAGATGAAATTTCATGGAAAATCAAATAAGAAAAGGATTACACCTAAATTTTCATGATACAGAGAAATGAAAGAATTGGAACAAATGACATTTTTTTTGGAATAGGTATCCAGTTGCTTCGCGAACTCACGGGCCGCAACATTTGGTAGATCACTACCCACAAAGTAATATAGGTAACTTCACTATGTATGTCAGATTTTGATTATATGTACTATGTTGCATAAAAACCAAAAGAACATGGAAGTTTAGTTGCAGGAAAAGCAAATATTCCAATTAGATGTTATGATGAATCTGTAGGTATAAAGACACTTCAATTTTATGCATAATTATGCTGATTCTGAAGACAAGAAAATTACAACGCAGAAAATTAATACATCCATAAGAGGACAACATCAAAAGCTGGTATATCATTATCAAATAAGTTGCAGTTGGCTATTAAATTTACATTATAGACTTAAATATGTTTAGCATAATGATGAGAAGTTTTGAAATTCCCACCTCCATCTCTCTGTTGCGATCTATCACCAAATCTGTATTTGGACCATATATTCGGACAGTCAGACAGATGAAATTTGCATCATCAGTTTTTACAGAGACTTTGAGCACTGCAAAAAGTTAAAAATACAAAATGTCAAACCCAAGCTACTATTGCTTGGGGTGATCTTTGAAAGTTTTGTTGATGAGCACGAGCTAGATCATTTTTAAACAGCATTTTCAACTTCAAGACTTATAGAAAACTTAGGTCCAATTGCAATTAAATATTAACAACAACTACTGCCTTTTAGTTGTTGAATAAAAGAAAAGAAACCATGACTAATAAGAACTTGTCAACAATTTAGAGAGCAACTCACAGAGATTTGTGATACCACCAGAAACTCTCTCAGTCGTGAAACAGGATTCATCGAGATTCACCCAGTTCTTGAACAGACTCTTGCATAGATCTCTGAGAAGATAAAGATAGATGATTAGAGCTAGCAGTTGAGAGCAAAGCTTTCCATTCCTGATTAAACTAACAGAGCAACCGGTCAACTTCCTTCTTAAATTACCGTTGGAAGTAATAGCTGAACTGAGATTTGTCAATAAACATCACGAAAAGCAGTACAAAGGCAATAGAAATCCAAATGCATCATGAGAATTTTTGTATGACTCAAAAGATAGAAATATGAGGACCCTGCCTGGACGTTTTAAATGCTATGAGCACCGCCATCTAATGGATAAGAGATATTAACGCCGGCAATTCGTCAAACATTTTAAAATCAAGCAATTGGCAGTTTCTACATACCTGGAAGCACCAAATTTAGCTGATTACCACTTCCATAAGCCGAAATATTAAGAAAGACGCAGATTCCAACTCTAAGTGGAAAAAACAACTACAAGGAAAGGATTCAAGGCAACTTTTGAGTCAAGAACCCGAATGAGAAAACAAATATGCGAACAGTCGAGAACAAAGGCGTGGAGGACCAAGAGGGTCGGCCCATGAGCCTTGAAAAATGAAGAAAGCAAATATACACATCGCCAGCAAGACGAACGCACCAAAACACCGAACCTTTCCCGGGCATCAAAGTACGTCGAGGCGAGGAAAGGACACCTAATGCATACGAAATAAACCAGATTCCCTCCAAACAAACGAGATCAGCAATAAAATAAAATAACGAAAGAAAAAAAGATTCGGTTTGCACTTTACATGATCCGAGGCTGCATTTCGGTAAGCGAGAGGGAGGTATCGATGATCATGGAGGACGAAGGTGGCGTCGGCTTCGCCGGAGCTTCCCGTGGCTCTCCCATGTGGATCAATAGGTTGCAGCTCCTCGCCTCTGCTCCCATGCACTCTTCCTCCTCGCCCTTCTCCTCCTCCACGTCGCCGTCTCCTCCCTCCCCGGAAACACCGCTGCTCGCAGTTCGATCGCGGCCTCCTTGAAGTGTGGGGCAGAGATGGATCAAGAATCCAAGATTCGTTCTTTCTCCGCTTCTGCAAAAATATGAAAAAGAAGTCGGACAGGGCGAGAGGGAAATAACGTCTGGCTCTTCTCTTGCTCCCCCTCCAATAAGAGCGGGGCCGGAGATTTTTGCATCCGGTGGCAAATGATTTTAATATTTATTGACACGTGGATCTCGGTCACTGGTTGAAAATGATAGATAGTGATAATATTTATCTCATTCCTAACATATATATATATATATATCATTTTAAAAATACTTGTAAAATAAAAAGTAAAACATTTTTTTATAAATAGTGTCCTTAATTTATTACATAGCTCATCGACCTTAATACATGCATTTAATTACAGAATTCTTTTCTCCATTTTTTAAAATCGTGAAATTCAATTTGATGTACTCACCTTCAATTCTTTGATTAAACTTATTTTTTTTTGACAGCAAGACTATTAGCATATGATTAATCTATTCGAGGAGAACGATATAAATAAACATCAATCAACGGAATAATTTTAAGTTTTGAATCTAAGGTGCCGTTTGGCTTCAACATAAATAAATTAAAGGAATATGATATTCTTGAAAAAGTAAACATATTCTTATTGTGTTTGATTCGAGAAGATCGTAATTTAAAAATATAATATTTTATTATCAAAATATTTTTTATAAATACTTGACATTTATTAATATTACTAATATAAAAATAATAATACGATGATATATGGTAAAATTATAAAAAATAAAAAATTAATTAACAATTAAAATGACGAGAATACAATTATTCTTGTCATTTAGAAGAATATGTACATTCTCTTTCAACTTATAAAAATAACAGTTTCATAGTTTTCAAAGTCTATTTTACGTTTTCCAACGTTTGATCGTAAAAATCTTATCTTAACTTGTGTTTGTGTATATTTCCGAAATATAATGATATTCTACGATTTATTAAACGGCGCCTAAAACTACTAACAATGTCCTCAAAATATAATTCCGCGATTCGATTCTATGGAAGATCTGGTTGATTAAACTTAATTTGAAGCTTTAAATGAATGGTCGATTGATGCATTAAAATTGCAAAGCTTGCCTCAAAGTTGCCGACACAGCCATGAGGGATAACATGGACGAGCTTGAATTTAAATCCGTATTTTCTTGAAGTATTGCCGTCCTTTATGCATTTATTTGCCCATTTCCTAAATACTAATGATGTATTTGTGAGCTTATATTTATTTCCTTTATCTCGGTTTAATTGACACATGCATTAATTAGTAAAGATAAATATTTTTTTTAGCCTAGAAAGAAAGTCTAATGTTTTTTTTCCTTGAATGTTTCGTGCACGTAATATTTAATGTGCTCGAATTGTTAGGTGATACGTCATTATATCCTACTTGGTTGGGGCCCTTGGAGATATCTAACTTTTTAGATCGTACTCTTTGTTGCATTATTATTATTATTATTATTATTATTATTATTATTATTATTATTATTATTATTATTATTATTATTATTATTATTATTATTATTATTATTATTATTATTATTATTATTATTATTATTATTATTATTATTATTATTATTATTATTATTATTATTATTATTATTATTATTATTATTATTATTATTATTATTATTATTATTATTACAGCTCAATCTTTGCGTCGGTTGTGGACCATTTCAACTTTTATTTTCTTCTACTTGTTAAGAACACAATAATATATCATATGTCAATTGGGAGCACTTGTGTGATCTACGAAAGGAACGTCGACATATATAGATTGCTTCGGTTTTGTTCGATGTGTAACGTAAATGTCAAACAATGAATGATTGATGTATCATGTATGCATTCGAAATTCAGAATATATACACTTGTTTCGTTATGTATTTTTTTCACTTTGAACGTGACTTATGTGGTATTTATTCATTACATTCTAATTTTTTTTACTTTATTCAACCGAGTCCACATTTCTTAATTTTTTTTCTAATTCACTTGTCAGATTAAATTTTGAAATCCTTTCATATCAAATAATGTGTGACAAAGACTAAATAAAAAGAATGAACACTCGAAAAATACATAATTAAATTATACGAACCACCTTGTCAAAGACGAAGAGGGGAGGATCTTTGATGCCCCTCCTTGGAGATGAAGGAGGGGTTATAAGAATCCAACGGATCTATTGTGTCGCCATCGCCATCTCACCAAGCGAAACACACATGGCCGACCATCCATGAGCTCGTAGATCAACCTTCATCGCAAACGATGTAACACTCCCAAAATTGCACCTTCCATCACGTAGACGGTCAGATTCACCTTGGAGGCGCTACACTGCCTATCACTCTACTGACTTTGATCATTCAACAAAATAACTTATGTGACATTAATAAAATAATAATAAATATAATAGGGAACTTTAAATGCGAAAATTTAATAGTCAACATGTCACGATGAAAAACTTTAATGCGGAAGTTCATAGTGTTTTATATTATAGAAAGTATGCGGAAGTCATGATGTCTTTCAATATAGACAATATGCGGAACATAATAAGACTGGTCAGAAAGTTCTATGAGCGGAAGAAAATATGATGTCTCTGATCAATAAAATGATTAAACAGACATGTAGTGAGAAAATTTGGAGCAGAAACATCAGTCATGTGCAGCGTTCTTCAAGCTCTGCGTCCTCCATCACCTCATCAGTTGGCATTCTCACCTGTAAAATCTTAATACATGGGAATAGAATACCCATGAGCATGCCCAGTACAATAGCAATAGACGTGAAATAAGGATCAAAGATGATCATGAAATCAATGTATAAATCTCTAGTTATATCAGTACTCTGTTCTTTACTCTAGTAATATTTTGTCTTTGCGTTACTCTGCTTTTACCTTACATTATCTCTGCTATATTTAATAGTACTTTATTTTGCATTGCTCTGTTGTACATTGCTTTGCTTTACTTTATAATACTCTGCTTTACTTTGCATTACTTTACTGTGAGTTGTACTACGTCTTTTACATTACTAAACTATTCTTAGAATTTGTTGTCCTACGTGAACTTGACTTTATTAGGTTGGGATATCAGGAGTGCATCTCTGATTCTCTGATGTCAGTAAGCTCGTAAACGGAAAAAATGGGTGGGTGTTACTACCTCACACAGTTCGGAAGGTAGGGAGAAGAATTCCTATAATCCAGGAACAGTGGTCGGTTACTAGACTTGTAGGTTCACTGTCTCCTCAGCTAGCTACATGTCCCTCTGGCATAATACTTTAATCTTTAAGAGAGGATGTGTGACCATAGCATCACCCTTCAATTCGAGATATCGGTGGGAGAAAATCTGAAATCTCAGGAATAGTGGGCATTTAAGCCAATAACTTCGTTGTCCCCTCAGTACCTATCATCCCATTATTTTAATCTTTGATCTTTACTTTAACTTTGGGGTGGCACATAGCAATCTCACGTCTTTGTCTTTACTTTAATTATCTTGAGTCATTGTGAAATCTATTATTTAGGATCCAACTAAATGTTGATATTTGTACAATAGGACACCGGTCGACCGTGTTCTTGCTTTGGGTGTCTGTGAATCGGTCGACCATCCTGGGTGTCGGTCGATCGTTCGCTAGGTCATACAAATGCGCACTACGCATCGATCGATCGACCGTTCCATGGAACCAGTCGACCGATCGTAAGGTCAATCCGTCGCCGTGGTGAGGCCGGTCGGCCGATAAGGATGAACTTGTATGCATCGGTATCAAACGGTCGACCGGTCCCTGCGATAAAACAGGGCCGCCGAACTTCTCCATTAATTCCGGCGGCCTTCTGGCCGTCAATTAACGCTGACATAAATACGAAAGTTGTAGGAAATTACTTCAGTATCAAGATGAATCTATCCTACACATTTAACAATCATTATTTCATCGTCTAGGGATTTAGAACGCTAGGGTACATTTTTCGTCGAAAATTTTGAATATGCTGGTCACTGTTTCTCCGTCCGGTCGTCGTCGATCGCCTCTGGATCGACAGAGGAGGGTTCGCCGGATCCTTGCGCTCGTCGAGGAGGTTCGAGGTGCGTCGGAGAGAGGTCGATTCGCGTGTGTTCCGGTCATCTCTGCTTCTGCCGCTCGGTCGCGTGTCGTAGTCGCCGATCGAGAAGAAGAGGGTGAGGGAGGAGGTCAGTCGGGTTCCAAGAGGGCGCAAAGGGCGGCCCTCACCCCCCCCTTTATACATCCCGGCCGACCC
This sequence comes from Pontederia crassipes, assembly GCA_030549335.1. Taxonomy (NCBI): domain Eukaryota; kingdom Viridiplantae; phylum Streptophyta; class Magnoliopsida; order Commelinales; family Pontederiaceae; genus Pontederia; species Pontederia crassipes. Next base: position 873,602 of record CM060185.1, on the reverse strand, counting down.
TTGGTCCGCCGGAAATGAAACGATAGGAGGTCAGGGGAGGCGACCTCCCCTGCCGACCATTCGTTTCATCTTTTTTTTATTAAGTTATGAAGCGTCACAGACGAAGGAAGAGGGGGGACGGGGTCTTGCCGCCCCTCATCGGAGGTTTTTTTTTTCATTTTTTATATTGTTTTATTATTTGTAGCACAACCGAAAACATATTATCTACGGTGATAGGACAACATGTGCAAGAATTTGAAACCGATTACAAATTAAAATTAGAAGACTTGATAGTTTTTGCATTCAAAATTGACGGACGATTCGTTTAATATATCCAAGAATAAATTTCTAAGAGCATTTTCTATCAATTTATTTTCCTTTTTAAAAATTATGATAAGTTCAAGCAAATATATAAAAGAAAACAGGACATAAGAAACATTAATTATATTTTTCGTGAGGATATTGAGGGTTTATCATCAATTCATAAATCATCTATATTAGGGGCACATTTAAATTAAAATTTCTAAGAACTCGCTATCTTAACATCTTTTATTGGTATAGTAAATTGGAAAACATTGCTAAATATAATAGAAAATAAGTACCTATCTCTCTCTCGTGTGCCCAAGCAGCTGGATTATTATTATTATTATTTTTTGTTCCATAGGATGTCTAGTTGCCCTTTGTGGGCATCATTGTTTTCAAGGAAAAAAAAACATGTTCTCTTGTCTCGTTCCATGATTAATTTAAAGTTACATTGGGTCCAGAAATGCATGTGAATTCTGTAATGGCCTTTGTTAAATGTTTGATTTCGTGTTCAGAATATGCGTCTGCACTTTTGCATATTTCTTGCCTTTATGATATTACAAAGGAGAATCGAAGCGTATTGTGATTCGTGGACAAGTCAAAGTTATAAAGGCGTGCAAATTTTCAGAATGAAATTTGATTTTGTTTTTTAATTTAATATGTAATAAGTTCAAAGTTAACAAACCACTAATTATAGTGTATATTTATTTATAGAATATATAATCTTTTCATAATATTTTGAAAAAAAATACTCATTTGTTACTTCGAAATACAAAAAAAAAAAAAATAAAGAATAAAAAATTTAATTTTCATTCATTAAGTGTGTAATAATTTTAACATCAAATCTTAAATTTAAATTTTATAATTTATTATTGTTATTTATTGTATAATTACATTTTGACATAGGTATATAATCAAAGTATAATAGCTTAATTTAGTATACCATATTAAATATAATATTTTATTACTATCCGGTCGGACGACCGGTCCAACTGGTTCGACCTGAAACAAACGCCTGTTCGAATCATTGTCCGGATTGATCATAACAACATTCATTTATGGATCAAGTGTACCAATGCATTACTCTCTTGTTTTCCAAGACATTATATTACTAGTATATGTATAAAGGAAAATTAGGCTGAGATCAAATTACCACTATATCGAGATAAAAAAAACTAATCTCGCCCTGAAATTTTTTAATCTTGACCGTTATAATTCAAGATGCATTGGTTCGAGGGCCAAGATCGCACATATGCAAAATCTTACTTGAACTGGTTAAGATGCCAAAAAAACTGAAGTATATTCCCCATATGATCTCTCCCCCTTCCTTCTCTGAACAAGGTTGATGTAGGCCCCCGCCGATCTCTCATCTCTCCTTTTCAGGTAAACACAATTATAATTAAAATAATAAACGTCTACTTTTGTGGTCATTTCAATTATTTTAAATGCATTGTAAACTAAGATTCATAGGTAAAATGATTATCCTTATTTCTAAAAAATAATACATTTCATGTCATTCTTTTTAACTAATATTAATGAACTACTTTCGTAATCAAGAAGATCTTAAGTCACTTAATTAGATGGCCAATTAAATATAAGCATTTTGTTAAGCATATGAAAAACAAAGAACACATCAAATCAAATAAAAATATTTCCTAATAATCAACCCTAGGATTCATCAAACCCTAGGAAAAAAGTTTAGCCACACACACAAAAGAAAATCATCATCAAAACACAAAATTTTATTAAAAGAGAATGAGAAGCAGAGAAAAATAAAAGTTTATCTCAACCATCTTCTAACCCTAGCAACTATCTCCAGATCCCCTTTCTCATCCTCTTCAAACTCCTTTTATAGTCCCCAACATAAGGTCTTCAAACATGACTAAAATGTACTTAAATCATACTCGAAATACGATCATCATGTCTTCAAAACAGGTTGATCAATATCACTACGGTTTGTCATTGTGTGCTACGATATGGGAGTATCCGCTACGGTCTGTACGTAGTTGTTCAATCGAGGTGTCCTCCCCTTCTGCTATGGTCTGCATCAATCCATTACAGTTTGGTCACTCCATTACGATTTCACCATAGGAAGCAACAGAGAGTGTCTGAGCTTTATTTCTTGTCCATTTTCCTCGTGGTTCTTGAAATTCAAATACAAAATGTTGTAGATTCGGAACACTTCAAATAAGCTTATAAAATTGGACGAAATCAAATAATTACAACTCAACAAAATTGATAATGCTTAAATGTAATCAAATAATCGGTTGAGCTCGATTTTTGGGTGTTGGATTACTCCCTGTCCGGCCTCCCATTCTCATCGCAACCGAAGGCCTCGTCAACATAAGGGCAAGATCCCGATGTGTAGAGTGTGTGCTGCCCCTCCTCGTCCCTCTCCCACATCCCCTGGAAAAAATTGCACCTCTCTTCGTTCTTTGACCTTCCAACCATCTTCTCCGCAAGGGTTGCTTAACCAACTTTGGAGTCACTAAGTAAATCAACTCAAGAATCACCATAACATCAAGGGAAAACCATTTAGGGGACTCCGCCGGTGGGAGAAGGGGGGTGAGCGAGGGACCGACTAGGGCAAGTTCTCAGGTTGAATTGGAACATGTGGTTTTTTTTCAAATGGTCAGTTCAAATTTGCAGTAGATCCTTTGATCCGGAGCATTGAAACAAGATCTAAACATTAGATCCATTTCTTTGATCACACCCTTATTGCAAAGTATAACAAGTAAATGGTCTGGTTATGTTTTTCTTAGAATTTTTTGTCAATATTATTAGGATTAATGTATCCCATCCTTGCCTCTATTTTATAATTAGAGATTAAAAACTATGTGAACCTAAAACTAGTTCACGCGTGAATTATTATTGATTTACTTATTATGATAATTCTAAATTTATCAAAAATGCCTTTTTAAATAAGTTTATCAAAGATCATCTTCATCTATAAATCTACCATGAGTTCACTGTGTAGATCGTTTTGGGTTCACAAAAATCGTAAATTCTTATAATCAATACTTCGGGTTTCGGTATTTTCAGGAAAAAAAAACGGATATTAATTTCATCTTGGAGTAAGAACTAAGAACGTAATTCGAAATTCCAAAACTACAATGGGCCGGAGATATATAAGGACTCAAAATTTTTTGTTTGTGTCCGGCCCAATAGCCCGAGTTGTGTCCCATATGGATTTGGGTGGGCTGACACACACACAAGTTAAAAAGACGGTAAATGGAAAATTTATGGATTATTCTTTCTTGATATTTTTCTCCATTAAAATGTTTTTTCTCCCTCTCTCTCCTTGACTTCTAGATATAATTCACATATTTCTAATATTTCAAGTCTTCGTTCAATTGTGTTTATTTATTATCAAAGTTAAAAACTCTCTATCGTTCCTATAGTTTTCTGTCCCTTTTGCTATGATAATAATTTATATTTAATCTTAGAAAAGCAATATGAAAAAATGCAAATGAAAATAAATAGGTCTTACCTAATATCTACTGACAAAGGATATCTCTAAAATATTTGAAAATGTAAATTATACAAATTATATCCTATACATCTACATTAACTTAGAGTTATATATATCAAACGTCTTTATTAAAATATGGCAATCAAAATTTATCTGTTGTTTAACTATATACTTAAAACATCTTTGTCAATTGAAGCGTTGCTTGCTGATAAAATCACCCCGACAAAATCTAAAGATAATAGAGTGTATTTTTTTTTTTTGCATATAGTTCTGAGTTAACAGGTTGGTGATTTAACTTCTAAATTTCTTGGTAGTCAATTATAGCGACCAAGAGTTTTTTCTTTCAAGATTCAAGTTCTATGACCACTATACGAAAATAGCCATATGTCTACATGATGAAAGCACAATGACAATGAGTAATAAGGCCTATCATCCTAATTATATTCAATTTATCAGATTGAAAAGAAATTAAAAGTCAACCCGAGTAGGGAAATTATGATATTCAATTTGAAATTAAACTCACGGTCTTATTATAAATGATAACGGGATTCCAGCTAATTAAAAAGAATTGCATGACGATTATAAGTTTGGTGGATTGTTTTGCTTCAAATCACACGGTAAAATGCATGTAAACTATTTGTTGACTTTTGAAATAATCATCGTTAAAAACGATGCTACAAATACGATGCACATTTTTCTTAAGAGAGTTCCTCATGCAATACAAATTTATGGATCGCCATCAAGGATCACAATCCACGTTCTTAAGTGTCAAATAACAAAAAACTATTGAACAAAAACGTGGGATGTTGACCTCATGGCGTAATTTGACGAGTATATCCTGCTCAAAATGTGACTTAATTTGGTTCTAAAATTGCGTTTCGGAACCGAGTTGGTCTCGTTCAACGATCTGAATTATTATTATTTTTTGTTTTATGACCACCTCTCTCGTTGTCTTTTTCTTAATTTCTTACATAGAATGTTTTCTTCTTTATTTTTTTATTTAAGTTTAACATAACATAATTAAGTTTTTATTTCTTATTATTCAATCGTTTGTAATTTGAGTTTAACACCATAAGTAGGCTTTAACTTATAACTTATAACTAAATCAATCTATATTTTTAATGCTGTTAATTAATTATACCATTATTTGATACTTATAATATTATACTGATCATATATATATTATAATATATAAGACTGATTTAATGTTATTTATTATTTCCATGTTTTGGAAAAATTATTATATATATATTAGTTTAAATATATTTTCTTTAATGATTAACACATGCAATATTGTAAATAAATTTAACTATTTATTTCTCCTAAAAGTATACAATTTATCATTTTGATGTCACATTTTATCCAAACATCCACATAAATCAATTTACCATATCTAACTTTTCTCATGATTACATTTTAGTTCATCCAAATGTAATTAGAATTATTCTACTAAATCAATCATGGAGTATTGGGAGGGACTCAAGTTCTAGTTGACAAACTATGTTTATTCACTTGGAGCCGAGGTAGGCAGCAAACTCAAATTTTGTAAAAGAATTTAGTCTGCTGAGAGGGTCGCAATAAGAGCCAGAACTTTGTGACTTGAGCAATCTGCAATAAACAATGGTTAAAAAGATGTTTAGAAAAGTTCAATTTTCATTTTGACAATTAAGGTTTACATTGTAGAAAGTAAAAATAAATAAATAAGATTATAAATAAATGTTGTTAGTTGGAGTAACCAAAGACAGACCAACTGAGAAAAGCAAGCTCTATGAGTTCTTGGCTGGACATACAGAAGGCAGCTACCGTATCTAGACCTCTGTCCGGTTGGCCGTCTTCAACTGTAAACTATAATAAAAAGATTCCGGGCGTTTCAGGAACCCGAATCCAACCGTCATCTGACGAGGCGGCGAGAAATCTATTAACGGATCCATCGTGATCCAACACATCAAACAGTGGGGCCCCGGAGTCCGACGTGGACCTGCGCGGCGGGCATATTCCAACGAACCATCCCGCGCGCCGAGGAGCTTGCTGACGCACGGGAGTCGATCAGCACGTGGTAAGCATGAGACAAGAGTCAGGAGCAGATCTATCGCGGCATCTCCCAGACCCGATTCCAGGCATCTTCCCACTAGATTCGCTTCCCTCCGAATCCGACGTTCCAGATCTCGTGTCGCCTCTCGCCTGTCCGTTATATAATTCGCACCGCTCTCCTTTGGCGTCTCATCTCATCCGCATTCTCGAGCCGAAAAATCGAAAACACACCACAACGCCAAAATGGACCTCCTCCTGGAGCTACCCCTCGACGCCTTTGCCTCCCGCCTCCACTCGCTCCCGGCGGCGGTCGGGCTGCTGTCGACATGGCTGGCCGTGCTCGCCGCGGCCCTCGGCCTCTGGCGCATAAGGGCCGTCGGGTCGTCCAAATCCCGTTCCTTGGCGGTGCCGGCCGCGTCTTTCACCGGATTGGTCTCGCATCACGCTGAGCTCGTCCCGCCAGAGCCGGAAAGGTCGCACCTGCCGCAGGCGTCGCCGGAGGACAAGGAGGATTGCGCGGAGCCGGCCTCGCCGGAGGGCAAGAAGGACTGCGCGGAGCCGGTCTCGCCGTCGAGGTGCGCCGCGTGGGAAGGTACCGCGAGGTCCGCGACGACTAAGACCCGGTTCACGGCGTACTACAAGAGCTCACACGCGGAGGATGGCGACGACGGCGACGACGACAGCGAGGAGACGGGCGAGGAGGAGGACGCCGGAAGCTTATTTGAGGTCACCGGCTCCTGCTGCGAAGTTGGCGCCGTGGCGGCGCCGTGGAGAGGAGACTGGGCGTCTTTGGAGGATGTGGTGATGGCGAGGACGTGGGACTTGGGGTGGTACCGCTGCCAGGACTGGACGAGGCTCAATGGAAGCGTCGTGCGATTGTGGGATGGAGGGCGTGACGGTGGCGCGTTCACGGCCAAGCAAAGGAGGGTTGCTTGGTAGAACTGCAACGATTTTTTTTTAAATTCTTTTTGTTGTGTTTGCTTCTAATTGTATCTTATAAGATGCTTAGTTCCACAGAAAATTATATGTAGTACTGTAGCTCTCAAATTTTGTTCCTGAATGGAATAAGAATTAAGAAGCAGAAATCCAACTTTTAATATTTCTTGGAATGCCTCATGGTGATTGAGATATATATATGAGTCGGAGTGGCTCATGTAGTACCTTATGTTCAGGCTTTTAATCCTTTAATTTCGGATTAATTAAACTTTTTATTTTCTAAAAGTTTGCAGCGTCACTGCGCAAATCCGATTAACTTGAACACTTCACAAGAAATCCATGATGGGATCTTTATGGTCAGCTTCCTTCATCTATCGCTTGAGGGAATCGATTGGCATCCTTTTAGCTGGAATAAAAAAGGTGCTAGTGGTCACGGTTCTTAACTAGTTAAATCTTACAACCAAGAACGTCCTAAAGTGCATTTGTCATTTGGCTTCAGAATATTTCATTATTCTGGTGCTGCAATGTGTTCCATCCTTGTTTTCTTGTACTACAACAGAAGGAGGGTCTGTTGATACTTGTTACATGACGACAATCAAAGACGCAATGAAAAGTTGAGGTACGGCGGCCGTCCATGCCTGCTGCCTGGGCTGGCCGAGAAAACTTCTAGTCTGATAGAAACCTTTTTGACTAGGAATAAGAAATTGCAGGCGGACGGTGCATGACATATGCACTTCATAATTCGTGGGTCCATCTTATTCCGTTCCCCTCAAGCAGCACGGTGCAGATCAAAGATTTGATCTGGAGAAGACCAAACTTAGCTAGCCATTGATTGATACATGGATGCACACAATTGGTTCATTTGCTCATTACTCGTTTGCCACTCCCCCTCCTCCATGGTCTTTTCTCTTGAAAGAATTTGATGAGAATCTGAGTGAAAGCCGATCGAAGAGTGTCTTTGAAGTTAGTTATCTGAACGACAGCCATGTCCTCTCAAAATTACCAGCAACTGTAGCTACTCATGAACCGCAATTCTTGAACAAAACCCAACATATACTCTGATAAATGATTAGTGTTCAGATTCCTTTTTGGAGCACCTATCTGCCGTATACAATGGTCAGTTAGTGCAACCTATCTATCTTTCTGTGGTCATTTTTTAGCCTGTCTGTCGGTTAATTGGCAGAACACAGTCATTTGTAAGGGTATGCATTAGTTTGCCTTAATTTGCTGAGTACTGCTGTGTTGGTTTAATGGCATCAAATGATTCAGATTATTTATTTGGTCCCACACAACAGGAAATTCGAGTTTCATGAATCAAATGGTACTCCAGTTCACTCCTTGTGATCGGTTTGTTACACTTGAACATTTGTGAAAGGAGGCTTTTAGATATCATAGAAACAAGTATAAAGAACTGATTCCCTTGTTACTAGGCAACCTATCCGGATGAATATGAAAAAGATATGGGTTTCAGAAATGATGTACACACTTCTTTATGTGTAAAACATGGTACATCTCGGATACTTGAGTTATAAAACATCTGATCATGGTTTTGTAATCTACCATGGTCACTTGGATCTTCACCCTCTCATTTAAGCTACTACTGCCAAACAAGAAAAGCAAACAGAGTATGTTAGTTTGATAAAGTAGAATAAAAGATAAAACTTAATTATGATGACTACAAGAAAGAAATAAAGGTAATGATAAAATTTGATAAAAAAAATGCTAGTTTCTTAGATGGATTGAGTTCTACCTACGATATATAATTTTCTCAATAGGATAAATCAACCATTTTAAATTTAAAAAAAATTAAGATCATTCATCATCACAACAATTATCTCAACAACAACAACAATAACAAAGCCTTATCTCACTAGGTGGGGTCGGCTACATGGATCATACGACGTCATTCCGTTCATTCGTTGATCCATGTTCATAAGATTCGACAGGGTTTTACGTTGGCTGTCGGGGCCTAACACAACCTTCCTCCTTTATCCGGGCTTGGGACCGGACAACAATTATCTCAATCAACTTAAAATTCAAAATACATTAATTTTATATTATCTAAACTATTAATCACTAATCAATATGTTTATAATTAACAATTTTAATTCACTCCTGTATAAGATATGTTTGAGCTGAAAATTTTAAAAATCGATTTCATAAAAAAATCTGCAGCGACCACTCCACAACATGATAGTAATTAGCTAACAAAATCAATCAATCATGAAAAAAATATCAAGAATAATATTTATATTCATAAGAAAATTAAACTTCCATTCACAACTGTCCTTAAACAATAAAAGTTCTCCAAACTAATGATGTCAAAATAAAAATAAAATACATATAAACTTCGTCCTATGATAAATAAGAAAAGAAAATTAGCCTTGCGGAAGAAAACACTTCAACATTATGCAGTCACAAGATGGATGGAACTTGTGAATTCTTCTTCGTAAGTTGAGACACTGTCTTCGTCCTCAGGAACTAAACTCCACTTTACTTGAAATCTTTTCTCGTCAATTGTCCTCCGCATATTATAAAATCTGCAAAAGAACACCAAAAAATTTGTGTGCACATGCTAAACTAAAACATAAGATGGATGTGTACAATGTTAAAATCATGAAAAAGTAATTAAAACATGCTAAACTTGACAGGCATTGATTCATCTGCATCATCAAAACCTACAAAAAAAGCTTTGAAGGTGGGCATTTGCATCACCTGCTGTTCTCTCTGTGGTCTTATTTCTCCTTCCGTACTTCAACAAGTTCTTGAATGCTTTAACTGCGTCCTTCAGAAATCTGTCTGAAGAGTTGGTGGCAGGAACTTTAGCGATCTCCCTCCTCTTCCTCACTCGCGCAGCATCGGCTTCCCGCATCACACGCAATGGATGGGTCTTATGATTCCAGATGCTTGGACTTGCATCATGTTGAGCACCAACTGTTTCATCTGTAGAAAATGCATCGTCAACGCCGTGCAGGCTTGGCCGCATAGGGGACTGGTTTATAATCGGAGCTATTTGCCTTTGTTCGGTTGATCCTTCATCTTTGTCCGAAGCGGCATGGATTTGTGAAGCGTGGCTGCCTACTTGTGTATCAGAGCTCGGAATAGGATCATCTTTTAATTCTACACTGCCGCTTGGTCTTGATTCGAGGGAGCGGCTTTGTTGATTTCTGAACTCATCATGTCCTTCCTCTTTGTTTTCGACCTCAGAAGCCTCCACTGCCATTGTTACGGCCATGGAAGCTCTCAGGCCAAGACCTGCTCTACTCCACCTCCTGAGGATTGTCTTGCTCTGTTCGCTATCAAGATCCTTGTGAGACGTTGTTTTCTCTCTCCCAACCTTGGAAGATCTTGAGAATGCAGGGGGGCCTGGGTTATCAAGTGACTGAATTCTTCTGTGTTGTGGCGCCAACACCTTTTTCTGGAAATCTTTGAGACCACCTGCAGATCTCTTGCTGTCCGCCTCGCCGGTCCCCGTAAATGGCTTCGCGTTCTCCGTTCTGGCGTCGGTGAAGAGTAGACCTGACCTTGAAAGAGGAGGACTTCGAGGCTTGTTCCTTTCGTTTGTAGAGATAGGCCTTCTCGAAGGCACTGTGCCCAAGGATGAACTCCTGCGGTGCGAAAGCTTTCCTGAGTTACCATGATAACCAGGGGATGAGTTGTCCACGTATGTGCCATGCTCATTCTTAGCGTGACCAACGCCAAATACCTCGCTTTGGTATGATTTTATTCCATCCTGAGAAAGGAAAGATTCTATTTACGACGAAGTAAAAGAAAACTTGTTTTTTCTCACTCCTGTTCATACGAACATGGTGAAACGAGATCTAGAGAGAGAGTACAGAAAGAAGAAAGATCTCATGTGAAGATGTTAGAATTTTAGATTATACCCAAACAAGTTACTTCACGGATTTATTCTCGTGTCAGAGTGCAAAATATGTCTCCTAAACGTTGTCCATTTGCTAAAGAAATGTCTAAAATTTAAACCGTCCAGTTCCACGCCAAACGACGAGTTCAAGAAAGCAACAATCAGAAGAAATCCGAAAGGGCACCTGTTCACTGTGCTCCATCGGCCGACGACCAACACGTGCGGTCGTCTGCTCGTTCTGATCACGACCCGCAAATTTCTCATTCATCTGAGCCCGGATTTCTCCAAAGATCTCCTCCATCCTCTTCGCCTCCAACCTCGCAGGATGTCCTTCCGATCGCCGCCTTCCTCTCAGCCTAAGGCCTCTCTTCTCCACGTACCTGTCGTACAGCCTGCCCCTATCGCCCCCCGTCATGCTCTGCTTCATGTTGTCCTCCAGGTTATCGACCATCCCCAACAGGGCATCAACGTCGAACTCCAGGACTCTTCTCGAGAGGCCAGCTCCTGCACCGGGAGCGGTCGACCGGAGCCTCTGAGATGCGAAGGGCGTGCCCAGTTCGTCGACCCTCATCCCCAGCTGACGGATCACGCGTTTGTTTCTCTTGCCACCATCGTGCGGGCGGATGCTCGGAACGCCGAGAGGAGTCCGCCGAGGAGACTCCGGCGTTTGCCGAGGCCTCTGGAGCTCCATCGACGGGGAGCTTGTCAGCCGCAGGGCGTCCTTCGTGATGTGTCTTCGCATCCGGACGTCTTAAAAGCGATAGTTTGAACGATTGCTGTATTGTGAGCGTTTTTTTTCCTTTAGGTGTACTATTAGAATTTATTATCTGCGTTATAATGTAAACATTTAAAGCCAAATGCACTAATTTATTGGCCTTGACATAATGACATTTTTTAACTTAATGTCATATTTTCATATGCCAATATTTTTAAAAAAATATGAAAAATGAAAGAATAAAAAAGGAGTTCCTATGTTGATTCTAAGAGATATGCATATATAATTAAATAAGTCACAAAATTAATTATAGTAAGGAGACAACTAATTAAGGCCCTCATATTAATTCTTGAAGGATGGGATGATTTTAATATCTACATTAAATACTGATTAAGGCAAATTTAGAAAAATAATCATGCCTCTTAATGGCATTATTAAATGAAAGATATTGAATTGAGCATTTTATATGATCTCTTTTATTCATTTCATCATTAGAAGCACGAAAATGAAAGAAAATAAATTGTCAGGATAAATTAAAAAAGTAAGAAAAAAAATAGGGAAAGAATGGAGAAACTAAACAGCTCCATTGAGCCTAGTGCTTGGCATATATAATAAAATATATACTAACACCTTCAAACATTATCTGGCTATATAATTAAATAAGTCACAAAATTAATTATAGAAATGAGACAACTAATTAAGGCCATGGTATTGATTCTTGAAAGATGGGATGATTTTAATGTCTACAACAAATATTGATTATAGAAAATTTAGAAAACAATAATCATGATTCTTAATGGCATTAAATGAAATATGCTAAATTGAAAATTTAATATAGAAAACAATAATCATGCTTCTTAATGACATTAAATGAAATATACTAAATTGAGAATTTAATATTATCTCTTTTATTCATTTCATCTAGAAACACAAAAATGAAAGAAAAAATGTCAGCATAAATTAAAAAAAAGAAAATAGGGAAAGGATGGAGAAAGTAAATAGCTCCATTCATCTTGGCGCTTAGATAATAATAAAACTAGAGAACTCTATCCCGTTCAACGCGATTAAGAATAATTTTATAAAAAAATATATAGCACTAAAATAAATTTTAAAATAAAAATAATTAAGATTAAAATAAAGTATTATTTTAAATAATTCGTTATTAATTTAAATGAAATATAAAAAAATAAGCATGCATGCACAGTTAAACATAAAGTAATAATTCCTTTTTTTTGTATTAACTGTAGTAAAGTAATAAAGTAATTCTTGATCATCGGGGTCGCCACTATCGTCCAAGTCCTCATTTTGTCGGATGTTGTCTTCATGTCGAATTCACAACCGTCATTGCTATTGGATGAGGTCATGGATTATATACAATAGGAAAACAATGGAACGTCGTTTGTGGCACTTTAAAAAAGCTGACGTTTCACACATATTAATTAGTGGATTGTTGGAATGTTGTCAAGGTGCTATAATGAGACTATTTCTTAAATGAAAATCACAAGTTGAATTTCAAATAACTAAATTAGTGATGATAATATATCTTGATTCTCATTCATAGCAAGATCTTATTGTTCGACATCAATGCAATTATTGTGAATTAAAAATAATGTATGATCATTAATTTATCATAAAAGTTAGATCTTTTAAAAATAAGACATAAATCCCACAATTGATTTTGTGTAATTAATTCTTCTTATAATATCAAAATGATACACAATTTTAGTGAGAGAAAAATAGTGTTCATTATTATTTACGAAACAATGTATAAATGATTCAATCAACTAAAATATGAATGTCATGCATAAATTCTTGTATCGAGATATAAGAAAAGTTCAATTGTCAATATTTATACTGATAGGTTTTGACATTCAATATATTCTCTTAACAAATGTACAATTCATTACTAAATATCACTAAACTTTAATTTAAAATACATCTTTTGAAGATGAGTTTTTGAAAACTATGAAAGATGATATTTAGTGCAAGTGGGAAAAGTGATAGTATTTGAAACTTTCTATAATAAGTAGTAGTAATTGAATCTTACTATATATTAGATATCTATATAAGGTTTGTTGGGACATATACGTTCTAAACATAATCAAATACTCGAAGTTACGTCAAAATAATAAGTTTAAATAAAGTATAACCAATAAAAGTTATGTTTTAATCAATTCATATTGATTCATATGATAATAATGAAAGTTAGTTGAATTATCAAGTTCATACGATTATTAACATTATTCCCATAATATGTCAGAATACTAAATTTGTGACATTGTCTGTAAAGTATGAATATGACAAATATGATATGATATGAGCATAATACGAGACACATTATATTTACTCCAAAAGTTTGTTCGTCACTCGAAGAATTTATTATAGGATAATTTCAATCCAATTATGTGGTTGTGTAGTTCGTTGGTCAAAAGTTTGACGATACTAGTTCTTTTTATGCATCGTAATGAATACACATGTGCTTGTTTGATAACAAGTTCACTGAACTAACCTACATGAAAAACTCATTAGTTGGATTGTTAGCAAGTTTTTTTAATATGATTGTACAATTGGTCCTTTGATCTGAGATATAATTGATATCTTATGTATTTATGAATATTATTTTATAATTGTAAAAGATCATTGGAAAATGAATATCCAATGATGTTCATTAAAGATATTCAAAATACATAATGATATATGAATATTCAAAATAGAATCAATGTCTCTTACAAAAAGAGATGTCCAACATAATAAATAAGATTCATAAACAAATTCTATGCACAACAATACGAGAATGAATTCTCAATGTTTTTTAATAAGATGTTTATCAATATAAATATGTATTGAGATTAAGGATCTAACATTCCACCATGTTCTATTAATCTCAATTAGGATATAAAAAATGTAGAAGAACTATACATATATGTATATCATATGATAGGTTCATTGATATTTGTACTATTATAGGGGCCAAGATATATTGCTAGGTGTCACTCTTGACCTATAAGAGTTCACACAATTTGTTGGAGAATATTGATATATTGTACTATCAAATATTGTGTGATGAAGTTGATTTAAATTGAACATTTATGGCTCTACTAATATGAATCTAATGGGTCACATACAAACATGATTATTGTATTATTTGATTTCAAATTGGCCAAGCTTATGAGGTGTCTAGCACATGCCTAACTTGATCATGTTGCACATTAATAATGGAAGATCGATTGATTAGATCAACAAAATAAATATGTATTAAAAGTTAATACATATGATATGCACTAACTAAATCACTATCTCATATTAAGAAGATGAATCGGCATATATACTAAAAGCGTATTGAGTTTAGTGCAAGTGAGAATTGATAAACAATGAGCAAAATATGTGCTCTAGATTCAATCACGATTGAATGATTATTCAATTGAATCATGGATCGAACAACCAAAGGATAAGATATTGATCAACATAATTTGGACCGTATTGATCAAATAAGAATTAATTGATGTCATGATGAGTGCCCACCCAATTAATCCCCATTATGTAGAGAAAATGAATGAGAACGACTTACAAGAATCTCTCCTTCGTAGCTAACTCTAAAAGACGAAAGGTGATAAAGACTTTCATGGTGATTTTCTTCGTTCTCATTTTCTCCACAAAATGTGTTGTGGTGTTAGTGCATATGCGATCCTCTTCAAGGAATTTTCTTTTCGTTGGATAGCGTTATCGAGCTAACGGATTGGATCCTTACTAATATTATTCTAATCTTAATTACATATTTCCTTAAAAAATATAGTAAATAATTTTAGAAACAATATGATAATACATTATATAAAAATTAAATTAAAAAAATTAAATAGTAAAAGAAAGAACATAGTTTCAATGAGAAGTATGATTCCAAAAACAAAAAAAATGAATTCTTTTCTTATGGCACCATGTATTTAATATGATATTAGTAACTATAAGAATATAAATATTAATGATAAATATCTATTTGCAAATACAACTAGTTAAATCATACTTATAATCTATATTTATATTTATTGTGACAAAAATATTTAATTGTAAATCATATAATTAGATTTATCGAATCCCCAGACATGGCGCGGGTTAATAAACCAGTTAAAAAAAAGTCTTTAGAACCACCCATTATTTTTACGTGAAAGAAAATAGGAGGAATATGGATAATTAATGTTTATGAGATAAGAAATTTCCTCGTATCATGACAAAATGAGAATGAAAATTTAATAGGATCTAAATGACAATTATAGTTTTGATAATTTTTAAAATAAGGTGAGGTGTACGAATATACCACTGCCTAATTGTATAAGTAAAAAAAATATAAGAGGAAGATATATACTTAGGAAAGAGCCGGATAATTAATAAATAGTATTCATAGGAAGTATAGGTCATGGATAATAATTCAGTAATCACATATGATATGCCCATAAGAATTACCATAATTGAATAGGCAAATGACACCCAATTAATGTTGTAGGAAACTAAATATATAAGGTTCGAATCTTATACCATATATTGATCAAAATGATTCTATCCCAAAGTTGCTTCCTTTTCATGTGTCAAAAAAAGAAAAAAGAAAAAAAAAACTCCATTAACTGCCAAACAAAAAAAGGCAACCCAATTTAATTAGTTCCTCATGCCCATGTCCATAAATGAGCATTCAAAGAAAGAAAAACAGAAAGTTACTGACCTCATTTGACTTTAGTTTTAATTAATGCCGTATTAAATTGTCTAATCTTATATTATCTTGAGATAATAATTATATTTAAATTATATATCTCAGTCTATATTGCTAATAAAAGATAATAATAATTGTAATAAAGGCAGTTAGATATTTAATTTATATTCCTTTATAGACGTTAATTTTTTTTCTTCAACCGGATGATAATAGGTTTGTGTAGAACAACAATCAATGCTAAATTATACTGCCAGCTAATTTATAGATGGACTAATTGAGACTTTAAATTCTCAATAATGCACCTCATTATTATCGGTTTAATTACGTTTTTTCTACTATGCTTTGTATCCTTAAATGGAAAACCAGTTGTATTGTAATGAGTTAAGATCCCAAGGTGCCATAAATAAAAATATTATTCATTTTCAACCAAGAATTATGTTTTTAACTGATAGAATATTCAAAAATTTCATTTTAAAATAAAAGTCATGAAAAAAATGACACAAGAAGTGAAAATGATAGACTTTGTATATTTATCCGATTCATGTTTATCATTCCTTAAAATGGAAATACAAGTAGAAAAAAACAACTTTGTGAAAGTAAGTAAGAAATAACTCAAATGAAAATAATGTCTTTTTTTATTTTTTAAAAAGGAATGATCTAAGAAAAAAAATAAGAGAAGATAAAACTCTCACATTGCATTTCCCACCAAACATGGCCGTTATGGTAAGCAATCTTTTAATTAAATGTCTCATTATTACCAGTGAAAATATATTAAATGCCATTGGTACAATTAATTAGTGAATTAAAAGTTTAAACAATAAATTCATCTCCAAATTAAAATGATTAGTCTTCTAATCACTAGAATTGGAGTACCATATATTTATGTCAAAATGAAAATAATATATTTTCTGGAAATTATTCTTCAAAATTTTAACTCAGTTTGCTTATCAATTAAGTTAACCCCTACTGCTAAATATCTTTTTTTTTAAAATAAAAATAAAAATTCACTAATATTTGGATAAATAAATAAATAAAACGCATTTAATAATATCCGGACAAACACTTCAAAAAGCTTTCGCTCCCCCTCGCCTCGTTCCAAATTTAAAGGCTCAAAAGGAGACGAGAAGGGAAGAAAAGCGAGAAGAACAGCACAAAATCGCCACCTCTCTCGCTTCCAAGGAGACGCAATCGACCCCTTTGCCTCTCCAAACCCTACAACCCAACACCGACCATCTCGCTCCGGTATCTACGCCGGGAGAGGCTGTGCACGGCAATGGATAACCGCCAGCAGAAGCTCCCCATGCGGCTCCGTATGCGCGTGGCGGCCGAGAACGGTGTGGAGTCATCGGGGAGCGCTTCCGGGGATTCCCGCCGGAAGCTCCGCCGTCCGGAATGCCTCAACACAGTGAAGAAGCTCCACTTCCGCGAAATGGGCGGGTTCCCTCGCTTGGCGCGCGGCACCGCCGTCGGCACGCCCGAGAGGTTTCGATATTTTCAGCTCCAGGTCTGCCCTCGGGTTTCTGATTGTTGGATATCCTACGGTTTTCTGCTCCTAGGGTTTTGTTTTTTCATCTTAAAGGGTTTATGTTTCAGTAAGTATCAGTCGATGGCGTAGGGTCGCAAACGTTGCAGCCTTCGCAGTTGCATGTTCGAGTTCGGCGTTGCTCCTTATTGTCGATCATGGCTATGGACTTTTAGTGTAGAGATTGAAGACTGCATGCGTGTTTTATTTAATTATGGGTTCATGTTGGAGTGCAGAACCTCGGCCATTCAGAGTTTGTCCTTAAATCAGCAATTGTGTATATATATTTTTCATTTAAGTAATCTGAGGTTAATTACAATTTCAATATTAATATTTTTTGTCACTTTGAGTCCTAGTGCCATAAATTGTATGGCAAAAATGCATGCATTATTTCCGCTTGATTCTCCTGAATCAGGTTTTCATCTCACCAATCGGGTAATAATAGGATGAAATCAGTAAGATGGAATGGTTTCAACTGGTGATACAAGTTGATTTGAAGTTTGTGGAAGGTGGCAAACCAAATCCTAGTGTTTCTTGTTACACAATTAGGTTCTTTGATTAGCGACCGAGGGCGTCTATTACCTTGATGTTCTGTTCAATGATTTGAGTAGATATTCACAAGATTTGGTTGCAAAAGCTGTGCTGCATTGGGGTTTATATTGTTATAGAAAATAGACAGAAGTTCATGCCGTGATCAAATAAGAGGTTACATTTAGTTTCTGAAAATAAGAGGTTTCAAGCTTTTGCTTCATTTGTAGTTTCTGAAATTCAAGCATGCGCAACAGTTCATGCCATGATAAAATGAGAGGCGATATTTAGATAAGGAAGAAAAATGAGTGAATTTGTTAGCATCAACAATTTCTTAGCAGGATCTTACATATTTTAGCCTCTAATGAGCATTTCAGATATTGTATATGTTAAGCTAGGTTGTTGTTCTTGTTCCTGTTCCTGTTTTTCAACGAGCTATGTCTAATCACATGTAAAGTTTCTTCGAAACTGTGCATGATTGTCTTACAACCTTGTAAGCATGTGATTCATAGGTCAGTAACCTAGGGTTTTGTAACTCTCTTTATCATGAAGTTTGCACGTGGTGGAGCCTCTTCAGTTACTATACGTACTTTCGTTATATACATGTACAAAGAAGGATAAGATAGTAGGTACTTCCAAATTAGGTAAATTAGAATCTGTTATCAATGTGAAAGATAAGGAAGTAGGTACTTCCAAATTAGGTAAATTCAAATCTGTTATCAGTATGAATTGATGGGAAGGCAGTCATATTATCTTTTTTTCAAGTAGCGACAAATATCCCACGGAAAGACTAACGACAAATAAGTTCTTCCTTCATATTGACAATTTAGGCACCCTGATAGCACTTTTTATGTTTTGCCATGTGCACTTTTAGTTGACTGAAATATTGAGAAAAAAATGACATGACACTTTCTAGGTTGGACATGTGATTCCATTTATGAAAATGTAGTTTACCAAGTATTCTAATAATCTGGAAACTAGTTGCCTTAGAAATCTCCTGTTGATAAGCTACCATCTACTGCTTCTAATTGTTACTGCACTTGTCAAATTAAGCAGGAATAAGAAGTGTAAACTATTATATTCCATAAAAGATTTGTGATGTTTGATATATGCACTAATTAGATACATGACAATGGTTTAATGACACGTCAAATAAATTGTAGCTAATGTCTTGGGATTCTGGAAAATCAAAGGAAGCGGCAATATCTATACATTTTTTGTTTTCATATGTGCATTATGGAATCACATTTGTGATAATCTGTTGTGCGACATGCTTTATAATTTGTTTACCTAGTCATAACTGTGATGTATATTAAGTTCCAAATTATTACAAAATGTCATTTCCTTCATGATTTGATCATATATTGGTGCTTCGTCTTTTTCGGTTTAAAACTTTGCCATGCATGTTCCATTGTATTACTAATACTATTGCCTT
The DNA here is from genome assembly GCA_030549335.1 of Pontederia crassipes. NCBI lineage: Eukaryota > Viridiplantae > Streptophyta > Magnoliopsida > Commelinales > Pontederiaceae > Pontederia > Pontederia crassipes. Next base: position 854,123 of record CM060185.1, on the reverse strand, counting down.
TCGGCCCTCAAATAGTCTAATACGTTCATATGCGCATTAACCACCAACTTTCTGCGCCGCCAGCCTTTTATAACTGTGTGTTAACAACCTAACTTCTATTATCATGGCTGTTTCTAGAAGGTTTCTGAATGCAAAAAGAGATGCCTTCTATATATAATGAGCCCGTTCTAAACCTCTTTTGTTTCATCTATTTGCCTTTCAGTATCATCCAAAGATCATAGATATTTATGACCTTGTATTTTATTTTTTCTTTAAATAAATAATATGGTTTCACAACTTATTCAATTTCTATTTGATTGTGCTATCTTGTATTAGTGGATGCAGTTAGATTGAGTATTGTTTAAGTTTTTCCAATCAATTCTTTTCTCACAAAAAATCCAATATAAAATAATCTCTGGTCACATGCAACACCGTTCTGCGAACAACGAGAATTGTTACAGAATGGTTGAACAATCAAGTGGGAACTGACTTGCCAAATTTGAGTTTAAAGCGAGCCTGGAAACTAAAACTGTCTACTTGTGTATTCTGTTGCTAAAAGCTTGTTAACTTTCGTCTTTGCGATATAAGCTTTATATTCACTGCTTCAATGCTCCAAATAGTTGATTTCACTCATTTGAAAATACGAGTTGATAGTCAATATTCACAATGGCATGAAGCACATTGCTCTCAAATTATAGAGGAAAGTTTCTAGGCATTCATTGTCATGTTCTATGAATCAAATTTATCATCAATTTGCAATCAGCTTCCAATTAAAACCCTTTATATGTTACAGTCTGATTTTGACAAACGTATTCAGTGATAATAATTTATTTCCTCTCTACCTTTATGATCTCATTAATATATCTTACTCTGTAAATATTGTGTATGTGATCAATTTTAAGTGATGCAGGAGGAGTTTGATACCTATGACCATAGTATTTCCTGGTTCTTCAAACTACAATTTATTAAGAGAAGATGCAGAATTCTTGAAATTGTTGCTGCAAATGATGTTATATTTGCACTTTCACAGTCAGGTCTTTGTGCTGCTTTTAGTCGAAGTAAGCTTATCACTTGGTAATTCTGTTGATATCCTGTTATTCCTGGATATTATTGTTGACACTTGATGTAGTTTTCTCCTTTGACAGTAACAAACCAAAGAATATGTTTTCTGAACATGAGTCCTGATGAAGTGATTAGAAGCATCTTTTATAATAGATATCAACGTGCGGCGATCACGGTGTCTGTTTATGCGTCAGACCAGTTCACTTCGTTGAAATGCAGGACAACCCCAATGGAGTAAGAAACTTGATTTTCTCAACTTTGACTTTTCTGATACTAACAATATGTGTTTACCTCAGTATTGATTATATTAAAACTTGGATTAGCTTAACGAGTTTATGCTCCTGTGAGGAACATCAGTCCTATCAATTTGCAGATAGGGAAACAGACATTGGTAATGGTGTTGGTTAATTATTGTACATTTCTTTTCCTATCAATTTGCACATTGAGAAACAGACACTGAACATGGTATTGGTTAATTGTTGTACATTTTCTTTTCCTATGGTCTAGATCATTGATCATGTTTTCTTGTCATTTACATAGTTTCCTTTATATTTTTGTTGCTCCTGCAAGGGTGCAACTTTATCAATGCCATAGCACTTTGCCTGAGTTTTACCACCAAGTAGAATGATGCCTTTCTTTATGTGAATTCTGTCAGAAGCATAATGCGAAATCAACTCAACTCTGGGCACCCAATTTTTGAAACGGAATCAATCAAATGGCCTGGTTTTCTTGAATTTGATGATGTAAATGGCAAAGTGTTAACCTATGCAGCCGAGGCTGGGTAAAGCAAAAGCCGACTTACTTTCCACTTTACACGTCATATAGTATTGTTTCTCATATGATTTGCTCGTCTTATTACAGATTTTACAAGGTCTTTGATCTAAAAGATTACTCTCTCCTCTATGCCATCAGAGATACTAATATAGACGAGATAAAGATAAGGTTATCTCATTGATTAATGTTTTTTTTGTCTTTCAGTAGTTAATAACATGGCAATGTTTTTTGGGTTTGAATGTCACTGATGTTTTAATCTACGTGATGACAGTCCAGGAATTATGTTGTTGATCTATGAAAAAACTCGAAACTGCATTCCAATGTGTCTACGATCAATTGAAGATGGAAGAGTGCTGAAGTCCTTTAATCATTTGTTACACCGCAACGAGAAAGTTGACTTTATTGAGCAGTTTAATGAGAAGCTCCTGATCAAGCAAGAGAACGCCCACCTTCAGATTCTTGATGTGAGTTTCTATCCTTTTTTTCTTGCTTTTATTTTTTTTGGAATCCTAAGTTTCTTCCATGATTATGTTAAAGTTTATATGTTTTCTTAAATAACAGGTGCGGAACATCCACGTCACTGAAGTTAACAAACATGAGTTCATAAATCCCTCATCGTTTATATTTCTATATGAGAATCAGCTCTTTTTGACTTTTCTAGACGGGAAGGTCACAGTTTGGGATTTCCAGGGCGACATTGTCACTTCATTTGAAGATCATCTACTGTGGAATACTGATGGTAACACTAACAACGTGTATATCACCAGTGACCAGGACCTGATAGTTTCCTACTGCAAAGTTGAAGGTGGACATGAAGAAGAAGAAGAAGAGGGGGAAGGTTTCCTTCTTTTGACTCAAAACTTAATTTTCACTTGCATGTCATAGGAAAGTGATGTTTTTCATTTCTTTGTCCAATCCCTGCAGCACCTCTCGGATCCATCAACATCAGCGACATCCATACTGGGAAGTGCATAGCAAAGATGAGCCCCGATGATCCTTCCCTCCAGATTGCACCCCGCAGGCTTGGAGATCCCAATCGCTCCACCATCCGCAGCACCATCAGTGAGGCTCTCCACGATGTCACTGCGCTCTATTATAGCGAGGAAAACAACGAGATCTACACAGGCAATAAATCCGGCCTTTTACATATTTGGTCGAATTAGTTGCGTCATTATAATAACAATAATAATAAATAATAACATACATGGCAACTCATCACCCTCAAATAACTCCAGCAGGTAAAATATATATAATCTTAACGCCATACATAAACCTCAGTGCCTGTATATAACTTGGGTGTCTTATTGAAATACCCACCCCGCAGCCATCGTCCTCTGAGCTGTTGTCGTCTGAATAATCTTTTAATCATGTATGGCAGTTGCATTTACCGTCAATATTGACTTGAACTTGTGAAGATAAGCTCTGTTTCCCTCCCTCCCTCCTTCCCTCTCTCTCTCTCTCTCTCTCTCTCTCTCTCTCTCTCTCTCTCGTTTAATTGATTGCAATTGTTCTTTTAATCTTTTATTTGTACATTGTAGTTGTAAATTATTAATCTCAATTTCTGAACGGAAGTCAGGTTTGTTCAACATACACTTCACAGCGAAGAACATCGTGATATTTATCATCACAAGAATTATACATAACAGTTTCCATGGGAGGTGGCAATTTGAATACAATGTGGAGAAACTTTAAGATGGACTACTACAAAGTACAAACTACCCAAAGTTTCTGAATAAGATGATATGCCATTTTGTTTACAAATCTTCTCACTGCTGATACAACTTTCTCTCTCCCTCTACTCCTTATTGTGAACGCTGTTGCTCTTGGCGTTACTATTGTTGCCATTGTTGTAGTTGTTGCCGCCGCCGCCGACGTCCCCCGGCCGCCTCCTCTTCTTGCTCCCGCCACGGTGCGGACTGCTGCTCTTGAGCTGCGAGAGATCCACCTGCGTCTTCATGAAGAACTGCATCCTCTGCACCTCCAGCTCCCTGGCGAACGCCATCCGCTGTTTCTCCATCTCTGTCGCCTGCTGCAGCTTCGAGCTCTCCACCCTCTCGTACACCTCCCCGAACCTAAGTATCGCATCCGTCAGCTCCCGCACCCCCACCATCCTCCTCTCGTCGACCTCCTGCGCCCCTCGTTGCCGCGACTGCTCTTTCTGCTTCTTTTTCACCTGGTGCCTCTTTCCGTTGGCGGAGACCGGCGGCGGCGGCAATCCCTCCGACGAGTCCGCGGACGAGGCCCCGTCTTCGGACTTTAAGGACGCAGAGGGCGGCGATGACGGTATCTTCTTGAATGCCGGGTGGTTAGACGTCCGATTCCGCTGTGAGTGCTGGGGCCGCATCTGGATGCCAGGCGGCCGGATCGGGACGCCGGCGAGGATCTTATGGTGACTGTTCGGCTGCGATGGAGGCGGCGGCGGTTGGGGCGTCGGAACGGGGTTGGGCTTGTGGTTGGGACCGAGGAGGAGGTCGAGCCGGTGGAAGAACGGCCAACTGGAGGACGCGGCGCTGCCGGAGGCGGAGATCTTGCTTTTTTCTGTCTTGTACTTCTTCTTGAGGGTGTCGATGCGGTTCTTGCATTGGATGTCCGTCTTGGGCGCCTTGGTGTAGCCGTCGCGGCTGGTTACCGCGTCCGCCACCTCCTGCCAGTGCTTCTGCTTCAAGTTCCCGCGCTTGAGCTCGAGATAACGCTCCCCCCAAGCGTCGATTAGCGTCGACGTCGCGCCCTCGCTCCAGCAATCCTCACGACCGCCGCCGAAGTCCTTGCCGGAGGAGCGGACGGGGAAAGCTATCGCTAGCGCCCGTTGGGGAGAGGCGGCGACCGTGACAGGCTCGGCGACGCGGTCGGCGTCGCCAGGGAGGCGCCCGGAGCCGGGGGTCACCGCGATGGAGACGGAGGCGGCGTGATGCGGCGAGGGCGGCGGCGTTTGCGAGTCCGTCTGGGACTGGGACGTGCTCTGGGAGCGGGAGCGCGCGTCGTCGTCGTCCTCCATGGCCGGCGAGAAAGTCGAGATCTCGCCGGAGCGAGGCGGCCGAAGGTGGCGGCGGCGGCGACGGAGGTGGCGCGTAAAAAAAAAGAGGGATTTTTGAGGGGCGGGGGGATTTTGGCGACCGAGACGACCCAACGGGCGTTTGGAGTTATAAAGTGTTAGTTAGGTTTCGTGTTGACGGCAGCGTCTTTGGACGTGAGACTGACGGCGGTAGCGAGCTCACCTGGGGGCCCCACGTGGTAGTTTCGTACGTCTACCACGTGCTAATATCTGGTTGGTCGAACGCTTTGCGTTTCCGAGTTCGATGCCAGTAACATCAGGACTCAGGAGGGGAACCTTTCAGCTTTTCAGATCTCCTCCTTTTTTTTCAACTTTTTTTCCTTAACAATTGTCACCTTTTTAGATTTATCAGGAGAAAAAATATTTTTTGAGGAAAACTAATTATGAAAATTTCGAGAAAGCAAATATTATATTATAGAATTATTTTCATAAATCACAACTATATATATTTTTCATATTTAACCTTATATTATGAATTTATTTTTTTATTCCTAAACTATTGATCATTTCATCGATTTTTTGGTTAACTTCGATGAAATTGTCCCTCCATCGATAACACATAAAAAAGTAAAAAATTATGGTCATCGGTTGCACCGACTTTCCTCGGTCGGTGCAGGGGGGCGAAGCCCCCCTTCCTTGCGCACGCAGGGGAAAGAGAGGTCGTCGCCAGTCACAGCCAGCGGTCGCCCACTGCTGCGACGTCGGCAACCTTCGTCGTCCTCCACTGCTTAACGAGAAAGTCGCGGACCTCCCGTTGCACTTAACGTTGCCTCACCACTTTTGTCATCTTCGTCGTCGTGTGCCACCTTGACATCGGCCTACATCACCATGAAAATGACGACGCCATAGCTGGTCCTCACCTCCTCTAGAATTGACGGTGGTCAAAACATCACATATCTTCGTCGCCCTAACATTTCATTCGCTTGTCACCACTGATCATTGCAACAACCGCATCGCTACTCAACCTTGCACATAGCCGTCTTTTCCTACGAGCGTCGGCGCATGGGAAAGGGGTGCAACCGACGATCATCGTCGGTCGCGTCATAGGGGGGGTCGCCCCCTGTGCGTCGCCCCCCTTGTGGGCACATGAAGGGAAAGGGGGTCACCGACCCTTCAGTGTGAAGGTCATAAAAGGGGAGCGACCCCTTTTTGATGAAGTGTTTGTCACCGGTCACGTCACAGAAGGGATCGTCGCCACGGCCATCGCTGTGAGCCTCCTATGGAGCGGAGGAGCACCACCTTTATCAACCGTCGAGCCACCATGCACCGCAGCCTCCTCCTCCGTCTTCCTACTATGGCGCGGAGGGTGAGTACATCTATCCCACTTACCCGTCGACGCCCACCTATGGCAGCGAAGGTGATGGTCGGGAGGACGAGTACGGTCGTCCTCCTTACCATCCCGTCCAACACGGGGCCCATTACGGTGGCGAAGGAGGTGGCCGGGAATATGAATATCGTGTCCGCTCGATCGCCCCCTCCAACATGAATCCCACTACGGTGGCAGACGGGAGGAAGACTACGACTGCCCGTCCTACCCGCCCGTGACAGTACCGTCCCCCAAGATTGGTGGCAGTGGTCCACGCTATGGGGAGGAGGACATGTATGGTAAAGGGTAACTTCGACTTTTCACAAATGAAATTAATGAAAAATACGACAGAAATTGACGGAAGGATTAATTGAAAAAGTCGCGATAGCTCAGAATAAAAAAAATAAGACAATAGTTTAGAGGTGGTTTAAAAAAATAACCCTATATTATATTATTTAGGTCTATGTATGACTTAATCATTGATAATATTTACTGTTTGGTCATAAGTTAAAAGTATGAATTATTGTTCAAGTGAATAGGTACTAGAGTTCTTAATTTGGTTAATATGTATTTCTTACTACTAGTAGTAGCCCTAAAAATGAAAGTGGGAAGGGAGAGTCTTTCCGAGTGGGTATGACAAATTTTATTAATTTGATTAATATTCATTTCTTGCTCACCCCATTGGATTATCCTGATGTTATTAAATTTGAATAAACCCAAAAACTTTTCGAAATTTTTTTATTGAATTTATTATAATTTTCTTTCAGGTTATTAGTAATAACAAAAAAATAAATAAAATTATAGAAATTCCTATGCGCAAAGGGACATGGATCTTGATGACATTTGAGTACATGACGTCATGGTCAAATTATATGCTTGACACGCCAAAATAGCGAAAGTGATTCACTTCTACTATTTTGTGTCAGCTTAGTTGCAGAAGGAAGATTGTAAAGTGGATGTCTCAACTTGTCGTTCAAGAACATGTGGGAGGTTGCAAGATTCCAGCACAGGTAAACCTTTCAGTATAATAACCTTTCTGCGACGATTCACTCGTGCTATGTGAAAGCTTTTATGTTGCTTCAAAACAGTGCTTTTTTTTTACTGTTCTTTGCAAAAAAGAAAAAAAAAAGCAATGCAAATTCTTTTGCGTATACAAGGCTACGCCTGAAATGTGATCTTTTTATAACCTTTTAAAAACATAAGATATATGCTGGTACCATTCGACTATGTAAACGTTCGTACAATGCGTCTATTTGTCAACCTAAAACATATATTATTGTCATTTTATTTTATTAGATAAAAAAAAGATATATGTGAAATGACAATAACACTACTCGTATGTTTTTAGAAGGTATAAAGCATGTGAAGAATCACATTTCCACAGGTAACCTTATATCAACAAATTGATTTAATTTGCTTTGCAAAGAACAGCAAGAGCAACACGGTTTAACTCGAATCTTAGTCTCACGTTTGGAATTCAAGTACGTCTACTGCCACTAAACACACGGAAGGTGGATGTGTCGGATGGAGAGAGAGCCCAAGCGCGTGACTCAGACAATGGCGTTCATTTATGGCTTCACATGTTTTTGGTCCCTCGCCAACGAAGAAGTAAAGCGGCAGAGAGTCCCAACTTGCAGTGCAACAACACGAGGAATGTGTAGTGCATGCTGTTTCGTATGAAGCATGAACAGGTCAGACAAGGAGAAACACGAAATGTTTCATGGACCTGAAGAATGTATATAACAAAAAACAACAGAAAACAATCAATATTCCCATGAATGTTGTTGTAACATGAATAATGTAAAAAAGGGGAAAAAAATGGAATCAACGAGGATTAACTTCAGTAAAAGTTGATCAAATTTCTAGACTGTGAAAGCCTAAACACTGCCGCTATATCTAGCTCTCATATAAAGATGAGACTTCTTCTGGAGCTGGCTACATTTGCATCTCAGGTCGACACTACAACAACAACAAAGTTTTATCCTACTAGGTGGGGTCGACTACATGAATCATACGACGCTTTATTGATCCATGTTCATGAGATTCGACAGGATTTTACGCTGACTGTCGGGGTCTAACACAATCCTCCTCCTTTATCCGGGCTTGAGACCGGCTATAAAACATAGGCGGAGTTAAAATGAGAAAAATACAGTCAAAATAAATCCTTGACTTGAAAATTGGTAAAAAATTATCTGAATACAAAATAAGTTTGATTGCATTACAACACATTTAGTTCTTAATATAGAGATTTATTGATTGTTCTTGGACTATTTTACCAAATAGCTAATTACTCTAGCCAGTAGTGCATCAATTCACAAAATAACAATAGACTTAAACTTTTGTCCCGCTATTGCTTACTCTCTTTCTCCATTATAATAAACCCCTTGAATTTTATGAATTAATCGTAGGTGTTCTCCACTACATCAATTTGTATTGACAGATCATAGCATCTTGTTAAGCAATGCGTACATTATTTGCACATAATAAAAATATTATTAGTAGAGATTGTGATCTAGTACTCATTGGTAGGAAGAATCTTTGTTGAGAAGGATATTGTAAACTAAAACATTCTATCTGCTGGGCTTGCAAAAGGAAATATAAATAAAACGCCATGTAAATACACCTTAAGATCAAATTTTGCCATTGCAAGACGAATGAAGGCTAATAAATTTGTCAGCTTCAAATGATCAGCCCTCTTGAGTAATCTTTCCAAAAGTACAAGCAATTGTTGTTGAGTGGACATTCGCATACCAAGACTGGTAGTAGCACCAAGCGAACAAGAATTCATAATTCCAGTCATATTGGGCATCCCAATTTCAGACAGCAGGTTGCAAATTGCTGCTAATGTATAAGCAAGACATGAATCATCATTTTCCTGTTGAGTAATCTCAGGTCGACACTGCTCAGCCTAAATGATAGTGAGCAAACTAATTGCTGAGGAGTCATGGCTTGCACGGCGCAAATACCACCACCGAGTTGTGCCCTCCAAATCCGAAAGAGTTTGAAATAGCTGCATAATAAGACCAAGCGGACCATAAATCGATCTGGAGAGAACCTACATATGAAGTTGAGATAAGAACGGCTCAAGACAGATACCCACCAACATTAACTTCATGCTGCTGCTTTTTGTTGGGTACCGTATCAAAATCAACTGCAGGTTCGGGATTCTGCATTTACGCCAGAAAATAGTAACTGGTGAATCACATAATAATATATTCAATAAATGTTTACCAACTAATGTAACAAACTGATATGGAAATTCTTTGTATGTAGAAATGTTCACTGGATGAGAAAACCATGAGGGAGAATTTTCCACTGGCATCCATAGGATCATCGCATGTTACCTCCGGAAAAACCAACATGAGCAGCCGAGAACAAACAACTCATTCTAAACAGCAATCTTGGCCAAACAGTGTACCACATTATTTTGATCTTACAAGAAAGTTGAACTTAGTATGGTTTGGTACGGCCGCTATATGTCCTTGTACTTTTAAATTACCAAGTCTGAAAGAATGGCAGAAATAAAAGAAAAGGAAATCAAATAAAATAAATCATCAAACCAGAATGGTACTTGAAGACCTTGTATAGACACACAGTACCTCCCAGATCATAAAACAACATTGACACAAGGAGACTTAATGACTTGATTTCGCATACAAGCTCAAACTTAGAAAGAAGCATTTTGAAAAGCATTTTGTTCTTTTATCAGTGGAACACTTACAAATTGGTTTATGGAAGGATGCAACCATCCAGTGGTTATGGCTTTTATTGTGGCAATGGCCTCCAAGCCGCCTGCTGCTCCAAGGCAATGCCCTATCATAGACTGGAAAAATGAATATGTAAGAATAATAAACATGAGATCAGACTTGTTGCGAACTGGATACTTTTAAATATCTGACCTTGGTTGCATTTATCTTTATCCCTGATGGGTCCTTGAATACTTTCTTAATAGCATTGATCTCAGCCAGATCACCCGCAAGGGTGGAAGTTGCATGAGCATTTATGTAGTTAACCTGAAATCAACCCTCAAAGAAAAAAGTCAACCTGAAATCAAACAGTGCCAAACAATACACTAGGTGCTGTTTGGTAGGTGGATAAAAGGCAGAATAAGGTCTCATTCCGTCAAACAGACCTTATTTTGCCAAAGGGCAAAAGTGTCATTTAAACAATTTTAACCCCATGAATAGTGCATGCAAAATGCAGAGATAAGCTTTTTTTTTTTTTTGAGAAGACAGAGATAAGCTATTCTACTGATTTTCTAAAATTGTGTGTTCTTGCAAAAGAACAAGCAATTCATATTGTTAACTATTCTCATTGAAGGTGACAGCTAAACAACACCTAAGGTTATATATTACCTACGTACTAACTTCCTAGTTAAAGTGACATCAGTGTCAAAAAGAGACATTACCAAGCACCTAGCTCGTCTTTATACTACATTAGCAGTTCTGACAAGATCAGATTCTATAGTTGAGACTTGATATTCTGGAGTTTAGATAATTAAAAGGAACTAGAATCACTAAATCGTACATATCCTGGAATAAAGCTTCCCGCTTCACACTGTAGTTTTAATTGTAATACTTGTAGATAGATCTACAAACAACAGAAGTTTGACACTAACTATGTGGAATATGAACATATCTACAGATGGTAAGTACCTGTTAACAAGCCTATCAAATTAAAAGGAAAAACAGGACTTATTAAAAAGTTACCTATGCATGACAAAAGGGGAAAGACCATGACAGCATTAAAGCTAAATTACCTCTTCTGGTGCCACTCCAGCATCTTCAAGACTTTTACTTATACAAGATGAAACTCCAAGTCCATCTGCTCTAGGGTCAGTCATATGATACGCATCACAATTCACAGCACCTCCAAGGTACTCGGCAATGATTGGTGCACCACGTTTCATAGCATGTTCAAGACTCTCCATAACCTTTACACGAGAATCATATGGAGGAAAGTAGAGGACAAAAAGCCGAGTCATTTACTGCAACCAATATGGTAAATATACAAAGTGGAAAGTGCTCAACTGTTATGTATAATGTATTAATCTTTTAGAGAAGACTGGGCTATTACTGCTACTTATCTGCCTAGAGGTGAGACGTTGGAATGTTGTGTTTAGCATTCCTTTTGGCATAACAGAAACTTAAACCCAGTTTCTGTAGAAAAGAAACAAGAAGTGATATGGATTATAAACAAGGTTGTTAGCGGAACAGGCAAGGGCAAAACGAGACCGAAAGCATAAGATCATAGTTAGGTGACTATGATCTCGATCTCATCCAAAAGAACGAGATTATAGGATTGGATTCAATCGCAATCTAGATAGAGGGATTGGTGGCCACTGATCCTACCATGCCAATTTTTTTAAAGAAGATAGGAAAATTAAAACTTAAACCTAACTGTCTGCCTAAGTAATCTACCTCCATATTCCCACCATTGCATCACTACTCTAGCCCCACTGAAATCAATTGTCTTTGCATCATTTGTTTTCATCGATTGCTAAGGCAACCTTTGTAGATCACCTTCGCCACATTGTGGTCTGTAGAGAGTGTTCAAGCTCCAATAATAGGATTGGACAGGACCTCACAGATCTCACCACCTGAGAAGATTTTTTTTTTCTTTTGAATAAGACCAACTGAGAAGATAGCTTCTTCGCCTGGCCGATAAGTTTGTTGCTTTGGAGTTCTGTCTTCAGCCTGTCCATATTCCCTACTTCAAGATCCTCTAGAAGTCTACCAAACATTCAAGCCCTTTCTTTTTATTGCAAATAATTTGTGATCTACTAATTTATTGCTTCTCCATTTTTGCTGCTTTAAACTTGTGTATTTTACTTTCTAGATTTGGTAATTTGTTAATTGTAAAAGCTGCATGATGACTGATGACAAGAGATCAGACACAAATGAGCACCATGTTGTTTGGAGAACTTAGAAATGACTTTTTAGCTTGGAATGACCATTAGTCACTTTATTTTATTTAAATATTCACTGCTCAAGCTTAATTTACCTACATCTGTTAAGTTTTGGAAAACCTGCTTGATGTTTCACATAATTATTTGTAACTTAAGCTTTGTATTTTCTTTAGTTTATATTGTTCATAATGAATAACGAATATGTGATTTTGTGAACGTGTTTGCCAATTCTGATTACTTGTATAGAATTCTTTTTTTACATGGTGCCAGTGTATAATTATTGTGATCTTTTATTGTTTATTATTTTTGAAATATTGATTCGTGGAACAATGAAATAATGTTAAAATTGGTTATTGGACACATGCTTGTAAAACATATATTTTTTTGTAGACAGGTGGGATCTCATTATCACTAATCCAGTTATATGGTTTCTGATCTTATGACCCTCCCCCTCTGCTACTTACGCCTGCCATTTCCATTCTTAGGTAAGACCATGATCTTGACAACCTCGATTGTAAAAGTAAATCAGCAAAGAGAAACCATGATTACACGATTGTCGGAGACTCAGGTTTTAATGTTAGTTTAAATAATGATTTTTAAGGGTAATTTCAATAATGCTGACTTGGGAAGCATCCATTGTCTTACATAGTAAGTTCGTGAGCCATTTAAAGTAAGCAAGTAATAACACAAATACATGTAGAGACTTACCAATACGCCTGCACCTTCGCCCATGACAAAACCATCACGATCTTTGTCCCATGGCCTTGATGCAGTTTTTGGATCATCATTTCTCTGGGATAATGCCCTGCAAGCAACAAAGCCACCAACACCTATAGGAATAATGGCAGCTTCAGTACCACCAGCAATCATGACATCAGCCTCGCCTCGACGTATGTGATTAGCGGCAGCATAAAAGCAATAATTGGAGGTTGCACAGGCAGTTGAAATTGAGTAATTTGGACCCATGAAACCAATATCCATTGCAAGTAAGGCAGAGCCCATGTTGGCTATTGCATAAGGAATGAAAAATGGGGTTATCTTCCTGTGGCCTTTCTCTATGAGGGCTTCAACACCATCAGAAAACACTTTAAGACCACCCATGCCTGTCCCAACAAGTACACCAGCTCGACTCTTGTCAACCTGCTAACCAGAATCATGAGGAGAGAAAAATAATGACCATAAACTAACACAAGCAATGGTCCAAGGCAGAAAAGAAAAAGTAGGATATAAAAAACTGTATCCCGAGCATGCGTTCCACATGTGCAGAAGGGTATGTCTTCGGTCTACCCCTACTAAGCCAACAAGATAAGTTCGGGGAAATGAACAGATACGTTCAGACGAATGTTAAACCAATCTCGATTGTTTGTCTGTACTATCAATCTCCAGTTTTTTTTATCCTTACGAGACAGTGTTCCATGTGGCATTATACACGAAACAATGATAGGTCTCAAAGATTCAAATTAAAGTTATGTATTAATGGAATCATCCATAAACAGCTATCAGAAATGGGATAGCACGGTACGGGAAAGGGGAGAGGAGCCACATTTCAGTTTCCGATCAATACTCCTTAGAAAAGAACCGGCGGTTCTCCATGAACATATAAAAAGATCCCGACGGCTTTACCTAACATCTAATGCCAACTTCATGATCAGTTCACAAAGATTAAAAAGCACAAACTTTCGCGAAAACCGAGATATTATATACCTTGTTAAGGCCCTCGCTACCAAGGTCTAGACCGGCGCTCTCCAACGCCTTCTTCCCGCTAACGAGGCAATACCTCCAACAGTCGTCAAGCCTCCGGTCGTTCTTCCCGTCGATGTACCCCTCCGACGTGAATCCCCTGATCTGCCCGGCGAACCTGGTGGGGAACTTCGACGCGTCGAACCGATCAATCAGTCCGATCCCGCTCCCCCCCTCGAGGAGCTTGTCGTAGTACGCGTCCACTTCATTACCGAACACGGAGACGAGCCCCATCCCGGTGATGACGACCCGCTTCTTGGGATCCGTCTCCCGTCGGGGGGCATTATCCGTGGACACGGTGGCGCGGACGGACGGGGAGCAGCGGCGTGAAGTCCGCCGGAACGGGGCGCAGGGGAGGCGTCTGAGGGGGTCCGAGGGTGCCCCGGCGGTGGGTAGACGGAGGCCGTCCATGGATGGGACGCGGAGGGTCTGCATTTCCCGCAACCTAGGGGTGGAGATCGCCGGAGACGAGCAGCAGAGGCGAGTGTGGAAGGCGGCTCCACGCTTCGTTACACCAAGCACAGCGAGGGCGCGGAGCGTGGGGCTTGTTTGGCAAACAATGGCTGTGTGGCATGGTGAGCAGTGTTACGAAAATCGGACCGGTAATTGCGATCGACCGCCGGTCCGATTCAATTTTTCATCAAAATCGGAATTGACAAAAAAATCCAATTGAACCAAATTGAATCACACAAAATTGGTTCAACTAGTGAATCTGTTTTTAAAATTTTGCTTTATAAAAATAAAAATTACAAATTTCAATGATAGAATGAAGTGAAAAAAGGACAAAAATAAATAATATGTTTCAGTTAGTTTTTTTACTTTGTATTAAAAATGCAAAATTGAAAATTTGAATGATAGAATCAAACAAAAAAGGAAAAAAATATAATTGTAAAAATAAAAAAAGAAAGTGATGGTGTATAAATGAAGTGAGAAATTTAAGGGAAATAACGAAGTGAGAAATTTATGGAGAAAAAGAGGAAAATGAGTGAAAAAGTAAAAATAAAAATAATTGAATGAAGAAAAAGGCAAGGAAAATAATTTAATAGAAAGATATGAGAAAAAGAAAAGATATTAACAGAATAAACAATTAAATTTAGAATAAAATAAAATAGATTAATAAAAATATGATGATATATTTTGTGCTAATATTATTTATAATCATATATTCTTTATGCTAACATTTTTAATTTTATACAATTCTTTTTTGTATTATCAAATTGCAATTACAGAAGACTTAAGTATATCAATAATTTTAGAATATGGAACAACTACGATTCGTAACTATATTATTATTATTGGATAGTTCGTTATAAATCAATATAAGATATGCAATTAGAGAATTTCAACCAAACTTATTCATTCTATTATTATTATTATTAGATTGTTAATTGATTAAGATATTCTAATGAACTAATAACAAATTATTCAACAACTATAAATAAAAGTTTTTTTGTAACAAATTATTCAACTACTATAATGGAAGATTTTTTTTGTCATCGTATTTATTAGTATTTTTCACTTAATTTATATATCTTTATCCTTTTTTCGATGGTACAATAGTTATTAATAGTTTTTTGCATCATTTATGAAATCATATTTTTGACATTGTTCTCACGAGTAATCATTATTTTCCACTTATTCTTTTACAATTTTAGCCACAATTTTATGTGTTTGAATCTTAAACGTTGAGTGTTTTGTTAGTTGAAATTTTTTTTCTTTGATTGATAACAATGGTTAATAAATAAATGCATGGTATAAATAATGTCTATTTCATTAGATGAAGTATCTTATATTTAAAATTATTATAGAATCTTTTTTCGCGGCATAAAATTGGAAGCATGTAATAGTGTTAACAAACCTATAGAGCATTTTTTTATATAATTATTTTTTATTAATCATATAGTGTTAGACAAAACTTTTAAGGTTAAACTAATAAAAACTTATTGTCTATTTATATTTATACACACATACATAATATATATATATATGTATATATATATAGAGAGAGAGGGGGGGGGGGGGGGGGGGGGGTCTGTCATCTTTTAAATTTTCCTTATAAAGTGATTTGAATGATGTATTTTTAAAAAAAATTGAGTTGATATTTTTTTTTCAAAATAGTATAACTAATAGTTTTATATTAATTTTATATTTTTTTTCTCGAAGTTGTCTATCTTTTATTTCTAAAAATTTAATTTCGATAGTTCTTATACAATCATAATTTTTAATTATATAAAAACTAACTTTTCAATGTCCATGACTCACACGGGACATAGCACTAGTAATAATTAAAGGTCCCGGTGCACCATACACCGGTCGTAATAGCAGATGGGGATGGCCAACATAACTTAGTTTGATCACATTACGACTTGGGCTCGAATGGGGCCATTGAAGGCCTAAAAATTTCTTTTTCTAAGACTCATGCAATGTGCAATGCACGAATGTTATAAAAAACAATAATAATATAATATGATTTTTATGAATTTTTAGTAAGTATGAATGATAAAATGATTTATTTACCTTGAAAAAAAATACTCCCCATGAAAACTTAAATCATAGTCAAATTGAATAATTTTTTAAATTCAAAAAATAATATGTATCTTTTGAACAGAAAGTATTATTTATTTTGTTATACTTGTTCATTATCTTCCAGAAATAAATGATTAATCTTAATGAACTCAAATTGAATTCCTTGTTTTAAATTATTTGTGAAATATGAAAATACTGCACTATTTTTTATTATTTATTTAATCATACTTGTGCATTATCTTTTAGAAAGAGAAGACTGTTATTAATTGAACTCAAATTGAATTCATTGTTTTAAATTATTTTTTATTCAAAAAAATAACACATTATCCTTGAAAAGATAAATATTATTTATTTCATTATTTTAAAAAGGAAATATTATTTATTTGTTATTCTTGTCCATTATCCTTTAGAAAGAAAATATTATTTATTTTGTTGATCATGTATATTAAATTTTAGAAAGGAATTATTATTTCTTTTAATTGGATTCATATAGAATAATTTATTTTAAATTGTGAAAATAATATATTTATATATTCGAAAAGGAAATGTAAAATGATTTCATTGAATTCATTGTTTTAAATTATTTGGACTCAAATTGAATTCATTATTTTAAAATTATTTTTAAAATTTTGAAATAAAAATATTTTCAAAAATAAAAATTTTTATTTTGTTCATTCAAATGAAATCTTTTTAATTTTATTACTTGTCCATTAATAATATATTATTTTTTAGAAAGGACTGCATTACTTTTAGAAATGAAAGATTATTCATTTTAATCATACTCCAATTGATAGGAAGGAAAGATCAATCTTAATTTGATTCAAATTGATATATTTATTTTAAATTATTTTTTAATTTCAAAAATAATAAATTATTTTTATAAGTAAATATTATTTATTTGTTCATTATCTTAAGCAAATATTATTTTCTAATCATACTAAAAAATGCTTCTAATCAAATTATGCTCATAAATTTAATATTCTTTTACTTTTGTTGCCTTATATAACAAACTATTATAACATAATTTTTATTTTATGAAATTAATATATTTGTTCATTATCTTTAAGGAAGAAATAAGAAAAGATCAATCCTAATTGAACTCAAATTTATTTGTTTGAAATCATTTGGACTCAATTGAATTCATTGTTTTATTTTCTTAAATTTCCAAAATAATTTATTTATCTTTTAAAAATAGAAACATATTAATTTTATTATACTTGTACAGGCGTCCCCATTTCAAACATATTGTGTGTTGTTCAAGCATACTCACATTTCAAAGTAACACTTTTCTGAATGGTTCTTTAGATATGTAGAATAAGTATAAGACTTAACTCCTCTTGTTGTCCTTTCTTTGGTTTGGTGTGTAATTTGTCTTCTTAAAAGACTTTGCTTTGTCATAACCTTCACTTTTCATGTAGATCTTTCTTTATAGGCACTCTTTTGCAATTCGTGCTCCTTTTGAAGAGTGGTAACATTCTCTATTGCTTTTTTAAAATGTGTTGGGGAACATTACATAATCTTCATTTTTAACATCGGATCCAATACTTCTATAAATTTTCTTGTCCTAATCATTTCTCATTTCTTATATGGGTTTTACTTTTCTATGCAAAGGAACTTGTTCAAGTACTCTTCCAAAGATATGTCTCAATGTTGTAGTTCCTCGAACTCTTGTTGTTTCTATTCTTCAACATGAGAAGAAAAATGTTCCTCAAAAGCTTCAGTAAACTCCTTCCATGTAGTCTCATACTTTCTCAGATACTTAATTTTTAGAACAACCTTCCACCAATGTCTCCCTTGTTCCCCAAACTGGTGAGTAGCAAATCCTACTTTATACTTGTCTCGATCACCATCAAAAGTAGGAGGATTTGTTTTCATGAATGTCAGAAGACTGCCTAGAATCACAGGACCTCCTTCCTATGGCATTAACAAGTTTGTCCAATCTTTCCATTATCCTCCACTGATCAACGAGTCCTTCATCATAGCTAACTCCCTTTTCCTTGTCTTTAATACCCTGAATCTCTAGGCTTCTCTCACGATTATCACAGTGTGACGAGTTACCCTCTTCCATCTTTCTGAAATCAAAGTCGTAATCCATCATTAAATTATTAGCAACTAATGTATACATAAAGGATATCTTACCAACATGCATTCCTTATTTTTTTATGGCCACTCATGATGATTGCATATTGACTTGACCTCTAAGATAACTCAAACTTAAGCATTTCAATAGAGTCATCATTAGGCTCTGATGCCTAAATTCTAATGTTTTAAAAATAACACCTCACACGTGATAAAATCACTATTCGACACACGCCGAGGCTTCCATCGGAACACAAGAACTTGATACAATGCTATGGCACAATAAATGCAACGAAAACAATGTACAATATGGACCAAATTAAATGACATAAGATAACAACCATACTTCATTAGAAATTCAACATTTTGCACATTGACAACAACATGCACATAATGAATGTTAACCTAGGTATCAATGGCCAATTAGACCACATAAAACACTTGATTCTCAATTAGCCAGGTATGTGTCAATACAATATGGAGACATCTACCTCCAATATAATAGCCTCCTCAATTTCTTTCCCTCCGGCGAAGTTCATTCGGTTAATCAATATATTAATTCCAATATCTATTTACCATTGATGGTGCAATAAAAAATATCTAGGTTATTAATCATACCAATCTACATGAATGAACAATAAATCAAAGCACAATATAATTTTTACCCTTACTTTCATATTACAAAAAAAAAATTTAAAAGATAAAAGTTTTTACATGTAAAAGTATTAATTTAATAGCGATATTTCATGCAATATTATGCTAATATTAATTTTAATTTATTTATGTAATTTTAAGTGTTAAGAAATTATATATGTTCCAAGATTAAATTTTATAAATTTATATTTTATAATTAGATATAAAAAAGGAAATTCATGGGGAGTTCAAAAAGAATAATGCTAATTTTTATGATGCCACCCATGGAGGCCCAACGAAAGTTGGTTCGTCACTACAAAGTGTGGGCCTTTTAGCCGTAAAGCCCAAATTTAATTTTGGCAGAAAAAAGTGTTTGGGCCTAGTTTTTAATTAGATAAATGAGAAAAAAAGTTATTATCATTTATCCTCTATCTAGTCAATTAATTTTCTTGGTCGTGTACGTGAAGATTCGGTAGGGGTGTAAAAAAAACTCGACTAACCCGAAAAATTCATCCGATTCGAAAAATCAAACTGAAAAAATAAAAAATTAGGAGGTTCGAATATGATTTAGGATGATTTTTAATAAATTAAAATTCATCCACTAAAATTAGGGCCCACCTGAAAACATTGGAGGGGCCCACGGAGCCCGTCTTTTATTTATATAGTTAATACATATATTATTAATTCTTTTATTATAGATACAATATTTTTTTGTATAGAATTTGATACTTTTCTATCACATTATCAAACTCTAATTTAATAACTTTAAATTTTTAGTAGTATATTTTATATCTAATATAAAATTAAATATTTTTATATTAATTCTAAATTATTAAATATATTTTTAAAATATAATTATATAAAAGTAGGGACACGAAAAAATCGATCCGCTAGAGTGTGTTTTTTATTTTTTTTCAAAATAATCTTAGGTTGATTTTTAAAATTTTAAAAATCGATTCGAAAAATAACGGTTGGTTTGCTTAGATTGAAAATTCGACCCGACTCAAACTACTTTCACACCTAATTCCTGATATGAATAAAAACATTTTTATTTTGAGAAGAAAAAAAAACAATTGAAGCTAATTGCATCCGGTTCTAGTGATTGCATGGAGACTTAATTTCTGTTTCCATGAACGATCGAGTTTGGAATGTTGCATGAGAAATTCGAGAATTCCATTTTTGACAGGCTTAATTCCCATCCGTTCTCAGAATAAAAGAAAAGTCAGGTCAACGAGACCACTATGGTCTATCTCACCATGCATGGATTTCTCATGCACTCCTACCATTTGGAAGTTGCCAACTTTAAAGGTATTCAAAGCAAAAAGTCAAAACGCTATATTTGGTTTTGCTCGATCAGAAACAAACATGCATGCATGCATGCACGCGTGCGACACGATAACTAAATATTCACAAATCAATGTCGTTTACTCGACTTTGAAACTTGGAAAAAAAAAGTACGTGTTTTTTTGTTCTTCCTTTCTTCGATGATTCAATCCATTCATGCATGTTCAATATACCACGAGCATGGACAAAAAAAATATAAATAAAATAAATAAAAGGGACTCGCAATAAGTCAGATAGTTCATGAGTCTAACTTGACTTATCTCGGCCTAGATTATTTGAATAAACCATTGTTATAATTTCTTAGTAAAGCTGGTTTATTAACATAAAATGAACTAGATATATTCTTATAAAAAATGTAAATTTAAATCATATTACCATTTTATGCATATTCTTTACAATTTATTTATTTTAATTAAAAAAATTGAACTTGAGTCAATTATTCATTTAGGACGTCAGACCTTGTAGAATTGATAAATAGGATAGGACAGATCTTTTTCAGTCATATCATAGGTCAAAAGTCTGTTTTTTTTAAACATTTTATTGTATCAGGGCATAACATATATATTTACGCGTGAGATCTGACTACGAAATACCTTTTTTTCTTTTTCTAAGCCCTTTTTTCTCATTTAAAAAGTTAAATTTGAGATTCTACTATTTTAAATCAACCGTGTCATATTTTTTTGTTCATTTTATATTAATATTAGCACGTGGAAACTTCTAGATTCTACTATTAGTCAAATTTTTTTTAAACGCGATCGAGGAAAAAAAATTGAACCAAAATTGGGTGCTGCATGTTCCTGGAGGTCCCGTATTTTATGTAGTTAATATAAATTGTGAAGGGTAAAAATTGTTATTGGTAGTTTATAAATTAATTAAAATAAAATAAAGAGGCAGATGCCACAGAGGAGAGGCGTGAATCACATGCGTTAATTCATATACGTGTTTTGGGTTCATCACCATTCCACATCCTTCAAAAGAATGTTCAAGTAAAATCAAGTTGGTTATATATATATATATATATATAACTTTAATTATAGTGATTCATCAATGAATTCGAATTTATTTTTTAATTATTAATTTTATTAAAATCTACTTCTTTTTTTTCTCTAATATCCAATTAGTAAGGTAGTAATTTAATTTTGGGCATACATTAATGAACGAGTCTCGATTAGAAAAAGAATTGACGGACGAAAATATATATGTAGAGCATGGAGGAGGATGTCAAATTAATAAAATGATATTTAAAATAAATAAATATGATAAATATATATTAATTTAAAATATGTGTCAAATAATAAATATGATTAAGATTAAGATAAGTTATTTTAACAAATATGATTAATTCAACGTCTATAATTTATTTAGTCTTAAATGATATTTTTAAAATTTTAAAATTATCTCAATAAATATATATTATTCATCTAAAAGTTTTATTATTAATTTAATCATGAATTATAATTATTAAATTAATTAAATGATAAAAATAAATGCTCTACACCAAGATGTAAAATGGGATGCTCTAGTACTCATTAACTGATCCTAAGTTTATTTGCTGATAGCACAGAGAATTATGAGTTATGACCACCCACTTCATAATAGCATTTGCTATTATTTCTACAAGTTTCAAAGACCCATTTCAAAACTTCTATAATTAGTTGTTGTGCTCGACCTGTTTATGTTCAAACATCAGATAAGTAAACGACTCGTCTTCTCCCTCCCTCTCTCTCTCTCTCTCTCTCTCTCTCTCTCTCTCTCTCTCTCTCTCTCTCTCTCTCTCTCTCTCTCTCTCTCTCTCTCTCTCTCTCTCTCTCTCTCTCTCTCGTGGCATTTTCAAAATTTGATTTTTGAGACATTCCACAAACACTTGGTAAAAGAATTTATTCTCTAACTCACGTTTTTATCATTCGTGGCGACTAAATACGTTGGCGAATTATTACTATAATGAGATATATCTTGTGACCAAAAATCAAATTTATCGTTCTTGAAAAAATGTTTTAAGCTTTTCGATCCTCTTCCTTTAATTAACTTGATTAGTTAAAGTTTAGCAATCCGTTAAATACAATTTTTTACACCGAAAAAGTCCTAATACGAGTAGTAGTTAATCATCATATCTAGAGCTTAAATATTGTGTTAAACGGATTTGGTCATCAGATAAGTATTCTTAACATCAACGCCTAAGTTTACATGGTACATGAATTATTATTTTCGTTAAAGCAAAAAATAAGGTTTCATTTCATTCCCACTCTCTAAATAAGGAATAATTTTTTTTTGTATTCATGAAAAAAAAACTTAATTCGTAGCGACGTAGGCGTAATTTAATAATCATTTGGATTAAAAAGTAATAATTAATTTTTTATATTAAAATTCGTAATAGGGACTTTAAAGAAGGAAAAAAATACCTGAAAAATGTGTATTAAAGCTAATATTCAATTTACAATAATCGATTAATTGTTTTGAACCACTTTACAATTAATTGATTAATTCGAATGGATTAATTCATAATTTCGAAATCTATGTTAATGGATGGAGGACAGGAGTTGGTCGATCTCAAATTTCTTTTATAAAACCTAACTTTATTTTATTTTATTTCCTTTTAATTCCGTATTTGAATTCTAATTAATGAGTCGTAAAGTGGACTAGCAGTTATAAAAATTGCGGCTGGTCGCCGGTTCTAGAGTCAGAGTGCAATTTGTACCATATGGTTCTTGATTTGCTTGTGACTTTTGAAGACGCATTGAATAAATTTTATTTTGAATTTATTTAAGTAATAAAAAACAATATTTGAAATCTTCTTTTTTTTTCTGTTTGATATTGAAACATGAGGTCGTTTAGTGCCGTTTTAGTTCTTTTTAGTCAGTTAATGAGACTCTAATATTATTATAGTGAGATGAATCATTTCCATCTTATTTCAATTATTATCTAAGGTTCCATATTTTCGTAAAATTAAACAAAATATTTTTTTCTATTAAAAAGTATGGATTAAAAATGATATTTTTAATAATTAATTCGAAGGAAGATCGAGGAGAAGTTAGAAGAAATAAAAAGAAACTGAGTAGAGCTAAAATTTGAGATAAGAATAAGGGATTAAATTTGGAATTAATGCATTAGGGACTCTTATTGGGAGTTTAATTAAGTTAAAATGATGGGTTACTTTCATAAACTATCACGATTTTTTCATTTAACTCCAAATTATGAACTTAGTTTTTTAGATCCCTAAATTATCGTGACTTTTTTAGTTTAGTCCTCCCGTCTATTTTTATTATATTTTTGGTTAGTTTTTTCTTTTTTATTTACGAAAAAACTAAATTACCCCTCCATCCATAACAAGTTAAACAATAAACATAAAAATAAAAATATATTGGAACACTTAATTATTAGGGTTGGATTGTAAGGTGGCGACCGGTGCAAGGAACATTTTTTTTTATATATTTATTATTTGATGTGTTATGGAGGGAGAGATAGTAAATGAGAAAAAGCAAAATTAACAAAAATATAGGAGGATTAAAGTGAAAAAGTCGTGATAGTTTAGTGATAAAAAAATAAGTTAGTAGTTTGAAATTAGATGTAGAAAATATATTAGAGACACAAGGGAAATAAAAAATCTTATAAAAACTTATAAATAAACCTAACTAAAGGATGAGTTTTTCCATACGAGACTTTTCTTCTCGTGTTCATGCAATTCGAGACAATCTAACGAGCAATCAATGATTCGATGTTAAGCTCCGACATTAGATATTAAGCACCGAAAAAGTTCTCAAGCATTCAAAGTGACGCCACAAAGTAAACATTGGATGAACTTTGTGGTTCATATAAGAAATTAGATACAACTCACAGTTTAATTGTTCAGTCAAATTATGGTACGTAGAAAGATTTATGTATTAACGATTTTGTCATTATAAATTATAAACTCTCATCCTATATATGATCAATATTTTAATTAAAATTAGGTATTGAATTTCATAGAATAGCATGTTAAAATAGGGTAAAAATTGTATCGAAAATGTGTTAATGTGAAGAATTGTGTAACGCTATCTGGATTATGTAGTGTGGTCCGAGTTTCGATGAATTTGGAAAAGATTTAAAGTGTTTAGGATCGAGATCGATAAACTCAACCCGAGTTTCATAATGTATGGGTCGAGTTTCGACAATCTCGGTGTAGCAAATTCAAAAGATAAGTCATGAGTTGATCTAACTAAGATTTCTTTCGAGCAGGGATGGAGCTGTGTGTGTGTGTGGGGGGGGGGGGGGGGGGGGGGGGGGGGGGGGGGGTATTTTATGAGTATATATGAAAAGATTTATAGTGTAATATGTCCGTTCATGAAAAATATAACCAATAAGTTTGGTTCATTTCCATAACAAATCAAACTACTTAGTTAAGTATTTTAAAATTTAGTTACATATATTTTCATCTAACTTTTTGAAGTTAATTATTTGATATATATAATGTTAAATATATATATTATTTTATCATAAAATTTAAGTTGCAAGATGAACATGACAAGAAAATGCATGATGAATAATAAAAAGATATATTTTATCTAAAACAGATAAAATTTATAATTATAAACTATTTTATAATGTACATTTTTCTAGAATATTTTTTTATTAATTTTATTATTTTTTGAAATAATTACATATTTATGTATGCAATTATAACTTTCAATCTTGACACCGTCTCTACTTTCGAGGGAGAATAAAATAGTAAATTAGAAATACAATCCATTTTTCCATGAAGAGTTGAGTTCTGATTATAGAAAAATATTTTTATATAATTATTTATAATTAATTATGATATTACTATTATTGATAATATTGATACATTGATCCTATTCTTTTTTTTGCTTATCTATTGATCATATTGTTAATTGTATGGATGGTTTATTATATTTTTGGATTATGTTTTATCATACTTAATTAAAAAAATATACGTCTTATATAAATAAGATTAAGTTCGAAATTGTGAATCACCATATATATTCATTAACTTTGAGATTCATTGTTAATTGCCAGGAATTTATTGTAACATATCATTAGACATATAACATATTTAGATATATTATATTATATTATATTATATTAATATCCTCTTGCAAACCAGCGGCATCCATTGTAATAAAAAAATTAATTCCCCGCGTGGGCATCAGAGCATGTGCTCTAATTCTCACCTGCCCCCATCGCGGCGACACGTGTCCACCTCCCGTACGCGGGGCCCTCTCCCTCCACGCGTTTCCCCTAAGAACTCCCCACCCAAATCTCCCACTATAAAAGAGCGCCTCATTTGCACTGCCGCCATGTCCGTTTCGTCTCCAATTCATTTCAATCTATTCGAGTAATTATAACTGCAGGCGTCCTCGTCATCGCAGCATGCCCTTGATATCGTCGGAGAGCGGCGGCGCAGCGGCGAAGGCCGACGCCGAGAGGCGGTACAGGGGAGTGCGCCGAAGGAAGTGGGGGCGGTGGGTGTCGGAGATCCGGCTGCCCAACAGCCGGGAACGCATCTGGCTCGGGTCCTACGACTCGCCGGAGAAGGCCGCGAGGGCCTTCGACGCAGCCGTCGTCTGCCTCCGCGGCCGCCGCGGGAGCCTCAACTTCCCGAAGCTCCGCCGCGGATAGAAGCCGCCGCCCGCCCGCTTACCCACCAGCAGATCCAGGCCGCCGCCGCTCGTCACGCCAACTACCCCGTCTCCCAGTCCTGCAGCTTCCCGCGCCTCCCCGTCGACGCTGGCGTCGTCGGTGAAGGAGGAGGAGGAGGTATCGGCGATCCCCTCGCCCCAGTCTTCGTCGGAAGCTGGGGACGCCTGGTGGAACGAGAATTTGGGGGCGATGGACTGGTCGTTCATGGACGAACCGCTGGTGGCGCCGGGAGCAGGAAGCGGCAGCGTGGGGGGGGATGGAGTTCCCGGAGACAGGGATTGATGAGTTCGGTTATGATTTCTTCCCGTCGGCGACGGTGCTGCCGGAGTCAGCAGAGGAGAATGGCGGCGCGGAGTACGCGATGGGCTCGTATCTGTGGAGCTTCTAATTGGCGGAGGATTTATTTATTATTATTCATTTATAATTGGGAGGGGAAGGAGGACGACGACGGCCAGTTTTATTCTGCCGCCGTCAATTCTTTAGAATTGATCAAATTCTTTTATTTATTTATTTACATCCTTTTATTTTTTATCTTAAATTTGGTGACTAATATTAATTAATTCTCTTATTAATATAATGCTACTTTTGTGTGTAAATGATCTTTGGATTTACGTCACTATATTATCTTGAATTGTTTTATGGTATAAAAATGTACGTGAGAGATTGGCTCCTACTTTGTTCTGTTGCTTCTGAGTTACTACAAAATCGCTTTTTTTTCCAAAAAAAAAAGCCATGTTGAGATCTTGAAAAGCATATTAATTGTTTAAAATGCAAGAAAATAATCAAAAATTTTAGCCCTCGTTAATTTAGTATTTCAAACGACAATGAAACATGCAAGCTCTTATTAAATCGTAAATTAGATTAAAATTACTAACTCAATTTTTAATAGTTGGATATTCTTTTTTTTTCCCTAAGTGCTTTCCTTTATCACGAATTCATATCGTCACCTAATGATGTAAAGTGGAAAATTCAAGAGTTGCTTATTATTTGATCTTAAAATTAGTTGATTAGTTAGCCATAATTTCTTTTATCCAGGCCTATGAAGCCCAAAGTAAATTGAGAAAAAGATTGATCCAATCATCAAATTATTATAACATCATTTTGTTTTTCTGGTTGTTATTTTAAAAAAAAAATAAAATAAGACATGCGACAGACTGCTTCAGTGTTTTGCTGTAGAATTTTTTTTTAAAAAAAAAACTTGGAAGTAATATTGCAATGTTACTTCAAAGATGATACGCTGAAAATATTTACTATTGTTGAGCACTTGTACTTCTCTTTAATACAATAAAATAGTAAATGCTGCTTTTAGAGAGACAATAATGATCCGAAAAAATGGTCTAAAAAATGAGTGACATATTAATTAGTTAGAGAGAAGAAGCTGATCATAAGAAACTTTGTTAACCTACTAATTCCAAATAATTGTACTTTTTGTGGGGTCTCAATCTTGAATGTATTTTTTTAGTTTTTAATGGATATATATTTTTGAGTTATTTTTCTTAAATATTCTCTGAATTATAATAATTTTTATGCCATTTCTAAATTTTACCGTGATTCCTTTCGTCCGATTTTGTTACTTTTTCTTTATTATTTTTCTCTATTTATGAAACACTAAAATGCTCCTTCACGAGCTATCCTTTCTTTTAATATATAAATAATAATAACATAATATAAAAACTAAATATATATTAAAAATAATATTTTTGTCATTATCGATTTGTCAAAATATTTTTATTTAAATATTAAAAGATAGGACACTTCGTGAAAGAGTATTTTAGTATTTTTATAAATAGAAAAAATAATAGAAACATTTAATATAATCAAATGACAGGAATTAAGTGAAATCATGATAAAATTTTAAAAAATATTGTTGGACTGATTTAACTATTAGCTAGCCACCAAGACAATCTACCATAAGATTCAAAATCGGATTGAGCCGATCAAAACTGATTAAGAATTGAAAAAAACTGAGTTTAAACTATGTTTTTGGCAGCAGCCATTAATTTTTTTTTTGTTAAGAGATAATTTGCTTTGAAAAAAAAGTTCAAAAATAAACTTTCTCCATCAGCAATCTTATTGGCACATTAATATCCTTCTTTATTAATACGTATTCTTTTTTACTCTCGTCTTGCTAATATTATCAACATTGGACTCTGTTCCACCCTTACTTGTTTTTTTTCTTTATTTAGTATATAATTTTTTAAACTTTCAACTTTAACTTATGCATTATGATTTTATTCATTTTTTAATATCATAAATAAATATATATATTATAATATAAAATAATTGTATATTTATTATATTATATATAATATAAACATATTAGATAAATTAATTATGGGTGGTGAAGATGCAAACTTCCAAACTTCTTTGTTATATGTATAATATACAACAATACTATAACCAAGGTTATAAGACCCGACCCGGCCTTCGATCCGGATTGCTCAACGGGTCAAGTCGGACCGGTCGGACCGAATGGTCGGACCGGAGTATAATAAATTAATACAATTAATAAAAATATGTATAAATTCAGCATATATTATATCACTAATAATAATGACATAACACTAATTCATATATTAATAACATAATAATACTAAAGAATTAAATGCAAAGTACCATAACAACATATAAATGTTCACAAACACAAATTCATTTCATAATTCTTCCACAAAGCAACAAATTAAAGTAAACACTTTTCTTCAATACTCTTCATCTTGAGGAAAAGAATCTAAATTGACTTCCAAATCCTCAACATTATTTTCTTCCACATCATCTTAAAAAAAATGTCAAAGTGCCTTGGCCAGCCAAAACGTCACTGACGCCAAAACACCGACAAGCCAGGGCATGACCTGGCCGGCGGACAGGTCATGCCCTGGCCGCCCTTGGCGCGTCCAGGGCTAGCCCCTGGCCGGCCAAGGTGCACCCTGGAGGCCCTGGACGAGCCAAGGGCGCCCTGGCCGGCCAAAGCGTCGCCAGGCGTCCAGGGCACGCCGGCAACGAACAAGATCGCCGGAAAATTGAAATGTGCAAAGAACGGACAAGATCGGCAAGTCGACAATGAAAGGGACAAGATCGACTGACCTGGACCGTGGATTGAAGGCACTCGTCATTGGATCGAAGTCGGATCAGCAAATGATGAACGCCGATCACCGATCGCCAGACACTGGTCGTCGGATCAGCGACGTCTGCACCAGGCCGCCGCCCG
Organism: Pontederia crassipes; assembly: GCA_030549335.1. NCBI lineage: Eukaryota > Viridiplantae > Streptophyta > Magnoliopsida > Commelinales > Pontederiaceae > Pontederia > Pontederia crassipes. The sequence goes on along the minus strand of CM060185.1, from coordinate 824,881 downwards.
CCAGGGATGTGAATGGCTAGGGTTTCTAGTCTACTTTCTTCCAAATGAACCGGCCGACCCTCTTGAGTCTTGGTAAGTTCAATTTTTTTTGAACCGGCCGAGTCATCAAAACCCGGCGGGTCAAGCGTTCAAACCCGGATTTTGACCGGTCCAAAATGGGTCAATGGGCAGTCCGGGTTTGGACTGACCCATGGCCCGTTTTATTGGCCGAACACCCGATCCGACCGGCCGGGTCGGGTTTGACAGCATTGACTATAACATACTTAATATATTATAATATTATATATAATAATAGGATTTAATGAGGGTCATATGCATCTCAAGCGTATGACCCTCATACACCTGCATGCCTACCATCTGATTAGATCAGACGATGGGTGATAGAGCGTGTGGTTCCCTCATACCATAGGCGAAGTAGGTGAGAGAAAGCAACCTCTCTCTCCACCTTTCAACGAGCCATCTCATCATCCACGTCAGCCATCCCTCCGACGGGGCATCCGTCGTGGATCAACGACAGGTTGATCACTGCGCCGGTCCTCTGACGAAAGCGTTGGCTCGTCCTGGGGCAAAATGTTGCACCTTTGAGCACTTGGAGCTAGACGAAGATGACAATGGAGGTGACGAGAGGGGCCACTTCAAGGATGCCGAGCTCCGCTTGGTCTCCACCATGGCGATCATCCAAGAGGAAGAAGGGGAGATAGAGGGGGGAGCTGGGAAAATTGTGAAATAATCTATCTCTCTCCACCTTTTGACAAGCGATGATAAGAGGCCAAACACCCATGAAATTTCTATTCCTTCCGGTCGTTCCCAAACCCCTCCCGCCATCTCCATCTGTCGTCCCCTCTTCTCCATTTACCTCCTTACCACCGCCGCCACCACACCAAGAGCAGAAGCCGTCACTTCCTCTTACCGCCCCTCCCAATCATGCATAGCCCCCAGCCTGCTCCTTCCTTCTCTTCTCCTCTGCCTCATTCTTCATCTCGCTATGCGAAGCCAAACCTACGGCAAATGAAGGCCGAGCGCGCCGCGATGCAGGCCCGCATGTACGAGTTCCTCCTCTCCCTAAGCATGTTCCCGATGAGCTCGACGACCTCGAGCTCCCCGTCAGCATCGACATCATGCAAGAGCACTTCGACTTCCTCCACTCCCTTGGCTATATCTTAAATGACGACGCACGCCTAATCTTGACAGGAGACTAAGGCCATCTATTGCCCACCGTCTGATCTAATCGAACGATGGGCGCACAAGCGTATGAGGGTCATACGCTTGAGATGTCGTATCACCTCCATGAAATTCATAATATATATATTCTTTAATTTAATATGTAATAATTTTAAATTAAATAGTTAACAACTAATTATGCTATATATTTATTTATACAACATATAATCTTGTCATAATATTTTGGAAAAAAAATTTGTTGCTTCTAACAAAGAAAAACAAAGATATGAATTGCAAAAAATTAACGAGTATATATATATATATATATATATATATATATTATATACATACATATATATTCATCAAGATTTAAATTTATTACGTGTATAGTAATTTTAACATCAAATCTCGAAAGTAATTCTATAAATTTATTATTTTTTTATATAACCAAAATACGATAGCTTGATTTAATAAATCATATTAATATAATATTTTATTATTAGTCAGGCTGATCGGTCCGATATTAATAATTCTTCCGTTCATTATTCGGATCGATCTTGGCAATATTGCGTCATACGGCAACTTAATAGTTCAGAATTAGATGTAAAAAAAAATCTTTATAATTAAGGTGAGATTTAAGCAAATAATCTTATACTTTTTTTTTACCAAAATTGCATGGACTTGGAAGGCGTCTCCTCGGCACGTGCGGTCAAATAAAGATGGTAGTAGGATTTTATTTCACCATCTCGATCGTGAGATTTTGTAAAAGTCTCCCCGATTAAAAATTTTAGGGAGAGATAAATGCACAACGAGCGATCTTCCAAAGTAGAATGAGATCTTGTCTGGGTTTTACGGCAACTCGAGTGGTTGGCTGCTTTCTTCTTTCTGCACCAGTTGAGAAGATTTGACAGTCCTGCCTTTCGGCGTCGTGAAGATTCTGAGAAGTTAATTATCAGAACACTCAAACAGTGTGATAAATATGCTCCAAAATTTAGATAATTGATCTGTTCAACACACGACAAGATAAAGTGCACGTTCGAGTGGTCCACATTATCCAAAACCTTCGGGAAGCTGTGTGTGTGTGTGTGAGAGAGAGAGAGAGAGAGAGAGAGAGAGAGAGAGAGAGAGAGAGAGAGAGAGAGAGAGAGAGAGAGAGAGAGAGAGAGAGAGAGAGAGAGAGAGAGAGAGAGAGAGAGAGAGAGAGAGAGAGAGAGAGAGAGAGAGAGAGAGAGACTGCCCACTTTGTCTGAGCCTCGAATCTGGACATTCCCATTCCCAGCTTCATGCATGATTTAAACGTTTTCCTTTTTTTATGTTCCTGGCTGGAAGCCCCAGGCCTGATGTAGTTACTGAACTCTGCCCCTTAACCTATGATGATAAATAAAATGCAGAAACAAATTTTGGAGAGAAAAAGCTAAAGTTATTCCTACTAGAACAGAAATTTTGTTTTTTTTTTATGCCTGTGATAAATAAATGCAGAAACAAATTAAAAAAGTCCACGTTTTTTGGATGATTTGAAATGGGGCTGGGAGTTCTTTCTCTTCTTCTTCTTCTTCTCCTTCTTTCTTTCTGCATTTTGAAGTTTTCACATGTGGAACTTCACTCCTTTCCTAAAATTGTGATAGTAACTTTTACACTCTTTAGTACTTTTGACAAGGCCTCTTTTTTTTTTACCATAAGACAATATCAATATATATATATATATATATATATATATATCATGCGAATATCAAACTTTCTTTAGTTATAATTTGGATGATGATAAAAAAGTAATCCAAATTGTTAATAATAATTATATTTGTTATTTTTAAAAGTTATGAATTTTTTAACATTACTAGCACAATCATCTGCTATAATTTATTACATTGTAGAATTGTTTTAGCATAATGATTATCTAAATTATTGGTAAAGGAAAAAAAAAATGGACTATTCCTACGAATTTGTTTTTAGTCAGAAATAAACTTAACGTCTGCATCATTTACTTTTGGATTTAGTTAAAAAAACAAACTTGAAGGTTTATCCTTTGTATCTGATCGAAAAAAAACTGATCCTTTCTATGCTCCCTAGCTGAGTAGCTTGTCTGCCAAAATATACCTCGGTGCAAAAAGGTCTCCCACTTTTAATTGAAATTTACCTTTCCAAAACAAGGAATCCTAGATGTAGGTGATTGGGCCAAAATGTATCTCTATGATTCAAAATCATATACCTGATATAAAGCACTTGTTAATAATATCTTTAATCTTCCTCCAAGTAACAATTTATTCCGACTTTCAAGATTTTTCATAATAAAAGACGTTCTCCTACTACGAAAGTCTCACTATCTCAACAACAATAGTATTGAAAAGATGATTAAGGAGAAGAAAGTTGACATATATGATAACCCAACTGACATGTTTATGTTATCAGGCATTTATTTGGATTATTCAATTCAATATGGAGATTTTGTTAATACTACATTGAACTCTACTGTAATTGAAAATTCATATGATCTCTAAGACACTCTACAATAAAAAGTGCCCTCGTACTATAGAACTATCGTTGTTCAGATAACGAACTTATATGTTGTGTTTGGATTGAAGAACCAAAGTTCTTCAAAGTTCTCAAAACTTTTTAACTCTGAGGGTGCGGGACGCTCGCGGAGTCCGAATATGATCAATTGAATAGATGGATTATCGGCCGGCAAACCGGAGACGGACGACCACGGTCACGCCAAAGCAGCTTTGCCTGGAGAAGTAGCCCTAGTCAGTATACGCGCTCCCTTCGACTCCCCTCCCGAGGGCGGAAAAAGGGACGAGTTTTGGGGTCACCGCCCTGCGAATCCAAAGGGCTGATCTTTGAATAGGAAAAAGAATGGATCCGCAGGGTCCCAAATGAATTGGCTTATTTTTCTGATGTGAAATAAAAGTTTTCATGTTTGGATAAAATTCTTGTCCAAGTAGAATTTTTGTCCCCATCGTCTCAGTCAAATAGCGACAACAGTGGCGGCAGCGGCGACAGCAGTGGTGACGGCGACAACAGTGGCAGCGGCGATGATAGCATCGGCGGCGACAGCATTGGCGCAGTGGCAACAGAGCAGCAGCGACGACAACGGCGGCGACAGTAGCGGCAGTGACGACGGCGACAGCAGCAGTGGCAGCGGCGATGACAGCAGTGGCGGTGGTGGCAACAGCGGTGACGACGACGACAGCAACGACAGCGACGACGGCAACAACAATAGCGGCGGCGGCAGCAGCGGCAACGACGACAGTAGAGCGGCGGCGGCAACGACAGTGGCAACGGCAACAGCATTGGAGATGATGGGGGGGGCAGAGACGGCAAGAAAAGTCGGCGAAGGAAGAGATGAGGGAGAGAGAGGAGAGAGAAAAAAATGGGTAAGTTTATGTCGGCGGCAAAGTTCTCACGATTGGTGAGAACATTTTTTCAGGAACTTTGGAAAAAAGTTCGATAAAGGTGTCACGTGACGAAAATTTCGAAAGTTCTCTTTGTGAAGGGTGTTTGACAGAACTTTGCTCAATTCTAGGTAAAGTTTTGCTGCCAAACACAGCCATAAAGAGTTTAGGGGGCATCTAAGGGGATCCCTTATCGAAAGCAAAGCCTCTCGAGATAAAATCAAGGTTTTCAGAACCGGACCGGCCGATCCGACTGGTTCAATCGCGAAACGGTTGTTGGTCCGGTCCGAATTTATATATAAAACTAGTTTTGGCAAAAAAACCGGTATGAACTGGAAAAAATCAGTAGAATCGGGTTGAACCGGCTATTCTGGTTCAACTCGTTTTTTTTTATTAAAGAAGGAAACCAATGGTATAATATGAAAACTTTCAAATAGAATTTTGAAAGATAAAAAGGAAACAAAAACAATCTGATGAAATGAAGTCTAAAATCATGGAAGATTTGAAAAATAAACGGGAAAAAGGAAAGCAAAATTGAATAATAAGAAAGTTACCTTTCATAATAATAATGATGATAATTAACAATCTATTAGTCATCTTAATTTTGGGTAGCATTAACTTTTCGAAGCATAAGAGGAAATTTTAAAACTAAAACAATTCATCTCTAATTTTTTTAAAAAAATTACAAGAAATTAAATGAGAACATTATGCACAATGCAGGAATTTTATTTATAGCAAAAATTAGTTGTAAGAATAGGTTAATTGAAAATTCACGAGTAAACTGTAATATAATTAATTAATATTTCCTAGTATCATATAATTAATAAAACATGATGATAATATATTTATGATTATGATTTTGAATAAGTCTTAATTTTTCATATATAATTAATGATATTTTCACATAACTTTATTATTACTAATGGTTTATTATTATTTATATAATATATTATATTACTTATGAATTTTCTATTCAAGTTTATTAGAAAAAATATTTTTTTAATATAATTCGATTCAATCCGATCAACCTGATCGGATCGTGACCCAATTAATTATCCGATTCGATTATGAAAACATTGGATAAAATTTTAGGATGTAATTCGTTTGTGATTCGTAATAATTTAGTAGATGAAGTGGAATGTCCTTTTCGAACACAATGTTCGATGAGTAAAGTCTTGGAACAAGAAGTGACACGGACGAGCACTCCACCCAAGAGTCCGAATTGTTATGTCATTAATTAATAGACAATGCCAAGTTGCTCAACTTATGAAGTTATGATTATACGAGGACCTTTGATAAATGAAACCGTAATTCTTCTGAGTTTCAGAATAATTAAATTGATAAATTAATTTGAAATATATTTGAATAAAATAAAATTTCATATGAAAAAATAAAATAGTTGATGTGATAAAAAAATAAATATAATGAATTAATTTTAGTAAGTGTTTAAATTAAAAATAAATATAATAATTATAAATTATAAATTTGTTTAAAAAATTAAAATAAATATATTAAATAAATATATGTAAAAACTTTTGTTAAAAAATATACTATTTAAATATAAAAGTAAATTTTCTAATAATTTATATTTAATGAAATAATATATTATATTATATTAATTCTTTATTATTAATATTTTAAATATAATAAAAAATTTATTATATATAAGATAGGTAAAAAGAAGAAAAATCAAAAGAAAAAAATTTGCAAAATAAAAAAAAGTCACATTGTTTGCAAAAATAAATAAATAAATAGAACCAATAGTTAAACCGCAAGTAGTGTTTGGCCGAACCAAACGCTGATTCCACCTGGTTTCATCCGTCGAACGGCCCCGCGAGGTCACAATGAATATGTGACAATGTCTGAACAGGGTTGAACAGAAGGAAGATAAAAATACATGGAACGCCTTGGCCAGGCTCTGTTTGCAGGTTCTGCTGTAACTTTGTCTGTAACTTTTATGAGACTTCATCGTTCTGCTGTACTTTTATCACCTCATAGTTATACACATCTGGACCACCAGCACGAGCCTATTAAATTACTTCAGATCATGAATCCGACATAAGCAGCGCAATCATAGCGTCAGCCGACTCGGGGCCGTCATTGTTTACACTTGGAACTATATGTTCAGGAGAAATAAACCGCACAAACTCTTTCAGCTCTGGAAAGCTGCAATGTTCACTGTACGGGACCTCGTACCTGTAGATGAGCAGGAAAACTATGATGTTTTTCTCATCGTGGACTTGTCAACTAGCACGATAAAAATGTTAAAGAATGCATATGAACCCAATAGAAAATATTGTGCTCAGAATGCTGGGGAACACAAAGAAAACACCAAGAAAAGCTGATGCTTGATCCATAAGGGGATCTGAACACAATGAGAACATTAGTTGATGTCTTGAATTATTGTACCCATCTACTCATAATGGGGAACTCCCAAACTCTCATATATGAAGGTAAAAATTTATTATGGTGTATCATTTTGGTTTGTGGATGTTTTTCTTTAAGTCACACTGATAAAATAAGATTTTATCAAATTAAATCTGCTTTCATCTTTTTCTCCTGAAAAAAGATCTGCTTTCATCTTCTTTCTCGTTTATTTGCTTAGTTGTTCAATTTAGCGATCGATCCTCGACGTTTTATTACCAACAATATGTTTTTGCATTAGACAAACAAGAATACGATCACCTGGTTTGTCAATCAAAATTTAGAACATCAGGAAATTTCTGTCTTAATTTGGCACCCATCCTTTGCTCAGCATAACATAAAGGAAGTAGCAATCACTTGAATCACAGTTTTTTCTTCTTTTATATGGAGTGATCAATGTCATATTTTATCATGTTGAAGCCCAATAGCCTTCAATAAGTGAACTCAGTCATTTGATTATGTCACACATGTGACATTTATAACAAGGTGGCACTCGTAGATCCTTAGTTAATGTTGATCTATCCATTCTAAAGACAAAGCCGAACTAATTCATATGATCTTCACGAGGGGAACAATTTCATTGAGTTGGGTCATATCCAGATAATAGTTTTTCACAGGTGATTACGGGATTTCACACGATAATTCATCCAAGGATAAAATGCTGAAAAATTACATCAAGGCAGTGAAAAGTCACAGAGATAACTCTATCACTAGGTCAGGCAAACTTTTTTTACTTTTACCTCTAAGCTTATATCCTTACAACTTGCTCCAGAACCAAATAGGCAAATGCTAGTATTTAAGTTCAGAAAACAGTACCTAATGATGGTCCCTTGTTTCCACCTTCTCCAAGGAGTTTTCTGTTTACCTTTCCTGGATGTCCATCCCGTAGGAGAGAAGGCAACTATGAGGTTAAACCTGGCCTGATGAAATGCACGAATCAACAAGGTAAAGCCGACATTGTGAGAAACATAAAGAGGATATTTACAAAATAAAAGTTCTCCAATTGAATGTCATACTGAGTATTGGTTACATATATTTTTCATCCTTTTGAAACTTGCTAAAGTCCACATGGGAACAACATGAATGTTGCTATCCATCTCGTTTGCTGTAAACCACTGCATGTCATCCTCAGGAAATCCCAAACATCTGAGTAACTGTAGCTTAGCAGAACCAACATATATTTTTTTCTTAAGCAGTCGTGCAATCTCCAGGTAAAGTCTTTCTTTTCCTAATATATACACATCCTATGTCAGAAAGAAGAAAGGTCAAGGCACAGAAGGACATACGGAAGAGAAATAGAAGATTTACCAATTGTATAGCTACCAATTAAGAAGAGAGTTTTTGTGTTGAAGGCTTCTGCTTGAATTGCCTCAATAACAAACTGTATGACCGCTTCTTGCTTTGGGAAGTCATACTACAATCAAGAACTAATATTAACTATAGTTTTAAATTTCAACCATACAATTTAGAAACATAGCATCCAATATGGAAAATTACACACTTGTGGATTACAGTAGGTGGTGTCAAGGATGAGCGTGTGGATATGACATGACTGTAACAATGCATTGCTAGCCATCTCAGAAGAGAAGCGGAAGTCCCCCGTGTGTAAAACAACCTAATTAAAGTTCAAAAAGAAATAATCACATTCGTGAAGAAAATAAAAATATGATCCTGGGTTTATGAACATCCTCCATTTTTTTGGAATATCCTCAAGGAGCAAAAGTGTTACCTTTCCATTTGAAGGCTCAAAAAGAATCAGTACAGATCCTGGGCAGTGGTTCGCATCTAAGAATGTCACATTGACACCTGCAATATTAATTCTTTTGTTAAGGGGTAAAACATGCAGTCTATCCCATGGAACTCCAATCTTTGTATTTACAAGATGTGCTGTGATTGAGGAGCAATAGATTTTGCCATGACAAAAGTTTCTTGTCAAGCCCTGGTAATCTGTAAAAAAACTGAAAAATCAGCAAATAATTGTACTCAAAGCAAATGTCAAATGTTATCATTGTCATTCAGTACACTAAAATTCTTTGATTCAGTAGTAACTAATACATGTAGAAACAGTCAAGAGGCAACAAGTTGTTGATACAATTAACAGTTGGTGCAAAGCATGTGCAAAAGTAGAAGTTCACCAACCATGCATGAATTGAAATTAACAAACTATGACTTACGATCCATATGGAAATGAGTAAGAAACCAGTGACAACACTCTCTTCTTAAATAACGAAATGCATCCTGGAAATGAAATAATCATATGGTCAGCACAAGGTCTTAACAATAGATTCTGTTTTTTCTATAAGCTGAGAATTTCACAAAAACATAAGATAATATTTTCAGTTTCCCAACGCATTTTTCCAATCGCGCAATAGATAGTATGAGGTCCTTAGAATATCACCATTGCAAAGCAATTAACCATAAAATAAAAAAGGAAATTTCATGTCAATCTGTTGATGTTCATGATAACCTTGTAGCAAGAGAACTATCCAGGTTTTCTGAATCAGTTATAACTACATCCAGCATCACCTTAGCTGCATGACATAGTCACCGATAATCAATAATGAGATGTCATAGGTGTACCAATAAGATGAGGCCAAAACCAACTACAAGAGTGACAAGGAAAATTTCCCTCGATGTAAAGACTCATGCAGTTATATTCACCTTCTTCGTTATTACATATGTGTCATGCTACTTGCATATGACACTCGTTCTCTCATATTTTTAACTCTACAATTATGAGAAGCAAGTAATCCAAGAATAAGAAAAATGTTAGTGACTATTCAACAATTCATTGGCTAAGAGAATGCCTCCGTTATTCATAAACATAGGAAATAGGAAAAGAAATTTTAAGGGTGGAAGGTATATCTCTGTCATGTTAGCATAAGACAAGTACTTGCATCAGACAATTTTAAAAAAGGTAGAGCATACCACTTGAAATGGTGTCCCTGGTATAAGACACCAAGGAGGTATATCTCTGACTTTTCCTTTGCTAGAAACATTCTTACTGTCAACTGTTTTCGAAATTGAGTTCCTTTTCAGCTCCCTGCTAAGTGGCTTACTATGGGAAAAGGGAATAGATCTATTAACAACTGGACTCTCAAAGTACTCTGTAATTAACTTATTTCCAGGAACAGACTGCCTTAAATCCTTGTTGTTTGGTGTACGAGATGCATTACTGCTTGCTTCCTCGGTATGTTTATTCCTTTCCCTAAGAACATTGTTTGGTGTATGAGATGCATTACTGCCTACTTCCTCAGGATAATTATTCCTTTCCCTAAGACCACTCAGTGCATGCACAATCTTCTTCCTCGGTCCAAGTGCATCAATGCCGATAGCAATGATATCCTGCAATAGAGTATGGTAAGAACAAAGTCAGTTCTTAGTTTCCCTCTGGTAGGGTTATAAAAATTTGATACTATCAATATCCTAGAGCTGCAAACTATCCTGGCCAGTTTGTAATAGACTGGCTTAATCTCCTTAGGACTGTCTGTCCAAGAAAAAGAAACAGCATTGAGAAGTAAAGGGGATCAACCTGAACAAAGCCTATACATTGTTATATGCACGTTTGGCACTTTGATGAGGTATAATTATTAGAGAATAATGTACATGAAAGATCAAATACTTGGAATACAAACTGACTATGTTTGGCTTGCGCAAAACAATCTATTGAGGTAACTAAATATAAAAAGAATAATGCATGCACTAAAACATAAAAAAAAGTTGCAATTGACAAAAGAATAACTTGTGCAGTTCGAGCTACACATCTCAACCTCTTCTGTTAGCCATTGCAGTGTCTCCCAGTCAATCTCTTCCTTTATGAAAATGTCTTCATATTTGGATAGGCCTAGACTCCGCAACCATTGAAGAACAGGGCCAATATCAACACCTTTTGCAGTTAACTTAGGTTTCACTTCACAAATAGGAGTTACCTGTAGGATACAATTCCTGATTAACATTCACATAAAGCAGAATAATCCTATTCGATGTTCTTCATTCTAAAAGCAAAGGCCATTGGAGAGTGGAAAAAAGAGTTGACCCGGTGAATTAATGATACTTCTTTCACAAGGACAAAATTACATCAATCTCCTAAACAAAATGACTGAAGCATTTGAAATGCTGAAGTATGAGTGTCTATACAAGAGAGTATTTGCAAAAGAGCTTTCACAAAGTTATGCACAAAGGGTGACAAAAGCAAGCAAGAATGGAGAAAAACATTCAATATTTCAAAAGAAATGTTCTTGAAGGCATAACAGGTAAAAAAGGAGAGAATTTTCCACCATAATAGGCAAGCGCATCAAGTGAAAGAAAAAGTAAAACATCACTACAAAAAGTTATCCTAAAAAAGAGTAAGTTATATCGTGAAGTACAAAAATTCTGCAATTTTTTTTATCACATTAAACCTGAACTTGACAGTGGTAAACATACAATAATTATTAAGTTACCTCATCAATCCAATTCTTGTCGAGGCAATCATTAGTATGAACCTGCCGCAACTCCTCGCTTAGATCTGTAATATCCTTGCCGCATAAGGGACACTCCAAACAAGTTGGTTGCTGTTCAGATGTTTCAGCGAAAGAATGACTATCTTGTAGTATAACCCCGCTATTTGAATCATTTCCTTCACCCATTTCAGAACACAGATTCATCAATTCGTTGAGCTGTGTACCCGTCTCAAAATCCTCGCAATCATCCCTATGCAAGGAGCCGCATTCAATCTCAACAGAGACTGGTTTAGCCCTTGATTCTAGTAACCTCGACTCGATTGACATTGAATAATGACTTCCTACACATGTCTTTAAGTTGATTCCATTAGATTCCCCATTAAACATAGTTTTGGATCCGACAAAAGGAGAAAGGAAGTATTTTTCTTGGGTAATCTCACTTCCAAAACCAGAATTCGACACGGGATCGCACTTGTACGAAACATAAGAACTAGGCACAGAAGTTAGAAGGATTCCCGCTACCTCTCCGTCCTTTTCCACTGCAAGCTGCCTCCTTTCCCCACCCACCAAACTGTTCTCTTCGCTCGTTGCGCTGGAAAACTTCGAATCACCAAGATTCTCTTTACCTAAAGCAGCCGCAGAAGCTTTCCGAGGCCTCTTCTCCGGGCGGGAGCCGTTGGAAGGTTTCAGCGGCCTTGAAGTAGGGTTTCGGAGGGAGGACAGGATCCGATTCTGGGCAACGGAGAGGGCCTCGCTGGGGTTCTGAAAATCGTCGTCGTCTTCGTCTGCCATCGTTAAACTAAGGCTTAGGGGATGGATCTCGCGCGTCGAAACATTAGATTTCGTGGTGGATGAGGGAAGCGACGCCATGGTTGCCGAAGCGCGAGAGCTCCGAGCTCCGTTGGAAAGAGGTGACTTTTGAGATTTTCGAATGGAGGGAAAATTTGAAGAAGAATAATAATTACATCTCATTATGTATTTATATATATAATAATTTAGGAAGCCTTTAAACGGGCCCAATTCTTATCGGAACGAGGCCTGCTCAAACAAATTAATGGGCTAATTGGGCCTCTTTGTTCGAGTTTTGAAGACTTTATTATTTTTCTTAGAACAAGTCTTAAATATTTCGGCAGTAAGAAATCAATAAATTCATTTGTTCTAAAAAGTTATGATAAAAATATAAAATAAGGATATTAACGAAAGAATCACGATCTACTTTGTATGTTTTATTTTTTATATCGGGAAAAGGGTTTTTAAAGGAGAAAGGTATCCTGGTCTTAGACATTATTTTGTCATTTTCTACTTTTTTAAAACACTAAATTATTTTATATATTTAGAAAACAAAATATATTCCATTACTTTTTTCCTGGCTGAAAATATATTCTATATACGAAAGAAATGTTTTTTTTTATTTGACTCGGATCGTGCACGCCGTCACGAAGAGATTGTTCATGCAATAATTATTTATTAATTTATTATGATTTAATAGTGAATTGACCATAATTTCATGCGTTCCCTTTACTTATAATTTAATGAACGTGTTTTCACCTATATGTTATTTTGAATTATTAACGTAGAAAAAGAATTAAAACATCGATCTTGCATGTCTATTTGATCAGATATTATCAAATTAGTTAATAACTAAATATGGTGTCGATAAAATCCTAACAACTTAATCTTTTTAAAATTATTGAATTATTATCATTTAATGTGATGTCGAGATCCTGACTTCAACCCATATACGAGAGAATGAATATAAAGATATATAAATAATAGATGAGTCTCATATTTTTTTCCCAATAATTTAAGTTATTAAGACAATTAACAAGGGATAAAATTTCAGTAAATGTCCTTTAACTTTATCCCTTTTCATAACTTATCATCCATGTTTACTTTATAATTATGCTATCATTCAACTATTAATTTATTCTACTGTCCGGATATAAGACATTTCGATCAATTAGCTACATTACAACTTATTTAAAAAAAGAATAAATATAAAGCATTTAAAATAATGATTTAATAATTTAAAAAATATTTTTTTTAAAAAACAAAGGAGGCTCAACCCCCTCTCGCTCTCCTTCAAGCGATCGAAGGAAGATGATCGAAAAAGGAGGCATCGAACCCCCTCCACGAGCTCTTAGAGGATTGTTGAAAAAAAGGAGATGACAACCTCCTACACGAGCTCGACTTGGAGGCGACGTTCTCTTTATATCTTTGCGTGTGTTGGTGAGAGAGAAAAAGGTAAGTGTCGATCCTCCTCAACGAGCTCATGGAGGGGGCGATCCTCCATTTTTTTCACTCCGGCCCTCTCCCTTTAGCCGCCTGTGCAGCTCACCGATGACCGGAGCTATGGGAGGGCCGAACCCCTTCTTTTTTAAAAAAATATTTTTAAATTATTAGTTTTAATGTTTTAGATTTTTTAAAAATAATTCTAATTGATAAAAAAATCTAAATTCTATGGAAAAGACGGTAAGTGAAATAAATGAATAATTAGAGAGTAGTTTACTTACAAAAGTAGAATTAGAGAATATAATTGAAAAAAAGTGTAAAGTTGTAGGACATTTAGTAAAATGTACCCATTAACAAATTGTCTATTTTGACAAATAAAATACAATATTAAACGTATGAATTCGGATACCAATAATTTGTTTTTTTTTGTTATTAACATTAGAATGAACTAATCACATGAACAATAATTTTCAAGTACTACTTTATTCCTCCCTTCAATTCCGGCTCGTTTTTTTTTACGCACGTCGATTGTTCCCAAGGGATCTAAGCTGACTTCACCTAACAAATTATCAAAAAAAAAAAAACCTTGGATAACTCACAATAATTATTTCATTGATAATACATTTGATGTTTTATCTAATCACCGAATATTATGATGGCAATAGTATTAGTGAAGAGCTCTATAGTAATTAAATGTTAAATGGATGTGTAAACTACAATGCGATAAATATCGATGCATTAATGACGCGTTGACATACAAAAAAGTAATGGAATTTTCTATTTAATTAGTTGTTCAACGTTTAATGTGTACTTAGGACAGGCCTCTCTCTATATATTTTGTAAATGAAATCGAGATAAACGTGAGAAACTAGGGGTGTACGAAAAATCGAAAAATTTATTCGACATGAGAAAATTGATCCGAAAAAAATAAAAAATTAGAGGACAGAATACGATATTTACGATTTTTAAATAGAATATAACCGACCCGCTTAAATTAGGGTCTCACTCGTAGGGGCCCATGGAGTCTGCTTTTATTTATTAATTTTTATTTATATAATTATTTTAGATGTAATCAATTACTTTATTATTGATGTAATAATTTTTTATTTATCTTAATATATTTTCATCACATTATGAAACTCTAATTTAATACTTCTAACACTATATGCTATATTTAGTTATAAAATTAAATAAGTTAATGTTAATTTAATTTATTATATATTTTTTTAAAAAATATTATTTAATAAGATAAGGGGTTTCGAAAAAATCATTCGAAAAAATTAACTCGTTAGAGGATAATTTTTCTTTATCCTAAATAATTTTAGAATGATTTTTGTGATTTAAAAATCGACTCAAAAAATAATGAAAAGTTTTTTGAACCGAAAAATCGATCCGAGAACCGCTTTCACCCCTATACAGAGAAACCATATAATTAAGAAAAAGAAAACCAAGCTTCTGATTTCTAGAAATGTATGCACATTGAAAAGGACGTGTACACAAATATATCCGCGTTTATAATAGTTGAGTGATAGTAATGATATATAGATGCAAGTTGCAACAAAATCAAAAGAGCGTGACAAATTAAGACATATATTATAAGCCTACCACATAAAAAACTACATATATATATATATATATATATATAATGAAGAGGAGAGAAGAATCCAAAAAGATCGCCACTACGTCTTTTTCATGCACATGACATTATATAGGATGCAGAAAACACACAGTAACTTAATTATTTTCAATTAGCTTCCACCTAATGCTAATTACATTTAATTCTATTCTACTAGCTGATTCATGTGGAACTTTATAACATTTACACTTTCCGAAGCCAAATGAATTATTCTTAATAGTTTATACAAAAACAAATGCCTTTTTATACGAAGAAGGAAAAAGGACGAATATATTTAATATTTGATTGATCACTGCATACTCACGCATACAGAGAGAGAGAGAGAGAGAGAGAGAGAGAGAGAGAGAGAGAGAATTGGTGTGTGGCAACCTAACAAAAGTAGGGGTGGGGCTCCTACTTTGTCTGTTCTATACTACTTACTCTTTGTCTCCTGAAAGGTCATGTGCATACATTTCTAGAAATCATATTAAGACTATTAATCTCGTTTTTAGGAGGAAGACAAAAATTAAACTCAAATGAATATGGTATAATCGCACGTGAATGAAACGAGTGACATATCATAAATACATGTAGTTTAAATTCGTTTTTTACAAGCGAAACATTCTTTTAAATATGCTTTAATTAGTCCTAATTCTCATATGTAATAAAGCTTATTTCGATACCTAATCTCTAACAAAAGATATTAAAATGTTTATTTATTTATATTCAATCAGATTTTTTAAAAATTAGTGCCGTCTCTTTTATTTCTACTCTCTTTGAGAAGGGGCATCCGCGTG
This sequence comes from Pontederia crassipes, assembly GCA_030549335.1. NCBI lineage: Eukaryota > Viridiplantae > Streptophyta > Magnoliopsida > Commelinales > Pontederiaceae > Pontederia > Pontederia crassipes. The sequence continues at coordinate 808,821 of CM060185.1, read as the reverse complement.
CCTTGGTTTTCATCGATTTTTTTAAATATGAAATGCTAGAATTATAAATAATTACTAAAATAAAATTTTGAATAAAAATAATTTATAATGTCTTCGATTTGAACTCAGTTGTAATCCTATATAAACTCCTATGTTACGGCATTTCAATAATGAGGGCGGCGAAGCTGTAGTTCGAAATCTAGACGATTTTAAAATTTTTATTTTATATTTTGTGTTAAAGTTTATAAACGTCTGAGTTATTTCGTATCATTGCAATCAATATTTCATAACAAGGAGAGTCGTGGCTCGAGAACGTAATCTAATTTTAAGATGAACTTCATAAATCTCGTATATTCTTTAATGTTTGTGCGATCTTTTTTTTTTTCTCGGAACAAAAACAGATGATGAAAAATATAAAGCGAGAGTGATGCCGAAAATTATTTGAAGCAATTTATAATTTTTAGTTAGATAAGTAAAGTACAATACGGTGTTGAAATTGAAGTAACTTACAACAGAAAAAAAACAAAAAAATAATTAATATTGAACTGTTTGGTTAAGGCAGATTTGAGGCCGAAAGAATCAATAAGAACTCGTGGTGGATATTGTCTGTGTTATTTTGATAGGAAGTTGGCCATTAACATCCTCCCACAGACTAGAAATATTTGAGCATCAATTCCACCGCAACTTTCCTGCCACTTGACTGATTAATTTATCCTATAAAACAAAAGAACTCTTTTGGCAACAAGAACAACTGAGAATCTTCGTACAGAGTTTTTCTTGCAATCTAATTCTCGAACTGATTTATTCACTCAAGACTTGGTCGAGCTTCTGCATATGGAATTAATTCAAAGCTGAAAATTATATGTGCATAATAAAAAGTATATATAATTTCTAAATATGTTAAGTCTGATATCTTCACAGTTCACTCTGATAACAGGAAAAAACACACAATAATTTTTATATTTTTCCAGAACAGCTGGACATCAATTGATCTGACCTAATCAAAGGAATAGGACTAGGAGAAAACAAAGAAAAAATTGGATAGGAACATGGAAAGACCTATCTATTTCTCCCTGTGGTTAACTATTAATTAAAAAAAAAAGTAGTCCTGTTTGGACTTTGCTTCAATGGATCAAGCATGCATGGCCGACATCTCTGTGCCACCACGAGCTCAATTCATCTGCTGCTACTTCGGGAGCTATTTTCTGACTGGGAAACTTGTCTACCTAATCCCAGCCAAGATTTGCTGCTCTCAGGCTTGCCCTCCGCCTCCTCCGGCCGGGCTGTTAGCCAAGATTTGCTGCTATCTGGCTTGGCCTCCTCCGGCCGAACTGATAGCCAAGATTTGCTGCTCTCCAGCTTGGCCTCGTCCGACCGGGTGGATAGCCAAGACATGCTGCTCTCCGGCATGGCCTCATCGGGCCGAGAAGGCAGCCAAGATTTGCTGCTCTCCGGCTTGGCCGCATCCGGCCGGGCAGGAGAACCGTCGCGAACCTCGTACGGTGCCTTGGTGGTGATCCTATGAATGCCAACAAATTGAAACCACAAAGATCAGACGATTTTACTTTCTTTGTTGTCTCCAATGCAATGCTAAATCTTAACTTTTCCTATTAAAGACTGTATTGACAAATGATGGCACCATGTAAAAGTTGGAATTCCTCTCAATATTACAGCCATGTTAATAGCCACAATTTTGATGCAACCAAAATGTTATTAGGGGACTCACCTATCCTTTCTCTTCTCAAGGAACCTATGTAGAGAGTTTCTTCTGGCAATGGGCATATCTGCATCCAATAGAAAAGATCAGTTATTTGATAACAAATCATGAGCCATAAATAATGTTTCCAGCTTCAAAAGTGTTCTAACAAAATAAGTGCTTGTTCATCCGTGGAGGGGACCCTAAGCACAACTGTTGTCATATATCTCTGGCATCTATCTGCATCTTAAATTGAATGGGGTTGTTCTCCAACGAAGCGCAGTGCAGTGCAGTGCTGTGCAGTGCTATGCTGCTAAACCAGCAAGGTCACATGTTTCTAACTATTCCATCTTTTCACTTGTTCCTACGGTGAACTGTGGACGATGCAGAAAAGAGCAAGTAATTATTAATTACCAGAAGCAATGGCTTGCTCGGGCTTGGCCAGGCGGTTCTCAGAGGCTACCACCAACGCCGGCGCCGGGCTGGTGGAGGCGAATAGAGGTGGCCGGGGTGTGCATTCTGGTGCAGGGACAGGGGTCACCGGCGGAGCCGGAGATGGAGCCGGGGGAGTGGCGTTGAGACTGCATGTCTGCACCAGATCCATGGCCTTGTCCGAAGGAAAATTGTCGAACACCATGACTTTGCCCCCGTAAAATATGGTCAGCTGCGCCCTCTCCACCTCCCTGAACCAGCCGCCACAGTGGCAGATAAGCAAAGCTTTCATGGATCGATCACTCGCAGAACTGATCGAGTTAAAAAAGAAAAAAAAGTAGGGAGGAGAGGGGAGAGATATCAGAATCTTACTTGTTGCCGGTGGTCTTGCGTGGTTCCTCTTGTGAGGGAAGAGTATTTATCGGGGATCCAAAGCCGGCGTGTCGCGGGAAGAGGTCCATGGACTTCGGAGCGCCGTGATCTGCACTGTCCTCCGCGCGCTCGTCGTCGTCCGAGACGTACGCGCCGGGGAGAAGAGTCATGGTGGTGGGCGGCCCCGGGAGCTTTCCTGCAAAACGAATCCAAGCTTCATGTGAGCACAACTTTTATTCTTTCGAAGCACCATTTAGATGTAAAAAAAAATCATTGGAGAGCATCTGTTTGTAGATTTGCAAAATCTATAGAACATCTCGGGCATACACAGATTTGCAGAATCTGACTGTAGATCTGCTTTAAATCTAACACGAGTTTGAACAAAAAGATTTGTCTGCAAAATCTGACAACCAGAAATTCTGATGAAATTTAGTTTCTACCATGACAGAACTCGCATACCAAGCAGCAAGAACAAATTTTGGAAGGAAAAAAAATTGGAGAATTCAAAAAAGGCAGGAACTTTATACCTTTGACGAGGTGGTGATCAAGAGGCCTCGGAGGGGCATGCAACTCGAGGCCAAGCTTCCCAAAGCTGCCCTTCTCCTTCAAGTACTGGCTCAGCAGGCTACATGTGATCGAGAAGGTTGATTTCTCCCCTGCCCTCTCTCCTTTCCTCCTCATCTGCTCTGCCATCTTTGATCTCTCTCTCTCTTTCTTCCCTGAGTTCCTTCTTCCTCTCTCTCTCTCTCTCTCAGCTGCTGACTGCTGCCTGTGCTGCCGCTTCACTTCTTTTCGGGGTATTTGTTTAAAGCCCTGTGCCACTTCTTGGGAGGCGGGTGAGAGGAGAGAGGAAGATGAGGATGAGTGAAGCGCCCAACGAGTTGAGGAGGATCGAGCCAAATTGGCACGTGGTTTTTTCCCTACAGGGAGAACTTGGTAAAAGGACGGAGGAGAGGGAGAGGGAGAGGGAGAGGGAGAGGGAGAGAGAGGGGGAGAAAAAGGTAAAAATAGTTCAGCACGTGGTTTCTTTATTAGATAAAAAGTCCACCGAAAGAAAGCCAACACAAAAAAATAAAAAAGTGAAAAAGTGAAACATGCTAAATTTCTGTATTAAACAATTTATACGAGTATATATATTAATATTTTGTACTATACGATACTACTTGGGAATACTTAATCAATTTTTTTATTGTGTCCTCTGTCGGTATCCAAAACATAAGGGATAAGAACAACGTGGAAACTGGAAAAAAATATTATAAATTATTACAAGCGTGCCGAATTTTTAAAATGAGAGTTACAAGAGGTTTTAATTTAATATATTTAACGTTTCTACATTAATAATAGTCTTACCAAAAAAAATCATGATGTATAGTCTCTCAAAAATTAAAATGATCAATTTTTTTAATTTTTTATCCAGCATTTAATGATGCAGCTTTGGAGTAAAGAAACGCAAAACACATCGATCCATATACCTTTTGTACCGAAAAACAAAATTGTACTGAAAAAAAATGTACCAAAAAGAAATATTTAAATTCGTGTGAACTGAAAAAGTAATTTTATCCTGTAATTTTAATGATATTCTCAATACATAAATATATATAAAAGAGGAAGTGTGCAATTGTATATAATAATGTTTCACGTGCTACTCACTCGTGGAAAATATATGACAGTGCTTTGATGTCCGTATAGGAATAATATCATTGGATCTGATGATCATTTAAAACTATTTGATTTAACTTTAACTCAAAGGAATAATTAGTTCATCCAACACCTATGAGGTTAGTAAATTGGAAAAGAATAACAAAAAATAAAGAAAAGAGTAGTGTTCTTTTGTATTCTAGTTTTCACGAGCATGTGTTTCTCTCCTTAATTTTATTTTTCTTATATTAAAATACAATTCTAATAATAAAATGCAGGATTAATTTCATAAATCTCCTCTAAATTATAATAATATTTTTAGTTTAATCTTGAAGTATGAGCTTATTGTATGATGTTCCTAAATTTTATCGTGATTTTCACTTATATTCTTTTGTCAAATTTTATTAAATTTTCTATTATATTTATTTTTTAAAAAATTTATAAAAAAATTAAAATGCCTTTCCCTGATTTTGTTTTGAACTTTTATCGGTCCGAATAAAGAAAAAACATTTATTTTAAATCATGAGAGGCTATTTAATTTTTTCATAAATATAAGAAAATAAAAAATAATAGAAAAGTTAATATAATATGACGAAAAGGACCTAAATGAAAATTGTGATAAAATTTAGTGATGTCATATGATAAGTTCATAATTCAGGACTAAATACGAAAAATCGTTATAGTTCGAAAAAGGTCTATAGAATTAACCTTAAAATGTATAATAAAAAAGTCTATTCAAGTCTTAATCCATACCTTCACTCCACTATATTATGTTCATCCATCAAAACTATGCCTTTAATTTTTTTTTCTTAAGTGTACTTGTGAAATGGCAATTTCATTTTCCTGAAAAGCAGCAACTAACATGAGATATTAAACCTTTTTATTGCTAATTACTCAACAAACTACTGATGTTAATAATAGTATTGTATAGTACAGTAGGCAATCCCATATCATTATTTCAGGATCAAATTTGTTTTTTCTCAGTGAATGGTGGAGGAAGAACTTTTCTCCTAACGAGTTCTTATTTAATTATACATTATAATAAAACAGTATTTATTCTTTTGCATCATTTTTTTCCTAAAAAGGATAAAATATTAGGAAAGAGATGAAATGTATGGAGACATTTGAGATGAGTAATAAGCAAAAGACAAAGGAAAAAAAGGGAAGAAGCTTCTGCCAACAACCATTATTATGTTGGAATGACAGGTGGAGTATGATGATTGACCCCATCACAACCCAAGATTAATAATCACCCTTGCTAAGGATGCATTATGAGTTGATGGACAAAAGTAGAGTGCAATGAAAAGGCACCCACTTCTGCTTGAATCCAAGTTCTAATTTATATGTAGGGCATATTTCATTTGTGTCTTTTCCTTTTGATCAATTTCATGTCATCACTGTTCTCTTGAATTGTATTACATGTATGTACTTCATCATTTTTTTTTACTTTGATGCAAGGATTGTAAAATTACTTTGAAGCTCTAAAATGAGTGGATTAGGGATTTGATTAATTTTAAACTTTTGTTAAATTTACTTTGGTAGTTATGTAATTGATAATTCAATGATCTCTATTTACAAGCTAAATATGGTAGCATCGCTAATCTTATATTTATATAATTCCATGCATCAAGCACGTCTATCCTTCCTTCTTTCTTCATGATATTTTTTATTATTTTAATATTTTTCTTTAACTACTTAATTCTATTAATTATTTTTTTATTAATATGAAGAGTCATAATTATTTTGAATTTGAAATCGCATAGATTAATGATATCATTTTTTTATTTATCTTAATCATTTGTGTATTAAATTTTAATATCATGATTAAATATTAAATATTGACTTTTTATATTTCATTATATTGACCCTTTATATTTACAATAATAAATAATAATATATAAATACATCCTTAATTAATATGTATTAAATTTAACATCATGACTAAATTTTTCATAAAATCAAGTTGAGTATATTTTTTTAATCATAAAAATAGTATCTTATCCTTCATATATTATTTTTTAATAATAAATATTTTTAGACATCAAACATCTTTATCTTACATCTATTATTATTTTCTTTTTTTTATCATATTTTAAATTATTTCTCTTTGGCTTCATGCATAAATTTCTTTTATGAAAAATATGATAACTTAAGTATACTTTTAATTAATTATGACAAGTCATAGTATTTTTTAACTTAAAAAATCATATATATTATATCTACTTAACTCCATTAAAGTGGATATAAAGAGTGGTAATTATTTTTAATTTGAAATCACATATATTAATCATATCACCTTTAATCATTATTTAGAGTAGGATTTTAAAAATCAAAACTATTTTCTTACAAATATATTATATTAATTTTGATAAAATATTTATTATATATAAAAAAATTGTAATATATCTTTTAGCACACAATGTAAAATAATACTTATTCTAATATTATGAAAGACATAATATTTTTTTTGTAATCATCTTAAATATTATAAAATATAACACAATCAATATTTGTTTTAATTCAAATTATAATATATTTATAGATATAATGAATGCTAAAAAATAGTACGTATATATTATAAATTATAATAATTATTTATATATTTAAATTGCACGAAACCCATGAGTTAAACTATATAGTACAAAAGCGAAACATTAATCCATGTTGCCGAACAAAAGTGGTCACACAAGAACATGAAAAAAGACACCACACACTTATTCATATATATATATATATATATAGGGACGAACCTAGAAAAAAAAATCGAGGAGGAGCCCGAATATATTTAAAAGATAATAAATATTAATATATACATAATAATTAATAAATATATTCAATAATGTGCTATTAAGTGATATGATTTTACCTTATAACTATATAATATTTATATATTTAGATACTATATATTAGTATGTATATATATAAAATATAACGAAATATTCGTAGCCATACGTGCATTATATATATTTGTCCTCTCTCTCTCTCTGTTTGTTTTCTCTTTTTAATTTCCCTGTGGCAAAACAAAAATCACACGCCAACTTACAATTGGAAAAGAAATTCAAAAGGACGCAGAGAAAAGTAAATAATGATTATGAATAACTCATCAAAGTTTTACATCTCATAATTCAGGATTCGAATTCAAACTCCTAGCCATGGTCAGTGCATCATAAATTTTTTCATAATTTCTCTTTTCAATTTATGAACAATGTACAATTTATAAGTTAGAAGTGTTAATAAAAAATAACGATGTTTTATGCTCCAAGAAGGAAAAATGAAGAAAAAAACTGGAATTAATGAATCACCACCTTAGATCCCTTGATTCACAGATTTGACCAAATAAGAATCGTAGTAAACAACCAGATCTTGCAATATTGGAAAGAAATTACTGGATTGTCTATGTACTCTGATGGTCCAACTCAGGTCCTCAATATTCATTCTGTTGGCTTCCCTTGAAGGGTGCAATCAACTATAAGGTAAGACAAGGCAAAACAAAATATATGATACATGAATACATTATAGCAAGCATTCCTTGAATAGTCACCTTTCTATGTACACCTCTTTCTTTTTTCTTTTTCTTTTTTTTTAGAGATGATATGTGCAACGATTGGGAGAAACATTTTTGTTGTCTATGGCACTGGAGAGTTAGTTAAAGATCGTACTTACAAGGATTGACACTCTGCAATGCCTTTGTTTTGATAGATTATTGGAAGTCTTTGGTTAGAAAACATGACCCATTACATAACGTTAGAGATACATAACTCAAGATTCCACATTATTTATGCAGGGAGACACCAAAAATCCACAGAAAGAGGTGCCCTCCGTTTGATTCTTAAACTAAGAAGGTATAAGGTATTCAAGGAATGGTGCAGCATTGGGGAAAAGATCCTTGAGCTTAGCCAGCGTACCAAACTCGTCGTCGTCAGGCTCGTAGGCGGGAGCACAAGTGACACCAACTAAAGAATAATGTAGCTCAGGGTCTCTTTTGTGGGTCTTAATAGTAACTCCCCCATCTGAGATAGAGTACTCAACATCTGAGGTGAGGAAAGCACCAAACCACACATTTGGTTGCACTACATATTGGGGGCGATGGCCAGCTCCAAGGTCTGGTCCGACAATAGTCAGCTTCATTTGCCCATCATTTTGCAGCTCAAAAACCTGCAGAATGGAAGCAATAACGAGAAGAAAATGTAAAGGAAAGGATATCGACAAAGAGTGAGAAAAGAGTAGGGATTACAGGTATATACCGTTAAAGATTCTCTCATGTAGTAGTGCCAGATTTCAGCACAAGGCAGGCGATGAAGCCGAACAACACTTGCAGATGGCAGCAAGAAGTAGAGAGCCGAGCTCACTTCTCGGCCCACCTTGTCTGGGGTATTTTAGTTAATATCATCAGTATATATTATGAACTCCGCCTATATTTTATAGCCGGTCCCAAGCCCGGATAAAGGAGGAGGGTTGTGTTAGGCCCCGACAGCCAACATAAAATCATGTCGAATCTTATGAACACGGATCAACGGATCATCAGTATATATTATGAGAGCCAAGAACCAACCATTTTCATAATACCAGAAATAACTTTTCTAAGTTCTAACAGTAAAAATCCTGTTTTGTATGAAACAATTTTGTTATATCTGAGCACAAGTAACATGCTTACTTGTGCTCAGATATAACCACCTAGTGGGATATCTGGTGGGATAAAGCTTTGTTGTTGTTGTTTGAGCACAAGTAACATGCATCAATTATGAATTAGGAATAATTTTCTGACTCATTTGTTGAGCTATATATGAGGAGTAGGCTCAAAGACACATCTTAGAAATGGATGTTTAGTTCCTTTTTTTTTTTTGAGGAGAAATAGATGTTTAGTTATAGTCAACATATAAACTGTAGACCAAGAACCTTAGATAGAAAAACTTGAGCTCTGTTATTAGTACTACAAAAGTCAACAAACTCATTGCATTCTGATGAGAGGAAGCAAAGAGGCGATTATATTGAAATTTTCTGATGGCAAGAAATGAAAATTTCCAGGTTCGTTTAAGAAATGCAAGTTTGATTGCCTGTTCCTGAATGCCAGTGGTATTTGGGATTGCATGGGCCATTAGTCATATGGATTTCTTCCCGTGAATATGCAGCCTGATTGTTGGATGTAAATCTAGCAAGGAATCATAACAAGCTGACAGGGTAACAGATGATAAGGGTGACAACAATAATCACTGAGTTGTGCACATTTATCATTGTACTTCGGTTCTTCCATCTTTCTAAACTACAAATGCTAAAATGCAAAAACCAACGAAACTATCAGAGTTCTGAAATTCAGGGAGTAACTTGCAGTTCCAGGTGGCATTGTTGGCTGAGATGATCATGATCATGAGGAAAGAACTTCTGGAATGTAATGCATTCCAACATATATGAAAACACAATTGTGGAGTTCTGAAGAAAGTTGCTGCTGTAACCTCTGGGGCCTCAGCACTTAGCAATGAGCATATGATATATATAGTTCACAAGAAACTCATGGTGCATGATCCTGCCATATACGTCATGACTCATAACATGTCCACTGGAAATGTGCATCATCCACTGAAAGTATCTAAATTTAGGATCAACAGGTGAAAGATAAGAGGATCAAGAACTTGACAACTATTACTTCTATTGCATGCTATAGTAGAGCAGGCACTTTGCCTTCAAATTAAAAGCGGTTAAGATGCCCAAGAAAATGAATAAAGTGTGATCCTTTCGTTTTGGCTTACAACGGACACTTGACGACCTAATGCATGACAAGAAAAAAAAGAGTTACAAAAATACAAAAACTCTAAATCAAACTTCTCGAACCTCAGAGCTCTTGTAAGATCAAATTACATAAATCTTTTTACCAATTCCCATAATCCAAAAGAAATAATCTGCACCCAAAAATGTAAGTTCCATACGGGTTAGCAATGACATGTCCTTCGGCTACTAAAATCTGATTTAAGATAGACGTATAATCATGTCTTCCAATCAGTGACCTTAAACCGAAGAATACAATGAATCCAGCCCAGGCATGGCACCATGTGTGCATTTTAGCAAGAAGTAGGCTGTGGACGCACTACATATTCCAACATTTTAAATTACCTTCAAATCCCCAACTAAAACCCTGATTCCATTTAATCAAATGGGAGAGTTGTTCTTCGGCAGGAAAAGAATGCACAGCAAGTAATCGGAGAGTAGCAATAAGAAGAAGAAACAAAGATACTACTTTTTAGCTGCCATCGGCGATGAAAACGATAGATGGGAGTTTGCGTTGCTTACATTGGGGTGGGAGCTGAGATTTGGGGAGCGTGACGGTGGAATCTCTGAGGGTCTCGAGGTAGAAACCGCCGTCGGGGTAGGGCTTCAGATCCAGAAGCGCTGCAACCTCCGATGCTTTCTTCCGCGATTCCATTTGCTTCGTCTAATCGTCTCTGCTGCTCAAATGTGCTCTCGGGGGAGAAGAGATGGTATCAAACGTGCTGTTTGACTTGCGACTACTGCAAGAGAAATAAAGGAGCGCTTAATGCGCTTCTCCATGTAGAGCTACTGCCACTCTTTTTTATTTCTTTTTATTTTTTTTGGACCATTCTGTCCTTTATATTTTATTTCAAAATCGTCAATTTATCATCTATAAAAATTAAAATATCTTTGCATAGACACAAAACATAAAAAAGGTCAATGACCAACCCATCCTTGTATGCTTGATTCAAGTTCCACGACAACACTTTAAATCACTAATGTACTAATTTGTACAATAACTCATTCCACATAATAATTAGATTTCTCAACGTTATATACATAGATATTACCCTTTATATTTTATCAAAAAATATAAAATATAATAATTAGTGCATATCTAATTAGTGATTGGTTGAATTGGGTGGTTGTCTCATTTATCACAGTGAAACGTAGGAGTAAAGACCTTTTAATACTGTAACAATAATTGAAAAATTAAAAAAATAGATGTGCACTATTTCTCTTAAATTACGTACAACAAGACTCTTAAAAATGTTTTTTTACACTTATATTATTTAATATAAGAGTATGTCATATAATATGAAAGAAAAAAATATGACTTGAAAATGGGAATGTACTAAATTAAAATGTGATATGTTGACACCTAAAAATGTGAAAGTAAAGTATCTTAATACATTTTACATCTCCAAAATAAATTATTTAATATAATGTGAGATGTTTAGTTGAATGAAAATAAAAATAAGATGAAAAATATTATAAAATATGAATAGGAATAATTTTTGTATGCTAGCATCAATATTTTTATGAACTTGTCAACGAGATTTATCTTAATTCTAAAAATACTATTAAAACTTTGTTTTTGAACAATTCCACCAAACTAAATTAACTCAGGATAACTAATCACTCTTGGGCACAAGAAATAATAAAAATAAAAAAATAACTAATTTAATAGAATGATCCACGGAAGGTTAAAATCGTCATAATTTTATGCATTGTTGGAAAAAGACTAAACGAGAAAGTACACTGTTCTTTTCAATTTGATCACTGGAAATGATTGGTCTGTCACATTCTCGATTGACAACGCCTTGTCATGCCCGTAGATTGAGATTAATGAATCTTTCATATATGTTTAGGAGGATATAGCAAAACTCATATGCAAAGATATCTACCCCATCAATTTTATTTAAGTATAATTAATTGCAAATATTTTAGTAGATTAATGACTTAAATGTGCGCAAGTATTGGAAACCAACTAACAGTCAAAAGAAGAATTAGACGCACTTCGCATTTTGTATATGACAAAATGAACAAGTGATATATATACAAGTTAAAACAAGATGATGATGAATCCAAAACTCCGTACATATAATCTTACAAAGGGCTCGCGGGGTGGAAAAAAATGATGAATATGTTAAAGGTCGTAGTCGATATCAGTACTATTCTGCATATCTGATTTCTTTATAAGATTTCCTTGTTCATCATACAGGTCAAGATTCACGCACGGTGCAGGAGAGATGGTCCCTATCACACGGCCCTCCACAAATGAACACTGAAATGTGTGCTCCATCTTCTTGCTTACGCCAACTGACATATCCCGAAAGCTAACACCCCTCACGGGGATCACTTCACTGCCTTGGAGCCGAACTGGAACCCGGACGCCATGTCCGTGGATCCCAACATACGAGATGTTCTCAATCGATGGCACTGCGTTGGGATCAAATCCTCCATCAGGATGCTCGTTGTAGTCCGTCTTTATAACAATTCCGACTCTCAGGGTATCAAAGGTCACATCCCGATAGGAGATGTCGCGGACATAGGCCCCTCTCCCTGGAGCTGTCTTTATTCGAAGACCTCGCCTTGATGCCCAAATATGAACATTTTCGACTGTTACGTTCGAAACTCCACCAGACATCTCACTGCCGATTGATACTCCAGCACTGTATATCAAGAAAAAGAATCCCACTTAGCAAAACAATTCAAATGCCGAGTTTTACACTCGGAAGAAAGTGCACCTGTTTTAAAGTTATTTAGTCTCTTTACGATTGCCAAGGCAGCCTGGGCAACCCAAGTACACTACATTTAATAACTAATACATTGAAATTCATTACCAAACTTTTAGTAGAATGGTTGAGAACATTGATTGTCACTCTAGTGGTAAGGACTCATCCTACATAAGAGCTAACAAATTTGTTTTCAGGTACTATCTTATCCCATATTTCGTAAACTTTTATGTTGTGTTAAGCTTCATCCTTGCAATTTTGCAGTCGGAGTTCCTATATGTGACAAAGTATCATCTCAATTATACAAGAAACCACAAAGACTTGCTTTGAGTACTACTGTATATAAACTTTTATATTTAGAAGCCGAGATTTTCCAGTATTTGAAATAGCAACTTAGCATAATTCTTTCTTTGAGATTCTAGTGGCAATTTATTTAATACAGATTTAAGGATTATTGAAGTAAAATACTAAACATATATTAACACAGAAGAAGCCTCTAAAAAATAATAATAACATAGAACAAAGACACTCATCACTAATTAATATTGGTAACATGTTAGCAAAAAGAAACTTACCTAACAACCGAACGAACTGTGAGATTGCGAATCATTATATTAGAAGATGGATGACCATATCTAATTCCATATTGATCCCAACCACTTTTAATGGCTATTCCGTCATCACCCACCGATATGTAACAATTTTCTATCAACATATCCTCACAAGAATCTGAAAAGGAAATAAGTAATTGTCAGAATTGACATCATTGTAATCAATATTTGAAACATGAATTCAAAGATTCCATATCTAGGTTCATGTGCCAAGTAGACAAGTTTTTAGACGAGAAGAAAGATTTATTGAGATGTGTATATTTGAAAGATTCCTTTCTTTTTGAATGAATAAATGGTTACCTGGATCTATTCCATCCGTATTTGGGGCGTTAGTTACAGGAGCCAAGATAGTTAAATTTGAGATGGTTATGTTCTTGCAATCATAGGGATGTAGTGTCCAGAAAGGAGAGTCTCGGAGGGTAATATTGGAAATGATTATATCCCTAGACCACATAAGTTGAACAAGAGGCCCTCTTGTGTAATTGAGAAGTTTCCTTTTGTACTTTGTCCACCATGTTTTGCCTTGCCCATTTATTGTTCCATTTTGTCCTGCATAGGATATAAAGTTATGTAAGATTAAAAATAATTGTATAGTGCCCCTGCTGGAATTAATTTTAACCTTAGTTACGAATTTGTATTGTTCAAGATCTTGTTTTTCACTATGCCTGCTTATTATAATTACAAAAGCACTTCTTGGTTCTTACCCATTTTGAGTATATCAAGCAAATCTCTCAATACCTTCGATTACTAAATTTCCTTTCTTCAAACAGCACAAGTGCTGCTACTCGTGTAAAGTACGCAAGATAAAAACATGTGCACAAACCTGTTATAACTATGTTCGTCAGATTTTGACCATGGATCAGACTTCCATATCGTGGACCCTTATGCTCTCTCCCATATCCATATGAAGGCAATGGTGGCATTAATGGCCAATATCTCTCATCCTGATAATTAATAGACGAAACAAATATGTCATGAATAACAGTGTGTCTTAACAACAATTAGCAATAGTGCTCCACATAATTATTCAAGAAAACATTAAGAAAAATGTCTGTTTCTTGAGTAGCTCTCATAGTACTAGATCAAAAGGTAGGATCAACCATTTTAAAGTAAGTTTTGGGGATATTGCAAAACGTTTAACTTGGAAACTTTTAACCAACAGTCTTGAAAAGTGAACTTAGAATTCAAAGATCACATAATTTAACTAAAACTACAAATTATGACTTATTGATTTTGTCCATGTATGCACAATCGCCCCAAATCTCACACTAAAGATATGCATATAACAAATGCCATATCATCAATAAGAGAGCAAATTTAGAACACGAGACTGGAAACAAGGCCCATTGTTTTTGGCAAGTTTCAGGCTTTGTATTTTCTATTTCAGTGATATATTTACCTTCCATTTATGAGCAGAAAGACAGATAATTGCTGAATAGTAAAATTATACTGAGTAAGCAATTGATAAATAAAACGTATTCTATCTGAGTAGAAAGGAAGCATACAAACTTAAATGCCCCTCGAAATCATGGATGATGATAAGTAACATAGAATACTAAAAATAGCATACCATAATGGAACATGACATGAACAGATTCAGGTACTAAGGTGATCCAAATTTCCCTACATGCCTATCAAACAATCTACAAAGCACCAAGTGAGCGGGTCCTCTCAAAAAAACAAAAAAAGTGAGCAGATTAGGTGTGCAGGTTTTCAAATTCTTGATTCAGGCAACTTGGACATTGCAGGGTCCAGAGGATCGGCCACTGCAATCCACTCTGCATCATCTTTATTGTTTTTTATAAATTCTACAGGACTGAATGATATAGGAAGACTCTTACTTAAAGCAGCAAAGCTCATATTTCGTTAAGTCCACAGTACAACACGAATATAGAAAAATGGTTCTACCAACCATGTATTTATGACCTACAACAAATAACCAACGAGGACCACACCAGCCCAATGAAATGTTACTAATCTATACAAAGAGAAGAATCCAATATGTGGGAATCCCTAGTTTCTTAGATTTAACAGAGATAATAGTAACGTCATTTGCTCTCTAGAAGATCGAAAAAAGAAAGAACACGAATAATAAACAGAAGAATCAAGAAAGGGAGAAATTTCACCTGGACACCCAGAATCACGGCGTCCTTGGCTAAGAAGAGGGTCATATGGCTAGTGAGATTGAAGGGGGCCGTGAGCCACAACCCAGCGGGCACAATGAGCTTCCCTCCCCCTCTATCCGCAAGCTTCGCTATTTCCGTCACCGCCCGCTCGAACGCCTCCGTGTTCAGCGTCTTCCCATCCCCAACCGCGCCAAATTCTGTCAGATCGAATACCGCCCGCGGGAGCGTCGGCGACTCCTTCGCCGGCGTCTCCTCTAACGGCGCCTCCCTAGTCGGCTCCTCCTTCGCCGGCGCCTCCCTAGCCGGCGCCTCCTTCGCAGGCGTACCCCTCACCGGCGCCTCCTTCGCAGGCGTACCCCTCACCGGCGCCTCCTTCACTGGTGCCACTCCGGGGGAGAACACCAGCCCATAAGCGTAACCCTTCTGCCACCAAAGCAACGAAGCCAACCCAACAATCCACAGCACCAGGATCACCGTCCGGTAGGACGACAAGAGCCCCAGCAAATTCTTCCACTGCTGCTGCAACTGAGATCTACGATCCGATGAGAGGATCTCCACCATGATCCGAGCCGAAACAAATCAAATCAAACAAAAAAGAAAAAAAGAAAACGGGGAGGTCGATCGAGATCTCGCACTTTACTGAACCAAATTGGACGAAATCAGGATCAAACTGGAGATCTGTGAGAGGGTAACCGGATCCGGGAGCAGACGAGAGCTGGAGAATTCGGGATTTGGGGGATAAATTAGTGTTTCGACTGGTAGGGTTTTGACCAGCGCGGTCGGGGAGTTTAAAAAGAGCGGGAGGTGGCGTCGGATCGAAGTGAACGGATGAGGTGGTTGGTTGGTGATCCAATTTGCACAGGCGATGCGATTACTTGGCCAAAACGCGCGCCTTTCTGACCTTCCGATCTATATCCAACGGTTACCAACTGGTTGACAGCAGCGGCGTTGCATTATTTGCAACCGCAATTGGCCTGTAAGTACCTCGGACTTTTGATTAATATAATTCCAACCCAATAATAATAATAATAATAATAATAATAATAATAATAATAATAATAATAGACCTCTCGCAAGTTTATCTTTTGGAGCAATAACTGACTTTTTTTAAAAAAATCTTTTGCTGCATTTTTAAAGAAAAAACACGTGGCAAAGGAGCTATTTTTTAATCATAATAATAGCTAAGAATGTAGCAGTGAAGTGTTTCCGTGCACAGTTGACTTCACTAACTACTTATATTAATTGAATTATTATATTTTTTCCACAAGATTATTTTTATCAACTTTTATAAATTTAAAATCATCATTCTCATTGGCCAGAATTAGGGAAGAAGAAGCAAGAGCACAAGATTACAGGAATAAGAAGAGTGTACTTATCCCACTGGAACAAGTCTAACCAAAAACATTATTGAAGGAATACGTTATGACTTTTTAATTAAAAACATAATTGAGTTAATTGTCCAATAATATAATCGGAGAAGTAAGAAGCACTGCATTTAATTGGAGAGCTGGTGCCAAGTAGTTTTCCATGGGGGGGGGGGGGGGGGGGGGGGGGGGGGGGGGGGTGTGAAGGAGAGGAGCAGATTAAATGATTCATCAAAGTTGGATGGAGCTGCTGGTTGGATGTGCATCTCAGGTGGGATAACAACTCCTAACTTAGGATCCACATATTTTTCTGCAAAATATATATATATATATATATATATAATTCTTTGGTTGTTGAGCAAATTAATATGAGTGTTGAAGGAATCGACGATTATGAATTATGTATAAAAATATAGGAACATGATTTACATTGTTTTATTCATAACAAAATATTTTCTTATCTTAATTTTTTTAAGATGTGTTATTATGAAAATAAATAAAGATAATTAATCAATTTAAAGCAACGAAATAAAGATGTGAAACATTAAAAATGAATATGACGTTTAAAACTAAATAAAGTCTTTTATAGAGAA
Source organism: Pontederia crassipes (assembly GCA_030549335.1). Lineage (NCBI taxonomy): Eukaryota > Viridiplantae > Streptophyta > Magnoliopsida > Commelinales > Pontederiaceae > Pontederia > Pontederia crassipes. Next base: position 791,530 of record CM060185.1, on the reverse strand, counting down.
GAAAACGAGATATAGCTTGCACCTTAAATGCGCAATCTTTAAACTGCAAAATTGGACTTTATCATCATATTCTTGTTATCTAATATAGCTCCCTATTTCATAATTATTTTTTTCCCAAATGATAATATGATTTGAAAGTATAATTGGACAAATAGAAGGAATAAAATGGCAATGAGAAGATGAAAATACAAAGTATTTGAAAGAAAATTTATTACATTCGGGATAAGTCTAGGAGATGATTTTACAATATTATATATATATATATAAACTTAACATCGACATAAGGTATTTTTTTTCAAACTAAAAGTTATTACATCATCAATAGGAATAAGAATATCCTTTTACATAAATAATTGCTCTTCCATTCTTTCTACCGTTCTATATAGAAGTTGAAATTTCTTGTTTGCTTTTTAAATGTGTACACAACCTGTCAATTTTAGAATAGAAATGTACGTACTTTTATTTAAGAAGGTAACATTTTTTTTTATTTTCATTATGTTTTGTTTTCTTATTTCTTATTAAAAGTATATTAACGTACGTGGTCCTACCGTGCAATCACATATTTTCTACGGCGTAGATTATTAGTATTTTGAGTCGAGATCTAAATAATGCTACTAATTGAAAAGTTCAAAATATGTGATTGCACGATGTGACCGTAACTTGTGGTTGTATGCTAATTTAACTCTTCTTTATTATTGCCTTACTTATTAAGGGTATTTGTTTGAAATATTTTACATTTCAAAATATAATTATGCCCACATGAATACCAATGAATATAACAATCAGATTGAAAATTGTATGAGATTACAATTCAACCATTTATTATTATATTATTAATATGCATGATATGAAACAATGAATATTGCATATTCCATGATTTTTTTGTTGGAATATGTTTTGCTATTCCATAGACAATTATATTTTCTTAGTTAAAATATCAAATTATTAAGGTTATATATATACTTGAAGCAACAAAAAAAATGATTTTCTTCATTAAATTTCATATTAATATATGTCTATATTAATTTATGTTTTAATTGAGTTATGGATATAAAAGTTATAGCACATCATGTTATTTTTTTAAAAGAAATAAATTTATTTTAATATGAGTATTATGCAAGAAGTTATGATAAAAAATTAGTTATATGTGAGCCATGACCAAATTGAATAAACATTATCTGAATTTTAATTATTCACATTAAATTTGAACTGAGACATAAATAGATTAAATATATTTTTTTTTATTATTTTTATAGAATAAAAATAATCTTAATCTAGTATTCGTGCCGAAAGTTATGATAAAAAAATACAATTATCAAATTAATTTTTAGTATATTGAGATTTAACAATATTGAGATATGTAAACACTTTTTTGTTGAAATTTATATGGAATATAGATCATTTTGTTAAATTAAAAAATAAACAATCGACTCAATTGAATATGTATACATAAAATGATGATCAAGATACTGCATTAATTTTATTGTGGTGTTTGATATCAAATTGTAGGTAAATCAAGAGATACGAATCATTTGACATTCAATTGTAAATAAAAAAATATAATTTAAAATTAGCAACATCTAAATGCATTTTTATAAATATACAATAATATAGTAAAACAAAGATATAATTGTATATAAGGAAAAATGTATTTAAATAAATAAAGTTGAATACTGGAAAAACACACGAAGTTTTTTTTTTGTCACAAAGAATATATTTTATCTGTGGTAAAGTAGATTGAGTAACAATGTTTTTTTAATGATATGACAAATTCTCATGTTCTATCATCGGCTTCATTAAATTACGCCAACTACCTTCAAACATTAATTGTTTTTCAGTGTTATCTTTCAGCTTCACTTTGTAATAAGACTGTCCTCCATCTTTTAACTTGTTTCACCCGATACCTTTTTCACCTACGATTGTTCGTCTCCCGGTTGCCCAGTCTACATGGCGTCCATGCGACTATTTTCTCTTTTCTCCACATAAGCGATTGTCTGACGTGATAATATTAAAAAATAAAATAATAACTAAAAAAATCTCTCTCCTCCTACGCGCTGATGAATAAGAGGAGGGCGATCGGAGGTCACAGAGGGGGCGAGGCCCCCCTTGTTCTTCGTCGGCGCGGGGAAAAAAGGGGGGTGGGGGTGCCCCTCCCCCTCGCGACCTCTGGCTCGCAGAGGAGGGCGAGGTCCCCCTTGTTCTTCGTCGGCACGGGCAAAAAGGGGGGTGCCCCCCTCCCCCCACCCCCCTCTGCGACCTCCGGCTCGCAGAGGAGGGAGAGGCCCCCTGCTCTTCATCGGCGCTTGCGCGGGAAGGGGGCGGTCCGTCGCCGAAGAGGAGAGGGGTGGGGCCGGCCGCCGCCCTCCTCCTCTTCTCCCTTTGGTCGTCGGCGTTCAAGAGACCGATGATCAAAGAGGAGGGGGCCGTTCTTTTTTATTTTTTATTATTATAGTTTTAATTTAATCTTATTTTATTATTTTGTATTTATTTTATTTTTTTAATAATTTGCTAACATGGATGACAATTTGCGTGGTGGTGCCACGTCGGACGAGTGCAAGTGTGGAGGAGAGAGAACGTCGCTACGTCAACTATGCGACCAGAGAATGGGCGATCGACAGTGAAAAGAACATTCGGTGCAATGAGTCAAAAGATGGAGCGCATTCTTGTTACAAATTAAAGTTAGAGGATAACACCGAGTAGACATAAAAGTTGGAGAGCATTTGGTGTAATTTATTTTAAAAAAAAATTAGTGTATATATGTGTGTGTGGGAGGGTGTGTGTGGATAAATGAACATACGAAGCGGCATTCGCTTCGCATGGTGTGGCATGCATCTTGTGAGAAGTTGCGTACTGGAAGACAATGACAAGTGTCCTTTCTCTTCCGAGCTCTTCCCCATCGATAGTTGCTACCAATGTTCCTCTTTCTCCCTTTGCCGACCGATGACTCTTGATTTGTCACCGACCACTGTCATTCCCCTTCCCCTCCCTAAGACAGAGATCTAGTGTGCAGCAGAGATCGTGTTGCAGCGGTGGCAGGCCTCGGCCCCACATATCCCTCCCTCCGACGAGTTAATGCACAAAAAATCATGCATTATTTTAGTTCATTTAATTTAAATTTTAGGACCATTTTGTGTTTAAGAAAATGGAGAATTAAATTATTTTATATAAAAATTCTTTATGATTTGATTTCTACCTAAAGTTCGAATAATGTTATTGCAGAAAATCAAAATGACGAAGAAAATGGCCGAAAACATGAAAATAGCCTCTGTCAGAGTCGTGCCTATAGAAGACAAAGCAAAGGGCCATTAAAAGCCACTATCACGGCCGTGCCTCATGATGTCACGACCGTAATCAAGATGAAGCCAGATACATGATCTCTGTCACGGTCATGAAGGAAGCGATCACGGCTATGACGGCGGATGGTTAGGCATTTTGAAGGTAATTTTTATCCACTTTTCAGATAAATTTTCAGTATCTTCCCTTGGGAGACGAGAAAACCTATAAAAGGAGGTAGAAGAGGACCTACAAAAATATCTCTGAAGCATAGATTTAAAGTTTAGAGAAAGGAGAAGAGCGAGAACAATAGCGAAATTTTGATGAAAACTCGCGAGAGCATATGCACAATGGCTGCAAGAGTTCTTTGTTTTCTCTTCTTAAATTTATTCATTAGATTTGATGTTGTTATTCTCAAATTTATTTTTTCATTAGGGTCATTTTAGTTGAACCCTATTTATGTTTTGAAATATTTCATAATATTAATTTAATTTGAATCTTTAAACAATTTGATATTTAATTATTTCCTTTGATTTCATGATTTATGATTTGATTGCTATATGAGAAGAAGTGATTATTTTCATAATAGTTTTTAGGATTGATCTTATTTATTGCATGCCACAATTAGAAAAATCAAAATAGACCTAATTTGTGTAGTTATTAAAGTGTCTTGAGAAAGTACTTAATGTTAATTCCGTTTTAATGCATCTTATGATTAATTAAGTAAATTAAAAATCGAAATGATTGATTTATTGTAATCATTATAAGATAGTAGTTAAAGCTTGAAACATTGACTTTGTTATTGATTCAACTAATTTTAAGTTGAAAAAATTCATTACATTTTAGTGATGATAATTAGGTGCCTTAATCATCAAATCATTATTTATCCATGTGATCATTTTCTTTATTTTTATTATTTTCTTTTTATTTACATCTGAAATCATATATTTTCTTAATTTCTTAATTAATAAGATTAAAATAAAATCTAAATTATTAACCGTCCTCGTGTGATTGATAACCTATTTATTCACTTTATTACTTGAGCGACTAGTGCATTTACTAGCGTTTACTATCAATTTTATATGCATCTCTCCGGCGAGTGCAGGGTGTAGTGGCCGATGGGAATGCTCCCTCCCTCACTCCCCCTCTCTCTCTAACTCTGAGAGACCTAGCCCTAGATCCTCGTCTTGCACCCCCTGGCGAATCTCGACATTTATGTGTGTGTTCAATGTCCCAAAGTCACCTGCACCCGCCGACGAAACGGGAAGAGAAACGTGAAGAAATTAAGAGAGAGAGAGAGAGAGAGAGAGGGAACCGACAACTCCTCTTGCTGAAGAACAGGAGGAAGAGATGGGGGGGGGGGGGGGGGGGGGAGGGGTGGTGGTGGTGGGAGAGATTGAACAACAACTCACATAGAAGAGTGATGGAAGTGGGAGAGATCGAACGACAGCTCCTCTTCGCGAAAACCGATGTTTTCTTTCTTGCGAGAAAGATATCCATCGTTCTTTTCTCTTCTACGATCCGGATGATGCCACGACCGCGTGCGACACCGTGCGAAGCTAATGCTACTTCGTACGCTCATTTATCCCTATATATATACAACATAAAATAAACATTAGGAAAATAATTTGGTTACTTAATGATTATATCTTTATATCTACTAACGAAAAAAAGATAAATAATATATCATTATCAATATATAGAAAATGTTTTCAATTGCATTTTAAAACAATTATCACATTAAAATTTTAAATGAAAGATGTAGAAGCAAATACTTTAATTTAAAAATTCATGGAACTATTTTATTTTGTAGGCTCATCATATTACAATAAATTTGAAAAAAATCATTAATAATAATTTATCTAAAAAATACACAAAATCTTAAATTTAAATAAAATTTTACTTTTTTTTTGTTTAACCTTCAATAGTCTTTCTCTTTTTCTCTCAACTATATTTTTAAAAAAGTTTTTAATAAACAATTTAACTAATATTTTGATTCATTTAAAGGTTTATTCAAGTTTCGATTAAGTATCAAATAGACTACTTTATCCTGATATTTTGTCTTTGTTATCTTTTGTTTACTTTTCAATTTATCATATTTACACTTTCACTCTTTATTATAATTGAAATAAGAATACAAAAAGTTCAACACAAATTAATTCTAGTCAGAAAAATTACATCCATCATGTTTTCCCTTTTTATTTTTCTCTCAAATGATGATAAATGTAAATAGAAGAAATACAAGTTGAAGAAAATGGATAAAACATGGAAGAGCAGTTTACTTAAACAGAAAAAAGATACTGCATAAAAAAGAAAAAAAACATTGCCAAAATTAAAATTAAAATTGGTACTAAAATAATTTTAAAATAAATCTTTAACTTTCACCAAATAATATATGGGCACTTGTCGAGTTCCCATTGGTTGGTCTGTCACCGGGAAGAAATGGCCCTCCCTTGATCGAGTGCAGATAATGCTCAGTTCCTTTTGGCCACTGCAGCCAAGCGGGTACCTCGCACGTCCATGGCGTCTGCAATTGGCTCCTTCGCACTCTGCAGTCCTCAGCCCAGGTCTGGAATACCGCTATACTTTGGCCATCTTCTTTATTCTCCTCCCCCATTGATTCAATCTGCTGTGGCGGTTGAACAACTTAACCAATTCGTCTTTGTCCAATCTCCCAGCTGCAGGACTGGCAACAATTTTATTATTATTAACACTGTAGAATTGTTTTTATCGAATGGTCATCAGAATGTGTGCAAGTTTTCAATTCGAATTGTTTTTTTTTCTTTTCAGACAAAGTAAAACATGCTTTAAATCCACGGATCACTCGCACTACTGTACTGTGCTGTAACATGAATCCAATGCCCCTGTCACAGAGTGCAGGCTTCAAGTCCTCCGGCGAGGCTATATGGAGCTTCTTCGGGGCTGAGGAGTACCCGTGCATACGGCGCCAAAGGCGTTTCAAGCGTGTGCGAGCCGCTGCCCCCGGATAGGCCTCTGTGGTTCCCTGGTAGCTCACCTCCTGAGTGGCTCGATGGAAGGTTCGTATGTGTGCTTTTGATGTTCTAAGTTTGTTCTGGCTGCCCTCACTTTGCTCTGATTAATTTCCAACTTCTATCTTGTAGCCTTCCCGGGGATTTCGGGTTCGACCCTCTTGGATTGGGTAATTCTTGGCGAGCTGTTGTTTTTTTTTCTTTAGCCTTCAAACATCTGTGCATGAGATGAGATGCCTGAGACAGCACCACTCTGCACTTGCTGAAACATGCACAGATACTGAGGTTACTCACCTGCTATTGGAACATGCACAGGGTCCGACCCCGAGCTTCTGAAATGGTTTGCTCAGGCCGAACTGATGCACAGCAGGTGGGCGATGCTGGCAGTAGCGGGCATCCTTATCCCCGAATGCCTCGAGAAGATTGGCTTCATGGAGAGCTTTTCGTGGTACGACGCCGGGGCGCAGCAGTACTTCGCGGACCCTGTCACACTGTTTGTGGTTCAGATGGCTCTAATGGCGTGGGCCGAGGGAAGGAGGTGGGCGGACTACGTGAACCCCGGCTCCGTGGACATCGAACCCAAGTTCGTGGGACGGAAGAACCCCAAGCCGGACGTCGGATACCCCGGCGGCCTGTGGTTCGACTTCATGAACTGGGGCAGGGGATCGCCGGAGCCGGTGATGGTGCTGAGGACCAAGGAGATAAAAAACGGGAGGTTGGCCATGCTGGCATTCGTTGGATTCTGCTTCCAGGCCATCTACACCGGAGAAGGTCCACTTGAGAACCTCATGGCTCACATTGCTGATCCTGGCCACTGCAACATATTCTCGGTAATGCTTCTTTAAATCTACAAATTAAAATCCTTGACATTGTTCCAGTTGGTATAGTAACAAAGATTCCTATCGGTGGAGCACATCAGATTGTTGAAATATCCTCACTTATCAAATTTTCTCTGTGCAGGCATTTACATCTCAATGAGAGTAGTTCTGAAATATTCAGCAAGAAGAAACTTAGCTGCTGGACCTGAGACATGGTTATACATGGTTGGAGCTAATGAGATATGTGCCTTTTGTAGATTTCATTGGTTGTGGCATATCTCTATGATGAAAAAAAAAGCATATGTCTAACGCAAAGGCAAATTGAATCCTTCTGATATATCTACAATGAACTGGTTGTTAGTCATTCTGTTGTTCACTTTTAGTTGTTTCTCATCTTCTGCAACCGAGCAGTGACCTGCATAGATGGAGCCATTTACCTGCTGAGTTAAACATTTTATGCCACATGGCCGAGATGCTTGTGTTGAAACTTATAGCTGCAACATTGAGAATTAGAGAGAGATGTTTCAGGTTCTTCTGCGATATATACTGTGCTCCTATCAATTTACCCTTTTTTTAGCTGTAAGCGTTATCCTTAAGTCTAATGGAATGGTTATCTTAAAAGAACTTATACCAGATGCATTTGAGTGGAGAAAGTTGGATATGAACAACTTTCTGTTCCGGATAACATGCAATAATAATAAATATGTAAGAAAAGGTATCGTACGAGAATGCTATATATGGTACCAGTACTCGCGCCAGTTTAGCTCTCATCACTTGCTAATTAAGGTGGGCAGCGCGCAGGAGTCGGAAACAAAGCAGCATGCAACTCGATACGCAGACCACCATTTGGCAGAGCTCCAACGTCGTCCCCTCAATTATCCTCTTCCCCTTTCTCCATCAACGGTCCTCCTCCCTTTCTGCTTCCTCTTTCCTTCCAGTTCTCCGTCTTTAATTTCTTCTTCATGCAGCTGTTTTCATCGTACGCACATTCTCTTAAGCATTCCATTCATTAATTCTCGACCACGGCGAGGCAGCAATGGAGATGAGTGGGTTGGACGATCTGATCGAGAGGCTGCTGGACGGGAAGAAGCAGAAGACGAGCAGCGGCGGGAAGAAGATTCAGCTCAGTGAAGCGGAGATCCGCAACCTCTGCGTCACCGCCAAGGAGATCTTCCTCAGCCAGCCGGCTCTGCTCGAGTTAGAGGCCCCCATCAATGTCTGCGGTCGGTAGATTACGTCTTTGAGATCAAAATTTTGGGTTAACGAGATGAAAACTAAACGAAGAAAATGAGAGAATTAAAAATGGATTGATGACAGGTGACATCCATGGGCAATACTCGGATCTGCTGCGCCTGTTCGAGTACGGGGGCTTCCCGCCAAGCTCCAACTACTTGTTCCTGGGCGACTACGTGGACCGCGGAAAGCAGAGCATCGAGACAATCTGCCTCCTGCTATCCTACAAGATCAAGTACCCCGACAACTTCTTCCTCCTCCGGGGCAACCACGAGTGCGCCTCCATCAACAGGATCTACGGCTTCTACGACGAGTGCAAGCGCCGCTTCAGCGTCCGGCTCTGGAAGCTCTTCACCGACTGCTTCAACTGCCTCCCTGTCTCCGCCGTCATCGACGACAAGATTTTCTGCGCCCACGGCGGCCTCTCCCCCGAGCTCCAGAGCATGGACCAGATCAGGGAGATCGAGAGGCCCGTCGACGTGCCCGACCAGGGCCTACTCTGCGACCTCCTCTGGTCCGACCCCGACAGGGAGATCAAGGGCTGGGGCGAGAACGACCGCGGCGTCTCCTACACCTTTGGAGCCGACAGGGTCGCCGACTTCCTCCGAAAGCACGATCTCGACCTCGTCTGCCGCGCTCATCAGGTAACTGGATCTAAAAAGAGATTGAACTTTGCTCGATTCTGAGATCAAATCAGAAAACATTGTGACGATTTGCAGGTTGTGGAAGATGGCTATGAATTCTTTGCAGACAGACAATTAGTGACCATATTCTCCGCTCCAAATTACTGCGGAGAGTTCAACAATGCCGGTGCCCTGATGAGCATAGACCCGAGCTTGCTGTGCTCGTTCCAGATCCTGAAGCCTTACAGAGGGAAGGGAGGAGGCAGCAGGGGAAGCGAATGACGGGACAGCAAGTTCGATGAAGAAATCACAGTAGGCAACTTGGCTCCATTGTTTTAGCTGTAATTGTCTGCCTCTGGTGGAGCAAGAATAAACAGAGGCATTTGATGGGATCAAACTTTGTACATATAGACATCAAAGTAGTTCCATTGGTTTCTTTTACTTGCGATATGGACTTCGTTAGTTCATGTGTCAGATAATCAGAAAAAAAATATCCATCAACAGAAATCTTCATTGTTCACATTTTTGCAGAAGTGGAAAATGATGTTGTCCTCTCGTATTGTTTCAGATCATAAAAAAGTTGTTCATGTGTAGGAAATACGACCATGCAACTTTAAATTAGGACATGTATTCAGGGGAATTACATCTCTGTTGTATATTTACTTGGAAGAACGTTGGTAGAGCTGTTCGGTAGAAGAACGCAATTACATCTCTGTTGTATAATTATTTGGAAGAACATTGGTAGCGCTGTTCGGTAGAAGAACTCGCAACCAAAGATATATAAACATCACGCAGAGAGGTTGTCCAAGCAATACCTCTTGGTTACTTATTTCATGTTATCCCTTTCACGAAGCTTGGGTCTCTGCAGAGAGTTTCATCATAAAATTAGAAATATAAATAGGGTCGAACAAATAAAAAAATGATGACGAATATAATAACATACCAACAAACATAGGAACCAACATGATCGCAGCATATCCAATAATCCATATGTTCATGCACCATCCACCTAACTAGGTGCCGAGACTGGAAGTGAAATGCATTATGCAGACATCGTAAGATCAGCCAAATCTCCCCTCTGCACACTGCATCAAGATTCATATAGCATCATTCATTTGAATAGGATATTCTAAGTTCCCTTAGAGCATTTTGAGGAAAAAAAACTCGAGCATGCAAAATAAATTTACAAATACACATTCAATAGGAAAAAAGAAAGATATTGCACATTGTATACCTGAAATATCACACATTGGATTTGACAACAAAAAATAATTTTCTGTAGATCATCACCCTAATCCAACGGCAATGGCTCTGGTGCAGTATCTAGAATACTTGTAACTGAAAAAGGTGCAATCAGCCATGATCCCACCATATTAGTCAGTAAACTTCCCAAAACTGCAATCCCTTATCTCCACCATATAATATTGAAGCTTTTGTTAAAAATAAGACCGGCTGGGAAAACATGAACTATTTTGAAATTTCAAGTGCATTATGCTGACGTCTCATAAACTTTCCTATGCGCAATCTTGTTGGTTTCCTTGCTCTTTCAGTTCCCTTTTTCTTCAGTTTCTCCAGCTTTCCCTTTCTTCCTTCTATATCAGCTTTGATAACCTTGTCCCTACTCTCCTTTGACAACAATGCCAGCCTAGCAAACTTTTTAGGCCGAACTTGTCCTAGCCGCTCATGTATATCCTTGAAGGCAGGAACTAGACCAGCTCTCATGAAATATCCTTCAGTGAGTTCCATTGAGTTGGTCTGCGGAAGAGATGCTGCATCTTTCAATTCGAGGTCCAAGCAGAAAGAAGAATCCTTTAACCACATCCTAAGAGAATGGGCTTTTGCCACAAGGACCCCCGTACGTGTTCTGCATGGTAAAAATGGGGATCCCATCTCCCAAAGATATGCTTTTAGAGTTTTACTCAAGGAAACCATGTTGTATTCAGAAGTTCCTGTGATGATAACAACAGACTTTGGTGATTCAGGAGAACCCTGCAACGAAGCATCCTGTTGGTTGATTGGACAGCAATTAGATGTCTGTTTTTGCAACTAAGAATGAATACAGCAACGGGATGCAATAAATAATGATGAATTTAAAGCAACAAGATAAGTTCAAACTAGATTGCTTTGAAATACTAACTAGAATAATTAATCCTAATAAAAAAGGAAAAAAAGAAGCAACAAGGAAATTTGACAGTTGTTACTATCCACTATCTTGATATTGGTTGTATGAAGAAAGTTGACTACTTTGTGCATTTGATGTGACGTTGAACACTTCAATACTTCTTTGTAAAATTTGATTTCATCTTGAACTCTCCGATACTACAATGAGATTGTTGCTTGAACATAATTCTCTCCATAACATTGCCACTAATAACAACAACAACAACAACAACAAAGCCTTATCCCACTAGGTGGGGTCGGCTACATGGATCATACGACTTCGTTGATCCATGTTCATGAGATTCGATAGGGTTTTACGCTGACTGTCGGGGCCTAACATAACCCTCCTCCTTTATCTGGGCTTGCCACTAATAACTCAACTTAATTTTTAATGTAGTTCTGGACCAACTCAATTACTAAAAAATGTTCCATCCATTCATCAGAAATAGGTGAGCTACCACCTTCCATAAAGAGACGTTGTGTTTACAAAAAATCATTCTGCATAGCATCAGAGACCAAATATTTACCTGCATATGGTCAAGCCATAAAGTAAGTCCAACCAAAGCAGCGCCAGCTGACAACTTCCTGAAATCAGCATACCAATCTTTTTCTGCAACCCTGCAAAAGGGAAAAAAACTTGATCATCAGCGTACATGCAGTGCATCTTAATAATGATAGAGTCGATCAACTATTCCCTATGTGTGCAACAGGTTGCCAAAAATGAAATAGTAGAGTTGGGAGTATCCCAATAATTACAACAGTTAAAAAAAACTTCATATTGGTTCTTCAAGTGGTTCAGACCATATAACCATATAACAAGTGAAGGCCATTTCAAGAGACCAAAAAAGTTTTCCAAAACTAGAAGTTTCCTTCCAAACCTAAATGGATATTTACAATTTCTGACAGGTGAACAGATGCAGTACATTACATCATGCAACTAATAAGCTACTGACATCAACAGTTTCATCAATCTTCTATCTAAATCAATGTTGTGTTCAACTTTAAAATTAGATAATCACTTTTGTTCTACATGTAGCTGGAAAAAAAATTTTCAGAACATTACCGAAATACATTATGATGATATATGCCTTTCTGTATTGCTAACTTAAATATCCACAAAGCAGTGGCACGGAATTCAAATGACCAGAGTAGGTCTTCTAATGCATTGACAAAGTTGAAAGCAGCATTATCTTCAATGGACACCAATTCCCCTAGTAGATGTTCTACCTCCGTCGTAAATGAGTGATTTTTCATAGTGAGAAGCCTGCCAAACCATAATGCATTCATTATCAGAAAACAGCACAACATATTTCAGACAATACTGAAAAAAATACTTAACCTATTTACCTTTTGGGGAGATCAAAACCATTATTGGCTAGTGAATCAAGGAGAAGCATCATTTCATTTGTTTTTTCACACAAACTTGCGGCTCTAATATAGCATGTCCATATCCTGTGGTCTGGTTCCAAACCATCTCTCTTCATGTCCAACAGCTTTGTTATTCCCATATTATAATCACCAACCTTGAGGTAAGCATCTATCACAGAACTATAAGGTAATGTAGTCAGTTCATAGCCAGAGGTTTTCAGATTATTCAGCACATTTTCTGCATCTTTTGGCTGTCCAGCAGAACCATATGATACCATGAGCATGTGCATTGTGGCAAGTGTCGGCTCAACACCATCAGCCTCCATCATAAAAAGCAAGTTTTCAGCTTTGGAATGATTGCCAGAGTTCCTATATATTTTCATCATTATGTGATAAAAAGAACGATCCAGTTTATATCCTTTTGATCGCATACTACCAAAAAGCTCTTCAGCTTGTTCCCATAGTTGTTCTTTACAGCATGCAGCCAACAAACTTTTGTAGGTATTCAATTTCACCTCCATTCCCGCCTTCCTCATCTGACTAAGAACCGCAAAACCTTCCTTCGGATTCAAATCCCTGCTGTACATCAATATAATGGTATTATATGTATCTTCATCTGCTTCAAACTCAGCTTCTTGAATTTTCTGATACACTTCCATTGCCTTTCTAAAATCCTCAACTTTAGTATACATTTGGAGGAGTGAGTTGTATATGACAAGATCAGGTTTGAATCCAGCCTCTATCATTTCTGCAACCATTGATTCAACATCTCTGACTCGTTTCCCACGGGAGAATAGAGTTATCATGTTTCTGTAGAGATGCATAGTTGGCAAATACCCTGCTGCTTTCATCCCATTATATATTTTCTTTACTTCGAAGATGTTCCCAGCTTTTGCAAATGCATCAAGCATAATGAGAACTGTACTTTTGCATATCTTAAAGTCCATATCTTGCAACTCCTGGACAACAACAAAGAGCTCATCTAGCCTACCATCAACAATCAATGCCTGCATAAGGCCATTAACTGAGTCTACGTTTGGAGAAGGGCCATTTCTAACCATCATATTGAAGATAGCCCTTGCTTGCTCATAAAGACCACTGTCAGCATAAGCATTTATAAGAGCATTCCATATTTTCCTGTCAATACTAGAATGTAGTTTGAGCTTCATGACAAAACTCTCTGCCCTCTGCCAGAGCTTTAACTTTCCAAATGTCTCGATCAAAATGACAAAAGTCGTCGCATCGTTAAGTGAAGCACCAGATTTTTCAGTCTGGTCCACCAGGTATTCAGCTGTTTCAGGGAAACCCATTTTACAGTAAACAGAAATCAAATTCTTGTAAATACTCTGAGTAGGCCCAACACCAAGAAATTTCATATCAGAAAACATTTGAGAAGCTTCAGACAACAGTCCAATTTCCAAATAACAGGCAATCATGCACTCATATAAGATAGAGTTCCTACTAAATGGTCCAAAATTATGCAATCTCGTTCTGTTATACAATGAGATAGCAGCCTCTAGTTTCTGACCTTTGCACAACATGATTATTGATGCATCTGTTATCAAATTACTCGAATTAGGTGCATTCTGGAGTACAAACTCAAGCATAGCTAATGCTTCATCATACTTGTGTAATGTGTCATAGGCATCCATTATAGATACCAAGCTGTCATGATCAGGTTCGTAGCCTTCAAGAACAGCCTTTTTTAACATGTCAGCCCCTCTAATGAAGCATTCTGCTTTGATTAGGAGTGTTGATATCACGTGTGGACTCATCATGCACACCTCCTCCATATCCTTGATAACTTCTTCGATGCTTCCATAATCATCAGCCTTTGAGAGGACAGCAACCATGACTTGGTAAAGACCTTGATCTGGCTTATAACCGTCTCGCATCATACTGCGATATAAAACCATTGCCTTCCTAGTTTCATTCGATCTTAACAAGATATCCAACATGACTGAATAAGCTAAATGGTCAGGCTTAATGCCAGACCTAAACATTTGATCAAAAGTCTCCTCTGCCTCAACTCGCATCCCGGCCTTGGCATAACCACATATTAGAGCACTGAAAGTCCTTAATGTAGGTCTCACTCCAGCATCAACCATTTCTGACATCACCTTTCCAGCTTCTGAAATTCGATCTACCTTTCCCAAAGAGTCAACCAGCACAGTATAGGTCACTGCATCAGGACTGCATCCTGAAGCTTTCATTTCATGATACAACTGAATTGCTACATCAAGCCTCCCCTTCTTGCCAGACATATGGATGAGTGTGTTATAGGTGATTTCATCCTTGTTAAATCCAGCTGCCACCATCTCATCACAGATTTTATCAACATTTTCAACATCCCCCTCTTTGGCAAAAGCATAAAGCATGGAATTATATGTAACTGCATCGGGCGAGAATCCCCTCTCTCCTAATTCGCGAAAGAGTCGCTCAGCTTGTCGTGCCATTCCACATCGGCCAAACACAGAGATCATGGCATTGTAGGTCCAGAGGTCAGGTTGGCACTGTGAGGTCTCCATGTCTTTGAAGATCCTCACAGCATCGTCTAAATTGGATTTGTGTGAGCAAGCACTTATGAGAGTATTGTATGTGATGGCATCAGGCCTCAACCCCGATCGCCTGACCTCCTGCAGGAGCTCCATTGCAGAACCTGAAGCCAAACATCCGGCCTTTGCCCTTGCATTAATCAAGGTATTAAAGCTGACGAGATCAGGCTCGATACCCCTTTCTCGCATCAAAGCCAACAGCTCCTGCACCTCTGCGAACTTCCCCGTCCTCGCATGGACCCCCATCATCGCGTTATACACCTGGACAGATAGCTCGTCGCTACCTTCCCCAGAGTAGCAGCGTTCGAACACCTCAACTGCAAGAGCATCTTGTTGGGCGCGGCCGAGAACAGAGATAATGGTGGCGAGGAGGCGCGGCCCGGGGGCATGACGGCGACGAAGGGTGAGCCACTCGAATGCCTCGAGGGCGCGCGCCCAGCTGGAGCGGCCAACGACCTTGACGACGAAGGCGAGGTCTGTGGGGGTCATCTGGACGCCGCGGCGGTCGAGGACGTCGGCGACGAGGGCAGATGGTGGAAGGGCGAGGATGCGGTCGGCGAGGAACTGCACGCGCTGCCGCCAGTCCCGTGCGCGCTTGAGAGCGAGCTTTGTCATCTTCTTCGCCCTCGTACGGGTCTGCTTACCCTCGAGGGGTTCGAAAGGTTCGACCTTTAGTGGTTCGTCGGGGTCGGCGTCATCTTCTTCGGGAAATTGGACAGGGATCGACGGAGGGGGAGAAAGAGAAGGGGAAGGGAGTTGGGGCTTGGGGAAGTCGGCGAGCTTGAGATTGGGCCATCGGACGGAAGGGTCGGCGCGCGCGTAGTGGAACTCACGGGAGGTACTCGGTTGGTCCCCGAAAGGGAGAGGGGCGGCGGCGGCACCGGGGCTGGTCGCCAAAACCAAGTGAGACCCTCGAGATAAAGAGGCGGAGGTGGTGGTCGTGGCGGCGGAGGCGGCGCAAAAGGGGATAGGTGGAGGCGGTCCGGCGAGCGCCGCCGTTATCGGCATGAGAAAGAGGTTTATGGGAGTGGGATCGAGGGAGTGACCAAGGAGATAGCGGGAGCGAGAGGTGTCCGTTCTTGTTGCGGGCGGATTTGCTATTAGCAGCAGAATAATATGACACGAACTTTTAACTAAGGTTGTAAGACCCGGACCGGACGTCGACCCGGATAGATCTCCGGGTTAGGTTAGACCGGTCGAACCGGTTAATCCGGACGGTCGAACCGAACATTAATAAAATAATATAAAAAAATAAATTATAATACTTATATATTCTTATCAATAATTAATATATTTTTATATCAAAGTACATATGGTTAAATCATTTTAATTAAAGTTAAGAAATCAAATGTGACATATTTAACTATTGATATGAGTTTTATGTGATTTTAATGTATTCAATTATAATTTACAAATTCATATTTCTCAAATTCAACTATTAATATTTACTTAAACTAGAAAGATTATTGTAGTTTCTATTTTTTAATTTAATTAGGTAACTAATTTTTTCATATTTAATATTTGACATTTAAAAATATTATAAATTTTCTTATTAAAAAAATAATTTGATAAATGAGTGATGATAACTATTGTATAATATAAAATAACTTAGTATGCAAATGAATAAACATAGCATAGTGGAATGTACACATTAAGTTGTTTAAGAGGTCATGAGTTCAAAACTTAGTGGGCTCACATTTTTCTAATTTTTTCAAATATTTGAACCGGCCGGTTGCCCTAAAATCGGCGGTTCAGCGATTTTATCCGGTTTTAGTCCGGTCTTGACCGGTTCAAAACGGTTCAAATGTCAGTCCGGTTTTAGGATCGAACCAAACCCGTCTTAAGTGGTGGTCGACGGTCGGACCGGCCGGTCCGGTCCGATCCAAACAACCATGCTTTTAACCTCCAAAATAATAATAATAATAATAATAATAATAATTTGAATTCATCACTTTTACTCATTCTGAAATTTTGATTAATAAAATTTGAAGTATTCAATATTTTTTTAATTAATTTGGACTATTCATCCTCGGGTGTAAGAAAAATTTGATCAACCCAAAAAACTCATCTGACTAAAAAAACCGAAAAAATAAAAAAAAATTAGGAGCCGAATATGATTTAGAGTGATTTTTAATAAATTAAATTAAAATCTACTCGTTAAAATTAGAGCTCCACCTGCGGAGTCCATTTTTTATTTCTATAATTAATACATATATTATTAATTATTTTATTATAGATATAATATTTTTTGTATAAAATTTCATATTTTTCTATCACATTATCAAACTCTAATTTAATAACTTTAAAATTTTAGTAGTATATTTTATATTTAATATAAAATTAAATATTTTTATATTAATTTTAAGTTATTAAATATATTTTTAAAATATAATTATATAAAAGCAGGGTTATGAAAAAAATCATCCGAAAAAATTGATTCGTTAGAGAATGGTTTTTATTATTTTAAAATAATTTTAGAGTGATTTTTTAATTTTAAAAATCGATCCAAAAGTAGCAATTAATTTTTTTAAATCAAAAATCCGACCCGACCTATTTTCATCAGTACGTTGATATTTTCTTCAACTGTAAATAGATTGTCTTTTTAAAGATATTTTCCCAACACCTTTCTCTATCATATCTTTTCTGCATCAATATATAGTTTCGATTTTTCAAACATAACTAAAACGAATAAAAAATTATTTTCTTCAGACAAATATATTTAATCTGATTGTCAACATTGGTATTAATTAAGTGACTACCAGCCAAATTAAAGATTTTAGGACAATAATAATAATAATTTTTGTATTATTATTTTAGCTATTAAGTTAGGTCATATCTATTATGAATCAAATTAAAGATTTTAGGACCTGGATCACATGGCCACCAACCATGTCAAGTATGAATGGTTAATTGGTTAGTCTCACATTATTCGGAGATCGGATTGGCAAGAGGTGTGTGGTCCACAAAATGGAGCCAATGGGAGTTGCGGTTTCCATGTCGCATGTTAAGTTGGACACAGCGAAACCATGCCGCTTGTCCAGAGTGTCATAACAATTCCCAAATTACCAAACAACTGACAAGTGTGATCTGTGATTAGATTCTCTAGGCATCCAATGTCTATTCTTCTTAGATTCCTAGCATCCGCGCTTTTGGTTTAGCCCACAAGGCCCCAATCCCTAGCAAAAGCATCACTCCCCGTCTTTGTAAGGAGAAGGAAACGAAATGGGATCACTGAAGAAAGCATCAGAGATTGCAGCTGCTTTGGATCTTAAGCCCCACCCTGAAGGAGGATTCTATTCAGAGACCTTCAGGGATCTGTCAATCTCCCTCTCCAGATCTCAACTCCCACCTCGATGTAAGTTGTTACTTCATCTTTCTTAATTTTGTTTCCTGTTCTTCTGTGTCAAGATTTAAGATCTTAGGTTCGCAAGTCGCTGATTGATTCCATCAGAAAACGAAGAGCAGAGTCCCTGGTTTACCAATTTCGGATGATGTTTCCGTGTTTGATATTTTGGTTACCCCTCAATTAGACATGAATTGGCAGAGAGACGTTGAAAATGGAATATTAGGGGAAACCAAGTAGAGATACTAAACACGAAACATGTCTTCATAATTTTGTGATATTTTTCTTAGATTCGCAATCTAGAAGTGGATGAAGGTCCTTGCTTCTAAAGAAGCATTTAGTCCCTTGCATTTAGTTTATAACTCACAAGAAACAATAATCTTCCCCTGGCAAGACGAAGCTTAGGAATTTGATGTCAATTTATATCAGTTGCGTCGCGTTGCTGATGACGTTTTTGGTAGATTCTTATATTTTCATATAGTTCTATCTCTTACTCCGTGAATATTATGCATTATTTTTTAGGATGTGCTTCAATAACCGAATGCTCCTATCTCGATCATCTTGTAATCCACTAAGTATTCGTGATTATGTATTCACACGGACATCTGGTACAATCTTTTTTGGTGACTTTTAACCATTTTGGCATGATTTTGGTGCAACTCTGTAGAAGAATGACCAGACGAAGTTCATAGAGATCCATCATTTAGCCTGTGCTAATTTGATGATTTTTTTTTTCATAATTCAACCATCGGGATACAGGAATCCCTCACCTTGTGTTCTAGGGATACAAGAATCATCCTTATGTTCCAAAAAGTAGCTTACCATGTTAAAAAATGACATCAAAATTCCTAGCAATAACAGTTCAGTCTGGAGGGTTGTGTTAGGCCCCGACAGCCAGCGTAAAACCTTGTCGAATCTCATGAACATGGATAAAGTATTGTATGAACCATGTAGCCGACCCCACCTAGTGGGATAAGGCTTTGTTGTTGTTGTTGCAACAGTTCAGTTTGGAGTTGTGATAATTCTCGTCTATTATTGTTCCATTTTCTCTTTCATCATGCATCATTAGATATTTGAGTTCACTTTTTTCCTTTCATTTAAATCTGATAGGCTCCCACTGTCCAATTTTAATATGGTCATTAGTCACTACTTCCTCGTCTACGATAGAACTTTCCATGATTTAATGATAAAGTAGATACATATGTTACTCACTTTCAGATTGTTTTCTCTTGTGGCCATCTACTCCCAACACTTGTTTTTTTGTAAGACATTCTTGAAGATGAACTAGAATAACTTTCATGAGAGAATTGCCAGATTAATAGCATATGATTTGTAAAGTTTTAGATAAGCATACAAATAGGAGCTGGATTAGGTAGAAAATGATTGAAACTGGATCACATACACAAGCTCATTCTTAACATTTGCTTCATGAATATCTCAATCTCTTCTAAATGCTTCTATTATCTTTCCCATGAAATCAGCTGAATTCTTAACAGCCTCTTTGTTTCTATGTAAACAAACAAATACCCTCACTTCCTTGAAAGAATAAAGATGTTTCATTTTAATTATGAGGAATTAAAGCCAATGGTGTAAGGGTGAAATTCTTTTGGACTTCCACAGAAGTTTGTCTTTTTACACTTTTTTTAAGGAGAGGTAAATCATCCAGTAGCAAAAAATGAGTTGTGATGCAGTGACGGGGAGGAACTCCAAAAGTGAATATGTATAAAACATTTTTCTGTAAAAATGTTTACATGTGTTATAATTGTCTATTAATGAAACAAATGCCCGGTTAATTAAGTATTCACCTTCTAGAATTGATTAAACTTGAGATGTTATCCCTGGGAATAAGAGATGTGCTCCCGTTGGATGAGTTTTCTTTTCAGCGAAGTGTCAATGGTGTTTGCATTTTTTAGTTTTCAGCGACGTCCGTATACAATTACCTCTAAAGGAATTCTCCTTCCACAGAAGCAGTTGCGAGTAAGCACTTGTGTTTTGCATTTTAATTGTAATGCGTTCCTTGAACAAGAAACTTGAGGTCTTTATTATAGCTTGCTTTGCATTTCAGTTTAATATGTTCGTTGAACAAGAGAATCTATCTAGGTCTTATTATATCATTATTTACTTTAAGAAGATAATATTATATCATTATCGTTTTAGGACTGGGGTAAAAGGTTAAAACCGTTCTCACCCTATTATAATGTAAAAAAAAAGTTATCAGCCTTAACAGAAACGAATATACTTCTTGATGTACTTTGCTCCTCAACTTTTCTCGATTAATTTCATTCCTACGATTCAAGATTCTAACTTAAACTTTTACAGACAAAGTTGATCGGCCTGTTAGCACATCCATCTATTTCTTGCTGCCCGCCGGCAGTGTCTCGCACCTTCACCGCATCCCTTCTGCTGAAACCTGGCATTTTTACATGGGGGAGCCTCTCACGGTTTGGAAGCCTCTACTTACCTTACTCTTTCATCGAAAGTTCAAATCTTTTGTTTATCTCTTATGATTTTCAATATAAACTGGCATCAGGTGTTCGAGCTACATGATGATGGACATGTTGAGTTGACTGTTCTAGGGCCGGATCTAGATGCCGGCCACCGGCCGCAGTACACTGTACCACCAAACGTGTGGTTTGGTTCGTTCCCAACCTTAGATGTTGCTTCGTTTGCATCTAATGGCAGTCTCTTGGTCAAAGGTCCGAAGAGGGATCCTGAGAAGCATTATTCTCTGGTTGGCTGCACCTGTGCCCCTGCTTTCCAGTTTGAAGACTTTGAGCTAGCAACGCAAGCTGATCTGAAGTCTCTTGCTCCCCATGCTGAGCCCTTCCTCGATTACCTTGTCCTCCCTAGCTCTTGATCTTCTCATCCTTTTGTTGTATGAGTTTGTTATTGTTTCCTGCATGTTACAGTTTTTACAATAATTTTGAAGCTCGGATTCTCGAATTTCACAACAGAATACTTAAAATAAACATTTTACAGGTGTTGATGGAGAACTTAATGGTGTTTAAATGAGAAACTATCTTTTTCTTTCTCTCTCTTTTTTTTTCACTTTTGCTCTTTCTATTGAAGCATTATTGTCCAATACAAGTGCCAATCAAGCTGTAATGAAATTCGGATCTTGGAGTTTAGAATAGAGTTTTTTTTTGTGTGTGTGTGTGTTTT
The DNA here is from genome assembly GCA_030549335.1 of Pontederia crassipes. NCBI lineage: Eukaryota > Viridiplantae > Streptophyta > Magnoliopsida > Commelinales > Pontederiaceae > Pontederia > Pontederia crassipes. The sequence continues at coordinate 770,005 of CM060185.1, read as the reverse complement.
GAATTGATATCTGTGTTTTTACTTTCATTTTCTTTTTATACCCCTTGCTGCCGAGTGTTGAAGCACTAGCAACTGTGATCATAATTAACAACCGATGGAAGAGAGGAACTCTAAACGCGTACGTACAAGTAACAATTAGACCGAAAGCAGTCGTTGATATGATATATGATAGTTGAATCGTTAAGCAATAACATAGACTTCAATCCATATTGTAAAGTCACCTTATCAAGCTGATCTAATTCAAAAGCAACACAATGTGAAGTATCAAATGTGATTGTGTAACTTATTAAGGATCTTACTTATTTGAGTAATTATATAATCCCCTTTCCACACATCTTTAATATAATTTTATTTAAATCATCTGATTCCACTTAATTGCATGAACCAAATCACACAATTTACAGCTCATATCTATCAGTTCGAGTTAAAATGCTGAATATATCAATAGTCTAAGAACAACAAGGAGTTAGATTTTGTATTGATCGACTTCTGTTACATGCAATACCATCTCTAATTACAGACTTGAGAAACAATGCGATTAAATAACATTATAAGATTCTAGCTCTCTCGGTAACTACATAAAATAATTCAAATATAATCCAAGTGAAGGGTATTGCAGGATCGTCCCATGTTAGTTTAGTTAACGGTTCCTGTCACAGAGCACCATCTAGAAAATAGTAATACACAGATTGCAGGTCGCTATTACTCCCTCTTATCTTCTTCAATGCTCTCATTGTGAGAGGTGGCAGCATTGATGCTCAGTGCTGCTTTAGCAACTGGTAAAGCAGCAGAACGGGAGTCATTTGAAAGAAGTGGCCCTGGTGAATCCTCTCTATCAAAAGCTTCACTTTCATCATCCGAGTAAGCACATCTGATTTACAAAGAACATTAACAAATTTGTGTGAATATTGTAAGTTTTATTTGTCACTGTCAAATCGGATTAGTTGAGCTCGACGATGAGTTGATCTTAACCTATGGACAAACATTCTTTAACGTCGTACGAGTTAGATCAAATTGGAGCTAGCTAAAAAAAAGAACAATAACAAATTGTCATGCCAATTGCTTGAAGTTGATGGCCTAAGAAAACTGCTGAATACTATAGACATAACAAAGGCATTGGCACAGTTTGTGTTAGCGGTCAAAGCCACTACAAAGAGCGTAACTAGCCATATACGTAACGTGCCAAAAATCTAATAATGTCAGAAATCTAATAACACGGTCAAAGCTAATAATGGCAGGTAGCCGTTGGGGGTTCTTCCATTTAGTTTTTCCTTCTATTAACATCCATCTAGTGCTGGATCACAGTATATAAAGTTTTGGTTGTACATTCCAGTTCTTGAGATGGGTATAGTTTGGGATGGTAAAGTTGCAGCAAGCTCTTTCCCTTGAAAGGTAGCAGAAAAGGCTGTCGGCCAGTCAGGATTCTGGGCAGAGGGGCGGTAAATGACTGTGCCCTGGTTGCAAGCACCCAATTTGGCCAAATCGGGAGTGCAGCAAATAGCTCGCTGACCACCATAGGCAGATCCGCCTATAGATTCTCTATCTTCTACTTCAAAGATGATTGCTTACACTTTTGATAGAATCTGTATCTCTGCTTTTTCCCACAGCTTTCTCGGGTCGCATGAATGTAATCTTCTCAGAGCTGAATCCATCAATAGTAGATAAAAAAAAAACACAAGGAATGTGAGCGAAGGATATCCATAAACTATATATTCCCATGGTATGGATGATTAGGAATTCAGTTGCATCATGCTCATTCGCATACTATAATAACATGTAAATCTCCATTAGAAGCACCCAAGGCAAGAAAATTCAAACATTGTAAAGCCGGTTCGTCAAACATTCGCCGCTATCCATTAGGAGGATCTAAGAAAGCAACAGCAAATGCGAGTGGAGGAGGATTACCGATGGAGGAGTCGCCGCTGGACGGAGGCATAAAGGCCCTCACTGCCGCCATGGAGCACAAAAGCATAGCCTTTGGGGGCAAACTTCTGTCGGTAGTAGTCGTGAACTGAGCCGTCGACGCGAAACAAGTACTGGGCGAGGAGAAGGGAGAGAATGGCGAGGAGTTGGGCGGAGGAAATCCAAAGAGAAGGATTCCTCGCGCCATTAAACAATCCAAAAATTTGGAAGGAGGAAAAATGGCTTCTTGAGAAGAACAATGAAACCATGATCGAGCGAGGTAGAGAGCTATCGGCCTTGTTTGTTGCTGCCGATGCAGTGAGAGGAGGAGCTTTGTCCGGTGTCACAGGGAAGTCAAGGCGCAGAAAGAACACTTTTTTTTTATGTGCACAGTCAGAGACTTGATCCTTCAAATTTGCTGAAGACGAGTAGGCGAGAAGACTTAGGACTTGTGTTTGATCCATAATTTGAAATAAATGCCTCTTTATGAAGATTAAGATATCTTACTCGAGTTTTTTTTCTAATGTTCGATAATACATCTTGTATATAAATGACACTATAAAAATATATGGAAAAATGGATATATGCCACATATTGTATTTGAATCAGTTGTGCAATTTGGCTTCACCTCGACTTGGTTAATATCTGATGACCCTTCTGTATTGATTACTGCATGCAATATATATTTCAAACAAAACAAAAGCTGCCCTGTCTTTTGTAAGATAAAACATACATGCAATGAAGGGCAAGAAGAAATAATTTAGTAATCTACTAGTTCATCCTTTAACTTGCCATTAACATGCCTCGGTACTGAAAACGTCATCTAGCTCTCAATTCAGGGGCTCAAGGCCAAAGTTCATCTTATTTCAAAAGCTCAACATCCATATCATATGAACCAATGCGTGGCTTTTGCCAAGACTGAGAAGGCCACTGCAAAGTTCAAAAGCTTCCCACCAAAGACTACACGATTTGCTTTGCTCAATGCAGACTAAGACATACGAATCAATGGGTGGCTTTTGCTAGACAATTAGTTAAGAATATAGAATAAATTATCAGAGCAGAAAATGATGCAACAACGTCTTGCTGCCACTCCACCGTTTTTATCTTTTGTCCTCCACTCTTTTGACCTTGTTCATAAGATATCTTCTGATAACTGCAGATGCAAATATTAGCGAGTAAATGCCAAGTTCTCTGACTAGGAGACAATTCTGAACAAGCAAATAGTTTCAATAGAGTTTGGCATCATATACACACGTCTCTTTAATGGTTTCAAAAAAAAAAAAAGAAAATTGAAGCTGCAAAGTTATCTTGCTTTTGTGTTACTTTTACTCATCACATTTGCAGATATTATACTTGTTCAGCTTGTGTTGCTTACCAGGAATTATTCTCATTTCTTCATTTCCAGCACAATATCTGTAATAGAGGAAGACATGGGACATAAAATAAGCGTTCTCATAAAAGAATAATCATAGAGAAGATAAATGAGGCGTGCAATAAAGTGCACAATATACGCGAGGTAGACAGACATGGAACTTACATTCTGAATCAGTTTTCACCCATTTGGCATCATCTTCCCTCATGTAAAGCATTTCACTGTCGCAAGAAGTCCTTTCTTTTGGATTCTGCTGCAGGTACTTACTGGTCGGCGTCATCGTCGAAGCTTGAGGGATGATCTTTTTGTGAAGTAGGGACTTCAAGAACTATGCGAGAATTTATTCCAACATTAAGGTGATGATGAGTATTATAAATATGCGGTGCCCAGGACCAACAGAAGTGAATATGGGCAATAGTACCTTCTTCATTCTTGATTCCGGCATCGAATCTCTTATATCGGGAAAGTGAAAGAAGTCATTCTTGGAGACAAACATATTCTTTAAGAGAAACCTGATTGATTTATGTTTGATTGACTTGCTGTTAACTCCTGACAGATCATTTTCTTTGTTCAAGATTATCTTGAAATTTGGTGAACAGTTATTGGAATTTTCCTCTGTGTCTGAAAAAAGAAACTTGACAGTGAACTATCTAAATAAAAGACTCCATTCATATGAGAGTTTTTAGCAGGTTAACATCAATTTCTGATGGAATTATGTACCTTTTTCCTGATCCACTTCGGAGGCATTGGTGCTGAGCTTAGGCTTGGATGCCAACAGTTTGCTGACTTCTTTCTGCAGCCTGATCACTTCTTCTATCGTAAAACCTGGCAAATTCTCCAAGGGTAACACATTCTTGGAGGAATCATGTACTCTCGGCATCTCTTCTTTGAACTCTTCACTGCCAAATGTCCCAATTGCAAGCAACTGTGGAATGTCACTTTCTTCTTCCTTGCAAACTTCATGAATGCTGACATCTGAATAACAATTCTTAAAATAGGGAAAAAAATAGAAAATAGGAACTTGTGCAATTTTAGACAATCACAATGTCAGTCGATACAAATGTTAAGTTTTAAGTGTGGTTCTAAAAGGTTTAAGTTTTGACTTTTTCTGAAGGCAAACTCCCTGTAAGATTTTCTTTCCATTTTTTGTTTATTTGGTTTATTCATCTGAAATTATATCATTTCCTCAATCAAACAGGATAAACATTCTGTTAATTGTGAAAAATACAATACAGGTGGGCGCTAGGAACACTTAACATATAAAATCATGTTAGAGACATTGGTCACATTGGATAAAGGGAAGTGCTTTAACATCTTATCATTGATCAGAACATCAATAATTTTTGTTCGTTCTAGAAGGTGGTCCATGAGCCTAACTGAAATAGGAAACTACGAAGATAAAGTTGTATATCAAGCTTCATTGTTGAAAATCGAACTTGGAACTTCTTGAATCACGAGTATTAGCTTATTTCAAAGTAAAATTTGAAATTAGATGTTAGGTGGTCCTGAAATTAAAAGTACATCATATATTCATTCCGAAATTGAAGTATTCAACCACTTCAAAGATAAATTGATGTCTAGATCGTGTATATCTTATGAGTTTCAGCAAGCTCCTCCAACTCCACTACTTAGCCTCATGTTTTATATTTTGTTTATTTGAGGGTGGCCCTGAAACAGGGAACTTATTATTTTGCTGCTGTTATCCAGACTATGATATATGATCATCAGAAACATCCTAAAAGAGAACGATCAATGATGAACTATTAAAGAACGAACAAGAAAATATCTATTGATCAACCAGAAATAATGCTTTCACTCATCAGAATTATTCTTTTAAAACGCATTTCTGGAAAGAATTACTGCATGTTATTGACACCATGAATGGGAAAAGGTGATGTTCAGAACCCAGAAGTAACATACTGTTGGTAGAATCTGAACCAGCATCACACATCCTTTTCTCTTGTTTCACACTGAACTTTCTCTGAAACCAGCTCAAAATCTGAACAGAGAAAGTGCAATTGCATCAGAAATAAAAAAAAATCTTTGAAAGTTATGAAACCATAGATTTCTCTGTCTTGATCACTGACTTACCCCCATAGTTTCACTTGACAGTGTGAGTGCTTGAGCCAAGGGGAGTGCAGAAGTTTTTAGGCTTTTTAGCCAGACCAGAGAAAGAAGTCTTCAAGGTTTCTAATAGATTATTTTGCTGAAGGAAGATTCTGAATAAAATTGAAATATGCAGTACAACTCTTGGTAACTACAGCTATGAATTATATATACTCATAGATCCTGTGGTCCAAGTTCCCAGGTAAATAGGCTTTTGACACTTCATATATCATTTGCATTCTAAATGATGTGCACAGCCTTCGACAACATAATTTTTCTAAGAGTCCTCAAAGTTAACCAACTTTTTTTTTCTCGATCCAAATCATACGTATGACGGAGGAAGGGCTGACGAGTGTGCTCATACTGATGTAGATGCCTTTTGTTCCTTTGTAATGCATGCCACCTTCCTTTCTTTGTCTGCATCATTTCGTTGACACGAAATGAAAAGGTAGATGTCTCCACTGCTTCTCACATGCATCATATATATGAGTCAGTAGGCCAATCTTGACACAAAAGTGATGCCTCTTGTGGAAATCAAACTCTCTGGACAGCATACAACTTTACATTCCAAGGCAGTTGCAGCATTGTGGACACACGTCCATCTCTGCAAACATGCTACATGACTACTACGTTGTACAGAAACGTCAAATTCGCATGGGATCCGGTGCCCGCTGTGCTACTGAGACTGAGGAGATTGTGAATGATGCACCATATACATTAAGCAGTCAACAGCGAAAGGATCAGAGCTTTCCACAAATGTCATATGGAGAGCATTGATCTAAACATGGCAAGAATCATTCTTTGCTGATCTCGAGTAGTCTCCCTCTGGCGACAGCAAGGCCCACCAGCTGCCGCAGAAGCCGAGAACGTAGATTCTTGAGCATGCATGCAATTCGCCCCGTTCGCCATGGAGATTGCCGACAAGATTTTGACCCTGCTGCGATCGGTACGGTCACGTCCTGCCGCGTTGACATCTGTCGTTTCTGAGCGATTTTTTTTTCTTCCATGAATGACTGATGGAAGCCTGCTTGGATGAACTATTCTATAAAAGTGATTATTAACAGCGAAAGTATAAGAATTTCAAAATAGTGGAAAAGAGGACACCATACTTATGTAGCAAATTCATTGATTTGTACGAACGGGACTTAGGTGGAATAGATAATAGCTCATCATCGCTTAAATAAAAATCTCGAATTCGAATCGGGATATAGAAAATCTTTGCTGAGAGCCTCACTTGGGCGATACCAAAATAGTCGGACTCATAGTGGGCCGAGACTCCAATCCGTAACCAGTGTGCATAATATTTTAGCGCTAACTGAATTGGACGATCGACGCCGCTTTTCGGACATTGAGATGGCAACAAAAAAAATTATTGATTTATTATTAGAGCAGCATTAGTTGTATACTTGTAAAAAAATTATATTGTGCCACACTGAGTTCATTTGTACGTATGGACCCATGAGACCAAACTACCATTTTGAACTGAATAAAGATTGTGTAAAAAAAGTGATTTATATATATGGACTATCGTTGGATCGTCATCCAACAGTTCACAAATAAACATTTATTTGTATACATCTTGATAACACTTATTTGTGAATCGTTAGATCACGATCCAACGGTGATATATATATGGGTCACTTTTTGCCCTCACACAGTCCTTATCTCCAAGCATAGGAAATAAAGATTGTGTGAAAAAAAAAGTGATCTATATATATGGGCTATCGTTGGATCGTCATCCAACAGTTCACAAATAAACACTTATTTGTATACATCTTGATAACACTTATTTGTGAATCGTTAGATCACGATCCAACGGTGATCTATATATATGAGTCACTTTTTGCTCCACACAGTCTTTATCCCCAAGCATAAGAAATAAAGATTGTGTGGAAAAAAAGTGATCCATATATATGGGCTATCGTTGGATCGTCATACAACAGTTCACAAATAAGCATTTATTTGTATACATCTTGATAACACTTATTTGTGAATCGTTAGATCACAATCCAACAGTGATCTATACATATGGGTCACTTTTTGCCCCCACACAATCCTTATTCCCAAGCATAGGAAATAAAGATTGTGTGAAAAAAAAAGTGATCCATATATATAGGCTATCGTTGGATCATCATCCAACAATTCACAAATAAACACTTATTTGTATACATCTTGATAACACTTATTTGTGAATCGTTAGATCACGATACAACAGTGATATATATATATGGATCACTTTTTGCCCCACACAGTCCTTATCCCCAAGCATAGGAAATAAAGATTGTGTGGAAAAAAAAGTGATATATATATGGGCTATCGTTGGATCGTCATCCAACAGTTCACAAATAAGCATTTATTTGTGTACATCTTCATAACACTTATTTGTGAATCGTTAGATCACGATCCAACGGTAATATATATATAGGTCACTTTTTGCCCCCACACAGTCCTTATCCCAAGCATAGGAAATAAAGATTGTGTGAAAAAAAAGTGATCCATATATATGGGCTATCGTTGGATCGTCATCCAACAGCTCATAAATAAGCACTTATTTGTATACATCTTGATAACACTTATTTGTGAATCGTTAGATCACGATCCAACAGTGATATATATATGGGTCACTTTTTGCCCCACACAGTCCTTATCCCTAAGCATAGGAAATAAAGATTGTGTGAAAAAAAAATGATCCATATATATGAGCTATCGTTGGATCGTCATCCAACAGTTCACAAATAAGCACTTATTTGTATACATTTTGATAACACTTATTTGTGAATCGTTAGATCACGATCCAACGGTGATCTATATGGATCACTTTTTGCTCCACAGAGTCCTCATCCCCTAATAAGTATTAGGGTAAGTAATAAATTCAACCAATAATGAATATTTGAGTGGTGTTATTGATAGAACAATTACACGGAACATTATAAACAGCTAAGACAAAGTGTACAATGATTTCATACAATAATATAAGATTAATATAACAGGAAAAGAAAGCCGTGCAAGAAAAATAAATAGCGCTAGTTCAACACTTGGACCTTTACCTCACAGTCCAAAATTTAACAACCTATCATTTTAAAAAAATATATTTTCTTCTTATTTTTTTCTCCTTTCAATTTTTCTTGTCACTCTCTTCTATTCGAATGTTGGTACAATCAAAATGAGCACCTACTCCTTCTCTATTCGAAAATGTACACTCGTCGTCATCGTCGTTATCATCATCATCATTTTTATCATCGTCGTCGTCATCACATTAATCTTATTTTCATGACTATCCGCATCATGTATTAAATTAGGGTTGCATTGCATGAGAACAATCCGATCAAAGTAAATTTCCATTCCCTCATTCCAACTTTTAACAAAGTCCGCTTAGCAACTGATCAGTCCAATTCTAATCGGTCATATTAGTTTAAACTATCTTATTAATGATGCACTCGTTTATTATATAAGTTAAATATCCATTTATATAATGAGTCAACGAAACATGCAAAATTTAAATGAGCATAAGCTTTATATTATTATTTTTTTCGGTTGCCACCCCTAGATCACAAATTAAAATCTCAGGTGAGCCCAGACTATCGCTCCGAGCAGCACACTTGAGAGATGAAACTTTCAACGAAAATATTTTGTCGAACTCGTGACATTTAGTTAAACAAAGAGAAGCTGATATCCCAAACTCCCCTTGCTTCACCAGCTTTATACTTAAGAGGTTAGTAATTAGCTCAGGTGGATTTGGGATCGCCTACGTTTGTTGAACCCATTCACGAGGAACAGCTTTTGGCTTGGGGAAAACCTGTTACTGTTTTCATCGACCAATCACACAATATTCAAATGGATCACTTAGTTTATATAAGCTGTAACCAAGAATATGTTAGCGTAATTACATGCTCAAGTAACACACGAAGTCGCACCTGATCAGCTACAGTAGCAGCAGCATTTGTCTGCAGAAAACTACTCCTAGACAGTTCATTTTGAATCAGTTGCATGTATCACGATGTAAAAAGATAGAACAATGGAATATAGGAAGGAATTTTGAAACCTCTCTCTCTCTCTCTCTCTCTCTCTCTCTCGATGTAAGAGTTCGTACATGTGCTGAAGTTTTCCATACTGTGGATAAGTGTATAAATATCTTATTTAGATGCATGACCTGATCCAAAAGCAAGATGTTTGAAACAGTAACAGGTGGATTTGCCAATGCAGTTTGTTGCACAAGATCACCTCAAATCCTGACACAACTTTGCTTACAAGTGTTCGACGATACGGGCATCATGGAGAGAAGAAGTAGCTTTGGCTCTACTTAATTAGCGTGTGCTAAACATAATTAACTGGTAGGGCTTTGGGAATACGACCTTCCATGAAGGGAATTGGTATACCATGCAAAAAATGGTGAAACATCTACATGCCTCTTCGGGGAACACGGCGGCCTCTGCGAATCGTGCATGACCATGTATGCAAGTATAAAGTATTTCATCCACAAGCCCTAAAATAAATATAATAACAGTACAAGTTTTATCACACCAACTTAGTAAGTCCCTTAAATAGCTGTCCTTAAATCTTTCTAAAACAAATTATGACAGTAACAATAAGAAAGACAACATCAGTGTGCAATTATACATAATAATGACAACTTATCATGGTACATCTTTTTTGGTCAATTTACAGTACATAATTCGATCAATCCAGAAAATCAGAGACACATGGAATGAGCTAATACACATGAAGTTAGTTGAGTACCCATGGCATCCTGCGACAAAATCAGAACATGATTATGAGGTTACTGAAAGCCTATTCCCTAGAGTTCATCATGCTGTGTAACACCTGCAAGGAAAAAAAAAACAGGATAAGCATTAGAAGAACAGAAAAGAAGAAAAAGGAGGGTCTCTGTAGTTCCTTTCAGCATGTGAACTGCAGAAATTGAGATGATATTTCTGCAGTGTCGTGCACCTGATTTACTAGTTAGTGTTTCATATCTCGTTGGTTTGGTAAAGGAAAAAAAGTGGCTGATAAACACAACTTATTGGCAGAAATCAGCAGTTCGAAAACATGTTTGCTTCAGCTGATGGATCGTCCTTCAGATAACACGGCCATGGAACATATAAAATTACTACAGAAAAAAGTTCAAGACATGGCGTGTCAACCGGCAAGAAACAACTTGCTTACCAGGTGTTATCTCTCCAAAGAAAAATGAAATTTCTCTAGCAGCAGATGTTGGAGAATCTGAACCATGAACACAGTTCTTTTGGAAATCCAGTCCACATATTGCTCTTATGCTGCAAAATCAAACAAAAGAACAATAAATTACAAAATAGAAACATAACTAGGCAGGATGACAAACCCAAAAAAATCTGATGGATCACAATGGCACAGTAAAAAAAAGAAGGATGTTACCTCCTATTATATCATTATGCAACCTGTAACCGGTTGTATTATATGTCTTCATGTAAGATGAACATGTAATGCATCTGAGTTTAATTTAATACATGTCATCTCCTTGAGTTGTTAAGTACCCAAACAAAAACTTCTAGATTAGTAAGGATCAGCCATATTTCATTTCTTGGTATCGTAATTTTTCTGCAATTATTTAATGGAGTTTGCGAATCTCATCACCAAGGAAAGTGCAGCATATTCTATTGTTGCTGAGTCGCTGACATCCTCATTAATATTTTTTTCCTCGATATAAATTGAAAAATATGAACTTGTGTTTTGACTTGAGTCTGAGAAGTTGTTGTGAGACATGTCAAACCTCTTAGGGTGCGAAACTTTGGCCTTCTGAGCATCCGTAGGTCCAATCAGAGATCGCCACTCAAAGACAGCATTAGGCTTCTCAAGAACCATAGCAACCACTGGTCCACTTAAAAGTAAATTAAAAAGTTATCTTAGTGATGCGACAAAGAACAGATTTAACGACATGAATATTCATATCAAAAACTGGCAAAACTAATCATGTAGCTAGGCGAGTAAACTTAGTTTGCTGGCTCTTGCAATAAAAATTGCCTAGCCATCCATCTAGACTAATCAGAGTTACAAGGAGACAGCCCGTCAGAAGGTTTAAAAGATAGCTAAGCTTTCTGAATATTAGCATGATTACCATGCTTCTGGTTTCAAGACGTTGGTACCTTGTCATATACTCAACTAAGTCTGGGAAGAAGCTTTTTTCCGAATGTTCAGCATAGAAAACTGTCACATTTCCAGCATCAAGATGAACCATCATTTCTCGAATTATAGTGAACCCTGATTGCAGTATCACCTGTTTTATCTTGTCTGTATAATTCCCATAAACACCGTCTGGTTTGATCATAGCCAAAGTCCACTTTGTATCCACTGTTGCATAGTTTAGACACCTGAAGGCCTCAGTAACATCTATTTTATGTGGTCTATCATAAAATTACTAAATGCATCAAACAATGAATGCTTATGAGATGAGCATGCCTCCGACCACTCCATACAAATGTAAATCCAATACATCAAAGCAAAAAAAAATGCTTATGTTATTATCTGTGGAATCTTCAAATATTGATCATGGAAGCATTATCATCACAAAATATAATGCTAGTCTTAAGACTGTGAATTGATCAGTATTTGAGATTTTGTGAACTGAATAATGACAGCCTACAAAATTAAAGTAAAATAATTATAACTTGGTCATCTCCCTGAAGATTGAGAAAAATGTTGATCTCAAATTCTGATGTAAACATAAAAAAAAGTCATAGTGAGAAATTAATTTTTGATCTTGACATTTTCAATCTTAGCATGGATATTTTATTTAATGCAAAATTATTTTGTTCAAGGATTCTGACCTTAGCTTATCAATCTAATGAAATATTGTTGTTTGACGTTCTAATTTTTTTTAAAAAAAAATTTACAACAGATTCACAATTTTTGTAAGTGTGAACATGTGATACATGAAATGGTTACTACGTTTAATTTACCTCCAATAAGAGTGAATAAGGTAATTCAAGTGATCACCTTTAGGAAGATACTTTGACAAGAATAGTCAAATAATCTCATTGATGCAACCCTAAGAACCAATGAACAAGAACACTACTTCGGCCCAGCCATTTGGGCACAGAAGAACGACCAAGCCTGTTCTCGAGCAACAATGAACTCTAAACTGTGATATACAAGGGGAAAGAGGAAGAAAGCGAATACCCGAAGAGTAAGGGAGCGAGGAGGAGGAGGAGGAAGAGAGCGCGGAGCGGAGTCTTCGTCATCGTCGGGGGGGGGGGGGGGGGGGGGGGGGGGGGATGGGATTGTGTGTGTGTGCGCGCGAGTACGGCGGTTTGGATACGGACAGTTTCTTGTCCAAGACTTGGACCTCACCAGGTCCAAACAACAAATATGGACGACGCAGCCCACGACTAAATACACCCCCAATAAAACTTCTTTTTTTCCCATTTTGGGATGTTATTTTCTGAAATTACATTTTATTCCTTTTTTATCACTAAGATTATTGAGAAAATTTCACATACTACTTAATTCATATGTGCATTTACCATTTTATTTAAGATATAATTAATTAGGTTAGTCGATAGCAAAGTTTAGATTCAGAACCTTAAAGAGGATTATATCATTATAATAAAATAAACTATAAAAGATTTTGGTGAAAGATGACAGGAGTTTAATTGTGATAATATCGTAAAATAAATTATAAAAGATCGAGATCTTAACATTCTCGATAAATAACAGTGGCATAAAATATCTTTGAGATTTTGCTACATACATTATATATCTACATTATTTTATACGTCTTGTTATAATAATTTCTATAATCTTATTTGCCTCAGTTCTAAAACGCATAAATGTAAAAAAAAAAATTCGTCAATTTACCTTTGATTTTGGATTTTCGTCAATTCAAATACCTTCATTATTTACAAGAAATTTCTTTTTCTTTTACATTTTCTAGAGAAATTGTTTACACATTGAAAATGCCCACCATGTTCTTGTAGGGGTTCTGCAATTTAAACTTCGAAAGAATCACTATTATGAGATGTGTTTTTAGTCGTCGGATTAAGAATATCACCATCCTTTTAATCATCGGATGAAGAATCCATGCGTATAATGTTGAATAATAATCTCCTTTCGTTCAAAACCTTTTTTAATCTGTATATATATTTTTTTATTTGACGAATAAAAAACAAGCAATATCTATTAAGCTCAGCTCATATACTGAGATAACACCATGTAACAAACAAGCATTAATAATTTAATACACGAGAACAGTACTGTAAGAAGTGGCCAACATGATATTTCGAATTTGCTTTTTATTATATATACTGATTACTGGACCTTTTTTCATGTTTATAAATTATAAAAACGAGAAAATATCAACCCCACCATTCAAGTGGGGAGCACAATAATATTATTACAGAAGTTAGATTACACCCTGCCTGTCACTAGTGTTAATCCTCCTATGCATCGAGTGTTGCTGCCTGTTAGAGCTTGTAGCCAACTCAACGCGAGCATAAATTCATTTATTTACGAAATCATTTCATCAAGAGAGCTGATTTCTTTCTCCAGTTCACATATCAGTTGTTCAATATTTCTTCTGTAAATTGGCATAAAATGGTCATTTATCATGGCCTTCGAGAGTTTAATTTTACCATACAATGATCTCGGCGTCAGGAAGATCCCAAGCTTCGGCTCTAACTGTGAGCATTCTTCTTCGTCCTTTGAAGTCGAGTCTTCTTGTTTTGTTGATTCATCTGGAAACATGGTGACGATATGCATGAGTCTTCCAGGTGGATAAAACCTCTGGCCCTCCCCTGTTGCAGTATGTGGGGATTCCTTCATGTCCTCTTGCACTTCAACGGCAGCCCCATCACCGTTTTCATCGTCCCTTAATTCATTTGTCATGCTAACAACTTCTTTCTGCTTTGTCCTGTACAGTTCATTTTCCAATTGCTGCCACAACTCAACCTCGTTCATGTTACCCTCACTTCTACCATGACCCATCAGATCATCGTCATCGATGTCACCCTCATCATTCTCCATGCCATCAACACACGATATTTCACCAGTCTGGGAGCTCCCAACTTCACAAGTCCATCCTATGCCTTGAGAGGTAATTACTTCTGAGGTGTCTTCAGTGAGCGTTTGAATTGAAGAAACAAGTGGCTCAGCAGCTTCTGTTTTCAAGGAAGAGGGTTCTCCAGCATTTCGTTCCTCCTGCTTTATGCTTGAAACAGATGGCATGTTACGGTGTCGAGGGCCCATACATGACAAGGATGATAGCCGAAGAGGTGGCTGTGTCCATGCAGCCTGAGCCACAGTGCGAGCTCTTCTCATAACAACCTATGCAAATGTCGATGCTGTTAGAAAAAGGAACTGCTACTAGCCAACTACACATAAGTCGCACAAGATTGTGTACTAAGGAAACCTGTGTTCTATTGGAGACTGGTCGCAGAATAGCACCAGCGCCAGCCACTCTGGCTTTCGCACCATTGGCAATTGATGGAAGTCGAGATCCCAAGGCAGATGCAGATCGGTAGACTGTGCTCAAGATTCTTGTGTGTTCGATTTGACTTCTCAAATCAGTCAGCCATGCTGATGCTGTGACCTGTCATAAAAAGGTTAGTAACCTAATTGAATATTAGAATTTTTTTCTCAAAAAGAAGCTAAGAACAAATATTAGCAAAAGGAATGCAAAACTGCTGAAGATGGCAGGTATGTAATGAATTACTAGCTCCTAATAAGGGAATATTCTTTCCAGGCAAACCACCATTTATTTTCATCTACCTACTCAAGTTCTCTAATAAATGCCAAGTATGTTTTTCAGAACGTATTTCCATTAAAACTAAGCAATAATGAAGCATAAAGGTGCTCTCTGTCAACAAGTACGAGTAAGCACAAATAAGGGTAAGCTTAGGTTGAAAAATGAAGCCACTGTCCCCAAAGTTTCAAAGCCCACCCATGTGATTGGCTTCACATTTAACATGAACACGCAATCATGGCCACCAAAGTAGTGGCATCTTCCCAAAAGAAGTTAACAAAACAACCTATCCTACAGGTGGTAACTTGCTGGGTTCAATTCATTGGTAAGGGCAAAACTGACAATCAACTGTTTTTATTTTGAGAGGGACCAATCAATTTATCAAGGTTAGTAAAAATCACACATGACCAAAGGATCAAAACCCATCCATACAGATTTTTTTTCACATGTTAAAGATCAAACAATGGTGTCCATTAAGTAGTGGTACCAAATATTATTCTCAACATACATTATTTTCTCACCTTCACCAGCCCATCTATCTACATCTCAAGGTTGGGCAGACCCTCTTGGATGAGAGAACTAGATGCGCTCCTCAGTTGCTCAAAGAACACAAATTACTGTATTTGATCATATATATATGACTTTTCTCTAACAAAGCCTTGCACCTTACTCAGGTGATCCTTCAAATCCCAATATTCTGATACTATTTTTTTTAGAGCGAGACCTCTAGACCAAGGATGGTCAAATTGAGCAGCTTCACTTCATTAGGCATACATTTAAGCCTTTAATTCAGCTTCTTAAAGTTAATACATGTTTGAATCTACATGGCATATAAAGTAGCTGTCAACTACAATAAACTACACCCTAAGGAAAGTGATGACATGGTCATAGGTCAATCCTTCCAAAATGTGGTCATAGCTAAGAAGATGGAAGCAAAATCATGGACATAACATACACAAACAGAAGTATCTAAATCTCACCTCAGAGCGTAGATCGTCAACTGATGCAATTGAAAACGTAGGCACCAGATCAGCTCCATTAACAATTGAAGTAATGAAATGTCTGCCTGATTCCGCCAACTCCAATGTCATACAAGCAGCTGCATTTAAAATTCACAAGATAAAGACCCACGTGAGACCTGTACTGTACAGTTATCATATTTCACAATCAATGTATACAAGAAACAAGATCACTAATGGGGACAGCTGAATTGTTAAGTACAGGCAAAGTTTTCAAAAGTTCACTTCTTTGTTTTTTGGAGGAAAATTATGTAATCGATGGAAGTTAGTAGTCCCAACTCCCAACTTTGTTTCCTAGAGTCGCCGATTTGGCCGAAGAATTATACACCAAATAACAAGGCCATATCTACCAACCCTTTTTTTCTTGTTTTTGTAACTGTGAGTCAGGGTTTTCATGCGCAAATAAGATTATTTAAGAAACTGATCAGCATAAGATATCTAAAAAGGGTATGATAGACTAATGATAAACAATGAACAAAGTAGTAGATAAATAATGATTCTGTCGTAGGGAATAAACCTGGAGCAAATGCAACACAAGTAGTTGACGAAAATTCTTTCTGCTCTCGCAAAACATAAGTCAGAATTGCTGCTGTACCACCACCAAGTGAGTGTCCAACCACCTGCAGAAAATTTCATAACAGGATCAAAGGTTGTTAGATCAATGATATAGTACTGAAAAATGTTTAAAAACTAGTTTTCATTGCAGATCTTTTATGTAAAATCAAGACAACATAAAATACAAGAGGAAGAATCCAATTCAACCCTCCCAAAAAGAAAAAAGAAACCAGTTCAAGATTCAATTATCTAGTTACACAACATAAAGGTTTAGTCGTAAAGCATGCTTTACTTAAAATATTCAGTTGGTATCACAATTCACAACCAAATATTCTATGGTACGACCTAAAATATCGAGCTAGCATGCATAAACCAACAATCAGAAAAGTAAAATTTGTCACTACTCACTAGGATGAAGTGTTGCTCTGTAATTCACCTTTATGTTGTAGTCCGGATACGCATGCAGTGCTT
Source organism: Pontederia crassipes (assembly GCA_030549335.1). Lineage (NCBI taxonomy): Eukaryota > Viridiplantae > Streptophyta > Magnoliopsida > Commelinales > Pontederiaceae > Pontederia > Pontederia crassipes. The sequence continues at coordinate 752,868 of CM060185.1, read as the reverse complement.
TCAACAGACAAGGAGTTGCAAGCTTAGCTATCCAGCGAGCAGCTGCAACCATCCCACAATGTGCATATCCCAAAACTAAATCACTCACACCACCTTCACTTACAACTGTATGATGAAATGGCACCACTGCACCAGTTACGGCAGTTAATGTATCTCTAATGCTGTGAGTCCCTCTAATCAAGAGTAGAATACATTTTGAGCTTTTGTCAGTTATAACCGTAAAAGCTGGCTTCAAAATCTGCATAAGTATCAAGAAAAGGACGATGAAATTGAGGTTTCACAGATAAGAACTTAGTGGAATAAAGATGTTCACATTTCGTAGAAAGCTGTATCACGGCCAAGAATTACATGAATATAAGTTCAAGTAATGAATGTGCATCATCACTTACTCCTGCCTTAGGTTCTTGAAGAAGGACATCCTCTTGGGAATAACTGGTTGCCTCTAAAAATAAAGGAAATGGCTTTTTCGAAAAATGCCAGCAAAGAGTCAGCAAATTCAAATGATATTTTAGGTCAGCCACCACGGAAGCTCCTTTAAGTTGTACACTTTCATTACCGGCATAAATAGTAGCTACATCCAGATTCCCCTGCAAAGTATGAGAAAATACTAATTAACAATGTTTTCTCCTCTGAATTTCTCTAAGAATGAAATTTGTACACTACCACTCAACTACTCACATGATCATTTCATTATACATAATCATGTCCAATGAAATGACAAATCATCGTCAAGGGTTGCAAGTTGAAAGAAAAGCAACATGCATAAGAAATCCATTCTGTGAAAACTATGAAGAAAAATTTGAACTGTGAAAGATCGACTGAATGCTTCTTTTCATGTTTGGGTTATCACTAAATTATTACGCAAATTTCCAAATGACACAATATACATGGTATAGTTTTTTTCCTAGAGCGAGAGGGAGGAAAGACATATCATTCGTATTATGTTACTTAATCATAAAACCTATTACAAATATCATGTAGAAAAAAAAAAGCTATATCACACGAAATGGTTTTTGAGGTGTTCGTGCATGAAATGATAATCTATACTTTCTCATTAAGTACCTGGATATAATGGTTTGTTGATGAATGTAAAGAAACAGATTAAGCTCTTTTTTTTTTAGAGGGACAGATTAAGCTTTTGGGGTATTAAATGTAGTAGACAGACATTTGTTTCATGTTAGGCACATAATAACAGGACAAAGAAATTTACTAACATATAGGAATATGTTAAGGCAATCAATTAGGTAAGTAGCAGAGGTACAAAGACCCCCTAATATACTTAAGTCGCATGTATACGTTCTTCATACTATACCTGCCTCTTCAGGAGAAAGCTAATACCAAACGCCAAATCGCCAATCGGCCATTTCCCCAATGTCTCTGAGTACGTAAACCTTAAAGTCTCCGACAAGGTCGATATTGTTTCGAACCATGTAGCCGGTGCTCGGGCAGGCCCCTGAGAGATGCGATTCCTGACAGGAAGCATAGGTTTGGATGCACCTTCGTCATCGTTTTCACCCTTCCCATCATCACCAAGAGAACTGGCAATATGTAGCCTCCGATTCAGCGTATAGTACAAAAGCGCAGCAGCGCCCGCTGCAGTCGCCATGGTAGCAGTCGCCATCGCCTCCCAAACTTAACAAGCGCACCTTTATTGCATAGCCCAAACAAAAGAAACAAACTGAGGTTTCTTATATTCTTAATCCAAAACGAAAGAAAAGAATTAAAATCCCAAAAAAAGTTCAAAGAACCATTCTTTTTAGGCCCGATTACAAACCGAGCGGAAACTTCACCTAAAACCCTTAATCTGTGGTCTAAATTATTTTTCCCCGGAAGTCGGAACCCCTTGGCGTCAAAAGTTTGACTCCCAAAGCCGGGGAAATAAAACCTATCAGAAAAGGAAAGAAGCATCGATCAAAGATTACCTGAGATCGGCTTCGAGTGTCCCCAAATCCCTCCTCCGCTGTCATAGCATCGGAAGGCCTGCTCAACTTCGTATTTAAGCAAGATTCTGGATGGATGCGTTACTCGAATTCGATCGAGAGTATGAAATAGATTTGGAGGTGGAACAAAAAGAAAGAGAATCGCACAAATCCTCTTTCGTCGAAGCGGTTTGTTTGAGGGGTTCCTTCGAAGCGAAACTAAATAATAATAATAATAGGAGAAGGGAGACGCAAGCAAAATTTGTTTTGCTTCTTTATATTATTTTGGGACGCGGCCGGTAATGGTGGGGTCCGAGTTGAACCGCTTGGTCCAACATGAGGCGGTCAACGTCGGAGACCGAGCTGAACCGGCATGCGCGGTTTGTAGTTTTGATGATAATTTTTTAAAAAAAAAACTGATTTATTTTTTCCATAATTGCATCAATTTTATTTTCCTCCCCTCCCTCTCGATAGAATTTTTTTTCATTTCCTCAAATTCCAACTTTTACCTATGAATAAGCTTTATGAAATACTATGAATATTTATTTCGAAAATACTATGAATAAGTTGGTAAGTACAAATTTCTCAAGACTCTAGACTATATTCATCTGTATATAGATTTTACCAACTGAATATTTATTTCGAAAATATTATTTATTTTCTATAACTAAAGATCCTTTATTTAATTTTTATTTTTTTATATTTTCCCTCTGATTTTTAGTTTTTACTAATCAATGTTAGCTTTATTTTCATGATAAGTTAATATGGTAAAATAAACTAAATTTATTTCTATAACAATAAATAAAAAATTTATTAATCTATAATAATATATATATAAGAATATAATTTATGTCTATTTATGTCTTTTAATAATTACTGATTAATCCAATCACTATATTTACAGAACACACAAGATTGATGATTGTTAATAAATTGCTATTCCCTAATTCAACTTTAATGAATAATGTTTAAATACAATTCCTCTACTCATTCTAATTAGACGCGGCGTTTGACTAAACCTATAAGTTAAAATGACTTATAATAATGTTATCCGTTCTTTGTTAAGCAAATATTTAAAAGGATAAGTCCTTATTTTCTTGACTTACAAGTAATAAAAAAATTTGAGTAGAGGAGCAGCTTATATCTTTTTTTTGGCTTATAAGTGATTTTCTCAAGTTAGCTAAGTGCTTATTTGACAATGGAAGGGTGGAGTGGTAGAAGTTTATATTTGAATAATAAGTTATAAAAAGATATGTGATGAAGTAATGAAAGTTATTTTTCATCTTTCATTATATATTAAATTATTTATAATATTGAATGACTAATAAGTATTTATCATATGGTTGTTCTTTATATTTTATTTTCTTCTTCTATTTCTTGTTTGATATATTGTTATTATATTATTTATTTTCTATAATTATTTTATTCATCTATTTAAAAAATTTAAAATGAAAGATAAATATATCTAAAAAATATTTTATCATGATATTTGTTTAGAAAGTGAAGAGACTAATCAGAAAGAAAAGAAAAAAAGAAAGAGAGAGAGAGAAGTAAAAGAGAGGGTTAATTTGATTTATAATTAGTCTCGTTCTATCGGTTTAGTGAAATGATAAATATAATATTTTTTCTATCTCGTCCTTTTTTTCTTGAGGGCATTCCTTACCTTCCTTTTTAGATTTTATTTATTTAAAACATTTTGTGTTAATATTGAAATATATAATAAATCATATTATTGAAATATTTGTATATATTATAATTAAATTACAATATTTTTATTTATATATAAAAATAGCTTATAATTATTTTATTAAAAATATTATATAATTTACAATTATTAGCAGTACACTTATACAAACACATAATTATTTTATATTTTCAAGTACACTTAGTTTATATGTTTCATAAGTCATTAAGAATATCTTTGTGTAATAAAAAAAAGGATGAAGCCTAAATCTTTTTTTGTTGGCACTTCCACCTAGGTTGCATATTTGATATTTCACATTTAAACAATGAGAATAAGAAATATGGGGGGCAAAACTTGACCTATATATATGCGCTATCGTCATCTGATGTTCACAACTAGACAGTGGACACCATTCAGCATTATCAATTTTTTTACAAAAAATGCACTCATTTGTGAATAATTAAATGATGATCCAATGATAGCTCATATATATAAATCATTTTTCGTCCCACGTAATCCTTATTCAACAAATAGTGTGTATTTTGATTTCGCTTCACAATTTAGAAATCTAAATCAAGTTCATTCACAAAATTACTCATAAGCTGATTACACACAGACTTCGATATTTCTGGTAGGCAGCACAAAAATACTTATATGCACTTTTAAAACTTTCAATTAATCATAATTAACAATTATACTCAATAACATATAAATTAGACTTAAATTATATGTGTTAGAAGAGGATTTTTAGGAGTATGAGTTAGGAGGATTAGGGATGAACATAAAACGATCAACTTAAAATAAAATGAACACAAAGTGAAAAGTTAAAATTATATTTTAACTAAAACGAACATATAAATAAAATGAGATATATTGTACCCAATTAACAATAACTATTGTTATTATATTTCTTCATCTATTTAAAAAGTTAAAATGAAAGATAAATATAAATAAAAAAATATTTTATCACATGATATTTGTTTAGAAAGTGAAGAGACTAATCAGAAAGAAAAGAAAAGAAGAGAGAGAGAGAGAGAGAGAGAGAGAGAGAGAGAGAGAGAGAGAGAGAGAGAGAGAGAGAAGTAAGAGAGAGGGTTAATTTGATTTATAATTAGTCTTGTTCTATCGGTTTAGTGAAATGAGAAATATAGTATTTTTTCTATTTCATCCTTACCTTCCTTTTTAGATTTTCTTTAGTTAAAATATTTTATGTTAATAATGAAATATATAATAAATCGTATTGTTGAAATATTTGTATATATTATAATTAAATTACAATATTTTGTATTTACATATAAAAAAGCTTACTAATTATTTTATTAAAAAAATATATAATTTACAATTATTAGCGGTACACTTATGCAAACACATAATTATTTTATATTTTCAAATACATAATTATTTTATTGGCATGTTTGACTAAGTTTATAAGTCACTTAAAATTACTTATAAATAATTTTGAAGATATCTCCTTGTTTGGTAATTGACAAAAAGAGCTAGAGCTGATAAACATTTATTTTAACTAACAAGAAGTTTTTTTATTAAAAAAAGTAGCTACTTATTTTTTAAAATCAACTTGAGCCATTTAACTACTTATCAGCACTTCAACTTATCAACTATTTTGTATCAGCTAAGCAAATAAGTCAATGTATGTTTGATAAGTCATTAAGAATATCTTTGTGTAATAAAAAAAGATGAAGCCTAAATATTTTTTTATTGGCACTTCGATATGGGTTGCATATTTGATATTTCATATTTCAACAAATAGTGTGTATTTTGATTTCGCTTCACAATTTAAAAATCTAAATCAAGTTCACTCACAAAATTACTCATAAGCTGATTACACATAGACTTCAATATTCCTGGTAGGCATAACAAAAATACTTCACTTTTGAAACTTTAATTAATCATAATTAACACATACTTAATAAGATATAAATTAGACTTAAACTATGTGTGTTAGAAGAGGATTTTTAGGAGTAAGAGTTAGGAGGATTTAGATTTTTCCAAATCATACATCCCTCTAGGAAAGACCAAGGAGAGAGAAAATTTCCTTTTAAATATGTATATATATATATATGGGTTCAATTTTAGTGTTATCTGTCTTTCTTCATCCAATAGTTCATGATTGAATCTCTTAAATAGTTTATCACAATTAAATGAATATCTGATGATGAAGAAGATAGAGAATAAGGTGAGATAAGGAACATCTTCATTGTATCCTATATAAATATATACGGGTGTATTAGGGTGCAATCACAATTTGCGATTGCACCGTACAATCCCATAGTGCAAGGTCATGAAATTGGTATCATTTTAATTCAATGATTCATATTGCTTGTGTTTTGGATCATCAAATCAAAATGATACTTATAAGATTGCATGGTGCAATCACATATTATGAATGCACCTTAATATAACTCAAATAATATATTATTTTACTTTGGCATTCTTGTAGAAGGCAAAACAACTTAAAACCTCCAACCAGATTATTATCATTCAAAAAACCCTTGAAGATAGTCATATCATAACCAAAGTTCAATATCAACCTTATCTACAACAACTCTCAATTGAATTCGCAAAAAACTTTCTAATCCAGCATTTCCTTATTTGCAACCTTTTTTTTGGTTTATTTTACATAATCTTTTTTTTCTATTCTAATTTAAAATAATGTATTTTTCTTTCAAAGACAATGTATAAATGTGGGAGCAATAATATTGTAATTTCCTTTTTTTCACAGTTTGATGTGCATGGCAATTTGAAGATATATTGTACCCAAAATATAAACAAACAAATGCTGTGCATGATTCCTTTTTGGCAAAACTAAATAATTAGGGATGAACATAAAACGATCAACTTGAAATAAAAATGAACACAAAGTGAAGAGCCAAATCTGTAGCAAGAATCCACATTATACTGCTCAACAAAGGGAAGGATCCCTGCCAATAATTTGCCTACAAAGAGACCTAAAATAATATCAAATTAGTGATGGCCCAACCTTCCACGCCTTCTCCTCCACCTCTAGCTGTCAATGCTAATACTAAAAGGTTAATAAAAGAAAGATGAGGCCTTCCTCTTCTTTCTCTGTCTGATACTCTTCCACTGCTCCATCTCTCCTCTCTCTCTCTCTCTCCCTCCCTGTCCAATCCTTCTGCAAATGAAGTCAAGAGCATATCAGTGATATTTATCATGGTAGCATGCACATATTTTTATGCCCAGTTCCTTGGAGCTGGAAAGCTTAGGACTGAACTGAACATTACTCTCATTGCACTATTCTGCAGCACATCAGGAGAAATACAGTTCATGTTGCAGTGCAAAACGAAACTATTTGGTTCCTCTTGTTTTACAAATTACTGAGAGGGCACAAAATGTGAGTAGTAAATTTCAAGCAAAATAAGTGGTAAAAATAAGATGGTACTGTCGTTTTTACTCAGAGGTAAAAAGGTACTGTAGAAGTGCACTAAAGTTTATGACGAGTCTTCGTTTTTTTTCTTTTTTTGCTTGTTGTCTCTTTTTTAATCTTGCCTCCCGTCGCTATTAATTCTAATAACTTGATTATTATGAGTTTTAGTACCTTCATCTTGTCGGCATTCACTGAGCGAGAGTAGAGAGGCAGCTCTCTGACCGCCCGAGCACGCGGCCGGCGGCGGCCGCCCGAGCGCCTTGGCTGGCCGGCCTCGTCGCCCGGGGAGAGTCGAGGCTCCGGCGGAGGAGCTGACGCAGGGCGGAGATGAGTTGCTCCGCCGTTTCGACGGGCGGCGCCGCGGCGCGGGAGCTCTTCGAGAAGCTCGTGTGCCGTCTGAGCGCCTCCTCCGTCGAGATGCGGCGCCCCGCGCGGCTGACCTCGTCCACGACGGCCTCGCCGCAGAGCCCGCAGACCCACCGCCCGCTGTACCGCTCCCGCACCCCCGCCGCGTACGTCGGCGTGCACTCCTCCGTCAGGCCGCAGCACTCGCACGTCTCCTTCATCTCCGCCGTCGCCGTCGCAACCGGCTGCACGCCCGCCGTCTCGCCGTTCCTCGCCTTTGCAGACATGATTCCTACTCCTGAAAAACCCGAACTCCGAGCAACTAAAAACACGCAAATTTTCGGCTCCGATGGATTCCAAAACTGAAATGTTATGTGCGACGAACTGACAATAGCAGTTAGGAAAAAAAAAACGCCGGTGAATCCAGTAAAGACGGCACCTTTGAGCGACCGGAGTCTGGGACTCTTCCTCCTCCTCTTCTCCTTCCTTCTCCCACACGATTCCGTCGTCCTTCTCGGCCACAGCCGCTGTCGCCGTGGGTGCCGGAGACGTCCGCGAGTGGCTCAAACCCTTGACTGCGGAAATGGATCCGCGGCGACTTCTTCGTCTTCGCAGGTATCGAACCGTATCGGAACAAAAAAAGAGTTGCAGCAGGAGCAGAGACCTCTGTCTTATTCTTCTCCTCCTCTTCCCAAATCCTCCGCCTGGCAAAATAGCTCCATTTTGATTAAAATACTGCCGCTGTCTTGTAACGCGGGGAGAACGCAGTGGGGCCCACGGACAACGATTCGTGCGGGGCCCTCTCGTGAGTGTCTACGGATTTCATGACCAATAAGAGTTGACCAATAAGAGTTGGGTGGACCGATGGTGGCTTATTTCAGATTTTGTGAATGTAAAAAATTTTTTATTAACAGTCTGAACTCTATAATAAGTCGTGATATTTTTATTGAATTAATTGAGTTCGATGATGAGTATTTAGTAGTATCGCATCAATCGTACTTCGACGGTTGATTATTGAAAAAAATCTTTAGATATCTCAAATCTTATTAACTTATTTACGCATCTTATTGTTTGGATTTGGATTATGATACGAGTAAATTTAGGTACACAATAAATGCTCCAGATTATGAATGAAATATAATACGATGCACAGTTATGTGATTATGTCATGTCACACAATCGGCATATGTATTAAATTTTTTATAATAGCGTTTGGATTTGGATAGTGGAATTTTATTCTTTCCAGTTATATAATTGACAAATTAGTTTGAGATTATTTGAATAGAGTGAAATGCAATAATGAAAAATTAAAAAATTGATTGATAGAATAAATAAATTTTAATGAATATTCGAATAAAATATAAGTATTATAAATATAAAATATAATTTTATGGATTAGTATAATTAGTGATAAAAAGTATCAGTGAAATTAGAACATGCATTTAGCGAAATCAAGTGGAACTAATCCCTTTCCCTGCTAAACTTTGCCTACGTGAATTAGAATTATTTTTATCTACTTTTTATTTAATAAATAAGAGGGGGAAACAAATTTTTTTTTTATCTATATGTGTGTATATCTCTACATGAAAACATTTTATATCGATTCCACGAAGAAATTAGGAATGATAACAATTGATAACAGAAAAAAAAAACAAATTAGACGATTCGTTCTGAAGCGGCCAATCGGATTTCAATATGATTTTTTTTTAATTTCAAACAAATAAAGTAAGAATTACGCCCCCTATAAAATATGAAAACATTTTATATTGATTCCACGAAGAAATTAGGAATGATAATAATTGATAACAGAAAAAAAAACAAATTAGACGATTCGTTCTGAAGCGGCCAATCGGATTTCAATCTGATTTTTTTTTCATTTCAAACAAATAAAGAAAGAATTACGCCCCCTATAAAATATGAAAACATTTTATATCGATTCCACGAAGAAATTAGGAATGATAACAATTGATAACAGAAAAAAAAAAAACAAATTAGACGATTCGTTCTGAAGCGGCCAATCGGATTTCAATCTGATTTTTTTTTAATTTCAAACAAATAAAGTAAGAATTACGCCCCTTATAAAATATGAAAACATTTTATATCGATTCCACGAAGAAATTAGGAATGATAACAATTGATAACAGAAAAAAAAACAAATTAGACGATTCGTTCTGAAGCGGCCAATCGGATTTCAATCTGATTTTTTTTTTAATTTCAAACAAATAAAGTAAGAATTATGCCCCCTATAAAATATGAAAACATTTTATATCGATTCCACGAAGAAATTAGGAATGATAACAATTTATAACAGAAAAAAAACAAATTAGACGATTCGTTCTGAAGCGGCCAATCGGATTTCAATCTGATTTATTTTTAATTTCAAACAAATAAAGTAAGAATTACGCCCCCTATAAAATATGAAAACATTTTATATCGATTCCACGAAGAAATTAGGAATGATAACAATTGATAACAGAAAAAAAAACAATTAGACGATTCATTCTGAAGCGGCCAATCGGATTTCAATTTGATTTTTTTTAATTTCAAACAAATAAAGTAAGAATTACGCCCCCTATAAAATATGAAAACACTTAATAATGCAATATGAAAAGGGAAAAAATATATATCATCAATCAAAAGGAGAATAATTTAAGGGCGAAAATAAAAGGAAATTTGTTAAAAAGAATAAAAAAGAGAATTAAATAAGGGTGTAAGAAAAATAGAAGAATTTCTCCGACTCGATAAATTTTAAGTCGAAAAATAGAAAGTACATAGAATTTAAGATATTTTAATAAACAAATATTGACCCAGTCAAACTAAGATATCTCATTTTTAAAATAATATTTTATTTATAGTATTAATTTATGCATCACTTTTTTTTATTATTTATACAATAGTTTGTATGATTGACTATTTTCTTACTCTATTTTGGAACTCTTATTTAGTACATTTCAGCACGCGGTATTAATTTTAAATTTTACTCATAATATGAATTAAATTTATTTTAGGTTTTGTTTTATTATTCATATTTTAAAAATATTATAAAGATGTATTTGTATATGATTATTTTTTATTATGATAAAAAATATTGAAATATAAGGAGTCAAAAAGTGTCAAAATTTTGATACATAAATTAATAATTAGAATAGCAAGTGTTTGTTCTAAAATTTAATGATATAATAAATTAATAGATCGTTAAGAAAATAATTAATAATAAAAAAATTTAAAAAACATTTATTATAAAAAGAATGATTAAAGGAGAGCAAATTTTATGCACAGAATAGTATATATAAGATAAATTGTTATTGAAGGACTAGTACGTTTAATTTATCGATGTACGTATGAGAAATATGTGATATGTAGGTTCAATTATGTAGTAACATAACTGGAAAAAGTTTTCTTGCACGTGTAATCAATAAACAAAAAGACAATACAATTTTTTTTCTTTGTCGTTGATACATTTAATGCAGTAAGTTCCATGATGTAAAACAAATATGTGTAGCTAAAAAGCAGGAAACAAGACCTTAATCTAGCTAGGTCATATTACCCCTATTCCATGTACGATGATCCCCTGCTACATGCATGTAGTAGCTAGCTATTAATTCTTATAACAATTATGATCAATTCAATGCAAAATATCGACATCCATTCTCATTAATTAGATGAAGATTAAGTACTAATCAAGATTGTTAAAATTTTGATCTTGTCATAATTAAAGCAAACTCCTCGACATCTAGCAGTTAATTAAGGATATATTTTACAATCCTGATAAAGTATTCCACAAAATCTATGTTTGATCGATCTCACACAACTTTTAATACAAAACTGATTAGGACCTTGATGGTAATTAATAGGCAATTCGTAGCTAGCATTGGAAGACGCATAATTGATGCTACGTTCATTTGACAAATTAATGGAAACCGGTGTAGGTAGTAGGGGCTTTAGACGTACCAAATTAATTAGTAACCAAATACACATAATTGAACGCCCAATTAACAATCCTGAATTTAGGGTTGATGTCTATTGGCCCTACTAGTAATAAACTACTACGCTCGTTTGTTGGAAATCAGTGATATGATAAGAAGGAAAGAAGTTGCAGGTCGAACCTTTAGCTTCTCCAATGTCATCATCGAAGGATCGATTCGCTTAACCCAATTTACGAATGCACGCACAAGGGCGGAGGCACACGCCTGCACACACTTGCACGTGCAGGCACTCAAATCTTAAAAGTGATATAGTAGTCACTATGAACATATCTAAAAACATGTCACAGTGGCCTGGGGACGTGGACGAATCTCGGCCACCTAGGCGCTGTTTCTTTATCAAAACTTTTTTCCAGTTATAGTTTACTTTTTATATTAATATTTTTTATCTATTTTTTGTTATTCTTAATTATATTTTATTTTCATCATACTCAAATAATAATTGTAATTCATTATTTTGTCTTTTAATATCCTAATTCATTTCTACATGTAAGATATTTAAATTTCATTATTTTTTTATGTGATTGTGCCATGTATAATAAATGTACTTTATGCAATTATTTTATTTATTTTCGAATTATTAATTTTTTTATGTTATTAGCTTATTATGAGTTATTTATTTGAGGACACAAAAATATTAATTAAAGAACTCTAACATATTTACATTTTATATTGTGTTTAATTATTAGATTTATTAGATTAATTTTAATTTAATGTAAATATTTTGCAGTTAGTCATGTTATTGAAAAAATATTCAAAAAAAATATGAGATTGTTTGCCATTACAATTTTTAATATGAGATTGTTTTGCATTATAATTTCTAATGACATGACTTATGAAATATATATATTGTTTTTTTACAAAAAAAATATTTATTTTAGTTTATAATTTATTCATTTAGAAAATAATATATGGATAAATTTGGATTATAGATTCTCGTTAATTTATTATAGTTACTTAGTGAACTCATTGTCAAATGTTCTGACTCCGCCACCTGTGCACGCATGCAGCTAATAATATAAAGGCACGTACACAACAGGGTACGTACGTAGGAGGTGCCTTGAGATTGCATGCCACGATATGCATGTCGTGCATGCATGCAGGCAAGGCGTACGTGCATTTTGGAGCCACGCAATGTGGTCTCTGTTGTTGCCAAATGCCAATGCCATGTGATCAACGACGAAGGTACTGCAATGATGGCCCAACCAGAAGAAAGGGGACGTGCATACAGCATAGATGCATGATCAATGATCGAAAGGGTTTATATTTTTTTTGCCTATGCATGCATGTTGCTGTGATGCATGGAAGCAAGTACAGTACACCAGGGTGTCATTTGATGGAGGACAGGTCGATGCATGCATGCATGCCGAAAATTTTTGCAGGAAACATTTAATTGGTCATCTTTGCCTTCCTTCGTGATCAACTTTGATGCACGTACATAGAGGGGCGGAACCACATGGGTGCCGATGAGTGCACCCACTGGATAAGTCGAGTAATAGTAGTAATTTAGTAAATGTTATCAATAGCTAAGTTGGTTTTGCGCTTATTGCATCCTGGAGGAGGTCCTCTATTCGAACCATGCATCCCATGTTTTGCAATTATTTTCAATAGTAGTAGATTTTAGAATTTTCAACATCTACTTTATTTTTATCACAAAAAAGATACACATGCTAATTATACATATTCATTTATTATTTTATTCAATATTTAAATTAATTTTGTAAAGCTTATTTTTTCAACCTAAGATTTTAATTTCTCTAAAAATATTAATTCGGCTTGAGGTAAAAAAATTATCAAAGGTAATTTAAATATAAAATATTTTGATTTATCTTTACAAAAATGTTCAATTCTATATCATCGTAATCTAATAATTTATATGTTAGATATATACATTTAACATTATTATTTTTATTTCATATTCATACATACTTTTACATTGAAATAATTTTAGATTAATTAACAATAATGTGAAATAATATCTTGAAAAGTAATTTTCATCCAGAAAATATATTTATAAATTATTATTTTTAGTTTAATTAACTCACTATTTAATTTTTACATTAAAATTACTATTTAATACTATTTTTATATTATCGGGAGAATACATTTCTTGATCATGCATTTGAGTATATACTTTTTAATATCAATTATTATTTAAATGTTTATGAATATTTCTAATTATACATATGCGTATATATAATTAAAATTAAAATAATTTTATTCTTGCTTATCCTAAAAAATTAATATTTTTAAAAATAAATACTTTATGACAAATGTTAAAAATGAAAAAAATACACATTGTATATTAATAAATATATTAAAAGTTTAATTATTTGTGAATCCACTTAATAGATTCCTTGGCTCCGCCGCTGCGGACATGTATGGGCCTTCGTTTTACAGATCAGCACTATCGAGAGTGTGGGTTGTGTGTGTGTGAGAGAGAGAGAGAATGCACACATGTTTTACAGTTAATTGTATATATGATACAACCAAAAAAGAAGCTGCAAGTGCAAACTTTGTTATATTCAACAAATATTATTAATCATCAAGAGAAAGATTAATATTGTCACAGTAGTATAGTACATTAATTGATCCCAATTAACAAATTGCCAACAGAAATATCATAGCATGTTTCACAAACAGTCTAGCTAAAAGGAAAACTTTATTCAATGTGAAATGTATCTGTTTCCTAGCTACACACGATGTATTTTGAATATCGGCATGGAACGCATGCCATCTACAATCACAATCAAAGAATGTACATCAGCACTTACGATGAAAGGGACGCCTTGGAAGCTAATTAATTCATTAATTGGTGGGAATCAATTGTTTAAATTTGCCTTTTTGCAATATATTTTGGAATACGAAAATTCTATATGCGTAGTGCAAGATAATGATGTGGATTACTATTGGGAACTGATCACTCGCAATTTTTAGTCGGTCCCAAACCCGAATAAAGGAGGAGGGTTGTGTTAGACCCTGACAGTCAGCGTAAAATTCTGTCGAATTTTATGAACATAAATCAACGAAGCGTCGTATGATCCATGTAGCCGATTCCACCTAGTGGAATAAAACTTTGTTGTTGTTGTATATTTCTTGTGTGTTCACCTCAAGTGCATGTTGACATGGAGGCATGCGGGAGAGCCTTACATGCACTATCTGCATCTTTTGGCGTTTCAGCATGCAGTTCTTGCGTTTCCTCAATTGGGATATTAATTTCTACTCCCGAAATCCTGCAATTGGATCCGATCAAAACATTTCAAGCCTTTCAATATATATATATATATAATTTATTTATTTACTTATATGAACATTTTGATTCACAATATATATATATATATGAGGTGTATTAGGGTGCAATATGTGATTGCACCGTGCAATCTCCTACTTCAGGGTCGTCAAATTGGTATAATTTTGATCCATGATCTAATTTGCTTATGTTTTGGATTGTTAAATCAAAATGATACCAATGATACCAATCTCAGATTGTGAATGCACCTTAACAATATGCAAAGACAGGTTAAGGTCAGGGACACTTTGACATCAAGCGTTCCAATGATTTTCCTTCCGATGATAGGAATACAGAAATTTAATGCCTTCATTTCAACTTTCAAGAGATACCTGATTGCGACATAAACATCGTTGTACTTTGATTCCTCTACGGTTCTGTAACTTGCCTCCTAAAACTTACAATGATATGAAATTATTATCCAAAATGAATGTAATCGCAGATTCACAACCAAGGTTCGGTCCGATGAATTGTTCTACAAGAGGAAACATCTAGGAAGATGATCATGAGGTTTATATTCCTCAAGTTCAAAATAAGCAGTGTTGATATATACATAAGAAAAAGTTTATAATTATGATGTCCTAGATCCTTTATGATATTAGTACATGATGAATCATAAGGACCCCTCAAGCAAAAGCTAGCTCCCTGTGATTCCAATTTCAGAATCTGAGGAAATATTATAAACAGATAAAGGGTATAATATACAAAAAAGCCTAACATCTATGGCAACTGACCCAGAACATCGCCTTCTTGTAGTGCAAGGGAAGAAAGCACGAGGCATGAAATCGTTATGTTGAATGAATGCATGAGCATTAGATAACAACTCCTTCAGCATCCAGCAGCCTTGAGGAAGTTATCAAAAGGATTTGATGCTGGGAGCCTGTAGAATTGGGCCTGAGTACAGTACTGTGTTGTACAGATAGTGGTACTAGTTGAGACTTGGTGGTACGGGTAAGGATTGAAGTTCTGCTCAAGGAAAGGATTGCCAAACTGCAAATAAGAGAAGCCAAAAACAAATTACGGAATTGTATTTCAGTTCAAATTTTAAGTACATGCATCTTCACAGGCAGTATATGATTCATGAACTCTCGATATTATAGCATAACCAGTCTTTCAAGCAAAATAATAATCCAATTAATGATTCAAAAGTGAAATATCTTAACACATTTGAATAATAAGATAAAGGAACAGACCCATAACCAAATAGTGAAAAGACTTCTTAATAATGAAATTTTTTGGAGAATTATTTTGAACTACTGAAAGTATGTAAAAACCAATGTTATCAAGTGACCATGGAGTCTTTGGTAACTATTTCAGCCCATCAGGGATGAAGTATGGTTTATGATTTTGTAAAATGGAGTAATTACCTGTCTTCTTTTCTCAATTCAAGATGGAAGGAAATCTCAATGTGGAACCTAAAGTTCAGATGGAAAACAGAGGCACTAGACCAAAGGACCGTAAAGCAACAAACCCAAGGTTCATACCTGTTGGACGTGTTCTACACCCAGGTTCGGTGTCCATTTCTCTTCAGTCAGGCCTTGGGGATTGTGGCCAATGAAGGATTCTTGTTTCTGTTGTGTGCTCATAAATACAGACAACTTTTGTTGCTTTCCAACCAGCAGAGCCTCACAGTGACTAGCCATTTCTTTAAATGGTACCTCAGAAGTGGTTGACACTGACAATCTACCAACTTGCCGTGTTGTCTCCAGAACCTGCATCATTAAATCTTTATTAGAATGCAAAATATACTCTAGTAAGAAAAAAAATAGTGAAACTTCCCTGTACATAAAAGACAGTAAAAAAATGTTGCAATATGCCACTACTATGTCAAGAATTCTATGCATGTACATCACATGATTGGTTATTAAAGCTAATGACATAAACACAGGGATCCAATCAATTAATATGGTGACAAACTTAAATGACTACAAAAAGCAAAAGAAAACGGGATTTAAGTATTATTTCATACTAGGCAAACATCCATATTTCTAAGAATCAAGGTCTTTCCAAATATGCTGGGGATAAAACTCTCGAAACCTAGACTAATCATAACAACAAAATTCCAAATCTATAGCTAAGCCAGCTAGAACCCATGACACTATTCTTACATAGGATACTTTTTAAGAGATCTAAATTATGACAACAAGATAATTTCCAATTACCTTGGACAATACCAAATTCCTACAGTTTTGTTTACCTGGCCAAAGTATTAAAAGCAGCACATTCTTGTGTTGCATATATGCAATGCATATCAACAACATCAAATTAGATTTTGATTGGATCAAGTACAATTATCATCTCAGATCCAAGGGTAAAGCATTTCCTTTATCATATACATTTTATTCATTAAAAGAAAAGTGAGCGATACTGGAGCATACCGATTCCAGCAGCTGATTGACAGTCAGAAGATTAGCATCTACTGAAGTTTGTAATTTGGAATCGACTACATTGTCATATGATTCAATGAAGTCATCATCGACAGTTAGAATCGTGGAAATCACCTGAAAAGTTTCTCCAAAATAAATATATCATCCTTTAATTCATAGTACAGCATAAATCTTAAAGACACCATACCTCTTGGACCTTTAAGTCTGCTTTAGAGGTATATGTAGCAATACGTCCAGGGAGTTCTATGAATTGAGCCCCCAGAGGGCATACATCATCTGGAGAAAAGTCATCAAGCATTTGCTTTCTAATTGTCATCAACTCGGACTGCATAAACAAGCAGATATTTTCACAACACTATTATGCTAAAGTTTAAAATAATAGCTTCCAAAAGCTCAAGACCATTGTCATTTCATGGTGGCATGATTGCTTACCTCCATTAAATTTCCAAGATTATTCATGATCATTGAAACCATGGCTTCTTTAGACTGATATTCTGTCAATGTTATAGCTGAAAGAGATTCTAGAGCAGTAGCATCATCCTCTTTTGATCCATAAACATTTGAACTATGATTGGTCGCAGCATCTAAGGCCTGTAGTCTGCAATCTTCGATTAAACGAAGAAATGGATCCATCTGAAAGAAAATTGTTGTGTCAAAACAGCAGTGATCAAATATAATTGAAGGAGATCTTGAAAGATCCTTAGATAATCCTTTGGAATAGTCAATTCACAAGTTGATTTTGTTAATTGCATAGAACAATTAAACTTTATGCCTACTTTTGAACTTTATAACAAGAAAATTGATAAAATTAAAGCTAAAAAACATTGCAGTATGATTCACATGTCGGTAAGGAAAGATGGAAATCTCTTTGTCAAACACTATTGTTCTAGAATAGGCTAATACAAGATAATAAGCAGATACAACAACAACAACAAAGCCTTATCCCACTAGGTGGGGTCGGCTAATAAGCAGATAATATATCTAAATTTGTAAGAAGCGCTTCATATATAATCTAAGTTTGTCAAATGAACCAAATGGCTTCTACCCTCGGGAGTATGCTTAACATATGAATATAGAAAAGGAACATCCGATCTTTAACAATGGATCATACTATTTGTCTGATGATCCATCAGTAATACAGGATTCCACTCAACCATATTCGTGGGACCCTTATCTTGATTATTGGTAATTGTTTGGACAAACTAGAATACTTCTACCATAAAGTGGTTAAGATTTTGAAGCAACAAACAAGATCATCTATATCATGCTCCTGCGCAATCAATGAATAACATATTCAGACTGAGGAATTATAGAAACAGGAAACAGGCACCAGTGCTCTTGGTTAGTAAGTCAGCTTTACAAAAAAACAAGATTGTAAGAAATTATTTGGCTAAAAGAGGGAAAGAATATGCTTACAGTTTTGTCAGTGAGTGATGACTTAGCAATCGGAATAAGAGGTGCAATATTGAAAGCTTTTGAAGAAAAAACAATCATTGAAGTTGCCAGTGAAAAGAGAGACCGGCGACGTGAGGGTGGCAAATTACCTATCAAGTTTAAGAGTAACATAAGAGATTGAACTACTCTTTGATCAGCACAAACATCAAACAACAAGGTGAAAGTTATCACGAGCATAAAATCCTGCAAGGCAAAACTTTAAAATACAGGTTTCAACATGAATAAACTTACCTACCTTTCAGAAACCCCAGATATATAATCATGTAATTAAACCACTAACAGATCAGGTCCATACATCATTATGTTCAACAAATTACAATTTGTATAATATAAAGAACTCCCCTTAACATAATGAATTTGTTCAGGATCACACTCGATAAAGAATTAGACATTAGATGTATTTGTAAATTGTCTGCATTTGCAAGAATCAGATATATTTGAGATTATTACTTGACATCAGGAAAAAAACTCCAGTTGAGAATTATAAAATATGAACCTCTAAAAAGGCAGATAAATATTTCCTATCATACAGACTGCTGGGCATACCTCCATTTCCAAGTGAAATGTTCCTTAATGAAAAAGCAAGCTGAAAGCTCCGAGTCAAGACATCATGGGTTGATTCCTGCAGAGAAAAGTTAAGAATCTCTGGTAAATGAAAGGGGCGCATCTTGAAGTATAACATATGCCTCAAACTTCTTAAAAAGCAAAGGAAAAAAGCAGCAAAACTTGGAGATGATCTATGCTACTATGATATTCAAGTAAACATTAAAGGAAAGCACAAAATCTACATCAGAAGGAGATCTGACAGAAAATGCAAATGCTGAAAGGGAATCTGAACTTTCTTCATAGGAAAAAATCTCAACTGTCAAGAAAAATATATCTACCTTTGCTCGAGAAAAAATCAGGATCAAACTATAAGTATTGGCTATTGCTTCATAGTTTTCTGGAGTGTTCTCGGGTGACATTGCTTGAACCCAGATAGAAGAAAACAAAAGAGATATTTGCCAGTTGCTCAATTTGAGAGTTGTTGGATCCTGAAGTATGGCATTTTTACAAGAATCAGGTTTTTCTCTAGTGAACTTCCCACATAGCATTGTTGGATCATAATATCAAAGATGTATCAAATGTACCGTGTCTTTGTTGGGACTTGATGAATTTGTATCCACAGTTGTTGGTAAAGAAACGCTTTTCACACTATGAATCCGGCTTTGCGACAATAGCAGCTTATATGGTTTCCCGTCAGTGCTTCCAATTTCTAGTGAATCACCATTAAAGGAAGCTTTATCTGCACGATCTTGGAAACCATTTTCTCGAAAGGAAAGCATTTCTTTTCTCAACTTGCCAAAAAGAGCAGCAGAAGATGAAAACACAGAGACAGTTCTTGAGAGCGTCCTTTGGAGATCAACATTCTGTGTTAATTCTTCATTAGTGCAACAAGGACGGGGAGAAACAGAGGATGGAACAAGAACAACTGAGAAAACACGATGTGCTCCCAGATGTATTTCCCGATCTGGGTGAACCATAGCCAAAAGCAATTGATGAAACAGTGATTCAGGAAATGCCTGCAAATATTATTGAGGTCACACAGTGTTCCAAAATTAAACAAATGGTATGTTTATATTGTGAAGTCTTGACAGAGAATTCTAATGAATTCTCACCTTATTCTGATATGATAAGTTTGGTAATGATGCAATTATCTGGGCAGTACGGTAAATTGTGGAGATAGTGGGCCTTGCTGTTGAAGCTGTTGTTGAGATACTCTCTAGCATTGTGGCCATCATATCAAGAAGAGGACCTGCATCGCCAACCTGAAAAATGAAAGCAAATAATACTTTGATGTTTCTGAAAAGTTTGGTTAGGCCCATCATTTCAAAGAACTACAAGCATCAATATCTTTCAAGTAAGCATCAGTGCTGATCAACGAATATTTTCGCAAAAAATAGTGCTTGCAATTAATGATTCAAAAATCAGTAACTAACTGACCTTCTTAGATAGCTGAATGAGACATTCATCTACAGCTTCCCTATATCTATTGTTCCATTTAACTGTGTCCTCAGCTACTTGTGCATTACCCACTGTGGACTGCATGCTTTTACGCATCTGCCTTACAAGGTCAGTTATAGCACCGATAATGGGTACAGATGTTTGATTTTTCGATTGTTCAGCAAGACAAGTAGTGATCTCGATAATGCTTATTTGCATTTCAGGCTGCTTTTGGACAGTCTTGTGCTCTAGATGCTTGATTAATGTTGATAACAATAAATGTGTGTTTTGTTCTGCAACAAGGATAGTAAAAATACATGTTAATAACTTAAATATTTTTAGGGGATTAATAACTTAATCTTTGTAGATGCAAACAGTTCAATGGTTTTGATCTTACGTAAAAGATTGCATGACATAATATGTCAAACAAGAGATAAAAAGGAATGAAGGAGGAGCCCAAACCATATTTTTCCATTACAATTTGCATTTCCAGCAGGACACAAAGAGCAAGGCCATTGTCAGGTGACCATGAATCATTGTTATCAAAAAACCGAAACAAAGGCTCCAAAACACGTCGAACTGTGGTTGCTTCCCTAGCTAACTTGGCCATGTTATGGACACAGATCCTTGACCAAAAGTTGGGGCCCTTTGCTTCTCCCCTGATGAGAACCCAGATATAAAGGGTAAGACAGATTTTAGATAGAGCCAAAATGCAACCTTAAAACAGTAGCTCCGGTGTATGGCCTTACGTAGCTGGGTTTATATCACCTTTGTCGTTCACAACATCCTTCCAAGAAGGCACCCTTGTCACAGGTTCTGCAGAAGACTGCAAATGACCCTCAGCTTTAAGGACTTCATCTACCCATTTGCCTTTAGACTCTTGATTGCTGTCACTAATGTCATCAGATTTCTTATAGGCACTTTCATAATTTTCCAGTACTGTTGAAACAACCTACATTGAGTATTCCAAAAGTGAACAGAAACTAAATTAACTGAACCCAAATAAATCATCTGTTACTTTCATGTGAAACTAAAAGTGCAATCATATAAATGACTATCATGAGTTGCAAACACAGATAAAGTTAATTCGACGGCTCTTTTTTTAGAAGTAGCTCAACCACTCTTGACTATTGGTTCCCTGCTATGATGAATCTGAATATGAAAATAGACCAGACAAAGTTCCTCAAAAGAAAAATGCAGGAGCTTTTATCAACTTAAATTTGTGTCTTTGAACTTCAGGAGACAGTCACAAGAAGATGTTTCAAAGAGGCAAACACTAATTTTCAAGACACAAATTAATTGCAATTCAAGCTAAATAAATCCAGTAGAATTTTCCTCATGTCAGTGGCAAACACGAAATGGGTTAATAATTATTATCAAATATGTAATGGTGAATCAAGTCAAATAATTTTCGATATTAATCAATGCATTCCAGAAGCACTATCGATGAAAAGTAACTTACATCATCAAATTCTGTAGATATGTGGGAGTATTCACCCATAAACCAAATCTGCAGTGGCCAATAAAGTGAATGAACACATGGCATAACTAAATACATGTGTCAGAAGGAAAACAGATCAAAAGAATCCAAATACGAAATGAAGTATTTCTTGAGTTACGAATGTTCTACTGTATAATACGACAACTTTAAGAATAATGAATTACTTCATAAACCCAGCCAAGAATTGTAAGATAAATATGTAATCCATGAAATTTTCATCTCCACACTTCATAGCTATTCATCCCCGTTCCAGAAAGATCTAAATTAAGAATATTAAGGAAAAACTACAATAGAAGATGCAAACTGCAATGATAAGCATGAAAAATGTTGATCTCTAAGATTAACAAATCAAAATCCAAATTCTCCATACACCTATGGTGGTCTTGTGGGTCTGGCTCCAACATCATAATCTTGAGAGTGGGGTGAGGTTTTTTTCTTTACATACATACCTTTCCAAACGTCCCATGAAAATTTAAACAATAAAAAAAAATATCTTTGGGGACTTCTAATAATATGTGGAGAACATTGTTCATCATTTCTCTTTCTCTTAAGACATAAGGAGACAGATCTGAGAGCTATATTTGATCTTTGGGAAACCATATTTTATAGTGTTTCTTTTCCATTGTACATCAGCATTCTTTATTTAATACAGCACGATGACTACTAGAATTGGATAGTCATCCTTTTTTACCTTCCTAAAGGAAAAGGCAAAAAGCCATTATCTTTTTTTTTTTGTTATGTTTGGTAAAACTTTGTAAGACAGCTCTCTTTCATCCATTGAACCTGCTAACTTGTTGCAAAACTCAAATAGTTTTAATGTGACAGCTTGAAGTAATCATCAATGAGATCTCTCCATTTCATGATGCCTCAAAACATCAGCTAAACTTTTGGTAATTGTGTTAAATTCTTTAAGGATGAGCGAAAGACGGGCTGAATGGATGAGCGAAAGGTGCCATGGAGTGGGGAATATTCCGAGTATAAAGTTAGACAACTAAATGCACCTCGAGGTGCAGCCGGGGAACTGGGGGACCTTCTCGAACACAGGATAGGCAATTGAGAGATAGAGTTAGCCTATTCGTTATGGGGAATCAATGCTCTGGACCGAATAGAGCGAGTTTGAGAAAACGGAAAGCGGCGGCGCGCTCCGGCTTTCGAGCCTCCGCTTGCTTTATCCGGCGCATATTAGCTTAGCTGCACTCAATAGGCCCTGGTTGGTTTGGCTTCCTCTCTTAGGCCACTTTCCTTACCTTACCCCCGCAACACTCCCACTCCAAGCTACGCCGCCTGCTGAGCAAGATGCATTGCGATTTCCTCTTCTGTGGGCGCACCTCCGCCTCACTATGACCCGAGACGGGAAGATAATTTTCCGACGGGCTTGATCGAGTAAAGCCAAAGACGCCCCAAGACAAGGTACAACTGTTGGGAAGGGGACATGATCAATAAAACCTGCCTGGATCCGGGCTGGGATAATGGCGCCCATTCCTAACCAGTTTTGAAAAGGTTCGCTCATGCTGGAGGGAGCATCCCACTTAGTGATCGGTCCGCTAATTCACGCAAATCTGAAGAAGTTATCATGGACGAGCCACATGCAGGGAAACTTGCACGTGTGGTTCTGGCCGGGCTTTCCTTCGGTATCTAATAACCTTGCTTCTGCTCGCCGCTGGCGCACCTCTCCTAACTATTGCCCATTTATTATGGAATAATCTTTTAAGGAGGGACAATTTTACATATTTCTGCCAAATCCTTCCATTATTAAGTACGGCTGGTACCATTTCGATGTGTTTCGATTTTTTCGAACAAGAGAGGTTTGATGCTTTTGAATCCATTGTATTAATTCCACTTTCTACTCGCAGTATGCTCTTAATGATCCCGGCTCATGATTCAATTGCCATGTATTTAGCTATTGAGCCTCAAAGTTTATGTTTTTATGTGATCGCAGCATCAAAAAGAAAGTCTGAATTTTCCACGGAAGCCGGCTCGAAATATTTGATCTTAGGTGCATTTCCCTCTGGAATATTATTGTTCGGGTGCGACCGGACTACTACCGATCAATTTTTGGAAACTTATTTATAGACTTGTTGAGACCCTCTATGTAGTCGTTTGTCTATCTAGGGCAATCGATCTACTTTCCTCATAACCGAAAGGTTTTGTTACTAATAGAGCGGAATGGCGTCGTATGATCCATGTAGCCGACCCCACCTAGTGGGATAAGGCTTTGTTGTTGTTGTTAAATTCTTTAAGGAAAAAAGATATCATAAATAAGAAAATTCATTTGTATATCGACCCGAGAAAAAAAATGAATGATCACACTTGTTACTGACATACCAAGAGCCCCTCCCTCCCAACGGTTTGATAAGGGAACTGCCATACACCAAAAAAATGACATCTGGCATGGGCTTGGAGCTCCTTGAGTTCAGTATTTTTTTTAGAACATTTTTTTTCAGAAATCAAAATTTGAGTAATCAAAATAAGAAAAAAAACGGGTACAAAAAAGGCATGAGGTTCTACAAAAAAAGACTTGAAAAAAAGTTTAAACCAAGATGAGGCAGTACCATAATGTACTTCACAATATCTACATTCATACCATTGGGCATAAAATTGGTAACCCCCTTTAAGTCACAAATGATTTGATAAAATGTCAATGTTAAAATATTACCATGGAAGAAAGGGATCGCAAAGCAGCTGCCCGCAGATTGCGTGAATTCTCTTCTTGTCCCATATCCTGAGCAAGCTGGCAGAGTTTTGGAACTAGGCCTTCCAGATTGAACATATATGTGCCATCAATCTAGAGTAGAACATCGAAAAGTATGAACCTTATGATAGATCTTTGTTACTTAATGCAAGCCTGAACAAAGAAACCAACCTGACAGTTTACAAAATCAAAAAGTGTGTGGCATCCTACAGAGCACATTTCACTCTGCCTTGTTTGCTCAACAAGAGTGCATATGATGGTCAATAAACTGCTAGCAAACAGAGGCCTGCAACAGGTTCAGCTGTAGTGGTCATTCAAGAGCAAAGTTTATTGGTAAAGCATAGAAACTCCTACAATATCTAGTCAGACAATTCCTAGGCAGTTAATGCAAAAAAAAGGTATTAATGATGTGATATAGTAATTAGCAGAAAGTAACCTTTCCCGAGAGATTGCAAAAGGAACTAAAATCTAGTCATACACTTGTACATGTGTATTGCAGAGGTGGCAACATGTAACATAAAAGATAATCCATTGACGCTTAGATTCTCATACGGCATGACAATAGTGTTTTCAGCATTGTACACTGTCTCTATGGAATAATAAACATATATAGGATCATGGTGGAACATGAGCTGCAAATAACGAGGTTATGCATACCAAATATTTCTTTGATTATTACTTAAACTATGCTATATGCACGCTGATCAAAGATTCAATTAGAGTGTCATCAAGGATATGAAATGGATGTAGCTACCCTACTGTAATTGTAATCATTCCTGACAAGAGGCTTTTCATCTTAAGAGAAAGTCCTGTCAAGGAACCATATCAAGCATCAGATACCAAACCTGATAAAAGAATTATATCAGAAGAAAATGTGGTGAAGAGAATCATTGAAAAGCTTATATGGTTTAAGATAAAAAAAGAAAATCCTCTAAAAAAAAGATAAAAAAAAGAAAATAATTAGAGGTGAGCAGAAAATACATTTATTTAGAAGGATACTCACATTTGCTCCTTGCAAGAGACTAATAATTTACAATAAATGCGCATGACCACTTTTACTGTGCCAAAGTGCTCAATCCTCAGTTCTTTATAGCATCTTTGTTCCAAGTAAGTTGTAATCTGATTGAAGTTTACAGGTATAAAGATCAAACTTCTCAACAAAGGTGAAACAATTGACATGCAAAACACTTGAAATTTTGCATAACATGTTCACCAGCATGATCATTGAATGACCTCTTAAGTCTTACCTACCTAAATACTTTGAATGAGAAATGAGCATAATAAATTATTACATTAAGAAATTCTCATGTGCAAGGAATGATCAGTATTTTCCGCTTCTCAAGAAAAAATAAATCCGAATAATTGTAAACATAAAGGACACAGGATTATACGATAACAGTGAAATCAAACATGAAAGTTGAATGCTCCTACACTTATCAACAAAACACATCATACTTCTTTTTTTTTCTTTTTTTTTTTTGAGGGAAAACAATTTTTTTCTTCCTAAAGGAATTGCAAACAGGTTAGAAGAAAAAAAATGACAATATTTTTATTAAAAACTCAAGAGGATAAACTTAAACAAAGAAAGCTAAGAGTATAATATCAGAAAGCTAAATAATGAAGCAGAGTAGGGAACTCTGTCCTCTGAACAAGTTTCACTTACAACCGAAATAGCTAAGGGACTTAGTTAATGAAATCACAATAAACCTAGATTAACGTTAGGATTACGCAATAAGGAAAACTGATTAATAAAATACCTTGGGAATACGCAATGGATTTCTAGAAACATATTCACAAAGCTTTCCAATTTGCCGATCATTTGGCTCTTCATCCTGTTCATGATAAGTATTTTTTATTTCAGGAACCACAGATCAAAAGTACTAGCATAAGCATCTCTTATAGCACAAATGAACAGTTTTACTGGTACGAAGTAAGGAATTCATATTGCAATGATACGTAACCCGGATGGCTTCGAAGCAGCAAATGTACTTTTTTACTTCTAATTCATTTTACTTCAACAAGTTGTATAAAATGAACATAACAAACTTTGTAAAGAGTCTAATGGCAAATGTCGATTTCTTTCTTGTGCCACTACTTAGGATAATCCACTATCTGCAACTCCAAGCATAGGCACGTCCTCTTCAAACGACTAAACAAGAGACGTGTAACGTGAAAATGAGTATTAGTAAGCAAATGCGATATAACCTGCGAGCGAGGGAAGATGTCCGACAAAATCTTCTTGTATCGCTTCACGGGGTGCCGCGACCTAGGCCGCAAAGAAGGGCAGACCACGCACAGGGTATCACAGATGGGCAGTACCTTCCTCGACATCATTCCGGTTCACAAACATAGGATTGGAAGCCGGCCCAATCAGAGGCGTTTTGAGAGGTCAATGTGAACCTAAAATGTCAAACAGATAATCCCAAAAGCTTAGATATTGCGCCATTTGCACTAGGAATTGAATTTAATTCTGCAACTTAGCGGCCAATTACGAAGCAATGATACATGTGGTACCTAAAAGATACTTTGCTCGAGACATCGTTACTATCATGAATTAACATTGAAGTAAGTAGGCATGATGATTTCAAAACTTGTAACTAATAAAGCAAATAGCAAGATCGCATTGACCACTCCATGTGCGTTGGCTCAAGGTCCAAAACCAGAACCGATCAATTCTCGAACGCCTCCCTCATTTCCAATCCCCAGAAGGATTCAAAGAAAGGACGCACGGATCATCGAAACGAAATGCCGACGAGAAGTGCAACTTACGTTGACAATGGCAACGACGCCGAAGACGACGTAGACGGGGCTCTGGCGCGTAGCCTCCTCCCTCTCTCCCTCCCTCTCAACCTCTGCCTCTCTCTATCTCGGTTTCTTCCGGACCAGCAGGTGGTGCGGAGAAAGAGGAGGAGGGGAAGAGAGAGCGCGTCGGAAGGGGCTTTAAAAAGGAGGGAGGGGGAGCAAATTTGGGGAGGGGACGTGAGCTTGCCATGTTTGTTGTTTGGTCTCAGTGACGACGGAGAGAAGGGAAGCAAAAACATGCAGGCCACGCTCGCTCTGCTTCTCTCACCGAACGCGTTCCACGCAGCCCCGCAAATTCTTGCCAATCGAGATCGGGACGTGGCACAGGGGTGGGCCCACCACATTTGATTATCGTATTATTCCATTTAATTGATTAAGTATATATCACAATCAAATTTCCAACTTTATATTCTTGTACAGTTATTTATTTTTATCTATAAAAGAAGAAGAACATGCTTTGTTTTTGGAGAAAAATAATGTTATTAAAATTGAACTGACCGATCAATTTGATCTAGTTTGACTCGATATCAAAATGAGATTTGACTTTGAATAGGACAAAATCTGGTTGAATTGGAAAATTAGACGAACCATTAAAAAAATGGATTCAATTTAAAATTTTAAAAAATTCCCAACAGGCAATATGGAAATAAGGTCAAAAAAAGAAAAGAAAAAACGAAAGTAAAAGAATGGGAACGGATTTGAATGTTTTAGTAGTATAGAAATTAAAATTAAAAAGGTGGCATAAAAGGAAATATATATGAAAAAAATTATGAGGAAAGAGAAATTAATGGAAATAGGAAAAAAGGAAAGTGTTAAAAGTAAAAGAAGTGGGAGTAATTTATGGTAAAAAATTAATATTTTAATTAACAGAGAAAATTAATTAAATGAAAAATAGAAAGTGATAAAGGTAAAGATATCATAATTTCTGGAATAAATAAAAATAATATTAATATGTCAGTATTAACTGTTTAAAAGCCATTTTTTATGAATATTATTTTTTAAGTAATATTTTTATGTTACTATGTATTATTAGTAGATTATTATTATATTTTTATAAATTATATAATATTAATTTGTGTCATAATTTAAAATTACTATAAAATAATATTAATTAATATTGTAATTTGATTGGATCCGATTGAATCGGTCCAATGATGATCTAATTGTATCAGGTCCGATTCCTGGTCCAATCTTCAAAACATTGGAGACGAAGAATATGCTTAAACACCGTGATCATACGATAAATTAATCTTTTGGGGGCAAATCCGACGATCCAAAATAGCATGCAGGAGCTAAATTGTGATACTTAGATCTTGGCCAACATAAGAATTTGATTATTGTAATATCTACCAAACTCTCTAATCTCTATTTCAATCAACAGAATAAAATCAACAAAATTTAATTATTACATTAATTGAATGGACAGAAAAAAAAAACGATGCATGAGTACATTGTAGAGCGCTGTCTTCGTTGCTTAATTTGGAGTCAATTTATGAGCTTTGTTAAAAACTATTTAAGAAAAATAAAATAGTTCCCAAAAATACACAAATATATGTATTCCCAACATTAAAATTAGTGTTTTCAACTAGTGTTTAGTAGTTTAACCGTTAATTCTTTTATTTGATAAATAATAAAAATAAGTAACGTTTAGCGTTTAATATTAAAATATTAAAAAATTACTTCTACTAGCGTTTAGCGATTAAAGGTTAGCGGTTCATAAATTTTTCCAATTTTATCATTATTCAAATGTATTATTTATTTTTCAACTTATCTTATTATTTTTTTCATTTTTATTTTATCACCATTTTACTATATTTATTTTTATATCAATGCTTAATTAATTACAAATATTTATATAGTAATAATGAATAAAAAATAATTTAATAATTAATATTTTTATATCATGGGTGCACTATATATAATTATTGTCAATATAAATTTCTATATATTTTAATAGAAAAATTAATTGTGATATTTTATTTTATTTTATTGAGATATAAATAATTTATTTATTACATTGTAATAAAATTTATACGATGCTTGAATTGAATAATTTATCATATATTCAATCATGTCATTTTATATTTATCAACTAATTTTATTATTAAATTTATCAAAAACTTATTTGTTAGAACCTTTATTCAATCATCATCCGCTGATTAAATCACTATTTCTAATTAAACTATTATTCATTCGTCAAATCGTTAATAATGTCAAATAGAGTCGGTTCAACTTTATAAAGATATGGGTGTGATTTTAACGTCGGATATTGGCTAGATACGTGCTGATTATGCATACCTGAAAATGTACACAAATTATGCGTAACAAATGCACTGAAGTACATTTAAATGTACAGTGACCCTTTGGAAAACGTTGAAGTTATGCTCGTCGACACGTCTCTCACTTCATTTTATCTCTGTTTTTTTTTCCTGTCTCCAGCCTATTTTTCTCCACATATTTTCATAAAATATAGAAAAGAATTTATCGCCGTATTTATTGTTATTATTAAATTATAATAATAAAGTTCTAGACTTTTAGCAGATCTGATTGCCACAACAGCTGTCAAAATCAAATATTTTAAGTTCACGGCCCAAAATAAAGGGAGGATAATTGAAGGATAATATCATGCAGGTGATATGCAGCAATTTATGGAGGAGGATAATTATTGAATCAAAGGGAAAGAATTCATGAATCATGATTCAACCCAACTGCAGTTTTTCCACCAGGGTCGTTCTCAAAAACCGGAACTAGTGGCGCAGAACTCTGCTCCAAGCACAAATCGACATCATCAAAAGGTCATCTTTCAATAATTAACCCCTCAAAAGTCCACTCTCTTCCACTTTCAATCAAATTGATGCCTCCTCATTTCTTTTTTTTTAAATGTATATAATATATATATAAACAATTCTGATAAATAATATTCTTTATACTTATTATGATGTGATTATTTAAAATGGCACGAAGACCATGAAGGGTGTGTAACCAAATGAATTGAATTTTACAGAATGCTGTTCTTGTTAGAAAGGGTTGGCATAAGTAATCTTATATTTATTATTGATCTTATATTTTAGGTATCATACGAAAATGATATTGCGTCAGAATCATCTAATTAGAAGACGAAAAATAAAAAAAAAATTATTTACAAATTACAACCACTGACTTCATAGAAGGAAAATATCCAGGAAAAAGAAACTACAATTTTCACTTTTTATTTTGTTTGCGTTAAGTTGCCGCTTTCTCGTTGCCGGCCGGGGGAGATCAAGAGACAGAGACGATCACCGGGCGTAGTAGCAGGCGCGGTTGTTCGCCGGCGTGACGATGAGGAACGGGTTGGCGAGGTACGACGACTCCATCATGAGCCGCGACTGGGCGGCCTCCAGCGACGCCGCGCTCTCGATCAGGTCCCTCATCAGCGCCGCGTGGTACTGCCGCAGCTTCTTCAGCGCCTTCCGGTACTGCTCCGCCAGCCACCGGAGCCGGAGCCTCCGGAGGATGCCCGCCACCACGCGCCGCCCCCGGCACCGCCACCCCTGCCGCCGGCCGCCCAGCCGGGCCACGACCATCTTCTTGCGCCGGGGGGCTAGCGGCGTCGCCGTCGCCGGGTGGAGCTTGAGGCGGATCGGCCTCGACGGGCGCGCGGGATTTCGCACCGCCGGCTGGTGCGGACGGCGCCCGCCGCCGCCGCCGTCGTCGTGCTCCTGCGTCGCCATTGGTCGGAGAGATTTACACGGAGAGGAGGCGGATTCAGGTCGTGCGAATTTAAAGGCCGGAGGTTCCGGTTCCGCTGACTCGAGGGTGCGACGTTGACATCGGATAAGTGGTTGCGGGAGACGAATTGCGATTGGGGAAGTCGAGGGGAATCGGGATTGTAAGCTGCACCCACGGGTGTAAGGTAAGCGGGGACAGGATGGTAACGACAGTTGACCAACGGTGCGGCTGGATGCGTTCTGTGTGCCTGTGTGGTAATAAAAATAAAAATAAAAATAAAAGTAAAAAATTTAAAAAGTGTGCTTGAGTGGGTGGGGCCCCACGGTTTCTGGGTTTTCCACGTGGAACGGGCGGGAGGAAATAAAAAATAGCTTCTCATTTTTTTAATTATTGATGACTTGTAGTATAAAAAGTATTTATTAGATGTAATTATTATTCGCTTTTTTGTTCTATTATATTGCTTTAAGTCTTTATAAATTCGAATAATATTCGAAAAACAAATTAACTTGCGGATGGGAAAACCTATGGAGAAAATTTACTATTTTATTTTTTTTTAAAAAAAGAAAAGTTTCATTTTTTTAGAGGGAAATAAATAAAAAGTAAAAAATAAAACGTGGATGGGAGACCAGACCTAAGCAAAGGCGTCATCGTCTTGGCATGATTGAGGCACGCACAAAACCCCTCGGGATTTGTGTACCATAATTCACAGCATACAACAACGTGACGAGCAAGCCAGCTGATAAAATGAATGTTACCTTGGTACTTGATATATGTTATAATCCTATCTATCCATATATTATATCTAGGATTTAATGTTTATCTTCAGGACAAGCATACGCATCATTTTTATCCGTCCTATTAGATCAAACCCATGACGTTCTCTACCCCTCCTCTCTTCTCTTTCTCCCCTCCGCTCTCACTCCTCTCTCCTCCGACCATCGTTCGTCTCCGATCTTGCAGCGAGACGACGGGCGACGACGAGGCGCAGGCGGCGAGGCGACGGTGGCAAGGGCAACGGCGAGGTGCGGGCTACGACGAGGCAAGGACGACGGCGAGGCGCGATCTCTTCCTCTTTCTCCCCGATTCGGTGACGGCGAGGGCGACGAGGCGAGGGCGGACGATTGCAGGAAATCAGAGGCGAGACGGTGAAGAGGCGCGGGTGGCGAGGCGGCGAGGCGACGAAGAGATGCGGGCGGCGGCGAGGCGTGAGACGATCCGATCTCTCCCTCTTTCTTTCGATCCGGCCATGGCGACGTCGACGGCGACGAGGCGAGGGCGGCTCGATCGCGCACAAGAGAGAAAGATCGGCGATGACGGCCGCTGCTCCCGGCGGTCGTCTCCCTCACGGCCAGTGTCCCCGTCGTCCTCCTCCCTCGCGGCGAGCGTCCCTGTCGTCCTCCTCCTCTTCCTCCTCGTCGTCCTCTCCCTCACGGCCAACGTCTCCACCGGCTTCCTCTTCTGCCCCTTCCTCCGGCTGCTGTCGGATGACCTGAAAGCACCCACTGTCAGATCTAGATCTGACGGGGGTTGAGGCGTACATGCGTATGATAAAACATTAAATCCTTATATCTATATAATATATATATTCGCCTATCATTGGTCGACTTGCCCTAAAAGTGGTCTTGGGCTTCAAGACACATTACAACGATACAAATAAAAATAGGGATCGCTGTAATTGATCATGATTTAGAACTTGTTCTTTTTATGACTCCTCCGTATAGTTCTATTTCTCAATCTTTCCTTTTAACTATTCGTTGGATCCTTCGAACAACTTTCAAACTTAGAAAGATAGACCGATCAAGTTGAATTGACAGATTAGTTGAGTGGAATTTTATGATGAGGAATAAAGTGATTGATGTGATAAGAAAAAATAAATGTGATGAATGAATTTTTGATGGATTTTGAATTAAAAATAATTATTTTAATTATGAAGTATAATTATATTATTAATTAAAATTTTATTATAAAATAAATTTTTATGAGAAAAATTTTGTTAAAAAATATATTATTTAAATATAAAAAATCATTTTTAAATTAATTATATTTAATGAAATAGTAATTTTTTTAATGAGATAATAAGTAATAAATAATATTATATTAATTCCTTATTAAAATTATTTTATATTTATTAAATAATTTATTTTAAAAATAATATGGTGTGAGAGAAAAGAAAAAGAAAAAAATGAATTTAAAAAAAAACGGTTACACCAATCTTATTCTCGTTCCATATATATATATATATATATATATATATATATATATATATATGTATGCCAAGTTAAGTGGCAGTGCACGCGACTTCCCTTATTAAAATGTTCTTGAAGCACTTGATCTTTGATCTTGATCTTTGATCTTGATCCCCCACACAAAATTGATGAGTGATAAGGAAAGCACTTCAACCAACTGATCAGATAAGGATAGGAATGGATTGTGGCATCTCAATTAAGCTAATTATGGCATGCTGCTTGGTGTGATTAGTGAAAGCGATAGAGATCTTGGAAACTAAAGGTAAGCACCTAATTATAATGGAGTGGATGGCTCATTTATTTATATATATGATTTTGAACCATGTTAATTACGAAGAGTCAACCGAGATTAATTAAGAATAATAATGAAGGCATTACAATTCCTTTTTTAAACTACGGTCCTGGTTTTTTTAATGAGGCACCTTCTTCATTTTCTTTTTTTTTCCCTTTGACTTGAGGAACAAGTTATGGCATGGCCACTAAATAAAATAATTAGTAATCTTCATGATTCCACATGCATCTTGTATTTTTATGCACTTAATTGTTTGGTCACGATCTAAGCTTACATTAATGTGTCAACCAAACGATGGTCGGGATTTAACCTTATTTTAATGAGTCGAACGAAGAAGGATCCATGATAAAAAAAAATAATGAACTTATCTCATGAACTAAAAGTAATATGATTGTTATGTAAAAACTTTTAACATATAAATTGTTCTTACTCGACATGAACAAAATTAAAAGACATGGTAAAAAACAATAACATTATAAATGAGCAAAAGGAGTACAGCATCATACATTTATATACATAATGCATAGTATTAGGTTCCAAGCTTGAGCTTGGCCTTAACTGTCACAAATTTTTTTTTTGTAAAATCTTCTTGTGATTATTTTTAAATTACCTTACTTCATTTAGTTTCAAGCCACATCAAATAATATCTTATTTAAATTATAAATTATTATAATTTTTACACAAGATAAATTATGCACCGCAAGAAAATTTAAAAAATTTAAGACGATGCAGAATTTTATTAGATAGAGCAAAAAAATATTATAATTCATATTACTTTCTGTTCAAACCCCTAAAAGTTTTATATAGACACTTTTTTTACGGATGATAAAAATTTTATGCTGATTGGGACTCCGAATTAATTCCCAAAAATGAGATCCTCGTGGTACGAGGATGTCTTTTACTTGAGAGTGTCTTGGATCTGGACAAATTTCTAATTAGGATAAGATCCAAAGCATCATTAACACAACAATGATCTTAGCTCTCATTTACATTTCATATTAGGTATGAGTGTCATCCATAATAGAAACAAAACACCCCATAATATAAACAAAAAGATGACAAAAAATGTTCAGAATTGTTGACCTAAGTTCACTTAAAGATGTTGGCGTGCCAATTTGCTCCATTACTATAGGAATTAAAAAAATGCATAAGATATCTACAAGTGAAACATAATTTATTATCTATTGCTTTATACTTACTAGGTAGTCTAGGTTCATAATCTCCCCAACGGAGGAAAACAAAATGTATGCATTTGTTTTAAATTTAGTAATGTAATAAGAAAAAAATACCATTGAGGCAACTGTTCTAAATCTAGTGCTTTGCATCCTCCTCAAGTAATGATGTATATAGCCTTTAATAAAAATATGATATACGGATGGACCATCGTTATCTCAACAACAAATTTGATAGGTCACCTGTATTTGTAGTTTGCATGCACTTGTGGGTAGGGGGGATTAAGGATAGTTGATCCTAATTAAGGATTAATAACCCCAACTTGGTATCATGAATTATGTGTATGTTAAGACTTTTGTACCTACTAATTTCCTACTTTGTTGTCAATTATGACCGTTTACAATTCATAGGAGTCCTATCAAACGTTTTATCATTCCTTTTATATGTTTGGATGTTTTTTTTTTATTTAAACTGTTTTCGTTGATATTAGTAGTTGAAGGCAACTTGATATATTATTATAACCAAGGAGAGTCTCATTTCTATTTAAACTAAATTTCTCGTCACGATCAAATAAGTTTTGGCTAATTTAAACTTGAAACAAACAATATTAACAGCTAAATATACACTTCTAAAATCTGACCATGCCATTTTTCATTGTAAAAAATAAATTGTTACCCCATGATTCAACCTTAAATTTGAGTCCAATACAAACACAAACTATATTACGTTTATTTCACACATTTGCATTAAAAATACATTTATTACCTTTATATATATGTTCATTCTTATTCCATTGTTATTTTATATTACATAAATTACATCATTTTTTGGCTAAGAAAATGACATCAGATTCGATTACACACTTTACAGAAAAGAGGGAACAAATAATTAACGGCGCACACGATGAGCGCATTATGTTGTGCGTCAATGTTCCTCGGCCTAACTTTTGGGCAGGTCTTGTTTGTGATTGGTATCCGTCTCATCATCCAACAAGAACATTGAAACAGACAAATTGAATTATTATCTATTAAATTAAAAAAATAATATAAAGTCATCAAGAGAATTCTTTTGGGTCGAAAAAATGTAGAGAAGTTATACACGAGCAGGGGTTTATTCTGATGTTGACAAAAAAAAAAAAGATTTAATGGGGTCATACGCCTTATTAGGCATATGAACCTCATACGCCGCACGCTCATCATCCGATCTAATCGGACGGTGGGTGATAGAGCAATGCGGCCACGAATTGGAACTGCTCCGACCACGACATCTGATGCTTGGTCAAAGCCATCCTGGCACCTCCTCCGCTCCACTCTTGCCCCGACCGGGACGGTCCCGGATGCAGGCGGCGATCGATGACTCAAGCGCAACCATGGAGGTGGAGAGGGACGCAACGAGGACCTCGAGTCGCTATAGATGGGCCTCTTGCCGGTTGAGGGTAGAGATGGGATCCTCGTCGACGGAGTCACCTGAGAAGAAGGGGATGGCGAGGAGGCAGAGAAGGAGGAAGACAACGGTCATCCCTTCGTTCGTGGCCGCCATGGAAGGGGTCAAAGCGACCAAATCGAGCTCGGGATTTAGCAGAGGATTCGGAGATGACTTCGATGAGGACCATCCGTGCGCGTCCCTTGACAGAGTTGCGGACGTTGGTGGCCGTCGACATATCGACAACGAGCAGGATGTCGAAGTGGCGAGGCATTCCATCGGAGAGGCAGAGCTTGGTTGGGCGATCGCAGAGGTGAGGGAAGTGGTCAGGTGATCGGAGAGGTGAGGAAAGAGATGAGGAAAGTGGCCAGGGGCAGCGTACCGTCCGGTTGGATCGGACGGTGCACGCTGATGTGTTTGAGGTAATGTGTATGACTCTCATTAAATCCAAAAGAAATAATGATCTTTGTGTTACATTTTATAGTAATATCTAATGGCGAGAACAATGAGCAATGCATTATTCCATGATAAAGAAACAAATAAGAATGATAATGTTGTGAAACATTTAAATTTGAGCAAGTGTATATATTCTCGTGCGGTCATGTTGTTGCGTTTATTTTGATTATAATATTTTTGTATGCATTTAATTGGGTATCAACATAATAATTAGATTTTTTTATTTGGCATCTAATATGATGACATAATGTCTTCGAGGTAATCTTTTTTCCCATTCGAAAGAAGATCACTAAAAGAAAACAATATGTAAGTTCATCAATAAAGAAAGTTATTTTCGTTATCATTTGTCGGAAAACATTTAACACAAAAAAAAAATTCTTGAAAAAGGAAAAATATTCAGTTCATAAATTGGTATAATCTTAGAATAGGATCGCTTGTTTGACGAGTTATTTTGAAAATTAAAAAATTTTATAACGAGGTATCACTATGATAACCCCAAAATCAGAATATTCATATTCTTTCAAAATAAAGAATAATTATATTTTTTTATCATTTCCATCTTTTAACTATTTTTTATTTAATTATATATTATTGTTATTATAAATGTCAATTATTTATAATAAAATATTATATATTTAAAATGTATTCTTTTATAACCAAATAAAAAATAATATAAGAATGTAATTTCTTTTTAAAAAATATTATAATTTTTATTTTTTATTCAAAACTTTCCTTTTCCTTTAGACAAATTGCCTCCTATCTACAACTAAAATCATGCTCGTGACGTGATATGGTACGTCACTTGCGCTATGACATATTCTTTTAAATCCGGTGCTCAAGAACCATTTTTTGCTTTAAACAAACTGTCCAATTTGTGCATATAAAATTATAAATTTATATATTAATTATTAGGAGTGCTAAAATTGTATATTTTTATAATCGTGATATACAATGAAATAACGATAGTATATTTTAAAGTGACAATAATATTATCCTAATTATTATCCACCTACAAAATTAACTTGAAATACTTATCCATTATTAAAGCATGCATGCAGAGCTTGATGAATCTTTTGACATTGCCATTGTGTTTTTTTATCTGTTCATTAATTTCCATGGAGTAGATCAAGTGTTGTGCCTAGATTTACTTTATTTGTTCTTCACTTGTTTCTAGGGTGAAAGTAATTCGGGTTGATTTTCAATTCAAAAAAATCACTCGTTATTTTTCATGTCGGTTTTTTAAATTAAAAATCATCATAAAACCTTTTTGAAAAATTAAAAATCACCCTCTAACGAGTCATTTTTTTTGAACCATACTTTTAAATAATTATATTTTAAAAATATATATAATATTATACTACTAAAATTTTAAAGTTATTAAACTAGAGTTAGATAACGTAATAGAAAAGTATGAAATTTTATATAAAAAATATTATATTTATAATAATTGATAACATATGTATTAATTATATAAATAAAAAAGTATAAATAAAAAATGGACTTCATGGGCTCTTATGATTTTTTCGGATGGTCTCTAATTTTAGCGGGTTCATATTTTGGTCCTAATTTTCGATTTTTATTCAATTTTTCAGATCAAATATGTTTTTTTTGTTGGTCGGGTTTTTTCTTACACCCCTACTTGTTTCAGGTTGAACCATGATTTTTGTTTATTCTTTTATTTGTTAACATTGTTGTAATTTGATGCTCTTCAACATCATATTCACTTGTTTCTAGGGGGGTGAAAGTAGTTCGAATCCGGTCGGGTTTTTTTTATTCAAAAAAATCAATCATTATTTTTCATGTCAATTTTTAAAATTAAAAAACCATCATAAAACCACTTTGCAAAATTAAAAATCACCCTCTAACGAGTCGATTTTTTGGGACTCTACTTTTAAATAATTATATTTTAAATATATATATATATATTGTTACTACTATTTTTAAAGTTATTAAATTAGAGTTAGATAACGTAATAGAAAAGTATGAAATTTTATATAAAAAATATTATATCTATAATAAAAAAGAACTGATAACATATGCATTAATTATATAAATAAAAAATGGGCTCCACCGGTCCTTACGATTTTTTCGAGTGGGACCCTAATTTTAGCAGATGAATTTTAATTTACTAAAAATCATCCTAAATCATATTTGGGTCCTAATTTTCGATTTTTTATTCAATGTTTTTGGATCAGATATGTTTTTTTTGGTCGGTCGGGTTTTTTTTTACACCCCTACTTGTTTCATGTTGAACCATGATTTCTTTTTATTCTTTTATTTGTTAGCATCGTTGTAATTTGATGCTCTTCAACATCATATTCTTAAAAGTGCTATTTTTAAGTAACCCAGGCAGGCGCTCAAGCCCACCTAAAAGCCCATGCACAGAGTTTAATTAGACTCGGTGTCCGCTTAGAAGTTTCAAACTATAAACCTCCATCCATTCAATTTATTTCTAGATATTTCATAATAAATTTAGCACACTTCTTATATAATAGAATCAGATAAATTCATTTAAACAATATACAATAGTTGTCCATGTTCTTGCATTATGAGGTAATAATAACATGTTATAAATAAAATAAAAAGAGTAATTTTCAAAAAATGCCTCGGATTTTATCTCATTTTCCTATTCTGTCATTAAATTTTACTTTATAACCTCAACTACTAATTTATTTCACTTAGAATTTGACATGATATAATCGATCAAAGTAAAAATTTTAAAAACAATTAATAATATAAAAAGAATAAATAATGAAATAAAATTAACAAAAAACATTAAAATAATATTAAAAATTTAAAAGTGGCTGTCGACCCTTCCGCGACAATAAAAGGGGGCGGTGCCGCCCTCTTGTCACCAGCGAGCTATAGATGGGTTTGTGCTCGCTTTTGTCATCGTCGTGAGAGAATCTTGACGATAGTAGGAAGACGTTGCATCGTCACAATCATGACCATTCGAATATTTGTAATACTCCGAAATTTTATCCTCTTGCTACGTGATAATTGGACTTATTTTGGATCGCGTTACCTATAATTTTTTCTTCTTGGACTTTTCTTACATATAATGTGAAAATGAAATAACTATATCTTTCTTTAACATAATGCGGAAGCGAGTCACCTTTCTAATTTTTCCTTTCTAATAATCCTCCAAGGGTTAACTAACTTTCAAATAATTTTATATTGAACAGTTCAATGACTTTGTCCCATGTGCATTTTACATTACCACGAATTTTACAACTGCACACGTCTTCATTCTTATTTATTAGTCCAATTACTTGTGGGGTTCAAACATAGGAAAATATTTTTTTTATAAACAATGATGAATGTGATTACTTAATAAAGACAATTTAACTTTAACAATTTTATACATAGACAAATAGTCACAAGAATCAAATAATAACTTTCTTTACTTCACATTTGCTTTCTTATTTCATTATTTCTTTTCTTGATTTCTTGATTTCTTACTTTCTTTCTTTTTACTTTCCTTTTTTCCAAAAAGAAGGAGATTCATTAGCTAATCGGTGAAATAAGAGAATTCATAAAAATATTTTCTTTCTTTCATTCTTTAATGGGTTGCACTACATATTTTAATTTAGATACAACTTCCTAAAGATGTTTACATGTGTTGTCCATGTGAACTCTTTAAGTCAAGACTATGAATGAGTACCTCATATTCGAAAACTTTAGGGCATTAAAGGTCACTTTGATCTTGTCAATCAATGCACATGATGAATCCCATATTATAATTTTTTATCTTCTTACCTAATTAACTATATTTGAGGTTTCGATTTAATTAGATTATTGACAATGGCAAAAAGATCATTTAGCAAAAGAGCAAATAATAAAATAATACTTCCTTAACAATCATTAGAATGTGATTTGGGTGACATAAAACTCGAGCCAAGTGGCTTTGAAACTCTGACCGAGTCCAAGTGTAGGTTGATCAGAGTTTGTCTCAATAACTTTTTAACTTTTCCTAAACTTGAGAATGTGGGCTGGGATACAAGAAATTCGGGCCGCATTGTCACGGTTGAATGCCGAACAAAATGTCCGAACGTATTTTTTCCTATTCTACTTCAGAATATCGAGTTTATGGCCGACGCGGGCTAGTTCGAAATTCAAAAATATTTATTGAAATTTTAGAATAGAGCCTGCCGAGTTACATGGAAATTGTGCTGAGTTTACATCGAATTCGAGTCAAATTTAGTGTTGACAAAAATGCGTCAGGAAAATAGGCATAGTTTGGAGCAACTTAGGGCGGGTTCTAGCAACGCAAAACTCGAGTGATTTTGCACTAAATTTGGCCAATATTTTGGGTACTTGAAAAATTACCTTATGGAACTTATTCATGGTTCATAGAAACATAAAATTTATTTCTTTAATTTTATTATTCTATTAAGAAAATACATCCATAAGTGAACTCGAAATCTGGACATATATGTCCAGGCAGAACTATTTAAAACTCAAAACTTTAGACAAGTTTTTCAGTGACCACGATTTTTTTTAGGCGATGACTCTGACGTTTTTTTATCAGAGAGATGTTCCACAAAGATATGGTCAAAAGTTTCAGCCACACGCGCACCAAAGAGGGAGAAAACATAGGACAAAGTTAAAAAAAACAAAAATGTGCAGAAAAAATGACTTGAAAGAAACCTTTGAAGTCTTATTTATAGTAAAAAGTTCCACAAGTTCTAATCTAATTAGAATTTATAATCATACTTCATATCCATAATTTTTTAATTTAAATAATTAATTAAAATTTCTATTTATTGATTTTTAGATTTAAAATAATATTTTTTTATTAATTTATTTCTGAATCTTTTATTCTTAAAACTCCTAATTTCAACATTTTCTTAGTAGTCCTAATTCAATTCTTCAACAAAATTTATCCCTAATCCTTATCTAACTATATATCTTTTCTTTATTCTATATCTAACAAACATAATTATTCCTTAATTTTTGGAATTAAATAAATTAATGTTATTCTTATCTTTTAATTTTTAGAATAAAATAATATTATTTTATCTTTTAAATATTTTTAAACATAAAATTCTTATTTGAACTCACATTAGGAATCCTTTACATCATAAACTTTTGCTTAGATTCAAATTCAATTTTGAATCCTTATTCTTATTATAACTTTAACTCCTAATTTAATTAGATGTTATCATTTTCTATCTCTTATGTAATAATATTTTTATTCTCATTAAAACTTTTCTTATCTTATTTTTTCCTCTATTCTATCTTTTCTCTAACTATACTTTCATTTCTTTTCTTACTTTATATTTTTTTAATAAACCATAATTTTATTTTAAAAATCCGGGGTGTTACAATCTCATCATGTCATACGCCATCGTCATCGACCAAGGGAGGAAGCAAACGACAGATCTGCTTCTACTCGCTATCTCTGGTGTTCGAGAGCAGAGCTCCGGTTGGTTCAACGACCTCAAGCTTATGGACCCAGCGGAGAAGATGTGCACGCCCTTGGTTTGGAGCTTGGGCGCAAGCTGGCGGACGACGCAGAATGGCTAGCTACTACTCACCAGCTTCGCTGGGCAGGACATTAATCAGGTCCATTAGCTCCACCGACGGCGGTGGCGTTGGAGTTCCCGACGTTGTCCGTCGCCGATGGAGAAGAAGACAAGCTTCCTCTTTCTCCCTCTCTCATTTTCTTTTGCTTTTTTTTTTATATGTATTTATTTGATAATATGAAAATAAAATGACTATATAACAGCCACCTAACCTTAGTAACCAATGAATCACATTTTAGATCAAAAGAGAGTTGGGCTTGTAAAATGTTTGTTCATTCTGGAATTTGAATTTTTATGAATAAATTTTTTTTTTGTTGAGAGTTGTCAATTTTGTATATACAATATAAGATGATCTAAAAATTTTTAACGTCACATGAATTAAATCATCGATGTCGCTTTTTAAATAATAATAATTGACTAAAAAAATGAACTCATTTTAACAGTGGACTTTAATTGAAATAAGTTAATAATTGAGGATATTTAAAAATAAATAAAGATTATGATATAATTTATTTTAAAATGAAGATTATGATTATATATATATATGAAGCAAGTAGAGAAGACACTTTTTGCTTGAAAATTATTTATTCATAATTTCCCAATAAAATACCAATTTTACGTGAATATCATAAATGGCCAACTTCTTATCGAACCAAGTGTCAGACAGGAATTTTGGCTATAAAGTTAAATTCTACAATTCACCAAAATCAATATCCTCATTGGACCATATTTTAAGTACTCGAGGATATACATAGTAAAAAAAAAAACAGGACATACAAGTACGGGCGGACCCGACCCAATTGGGGGAGAATTCAATCAAACTTTAATTGTAAAATTATTATATTGATATGTATATATATATATATATATATATATATATATATAAAGAAAAATCTAGGGGGTGGCATTTGTTCATTTCATCATTTGAAGTATAAAGACAAATATATACAATAACATGTGCGAGTAATATACGTGTTACGTGTATATACGTGGCGAGTAGTAATATACCTTCCGTATTTTAGCTGTAACTCACGGATCATGGATTGATGTATGGACGGCTTCATCAATATTCTAACCCAAGGCCGCAGGATATTTTATTTTTGTATGTATCCGTTCTTCATTGGGGTTTTGCTACGTATTTTATTTCGAGTATTTTACGTTTATATATGTTATTTCATATTTAGACCAACCATTATTAATTAATAATTAATAATAATCAATTATGCGTAATCACTATGGCATTATTCAATTTTTAAAATTTTAATTCAATATCAATATCAAATCATTCGTCAATAACATTTTCATATTATTCAACGAGCGGAGGCTCAATTAACGTTAATATCCGAATGATCATGATTCAATTCGATTTCAATATCAATCAACAGTTTTCTGCCCTCAAGTAGAACCCAGATCGTCTTTAGAACAGTCAAAAACCTCTTGGCATGGTCAAAACCCGTATCGAGTAGGGTGTGAACTCGGCCCGGGTTTACCGGTTCACGATCGTGACAATGCCTCCATTAAACATGGACCATGTTTGGAAAACACATACCATGTCGTCGAAAAACCCGGGCCGTTCCAAATCATCATGCATCAACACGGCCCGAGTTTAATAGAACTCGGGCCCCGTTTACCAGAACTCAAATCGTGTTGACTAGAACCCCGGTCGGGTTCCGTTGCTGACGAAAAAATGTGTTTCGACACGATTTTTTGGCCACCTTAACTATACCATACGATATTCAAATGATGCACAATTTATATCAATAGATTCTCGGTACAAAGGAGAAGAGAATATGGTCCCATGTCATGAAAAGTTGACAACATAAGGATTCTCCCTACATACCTAAAGTTGGCTAAAAAACCATCTACAATCTTTTTTCTAAAAAACTACATGAATGCCGAACTTTAGTTGACGACTACTCTCTGTCCACATCTCAAAACTCGTGACCACCACTTGGAAGATCTTCACCTATATACCGGCTTCGAAATCAACCACCATCTGCTCTATGAGATGTCTCAATTTGTGTGAAAACGGAAGGCAAAGTGGAACTTATGGTGCAAAAATTTTGCTTTGCTGAAAAGGAGTTTCCAATCATCTTTCAATGCCTATTTATAAAGGTAGTCAAGGGTTCCAACTTCTATTGTGCCTTATTTTCTTTTAAAATTAATTTTGGTCATCCATCATTAGTTAATCACCCCATAATTTTTAAATTTAATTAAATCCAAATTTATTTAATAATCTCAT
The DNA here is from genome assembly GCA_030549335.1 of Pontederia crassipes. Classification (NCBI taxonomy): domain Eukaryota; kingdom Viridiplantae; phylum Streptophyta; class Magnoliopsida; order Commelinales; family Pontederiaceae; genus Pontederia; species Pontederia crassipes. The sequence continues at coordinate 708,358 of CM060185.1, read as the reverse complement.
AATTATCTTTATAACAATTTCACCTTTTATCAAATTTCATCTTATCCTTTCCAACTTCTTTTATAATTTCCATCAATTTTGGAATTAACAAATTTTAGAAAATTAAACAATGATTTTACAAATCTCATTAATGAATAAAATATTCATTTATTTATTTAGCAAAAATCGAGGTCCTTATACATGGTCATCCAACTTAGAGGGGCATTCCCAAAACATTTAAGCCACGGTCATAGCACCTATTATAGGCAGTAAATCAGTAAATTATTGATGTGAATGCTTACGTGGTATCACATCAGCACACCGATTATAAGCATTAAATCAGTAAACCATTGACGTGGATGCTTACGTAGTATCACATCAATATTTTCTCTCTCATTCGTGTCAAATTAAAAAAAAAATTGCCACGTCAACATTTTCTCTCCGCTCTATTCAAACTTAATTTTGTATCTACATGGTCATCCAACTTTTCAAAATTTTCAGACAATGTCATTCAACTTTTCAAATTTTCAATCACAATCATTATTAAAAACTTATAATAAAAATAATAATAAATATAAAATTAAAAATTAAAAATTTAAAGGCACTTAAACTGACTTGGTACATTTTTTTTGCACGACCTATTCAAATCGAGCCGCCCAAACTTTTTTGGGTATTAAATATATAATATTATGATAATTAATAATTTTAATTAAGGAAATAAAAGTTTTTTAAAAAATAACATACTGATTATATTTTTTGCACCAAAATACAAAATAATAAAAATAAAATATTTTTTTGTGTGAGATTTCATTATGGTCGAGCCAAATCGTACTAAGTCGTCCAGCGGGGTGCACGGTCCAACATTTAGCGAGTTATTGAGTCAAACATGATTTTTTATATAATATTATGATAATTAATAATTTTGATTTTGAATATTATGATAATTGATAATTTGGCTCAACAACCCGCTAAATATTGGGTCGTGCCCAAGCCATTACGATTTGACTCGACCTCGTTGAAATATCATGCAAAAAGTATATTTATTTTCTAATTATAATATTTTTTATTATTTTAAATTTTAGTGCAAAAACATTAATTGGAGTATTATTTTTTTTTAAAAAATTACTTCCTTAATTAAAAATTATTAGTTATTATATATTTAATAAACATAAAAAGTTTGGGCCGCTCGATCCGAATGAGTCGTGCAAAAAATGTACCGAGCAACTGTCTTATTTTTACTTCCTTCAAATTTTTATTTTTATATTTCTTATTTTGTATTTTTAATGATGATCGTGATTGAAAATTTGAAAAGTTGAATGCCTTATATGAATATTTTGAAAAGTTGGATGATTTAAGTTTGGATGGAGCAAGAGAAAAATGTTAACATTGCAATTTTTATTTTTTTAAATCCGATGTGGATGAGAGAGAATACTAACGTAGTGCCATATAAGGATCTAAGTCAGTGATTTACTAGCTATAATCAGTTACGATAATCATAGTTAAAATCTTTTTAAAATTCGATGACCGTAATGTTACAAAATAAAGTTGAATGACGTTACTTAAAATGCTCCCTAAATTGGATGAGTAATGAAAGTTGTCACAAAGTTAATATTCAAAGTTAAATTAGAATCCAGTGTAACTTCATCTGGATCCGAAACGTTACCCAATTTCATAAACAAATATTTTCACAATACATGAAAATATATGAAAGACATTATAATAAATATCATAATTATAATATCTAAAATAAATTATTCATAAATTTACGATATGAATAAAATTATAAATAAAGTCTAAAATCGACTATCCATGTCAGCAGCCTATGCCACGTTCAAATTCACAATAATACTTGCTCATTTGCACGTATTCAAGTATAAAAGAAAATTTATAAGTATAAATAATCAAAATGATCGTCAGTACTTGAGGGGTTAAAATGAATGTATATCAATTTATCAATGATTGATCAAACAATAATCAACGTCTTAGTTGATGCCAATTAAATTTTAGTAATTTTCAATTATCAATAACTTGATCAATTAACAAACCCTATGATAAATTATAAATTTGATCCAATATTAATTATCAATTTAACAACAATTCGATTTTTCCTAGAAAAGTATTTAGCCTTTCCTATTTTATCAATTCAATTCAATAACTCTCAACCATTTATTAAGAAAATATTATGCTATTTTCATACCATAATGATCAATTAGGAATGAGAGCCATGACAGATCTCGATGCAATAAAAATAATCAATGACTTCGTTGTACGATGGAGGGCCAAGAAATTAATAACCAACATTCATTCAATTCAATAATAAGTATTAGCACATCAAATTTTCATAATGTTGCAAGTTTAAACTTTGTTAAACTCTTATTAAAAAAATATTTTCCTCCCTCAACTATTCACGTGTTGGGTTTGTGTTAGATCAAAAGTTGTTGGTCCTCCGCACGTGAGAGAGAGTGTTAAGTATATAAAATTATTGATGTTACTCTTCCTAGCACATTAAATTTTAACATGTTATTTAATGTCGTTAGATATCTATTTACTAATATGCCTTGAATTACATGAAGACAAAAGAAACCTTTATGTAGAAGAAAGAGCTTTTCCATGTGAAAAAATAGGATATAATGGGTGTCCCCCTATCTGAAATGGGGGAGTGTCCAATATTTCAAGTCTCCCTATTTCAAGGCGTCCGTCTGATCCGGATCGGACGGGCGCAGCTGAAATGGCGATTTTTTTATGATGAAGCGATAAGTCGAGGACGGTTCACCAGGAAAAAATTGGCAGTTCATTCAGACGTCGGTTCAACTGGTGGGGGCGAATACAAAAGGCGGGGTTAAAAATTTTTTACCCCTTTTACAAGCTCTCTCTCTCACCTCTCTCGCTCTCCCAGATCTCTCTCTCTCACGGCGACTCGGCGATGGAGCGTCTTCCCCTCTATTACTATCTCTCTCTCTCGCGGCGAGATGGCGACGAACTCTCCGACATTCGTCCAGATCTGCCCGCCGCCGACCTTTTTCGACCAGATTCGCTCACTGGTGGCTAGATCCGCTCTCGCCGACTAAATCCGCTCACCGACGACCAAATTCGCTCTCGTCGACCAGATCCGCTCTTGCGCACTGCCGTCGAGCACCGCCGCTGACCAGATCTGCTCTCTCGCACCACCGCCGAGCACCACAGCCGACCAGATCCGCTGACTCCCGGCCAGCAGTGATGACTCCCAGCTAGATCTACGCGCAATGGTGACTCCTCAGCCAGATCTACGCGCGGTGACTCCGCGGCCAGATCTGCACGCAGTGGCGACCCCCCGCTGACCTACCTCGCGCAACAGCGACCTCCTCGCCGACCTCAAGCACGACGAGCGCCGCCGACCTTGAGCATGCCTCAGAGCTCCACCACCAACCTTCCTCATGCCGTGACCCCCGCCACGCTCTTCGTGTTGTTGCGCCCGCCTTTGAGATACACCGTCGAGCGCCGCCTTCGAGCTCTGCTGCCGACCCTCGTCACGCCATGACGCGACCCCGCGCACATACACACTGCATTGGTGCCGCCGACCTCGAGAACGCTGAGCGCCATTGACCTCGAGCATGCATCCGAGCTCCGCCGCCGACCCCCCTCCATGCTCCGGGTGTCTCTGCGCTCGCCTTCGAACTACGCTACCGGGTGCCACCTTCGAGCTCCGTCGCCGACCCCCTCACGCCGCGACCCCGCCGACCTCTGTCAAGCCATGATGCAACCCTGTCGACCTTTGTCACGCCATAGATTAACTTCTTTAGATTTGCTTATTTTGTTGATCCCCCCTCAAATTTCAATGAGCTTATTCATTGATGTATGTGGAATCTGTAATTGATACTTTATGATTCATAATGTTCCCGAGTAAATTATTCTTCTGGTTGATACTTTGTTAACTGAGTTTGTTTTGTTGAATGGGTTCTATGTTGACAATTAATTTATATAGAGGAGACATTTTGAGTTTGAGAGCTATCTGAATGCATTTCATTTCCTGTAAGAAAGTGTTTGTCCTAAAAAACATAAAGAAGTCGCTTTTTGTCCTAAAAAACACAAGCTCATCGTCCGATGATTCAGGATTCTTATTGTGTTTCCCTTGTCAAAATTATAATCAAAACCACCACTAATCATTTTGCAACAGAAGTTGATAAAAGTGATTAATAGGTTCACATAATTGATCAAGAACATAAACATCACATATGTTACATAATTGTGACACAAACATGATTAGGATTGGTACATCACAAATCATTAAAACAAAGTCATGGAGTGTTGGTGTCGCCTGCAAATCATATGATCAGGAACCCATCAATCTCGGCCGGCGAGGGTGTCGCCGGTGTGCACGAGGTTCGTGGCGGGGCTGATAACCAGCGGAGCTCGGTGGGGGCGCTTGGCATCGGAGCTCGGCAGGGGAGCAGCGGCGCGGATAGGGAGGCGGGCTCGGACAGGGGTTGCGGCGTGCTCGGCGGGGCTCATCGACGACGTGTAGTGGCCGAGCTCGGATCTGATCGACGGCGCTTGTCTAGGTCCCGAATCTGGTCGCGGGGTCAGGGGAGGTTGCGTCGCTCGACGTACTCGCGACAGGGGTGCTCAAGGTCGATGAGGCTTGGTGGGGCTGATCGACGGGGTCGGCGGCGCGAGGTCAGCGAGGGTCGCGGATCTGGCCTGAGGGTCGCGGATCTGGCCCGAGGGTCGCGGATCTGGCTGCAAGGTCGAAAGATCGCCGTTGCGCTGCAGTTCTGGCCGGAGGGTCGCCATTGTGCATAGATCTAGCCGGAGGGAGTCGACGGTGAGAGGTCGGCGGCGAGGCAGATCTCGGACAAATGGACGTTCCTCCGTGTCGTGCTCGGCGAAGGGAGACGCGAGATGGAGACAACACGCGCAGATCTGGTCGGGGGTGGGTCGTTGCTTGTTGCGCGGATATGAGCGCGGGCAACGTCTACGATGAGAGGATGCACAGATCTCGCTGGTCACGGCGGGGATGCTGTGCTCGTCGGCACTGCACAGGAGAGAGAGAGGAGGCGGCAGCGATGAGAGGAGAAGACGGCGGCGACGAGAACGCGCGGACACGCCGAGAAAGGAGAGAGAATTAGGATTTGCGAATGAGGAGCAAAATGCTTGGGTCATCCGTTTTTGTATATGTCCGCTCGAACCGGACCGCGCACGAATCAGACCGGAGCGACTAAACCGGATCACAAGAGAGGATTATGCACCTTAACCATCCGCATCCCATGCTGCCATCCGATGCGCATCGGATGGCAGCGGACGAATGGGGGAGGTGTCCCCCCATTTCTCATGGGAGGACACCCATTATATCCGAAAAAAATATGACATCTAGGGGTATATATTTATGGAATAAAATTGTGTGTGAAAAAAGTGACCCATGGGCCACCGTTAAATCGTGATCTGACAGTTCACGAACCAACGATGACTCACTTTTTGCCCCACATAATTCTTGTCCCTTGTATCTATACCTTTTAGTTATAGTTTAATTTTAATTAGAACTCTTGATTACTTCTGATGCAGTTTTAATTTTTCTGTTCAATTAACATTTTGGTTAGAGCTCCCAAAAGAAATATTTTTTAAAACTTAAATCCTTAAGGTAATCTCCATCTTGTTCAAATTTCTTATTTATCCATTATTTGAATACATAACTTGTCTCCAAGTAAATTTTAATTTTCAGAATTAACTAATAAAATATTATATCTGCCACATAGTTTTTAGAATAAAATAATTAAATTTATATTATTTTCAGAAAATGTTGGGTGTCACAGTGGAGTTGATATAAGTGTCTCCCTCTCCTCTCTCTCTCTCTCTATATATATATAGAAAATTAACGTGACATCACAAAAAATTGGTGTCATTGTGCAATCATACATCTAGACCCTTTGATCGTGCATGTGATATGCTTCTTCCCCTCATGTGAGCTGCTTCGTGTCGACGCCTCCTTGCCTGGTGGACTCGATGCCGACGACTTGGCCTGCACGAGTCCCTTGAATACCATCCACTAGGCGAGCTCCACGACGACGTGGATGACCCTCTCGGGAGTGACAAACGGGTAGGACATGGGGTCCACAAGGCAGCGAAAGACGAGGCCACCATCGGCAACAATGATGGTCTTACCGAAGACCTTGTGGAAAGACAAGTGGCCATGGCAGAGGTCGTCGTGGATGAGAGATGTGGTGTCGTCCAAGCAAGGGAGGTTATCGTTGATGCCTCCAGTGAGCTCACAAGCGGCAAAGCAGAGGATGGGGCTTGCTGCTGGCGAGGAGGGAGTAGTGCATCGCCTCATGGATGTTCTTAGGGTGCGTGCGAGGCAGGAAGGAGGAAGACGCGATGCAGGAAGGCATGCATAGGGACTAGGGCTGAGCACGGGGTCGACCCGGAGGGCACCAACCCGGCAAACTAGGAAAACAACTCGGCCCATATTAGATTCGAACCGGGACCGGGTCCAAATAATGAAAAACCCGCTGGGTTTTAGGTTAGGATCAGGATCAGGTTTGCAATCCAAATACTCGACCCGAGTTATTAGATATGAAATTCATCTCCCACTCGCTCTTTTCATTTCACATGTCCCTTTCTCTCTCTCATCTCTCGCCCTCTCTCTCTCATGGCAGTGGCGGCGACTCCGATGACTCTCGACTCCGGCCGCCCTCTCCTCTCCTGACTCTCTCTCTCTCAACTTGGTCGGAATCTGGCCATTGGCGTCCGATCCAACCGCCAGGCGTCATGATCCGAGACTTGGCCGTCGGATCGTCCTCTGGGACAATCCGGCACCTGACCGTCGGATCGATCGTCGGGCGCTATGATTCGGCACCCGACCCCTGATCGGCCGCTAGGCGCCGGATCTGGCCATTGGCAGCCATCCGACCGCCAGGCGCCATGATCCGGTACCTGGCGATCGATCTGGCCGCCAAGCGTCACGTTCTGGCACCTAGCAGTCGATCTGCTGTCATGTGCCAGATCTAGCCATTGGTAGTCGATCTAGATGCCGCATCCGACTGCCAGGTGTCGAATCGTGGCAGTTGGCAACGGCGTTTTCGGCTTCGTCCGCCCTCTCCCTTCCCTGTCTCTCGACACCGACCGACCGCCATAACGATTTCCGACCGCAAACTCAATTAAATTCTCGGATTGTTGGGTCTGACCCGGTACCCCGAGTCCATTACCGGGTCAAAATTTTTTTGATCCGACATAATTCAGGTGTGGACTGTGTCCGCTTAGACCCGGACCCAATCTCGGATTTGCTCAGGCCTAGCAGTGCCAGAAGGAGGAGAAATGCACAATATGAGGAAGATGCGAGTTAGAAAGCCGGGTGCGAGAGAGAGAGGAAGGAAGAGGAAGACACGAGGCATCGGAGGAGGAAGACCCGAGACTTTGATTTGTTGATGCATGATCGAACGACCTAGATATGTGATCACAAAGTGCACCCAATTTTTTTATGGTGTCACATTAATATTTCTCATATATATATATATAATCTTTAATTATCAATAAATCTTAATTTGTTGGTCATTGGAAGCTTTCGCCACGTTGCCGCCCGTCAATTTCACAGAGTTGTTGATACTCTATGGCTCACTAACACCCTTGTTAGCAATTGAGAAGCATGATTTTGTTCTGTAGCAATCTCATGCGTTTGTCCTTCGTTCTGAGGAAGTCTCGTAGAAGCAACCGCTAACTCCATTGCATTGTGAGTTAAGATGCTACACAACGTGTCCAAATAAATAGCAATTGTTGCACGCCCGAGAGAGATCATCGACTTCTTTGTAAGCTTCCGCCTTCTGTGTTCCTCACTATGAAAGATGCTCATGCACAGAAGAGGACACAATGCCCTTGCTTGCACACTTCAACTGGTTCTCCCGAGGGGCCTTCATTTGAATAATACTATGTGTGTATATATATATAGATCTGTTTGAGTCTAAATTTAATCATTGTCAATCCTTCTAAGCTTCTAAGTTGCATGGCTGTGACGCAGCTGTTCATATCTGTTTCGGATACTGTCCATAATTGCAGCTTACCAGACAGAAAAAGAAGAAATATTATTCCACGTGTTATCTCTTCTCTTTCTTTATCTGGAATGTCATTTATTTCCTGCTGCGGATTTGCAGATCTGTGTCTGGCCAAATGATTGCAGCTGAGTTTTTATGATCTTATTGTGTGAGAAATTAATTGATCTCCCATATTTGGAACGCCATTCAACTGGTAGGAAGTGCAGTAACAAAGTGATACAGAAATGAAAATCCTTCCAAAAAAAAAAACAAAGTGATACAGGAAGTAACACAAACTCCATGTTTTTTCTTAATCTATTATGAGGAAGGCGAATGAGTACATCACAAAAAAAAAATAGACCAACAATAAACAGATTCGAGATGTCCTACAATGAAAATCTACAAGTGTGTGCCGCTACAACACAAGTTCTAATGACAAACTTCTCAAATGCTCCAAGTTGGCACAACAGATGGCGATGAAACAGTGTATTCACAAGTAATCTGGACTTCCCTGTTCTTCGAATCTGCATTACATTATTACTTACCTGATGATTAAAATGAACCGAGCCTTCACCTTCACCTTATTAGATAGACGTAACCTGTCAATTGCCCCTCTCTTTTCTGGCTATGACAAACAACAGGCCTTAACATGCTTAAATTGAGGAAACAAGGCTTTGGCTCCAGCTGACTGCAATGGGGCTCCTGACCTCATGTTTGCCGTCCTTCCAGGAGATCGAACCGAATGCATGAGAGCCGGCTGCTGCGTCCGTTGCTGATGCAGTAAATGTTATCTCATAGGCCAAGCTCTGATCCACTGCGTCGAAAACAAGCGTGCTGGGCTTCACTGTGACGTCCACGCCAGGTGGTGCTGAAATCTCAGCTTCATATACTGCTTGCGCCGGGCCTCCGACATTGCGGACTGCCCTCTTATAGGTCACGACATTGCTCCCGGAAGAGAAGACAACTGCAAATGCCGGGTAATTGAGATCACCTGCGCTGGCCAATGCAATCGCTGAGCAGTTCACGGCCGTCTGGTCCCTGGTGAAAACTGCAATCTGATCAGGGCCGTATCCGATAGCACACAGGAAAGCCAGGTAGTCGTCTATGTTCGAGTCATAGACCAGGCCAGGATTGAGGGCCCTGTCAGGATCCACATGGCCGGCACCACGGACGAAGGGGGTCGACATGTCCCCGGTGGCCAAGTCAATGATTGTCCCGCCGGAATTGTCCACATTGTATGCCGTAGTCATCAGGGCAGACTTGATGGCGGCAGGGCTCCACTCCGGATGAGCCTTGCGAAGTAGAGCAGCAATGCCGCTCACATGGGGGCAGGACATGGAGGTGCCTGAGATTATATTGAACAAGACCCGCCTCGGGTCAATCTCGAGATCCGTAGGACTGTTAGCTCCCGTCCAAGCCGCCAAGATGTTGACGCCGGGAGCAATGACGTCCGGCTTGAGGATTTCAGGTGCCCTGAAATTGGGTCCCCTGCTCGAGAACGCCGCAACCTTGGGCGCCGGAGGGGACGTCCCGATGACCGTGCCTCTGAAATCGATGGTGGCAGTGGGCGAAGGGTCGCTCTTGATGTAGTTCCTGATCTTGTCTCCAACAGTTTGACCGACCATTGTGGCCGGAATGAGATGAGGATCAGCGATGAGCTCCTCCCCGCTCTCGGCTGTGTTGGCCATGATCATGCCCGCACCTCCGGCCAACTTCACGGCGCTTCCTTTTTCGACTCGAGCATTGACGCCACGGTCGCAAAGAACGATCTTTCCGGCGACCTTTGTCGGGTCAAGGTACCCGCTGATGCAGAGCCTGGAACCACAGTCTCCGGCGTAGACCAATGGAAGCTCCGTGGATTTCAACGGGTCACCGGCGTACAGCGAGACACCTCCGTAGACGCTGCCATCACCGAGATGCACGTCGGCAGGGAATTCTCGATCGATGGTGGAAGCTCCCACGGTGAGGATCCACGGCGCAATGTTGACGGCGGTGTAAGGCCCCGGACCCGAGTTACCCGCAGAACACGAGACCACCACCCCATGGCGTGCGGCTCCGAACGCTCCGATGGCTATGGAATCTCGGTAGAACGCTGGGGCGTGCCCGGATGAACCGACCGAAAGGGAGATCACGTCCACGCCGTCCTCTATGGCGGCATCCATCGCGGCGAGGATGTCCGAGTCGAAGCACCCCAAACTCCAGCAGATCTTGTAGGCCGCGATGCGCGCGTTGGTGGCCATCCCGCGGGCCTCTCCGCGCGCGTAATTATAGAAGCCGGCGTCGGCCACAGTAGACCCAGCGGCGGTGGAGGCAGTATGGGTGCCGTGCCCCTCGCTATCGAGCGGCGACTTCGACTCCCGGGTCTCGTCTATGGATCGCCCCATGGCGGCCTCGTAGCCCTTGTAGAAGAACCGGGCGCCAATAAGCTTCCGGTTACATGCCACCGAGGCGTTGAAGCCGGGACCCGACTCGCATACGCCACGCCACGAGGACGGCGGGGGCGGGAGGTCGTCGTCGACGAAGCTAGGGCGAGAGGGGAAGATGCCAGTGTCCAGTACACCCACGACGACGTCGGAGGCGAAGTTGGAAAGAGGCCAGAGGCCAGAGGAGTTGGAGAGACGGAGGAAAGCCGGGGAGCGGGTGGTGTGGGGGTGACGAGCCCGATCGCGGACGACGGCGAGGACAGAAGGGAAGCGCTTGAGAGCGGCAGCGTCCTCCGCAGTGAGTCTTGCTGCGAATCCCGAGACCGCGCGGGAGTAGGCGTAGAGGAGCCTCGCCGGAGGCGACTCCGTGGATCGGCGGAGGGAACGGAGTGTGCGGAAGTACCAGTGGACGTGGGTCGGGGAGGACGCCGGCTTGTGGGAGGGGGACACGTGGACGATGTACGTTGACTGGGTCGGGGCGTCCGCTCCCGCCGGCGGCGAGGACAGCAGGACGAGGGCGGCGAGAAGAAGGACGACGACGACGCCGGAGAAGGCGGCGGGAAACGGCGAGGGAAACGTTCTGCCCATGGTGACGCGAAACGTGGGACGAGATGGTCGGGTTGGGGAGGAGGAGAACTCGAGGAGCCAATGGGGGCAATGGATCCAATATACCGGATATAATGCGTTCTGATTTCAGAAACGCCACTGAAGTTAGTAAATATTTACGCGTAGGACCATTCCGGATCTGCCGGTTATCGGGTAAGAAGAGGTGGATGCGGAGCAGGGAGTGGCAAACATGTAGATAGCTGTTAGTTTTGGGGGGGATTGTGACGATACAGCGAAAAGATCCCGGTCCGATCAAAAGGGGAAAAAACGCCTTTATTGTCCGGTAGATTGGAATTAGAGCGGCACCCGTTGGGCCACGTAAGTGGTCACCTGTCTGATGTGGACTCCGTTTCCAGCGAATAAACGATCAGCACGTATGCAGTTACTGTCGCGCTCTTTTTGCTGAGAAATCATGAGCACGGTCAAATTTGTCTGATGTGATCGAATTAATTAAAAATCATCTTAAAATTATTTTAAAAAAATAAAAATCGCCCTGATCAGTTATTTAATCATACTTTCATATAATTATATTTTTAGAAAATATAGATTAATTTACAATTAACTTTAAAGAAATTTAATTTAATATTAAATATAAAATATACTACTAAAATTTTAACATACCAGATAATGCAATAGAAAAATATATACGAGATTATTATATCTATAATGATTAATTTCTTAAATCTCAAGTATAGCGATTTTCTACGTCTATTTTTAATATATGAATTTATCGTAATGCTCAATTTTAAAGGGGATATTCAGAATTGTGCAAATTATAGAGGGATTAAACTTATGAGTCACACTATGAAATTATGGGAAAAAGTGATTGAGCATAGATTGAGAATGGAGACTAATATTTCTGAGAGACAATTTGGATTCATGCCAGGAAGATCCACTACAGATGCGATTTATTTACTAAGGGGGATGATGGAGAAGTATCGAAGTAGAAGAAGAGACTTACATATGGCTTTCATTGACTTAGAGAAGGCGTATGATCGGGTACCAATGGATGTACTTTGGAAAGCCTTGCAAAAGAAGAGGGTGAATGTTGCATACATTAAGGTAATACAAGATATGTACGATGGGGCATTGACTAGGGTTAGGACACCCGGAGGTGAGACAAATGAATTTCCTATAGGAATTGGCCTACATCAAGGATCAGCTTTAAGCCCTATCTATTTAACTTAGTTATCGATGCTATAACCGAGAGTATCACAGAGGAGGTACCTAAGTGCATGCTATTTGCGGATGATATAGTACTTTTAGCGGATTCAAGAGAAGAGATTAATATAAAATTGGAAATATGGAGAAATACGTTGGAGTCAAAGGGTTTTCGTTTAAGTAGGAATAAAACAGAATATATGCATAGCAATTTCACAAATAAACAACTTAGAGACGATTTGAAAGTTAGGTTAGGGGAGGATATAATTCCTCAAGTGACAAAGTTTAAATATTTAAGATCAATTGTAAGACAAGATGGTGAGATTGATGACGATGTTAATCATAGAATTCAAGCTGGTTGGTGTAAGTGGAGGAAAGCCACTGGAGTTCTTTGTGATAGAAAGGTACACAATAAAGTTAAAGGAAAATTCTATCGTACTGCTATAAGGCCAGCAGTGTTATATGATAGTGAATGTTGGGCTATGAAGGGACAACATGAACGTAAAGTGGGGGTAGCCGAAATGAGGATGTTGAGATGGATGTGTGGTCATACAAGATTAGATAAGATTAGGAATGACCATATACGTGAACGAGTCGGAGTGGCTCCTATTAGTGAGAAAATGGTAGAGAATCGTTTGAGATGGTTTGGTCATGTTCAGAGAAGACCATTAAATGCGCCAGTAAGAAGAGTAGATCAAATAATCTGGAGTCCGATTAAAAGAGGGAGAGGGAGGCCAAGGCGGACACTTGGCGAACTAATAGAGCAAGATCTATTGGTGAATAATATACCGAAATGTTTGGTTACTAATAGAGCGGAATGACGTCGTATGATCCATGTAGCCGACCCCACCTAGTGGGATAAGGCTTTGTTGTTGTTGTTGTTGCTCAATTTTTACTTTATTTCATCAATAATATATTATTATTATTTATTTTTATATTTTTGTATTCTTATTTATTAAATGATTAAATTGTCTTGTTGTGGTTTGAAATAAATGTGGGCTGTTAGTCGGCCAGTGTCGTATATCGGTGACTCCCAATAATTTTTTTTATATTCTTAAAAGTTCGAACTCGAAATTTTGCTTAAGTGAGAAAGCAGCCCATCTCTACCCTTATTAATATTTTCAAATAGATATTTTGACCGGTCCGTTTTTTTATTATTCTCATTAAACTAAATTATCCTGTTTGGCTTTATAGAAGAAAAAAAAAATCAAGTTCATCGCGGTGCAAATAGATCCGGACCATGCGAATATGAGTATTATTTTCCTTGGTCGAGCAAAAAAAAAAATGATATGGAAAGTCAATATCTTAATTTGATTTGGCCCCTTTCGTTATCATTTCTATTTAAGGCAATAATATATCTTGAGAACGAATAAATAAATAAATAAAAAGACTCAGGATTCTTAATTCACAAGTAGAAATTTGTGTCAGTGTCTCTCATGCCGGCATGCCCTTGTTATCAGATAATTAATAGTTTGAATAATTGAAAAGTAATTATTATCAATTAATGCTATTTTTTTGTAAGGAGAAACACCTAATTAAACGTTTGAAAGAACGCGTACCAAAAGCACGAATTGTCCAATTTATGATTGAGGGAAGCCATTGGATTCTTACTTTGTCGGTTACCTTTTAAATATTGTCCTCATAATTATTTTTTCCGATGTCATCGTGAAATTAATTAAAAAAAATCGGATCATTTAATGGAAAAAGGATGCATCATGTGCTCCATGTGATGCATGCAATATTATATATATATATATATATATATATATATATATATATATATTAAAAGAATTAATCTTAGAACAAAAATAAATAAAGGAAAAAAATCAAAATAAGCATTTTGTTGCTAAATATTTTGTTATAGTATAACTTAACTATAATTTATTATACTCTAAGTACCTGTATCTACATCAATAATATGAAAAGTAAGATAGTCAAATGTCTGGTGTCATGCTCACAGATCTTTAAAATAATTTTAGATCTTCGTATGTAATAGAAAAAATATCTTATAATAAAAGTTGTTGTATGTTTCACATATGAAATAAAAAAAAAGCAAAATTATTTTGACTAAAATGATATTTTTATTCATATTAAATAAATAGAATATCTTTCTTAACAAAAATGAAAAAAAAAAAAATTTACTTGTGATTGGGTACCATTAAGGGCTTCTGTCGCCCTCATCCCCCAATATTCTAATCGAACATATTGGTATATTGTCCCTAAAAATAATCTTAAAAGAAACAAGAATTTTAAATCAAAATAACAAAAAGAAAACGTATATATAGATCATTTGGTGTAGAATGAGTGTAGAGCGCTAATTTTATTTATTAAATTAATAAAATAAATACATATCAATTTAAAATATGTAGTAAATATGATTAAAATCAACATCATCGAATTACCTGATGGTCATGATCAAGTTATGTTAACAAATATGATTAATTCAACAGTTGTAATTTATGTAGCTTTAAATGATATATTTTTATTAACAAATTATACAAATAAATACATATTATAGAAGTATATCATCAATTTAATTATGAATTATAATCATAAAATTAATTAAATAAAAAAAATAAGCACTCTACACCGAGGTGTAGTACGGAGTGCTTTACATACTCGTTAACCTCTAATTGAAGTATATATTATATATTAAAGGTGATTAAAATCAAGATCCGATCGTGATCGAGTCATGTTAGCAAATATGACTAATTCGACGATTGTAATTTATTTAGCCTTATATGATACATTTTTATTATCAAATTATCCAAATAAATATATATTATTTCATTTAAGAAGTATATGATTAATTTAATAATGAATTATAAACATAATATAATTAAATGATGGTACTCTACATACTCATTAACCACTAAAAAAATCCATGTTACTAAAATGATACTCATATATGTTAACTATTAGTCACAATTCTTAGGCCCTTATATCAATATCATCCTTATCAATGATATATATATAT
Organism: Pontederia crassipes; assembly: GCA_030549335.1. Taxonomy (NCBI): domain Eukaryota; kingdom Viridiplantae; phylum Streptophyta; class Magnoliopsida; order Commelinales; family Pontederiaceae; genus Pontederia; species Pontederia crassipes. The sequence goes on along the minus strand of CM060185.1, from coordinate 693,215 downwards.
ATATATATATATATATATATATATATATATATATATATATATATATATATATATATATATATATATATATATATATATATATACACTGAAGTCCTGAATTAAGAATTACTTTGACATCTTATTACCCGCCTAAACCATAAGCCCACGTTTAATTTGAATGATAACATTTTTTTTTTGAAATGTTAAAATCTATGGAATGATCATTTGAAAATGTAAGGTTAATAAATATATAGAGCACCTCCTTCTACATCTTGATGTAGGGCATTTATTTTTTATTATTTAATTAATTTAATAATTATAATTTATGAATAAATAAATTATATACTTCTTAAATAAAGTAATATATATTTTTTGAGATAATTTTATAATAAAAATATCATCTAAGGCTAAATAAATTATAGTCATTGAATTAGTTATATTTATTTAAATAGCTCGATCATGATCACCAAATAGTTTGATGATCTTAATTTTATTCACATTTAGTAATTAACACATACTTTACATTAATATATATTTATTTTATTAATTTAATAAATAAAATGAGTACTCTACAATCGTTTTGCATATCCTCTACACATATAATTTTCACACACACGTGTATATATATATATATATATATATATATATATATATTCTTATGAATTTAGAAGAGGAAAAAAATGCACATATAAATAACATTTTAAAAGATTATGGCTTTCATTTTTAGTTGAGCTTCTTCATCCCACGGCGGCAAAAAATAATAATAAAAAAATAAAAGGACACAAATAAAGAATGGTGTTGGCATGGATTCATGTCTTCATCCAATGAACTTGCTCTTGATGATGTTGTGAAATATTAAAAAAAAAACATTTGCGTGACGTAAAAAGTGGTATGTGTAAAAGAATGAAAGAATTAATTATAACACATTTGACTGTAGACTCTAATCACCTAGTGAACAAATTAAATGCATATAACACATGTGTATAATACAATCTTGTACATAAAATACCACAAGCTGATGAACATATTCGAGTTTTTATAATAATAATAATAATAATAATAATAATAATAATAATAATAATAATAATAATAATAATAATAATAATAATAATAATAATAATAATAATAATAATAATAATAATAATAAGATCAATCATCTCTTTTGCAAATAATAATAATAATAATAATAATAACTCAAATATGTGACCTTTATAAAAAAATCACAGCTCAGTACGAGGTCATATCCAATTTTGGGCTTCAAAACTTACTACGTGACATTCCAATGGGAATTAGTATAGGACAACTTATGATAACTTTGGAGACATTTGCAAATTCCTTTTTTAAGATATAAAATGTAACGTCATGAAATTTTATCCTTTTATCACGTGAATTAGACTATTTTTAACTACGTTACTTACAATCCCTTTTTCGTGGGCCTCACTTACATATAATATCAAAGCGGTTTAATAGAGTGCGGAAGTGATATTTATTTTTTAATTATTCTTTCCTATTAATCCTTCAAAAGCTAACTAACTTCACATCAATTAACAGTGAATTCTAATGACTCAACATCCATATGCATTTTTCATTACTACAAATATTGTTGCTGTCCACGCTTCCATCCTTACTTATCAATTAATCTATTTGTGAAATTCAAAAACAAGAAAATAGAATTTCTACGAGTAATGAATACTTAGTACATGCGATAATATAAAAGAATATATAATCATGATAAAAATAAATCAAACTTAGTCATGAAACAATCTAATCATACATTTCAATAAACATTCTCGTTACTTTTCTTATTCCTATTCATATTATGTTTACATTCATATTCATGTTTCATGCCCATGCTTTCCATTAATGTTCTTATCCATATCCATGTTTTATTTTCATGGTTCTTGTTCATGTTTATTTATTTATCCATCCTCTTATTCTTATTCATGTCCATGTTTTATTTTCATGTTCATGATTCTTGTACTTGTTCATATTCATATATAAACATATATAGAGTACCTCACACAAGGTTGTAAACTCCTCGAGGAAAGTACCTCACACAAGATTGTAGACTTCATAATGATGTGTCTCACACAAGTCTGCAGACTTTATAATGAAGTATCTCACGCCATGGACCTTCCGGAGAAAGTGCCTCACACAAGACTATAGATTTTTCGTATTTTTCAATCTTTATCCACTACAAGAAACTATCGAATAGCAACGGACTTTAGTGTCGCAAATCATGGTTGTGCTAAGTCAATGCCAATAGTGTCACTATAGTGACGCCAGTACATCATCAGAATGCGACACTAACTGCCTCCCCATAACGTCACATTAGCGTTTCAAAAAGTCGAGACAACATACGATGCCATGGAGAAGATACGTAGCTGCTATTATTATGCGCGACAATGGAGAAATGCACGGTAAATCATAGCACTGTATTAGATTGAAGCCGACGTTAATTAGCGTCACCATGCTTGCAACGCGATATCGACGCTAATGAAGGAGTTGATATGGGAGCCAGCGGCTTGCGCTGTATTGGCGTCGACTAGATGTGATGCTACTTAGTGTCACAAAGAGTGTGACACTAGTTCGATGCTAATTTGGCGCCTTATGGATTAAATATTTCTAATTAAATATATATTTGATGCGATTATTTTATATATCACAAATACTAGTAAGAGCACTAGTCGAATCAAGTAATAAAGAGTGAGAAAAATGTCGAACTCACGAGAACTAGTCCATCTTTATCTTTTATCTCAATTTAGTTAGTTGAGAAATAACTAACAATATTTGGTTTAAATAAAACAAAGAAGATTAAGATTGATTTAGTCTAAAATTTCAAAACTTATACATTAGAGATGTTCAAATAAGATGAGAGTAACAATATCCTTGAATGTAAAATCTAAAACAAATCCAAATTATCTAGTGGAAAGGATAACAAGTAAAGGACTCAAACCAATCTAACTATCTTATCTAAATATTAGAGAGAGAAAGTTCAACTGAATCAATCTCTAACTAACTTTTGATAAGATGCTTTAGCGATGAAATCCTATTTCAAAACACCTCAACCAAATGAGTTAATGATCCACAAATCTCTAAATCTCAACCGAGTAAATAGAGATGAGATATGAAATATTTATCGAAAGATCAATCATCTGAGAGAGATCAAAAGAATACATTTTGATAATACTAACGGGTTAAAATCAAGTGCTCAGAAGAAAGCATTATAGTCAGCATACATATTCAGAAAATCAGAATAATAAATCTTATTCAAGGATATAACAAAGTCCAACATAAATTGATCCTAATTAGAACTCTATTACATAGATAGTGAAATTATTAGAATTGCAGTAGAGAGATAAAACAAGAGACTAAAAGATAAAAAATGAGAAATAATCTCTTCAAAAAAAAATTTAAACTCTTCTGAAAGAATCTCCAACGAGTAGATGACTAAAGGCTCTCTTTTTTTCCTTCGCAATCGATTTTGAATTCTAGGCTTGGATGCTTCAAATGGCGTGGCATTAACCTCTTTTTATAGTAAAAAAAAATGCTTCTCCTTTGAGAATCAACAGGCCGTGTCATTAATGACATATGCCATGTTAATTAAAATATGATTATTCGGGCGAAGATATCCGGTGCAATTGACAAAACAAACCGTGTTATCAATAACATGGGCCATTTTTGTACATTGTTTAGACTGATTTTCGCCAACTTTCTGGATCTGGGAAGATATGCTAGTTGCAGCCCAACGCGAATCATGTTGAAATAATGAGGGCCGTGTTGAGAGGCAAACGAGACTGTGTTTAGATATAATTGCTCAAACACATCAAGGTGCCAGAGAAACTTTCATGACTTATTCATTTCATTTTTTCACACTTTTTTTTCAAAAGCTCAACAAGTACTTCAAGCATTCAATAAAAGTCTACTCCGATTCAATCTAATTAAAATAAAACCAAGCTGAATAAAGAATTGTAGTCTAGGTATCATAGTTCTATTTGGCATCATTCTACTTTTTCAGTAACCAAATACTATGACAATGAGACGATAGAAACTTCAGTATAGGATTTCATACGTCAATAAGATGTTTTTTAAATTGATGATGAATTGTACTTTCTTTTTCAACATTTTCAATTTTTTGTGGGTTTTAGGTGATACGCAGATAAAGAAAATAAAATAACTAAATAAGCAAACATATGAATGTAGCAAACATAAGAAATGCATGAAGGCAACTCTCCCAAGCTTAAATAAGCACTGTCCTCACTGCTAGCCTAGTCGAATAGAATTTGCGTTACTGAATAATGAAGAAAGAAAGATGAAACAGAAAGATACAACCTATTATTTTAAAAACGATGATGGCAAAGTGTTGATTAGTGGTGGAGTACATATGCTAATATTTCTGGAATCATCGAAAAAGGTCGTCAACTATAATAAGACCAGTTATAATGACCGCTCGAGTTGTGTCATAAATCTGTTGGTGCAATTTTTGTTTTTTTAATAATGAATAATGAAGCACATGGATCATACTTAACGCTGAAAAAGAATTTTTACAAAAATGGGCCGAGTAGTTAGTTCATGTTAAAAGCACATGCCATATCAAAATGCACATGGATAATTTTTTTTCAAAATTCTCTATATGTGAAATGAGTGCCTAAATCTAACAATTAAAATTATTTTAAGAAAAAAACTAGATTGACCTGAAATAGAATTAAAAAGAAAAGTTTCCTAATAAAAGGATTATGAATGAATTTTGCAATTAAGAACAATATCACCTGAATTATGTGATCATCGTGTGTTTATCATTGTAAGAATCAATGAATGTGGGTGAATACACATCCAAACATCACCAATTATTGGGAACTCATCTCTGTAATTTTTATCTTACCTTGATTTGAGATTTTGCAATTTCTACTATTAGACTCTTTGGTCGCCATTCTTTGGATGACGTTGGTGCTCGTGATGTTGTTCTTGCCGATGATGACACCGGTGTTGCAGTCACCTCCTTTTATGGTGGTCGATTTGAAGATGCAGTGATGATGATAGATGGTACTTCTAAAGTTGAACTCCTCATTTGAACTTGGTCATTTTCGATTATATACAGACTTGTCTCTTTAATCCTCCACTTTGTAGCCCATCCTTTTTGTTGATAATATCTTCGTGGTTTCCATCGTATTTGATATGGTTCTCGATGATGATAAGGACACAAGAGGATTGGTGGCCTACCTAAAATGCTTATTTTATGAGTTTGGGTCAAATGAGAAGATAAATTTACTATTTCCTTCTCCGGTAGTTGAAATTTGACTTGCATATCATCAAGCATTTGTTCAATCTCAGGTGGATTGATGAAGGTGGACTCTATCATGAACCTTGGCTTGATCTTTCAGTTGTGTCAAGTGAATATTCAAATTGTGAATAAGTTGATCCTGCAAAGAAAATCTCTTATCAATTGCAGATATGAATTGCTTAAACATGCCCTTTAGTTTGGTCCTTGATTCAATTGATGTGTTGATAGAAAATCTTTGTGTTGTGTTGTGTCAATTGAGTAATATGATTATCCATGTTCTAAATGTACTATTCTTGCATAGAAAATTTGTTCATCAGTATGTTCGTCATATGTGTAAGCAAGGATAATGAGTCAGTTGAAATATTTTCTGATGAAAATTGTTGAGCTTCCTTGTTGTAACTTGTATTAGGTATATTAATACCAACTTGGATAATTTCTGACAGTGAAGGGTTTTCAAGTTGTATTTCTTCCTCGATAATTATTTTGTTAATATTTTCTGATGACTTGGGTTGTTTATTAGATTTGTTCTTTTTCGTCATTGAAATTTGAACAAAATTTTCTATCTCAAGATAAAAAAGAAGTGGATCCTTCAAACTTCTAGTGTTGTGACACTCAAAGGTTCTAGAGAGTGATCTGAACAATAGAGAGTGAAAAAAGTGAATAGGGAAAAGAGAACGCGGACCATTTTGAATAAACATGAAGCATTTTAGGAAAATTGACAGAGGTTATTTTTCAAATCATGATTTGTGTGAGGAGGTTGAAAAGAGAAAGTGGAACACAAGCCATATACTAATGAACACGGACTGTGTTAACTTCAAGTGTAAAATCCCGCGCAACACATAAGAGAGAAACGAGGAAAGGAAATAGTGAAAGTCCACACGAGTTGTATTAGGAAACCGCAAACTATTTTCAGAAATGTCGACGAGTGGCAAACAAAAATGGTGAAAACAGGATGCATCGTGGCTTGTTTTTACAATGAGCCGTACGAAAAGGAGAGAAATGAAAATATTTAAGACTCAATGAAGTATGAAGAAGATAGAAAAAGTTCTCGACAACAGCGTCAAAAACTTGATGTGATTATTTTATATAGCGCAAATACTAGCAAGTGCATTAGATCGAATCAAGCAATAAAGAGTGAGAAGAGTGTCGAACCCATGAGGACTAGTCTATCGTTATCTTTTATCTTAATTTAGTTATATGAGAAATAACAGACAATATTTGGTTCAAAAGAAATAAACAAAAAAGATTAAGATTGATCCAGTCTAAAATTTAAAAATTTATACGTTAGATATGATCAAATAAAATGAGAGTAAGAATATCCTTGAATATAACATCTGAATCAAATTCGAATTATCTAGGGGAAAGGATGCTAACAAGTAAAGAACTCAAATCGGATCGAGTCACTGCTATGTTTTTCTGCGGAACACCCGACCGAGTTGTTTGTACCCGTATCGAGTTCATAGGGACCCGAGTTACTTCTCTTCTGTTCGGGCCATGTTAGATGAGTAGCGTTGAATCGAAGATTTTTTTGCCTGATCCCAGGCCGAGTTCTGAAGAACCCGTGCTGGGCACTAACTAGGGGTCTCTAATCATTGTACTTCGGACGTAATTGTTATTAATTATGGATTTGGAAGGATATGTACTTTGTGCATCCTGATTATGATTATGTTTAGTTTGATTGAGTTTCCAATTGGTTGGACTTAATCTTGATTAGAATAGTTAGGTTCTCGAGATTTTGAGTCATTTATATTTAATTATCCTCTTTTGTGCTTAATGCATATCAATTAAGATTGGATTATTGTGGATTGAGTTTTCAGCAAACTATAATCTTATTTTAACATGAGATAGTTTTTCAAGTTTTTTTGAGCTATATTTATATTTGTTAGTTGCAACTTAATGCATTTTGATTTAAAGTAAAATTATAGTTAATTGAGATTTCAATGACTTTAATAACACTTTTATTAGAATAGTTTGATTCTTAAGTTCTTGAGATCAATATTTATGAGCAACTCTTTTCCACTAGAAGTTTAATTTGTGATTTATTGATTAGTTGAGATATAACATGGGGATACGAGGTTGGACCCTATCTCATCATCATTATTGATTTTTCCTTTGTCGGACGCATTTTTTTAAAAATTTTCTTTTCACACTTCTTTCTCTCAATTGGTATTTTAAACTCGAAATCTTTGTTTATTTTTCCATAATAACTTTTAGAGAAGAAGATTATCAATCTCTAGTCCTCGTGAGTTCGACACTCTTATTCACACTTTATTACTTGATATCATTTAGTATACTTACTAATATATTTGCACTTAATTTGCATGCATCACCTAGTTAATTTGTTAGGAGTTAATCTTTTTTGAGGTTGGACTTAATTTGAAATCAAATATTGATAATTTTTTTTCATAATTCTAATACATCTTTTTGGTCATATTCTCATAAATTTTACTAAGGATGTACATCAATATTCTTGACAATAAAATGAGAATATGAGAAAAAAGAGACATTAGAAAATGACAAAAAGAATATCAATATTTGGTACCCAAAATATAAATTATGGTCGATTCTAAATACGAAGATCAAGTACTTGAAATGATTTTGAACTTCATAACTCCAAAATAACAGGTTTCTCCAAAATCACAGGTTTGAAATACAAGAATTTATAGACATATGATTTAATGTTGTCCATTACAGAAGTGACAAAGTTAGATTCATCGTTGGGAAGAGAAATATGTTGTTATAACCAATGTTATTATAACTGGACCGGCCATTGAACTGATGTGTCAATTGGGTCGTAGTTGGATCGATTCAATCAGATTCGATTGAATTGAACCAGATTTTTAATAAAATATTATTTATTTATTATATATGATAAATAATCAACATTTCAACTTATTCATAAATCATAATTAAACAATTTATACTATCACAACATGTTCAAATCATAAATAAATATCAATCTAAATACACTAATTAAGTAATCAGTATAATTTAATAATAAGTTCTATGTATTTGTGAAAAGAAGCTCTAAACATTCATATATTAGTCATTAAAGTAATTCTAAACATCTATGTACCAAAATAATTTCAAATATTATAAACTAAACATCAATCAAATTCCAAAAAAATCAAAATCAAAATCAAAGAAGTGATTAAGGGTGTTCACCGGATCGGGTCAACCCGTGAACCCGATGACCCGACCCGACCCGAACTCGACCCGACCATGGGTCGGGTACGGGTTGGATTTTTTCAACCCGACCTGACCCCGGCCAACCCGAATTTTTTATTTTTTTTTTTAATTTTTTATTCAAATTTATGCTTATATTTGATTTTAAAAATTTTTAAAAATTGAAATAAAATATTTAAATTGCAAAAATAAGATTAAACAATTATAAAACTTATTTTATGATTTTAAAATAATATTAAATATTTTTTATATTTAATAAAATATAAAAATAGCAAGAAAAAAATTAAAAAAAAAGAAAATTGGGTGGTCGGGTACACCCGACCCGACCCAACCCGAACCGGATCGGGTTGGGTCGGATTTGGTGTCCCAATTCCACGGGTCGGATCGGGTTTGTTCACGAGTCGTCGGGTTCAACCCGACCCGTGAACCTCTAGAAGTGATTTCATAGTTATCACTGTTATCATCCTCCATTTCGAAAACTTGAACAAGAATTAATCTTCATACAAAAATTTTAAAAATCTCAATCATCATCATCATTATTTTCATCTTCATATTGAGATTGTATTGGATCCAATCCATAGTCTTCAAAATCTACGAAATAAAAATAGCACAACTTTAAGTATCCTCACCAAGTGAATATTAGAAATAACATAATATATACCAAATTAAAACAAACCTTGAAGACTTATTCCTTCACTATCTTTTGGAATTTTTTCTTGAACCATATTATCGTTCATCATAATCAAATTCTCCTTATTCTTCTTCTTCTTTTTAAATTATGCAAGAAAAGAATATTTACCTTTCTTTTAACTTCAAATTGTAACGAACATAAACAAAATTATTTAATCTTTCATGCTCTAATCTATTTTTTTTAATATGAATGCGTTCAAACACATTCCAATTTTGTTCGCATATGAAAGAAGAAGCGGTTTTACCAACGATTTTTATATCTAACTTTAGCAAATTTAGTACATCATGATCAAATATTCGCCGTAGATTATAAAAAAATGTGATTTGTTTTATTTGTAAACACAATTAGGGCGAGGTTAAAAAAGTAGACCTTTTCCCGATTAAGATTAATATTTTATTCTTTCCCCTTTTCTTTCTTCGGGTATAATGCACCTACGTCGCAGGGATTATTACGCATGGATGCGGAGGGAGTTTCACCGTCCAAATGAAGATCAACGCCTATCCTCGCACGATGACCATGGCAGATGAGTCACTCACCGCCTCGCGCATCTCGGCTTCTGGCATCTCGACGGCGTCGTCAGAGACCCTCACAAAGTCTATCCTCGCACGACGACCATGGCGGACGAGTCACTCTCAACTTCCGGCAGCTCGACGCCGTCGATTCAAAGTCTCTATTGTTGGTGGATGGATTAGGGGGTCAATAACAGCTGCGTCATTTGAGCCTCCGCTCTCGCCGGCTTCTTCCTCGTCCTCTTCTTCTTCTCCTCCGGCAGGTACAGATCTGCTGGTAGCAAGTCTGACGTCGCTGGACCCCGTTCTCGTTGACCTCACACTGCTCAGGAACGCCGAGGAGAAGGGCGCTGGTGAGTATGTCAAGAGGGAGAGAGAGGAGTAGAGAGCGAGAAAGGCGAGCGGGAGAGGCGAGAAAGGGAATGAGAGGGATTGTGGGAATGGAGGCGGGGAGAGAGGGATGTCACGGGGAGAAACAGTGTGAGAGAGATCATGGGCAAGGAGAGCGCTAGAAAATGAGAGAGATTGTGGGAAGCGAGAGAGAGTGAGGGGTCGGGAGGGAGAGGATGTCGTAGGGAGAAGGGGGGCACTGGTCATGGGCAGGGAGAGAAAATGGGGTCACGATACGGGAGGGAGGAGAGAGAGAGAGAGCAGGAAGAAGAAAGAGGAGACGGCGGGGAGGGAGGAACGAGGGCGGATAGCGGCTCAGCATGGGGGATCGGCGTTTCCCTCTCTCGACTAGTGCGACGTAGGGATGCGGAGATTAAGGTGCGACGTAGGTTGCTTAATCTCTCTTCTTTTTATCTTTCCTTTTTAAACACAATTCTAAAGTAAAGAATTGAATCTGAGTTAAATTAAGATTAATTTTTTTTTCTTCTCGTCAATTTGAGTACGATTGTAAATAGGTTAAAAAGTTGTGATTTGTTTTATTTGTGAATACAATTAGGGCAAACTAGGGTGAGATCAGACGCCGGTAAAAGAAAAAAGAAGAAGAAAACGCCCTAGACCTCTTTTTCCTTCCGCTTCCTTCGAGTTTGAACTTGGACGAGAGATTGCGCAACGAGAATGAAGGATTCAGCGGAGACTCCCATGCCTTTCAAGGATCTCGGGTTGAGGACGGAATTGGTCGAAGCCTGCCGTGTTGTTGGCTGCAGACTTCCCACGGAGATTGAAGTCCGTGTCATTCCCGTTGCTATTGATGGTAAGCTTTTAATTTTTTTTTTGTTGCGGCGTCGCTGGGGTTCTCTTGCAATTTTGTGTTCCTTTGCACTCATAGATGTGAGGTTCTTTGCACTCTTTCGTATGCCAAAACTGTTAAAAGGAGGCATGGAAGGCCACTTCGTTTAATCTTGACTACACATCTTCGTATGCCAAAGCTGCATAGCCGAAATATTATAAAATTTGATGCGCAGCCTGCAACAAGCTTAGCAGAATCTCCAGTCGAAGCATAATGCCTTTGTGGATAGTTGTACTTGTGTTCTTGCTGAGAATAAACTAAAGTTACTTCCCTTTGGCTTTATTTTGTGATTTTATAAAAGTAATTTGGTTTCTCTGAGTGTTTCTATAGGTAGAGATGTTATTGGTTTGACACAGACAGGGCCCGGGAAAACTCGAGCATTTCAACTCCCAATTCTCCATGCTCTTTTTGAGAAACCAAACCCTTTTTTCGCTTGTGTGCTTTCTTCAACCAGGTTCGTGGTTTATTTGGTTTCTTCTGTTTTATTGTTTTAGGACTTTCTGTTTTCTTACATGTATTTGTTTTCTTTTAAGTTCAGTGAGTCTGCAACGAAGATAGCTGAGCAATTTGAATCCTTGGGTTCTGGGATGGGAGTTAAATGCGCTCTGGCAAGTAGTCTCATCTAGCACCCCCTGTTGTTCGTATCAACATATGTACTTCGAATGTCTTTTCCATCCATCACATCCTTTGTACAATGACGTGATGTGTGTCAGCATCTTGAGCTTTTATTCTGTCATATTGTTAGTTCTCTCCAAATGAAATTCTTTCCTATGACATTGTTAGTTCTCTCTAACCTAAATTTTTTGGCAGCTCGTGGGTGGAATACAGATGATACATCAGTCAATTTCTCTAGGAAAGTGCCCGCATATAGTGGTATGCAGCGATTTCTCATCTGATGATTGTATCTCAACCTTTTGTGGGTTCAGGGAGATGTCAAAGCTCTTGTGTTAGAAAATCTTTACCTGTATTTTTCCATGAGGTTTAGTAATCTTAAACTACATGTATACATAAAGAAATGTGGAAAGAACAACTAAGTTCTGGTATGCTACCCATCTACTTTCCCAAAGTCTGTCATTACAATACCCATCCTGCAATCTGAACTGAGGATGGGGTCTTTGGAGTGTGTGTGTATGTATGTTATATGATTTGAACAATTTTCAAAATGTTTTTTAGGTGGGTACTCCCGGACTTCTCTTGGATCATTTGACAAATACCAAGGGCTTTAGCCTCAGTTCAATAAAATATTTGGTATGATGTTATATCTTTTGTGTTATTCTACCCAAACTTTTGCTGATTTGCATTATGGAGGCACAATTTTTTTGTTTCATATCCTACTGCATGTACCATGTTCTCAACTTGCTCATGCCTTCTTGCCCGAATGAAAGCTCATGTCTTCATACTCGAAATGAAGTCATACCTTGAACAAACAAACAACAACAAAGCCTTATCCCACTAGGTGTGGTCGGCCATTCGTTAATCCATGTTCATGAGATTCGACAGGGTTTTACGTTGACTGTCGGGGCCTAACACAACCCTTCTCCTTTATACGGGCTTGAGACCGGCTATAAAACATAGGCGGACCTTGAACAAAATTGAAAAAAAATATTTTTTTGAGAAATATTTTCATATAGTATGTTTCTTAGTTCATGTTTAATGCACACTAATTCTGGTTTACTGCGATTGCACTTTGTTCTCAAGGTCCTTCATGAGGCTGACAGACTGCTTAACTTGGATTTTGGGAAGGCTACAGATGAAATATTGAAGCTTATTCCTTCAGACAGAACGACACTTTTGTTTTCGGCTACTATGACCGAGAAGGTTGAGTTATTTGATTCTTTTTCTTATGAAGATCAAGAAACATGAGGCAAAAGATGCTTTTTAATTAAAATGAGGCAAAAAAATGTTATCCTATGTAATGCATGTTCCGAATCTTCATTTTGGTCTTTTTTGAAAAAAATACAAATTATAAGAAACACTTTATGTTATAGGTATTTATGGTAAAACCCCTTTTTATAGTATGAAATCAGGTAGCACAAATAGGACAACTCTTATAATTTCAATCACTTCTCTTTTAAAAAATGTATATTTTGAAGCTACACAAAGTGCAAACATATACACCCAATTCCCCTAAATGGATATCGTGATGGTATCTTCTACCTGTTGAGAACTTATGCACATTTAAGCAAGGAGAACTCATTGCCTTGACCAAGCATTCACAAGGTATATAAAATTAGATGCTGATAAATGTTGGGTTTTATTGTCATTGCAGAAGGAAGTTGTTCACTTGGATTGAATTTTTTTCTTGCAGCTTGCAAAATTCATGTCTCAATATTGCCCCTCAATATATTTCCTTTTCCTTCCATATATTATGAATGGATGTAATCTTGTTCCTTGGACTATGTAACACTTTGATATCTTCAATGGGAATTTCTGGATGACTAGTGATTTGTTAGTCATCCTTCTTTTTTCTCAAAAAGAAGCCCTGCAAAAAAAAAATCTCGTAATATTCATCTGCATGTGATTTTCCAGGTTGCCAAGCTTCAAAGGGCCTGTCTAAGAAATCCTGTTAAGGTTTGTTAATCTTTCTCTTTTATCTGGAGGTAGTGATTGTGCTATTATTATCTTTCATTATAATAGTTTTCATATTGAAATAATGAAGATTGAGGCGTCTTCCAAGTACTTTGATGTGGATACACCTATACAACAATTGCGCATGGTTCCTGCAATGCACAAGGTATTGCACCTATGTTCTTGAGCTTTTTATATGCTGCTTATATAGTTGGTTTCTGTGATCTCCTGCCTCCCAAAAATGATCTATTGATACCCTTAGAATAAATATCGTGTTTCATATAATCCGGAGAAGTCATGCAAACTTTTTTTGTTAACTTTTGTTACCATTTGTTGTATCACTTCATATTATTTTCTCCATTGATTGGATACCCCAGAACAATGATAATTTTTTTATCTCTTTTCTGCTTGATTCAGGATTGCTATCTTGTATACATCCTATCTCAAATGACAGGTAGTACTACATCAATGGTGTTTACTCAAAAGTTAACACAATATCTTTCTCTTTTTCTCGGAGGACTTGGTCTGAAAGCTATATCAATCAACAGTAAAATGAGTCAGGTGCTTTCTAGAAACCCTTTTTGTTATTAATTATGTCATTATTGGTTGTGTCAGATAACAATGCTGATAATTTAACATATTGTAAAAGTTTGTGCTTGAAACATTGGGACGTTGAATGGGAAGCGCTTCGAGGTGACACAAGTAATGGACCAGCGTAAGATTAGTATCTTATACTTGCAAGAAACTAGATGAGTATGAGAGGGAAGTAAAGAGATTATGTTAAATAGTTCCAAACTTTGGTACACATGTAAGGTAAATGGAAGGAATGGTGTTGGTATTATCGCGGATGCAGAATGGAGGAAGAATGTTGTGGAAGTTAAAAGGATTGAGGATCGAATCATATCCGTGTAAGTAATTGTTGAAAAGGAGACTATGAACATTATTAGTGCATATGCACCCCAAGTAGGAGCAGAATCACATCTCAAGGAGAAGTTTTGGGCAGATATGGAGGGTTTGATTGAAAGTATACCAACAATTGAGAAAGTTTATATTGGGGAAGGCCTTAATGGACATGTTGGTAAAGAGGCAGGACCACATGCAAGGGTTCATGGTGGTTTTGGTTTTGGGGAGTTGAATGAGGAAGGACAAACTATTATTGATTTTTCTTTAGCATACGACCTTAAGATTATCAACACTTATTTTAGGAAGTGAGAGGAACATTTAATCACATACAAAAGTGGAACTCATAGGTCTCAATTCAATTTTTTCTTGACAAGAAATACTGATAAAAGACGTACTAATTGCAAAGTAATTCCTGGGCATGGGGTGACTACACAACATAGATTGTTAGTTCTTGATATGCAAATGAAATGTATAAAACCAAAATCTCGAACAGTTTTTGATCGAAAGATCAAGTGGTAACAGTTAAAGGGGGAGAAGCGAGAGACTTTTAGAAGTAAGTTATTAGAGGAAAGTGTATGGGAGTTAGAAGGAGATGCTAGTATCATGTGGGAGAATGTGACAAAAAAGGTTGAAATGATTGCTTAAGTCATTTTAGGAGAATCAAAAGGTTTTGGATCACGAGATAAGGAGACTTGGTGGTGGAATGAGGAGGTCCAAGAAAAGGTGCGTAATAAGAAGAATTGTTTCAAGGCGATACACTTGGACAATAGTTCTGACAATTGGGAAAAGTATCATTTGGCGAATATGGAGGCTAAGAAAGCAGTTAGTGATGCTCGTGCTAAAGCATATGAGGGGTTTTATAAGGAGTTAGGGACAAAGGCTGGTGAACAAAGGATTTACAAGATTGCAAGGAATAAAGAGGAGTCGAGAGATTTGGATCAAGTAAGATGCATAAAAAATGAAGTTGGCAAGGTTTTAGTTACTGAAGAAGATATTAAGAACAGATGGGAAGAGTGTTTCTATAAGCTATTTAATGATGGATGTAAAGGTTCCCGTTGTGATTTGGAGGACTTGACAGTTAGCGAATGTGAGCTTAATAGGTCATTTTATCGTAGAATTAGAGTCTCGGAGGTTAGCGAAGCTTTTAAGAAAATGGATAATGGTAAAGCCGTTGGACCGAATGGTATACCGATTGAAGTTTGGAAATGTTTAGGAGAAAAAGGTGTGTTGTGGTTATGTAAACTATTTAATGAGATTTTACGGTCGAAAAAGATGTCTGATGATTGGAGATTAAGTACATTAGTTCATATTTACAAAAATAAAGGGGATATTCAGAATTGTGTAAATTATAGAGGAATTAAACTTATGAGTCACACAATGAAATTATGGGAAAAAGTGATTGAGCATAGATTGAGAATGGAGACTAGTATTTCTGAGAGACAATTTGGGTTCATGCCAGGAAGATCCACTACAGAGGCGATTTATTTACTAAGGGGGATGATGGAGAAGTATCGAAGTAGGAGAAGAGACTTACATATGGCTTTCATTGACTTAGAGAAGGCGTATGATCGGGTACCAAGGGATGTACTTTGGAAAGCCTTGCAAAAGAAGAGGGTGAGTGTTGCCTACATTAAGGTAATACAAGATATGTACGATGGGGCATTGATTAGGGTTAGGACACCCGGAGGTGAGACAAATGAATTTCCTATAGGAATTGATCTACATCAAGGATCAGCTTTAAGCCCGTATCTATTTAACTTAGTTATCGATGCTATAACCGAGAGTATCACAGAGGAGGTACCTAAGTGCATGCTATTTGCGGATGATATAGTACTTTTAGCGAATTCAAGATAAGAGATTAATACAAAATTGAAAATATGGAGAAATACGTTGGAGTCAAAGGGTTTTCGTTTAAGTAGGAATAAAATAGAATATATGCATATCAATTTCACAAATAAACAACTTAGAGACGATTTGAAAGGTAGGCTAGGGGAGGATATAATTCCTCAAGTGACAAAGTTTAAATATTTAGGATCAATTGTAAGACAAGATGGTGAGATTGATGACGATGTTAATCATAGAATTCAAGCTGGTTGGTGTAAGTGGAGGAAAGCCACTGGAGTTCTTTGTGATAGAAAAGTACCCAATAAAGTTACGTGAACGAGTCGGAGTGGCTCCTATTAGTGAGAAAATGGTAGAGAATCGTTTGAGATGGTTTGGTCATGTTTAGAGAAGATCATTAGATGCGCTAGTAAGAAGAGTAGATCAAATAATCTAGAGTCCGATTAAAAGAGGGAGAGGGAGGCCAAGGCGGACACTTGGCGAACTAATAGAGCAAGATCTATTGGTGAATAATATACCGAAAGGTTTGGTTACTAATAGAGCGGAATGGTGTCGTATGATCCATGTAGCCGACCCCACCTAGTGGGATAAGGCTTTGTTGTTGTTGTTGTTGTTGTAAAAGTTTGTGCTTGAGGCTATTCCATTTTTGGTAGTTTTTTTAACTTGTACCTGTGTCTCTTTTCCAATTGACGGCTTGTTCAGGACTTAAATTGCTTATATATTTTCACTATCTTATTTCCATTTATCCTTGCAGGGTAAACGTTTGGGGGCTTTGAAGAGGTTCAAAGCAGGAGATTGTAACATTCTTATATGCACAGATATTGCCAGCAGAGGTCTTGATATTCCACCAGTTGATTTGGTTATCAATTATAATATTCCCACTAATTCTGAGGTTGTTTTTATCCTGCGTTCTTAGATTGTTAATTTTCATTCTTTAGAACTGTTAATTTTTATTAGTTTTTTACTAATTGCAGCATTGCTTGTTTTTTAGTAATAACTATGACAAGGTAAAATTATAGGCGTCTGAATTAATTTCCTGGTTTTTAGGAGCATCTGTAATAAAATTGCTCTTTCCAAGCTGTGTTAACGCCTTCCATTACCAAGATGAAACAACGTACTAAATACATGTTCTAACAAAGTTATTTTCGCAAATAAGGATAAATTACCAACAAGGGTTGGGGTGGAGTGGTATGCTCGAGGCGACCATACCGGATTAGTTAGGCTCGATGGTGGGCCGACTTTCAACCTGTGGATAGTGCACATAATTGGTAGCGTTGCGTGAGTTGGGTCGTCGGCACCGCTTCCCAGAACGGGGGGTTGGCTATAAAAAAAGAGCAAATAAGTATAAATTGATAAGATGAATCTACTGTAAAGATAAAACACTATATATGCAAAAAGTTGTGTATATAGAAAATCTATTTGATGGAATGAGCTTTTGTTCAGCTCACAAAGACGAAGGTTGATGTTCTCCCCCATCTTATAATCTGCCATAAGCTTTCCAATAGGAGGTCAAACCTTTTCTTTGCTTTGTTTATTTGTGTTCTTGACAATAATTTACACTCCTTTATGACCCCTGTATGCTGATGTTTTCCTACTAATTTGGGTGGTGGTCTGTGCGTGGTTTTGTTGGAGGGGTTGTTGGGGTTAATGTGAGTTGTAAAGCATTCTAAAGCTTCAAATAATCGGTCTGTTAATTTGGAATTAAGATGATTTCTTTTCTTGATCTTGGATTTTGAGCTTGTTGATTTTAACTTCCAAA
Source organism: Pontederia crassipes (assembly GCA_030549335.1). NCBI lineage: Eukaryota > Viridiplantae > Streptophyta > Magnoliopsida > Commelinales > Pontederiaceae > Pontederia > Pontederia crassipes. The sequence goes on along the minus strand of CM060185.1, from coordinate 675,260 downwards.
ATATGTATTCACTGATGTGCATAGGATTATATACATCGTGTCAGACCATCAGGGTTGGCAATATCATTGGTTGATCAATATGAAGTTGAGCAGTACGTAAGGATAGAGCAATTCATTGGTATGAGTGTGATGCCACTTGTATGCTTGGAGGTGCATGTCCATAAAAGTGTCAGAAAAGTACGTTAATTTTTTTTTACTTTTCCCGTCTCAGGCATGAGGCTTCCAGTATACCCTGCAGAGGAAGCAGAAGTACTTGAATATTCAGATTCAGTTCATGTATTAGATGCCAAGAGGATCGCTAGAATGGTATGATACTTGTGCTGCTACATAAGCCATCCATCCAAGTTTCATTACTTCAATGGTTTTTTGGATCAAAACTCCTTTATGGTGTCTTTCTATGACTCTTTTCTCAAAAGCTATAGGAAGTAGTTAATGGTAACGTACATCATTTTTTTCTTCCACTAAACAGGAAACGAAGATGAGGAATGCCAACAAGGAAAGCAATGGAGGAAGATACACGCAATATACCATTGTAGAATTGTAACTTACATCAAAAATCATTTTTGGATCATTTTTTTCTTCTTTCCTTCAATCAGCTAACTAGTAATGTCAACAGGAGTGGTTATCTTTGGTACCAATAGGGATTCATAATGCTGGACAAAGGCTTCTCGATTTGGTCTTCACTATTTAAGATGTTACCATTAGTAATTTTGATTTGGATAATAAGCTTCCACCTATGTCTTACCATGATGCTTAAGGGAAAGAATATAATATTTCTATTTATCATCCTTAAACCAACTAACTTTTGATCTACTTCATTGTAGACTTGTTTGCTTAAGATAAAGTTGCATGTTGATTATATAGTGTTCTTTAACTTTCCTAGTTTTGGGTCAGAAAGTCTTTGATTGTTTTTGTTTACTATACAACTTTAGTCCTATTCTCTAGTCTTCCAGGACTTTCCTATTCTAGTGGGCAATATTATCTTTTGTAGACAGTTGAGTTCGTAAAGTGGGAATAGTAGAAATGAGGATGTCCAGATGGATGTATGGTCATACATTAGGAATGATCATATACGTGAACGAGTCGGAGTGACTCTTATTAGTGAGAAAATGGTAGAGAATCGTTTGAGATGGTTTGATTATGTTCAGAGAAGATCATTAGATTCATCAGTAAGAAGAGTAGATCAAATAATATGGAGTCCGATTAAAAGAGGGAGAGGGAGGTCAAGGCGGACACTTGACGAACTAATAGAGTAAGATCTATTGGTGAATAACATATCAAAGATTTGGTTATTAATAGAGCAGAATGACGTCGTATGATTCATGTAGCCGACCCCACCTAATGGGATAAGGCTTTGTTGTTGTTGTTGTAGACAGTTGAGTTCGATCTATAGATTTAAGGATATTTCTGCACAAGTTGCCTATGTTTTGGATACACTTACAAAAACTGTTCATATTTGAAAAGATAGGGTGGATGTTTCTTTCACTTGGTATCTGATAAAAAGCACAGTATGCAATGTTTGGTTGGGAAATTTACTAAGCCAATTATGGTTGTTTACTAGTTGAACTAGTTGGCTAAGAACTCAAGCAAAGCCAACCGTATTATCACACCATGTGTATTGGTATGGTGTATTGGTTACCTAATAGGGGGTAGTACATCATACAATCCTGAGTAAATTAAGAAATTTAAATTTCGAATTGATTTAGTAAAGATGAAACCGGACCCAAGGAGTATCATCTAAGATTTCCAAAGAAGGTTATGAAGATGTGGATTTGTCACTACTGCATGAAAAATTGATAAGAGAAAAGGATAGTAAGTCAATAATTAATGATACTATGTCCTGATAATTGCCTTTCCACTGGCTGAGGGGATGGAACACTTGGGCAAATCAAACTTGTCTTTTGATTTATGCAATTTTATTAAAACTTTTTTTTAGAAGAATGTTATTAAAACTAAACCAAGCCGGCCGGTTTCTTCACGGACTGATTTTGATTTGGTCCGGTTTGACTTCAAAATGGTTTCAAACATTGAATAGGCAAAAATCTACTTGAACCAGAAAATGTCAGAAAAGGCTGGCGAATTGGCAATGCAATTTTTTAAAAAATCAATTTAAAATGGAAATAAGTTAAAAAGAATGGAATGAAAATTTTATAAAAAGTATAAGTTAATGAAAAAAGTAACGAGATGTTAAAAATAAAAAAACAAAAAGAAAAGATAAAGAAAGAAAGAAAATTAATAGGGAGGAAAAATGATAATAGAAGAAAAGGAATGCTTATGATTACCGGAGAAGAATTTGAAATTAAAAGAAAATGAATAATTCGATGAAGAAAATAAATTAAATAAACTAACATAATAAAACAAATTAATAATCATTTGGGATACAATACATTAATAACAAGAAGAAGAATAAATGAAAATAAATAAAAGTAGCAAAAAATTTAAAACTCAATTAGATTTTAATAAATTAATATATCATCACAAGTATTATATAAATAATAAATAATATAATAATGTATCGACCATGCTAATCCTTGATAGCTTAAATTTATAAAATACAATAAATAATAATTATATACTAATTTATTATTATTAGTATGATATAATATATTATTATGATATATATATTCAAAATTAATATAAATAATATTATTTTAATAAAATTTGATCAAAATCGATCGAATTTGATTAGATGATCTGTTATGAAAACATTGGGTTTATGTGTTTCCAATAATTAGTAATCCTTGGTTGTGATACAATAGAGGAACCTGATTTGGTAAGAACCTCTTATGTTAATTCAAACAAATGCGATGTATGAACTCAGTAATGGTGATGTCTTCTTTGGTGCCTTAGATTTGTGTCTTCGGATTCAATAGTAATGTTTTATACCTCCATTTTATTATTTCATATCTGGCAGTGTCCTTGGAGCAACGAATTTTGGTGCAATATGCCATTAAATGCATATACTTGGGGCCTTATTGTCGAAGAGGAAACATTTGAGGATGAAGTTATCACCGCCCTCATTTGGTCAAGGCAAAATGAATTCGAAGATGACAAGGATGTTGAACATGTCCCACGGATGAGGTGTAGGACTCGCCCATTCTATGGAAATTAAGTGATTCAAGACTTGTTGAATGGTCACCCAACTCGAGGTTACGAGAATTTTAGGCTTCATAATTCGATATTTTTCAAATTCGTTTGTTGGTCAGAAGAGGACTTTTGCGAAGGACAAGATATGTCAGTGTCCGAGAACAACTTGCCATCTTCTTGAGTGCTATAGGATGTCAGAACAACAATAGAGAGTTGCAAGAGATGTTTCAGCACTCTGGGGAGACCATATCCCGTCATTTCAATAATGTTGCTAACACAATTTGCTCTCTAAGCGAGGAATTCATTCAGCTACCGTCCGATGGTGTGGATGTGCATCCACGTGTGCCCAAGAATCGCCAATTCTATCCCTACTTCGTGGTGAGATATAGCTTCTTTCCAGTAGAGCAATTTTTCTCCTTTTTCTATCATTTATTGTTAGCCGACTTTTGTAGAATGCACTTGAAGATATCGATGGAACACATATACCGGACCATATCAAGAAATCAAAGAAAATCCCATTACGAAATCGTAAGGGTTTTTTTTGTCACAAAATGTTATGGCCGCTGTATCATTTGACCTTACTTTCCTTTACGTCTGCACTTGATGGGAAGGTTCAACGGCCGACATGAAGATATTGAAGTGGTTTTTAGAAGGAGACTTCAACATACCCGAAGGCATGTGAGGTAACAGAATGTTCAGTTATTGTTATTATTATTTATTACATTAACACAATTTTCGTCTCCGTAGGCAAGTACTACCTAGTGGACTCGGGTTATGCTAACACAGAAAAGTTTTTAGCCCTTATAGGGGTGGTAGATACCATATGGGAACCTTCAACGACAACACCTAGGCTGGAAGATACCACACCGTTAAGGACATGTACAATCATCGCCATGCGCAACTATGTAATTGCATGGAGAAAACATTTGATATTTTGAAACAAAGATTTAGAATTCTTCGTATACCAATCCCACATCCCTTCAAAATGCAACAACGTATTGTATTGGCTTGTTATGTCATACATAACTTTATTAGGCGCTGCCAAGGAGAAGACAAGTATTTCGTGATGAAATTGAATGCTGAACCTCCTGAGTAAAGACTGGATGATAGAGTCCCATGTATGGAAGCTAGCCTAGATGAGAGGATGCGGAGGGACCTGTTATGTGATAGGATCTCAACAATGATTATGGCAAGTCGGTAAGGGGTCATTTGGCACATTACCGATTTAATTAACCGGTAATTTAGATCATCACTTAGATAGATTGCCACTATTTAAATTATCGGTAATATCACATTATAGTGTTTGGCAAGTATTAGTAACATAAGTTATGATTTAAATAACTTGACAATAAATTACCAAAATACCCTTACAAATTATTTTAGATTTTCATCACATGATATTATAAATAAACAAAGAAAAAACATAGAAAGAATGAGTATAGTAAAATAGGACGAGGCAAAATTAAAAGTTATTTATAAAGAAATTAAATAATAGAGAAGATGAGATTGGATGATATTTATTTATTAATAAAATATTTAAAATTAATATTTTTTATTGATTTGATATTATTGTCAAAATGCATGTCAAGCAACTGGTAATCTCAAAAGCCACCTCCCTTGTTTACTATCTGGATTATCAATGAGGTGATAATTAAGATTACCAGCCCAATTAAAATTACCGATAATTTATCGCAGTCAAACGAGGTAATGTGATGGGCCCTAAGAATTTTAAATAAAATAACCGACCTAAGTTCGTGTTACTATGATTTATGCTCAAGTCCTGCTACTAACTACTCACAATTTGCATCTTTTTTCTTTCGGTGGCAATAGGTGAACTTTTTTTCCGGTGGATCAAAGTTGCTGTTTTCTTTGTGGTGGAAGTTGCAAGTGTAGTTTCTATAATGGATTATGTACTACTGAACATGTTTATTAGTTGTCGGTCTTCTATTTCATGTAATTGCTAGAAGTGCATCACCAAGTATCTGGAAATGTTATCATGTATTTGATGTCCATCTAGAAAGAAGAATGCATCACCAAGAAAAAGGATAAATACCAATCTAGAAAGAAGAATGCGTCACAACTATTAACTAAAATATCAGAATTATATATATAGATATATTATTATAAAATGATTTTTATGTATAATTATTAGTGAGGTAGTGGGCAACTTACATGGAGAGGAGTAGGCAAGAGCAATAAATAACCATTCAATATGACTAAATAGAAACGACGGAAAGTTGTAACTATTTACAAAATTGTCATGGAAGCATGACTAAAAAATATAATTATTACTATTCAGTTATAATAAGGTTACTATTCAGTTATAATCATGACATCATAAAATGATTAATTGCTATCCGGATATAATTAGGGATTAAAATATAATTATTATTAATCGATTATAATAACATTACTATTTGATTACAATTCTTAGAATTGAAAATCTCAAAAATTTTAAAAAATGATAAATAGTAGCGGAGCTTTGAGTATGATGTCCGAGCCTTAGAGTTATATAATACTACTTTGCACAATTTAGAAAGATGCGCTATATTAATCATAAATTATGATTTATTGATATCTATCATAAAATAAAAGTATTTTGTCAGAGTAACAATACCTTCAAACAACTAAATTTATATATCTAGTTGAGCCATATAAAATATTGAGAAAGATTCACTATACATAAAGTATGACTTATTGATATTTATCATAAAATAAAATTATCGATACCTTCAAACTGATTTTATATATATAGTTGAGCCATATAAAATATTTTAAAGTTATCGTTACTGTTCGTTTGATCCCGAGACCGGTCAATCGCACATCTGAACTGGTCGACCGGTCTATATGACCGTTGCGCGATTTTTTCATCTTCTGCACTCGATCGGTCGACCAGACCATCAACTGGTTAGTCGTCTGGTATAGTCTCGACGTCGATCGGTACATCGATCGATATATTCACAATGTCGGTTGGTATAGTTTTGACTTAAATCTAGGCAGAGCATACGTTGATCGGTCGATCAGTATCTCGGATTGGTCGACCGGTATAGTCTCGAGCGACTTTCTCTACTTCGACTGATAGGTTGATCGACTTGTACTATTTTGAGCATAACTTTTTGCATAGTTATCCAAATTAGATAATCTTATATTTTATGGATAATTAACGTGATTCTCTATAACTGTGATATTCATCATTCATCTAAAATCTAATAAAATCATAGTTAATTATTTAATCAAAGTGCAATGCATAAAGTTGTCCATTTTTCTTTATACTTTTTTTAATATTTAACTTTAATCTTTCGAGATTTGTATCATCAAAATACAATTTTATATGTTATTAAAATGTTGCTCCAACAATCTCTCCCATTTTTATGAAGACAAATCGAGAAATATGAAAAATATATAAGTTGCGAAAAGTTGTAAAACATTGTAAAATCAATTTTACTCTCCCTAAAATTTAGCCTTCCTTACAATGATATATTCAAGGTACTCTTCATATAAGATTATATTACATCATAAATAATTATAAAATATGCAAAAATAACTCTCCCTAAATTTATGATTATAATGATAAATTGAAATCAAATTGATTTAGAGATTATGAAAGCCACAAGTAAAAAAAATATTAAGAATCAAAATATTGCATAAAACTTTCATATATGATGATATCAATGATATGTCAAAATAAAGTTGAAAGGTTTCAACATGCTCCCCCTATCATTATGATTAATTTTTTTTTCTATTTTTTATGTTTCTTTTTTTCTTTCAAGGAAATGATGATTACTTTTGAAAGAGATAAAAAAAAGTAGGCTTAACACTTAATAACCAGTTTTTCAATTCCGCTTGTCCTTTGCTTTACATGTGAGGCACACCTGAAAAACAATTATATAACCTTTGGTACTCAATTTTTTTTGTCCTAATTTGTTAGATAATGTTCCTTTTGAAATTCAAATCATGCGATGTTGTGATGATTTTCTTATGTTACATTAATAAGCGTAATGACCATAAAATTCACATGTAAAATATTTGAAATGTGATTTTCTATCATAAAAATGATTAGATCTCCAATAAGAATTTTCATGCACAAAATATTTCCTAAGATTATTTTTTGTTATATGAGAAATAGTATTATTTTGTGAATTTTTTAAAAAATTATTTTCCTTATTTGCTTTCTCTAAAGAGCATGCTAGTTTTATAATTTCACATGCATGCGTAATTTTCAAAGTTTTAATTTTATTTTTAAGAATTTTATTTTCCATAAAATATGTATCCTTTTCCTCTTTTAATTTTTCAAGCTCATGTAATAATTTTTCATTTTCCTCTTTAAATGAAAAATATTTTTTATAAGGGAGGTAAGTTCTCCGTTTACTTATCTAGTTTTCTTGTGCAGCGTGTAAGTTTCTTTTCGTCCACTTTTTCTTCAATTGAGTCTTCTTCCTTTTCTTTCGCTTTTAATGCCAATGTCTTATTTTTTGGAGCATTTGTTTCTTCTTCTTCCTGGATTCCAATATCATAAATTAGGAGTGAACCAATTAGATCATCAAAATCTAGTTTGTTCAAGTCTTTTTCTTCGATCAAGGTCCTCTTTGTATGCTATTTGGAGGAGAGCGACCTGAGAAACTTTTTCACCTTTTGGGAGTTAGTTCTTGGCTCGTCTAAGGAGGCTAAGTTATTCAAAATATCGTTAAATCATACAACCATATTATTTATGAATTCATTATCACACATTTTGAAAGAATAATATTGATGATTTAAAATATTTAGTTTAGATCCCTTAACTTTATCCATTCCTTCGTAAGTAATAATGAGTTTCTCATAAATCTTAGTCGCACTTTCACAAGAGATCTGATTAAACTCTGTTGAATTCAAAGCACAATAAAAAATATTTTTGGCTTTCCAATTAAGTTTTGCAAAAAAAATTTCTTTTTCGGTAGAATTTATAGGTAATTTTTCATGTAAATAATAATATTTTTGAACAATATCCCACATGTCAATATCAACAAATGTATGCTTGAATTCTAATTTTTTAATATGCAAAATTTGATGCATTTAAAAGGGGAGGACGACTAATTGATTGTCCTTTGGCAAAACTAAATCCACTTGATGCCATGTGTTTAAAGATGGTAAATCTTAAAACAAGATGATTAAATCTTGCAACAAGATGATTGAAAATCAAAACAAGAATAACCCGCTCTGATACTAATTATTGGAACCCAAATGGCACAGGGGGGCGGTGAATTGGTGTTCAAAAACGAAAATTACCGATTTAACAAAACACATTGCGAAAGCTAAAAATTATGTTTTTAAACCTTTTAAATAAATGTAATTCAGATCACATCAAACATAATATGAGAAGGAAAGGGGGATGGAGAGAGAAAAATTAAACACGATAACACAGATGGTTGTTGACAAGGTTTGGTCACACTTTGACCTACGTCCCCGCTCCGACTTCTCGACCTCGAGACTTCCAGAGATTCCATGAAATCTTTTCCTTTGTTCTGAATGGGGAAAGGAAGAAAAACCCTTTACATCAATCACATTTTCTCTGCTTCGAGAGGTAAGGAAGACCTTTCCTTCTAGGAAGTTAATCTTTTCTCTCGCTCAAGAGGTAAGATATGGAACCTCTGTTACACAGGAGCTCTCTCAATTTTTCTTCATTAATTTGTTTCTCTATTTTATAATATCAAGCTCACAACGATAGAAGAGAAAAAAGAAGAGAAAGACTAAAATGACAACTTCAAGAAAAAATGATCCTCTTTTGATAATTTGAAGTTTTTTCTTCAGTACTTGAATGGATACCTTGCTTTTGGCTTTAGCACTCCTTTTATAGGTTTCAGCATGTGGAAAATTCGTACAGAACTTATTCCACATTTTACTCCTTAAAAAATAATTATTACTATTCATTTGATCCGGAGGCCGATCGACTGCACATCTAGATCGGTCAATCGGTCTATGTGACCGTTGCACGATTTCTTCAGCTTCTGCGCTTGATCGGTCGATCGGACCATCAATTGGTAAATTGTCCAGTATAGTCTCGACGTCGATCGGTACATCGACCGGTATAGCCTCGACGTCGATTCGTATAGTCTCGACGTCGATCGGTATAGTCTTGACTTGAATCTAAGCAGCACATGCATTGATCGATCGATCGATATTTTGGATCGATCGACCAGTATAGCCTCGACCGGCTTTCTCTGCTTCGATCGACGTGTTGACCGACCTGCACTATTATAAGCATAACATTTTGCACAATTATCAAAATTAAATAATCTTGAATTCTTTGGATAGTTAACATGATTCTCTACAACTTTGATATTCATCATTCATTCAGAATATGATAAGACCATAGTCAATTATTTAACCAAATTGTAGTATATAAATTTGTCACTTTTTCTTTAAACATTCGTAGCATTTAACTTTAATCTTTCGAGATTTGTATAATTTCGCTCCAACATGAATAAGTAAAGAAGCATGTTTCAAGTATGGATAAATAAAATAAGCATGAATTCCAAGTCAAGTTATTATCAGTACTTATGTCATGATTCTCAAGCATGTCCTTATTCTAAGTTTATTAAGTATTACATGATTTCACTGATTATGAATGTCTATTTATTTTTCATATTATGGTTTATGATGATCTCATTCTTCACCTTCTATTCAAGATAAGTACATAGTTCTACTTCTTATTTAAGCTATTTAAAGTTATGCATTGTATATCTTTATGGTTTCCCACTAGGCTGTAAAGCTTACGGGAGGACTGTTTGATTTCCACAAAATTAGGTCTGTGATGGTGTTGAGTTGATGTGCTGCGACAACACTCAGATGATGATAAAGCACATAAACCAAAGGGGCTATTTACCTATTTTATTTATTTTCACATTTATGAACCATTGATGTGCACTTTATGATATTTTATTTATAAATGATGTAGTCATCTTGAACTTCCGCTATTTATGTTATCCTTTTTTTTAACCTTTCTTTCGTTGATGTGTCTTGGTTATTGACTGAGACTTAGTCAATATAATGGTCAAGACCATAGCGTTTGTAACGTTCCTAGGTTGGTCTTCGCCACGTGACGTGGGTCGATTTTGGGGCGTTACACTTATGATATTAGAGCCTAAAGCTTGGACTCTCTTGACGTCTTATTGTATATGATAGTATGGTAATGATTCATGTGCTTTCACCGAGCAATCGCCAAACCTTCACAGTAAAGTACAAGTAAGATCTTTCTTACTTTATATTATTCTTTATTGATGTATTGATGGAGATTTTATATGGGTGGTTAATGTTATTTTGTATGATAGGAATCAACCAAAATTGCATTAGTGACAAAAGGGCCATAAGAGTTAGGAAAATTTAGGAAAGAATAAATAACAAGCATGTGGATAATTATTATCTACATGAAGAATCAGTCTTACATATATTTAAAGAATAAAAGATAAGAAATGATTTTGTTTCTCATAAATCATGTTTTCCATCTTTTTCATGATCGTCCTATTTACGGACTTCTTCTACTAACTACAGCAGTATGGAGAGAAAAATGAGTAGGCATATCAGTTGCAAAGAGATGTAGATTTATGAAAGAAAGGAGAGAATTTTAAGGTAATTAAAAGATTTGACTCACACAACAAATAAGTGTGAGATGGTTCCAAACAGTGGAAATAAATTTATATGAAATCAAATGGGCCTAAAGACCATAAAGGCCCGAATGTGATTTATTATTTTCATAGTATAGTATAGTAAAATATAGTATAGTATAATATAGTATTCTATAATATACTATACAATATATAACATATCTTGCCAAAAGAGTATAAACTAGCGTCTACTTAGCGTCGCAATCCTCCGACGCTAATATAGCATCGCATGTGTCGACGTCAATACAACGCAAGACGTCAACGCTAATATCGCCTCTTATTTTAGCATCTAATTAGCGTCACCATCGTGGTGACACTAAATAAGCATCGCAAGCTTGCGACGCTAATATAGCGCTACCATATGCCGTGGTTTTATAGTTTTCACGTGTGATAATAGCACTGTAATAGCGTCTCAATGGTGCCTCATTTAGCATCGACATCATTTGACGCTAATGCGACGCTAAATTGAGGCAATTAGCGTCTATTTTTGTCGATCAAATGGAGATGCTATTGTGACGTTATTAGCATCTACTTAGCGTCACGTTGTGCGGCGACGCTAATTCGCGTCGCTATTCGACATTTTTCTTGTAGTGACAAAGATGATGCAACTAGCGTCACTGGTCAACGCTAACCCGACGTCAAGATGACATGAAAAGTGTCATTTGCAAGCAGTAGAATTGCGTTGCTAAAGAGACATCGCTAAGGTGACGCTGTATTTATACCTAAGGCGACACTAAACATTATGACGTTAATGTGTCGCTAATGACGATATATTTAAAATAGAGTCAACAATGTTTGAGATACGAAAGAGGCGCTAATTGTAAAAAATTTTGCCCCATTATAATCATATTTTCTTTCCTTTCCACACCATACAATTATATAATGCATATAATTGCATTCATTATAGTATATCACGCAATAGCATCACAATTCATTACAGTATATGACGATATATCAAAGATAACAATATGAAAAGTAATAAACTGAACTAATAGAAGTATAACTAATAATCTGAACTAATATGTCATTGTCATTCCGGACATTCGATGTCGACGCGCTCGGTCCTTAGTCTTGTGGGGATTGATTCTTCGACTGAGTTATTGTCTGAATCGTCTGCAAGATTGGAACCAAATGTTGTGATACCTGCTGCAATATCTGCTGTGATAATTGATCCAAGATGAGTCCCCTAACGTTGTCCAACGTCACATCAGATGCAGCGGATGAGCTCGGAGCATATTGGCCGCCTGCATATCCTTCGCTCCTCCTAGGTACTTGAGTGGTTGTGACTCTACGCATGTATCATCCTCGTGTCGTGCCGACCACCTCCTCCCAAATAGCAATGTCCTCTACAAAATATAAAATTTATACAATCTTATAAACATTATAGATTATACAAATTATATAACATCAAAACACACATAAACATATAAGGTGTTATCAATTAAAAAACATGAATCATTTTCGAGATAAATTACCTAGTGGCTGAGTACTCGGATCATCTTCGTACTTTTCAGCCATCTTCTTATTATACGCATCCTAAATTTAAATATTGCACATTTAAAAAATCATTTGCACTAATGTCACTAACAAAGTGACTATGTGATGAGACTTACCAGAAGCCTACGAGCAGTGGGCGTGACCAACTCGTTGGTCTTCCGACTTTTATAAGTGACCTTGTAGATCATGCGAAAGTCTCTTCTCCTCCTGCAATAAAGTTTCAAATTTTATAAAATAAGTATAAGATAAAAGTTTGATTATTCGATTTTGTATCTACATTATCATGCGTCGTCGATGCTCCTCAAATCGAATCGATCCTCCTGTGTGAATGTGGGCCTCGGGCTTCGAAAATTTATTAACTTTTATCATTTTCGATTTTCTTTACCATTGTTCATCCATCCTATATGAACATCAAATACTTAGACTTTAAAAAATTAAAATTTGAATAAAAATAATTCAAATGTCAACTTACTGACAACTTCCTATATAAAGACTCTCAAACTGGGGTCTAATATGTCTTAGGCATGCCATGTTCCAAACTGAGGCCAACAGATGTGACAACCTTGTTAAACTTATACACTATATTTTGTAGACGTTTTGCAACCACCTCCTCAAAATCTCTCTGAATCATCCCCAAACTAAGATCTGAATAAAATTGATTTACCTCCTAAATAATACTATAAAGGTTGGTAATTTAAAAATAATATAAAACAAATTATGTAACAAAAAAAGATCATACCGTAAATGTCTGAAGGATGTCATCTCGCCTAGAAATTGGGACATCTTTCCACCCTCCTGCTCCATCCGACAAGTGAGAAAGAACAAGAGCACTGACATCTCATACGGTACTAGCGAGTATGAAAGTGGTCCTGTAATTTACAAAGAATAATTAATTTTCAATTATAAGCAAAACAATATACAATTTCTAGAACTTATTTAATTTACGCCGAGCAATGTTGTTGACGGTGACCACTATTTCGTGTAATCATCGCCCGCTATAGCTGAGGTAGGTTAAGAGGGTCCCAGTACAAAATAAATCATTAGTGCAATACCAAATTAAACTAATGATAATTGATATATGTACAATAAAATTCTCACATCGAATGATGTCTATCGTTATTTGATCTGTGGTAATCTGCTCGTCAGAATGTGATAAGTCGGGCAACAAACACTATTAAAAAAATGATTAATATAATTAAATGAGAAATATAAATTTAATAGTAATAAATATATCACATGACGGAAGATGTCGCTCGCTAACGTTGGAATGTTGTGAAGCGTCCGGTAATTTCGACAGTGACGTATCAACTATCATTATAAAAAAATACTTAAAATACTTGCATATATTTAAATTTATTGAATATATAGAAAATTTGATATGCCACTCGTCGTCGTGCGATCGAGACGTCCCTACTATGTACCCCGTCGATGGTGGAGGTGGAGAAACTGACACAATAATAAAATAATTAAAACAATTGCATGTATAAGATATATTAAATGACCTATCAATGGATCTTCTACTATGTGACGATCCGACTATGTGCCTCATCGACGGTGAAACAACTGACATTATTAAAAAAATAATGTTATTGTTATAAGCAATTATAAATAAGCAATGGACAATAAATGTATCACATGGTGATCGTGATGGCTCACTCATATGGAGTAAACGCCTAGAAAAGCACGACCTCTAGTAACCATAATTGGAAAAAAATAATAAACTTGTGTTATTATTATATTTAATTTATAAAGTTAGAAACACACAATAAAATTCTACTAATGAATTGCAGTGATTTAATAATTATTTAATTAAACACAGGGTAAGCTTGGATCAAATGCCGTGTTAGTTGTATTAACTTCTTTTCAACTGGCGCATTGCAGAAAGCACAAAAGAAAACAATTGAAAACACTTGGGAGAAACACTGTCAGTCCTTTTCATAAGCATCGCCTTGTCAGTCGTATTCTTTTATGCATTTCTCTTTCTAAGCGAGTCATTTGCCAAATTCTTAGGCTTCTAGATAGAGCATTATATCAGGATTTGCACTTTCTATTCAGATACGTATTATTACCTAATTTGTGAAATAATAAAACATATGCTTCATTGCCCTTATTAATTTAATACTCTTTATGATTCTTCCTAAAAGATTTCCTTATGGCTCCATGATTTCAAAAGCAGGAACGATAACATCTTAGAATATAAAACATCAGTTGGGTATCTAGAACAAAAAATATTAGCTTCTAGGTTCTTAGAAGGTACAATACTGTAGAGCTGTTAAAATATGCTCTTTGTAGCAAAAGTTATCAATTTGATGTGCTTCTTGTTCCCATCCTACATTTTTTACTACGATTTGGTAAAGGACCATGTCATTTCAATTTTTAGTCTGTCAAGGAAATAATTGATTGCAGCCATTGGTGTCTTCCTCGAGTACCTCATGCATGGAATGAACTAGTTTTTTCCTATCTTCTGACTAACATTGAGTTTAATTTGGAAAAATGACAATTAATTAGGCATATGAAGATTTATGAAATAATCAAACACAAACTAATCTCTCCAATTAATAGGCCGCATGAATTGATGAAATGGGATACTAAGAAGGGGTTGTGGGGACTCACGGCCGGTCGGCAAAAGCAGGGCGGTGGCTGTCGGAGCAGTAGGTCAGGGTTGGCCGGCGGCGGAAGTAGGTCGGCGGGGTCGGACAGCGGAAGCAGGACGGTGGAAGCAGGTCGGAGTCAGAAGCAAGTGGGTGGAAGGTCAGCGGAGCAAGTGCTTTGGGGTTGGTAGGCGGATCAAGTGTGTCGGCATCGGCATTAGGGTCGGTCGGCGGAAGCAGGGTGTCGAAGTAAAATGGTAAAAGGTAAAAAAAATCCCAGAAGAGGAGTTATGTATTTAACTTAAGTTTTAGCACCTCCACCGCGACACTAGTTAGATGCTAACGAAGCGCCACAAAAATTGTGATGCTAATTCGTGGCTATAGTGACACCATTTCGAAATTTCTTCCTAATTTAAACTTAACTTTAGATTATATTATAAGCTTGTATTGTATTATAAGTTTATATTTTATAAATTTATTTGAAATAGGTTTAATTATATTATAAGTTTATATTATAACTTTATATTCAAATAGGCTTATATTAATATGTTGAATGTATATGTATTATAAGTCTACATGTATATGTATATCTATACATATATGCATATGCATATTCATATGCATAAGTGTACATGTATATGTATATGCATATGCATATGTATATACTTATGTATATGTATTTTAAGTCTACATCTATACGTGTCAGATTAAGTGACGATAATGTGTATATGTATTATAAGGATATATGTGTATGTATATGTGTATTTGTGCCTGATTAAGTGGGAATAATAAAAAAACCGATTACAAAAATAGCAACTCATAATGGCGATGCTATAGCGACGCTAATGAGTCCCTAGATAAAATTAGCAACCATCTAGCATCGCAGTCGTGTCACAATGTTGGGACATCGAATTAGTGTCGGACTTTGGCGACACTAAATGGGGGCGATCGTGGCTCTAAATAAGCGTCAACATTCCTGAGTCGCTAAAATGATTCAATTAGCGTCAAATTAGCGTCGAAAAGGTTTCTGACACTAACATGGCGCGACGATGATGCCATTGCGTCTCTACAATGGGGCTACATATGAGATATTTTCAATTTCTTATAAGAAATTGTCACTTAATTCAACCATTATAATTTCATGATTAAGAATATAAAAATAATATATCTGTAATTAAGATATGAATATATATTGTATGCATAATATATTAGCATATGTGCATATATATACACATGTAGATATGTATTATGTTATATATATATATATATAGAGAGAGAGAGAGAGAGAGAGTAAAATTAGGGTGCAGCCAATATTTATGGATGCACCCTGGGGACAAAAGATCTCAAACGCTCATCACAGCTACTATTAAATCTACAGTTGAGATCTTTTATTCAGTTTTTATTTGGTTCAAGTTATGAGTTCAACTTGTTATCCGGTTCAACTTTAAGAGATTTTGGGTTTATTTATTTTGCTGTCATTTTTTTCCCATTAGCATCTCTGTTCTTCACGATCAATCTCAAGTTTGTCCTTTGCCCTTAGCGTATTGCTCCCTCAAGATCAACCTATGTGGCGAACAAGCTCAGGCAATCCTATAGGCTCCAGAACATCTCCAATTAGGTTTTTTTCTCTTTTTCGCTCAGATTTTTAGAGGTTAGATTTTCTTTTTGATATTTTTGTTCAAATGTGTTTAGCTTTGTGATGCTTATATATATACTAGTTGCCCTCTTTGCCTATTTCACTCGGATTATTTAGGGCATAATTTTTTTTTCCTTTTTTTGCTTAAAAGTTTTTAGGGCTTTGATTTTTCAATGTTGCGGTCCCTCCTTTTTTATTTCAAAATAAATCAATGAAACATGCTAGATCTGGTTTCTAAGTCACCAATATACACGAGGATTTTTTTTTAAAAAAAAATTCTATGTGCTGCCTACAAATTGGACTCTCATCTATAGTATTTGCCTATGATTACTTTCATAATGATTTCTTTAAAGAGATCTAACTTATATTATTTACATCTAATTATATTATCTGCTTGATATAATTTCTATTACATACCTACTCCCAAGAGAGAACCTATGCGCATGTTCAGCAAAAAAATAATTACTTGCCTAAATACTGGAAAGTTGGAATGATTTTATAGGTTCATAGTAACCCGATTTTATTTGCCATGATATTGAAATTCAAATAGTATCTAATTTAGCATGTTGTGTGCTACCTAAATTGTTATCTCTAACAATTTATTGATTTTATGTTTCATTATAGATATAATTCAGAGAAAGGTGATGCCACTATTATTGGAGCCAAAAGAAGAATAGTTGGAGCTAACATTGAAATCTAAAGGAAAAAATATAAATTGTTCAATGTGCTTTGAAGAATAGTTGGACCATTATCTTTGAGGCATTGCCTTGATATTTGTAAATATGATTCCTTTTGAAAACAATTACTTACTCCGCTCGAACAAAATGAATTCTCATTTCTTAAGTACTTTTCTCATGGTGATAATCAAATTTTATAATTCATTCTCTTATTCCTTAAACAGAATAATGTGTTGACAACTTAGTTTAGAGAATGTTTATAGTGCACATGAATTCAACAATCGTCCAAACCCATTAAGTAATGTATCTAATATTGATCAAATATAAATAAGTTTAACTAACGCAAACATCGAAAGAATCATTCAGCCACACAAAATGACAATTCCTAACTTATAAAGCTACAAAAAAAAAGGTTCTTTAATGTACAACCACAAGATCCGATGAAAAATATGGCTATATAACATTTGGTCCATGATATTTGCAAACTGTTGTGCTTGCTACTACATCTGTAGGCACCTACAATACCAAGTGAGGTTTAATTATATTAGAAAATCATAAGAAAGCTATACAAATATGAGGTAGAAAAAAATGTTATCTGAAGCAAAACATATAAAAAATTAATATTCTTTCTATTCCTTTTCATCTTGATTGTCTTCTCCAATTTCTCTTCTTTTCATCTTTTCTTCTTTTTCCTTGTAGTATTAAGAATAAATTGCACATAAGAGACAAACTAAACAATTGACATGGAAAAAAATAAATAATGTAATGAGTCTACCTTTGCTGTTGGACAAGTAGTTTTATTGTGACCTAGCATGCCACACTCACCACATGCTCTTTTCTTAACATCATTTTGTGACATAGAAATTTCAATGCCTAATTTGATTCGTTGTGCTTTTCTTGGTCTACCTTTCGACTTGACACAAATTGGGTCCTTAATTGCAACATCTAATATTTGTGAATTATGATTTGAAGTTGTTAGAACTTCATCCGGAATAATTTGTTGTGGATCAATAACTTTAAAAGCTTCAAACTTTCGCAGAACCTCCTTTATAATGGGCGTTCCAAAATCTAAATGATCATCTGAGCGCAATCCAAAATTATTTACTCTCCAAATATTTCTTCGCCAAGCCCTTTTTTTAAATGATGTCCACTTGAAGAAGTAGTTGAATGATCATAAACTATATGTGCCTTTGAATATCGAGCATTAATGGTCCATCGATGAAGAATATATTGTTCTAGTAAACTTGTGATACCTTTTTTATTGAGAACATTTAAAATATGGACACAAAAAACTCCTTGTTCAATTTTTTTACAAGAATATTTTACCGAAACAGTACCTTGATTACTATACTCCACAATATTCTTTCTTTGATCTTCAGTCCCCATCGAGTAAATAGAGTATACAACTTGATGAGAATCCTTCGAAATTTTGTTTGCTCGAAAGTCATTGATAATCTTGAATTCATTTTGGAATATAGAAAATACTCTTTGTGTATACATCTTCCCTGCATGTTCTTCCAAAATATTTTTTGAAGTTAAGGCAACAGTAGAGTTGAGATTTTTAAAATCTTCACATTCTTCAGCTTCACGATGATATTGAAGAGCGTTATCATATTGTAACACAAATTCTGTCAAAGAAGTATTAGAATTTACAAAACCATCAAAATAAGCATTCATACTCTCGGATCTTTGTGATGAAGACATGCCTGCAGAAAAATAATCATGAAAATATATCGGCACTCAATGATGATGCTTCTTGAACATATTTTCTGCCCAATGATCATCGGGAATGCCATAATTTTGTTTCAACGTGGTCCATTTCTCTTTGCATTCCCTTGTGCACATTGATCCATACATCCATGTCTTAAAATCTTTCATAAAATTATTGTTGGCACTCAAATTTTGTGTGTTAATTAATGCATTCTTTAATATATGCCAAATACAAAATCGATGTCTTGTGTTTGGAAAAATTTTATGTATGACATTTCCCATAGCAATATCTTGATCCGTAATAATACATATTGGTTGTTTTCCATTCATGCAATCTAGCCATGTTTGAAATAACCAAATAAATGTATCTTCTGTTTCATCAGCAAGCAAAACACAACCAAATAAAATAGATTGTCTATGATGATTGATTCCTGTGAATGGTGCAAATGGCATACAAAACTTATTAGTTCTATATGTTGTGTCAAAAATTATAATATCACCGAAAGTCGAATAATTATCTCTTGATCTATTATCTGCCCAAAACACATTTCTTGTAGTGTTACTTTCATCTATCATCACTTCGAAATAACAACCGACATCCATATTTTTCTTTTATTTGAAATAGACAATCACACCCATGCATTCTTTGTCAACATTATTTTGTCTTGTTGCTTTCAAATGATTGACACAATCTTGTGTAGTAACTGATGAAGCACTTGAGAAATTAAGAATCTTAGCAATATTTGAAGGACCAATATCAATACAGTAACAACATCTTTAGAAGTATCACATAATTTTTCATGTGAACACAGACCTAATACCTTTGATGGAGTGGCTAGGAGATGATTATGTTCTTCTTGAAATCTTTTCACAACCCACTTTTTATCCTTCGTTTCACCAACTAAAAGATGAGCTTCGCAACCACTTCGTACTTCCCTCCTTCGTTTGACACCGATTTCAATATTTCGTGTGAGATCTTTATAACCTTCCTTGGAACAAACAAACATTCTACTTGAATATTTTCTAGTTCCGCCTGCTTTATGAAAAAAGGATTTTCGTACAAAAAATTCAATTAATCTAGCATACAAATTGTAATACTTATATGCCTCATCATCTGACTCAAATGACATTTCAACAAATGGTTTAACATCACCATCATAAGACTGTTTGTAATTATCATTTATGCCTTGCACATGATTATCAATATGTTCTTCAATATCAAGTGCACTGTAGCAACAAATATTTAACATAAAATAAAATATATTAACAATTCTCACAAATAAATTAAGATTTGGAGGTATACCTTTGCTGGGTAGCAGTTGGTTCTTCAATATATTGGTCTTGATTACAAAGTGTATTAATATCATTGTCTGTGTTGAAAGACATCATCTTTTAAGTTGAACTCTGCCAACAATAAAGAAAATATTATATTAATTAACTACCAACTTAGAACAACAATGTAAGATACAGAGGTACTGAATGAAAAAGTTATTGTCCACTTTGAACTTTTTTATTTTTGCTTCTAAGATGCAAATTATCTTCCTCATTTTTTCTAACAAAAGTCAATTGTTTAATCTTATCATGGAACCACATTGGCATGCATCCCGAAAAAGAATCTCGAAAAAAAAATTTGAGACCAAACAAAAGGAGGTTATTTTGTAAATAAGTCATTTTTATTCTTGCAAGTAGATTGTAATAGGAATCATTTTAAAGAACTAATACAGTTTCATATAAATTATATAAATAAAATTTTTCTTTAAAAAAATTGTTAAATACTCTAAAGGGTAATATTATATGGGTCTCGGCAATAACCTAAATAATCTAAGTGAATAAAAAAAGATCTACGTCAATATATTGAAGCACCAAAGATATAAAACCATATGAGCCAAAAGCATTTAAGTGAAAGAATTTGGGAAAAAATTATAAGAGAAAAATCTAAGCCCTAAAAATATGAGGTAAAAAAAATAATTTACCTAATTGGAGATACAAGAACTTAGAGAGGTGTCTGGCGATCCTTCATAACTTACAGATCATTAGCATGAAATCAAGACCATAAACTTGTAAGAACTTAAACCAGATAAAACCGAAGGATTCATCTAAAGATTATCTCAACTGTAGATTTAATAATAATTGTGATGAGCGCTTGGTATCTTTTGTCCCCATGGTGCATCCATAAATATTGGTTGCACCCTAATTTTACTCATATATATATAAAGTATACATAAATATTGTTAACATTATTTTCTTTCTCTCTCTCTCTCGATATATATATATATATATGGATTTAATGGAGGTGTAGATCTACATGGTGTAAATCATCCTTTTAAGGTAAGTTGTTACTTTTTTATAAATAAAATGTATATACTAAAAATGAAAAAGTTGTAAATTTGTACTTGCAACTTGCCTAAAAAGATTGATTTACACATGTAGATCTACACCAACATTGATATATATATGCATGTATATATATGTGTAGTTGTGCATGTTTTCATACATCAATACATGATCTATATTTACTAATACATATATAATTAACACACATATGGTATAGGAATACATATGTTGAAGGTACACATATAATTTTGTGACGCTAAGTAAGCGTCGCAAAATGTCAATGCCAAAACAATGCATGATGTCGGTTTTTGCGCCGAATTAGCGTCGCAATATTGTGATGCTAATGTAGCATCTCAAAATGTTGACGTCAAGACAGGGCATCTCTTTTCATCAAGGTATAAAGTTTATCAAAGTACTGTTATCAAAGTTTTCTAGAAATTTAGCAAGAAATTTTGAAGCATTAATTCCATCTTTTTATCAAAGACAATTCTCATTGGGAACAAGGATATAGTGCAATGGTGCACAACCTCACTCCGAGAGGTCATGAGTTCAAATCTCATCAATGAAACATATAATTAGGTTCATGGACCTCCATTTGTAATGGGAAAAACTATTTTCATTGCTTTTGTTTGATTTACTAATATGAAATTCACATCAAGAGTTTAGCAAAAGAATTTTCATTATAAATTTCAAGTTTAACAATTTCCTATACAAAAGGGTATATTTTGAGCAGTATTTCTGTCATAAAAGTTTTTTGAACTTTTTTTTTGCAAACTTTGTGTAAGTGCCTCTTAAACGACATAATGAAAACATTGATATCGTTAAATTGTCTAATTATGAAGATATTTTTATATATTTCTTTCAACTTTGATCAATTTTTTCATGTTGACTTTGTATCTTTGGATTCAACAAAATCAAACAATTCTTATAGTAAAGAAAAGTCTTTCATTCTTAATAATTATTCAATATCATGATTGTCTCGTTAAAATAATTTTTTGCCATTTAATTTGCATACAAGGAAGTTGAAATAAGATCACCTTAATACCATTTGTTAGAAAATTTTAACACCTTTCTCTATATGTGAATTATATAATTCAAGCTAAGCATGATGAGCAAAAAAAGTTAAAAAAAGACACATCAAATTTACGTGAAAATTATTCTAATAAAAAAAAATCAAAGAGCGATAACACTAATTCGATAATAGAATATAGTATATTTTGAAATTTATCCAAATTCGAATGATAATGTAGTGAGATAACTATCCCATGAGAAATAGTGAAGTAATCAATAACAATAGGATTTAATGGGGTCCTCCCCCTATAAGGGCCATCCAATGGAGATCCGACGGGTGTGAATTTTGTGCGCACGGCTCAGTAAGTATAGAGAGGCGAAAAATGGGCGGTTCGGTTCACTGAGGGAAAAAGATGCACGTGGTTCAGTGGAAAAAAAACTGAAGGAAAAAGGGGAACTCACAGCGACGACCACGGGGCGGAGGCAAAGATCGTACGGCTACGGTGCGGTGACGATCACCTTAGGGCGGCGAAGACCGTGCGTTGATGGCTACCTCATGGCGATGACAACGAAGAGGAAGAACTACGGCGACCTCACAGGCGCGAAACCTCGACGTGACGGGTGATTCACACATGATTCGAGGCAGGCAATTCACACACCAATGAAGCTACAGTAAGTTGGCGAAGAGACTTCACAGTGAAGAGAACTCGATAGACGATTCACACATGATTCGGGGCAGCCAATCTTGTGAGGCGACGAAGACCTCGTGGCGGCAATGACCACGTGGCGGCAGCAATCTCATGACGGTGATCTCGCGACAGCGATCTCAGTGGGGCAATGAAGACCTCGGCGTGACGACAACGAACTCGGCATGATGATGAAGATCTCGACATAGTGATCTCGCGGCGGGGGGATCTCGTGACGGCGATCTCGCGGGGCGATGAAGACTCGACATGACGGCAACGAAGAGATGATCCATCAAGGATGGCGATGGACACTGCCAGAGTCCATGGATAGGTCACACTCATTGACGGCCACGCGAAAGCCACAAAGGATGGTACGAACATTCCGACAGTCAGAGGGGAAGGAGGGAGCGAGGGATCAAAGCGCACAGAGGGCGGTGGAGGCGACGCTGTGGGGGAATCAAGCGGTCGATAATAGAAACCGGCGGATCAACTTCTTATCACCTCCTTCTACTATGACCTCGTCATTGGGCTTCGGAGTGCCTTGCCACCCTGAGCTCCCTTTCTCGGCCTCCGCTCCGGCGCAATTGGCCACTTGGAACGCGATGGCCTCCACCGCACCTCCCGGCTCTATGATGAAGAATTGCCTGGAAGAGTTTGAGCGCCGACTATTGTTGGACAACAACGACGATGACACCAAGGAAGCAGGGAGGAAAAGAAAAGATTCGTCGAGGACGGCGATGGACACAAAGGAGTTCTGACGTGGAGCTTGATGTTCACAGTTCGACTTTGGGGCGTAAAACCGAGCAGAAAACTGATTTTTACTCCTAAACCAACAAAAGAAAAAGCGCCCGTTGAATCTCCATCCGACGAGCGCGAATGGGAGAGCGGGGTCCTACCCCCTTACAAGGGGAAGACCCATTAAATCCATAAACAAAAAAAATCTATACGGCCTTCACTACAAGAAAATCGCGATTTTCCGACGGATAATTTTCGACGGTTCTAAATCCGTCGCTATTTGCGACGGATTTTTTGACGGTTCCATTTTCGATGGATTTTTCGACGGTTATGACCGTCGAAAATAATTTATATTATTATTTAATTTTTCGACGATTAGGAACGTCGATATTTTCGACGGATATCCATCCGTCGTAATTTCCGACGACTTTTCCGATGGTTATGACCGTCGGAAATAAAAAAATTAAATTATGTATTTTTTATATTATTATTAAATTTTTTCGACGAATTTTCTGATGGTCATGATCGTCGGAAATAAAAAATTAATTATATAATTTATTATATTATTATTTAATTTTTCGACGATTAGGAACGTCGATATTTTCGACGGATATCCATCCGTCGCAATTTCCGACGACTTTTCCGACGGTTAGGACCGTCGGAAATAAAAAAATTAAATTATATATTTTTAATATTATTATTAAATTTTTTCGACGGATTTTCCGACGGTTGTGACTGTCGAAAATAAAAAAATTAATTATATAATTGGTTATATTATTATTTAATTTTTCGACGATTAGGAACGTCGATATTTTCGACGAATATCCATCCGTCGCAATATCCGCCGTAATTTTCGAAGGTCATAACCGTCAGTAAATCCGCCGCAATTTCCGACGGATATCCAAACCGTCGCAATTACCGACGGTTTTGACCGTCGATAAATATTACCATCGGTTCAAACTGTCGGTAAAATAAAAAATAAATATTATATATAACTAAATAAAATAAATTTTTTTATTATTTATGTTTTCGACGGCCGAAACTATCGGTAATTAAAATTTCGTTATCCCGCTTTTTTTCCCTTTTTCCCGCTTTCTTTCCAAATTTTTTCCTTTATATATTTTCCCTCCTCCCTCTTCTCTCTCCCTCCTCCCTCCACTCCTCTCTCTCTCCCTCTCCCGGCTGCGAGCACGGACGCCGGTTACGCCGCGAGATCGGCCTCTCCCGCGCGCCGGACGCCGACGAGCCTCCCACGCCGGACGCTGGCGACCCTCTCCCGCACCGGCGTATCTCTCTCTCCCGTTCCGCGCCGGCATCTCTGGCGGCCGGATCCGGCCTCCAGCGGCCGGATCGGCCGCCAGGCGGCCGGATCGGCCGCCAGGCGGCCGGATCGGTCTTTTCCGGCGGTTGCAATCGTCGAAAATTTCGACAGCTCGGACCGCCGGCCTTTTCGACGGTTGCGACCGTCGGAAATATCGACGGCTCAGACCACCGGAAGCCTTTTCCGGCGGTTGCAACCGTCGGAAATATCGACGGCTCGGACCGTCGGCCTTTTTCGGCGGTTGCAACCGTCGGAAATGTCGACGGTTCGAACCGCCGGGGACTTTTCCGGCGGTTGCAACCGTCGAAAAATTTCGACGGGTCGAACCGCCGGGGACTGTTCCGACGGCCAGAACCGTCGATATTTTCGACGAATTTTTTTCAACCGTCGCAAATCCGTTTGCGACGAGCATTTTTCGGACAGATCGATTCCGACTGAAAACCATCGGTAATTGTGTTACCGACCGTTTTCGGGCTGATTACCGACGGTTCGGACCGTCGGAAATCCGCGTTTTTCTTGTAGTGCTTGTTCTTAATGGTTTTACTCTTAGAAAAAAAGTTATATCCTTTTCTCTGTCTAACTTGTTGACTAAATGGGAAAAAAATACTTTTCTTTTCCTATCAACGTTCACACAATCAACCGTCGCAAATCCGTTTGCGACGAGCGTTTTTCGGACGGATCGATTCCGACTGAAAACGGTCGGTAATTACGTTATCGACGGTTTTCGGGCTGATTACCGACGGTTCGGACCGTCGGAAATTCGCGTTTTTCTTATAGTGCTTGTTCTTAATGGTTTTACTCTTAGAAAAAAAGTTATATCCTTTTCTCTGTCTAACTTGTTGACTAAATGGGAAAAAAATACTTTTCTTTTCCTATCAACGTCCGCACAATCAAAAGGAAAAAAAAACTATTTTTTTCCCTTCATATCCGTCCAACAAACCCTTTTATGAGTTCGAATGAAATAATAAATTGGCAACGGATGTTGAGATGAAGTGGTAAGCATGAGATGAAATGGTAAGCACCTCATTTTTGTTGAATTGTTCGAATTTTTATAAACGTAAAAAATTTTTGTTAGATCACGATCAAATACGTGATTGGCTGACTTTTCGGCCATGCAGATTGGATAGTCAGCGCGTCGCTTCTCCGAACGCACTGACTACTGAAAAAAGAAAAATAAACTAATTTAATTAAACAACTAATTTAATTGGTCTTCATCTGGGCCGGCAGCTCAACATAAATTGGTTCACGACGTGTTTAGAAAATAACTTGATTTAGGCGTTTTCGTTTGTACACACGTTTTATTGTACATACACGTTTTGAGGGTTGAATAGATAATCACAAGCACAAACGTTTTATTGTACACAAACGTTTTGAGGATTTTAATTTCAATTTGAAAAACAAGCGGCGTGATTTACGATCTCTTCTATTATATGATGTTTCTTTCAAATTGACCTGTTAATTTTTATAATTTAATTACTTATAATGCATGCATAATCAGCATATGTATCAACTTTTACCTGCTTACGTTAAACTTGATTTTATACTTTTAAAATTCATTGGTTGTACTTTTTGAATTGTTTTTTTTAAGCTTAGAAGAAAATATCTAAAATGGTTTCCGTACGTGAATACCTAATAAACATTTTCTGCAAATGTACTCGTTCTACTAATTAATTAGCTCCTTTAATTAATTTATTAATTAATCAATAACATTTTCAAAAGTATACATGGAATATCAATAGCTAAGTAGAAATTTATTGAATTGAAGGAAATAGTTAACTGAGGTTTTTAAGCTGCATTATTTTCCCCCTTACAAAGAGAAAAAAATTGATTTAATAAAAAAATTATGCGTCACTCAAAATTGAAATGCTTCCAATCTTTTTTCGTTCGTGATGCATGCACTTCTTGAAAAGTTGCACATCTTTTTTCTTTCATTTCTTTTTGTCCGGTCAAGTCCAAAGCCTATTCAATGAGACAAATGAGTTAGATGCTGACAAATTAGAAATATAAATATAACAAGACTTAGACCAAAAAAAGAAAAGGAAGTGGACATTTCTCTCTGGTACAAATTAACTAATGCATTAGAGAGAGGGAGGAGGAGGGTGGGTGAGTGAGTGAGTATCACTTGAGCTAAATCACAATCGATCAGATCTAATATGAGCCATCAGATTAAATTTGAATGATTGAGATTATATTTGTGCTTCATATATATATATATATATATATGTATATGATTAATATTATCATTGATTGATATTTTGATCCACACATTACTTAAGATATAAAAGTATCACGATTTTTCGAATCTAACTCCAAACTAAAACTATGAACTTTATTTTTTGGATTCCTAAATTATCATAATTTTTTCAATTCGATCATTCCATTCAATTCCGCCAACTTTTTTGTTATCTTTAATTTTTCGTATTTGTGAAAAGTCCATTATAACCCCCTCCCCTCTTTCCATGTGTCGGCGTGCGCAGAGAAAGAGCGAACGAGGGGGGGAGGGCCTCTGCGACGTCGACGACGATTGACGCGCGCAGGCAGTGAAGCGATCAAAAGTCGACTTGTGCCCCCACCCTTTTCCTTCTTTTATGAAGGGGTAATTTCAATTTTTCACATCTAAGTTAATGAAAAATTTGACGAAATTGGATGGAAGAATCGAATTAAAAAAATCGTGAGAATTTAGGGACAAAAAAATAAAGTTCATAATTTGAAGTTAGATTAGAAAAATCGTGATAGTTCTGTTTGAAGAAATAACCCATAAAAGTATTTGTAATTTCGAGGAACATGCCACACATCCCTTCTTTTTTTGGTTCCATCAATAATTAGGTTAGGCATCTGTATTCTAAAATTTACTGAATTAATTGAATAGGATCTTGAATTTTCTCGGTATGCAATTCATTGAAAATTCAAGGGCTTCTGAAGTTTGTTCAATCAATGGAAGAAATTAAGAAGGTTCAAAGCAATTTGTTCAGGTCAACGTCAACAATTTGACCCCTTGACCCTATGGGTGCAATTTTCTTTTATTAGTATTTTGATAAAAAAATACTAAAATATAAACTATTATATTCTACGTATATTTAAAATATAAAACAATGAAAACGTTAATATATTCAACCATGTCCTTTTTATATTCCATTTCTTATGCAAGAAACATATTATTAACACCATTAAATGAATCCAAATCAATATAACATATCATACAAAAAAATAAAAATGCATACTAATTAGTCGTTAAAGAAGGAATAATATGGAGCCAATAGTTATCATTATAGTTGTATCACTAAAAAAATAAAGTAAAGAGATAGGATATATATTGGAAATTGATAAATGAATAACACCGTCCTAGAAGTAGAGTTAATTATCAAAAGATCGAGATTATGTAACAAAAATAATATAAAAATAGTTTATCATATTTTATTTCAAAGAAAAATAATAGAAGTAGATAATTAATTAGTATAATATCTATCTTATATTAATTATTATTTGAGTTAATACCTGGAAATAAACTCTTAAACTTTAATGGGTCACTTGACCCATTATTATTATTATTATTATTATTATTATTATTATTATTATTATTATTATTATTATTATTATTATTATTATTATTATTATTATTATTATTATTATTATTATTATTATTATTATTATTATTTTCTTTTGTGTATGTTCGCCCATGCCTTCAATCAGTCAAGATCCACGCAACACACCAAAAAATTGGTAGATTCCTTGAATATTAATATAAAACTTACAAGTATATGGTCCAGGAACTCGACTTGCATTATGAACACACCGGACGGAAATATGAAGGAAATGTCCAAGTATGTTTCATGCATGTCCCTCCTATTTCTTTGTTTTATATTTTTATATATAATATTGAGAGAGAGAGAAAGAAGGAAATGTCCCAAGTATGTTTCATGCATGTCCCTCCTATTTCTTTGTTTTATATTTTTATATATAATAATGAGAGAGAGAGAGAGTGAGTGCAAGCTCTATAAATTAACAATCACAGGTTCATAGT
Organism: Pontederia crassipes; assembly: GCA_030549335.1. Lineage (NCBI taxonomy): Eukaryota > Viridiplantae > Streptophyta > Magnoliopsida > Commelinales > Pontederiaceae > Pontederia > Pontederia crassipes. Next base: position 646,317 of record CM060185.1, on the reverse strand, counting down.
TGCCTTAGCCTCTCTTCGGGACCAGCAGCCTCAGCTACTCACTATCATCATACACGGCACAGTACATCTGATCGACCAACAAATGGCGTTGGAGTTGCCATCATGGGCTACGTACCTGGCCGCTGCGTTCGTCTCCGCCGTCTTCCTCAAGGCCCTCTTCGGGCCGCCCCGGCGTAAGCTTAACCTCCCTCCGGGACCGAAGCCATGGCCGGTCATCGGCAACCTCAACCTCATCGGCGCACTCCCCCACCGGTCCCTCCACGCCCTGTCCCAGAAGTACGGGCCGCTCATGCACCTGCGCTTCGGCTCCTTCCCCGTCGTCGTCGGCTCCTCCGTCGACATGGCCAAGTTCTTCCTCAAGACACACGACTTGAGCTTCGTGTCCCGCCCCAAGACGGCCGCCGGCAAATTCACCACCTACAACTACTCCGACATCACCTGGTCGCCCTACGGCCCCTACTGGCGACAGGCGCGCAAGATGTGCGTCACGGAGCTATTCAGCGTCAAGCGGCTCGACTCCTTCGAGTACATCAGGGTGGAGGAGATCCGGGCGCTCCTGCGCGACCTCTTCAGGTCCTCCGGCCGGCCGATACTCCTCAAGGACTACCTGTCCACCGTCAGTCTCAATGTCATTAGCCGCATGGTGCTGGGGAAGAAGTACACGGACAAGTCGGAGTCGTCGATCGTGTCGCCGGAGGAGTTCAAGGAGATGCTCGACGAGCTGTTCCTGCTGAACGGAGTGATGAACATCGGCGACGCCATCCCGTGGCTGGACGTCTTGGATCTGCAGGGTTACATCAGGAGGATGAAGAAGCTCAGCAAGAAGTTTGACCGCTTCCTGGAGCACGTCCTTGACGAGCACAACGAGCGGCGGTGGCGCGAGAAGGAGGCGTTCGTGCCCAAGGACATGGTGGACGTGCTTCTCCAGCTTGCCGATGACCCTGACCTAGACGTCAAGCTAGAACGGCACGGCGTCAAGGGTTTCACTCAGGTATATATATCGATTGCGAATTATATTTCATTCCAGTGGAATGGTCAACCTCAATTCCACTGTACTAGTCGTATTATTATTAATGGACTTCATTCAATTGGGTCACCGACCAGGACTTGATAGCGGGCGGCACCGAGAGCTCCGCCGTGACCGTCGAATGGGCGATCTCCGAGCTCCTAAAGAGGCCCGAAGCGTTCGAAAAGGCCACGGAAGAACTCGACCGGGTCATCGGCAAGGGTCGGTGGGTGGAGGAGAGGGACATGCACCGGCTCCCCTACATCGAGGCCATCGTCAAGGAGACCATGCGGCTGCACCCGGTCGCCCCCATGCTCGTGCCCCGGATGTCTCGCGAGCACGTCAAGGTCGACGGCTACGACATCGAGCCCGGGACGCGGGTGCTGGTGAACGTGTGGACCATCGGTCGCGACCCATCCATATGGGAAGCGCCGGAGGAGTTCCGGCCGGAGCGGTTCGTCGGCAGCACGATAGACGTGATGGGGCACCACTACGAGCTGTTGCCGTTTGGCGCCGGGCGGCGCATGTGCCCCGGATACAGCCTGGGGTTCAAGGTGATCCAGACGAGCCTGGCCAACCTGCTGCATGGGTTCAGGTGGAGTCTGCCGGCGGGGATGAAGGCCGAGGAGCTGAGCATGGAGGAGATCTTTGGACTGTCCACGCCCCGCAAGGTGCCTCTCGAGGTCGTCGCGGAGCCCAAGCTGTCTGCTGATCTGTATGCTGCTTGAAAGTTAGGAACAACACCCAAGTCTCTTTTTCAGTCAGACATTTTACTTCTTGGTAAGAATAAGAATACACTTGAAACATCTACTCCTTGGTGCCACGACGTAGCAACTATATAGTAAGTAGGAAGTTAGGCACAAAATTTATCCAAACATATGTTACGTCAGTCTCCTTCGTGGGAATGATGTCAAAAACATTGTGTATCTTGTATTTTGTGTGTCTATAATATGGTAGAGCCATTGGTGAAGTGTGGTGACACTGCAATCTCTGTTGCACTTCTTTCGCCAAATCAATGGACTGCATTTTGCTTAGTACAAACAGTAAATAAAAAAATTACAAGAGCCAATCGCCCAGTCCCATGATAAAAAGTTAAGAAGGCAAATGACTGATTGAAGGAAGCACCAGAACATGCATGTCAGAGCCTAAAAGATTCAAGTAGCAGAAGGTTAAGAAAGTACTCCATCAATACAAAATATGTGGCTGCAGTTTTGGGCCGAACCATAATCACAATCACATGATCTCCCCCAAGCATCAGGCAACATGTGTCTTTGGAGGTTCGCTGCAGATGGGTGATTTGACATGTCTGCACGGATCACATCTAATTGGCAATACGGGTGTAAGCAAAAAATCCAAAACCGAAAACCTAAAAAATCGATTCCACCTCACACGAAATTTTTAGTTTTTTTCGATTAAAAAAATCTAAGTGATTTTTAAAATTAAATAAACCACCCGAGAAGTCCGACGTAGATCTACATAATTAAAATTTTATAAAATATATATTAATATTATATTCTAAATATTTATAATATATATAAATTACTCACTAAATATATTATTTACCCTATAACATGTATAGAAAATTAATACAAGTCATAAATAGCACTATTACAATGTATAACATGTGAATATTGCTAATTTATGAAACAAAATATTTCTTCATATCATTAATAATTTTTTATATAAATATAAAATGTATAAAATAAAGGGTCCCGAAAAAATCACCCGAAAAAATCGATAAATTTTTTTTAATTTTAAAAACCCAACCAAAATATATAATGTGATATTTTTTAACGAAAAAATCCACGGGACCTGCATCATTTTCACCCATAATTGGCAATGCTTCAATTATGCTTGATCCAGCAATAATCAACAAAGATCAAGGTCAGGAAAGATACAAAAAACTACTGTTCTCTGTATGGCCCATATGATAAGTCAGTCCATACATCTATTGCATTAATGAGAAATTGGCAGGTCGCTTTATGTTAGCAGCCTAAAGTCATGGGATACAACCTCTATATCATTGACAGATGTGATCTTTTCATGCGATATGTGACCAGAACTTCGGCATTGGAGTATGAGAATTTTCAAGCTGCAAAGCTGAGAAATTTGGAGAAATATCATTGAAGGTATTTATGTCACGGTCCGGATAAAGAGGAGGGTTGTGTTAGGTCCCGACAGCCAGCGTAAAACTCTGTCGAATCTCATGAACATGGATCAACTCGTATGATCCATGTAGCCGACCCCACCTAGTGGGATAAGGCTTTGTTGTTGTTGTTATTTTTTTTAATCTTTTTCATTGTTGGTCCAGCCGTCCAGGAACTAAGATATACACAAATATTTACCTCTTCCATACTTGCTCCTGTTTTCTGAGTGATTCTTCTTCAGACCAAGACCTTCCCTTGCCATCTGAAGCCAGTGCCTCTTAAGAAGTCTTTCCATTCTGCTCAGCAAATAGAATGCACTCTTGAACAGGGGGAATTTTACACAATCTTTTTGGTCTTGTCCTTGTATTAAACATCTACAGGGTGCAAATATGTGTTAAGCTGCCTGCAAACGTAGCAACATACATAATAACTGAAAGACTGATGTTCAGAAAAATTACCTTCGATGCACAGTGCACCTCTGCTTGTTGACATACATTTCTAACATCTCTACTGTGGAACCACGACATTAGAACTTAGGCAATAAATTCCGTGAACTTCACATATAAGTCTACAGATACCACCTGTGCATGTTGCCTATGCTCACACATTATGCACAAATTGCATAAAAAGAAAACAAGGAAAAAAAACACCTCAGATTGCTTCTCTGAGAGAACATTTGCCAAGCAACAACTGTAGCATATCAATAACTTAAGAGTTGAAAACAAAATCCATTTTTTTCGTGAAATAGACATGAAGCTAGGCGTCTATTTTTCTTTTTTTTTTTGGAGAAATAAAAGGATGATTATCAGGTTTGGGCAGCTATTCAATATGTATTAAATGCATGATAATCAACAGAACACATTCAAGATCAACTTATACACCACCATGGGAGACGATTGCTCAATTAACCTATGCTCTTAATCAAGTTTGGTTCTTTTCCTTTTCAGCACACATGATGTTGAATGGTGGATACGGGTATGGTACCATTAGCAATAGTCTATTTGAATGGATACGGGTACCCGGTATGAATAAAGTATGAGTGCAGAATACGTCATTTTTTTTTCGAAAATAGCATACAGGTACGTATATTTATTAATATAGAGGTATTAGGTAATATATATGTGAGAGATCTCGAAAAAATTATAATTATTAATCAACTAGTGCTTGTTATCTCCCTGGCCATGATGAATAAAAAAATTATACAAATAAATAGTCTCACATTGGTGATATAAAAAAGTAAAGACAAAGTTAACCATTGAATGAGAAGAATAAATAAAGAAGTTAGCCCCACATTGGAGATACTAGAAAATGGAGAACAAGATAACTAATATCTTATTGGCAAAGAAAAAGATAACTAATGTCAAATGGCCCTTAGAGGAGATGATTGCGGACCTTATTTTTTGTTGGTTAAATGTAAAATTTTACGATTTGTCTAGACCTGTTTTCATCGGTTCTATTCGATTTTTACTGGTTTTGATTAGTTTTTTTTTTTATGGTTCGGAATGGTTCAAAGCGGGACGTTAGCCCTAATCTTGTGTTGAATCTTTCTACTAAAAAATCTTCGTTGGAATCATGATGCAAAGAATCCGATGAAAGAGGACGGTGACCTTCCTACTAAACAACTTGCAACAGAAATTTGGTACATCATGCAGAAACGCGCATAGATAAAAGAAGCAGGATAGCAAGTTAGCAACCAACCAAATCCGAACGCCCTGGCCAACAATGCGGCTGGCAACTACGAGGAGAGCCAAAAGGTCCCGTTCACGTCTGCATGGAAGAGGGTTCAATCATCAATGGCGATCCGGGAGAAAAGTGGAAAGCAACGTGGAGGACGTAGAGATGCTGGTGAGAAGCTGAGGCGCTTACCTAGCTCCACGGATTGGCCAAACAGAAGCAGAAGCGCCGTAGAACGACGACGAGGCGGCGGCGGCGGCGGTGGTGGTAGAGGAGTACTAGGAGGCAGTCTAGCTCTGACCGCATTGGATACCATCGCCGACGCCATTGGCGTCGGAACTTGCAAGAACCGAGAACGTTCATTAGCAGGTCATCCGTCAAGATCAATATGTTGGGCCTCAGCCCAATTAATATAATGACATTATGTAAAGTGGATCACATGAATACAAAAATCATTAAATATATTTTCCTCTTTTACTTTCGATTACAAACTAATGAATATCTAGTCCAAACCTACAAAACACGAATAGTCCATGAAAAAGCATACAAAAATTATGAATATAAATAAAAGAAGAAGAGAAATCTCACTCGAAAATTTGAACTTTAAATGCTTCAATTTATAAGTGAAGGTTTGTGCTACTAAACAATTTTCTGTTTTATTAATAGCATTTTTAAGTTAATTAAACAATTGATTTTGTTGCCAGATTCAACATCAGCAAAAAGTTACATCAGATGTGTGTATATTTATACAACCACACATATATCCTTGAGAGAGCTCTGCCTCTAAAGGCTTACAATGATATTTAGTGCATTAGAACACCGCCGTTATTTTTTGTATCAAACAAAGTTGATTTGAAATAAACACGTGTCATGCTTTCTTAAGAAAGTAGGCAGACGCCATTTTGAACCAAAATGGATGTTTTGGCACAAGAAAATAAAGAGAGAGAGAGAGAGAGAGAGAGAGAGAGAGAGAAATGTACTCGAGCCACTTACAAGTTCGAAGAGCTCCGTACTCTACTTAATTACATAAAAAAGGATAAAAGGAAAAAAAAAGAGGAATAATAACTAACACTACGTCGAAACAAAATTCTTAACGAATTTGATCGAACAATTCCATTCCATTCCATTCTTCTTCTTCTTTTTTCAAAATAATTCCTCTAAACGTCGATCACCTTCGTCTTATCTTGATCAGCACTCTCCTCCTCCTTCGGGCGGCCATCAAGTTCAACGCATTGATTCTTGAACTCGTAGCTCTGCACCTTGTACTGATGCCGACTGGCGAACACCAGGAACGCCACGAAGTTGACTGCGCCCATCACCGCGAGCATCCAGTAGAAGTAGTCCAATCTCCCCGCGTCCAGGTTGTTCTTGATCCATCCGCCGTTGGTGACCTTGTCGACCAAAGAGACGATCAAGCTGCTGAAGAAGAACCCCATCGCCAGAGTGGTCAGGAAGAGCCCCGTGCTCATGGACTTCATCCGCTCCGGAGCCTCCCTGATGAAGAACTCGAGCTGCCCCACGTAGGCGAACGCCTCGCCCGCGCCCACCAGGAAGAACTGGGGGACGAGCCAGAACACGCTGATCCTTTCGCCGCCGCCGACCGCTGCGTCCCTCCTCTTCCTCTCGACGGCCGCGGAGACGGCCATGGCCAATATGGAGAACGCGAGGCCGACGGCAACCCGCTGCAGGCTCGTGATCCCCTGAACGTTGCGCGTGAACCTTCGCGCGAACGGGACTAGGAGCTTCTCGTTGAGGGAGGTGAAGAGGAGGATGGTGACGAAGAGGAAGACGGACATGGAACCCGCGGGGAACACGAAGGAGCCGATGTGGCGGTTCATGAGCGTGGCCTGCTCGACGGAGAAGGTGTTCATCTGGGAGTATATGGTCCAGAAGAGGATGCAGGTGGACCAAATGGGGAGAAGCTTCAAGATCATCTTCACCTCTTCCACCTGTGTAACAGTGGCTGCTGCGCCGCTCCCACCACCATCTTCTTTGTCGGAGTTGCACTCTACCACGGCTGCTCTGTCGAGACACCTGCACCACAACACGTCCAGTGTTAACTTTTTTTTTTCTTGATATAACTAAGACTCTAATCCTGCTTTAAGAATAACTTCGTGTTTACTGAAAAGAGAATTTTACGTAGCTTTCATACAGATCAGGCAGGAATATGAACGAACCACGTTTGCATGCAGCCAAGAACTGAACTTGTGGATCAGAAGGTTTCTCTTTTTATCTGCACACCTCTAGGCGTGCATTAAATGATTTCATGATCTTGATTTCAGACAAAGTGTGTAGATTTGGCACAAGGACGACCACGCACCAATGAGATGTAGTTTTCCCCATTAGAGAAAGGGACAACTCTACCTTTTGGAGGAGTGAAATGAATCCACTGAGGTATATCATATATGCATTTGCCAGCACGTTCCAAAGTGAAATGAGACGAGTATCAATTATTTGGCACCAACAAAAGCAACACATGCCATGTTCTCCTCTCAATCAACACATATAGCATGCAGGAAATTACCATTTCCGATTAATCGACACATAAGACATGGTTTCCTAATAACATTTTAGACCGCTATGATTGACCGATCAATCATGATCGATGCACTGTTTGATCTGTTTACTATGTCCCAGACGCCATCTAACACTGTCGAACTGATTTGAAGTAAAAGAACTGTGCAGAACATGAGCGTGTATAACATATATAAAAGAAGCTTATGGAGTTATCTACCTGAATTTTTCGGTGTGAGGAACCTTGGCGTTGTAGTACTCGTTCAGCTGGCTGGGATCGTCACTGTGAGACAAATTCCTCTTCTTCCACGCCAGGTAGAAGACCCTCAATATCACCGTCAGCGGGCTGCCTTCTGGACGCCTGAACCGGTATACCGGCGTGCCGAGGAGCAGCACGATCACCGCGATGACCATCGTGCCCGCCGATATGCCGTAGCCCATTCCGCGGCCGACGTTGTCCTGGATGTAAACGAGGACCGTGACGGCGAAGAGAGAGCCGATGCTGATGCAGAAGTAGAAGCGGTTGAAGAAGAAGACCATGGCCTTCTCCTCCTTCGGGTCGCGGTGGTCGAACTGGTCCGACCCGAAGCCTGACACGTTGGCCTTTATGCCGCCGCCTCCCAGCGCGATGGTGTAGAGCGCCGCGAAAAGCATGGCGAGCTGGCTACCGCTGGCCGCGACGCACTGGTGGTGATCCTGGCGGGCGCTGTCGCACGCCGGCGGCTTCATGCTGTTCAAACTCGTGGCCACAGTCAACAAGGTGACTCCCTGACGCAAACAGCAAAGAGCGAGTTCTCAAGACGTATGTACGGCGACATGTCACCTCGAGCTATTCGCAGTCAGACGTTTCGTACCATGGCCGTGATGGTGGCGAAGACTGCGACGGTCATGTAGCGGCCGAGCTTTGCGTCGGCCAAGAAGCCGGCGAGCAGCGCGAGCAAATTGAGGGTGCCCATGAAGTTGGTGACGATGGTCGCGGATCTGGAGGTGGAGAGGTGCAAGTCCCCGACCAAGTACGTGACCAAGTTCATGGAGATGCCCATGACACATATCCTCTCCGAAAGCTCAGAACCTAAACGCATCAGCGCGCAAAACCAAAGCGAGCTCTCACTCAAAACTGTGCTCTAGTGCATTCATGCAACCATGCACGTACTGTAACACCGAGTATATATGTTCGATCATACGTACCGAGGATGAGCCCTGCACCAAGCCAACCTCCCGTCTTGGACTTGTCGACGGGGTTCCCTCTGTAGTCGACCACCGCGCCGCTGTCAACATCGTCGTCGTCGATGTAAGCTCCGGCGGAAACCTTGAAGAATACACATGAAGGCATTAGTAAGAGTTCATTATGCATATGTCAGTAATCTACATGTTGGCCAGCTTGGTTACGTATGTACATACCATGATGCTATATTATGTTGCTCCAAGTCTAGGATTAGTAACGGTGGTTTGAAACTATAACACTATAGAGAGGGAGAGAGAGAGAGAGAGGAGAGAGGAAGGTGCATGTGATCAGTGGCCGGCCGAGTATACGGGAATGAGTGACACTGAGCTTATAAAGGGCCAGGAAATGTTTGAGATAGGGCGGGGGGAGGACTGAGGAGAGAGGAAGAAGGTGTGCATGTCGTGCCCACGTCTTTTAGCGTGTGGACGGCTGATGGAACCGCAGTGAATACCACCTTTTCACTGGATCCTGACTCGTTTGGAAGACTGCCAGCTGCTCTAATTGAATGGACGGTAGAAGACGACAACAACAACGTAACGTGTTGCATCGACAGGAAGGCCGCCACGTGTCCTCCGCAAAGATATATACGAATGCGGCTGCTTAATTAGTCTCGTTCTAATTTCACTCTCCTTTTTCTTTATGCTTTTTTTCCTTAAAAAATGTTAGGAAATGCTTTCAACTCTCTCGCACCCATATATATATATATATATTTATTTATTTATATAGTCACAATCTTAGTCATTCAAATAGTTCGAAAACCAGCGCTTGTGGGTTTGCGATCCACGTGTTAGATCTTGCTTGGGCATCAAATCTTCGCAAACATGTGGAAGTAAAATTATGATATATTTCACATTTTGCAATTTAATTTCCACGTCGCGTCGTGGCACTTGTCAACTCGATGATTGTACATGACATGCAAACGAGAGATAATTAATATCATTATAACCATGAGAATATTTTTATGACATGAGATAAATTATTGTTACAAGGCAATATATGTATTTAAAAAATAGGATTATATATGGTGTATGTTTTCAATGAGATCAACTTAAAAGTAACAAAAAAAGTATGAACTCTTTTAAGCAAGGGGCATGCATACCATTATTAATAAAGTAATTAATATTGTTTTACCACAATCAAAGAATATCTTATTTCCTCCTTTTATGGGTAAATAAATTAAGCCGACAGAGAAAAGTGCTATTAGGTCATCTTTTTTTTTTTTTTGTAGGAAGCGACTTCAAGAACTCATATTGCATTTGATCGAAAGAAAAAAGAACTAATGATAGGAGTCACATGTTCAATATCACAATGCAACACCTCAAAAGGAGATATGATCCACATGGAAATTATCGAGAAGATAACTTTGGGACCATGATAACGGGAGTTAACATCTCATTTGATTTATAATTCGCTCCTACATGCACATTATTAATTAATTAGTTCAATAATATTTCCGACAAATCATGGTTGGTGGAGGCCACATTGTTGTCATGCGTGTGACACGACTTGTCCTCCAAATCTAATGGAGGGATGATAATGGAAGTTAACATTCGACATTTTGACCCGGATCTACAAAAGTTGAACTCAATTACCTACATGGGTTCTCTTTTTATTTTTACTATTTACATAATCTTAATTCAATATCTTTTAGTTTAATTGGATGAAAATCGGGTGGAAACAAATAAGGCACTTTATCCTTAACCTATTTTGGATGTTGGGTAACTGAATGAAGTCGAAATGTATGCTTCAAATGTTTTATCTTATTAGCCTATAGGTTAGACTTAGTAGTCAATAACTATGGTAAATCAAAGACACAAACACACATAAAAGTAAAATTCCAAGAAAATCTCCAAGGTTTATAAATGTTACACCTGTTATTCTTTTTACTCGATCATTGTTTCTAAATAGTAAATAGTTTGTATATATATTAACAGGGGTTAGAGTGGAGCAGTAACTGATTCCTCCTTATTTAAGTAAAATTTTAAATTCAAATCTAGAAAATTTTTATTAAAAATCTCGTTTGTCACTGTAGAATGACTTTATCGAATTAATTAAGATAGATAATGAGCTAACTTTTTAACATATGACCAGTGCGCTCATTAACATAGTACGAGTTAAACAATCAGTGTTGCTTTCAAAATATCACGGTGGGCTATATAAAAAATAATGTGCATATATATTTCTATGGAAAGGAAGACTGAGAAGACTTAAAGAAAAGAAAGATCCAAGACTCGAAGATAGCGCGTACAGAAATGGTAGCTTTAATCTTTCCCGTCAATCAATCAACAATCATTAATCGACATAAAATCTAATTATCGTAGTAGAGAATAAGTTCTAGTAGGAAAAGTATAAAACATAATGTCCAGACAAGACAACATTAATTGTTTAATCATTAATGCGAAGTAAAAGTATGCTTGAGAATTGCTCGACTGAACCCACCTTGTTAACTTTCAATTGCTCAATAAAATCTCTTATCACCATTCTACCACTTTATCTCTTTTTTTTTCACATTCATCTAATGAACATGTAAATTAATTTATGCATAATATATATCTCCCAAAGTCAATTAATACACAATTATATACCACACCTCATTATTTTCTTTTCTTTGGGGTAGTGTAAGATTGGTGCCAAATCATCATCAAATCAAACACGAGCAAGAAGATAATCTTATCACGCCTTTGCTAGCTGCTTATAAATGTTTGAGAAATTATATAATTATAGATACGTGGACGATCAGACATCTTGCACCTTTTTTGTTCCTTCTTTTTTTTTTTTTCCTTCATGCATCTCCCCTTGTATGCAACTATTAATATGAGCTGAACCTTAGTGGGGTGTGATAGTGTAAGTTTTGGAATGCAAGTGAGAATCCCCCCCAAGGGATTGCTTGGACCAATTGATGAATAGACCAGCTTTCTCGTAATAACCTTGTAAGAGCACTGGTCCAATTTTATACGTGTTGTACTGCTTGGTTGATCGTCCTTTGCGTCAAAAGTTGAGGTCGCGAGGGAGTTGCCATGGACATGAATGATGTTTGTGTGTGGACTGGTCTTATTCAATAGCAAGTTTATCTTTTTATTATAAATGTCACTAGTGAGAATTCTTTTTTAGAGTTAAATGCACCACATATTCCCTTTCTTCGTTTGTTGTATTAATATCAAAAGTGAAAGGATTTATAATTAACTTCTGCTTTGGGTTTTTATTTTGAATGCCATTATCACCCGGTGATACGTGCCGTGCCGTTTCATAAGCCACGTTCCATTTCATGTCCCACATCTCTCTCTCTCTCACACATACAAGATGCACACTAAGAAGGGTTGGGTGAAGTGGCTACTATTCCTCCTTAGAGAGATTTCAGAATTCGAGTACATACGAAGGTATAAAATTTTTATTAGGAGCATCACCTCTCAATGTGTGACACACGACGATTTATCAAATTAGTTGGATCGACATTCATTAACATTACGTGCTCGAGAATTGGCAAAAAAAAAAAAAAGGACTCAGACACTAATATCAATTCGTCCTAACAAGATTGGCCAGCTTTCCATATCGGCGGCTGCTGCCGAGCTCAGGTCATTTGCTTGTATATCATTTTAATCACTTAAGCTACTTTTCTTATATGGATGTATGCATGCCTCACTTAGCCAAATCGACACTTGATTAATTCATAATTAACTTGTAGTAATTGCATTGTGAAAATACTACTAATATATGCTTTAATTTATGGCTCTATTTTCTTTTTTGATCTATTTTTTTCCGGTCTTTTGTAATATATAGTTTTGTTTATGGCTCTATTTTATGTTAAAACTAAAACAAAGGAGCCTTTGTATCTTTTGGGTAAAGAAAATGCACTTCACAAGAATTAATTAGCAGTGCCCAAAATCTGGGCCGACAGCATAAATCTTCTACATGTTGTCCCTTCCCTTGGGTAACTAATATATGCAATTAATATATGCAAAATGTATGCAAAATTCATGCACTTAATTTGCTAGATTCAAGCAATTAATATATGCAAAATGTATGCAAAATTCATGCACTTAATTTGCTAGATTCAAGCAATTAATATATGCAAAATGTGTGCAAGGTAAGCAGACTTTGTGGGAAGCAGACTTTTAAATGGATCCATGCACTTTTTATATGCAAAATGACTGCATTGCAAGTGTTTGGATGGTGCAGAAAAATGTCTTTTTGCCAAGAAATGGCACAAAAACCAAAGGTGCCAAATTAAATGCTGCCTTGGTGGGCATCTTCATCAACTAGACATGCACGCAAATCTTGAAATCTTACTTTGCTTAGCACAAGCACTCGACAATCTTGCACTCAACATCAAAATGTTAATTAGCTGTTTGAATGCCAAACAGTTGTGGATGGTTTCCACTTTCAGCTATATATATATATATATATATATATATATTGAGGTCGGAATGAATCAAATCATGTATCTTTATGTTGTCATGTTCAAGTTTTTTTTTCTTCTTTCTTTTATTTGGTAACCTTCTGGTGCGTGTATGTTTGTTTGCGAAAGATAAAAAAGTGCAGGAGCTTCTGTTGATCTTTATCCAACAAAGATATCTGATAGCTTCTGTTAAAAGTGAATTTTCATATACTGAACTGGATTTCATAACTTGCTGTATCTGCTAAACTCAAACCAACAAAGCAAATATGGGAAATTTCACCTAGATGGGTACATATACTCACTGGATTAATTATTTTTGCAGTGCTCCTCTGAGTGCACAGTGCCTGCAGAAAGCTGAACGAGTTCCAGCAGCAAGCAGAAGACAAGTCCAAGTCGTAACTCGGACAGTAAAAGAAACTGTATCAGGAAAACAATGAAAAACTCTAAGAACAACTAAGGGTCATTGACCTCTCTGTCTTTGTGATTCTATTTAATAGTTTATTTGTTCTTGGGTTAAGGCCGAGTGGCTTGAAGAGACCTTGAATTCATCTTATCTCATCCTGAGTTGCAATGCAAGTGATCCACAAACTTGCAAAACAGCGAGCATTTGTTTAAATTGAAGAGGTTTTGTCATTTCCCTTTCAGAAAAGAAAAGAGGACCATTTAATAGAGTTCAAATGAAGCTTGCTTCTCCACATTTGCAACTCCTCAAACATGACTTCTGTAATTTATACAAAGAACGAATTGATGGACTTGAATCCCACCAAGCCATAGGCATGTCCATGAGAAAGGTATATACATAGACGAAAAGAAAAAAAACACACTCCCCAAAGAAATGTAGACCACGAGAAAGGTTGATCAAAGTAGAATACTTTATTTTTCCAATTTAGCTTTCAGGTTCATCAGGGAAAAAAATGTTTCTAAAAAAATGGAGAACAAGAAAGGTGGAAATATTTACTATGGAGGAGGTTATATGATAGACCTGTGAGAGAAATGCATTTGCTACATAAAGCTAAAGATCGAGTTAGAACTAGCTGCAATTTAGAATAATGTAGAGTACTATGAATATATGATTAAAAGAAAAAGTAGTATATCATGAAAGAGCTACGATATCAAGAAACAAACACAGTGAACCCATCATATGTTTCTATATGTGGCTCTTTTCTTCTTTTCAATATATACATGAACATGTGCATTAGAAAAATCTAAAAGGTTAGCTGAAAAAGATTGAACAGAATAGATACCCCTCTCTGATGATGTTGATCAATATCTAAGATTGAGCAAACAAGAATTTGCAACCACCAATGATGATCTGCCTCTGAAACATCTCTCTCTCTCTCTCTCTCTCTCTCTCTCTCTCTCTCTCTCTCTCTCTCTCTCTCTCTCTCTCTCTCTAAGTTTTTGGGCTTTTTTCCTTCTGAGTTTTATGGTCTTCATTTGTTTTCCCAGAGGAACCGGAAAAATAGATGGGTCGTTCCAGATGATTGAATCGGCCCACTTATGAACGGGCCTGAAAATATACTTACGAACGGGAGTATTATTGGGCCCGAAAACTACTGACGACCTTTCCTCATTATTTAACAATATATATTATTTAAAATTTATTTCTTATTAAATTGTCAGAACGTTATTACTTTATTTTTTGTGCAAAAGTAATTTCTTTACATATTTAAGCAATCATATTAACTTATAAATTTTATATAATTCACCTATAAACTCAAACAAAAATTTTATAATTTAATCATATTTAAAAAACATTTAATATTTTCTAAAAAACTTAATATAATGATAATAAATTATTAAAATATGTAATATTAAAAATAATTTTAATATTATGTTCATGTGAATAATAATGATGATAATAAAATATAAATAATAATTTGAACAAAATATGCTATGAATTATGATTATGACAATGATAATGATAATAATAATTTTCTTAATGGCCATTAATTTTTTGATTTGTTGACAATGTATGTTAATAATTGTACTGTTAATTGAGCCCCCACACCTTATATATCAACCACTAGTGTAAGCATCATCTACTTAATGGCCTAATGAAATTGGTCCATTTTGAAATAAAAGCCAAATCAGGTACAATGAGTCGAAGTCATATTAGTTACTATTGCACTGGGTTTATAACACGATTCGTTACGTGTTGTTGTAGACATGATTTCCATCCAATTTTTTAAGGTTTATGTGCATTAAAATTCTAACCCTATGTCATGAACTTATAATACAAGATAGCACTAAAACGTCAAACATACTTTGAAAACAATGGTGAAAATGCAGCAACTTCGCCTTTCTGAGTGATTTTTTAAAAGCAAATAGATTAATTATTATAGTAAATGCCTGATATATCCTGATAAAAAATTACAATAAATCCAAAGGCGGATCACCTATCAAAAAAATATTGAGTAAATTACACAAATCATCTCCTAACTTTGACTCAATATCTCAACTACTTTCTAATTTCAATTTATAATTAGATTATTTTCGAACTTTATTTTTCTTGCACGTCTTATCCTCCTAACCGACAATAATCAGTTCCCTAATTATAATGCTGGTATGGCATGAAAAAACTTAATAAAAGTAATATTAAAAAATAAACAATAGGGAGAGGGAGTGGCGCCTTCCTTCCCCTCACCGACATCGTGGGCGAGGAAGGGGGTGGGATTGTCGTCCCCATCTTTTTACTTTTAAATATTATTTATATTATTATTTTATTATATTATTTTTTATTGCTGATTAAAAGGACGAAGCGTGTAAAAAAATAAAGTTCGAACTAGTTATAAATTAAAATTAAGGATTGGTTTAATTATGATGTCTAAAATTAAGAAACAATTAATGTAATTTACCAAAAAAAAACGTCACTCATACAAAATGATCAAAATTGACTAGTCTATATACAAACTTATCAATTCTATGCTGCATAGCAAAGTGAGGTTCTCTTATTAATTGTTGTTGTTGCTCCTCAATGCGCCAGCGTTAAGGTTCTGGTTGTTGTGCCTCGACCTGTGTGCTATTCGCCTCGAAATGCACGCACTTGTGAGGGCGATGCATGCGAGAGAGGAGATGTCTCTGAGAGGATCCGGAGTTCGTCGTGATTAATAATTCTCAGATTACATCTCTTTTCAACTCTTAATTCTGATTAAGACACCTTAAAAATAAATCTATAAATTAAATTTAAATTTAGGTTCCTAATATAACTCTAGTCCAATTCGTTTCGTAACCTGCTTATTTTTCTTTTCAAATTCTTTTATTATCTCTTTTTAAATCCTTTACATTTCGAATCAAATAAATAAAGAAATAATTCTTTTTTTTTAAGTATCGCAAAAAAATTGGCTGCTGATTAGAATTGTTGTCATTAATTAATATATAGATCAGTTAACCAAAATTTGGGGAAAAGTATGAAAACTTCCAAAAGAAACGCGGGGTAGATGGAAGAAGCAACGCAATGGCCGTTATGTAATTTTCTTCCTTCTGTTGCATGGACTCTACGTAAAAGGCAAGAAAGTTCGAGAAAAGCCGCAACTTAATTCTGACTTCTTCCAAAAACCGAATTTTAAAGCGAGACTTTGCATTTTATGATTTTATCATAAAAAATGACAAATACTTGAGTTTAAGTTATGCTATTTATCTTGTCGTTTTGAAAATGTAAAATAAGAGAAATGTAAAATCTTATTTAATAAATTCAATCATTATATTGAATATATAATCATAAATATAAAATATAACTCATAAATAAAAAAATTTATTAGGATTTCTGCACGAGACAAATTACGCATCGCGAGAAAACCCGAGAATTTAAGGCGACGCAGAATTGTATTAGATGGAAGAAACAGAAGAGGATTACAAGATCAGATGATTCAGGATTGTCCAGGATGGTCTTACAAGCCTTGATTACAAGTCCTTTTACAAGGCCTTGGAGAAATAAACTCCTACTCTAACTTAAGGACCTAATCCTACTAGGCATGCAAGTCCCTTCTCTAGAAAAAATCTCCTTAGAGCAGGAGTAAAAATCTGACTTCCTGAAGACCCTTGAAGATCTCGGCCAACTTGAATTCCTCCCTGGAATCAAATTGGGCCGGGCGCCCACCTGGCGCCCAACACGCGCGCTCCCTGGCTGTCCAGTCCGAGTCCAACTCGGACTGGGACTTCTCCAGGTGCCACTGTTGTCTTCAAGTCTTCCTCCACGTTCAGACTCCATCTCCAAGTGCTCCTCGGTCCAGAAGGGAGCTCGGTCCTCCAAGAATCCGTCATGTCCTTCTCGACATCAGAAATCAGCCGACTCCTATTCCTACTAAAAGTAGAAATCCTTCCGACCCTGCACTTCTCGTCCAAACATCTCTCGAAGTATCTCTATTATTTCTTTGGATCCAAACGGATTTTCAGTTAAAGTAGGATTCAAGACATTATTTAACAAATATCCACCTTGAATTGAATCCTACAATCAGATATATAACACTCTCTGCCGCCGTCAATCCCTGTTCTGATTTTTCACAGCCTTGCCAGACGCCCTATGACGAAGTTTACGAGTACGTAGACTCGATCTTACTTCTTTCAGAGTAATTGTGTCTCTTCCGATGATAACAGATTGTACGAAATTTCCATACGACAGAGAAAGAGACACCAACAGAAGTAGGGCAGCATCTTCATCTTCAATCTTCACATCTATATTTCGTAATTCCATCAACAGAGTATTATCTAATCAAGATGATCTTTCAGAGGGGTACTTTCTTGCATGCGGAGGGTGAACAGACGTTGCTTCAACAATAACTTATTGATCAGAGACTTGATCATGTAGAGACTCTCAAGTTTCGACCACAGACCGGCTGCCGTCTCTTGATCGAGGACTTCGATAGTCACCTCGTCTGTCAGATACAATAGGATCATAGAGTGCGCCTTCTCTTCCTGTGCCGTCAAACTTGCGAGGTCGGACTTCTTTTCTTTGCCCTTCGAGTCTCCCTTCGGTTTGTTCTTCGACACGTTCGCGAGCGGCGCCCATACTCCATATTGTTTCAAAAGTGCCCGCATCTTGATCTGCCAGAGATTGAAACTATTTCGTCCTGTAAATTTCTCGACGTTGATGTTGTGCGATGCCATCTCTACGCCTGACGAAGGATCGATGATGAAGCATCGCTCTAATACCAGTTTGTTAGAATTTCTGCACGAGAGAAATTACGCATCGCGAGAAAACTCGAGAAATTTAAGGCGATGCAGAATTGTATTAGATGGAAGAAACAGAAGAGGATTACAAGATCAGATGATCCAGGATTATCCAGGATGGTCTTACAAGCCTTGATTACAAGTTCTTTTACAGGGCTTTGGAGAAACAAACTTCTACTCTAACTTAAGGACCTAATCCTACTAGGCATGCAAGTCTCTTCTCTAAAAAAAACCTCCTTGGAGTAGGAGTAGAAATCTGACTTTCTAAAGATCCTTAAAGATCTCACCAACTTGAATTCCTCCCTGGAATCAAATTGGGTCGGGCGCCCACCTGGCGCCCAACACGCGTGCGCCCTGGCTGTCCAGTCCGAGTCCCACTCGGACTGGGACTTCTCCAGGCGCCCCTGCTGTCTTCAAATCTTCCTCCACGTTCAGACTCCATCTCCAAGTGCTCCTCGGTCCAGAAGGGAGCTCAGTCCTCCAAGAATCCATCATGTCATTCTCGGCATCGAAAACCGGCCGACTCCTATTCCTACTAGGAGTAGAAATCCTTCCGACCCTGCACTTCTCGTCCAAGCATCTCTCGAAGTCTCCCTATTACTTCTTTGGATCCAAACAAATTTCCAGTTAAAGTAGGATTCAATGCATTATTTAACATTCACAAATCATCATGGCATTTAACAATTAAAACATTCAACCATGCATAATCCATCTCATCATTGTCAATTTAAAAAGTTATATTAATTCAATTAAAGTCCCCAAATTATATGAAATATATATACTAAACAAGTATCATATATATATATATATGTGTTATATAAATATGATAATGCTGTCATGATCAAACCATTTTCATGTTAAATATTACATTGCTATAATATATTTTTTATTTTTCAATGTTTTGGTTCAAAGAAATTAAATAACAAAGAAAGAAAATATAATGCTAATATGAACTCACACTAAATTTATATCATTGTAATATTTTTAATTAATAAAATATATCATAATTTTCATGTTCCTATTTTACTTTAACGCTGGAAATAATAACAAATTAACTAAAATTAAAATAACAAAGAAGAAGAAATAAAAAAGAGCCTTTGACCAGCTTTGAACCCACGACCAGTGAAATGTCTGTCATCATCTCAGCCACTATTTGTCATGAAGTCGACGAGTTTATTAGTTAAGCATACGAGCTAAACGATTTTAACTGAGTTAAATCGGACTTCCATACGAGTTTAGTCCAAGCTCCGATTTTATAGCAATTTCATTCGGCCTTTCGATCTAAACTCGTCCGAGTTTAAGTACCTTTAATAATGTCATAGAAAATGGCTCTTAACAGATTGGGTTCGGGAAACATATCCTAAATAAATGCGAGAAAACAAAATAATGGTGCATTAAATTTGCATGAGACAACCATTTGCCGAATCCAACCTTTGCATGTATATATACAATTAGATAATATATATTAGGCAAAATAATTGGGCGAGGGACACGCACTGAGATAGCGAGATTGGAGGTGGTGAGTGCAACATATGAAAGGATTGGTGTCGTGTAAGAAAAGCACTCTCCGCCACCACTCAGCAGGTTTAAGGTTGCAATGCAGGTGAAGTCCACCGTGTCCTGCAATAAAAACTTTTATTATTAGGCATTCACAACCTTTTTCTTCTTGCCACCGCCTTCTCTCTCTCTCTCTCTCTCTCTCTCTCTCTCTCTCTCTCTCTCTCCAAAAGATAAGTAAGATACACAAGAGTTTGTTGCTCATGGGATCCTCAAGAATCCTACATTGTGGCTGCATGCACTTCACAATTTCTGTCATTAATAATTCTCCTTCCACCATGGTTTCTTGTGATCCATACGTGACATATATATATGTGCTTAATTAATCAGAATTCTATCTTGAGGTTCGTGCAAAACTCAAACTAAGGAACATAATTTCTGTAACACACTATAAACAAGGGTGATTGATTGGCCAGAAACAAAAAATAAATGTTTTAGAACATTTTTTTACCGATAATTGAACTTTTTAATTTGTTCGAGAACTGAGAAGTTCACTGAAAATTTTGAATCAATTATATTACCAGGAATGGAGTAACTTGAGACGAGAACTCTGAAAGTGGTTATCTAACTCCAACTGCTTGATTGCATCAACTCCACCCTGCATGATGTTATCACACATATATAGCGCTGTTTCTGTTTTGTACTCTTCTCAAAAACCTTGCGTCACTTTTATTATTATTATTATTATTATTATTATTATTATTATTATTATTATTATTATTATTATTATTATTATTATTATTTTGCTATTTTTGGGCTTGATATTATCCATTGCAAAATAAGTGATACAAGTCACAGAACTAGTAACTTGGCACAATGGCATTCGCCATTAATGCCACTAGTAGGATCCTCCGTATCAATTCCCTAATGACAAAAATTATGCAACGAGTATGTCAACTGTACATATGATGTCTTTCAATTCATATTTTGGCTCCAACCCATGACTGTCATAGAGCAATTAAATGGTGTGCGAGCAGGTGTTCTTTCTGTACTCTCTCTCTCTCTCTCTCTCTCTCTCTCTCTCTCTCTCTCTCTCTCTCTCTCTCTCTCTCTCTCTCTCTCTCTCTCTCTCGCAAAGAAGGGAAAGCCTTTCTTTCGTGCGCAATCATGCAGCTGTTTTTACCTTTGTCGCTGATTTAACGTGAAGACAGAGAAGAGTGCACAGCATGAGCAAAGTGCCAGTCATGTATTAAAAGGAAAAAACATGATGGACCATATGATCATAAAATCTTAGCAAGAAAATAGATGTCTTCAATTTTCCATCTCCTGCCACGACATAGAAGGCATCCACCCTCCATGAATCGCCAGAAAAGCGTGGAGCATTCGGTGGGTGGGACTTGCTCGTAGAAGCAGCTTTCCATCCAGCAGGTTCACAAAACATTCCATTTTAGCATGACCGCATGAGACCTCTATCTCTACCCCTCTTCTCTTCTCTCTTCTCTCTCTCTCTCTCTCTCATCTACATATCTATTGCTCTGTCTGCGCTATACCTCCAACAAAGAAGCGAGATTTATACGTTGTTTATTCTATCGCAATCAGTGTCTCAAATATAGACAACTTAATTAATTTCTCGCATAAAGTCATATTAAACAAATACTATGTTGTGTGTCTTATCAGATTCCACTGCAGACATGCATCATCTAGCAGATAGCATTAGCAATGTTCCCCAGTGGTGCTGTCTGTCACGTAGGAAGTGAAATGTAAAGGAAGCCCCTTGATTGCACTGTTAATCCTGTTTTAGTGCCCTCTTAGATCTTAATATAGTTAAGAAAGATACTAAATATCGATACAATTTTATATGCTAGTTATCAGAGTGCCATCCAAGTTCTCTCTCTCTCTCTCTCCCACCACCATCATGGCTTCGGTGAGGAAGACAGGCCTTAGCAAGTCATGTATTCTCATCATAGGTAACGTCTTTGTTTATGCTCGTCATCTCTGTTGATGAATCTCAAATTGGCACATCAAGAAGGGGCGTCAATCTGTTTTTTGCAGTGGTGGCGAGCGTGGAGAGGTTTGCATACAAGGGCGTGGCGTCCAACCTGCTGACTTACCTCACGGGCGATGTGAAGATGAGCACGTCGTCCGCAGCAAAGAGCGTGAGCACTTGGAGCGGCGTCACTTCCATGCTTCCCCTCGTGAGCGCAATCCTCGCTGATTCCTACTGGGATCGCTACACCACGATCATGGTGTCCTCCTTGCTTTACATCGTGGTAACTATTAAGCCTCTGTAACGTTAGCTTCTCTAACATATGTCGATGATCGATAAGAAATTTGTACCAAGTTCAGATGATGTCTGCTTGAACAAGCTCACGATCCGTGTTCTTAGTGTAATAATATATCCTGCACTTGCTTAATTTAAAAGTCGTGTAGCTGAATGTTCAGAGTTTTGTAGATGCAACAAGAAAGACTCATGCTGTAGTTACAGCTCATAACTTATTCAGACTTCAGTTATATTCATGTACCGAGGTGATGATGGTACAGGAACCATGAGAAGTGTTCTTGCTCTGTTTTAATGGCAGGGACTTGCAGGATTGACAGCATGGACTTTGTTGTGTGCATGGATGCCGACCTCTTCGTTATTTCTTCCCCTCTACTTAATTTCAATCGGACAAGGTGCATACAACCCATCCTTGCAAGCATTCGGAGCAGATCAGCTGGAGACAGAGGACGATCTGCCGAGCGGCGCGGGGGAAGGGAAGAAGAAGAGCAACAGGAAAAGCTTGTTTTTCCAGTGCTGGTACTTTGGCATATGCAGCGGCAGCCTCCTGGGAAACTCCATCATGTCCTACATCCAAGACAACTTTGGCTGGGGATTGGGGTTCGCCATCCCAACCGCCGCCATGGCCGTCTCGGTCGTCTGCTTCTCCTGCGGCTCTCGCTTCTACGTTCACAAGCATCTCAACATCCCAAGCAGGCCCATGAACAGCATCCTGCAGGCGCTCAAGGTTGCTGCGACGAAGCTGAAGGCCCAAAATCTGCGTTTGCCGTCGAAAGATGACGCCATGGAGCTCGAGTGAGTCACCGCTGTCACTTCACAAACGCGTCCGAGGAAGCGACGCCTGTCCATTTGACGTGGCTCACGATTTTCTTCCGCACTACGTGCAGGTTACAGGGAATGCCTCTGAGAGACGACTGCGGTGCTGAATTGGGTGCGGACAGAAGGCGCGCAGGTGCCGACGAACCGCCACCGCCCCCGCCCCCTGGCGTGGTAAAGACAATTGTGAGGCTCCTGCCCATATGGGCAACGCTCCTCATGTTCGCAGTCATATTCCAACAACCAGTAACTTTCTTCACGAAGCAGGGCACGACGATGGATCACAGGATCGGGGGCACGTTCCTGATCCCACCCGCAATGCTCCAGAGCGCAATCACGCTCTCGATAATACTAGTGATGCCTATGTACGACTCGCTCGTTGCACTGTTTCTGCGCCTGTTCTATCGTAACAAGGAGGGGATCAACGTGCTCCAGAGGATAGGGATAGGGATGTGCCTCTCGGTCGTGGCCATGGTGGTGGCTGCGCTCGTCGAGCTCAAGAGGATCCATGTACTCAGAAGTGGAGGAGTGCACGAGTCGTTTCGGCAAGATGAACAATTGAGCATATTCTGGTTGCTGCCGCAGTACATTCTCTTGGGCATCTCAGACGTTTTCACGGTGGTCGGGATGCAGGAGTTCTTCTACATGGAAGTCCCCAGTACCATGAGGACCATCGGCATTGGTCTCTATCTCAGTGTCTTCGGAGTCGGCAGCTTCCTGAGCGCTCTCCTGATTTCTGTCCTCGAGTTCTTCAGTGCCATGAGTGGTGAACAGCACAGTTGGTTTTCTGATGACACCAGAGAAGCAAGGCTGGACAAGTACTACTGGATTCTGGCACTGTTGAGCTCCATTAGCTTTCTCTTCTTTGCCTTCTTGTGCAGATACTACAAAGCCTCGAATGCTTCTGAAAACTGAGTTACACAGATCACAAATATGTGGCACTGTCAATACTCAATAGGTTCGATGCATCCTGGTCCTCGGTTTCACAGGAATTGTTCAAAAGCTACAGGAAAACCAAGTTGTCTGTTGTTATCACCATGGCGGCCTAAGCGTTCATTGCAAGGTTGTTAAAAACTAATTTTAGTACTTAAAAACTTGAGTAGTTTTAGTACTTAAAAACTTGCGTATTCACGTTTGTAAAAAAATGAGTTAACTCGTGTTAAAATCATAAAATGGGGTAAACTCGGAATTAATTGCGTTTTAATGCGGTAGAAACGGATGAATACGTTCAATCGACCGCTCAAGTTGTAGGCGTGTAGACTTCATATGATAAAGTCCCAGGTTAGAACGCAAAGAACTGTCCAGTTTTTTCCCATTTGTTATTTTCCAGTATCAATTGTAACCATACTAAATTAATTATAAATATCGTAATAAAATAAAATCAAGATAAATAAAAAGTGGATAAATTATATAATTACTATAAACTATTCCAATTGTGTTTATTATTTTATTTGTTCAACTATAATACTTAAATAAAAATTATAATACTACTTTGTGAGACAAAAAATTATAGTGTACTAATTTTTTATACATTTTTTCTATTTGTATTAATTCATGAGACTTCAATTGAATTTCTACATATTTTTGGATCTTGACATATTATTAAATCACTTCCCATTTGTTATTTTCCACTATCAACTAAAAAAATATTGCATTTGAAATTGTTGCAAGTTTATATTATGAATTTTTATTAACTAACTATTCATGTTATCTAATTATTTATGTATTTATTAATATATTGATATGTAGCTCAGAAAATATTGCATTTGTTATTTTCCAGTATCAATTGTAACCATACTAAATTAATTATAAATACAACAACAACAAAGCCTTATCCCAGTAGGTGGGGTCGGCTACATTAATTATAAATATCGTAATAAAATAAAATCAAGATAAACAAAAAGTGGATAAATTATATAATTAGTATAAACTATTCCAATTGTGTTTATTATTTTATTTGTTCAACTATAATACTTAAATAAAAATTATAATACTACTTTGTGAGACAAAAAATTATAGTGTACTAATTTTTTTATACATTTTTTCTATTTGCATTAATTCATGAGACTTCAATTGAATTTCTACATATTTTTGGATCTTGACATATTATTAAATCACTTCCCATTTGTTATTTTCCACTATCAACTAAAAAAATATTGCATTTGAAATTGTTGCAAGTTTATATTATGAATTTTTATTAACTAACTATTCATGTTATCTAATTATTTATGTATTTATTAATATATTGATATGTAACTCAAAAAATAATTATTATTAAATTAATATTATATCTAAATACTACGTATTTACGTATCGAATTTACGATACGAATTCACCCCCCCTAAAACGAACTTAGGTAGAAACTCGAACTTGACAACCTTGGTTCATTGTAAATAAAATCCAGAGAAGACTCTATGTGATGTTTGATTCCTGTACTTTTTTTTTCTATGGGATGTGAAGAATCTATTGTTCATTCTTTTCTGGACGATTCGAGCTCAAAATCTAAACCACAAACTAATTTTATCCAATAAAGATATCAGAAAGGGATCTACAATACATAAATATATCAACAAATTTACACAAGTAATTCGATACTGAAAGAATCAAAGAACAAAGCCCTTTCAAAAAGTTACACACATCCAATTAAGCAAGAGAATCTAAATACAAGAATATGGAGTCGTGGACGGTACGTAAAAAGATGTATGCGTGTGGTGAATTTAGTGCTTCTGTGTCCTCTTGTTGTACTTGTCCTTGATCCAGTGCAGGCCATGACTGGCTCCTTCCTTCACCTTCTTGAGCCCGGTCGACGCCGCGGCCTTCGTCTTCTCCAGAGCAATCTTCGTCTTGTTCTTGTTGTTGCTGCCGTAGTTGTTGTAGCCGCCACCGCCACCGGCCGTCCTACTCTGCGACCGGGGGCTCCAATCGCTGTAGTCCCACTGATCCGCCCACGACGCCCCGGCCGAGTTGTCGTGCTCCATTGATCCAACAACGACGTTAACTGGGAGGCAAAGTTGGCTGGGTTGAACTCAGATGATGCAAACCTACAAGCAAGTCCTGAACCTGCACCAGCCCTCTCTCCCTGTATTTATAGCTTTGAGCATGCGAACTTTGCCGCGTAATTTGACATTGGAAGGTTGATTCGTTGACCAAATGTTGAGAGAGAGAGAGAGAGAGAGAGAGAGAGAGAGAGAGAGAGAGAGAGAGAGAGAGAGAGAGAGAGAGAGAGAGAGAGAGAGAGAGAGAGAGGGAGGGAGAGAGAGAGAGAGAGAGAGGAAGCCGTCAATCAGGACTCAGCCATTGCGTACTCTTCTGATCCTTTCAGTGTAGCGGGCAAGGCAAATTGGCACCTGAACACATGAACGCGGTCCATTTATTTTAATTCTTTCTGCTGTTGAGAAATCTGTTGGATTCCAGTTAATTTATTTTGCGGCGACATAAACCCCTTCCAATGATACTTTTGATACTAGTATTTTTTTATTAATTATTAATATATTATCATCAACATTACGAGAATGAGAATGATAAAGGGGAAAAAAAGTTTGACCCGACTCCGAAAAGATGAGACACAAGGATTTTTGTTGACCAAAGTATTTCACCGGTGGAACCTTCTATTCTAACATTCTAGAACAAATGCATAAAATAAAATCTTTTGTAAGAAACTTGTCAAAATTTACAAATCGTTTAACAATTTTATTTTATCACGTTATACCCGTGCCTTTTTTAAAAAATAAAAAAGAATCTTCCTTGTAGGCTTGTACAATGTTTAGCCTCCTTCCTTTGTTCTAATATTAAAAAAAACTATTTAGGAGGTTAACTCCTAGTTAAGCAAGTGGTGGGCTCCAAATTCTAGATATGACATAGGAGAACGGACATAATTATTATGATCATTAAAGATAAGAAAAACAAATAAAAAATAAAAAATATTTAAATACAAATAATAATTAAATAAGAAAGAAAAAACAAATGCAAAGTAATCATAGAGCGATTCCTCTTATAATGTTTTTTTTTCCTTATTGCACCAAAATTAAGTATACACTCAAGTTAGGTGGATCACATTTGTTTACTTAATTATAAATGACATCCGTGCTAAACTAATGCAAATGGTTAATACATAATTAATTGATGATTAAATTTTAAAGAAAAACTATTCCACTTTCTAAAATAATCGTTTAATTTTCGATGTTCTAAAACACCATCTGGGTCGGCCTAATGTTATAAAAGCCCATTGCTCGGCAAGTGCTATACAATCTACTGGGTCGGCATAGTGTTTTGAAGCCCATTGCTCTATCTCGACGTCGACATAGGCCCAGTTCAATCCAATCGGATCGTCGGAGCACACGTCAGCCCATTTATTATTGTTCGTAATTATACCTACTTTCCTTTATTTTTTTCCTTGTGTAAAATCATGAGAACTTAATTTCTAATGGATGTTTGGATGCACGACAACACCCAATTAAAAAAGATTCATTCTGATAAAGAATGATTGGCACATAGTGGAGTTGTGTCTTGAGGTGACTGAATGCTAGTAGTCCCAAGTTCGATTCATAGAATTATCACTTTCGTCAGGGTTTATTCATATCATCCTTGTCCGAACTTTGGGTGCTAATAATCCTGAATACTAGTGGATCTCACGAAAATAATCATTCTAATTTTCTTATCCCAATTCAATCCATGTTTAAAATTAAAAGCCAAAAATCAATATCCTAAATATTTTTTAAGGATGTCCACGGGTCGAATTTAATCTCACCCCATTCGATCCGTTCGATTTTTATCGAGTCGGATCGATGTAGGTCAACCAACTTTGGAGGATTGGATTTTGGATCGGGTTGGATGGTCAAGTTATTCTACCACCATTTTTCTTTTTTTCTTTTTTCTTACTTTTTTTATTATTTAATATAAAAATATTATATGATATTTATTTTAAAAGCATAAAATAATGTGTTAGACATTTAAATATTATTTTACATATTTAAAATATTTTATTTCTTATTTTTATACAAAATATGAGCTAAAAATAAAAAAAATTAGGTCTTGGGTCGGGTTGAGTCGACTCAAGTTGAAAATTTTCGACCTATACTCGACCCGATCCAAGGTCATGTCAAGATCGGGTTGAATTGACCCAACCATCGACTTAACTCTGTTGGTTTGGGCCGAGTAGGGTCATTGGGTTCGCAGGTCGACCCGCGAACACCTAGTTTTTTCCCTCCTAACTCCAGGCTACAAGCCAGTCACCCATTGAGGCAAGGAGAGAATGAAAAGAGAGAAATAAGAAGATTTAAATCCATCTAACCGTTTGGTAATGAAATATCACTTGAACTAGTCATCTATTTCAATCATTTTAACGAAATGGATTTTTATTATTCCATAGATCCCATGGCATTAATGGAGACTTTTCTACAAATAAATTTTCTAAACTACTAGTAATATGAAGTTAGCATGGCCCATCATATTACCTTATTTAAATTTTTAAATAATTTGAATTGCATAACAATATTGATTATTTGAGAAGTGACAATTCACATTAGTTAGGAGGGAGGTATTGACCTGAATCTAATAACTCGACTTAATTTTGGGTCAAGTAAGTTGGTGGACCCGACCAAACACTAATTCGACGGGGCTTCAAGTCAGGCATGAGTTAAAAATTTTCAACATAAATCGACCCGTCCCGATCCAATGACCCGAGTATTTTTATTTAATTATTTAATTTACTTAGTTTTAGTCCTATGATTAATTTAAAAGTCTTACAAAATCAAAATAAGAAAATAATATTCCAATATTGAGAAAAAATATTTTGTCTTAAAATATATAATAAATAATATTTTATTTTGAAATAATATTATGGATTGACTGAATATGTTTAAAATAATTTTAAATGAATTGAATCATGTCTACTATAATTAAGGACATTACAACTAATAGCATTTCATTATGGCATAGCGAGATTGGGAAATTGCATTATAGTCATAGTGCAACATTCATAGCTCTTATTTACGAGATGTATGAACACGAGTTTATACATAACTATGTTTAGTCCGATAAGATATGAGATTTCGTTGCGTCAGTTATTGAGCGACTAGTGAGAGGACTCAAGTCAGATATCATGGGTAAACGTTTGTATTTCAGGTTGTGCAATGTTACGAGTTTATGACATGCTCTTTTTGTGAGATGATCTATCATAATACTTGATTATATATCTAGTATGCTAAGTCGATTACGAATACTTATAAGTTTCGTCAGAGTGTGAGTCTTTAAGAATTGAACAAGTTCAGAGATTATCCTTATATTTTTTTTACTATATTTTAAGGTAATAAATTAGTGTTACTACTTTAGCGAGGTGCTCAAAGATCAAAATTATATGTGGTACATAGACACGACTAAAAAAACAAATGGCGTATGATTTAAAAATATGCGAGTGAGAGAAAGATATGATAAATATGGTTGGTACCAAATGTAATGCAAATATGAAATATCATGTACAAAGTTAGACATGTGTCATCTAAAAAATGCAAGTAAGATATTTATAGTGCAAGTGAGTAATAAGAATGTTTGAGCAATTATGTATTTGTAAAACATAGTATTGTCTCACATGATAAATGACCAATTATACAACATTGATAAGTTATTACATGAGCTCAAATATTAATTGATTGAATAGTTATGTGATCATAATTTTTTTACTCTCAAATTGATCGAGCAATTAACATGTTATAGATTCTCAAGTGGTTGAATAAATTTGTATCTAGATTATGGTTCTCCTTAACTCATGGATATACTCATGAGTGGTATGATTCATACGATTCATTTATTATAATGTACATTTACTGAAATCTAAGATGAATAAAAGCTAAAACCCATTATATTCTAGTGGGAAAATATTGGACATAGCGCCTAGAATGGGCTGGCCAATTCGATGGTGAACAATAGGAAAAATTGCACATGAAGTAATTAAATGAACCATCTAATAACAGTTCATCGTGCACTATAAAAATGGAGTTAAATTGTGACTTCATTTGCATGGATGTACAAGGTCGTGAATGATGTGCCAAAATGTTCTTGCCGTCAAACCGTCGTACGTCTCCGCATAGATGTCCGGGCAGTGTCATCGAGTTTCCGATGAGTCCGAATTCCACTGTAAAATATTTCGATAATATCTTATTATTACCAATCTTTTTCAGGATATTATTTCTGACCAGATTTTTTTTTTTTGAATTTGAAACTTCTGAATTTAATTTATGCAGAATTTGAATAATGAAGAGGATTTATACCTATCAGATCTTGAACCTGAAAGAAGATTCAACAGAAGAAGGAGATTGTTAAGGGAAGAAAGAAGAATTTTTTAAGAAGGAATCAACAATCAAACCATGACTGCTCCAAGGACACTAAAGAATTGTTATTCACCTAATAATGTCAGAGGATAACCTGTGGATGTAGCCAATACACCTGTTGTTACTTTTGAGCTGAATCCAGCATTTGTCACAATGATAATGCAACATCAATTTGCTGGATTGGAAATTTAAGATCCAATCCTACACATTGACAATTTTAAGGAGATGTGCAACACTGTCCATTTTCATAACACCACTATGAATGTTGTTTACATGAGGCTAATTTCTTTTTTTTCTTAAACAATATGCAAATTATTATCCTGTCATGAAAGATATTTATGTCATATATATATATATATATAATATAAAAGATAACATTATCCTGAAGAGTTCATAATTTAGGACAGCATGACTGAGCATCTGTATACTCTAATAAAGAGATTCTCCTCTGAAACAGGGCCGAGTTGGAGAAAAAATGATAACAAATTGTAATGCTGGTCAAATAAAGGGTTCTATGATACATCTAGCCACTATGAAATGAACAAATGTGTTAGTGATTAGGGGTACCTATTCTTCTCGATTCATGAATCCGATGACTCGACCTGATCCGATACGGGTTGGATTTTTTCAACCTAACTTGATTCGATCCGATCCGATCAATTTAATTTTTTATTTTTAAATTTAAACTTATATTTGATTTAAAAATTTTAATAAAATATTTTAAGTGTAAAATAATATTAAATAGTTAGAAAACTTATTCTATATTTTAAAATAAAAATATTAATATTAATAAAAAATAAAAATATTAATAAAAATAAAAATAAAAATAAAAATAAAAATTAGATGGTCGGGACCGATCATCCAATCGGACCCGACTCGATTGGGGTCAAGGTTTGCATATTCAAACCCCCTATTAGTGATGTCACTGGTGCTACTTATTTAAACCTTCAGTGCTTCAAACACCCAGGCATGTAGCTCCACCTTAATTTGCTTGCAACCATGGATCATGAAGGCGAGGAAGCATAAGCTTGGAGATAGTATTAGTCGTGATGGAAGATTGTTTGATGATGTATTTAGGCTTGTATGCCATTAATTTATGTCATTTTGAATTTTTATAATATGTCATGATGGAATTCTTATGTTGAGTTCGAGTTGTGCATGTTTTAATGGACTCTTTAAGTTGCGAATCTTTATACAAACTTAGTTATATATTTATGCTTAGTGTTGAACTCAATCCATAATTTTAGCCTACGCTGGCACATGAGCTATTATAAAGATGCTCTGAATTATTTCTATGTGATGTTTATGTTTAATCATATATTTTGTTATGTTTTTTAAGTCATGTATTATTTTTATGATTGATTCCATAAACCTTCTCTAAAGTATAACGACTTTTCGCATCTAAAGTATGAACTTACCATATGACATTCTTAAATTTTATTGCGATTTTCACTTAAGTCCTCCGTGAGATTCTGTTAACTTTTGTATTTTTTTTACTTTTTCATTTATAAAAAAAGATTAAAATGCTCTCCCATGATTTTAAGTTTTCATTTGTCTAAAGCATAAAAAAAAGACATTTATTTCAAATCTAATATTTCAACATTTTCATAAATAAAAGAAATAAAAAATAACAGAAAAATTAACAGAATTTGACGAAAGGATTTAAATGAAAAATGCGATAGTTGAAGGAGGTTTGTAGAATTAATTCTTATTTTTATACTACATATTGAAAGTTAAGAATGTTAAAATTTAAGCCAAATATAGCGTGATTCGGCACCTATTTGAGCCGAATTTTAATGTTATATACACTTTGTGTAATTTATCCACAATTACAAAATCAATATTTATAAAAGAATAAAATATCAGAATTGTTTAAAAACTGTACAAGATAAAAAAAATCATATTATAGAAGGCATTATTAGTCATCGATTGTAAAAAGAAATAAAAAAAAGTTTATTGTAATGAGTATTACAAATGCAAAAACATTGTGATGGTCTTTTTTTTCTTCTCGGGCTGAATTTCTTAGATTAGGATTAGGAGACAAACGTTGCACGATTCACGATGGATGTTTAATTTTGTCGGACGCTTATTTTCAAGATTATAGTATTCTTTAAAATAGGTGGAATACAAAAAGTCGGTTAGAATTATTATAATCTACTTCTTCTCGTAAATTTGAAAATTCTTGTCAGGATTATCTTTTGGGCATTCAAACGGGTCCTTGGAATTTGACGTGATGCGGTTCGTCATGAACAAAATTGGGTTGCACAGATGTAAATTATTTTAAATGAATCTTTCAAAGTCGATTTAATCGACCTATTTCCTTCATGTTAATCATACAATAATATATCATAACAATTACACACTTGGACTAAAATATTATGGGTAAAGTAGATCATGTGAATTTGAGTCCCGGAGCAATTAATTAGTCGCCGCCGACCAACTCAACTCTTCTACGATTACTTTATGCAAATGATTGCGCTGTCGGTTTCCTCATGTCAACGGCGACTGGGTTCTTCCTTCCTTGCCATGTATCCTTGACCTCAAACTAATACGCGGATTTCAGCGTTTGTCTAGATTTGTAACTCATTTTTTTAAGGATTATTTCCTTAAATCTCAAATTTTCTCATAAGATGCTCCTAAACTTTATCGTATTTTTCACTTTAATCATTTCGTTTAATTCTAATAATTTTCTTATTTTTTTTATATTTGTAAAAAAATTAAAATGTTCTTTCACAAACTCTTCTCTATTTAAATGTTAAATATATATATAATATTATATATTAATGACCTCTCTCAAATGAAAGTTTTTATATTATTTTAACATTAAAAGAGAGAAAAGTTCGAAAAGGGCATTTTAGTCTTTTTATAAATAAAAAAAATAAAACTAATAAAAAAATAATAAAATCAGACGGAAGGACTAAAGTGAAAAATGCGATAAAACTTAGAGATATCGTAAAGTAAGTTCATACTTTGAAATTAGATAAAAAAATCATAATAATTTATGAAAGATTTAAGAAAATAATCCTTTTTAAATATATTATTGACCCTACTTTGTACTTAAATCAGCTAGCATTAGATTAAATGAAATCACTTAGATCAGTAATCTGAATTATTACTTCTTACGGAAAGGTATACTGTTAACAACGCGTGTGGTATGTCGAAAATATATTAGGAAAACTTTAGATCAGTCATCCATGTCTGTTCTACATTTATGAACTCATCGTTCCAAAGTGGAATTTAGCTTTCCTTTAAAAAAACAAATGAAACACTATTTTAGTTAAATACCTCAAGTGATTTGGCCTTGGCTGTAATGCACTCTTGATAAGATAAAATTAATCATCAGACGTGACGTCGTACCTGCCATGTCCATAATTTGTGGAATAAAAAAAAAACTAGCATTTAACACATTCCTTTGCTCCAATTAGTGAAATCTCAATCAGTAAGTAAGATTTTTATATAATAAAACTATATTAGAGTATGGATAAATTATATGATTAGTCTCACAATTTTGAATCATTTCCAAATCGATCATTCAATTTTAATTTTTAATCAGAATATTTTTAATTTTTATTTTCTTGTACGATTAATCTATTTGATCGTTAATAATGAGTTCCGTACAATCATCTCTCTTTCATCTACGTCATTAAAAAATAAAATAATATTATATATATTAAAATTATTTTAATTATAAATTAAAATTAAAGGACCGTTTAAAAATGAAACTAATTTACCCATTAGAGTACACATGCACATGTTGTTTTATCCAAATGAGTTATGTAGTCAAATTATTTGACTATTAATGGACTCATTACATCCCATTTTTCATCCGTTCCTTAAAAAATAAAAAATAAAAAAACAAGAGACCACTGCAACTTACAAGTATCGAACTAGTAGAATGGTCAAACTCCAGCCAACCAACAAAACCCACGACGTCACCACCATCGTCCCAACACCGACAGCTCCATTTGTCTCCGGGCTACTCATCGTCGTCGCCGGCGACGTCGGCGCCGGACCTTTATAGTTTGGGTTGCTGCCATACAAGCTCTGTATCCCCTCGACGTCGTCGCTCGCAAGCTCCACCCTCCTCGTCCGCGTCTTCAGAGTCGGGTACATGATGGCGTTCGCCACGGACGAGTGGCCGAGCCCCAGCAGGTGGCCGATCTCGTGCACCGCCACCGACTCCAGGTCGATGGCGTCGGCGGCGCCCGTCGTCACGTCCTCCTCGGCCACCCACGACTCCGACGCGTCGAGGTGGAACCTCCCGTCCGTCGGCGAGAACGCGTGCGCCAGCGTGCCCAGCACCCCGTCGAACGCCTCGCCGTCGCCGTGCTCGCCACTGTAAAACCCGATCGTTATGTCCGCGTCCGACGCCGACGCAGTCTCCGTGAACGTTAGCCTCGTGGCCGCGGACCACCGGGCGAAGGCCCCCGCGAAGACCGCCCTGAGGACGGACGGGTCGATGGAGACAGCGGAGGTGGCGGTGACGGCGTACTTGAGCTCCCGCCTGGAGCGAGGCCAGGTCGGGTTGGTGGGGAAGTAGGTGTACAGGTCGCGGCCGTGGAGCGCGCTGGCGTTCAGCGTGGACGTCCCGTTGACGGCGACGTCGGCAACGCCGCAGCGCGGAGTCATCATCTCCTCGACGGTCGAGACGTCCAGCTCGCCGGTGACGTTGAGGCCGAGGTTCCGCTGGTACGTCCTGATGGCCGCCTCGAGGAGGTCGTCGAAGGTGTCCGTGAAGTTGGAGGAGTCGGGGAGGTAGCCGAAGTGGCAGAGGTAGCGCTTGAGATCGCCGAGGCCGGGCGCGTCTTGGCCGTTGCGGCAGCCGGCGAGCTTGGCGAAGGGGAGCCACGGGTTGTCATGGAGGAGCGACGGGATTGATGGGAAAGAGAAGGCGGAGACGAATGAGGGAGCTGTTAAGAGGAAGAAAGCAGTAAAGAGGAAGGCCGATTTGGAGTTCATGGTCTTCATGAGTTGGCTTAGAAAGATGAAGAGGACTAGGATGCGAGAGAACCGAGAAGAGCTGGTGGATACAGAAAGCTGGGAGTTTTATAGATTGATTAAACTTCATAGTTTAAAAGCCTCTAAAAGTCATCATCACTAGTTTATTATGTACATGAAAAGAATTAATTATGTAAATCACTACTTTACAATTAGCACATATATTTAGATGAAAATATGCATTCAATTATTTATTATTATGCACCCAATATAAGAGAGAGAGAGAGAGAGAGAGAGAGAGAGAGAGAGACCACTCAATTTCACTCTCATGTTGGCTTCTTTATGACCTAGTCAACGGCGTACCAATCAGATACCCCACGTTTTTCTCCTTTCCATTTTCATTCCTTCACTAAAATAAGATTTGGAAAAGAGGCAACAGCAGCATCAAGCCAGCTGAAAGAAACCATAAAGCCAGAAGAAAGAAACTGTCTCGAGACTCTTTTGCTCCCTTTTGGAAGTGAGAGACAACAATATATGATAAATACAACTGCCAGTCTATAAAGGAGATCTTATAAAGGAAATACTGAGCTCACAGATCATAATGGAAAGTTCAAAAAAAAAAAAAAAGAAAAAGAAAAGAGAGATGAGCACTGTCATTCTAGCAACTATTCTGCATAGCCTCATTCATGACATGAGTAATTTAACTCACACAACAAACTAGACTGATTGTTCTCTCAAGACTCCATACTTACTGGTGATGCAATTACAAGGTCTGGACTCAACATAATGCCATTCTTCTCAACGACCGTTCCTCTTGATCGGTTGACATCCGGTCAATTTCCGGGATATTAGCCGTTTCAATCTGGAGGTTGACATCTCAATGTGCCAATGCCATGACTATCAGGACAGACATACACAAGCATACCCAATTGATTATAGATTAGGTATTTGTATAGGAAAATCAAAGGGGTGAATGTCAGTTAATAACAAATATCCAAAATTCATGTACAATTTCCAGTTAATAAGAACATCACTATTTTATAAAATATTATATTGCATAAATATCAACAAAGGTTAGGATGGAGTGATAAGTGATTCCTCACTTAAATAAAGTCTGGAGTTCAATTGAATGCAAAAAATTTCTATTGAGAGTCCTACCATACTAAATTAATTGAGCTCGACTTTAAATTTTTGGAGGGTGCGCTCACTAGTCACTAGCATCCAGAGATAGAACTCCAAACTGAAAACAAAGAACTTTCGGAGTAGAGTATGTCATAAAGGCAATTTCTATCAAATGCCTGGTTGACGGGGATATCTTCTAGGCCAGTGTTGCATGACCTTTCAAACTGATAACACCAGATCTATCCAAGTGTGCTAGTGACTCCACTGAGATGACAAGAAATATATTTCTTAGCTATTGTACGAAGTTGTATGACATGGCTTACTACTACTTCAATACCTCTGCAGGATGCAGGTAGCCATTTCTAATAGACTAATATATGCATATAGCTAATGTTTGTAATTGATAAATATTAATTTTCAGTGGAATATATAATCAGAAGACAAATTATTGTTTTTATGAAAAAGAAAACAAATGAATGTGTACCTACCTGGGCAAAACTCCAAGACTGAAGCACCATCAGTTTGCTGCATTACTGATTTCTTCCTGTGCATTGTTTAGGAGTAAATGAGTAGTTTGTTAGGCAAAGCAACTCATTGTCGAAACTTGAGTGACATGACACGTGCAACATGACTAGGATAATGTCATTGGCCACGTGGGTCAGACTGAGGCACACAACAATCTTTAGAACCCTTTAAGTAGAATTTAATTTTAAGAGCTTTGTAAAAAACATCGTCTAACAAATCATACTTTGTAATTTCATGTTAAGCTTAATGTCAGAACGTAAATGATTGACAAACCTAGTCGCAATAATCCACTCAGACTCATTATGTTGACATCTATTTTAGCTTCCTTAAATAGTTCCTTTTACTCTTGGACAAAAGAGGAAACTTGATATAAATCCAACCACGCCTCCATCAAATGGTGTTGATAGTATATGAGAACATACCGGACCATGAGTTTGTTTTTCATTTCCATCAAACAGTGGTGGAGGCCTTCTACATTACCTTGCATGCCTTGCTCAAACGTTTGGCAATTCCCTCCGGCTTTATCTTGACGAAGCGGACTCAATGGTAATCATTCATTGCACCAATCAAAGTAATCTTTCATATTTGCGAGCCAATCTAGGAAAACTTTCATATCAAGTTTGCCCCAAATGATGGGGGACGTACACTTTCACTCAGTGATATCATTGGGATGGGTGCCTGCATCATATTCATGTGGGTAAGCTTGGATATGATGCGGACTCGTCCCTTTGATGGAATCCAGTTTTAGGTGTTGCATGCCTAGGAAAGGTCATATTTACTGGATGGGGCCGGGTGTGTAGTCTCGTTATGAATATGGAGACTTGAGGATGAAGATTCATTGTCAGAATCATTCTGGTATTCTAGAATACTATGACGTGAGGGGTTCCGAAGGAAGAGTCTCCCAAGAATTGTAACCAGGGTTCTAGGGGGTGAAGGGGGACGGATCCTCCTTGCCCAGGAGTTGTGTACCATCTTCTAGGACAGGATCAGATTGGGACTGTTCGAGATGGCGGACATCAGTGGTTAATTTAGAAACTTGGAAACACAAATCCTCAAGCATTGTTTCATGGATTTAGTCTAAGGATCATAATTGGTTCCTAAGCTGGAGTTAGCATTGGACGTGGGCTTTCTAGAATTGCTCGGCATATTGTAATGTTACTATTGAAATTCAAATAAATTAATTAAAATAATGAAAGATAATAAACAAGCTGAATGGTAAGCAGGCATGAGATTCAATAGTAAATTGAAATGATGAAAAGAATTAGGGCAACTGCTGGGAAAGATCTGAATTGTTCAATTGTGATCAAAATGTTAGCCCTGATACTAGATAATGCAACCAAAGTAATTGTTTAATGAAAATCAGATTAAGTCATATGATTCATAATGAGACCTATTACAAAATCATCCTAATCCTTTTATAGGGATCCACGCATATGGGCTTCCCAAATATATTAGGATAAGAAAAACACTAATAAAAGGAAAAGGTTCCTAAATAAACTAAGAAAAGGAAAATATAAATAAAAGATAAACTGGATAAAAGGAATTTAAAATGGACTAGTATTTGTCAACAGTGCAACCAGAACACATACTAATGTTTAGCATAACCTAATCCTTTTGTAGGGATCCAAGCATATGGGTTTCCCAAATATACTAGGACAAGAAAAACACTAATAAAAGGAAAAAGTTCCTAAATAAACTAAGAAAAGGGAAATATAAATAAAAGAAAAACTGAATAAAAGGAATTTAAAATAGACTAATATTTGTCAACAGTGCAACCAGAACACATTAATGTTTAGTATAACCTGTGGAGCAGTGTTATACTAAGAGACACAAAGATATAACTTCTTTTGGGATGGCCACAGAGATACATAAGTTTTTTAAATTTTAGATATAACTTAAATGACTCCCAAATATAGCTTCCATAAGAACATATCATATTCTTGGATGGCTCTATTGTCACTCCAAAACTACTAATGTCACTCATTCCTCTTTATCTTTTATCATGTTATCCTTATTTTATTTCTCCTTTTAGCTTTTATACCCTATATTTTATTTTTATATTCCAAATCTATAAGCTGACCCCACCTAGTGGGATAAGGCTTTGTTGTTGTTGTTGTATTCCAAATCTGTAAGCCAATTCATCTCATTTCTAACTACGGCTATATTTTGTTATAAATATATCATAAAAATGATCATTTAATAAAAAACAAACGTAAAAAGAATGAGATATTTACTGTTTAAATGCTGATGGCTCTCTCTTTGATGCTGCATTGCTTTCAGCAGTTGCTGCATTCTCTCACTGTAAGCTCTCATTTGCTCATTGATGATTTATTTTCTTTATTAAAACTTAAGAACTAGCAAGCTGCAACTTTGCTTTTATCGGGCAATACAGATGTCAAAATTGTGGCTCTATAGGTGTAGTATCGGTTCTTCATGAAGTTAACTTCAGAAACCACATTTTTTTCGTTAAACTGAGTGATTTATTTGTTAGATCTTAGAAATATATGCTTTGTGCTTTAGATCCTCTTTTCAGTATCAGGTATGTAGGAATGCTGGACATGGTTTTTAATTTCATGCTGCATTTGCCTCCTTGGTTTTTTGTTGTTTTTATGGCATTTTATTTTACTTGCGTGGTTCTACTTTGCAATTCTAAAGGTACATGATTCTGCAGTAAAAGATTTATTATAGCTCTAGACTTAAGTGTGACATCCTATTTGTTTTTAACTTTGGGATTAAAAGTTTATGCATTCAATATTTTAACCAGTAATAGCACCTTTATCCAGAATATACAAGTCTTAAGATCTATATTTTATCAATGCTTGGCTCTTCCAAGAACTCCGCCTATGTTTTATAGCCGGTCCCAAGCCCGGATAAAGGAGGAGGATTGTGTTAGGTCCCGACAGCCAGCGTAAAACCATGTCGAATCTCATGAACATGGATCAACGAGAGCGGAATCGTATGATCCATGTAGCCGACTCCATCTAGTGGGATAAAGCTTTGTTGTTGTTGTTGTTGTAAAAAGAACGTAGTTAGCACTGACTTACAAAAAATACAGCAAAGGGTATTGCATTAATTGAATGCTAAAAGAAGATTATACAAAATACTTTTAAAAAAAGTTATACCCTTCCCAAGAATTTGACTTATAGCAAGATCATATTTATTTGCCGACATCTGAATAACATAGACTTATATACTCTTTGGTCATCAACTTAATGAACTCTTGGCGCCAAGCTTGACAAACCATTTAAGTTGTCACTTGAGGCACGTCTCATAAAAGAACAGAGGGTATATCTACTCTTTCGTGCCAGCAAGAGCAAGAACATACTCCATAGTTTAGAATGTGATTCATTGATGATTTTCCACATGCTCCGACGACACACCACTGCTCTCGACGCAATTGTGGAATGCAGAATATTCGAGGATGTATGTTTTCGTCATTTTATCTTGACGCAAATCAACATGTTAAAAGAATGAGCACCTTTTCTTCATTGATTCCATCCATATTAAAAAAACTCCTTTTGTGGCTGAAAAGAAAACACCTTTGGCATCTCTGTTGCTTGTGTAAAAAGAAGGAAAATCGTATTTGAATATATGATGCTTCCATACTATTCGTAATATTTCTGGCTGATATTGCGACAAATCAAATCACTAAACTTGGTCATATGTCAAATGCATTTGAGAAGAATTGAATTCATACGGAATTACATTGTTGGAAATTGGTATCGCTCAGAATTTTGTTTACCTGGGCAAGCAGCGACAAGCACGAGTCTAGGTATAACGGCGCCAGCACTGGCTTCGAATTCGTTGTTCTCCGAGTAGGACTGCCGCAAGGGAGCCGTCAGGTTTCACCTTCGCAACGGGGTAGCACAATGGCAGCCAGAAGCACTCGTATAACTCTTAATCCAGCAATGGAGTCAAGCTAGAGACTTTATTTGATTCCATCGGAGCAGATATTTGATCCTCTTGGCGAGGAGAGGGCTTGAAAGGAAGGGGAGAGGCGATCATGGCGATTGTAGGTCATCTGGAGGCTTGAATAGGGAAGCAGAAGAGGCCTTCAAGGTGGTAGCTTTGAGGAGGTGGGAAGAGATGGAGCGGCGGCGGCGGCGACTGTTCAAAAGCGTAGCCATCGCCCTCTTCGTCAGGCCGCTCCGCTGTGGCTGTTCCATGCATTGCGTATCGAAGAAAAATATGGTAAACATAAGGCCATCGAGTCAGCCCATTGGGCCATTCATCAATGTCAACATTAAGCTTTTTATTTATTTTAATAAGCCTTTTGGAGTCCTCTGTCGCTGACATGACGTCCTCGCTTGGTCGAGACTGCAAGACACTTCTATTCTGGGACTCGAGCAATGTGTGCGATCCGACGCTGCGGACGCCCACGGCGCCACCGTTCTCCCATCGCTCCCTCCTCCGCGGCCGTCGAATTCTTGCCGTTTCCGCCGAGGCTTCCGACCAGCCGTCGTCGTCGTCCGCCGCTGGAGTCGCGGTTTTCTGGGACCTGAACGACAAGCCACCGAACTCGATCCCCTCCCTACGACGCGGGCGTCCGCCGCCTTCGGCCCCCGTACGTGCCACCGGCGCTATCTGTTTTAAGTAGGACATGTTCCTGGGCATAAAAGGCTGCCGATAAAAATAACACAGCTAAACTCTGAAGGTCTGTTCCTCTCTACAGTTCGTATTAAGGTTTCAATATTATCAGGATTGATGCCGCCCAGTAAGGAAAATGGCAGACGAATGCAGTAGAAAAGCGGATAGTCCGGAGAATTCGTGGTGATTTGAATAATATCATGCACATTAAGAATCTTTTTTTTTTCAGAATTCTGGAATGTAAATTTCCATGGATCTTGAAATATTGTCCTGGTACACCATTCAGTTCATCTTTTTCTTGTCTGCATCATGTAAATGTATATTTATTGAACAGAGAAAAATATAGTTTCTTTCCTATTTTACATATTGTGAAATTGTACTACCAAATTTTCTTTTTGAGCATGGTGATGAGGTAGCTTTTCCTTTGAGAAGAATAACACAATATGAATAAGGAGGTTAAGAGTGCATATTTGGTCAACTGCCTAGCAACACTTCACAGGAGGGGGGATTTAGGCTTTTATCATTATATATGTTCTTGGTTGAGGTGATAATATAATCCCTGGGAATCTTCTTGATGGTCCATATGACTGTTATGTAATAGACATCAACTTATTCTTTTCTATGGCTAAGCTGAATCCAATGTACTTCACAACAAACTAGAAGATAGATTGTGGTAGCAGTGGTAAACCACTCAGATCTAATAGAATGCTATTAGCACTTTGTGTGTGTGTGTGAGAGAGAGAGAGAGGGAGGATCTGAAAATGTTGATAAATTATGTGATGAATAAGAATTGGATTATGGTTCTCATGTCAAGCCATGCATTTGTCGAAACCTGAATATGTTTGATTGATTGATTAATTAAGAAAAATAAGTGATATTTGTTGCATGCAATAAAATGTAAGAAGTTCTAAAAAAATACAAAAAGTTAGAGAACAGGAAAAAGCACGTGCTACATCTGCATATTCACGCGGCTCTATCTACAAATCTAACATCAGATCTTGATCGGAATATCTATGTCGATTTTGGATTCTATCGTGTTCCCTTGTTTTGACATGAAAATTTACATGTCGAGGCCATTTTCAATTCTTTTTTTATCTGAGATTAACACACACTAAAAATGTCATCCACAAAGAGGAAGGATGCAGTTGAGGCCTTGAATGCTGCCTGCCCAACCTGATTTCCTTGGCTGTGTAGTGTTCATTTGTTGCTGAAAAAACTGCACCCGAATCTGAAAGTTTTACATCCATGTCATCATATCCTTCAAGTTTTGAGGTTCATGGACTTTTGCTTCCTGATTAATAACCTGTCCATTCGTTGCAACCAATGACCTATTTGCAATAATTGCGTGTACATTCCCTTTTGAGGACAAAGCGAACATTTTAGGGACTTTGCTAACAACAGTTCAAGAAAACCATGCTGTAAGTCCATGAATCATGCCGTGCTCAAATAGTTAGCCTGTCTTTTCACCTACATATCTCTTCAATGATTTGTGGCCATAAGCTCGGCCTCATCCTGATAAACAGAGACATGCACTTGCAAGCCCAAAAGACCTGTTTCAGACAGCTTCATGCAACTCGGGTTATCCGGTCATCATTCATCAAACAACTCGCACCAATTAAATCATACGACTTGATGGAATGATGTGTACTATTTTGAGGTCTTGCTCGCAAAAATTAGAACAGGAGGCCAAGCCTGGGAGTCTTGTCATGCTAGTTTTTGGTTTGGTATATAGAGGGCGGCTTTCTCTGGGTGTAGGCCTTCATGTGCCATAATTGAAGGAGATGTTGAAACAGGAAGAAGATGCTCTGAGTTGAAGTCAATGGGTTTGCAATCAGGCATTTCCTAATGAGTGGTCAGTGGAAAATGGCTTCCTTGTTTTGGATCGTTAAGTAGCATTATTGTTAGTTTCTACTTTCTATTATTATTGATGATTTCTTTTTTTCTTTTTTTAATAAGTGTATGCGTACTAAGTTATATCATTGAATGTGACATTCCTAGATGGAGTGGATATGATTTAGCTTCCCTTGTTTATGTTAAAGTTTTGAATCTCATGAAATATTTGTGATATCATAATGTAGAGAAATTAAACCTTTATCCTTCTTTACTTTCTACTTTGTCCTGGATATATGTCTGTTTTATAATATGAAGCGTGCCCTTCATGCATTATATACTTATCTAGATGGGGGAGGATCTATGTGGGCAATATTGGGGCCACCGTCCCCACTCAATTTCCATAGATTTGAAGTTACACAGACACATGCATATATAATGTATACATGTCATAAATATTTTGACCGTCAAAATTTGAGAAAGTATGCACACATTGTCAAACAAGTGAAATGAATGAGACACAAATAGTCTTCTTTTATAAAAGAAAATTGTACACAGGAGTCTCGTAGTCAATTTTCATTGAATTCTACAATCAATCAGATGAAGACCTTTAGAATCTCCCCTGCTTCTAGTGAATTAATTATGTTCAGCAACATGAAGGAGCAATGCATTTTACTGAACAGAAGTGTTCCATTGGCCTGCCAGATTGGATGACTTGTTCTATATAATAGCTGTTCTCTGGTCTGTCTTATACCATTGTGTTTAGTCAGGTAGATATCAAAAGTTGTTACTGAAGCTTAAGATTGAGGAAGTTCCAAAATCACATAATGGGTTGCATATTGAATTCTATATTTTTTTCCCTGGTGTTATTGTTTCTATGTCATTTTGTTCCCTGAGGATTTGTTTGACAAATAACTAATGAAGGGACGGGGTGGTGGGGTGATGTGGTGAGTGATGGGATGGTGAGATGTGATGTGTCATTAGAAAGTTCATGTTTTGATAGTAAATTATATTAGATGTGGGATAAGGTAATTAAGGTTTTATTTATCTAAAAGTCATTTTTATCCTTCATATATTTAAAATATTTATAATCGTTAATTATGGATGAGCATGTACTGGGATGACTTGGTCGCCCTCGTCCGCACCGGCCTAGATTTTTCGAATTTTTTCCGTCCCGATAGATAATTAGGTCAGGATCGGGCCTCATTTCTTTAAGACCCGACGGGGTCGGGTCAGGACCAAATTCCAATTTTACGTCCTGACCCAATTGAATATATTATATTAGTATTATATTATCTTTAAATAGTATATTTATGTTTATTTTGAATAAAATTTTATATTTATTAAAAAGTTTTATTTAATAAAAAGTCATTCTT
Source organism: Pontederia crassipes (assembly GCA_030549335.1). NCBI lineage: Eukaryota > Viridiplantae > Streptophyta > Magnoliopsida > Commelinales > Pontederiaceae > Pontederia > Pontederia crassipes. The sequence goes on along the minus strand of CM060185.1, from coordinate 601,892 downwards.
ACCCTTTAAAATAAAAAATGATAGATAAATATGTATTCATATTAGAAAAAAGATAATATATCAATGAAAATGAGAGAGAGTGGAGAAATAATTTCATTTGATAATAAAAAAAAGAGGTTAATTTGATCTAAAATAATTTATTTCTCCTCATTTTATCAATTTGATGGAATGAAAAATGTGATGTTTGAAGGACTTAGCTATTCCACCCCATCCCTCTTAACTTAAATAAAAAATATAATCAAATTAAGTAATTTTATTCCCTCATATACCCCATTCCTTCGTAACCTTCAATCCAAACAAATCCTGAGTGGCAATTTTTAGGTAGGATATGTTTTATTTCTCTCCCTGGTGCACATTTTGCATACAAAATCAGGGAATCTGCATCCACACCCATTCACCTTACAGTGATGTCTTTGATGTGCTCAAACCAACATCTCCTCTCCCACCTTGCATTCCTGCAAGCACACAGCAACATCTGATCCTTCACGTAGTTATACAATGTCTCCATGGATTCACAAATCTCGCTAGTCACTGTGCATGCATGTCCGCTCCCTCCGGATATATGTGAACATCTGTTTGTGTGTTATGATATTGTTCCATATATAACATATTCTTTCGAGTGTCCGACTGTCTACCTTGTGCTTGCGTAATCTTGACGAAGGTCTTGTTCGTGGATAGGCATGGGACGCCAAAAGCTAATAGAGACATCGTATGAACACTGCAACATGCATGCCCTTTCGTGACGATCGGATGTGGTCCTCCAGCTCTCTCCTTTTGTGGAAGATTCTTCTGGTTCGCCACTTTGCTATGATCCTTCCGCACACCAGTTAAATCCTTTTTACTGGAAATATCTCGATCCGCAGAGAGAGAGAGAGAGAGGATATGCTTTGGAATGGAAGAGTCTACGTGTGCTCCAAAGTGGAAATGGAAAGCAGGGGATGGATAGAGAAAGGGAGGGTGAAAGGAAAAGGTGAGAGGTGGGTAAGGCATAACGATGAGCGCTAAGCAACAAAAATGGATCATGGTGTTAGTAGTAGGGACATGGGAGGAGAGCCATTGTGCTTGTGCATGCACTGTGATTACAGACTGGAAATGGCCTGTTCGAGTTGGTCAAGTTGCATTGCTCGAATCATATGTTCCTAGGGGGGTGCAGTTTTTATCATAGAAGCTTTAAACTCCTAAGCAAGAACCAAATTACAGCTGCATAGAAAGAATTCAAAGAAGGAATCTTGAAGGCTTGGAAGAACTAAATTGGATGTCATAGTCATTTGAGATATGCTTATATATTTTGCTTTTGGCATATTAGGCTGATGTTAAGGTTTGTGTTTCTTCTTTTCAGAAACAAAATGTATATGTTTCGCTCTCACCTGTTAGTTATGAACACTTTTCACTCCACTGAACAAAAAGGAAGAGATAAAGTGAAACACTTTTCTTTTTTTCTTTTCTTTTCTTTTTTTTACCTCAGCTTGATCCAACAATCATTCCTGTTTTGACAGCATTGTTCAGTTCACATTCTCTGGAAAGAAAGTAAAATCTAAAGCGTCCACTTTTGTTCCTTTTTTATGTTGGATTTTGGCATTGAAAAGTTGAACATTAGTTTAATTGGAGTGTCCTTCCTAAAGGAGCTCTCTTTTCTTTTGGCAAGGCATAATAATACAACCAACATATTAGAAATTTAAAATAATGAAGTCTCAGAAATAACACCTTCAAATGTATCAAATTTGGTACTCAAACCATTGTGGAATGTGCACCAACCTATTTGAATCACAGTTAGATCAACATTCAACTCTATGCTTATTAAGAAGGTCACCGTGACATCATAAAACTATTGCTATTTTTTAATGATGATAACCTTTTTTTCTTGATTATCAAACGAATATTTGGTGGCAATCTGAAATTGGGTAAGAGAACATTTAAAAAAAAAATTAATTATGCTTCACAATTTTGAAAACTCTGCCCAAAAGAATTCACTTAGCTGAAGGTGGGGTCTTAACTCCGATGAAAATCATCAAAATCTCGATAATGTGAATCAAGTGCCAGTAACTTTTAACTTCGAATTTCATAGGGCTTGTCTAAATGAAAAAGACTCCCTCGAGATAAATATCTCATATACATTTTAGACATAGATACAAATGGTTTGGGTCACTGAGAAAAAACACAACCTTTAAATTTTTTAGTGGTCATTTAAAGCATAAAAAAATCATCTGACTCTTGACTTTTGTTGTTTTAAAAATATTTTCTTAAACCTTCCGGGAATATAATGATTTTTGACGTGTAATCCTACATTATGAATTTATCGACGTCCCTAAACTTTATCGTAATTTTCACTTTCGTCTTTCCAGATTCTATCTTTTATTTTGATATTTAAAAAGAATAAAATAATAATAAATAATATAAGGTTAAAATATTTAAAAATAGAATATTTGACTCTGCTGACTTGTCAAAATATTTTATTTTATTTTATTTTAAACATCAAAAGAGAGAATAGTTCAAGGGAGAGTATTTTAATTTTTTCATAAATAAAGAAAAAATAACAGAGAAGTCAAAAAAATCGGATGGAAGGACTAAAATGAAAATTACGATAAATTTAAGTATGACCATAAGTTCATAATTCAAGACGCAAAGAATCGCTATAGGAGTAATTTCAATCTTTTCGGCTTCAAGATTTAATAATAATAATAATAATAATAATAATAATAATAATAATAATAATAATAATAATAATAATAATAATAATAATAATAATAATAATAATAATAATAATAATCTTAAAAAGTATAAACCATATGTTGATAACAGTAGAAGCTTTAAAATATTAAAATTAAATCTTAAATTAACATTTTTTTATCTAGTTATATTAACGTAACATATTATTATATTGTAATTCAAGATATTCTAATTAGTTTCATACTCACCTCAGTTAATAAGTTAATAATATTCAAGTCCAATTACACCATAACAATTTAAGTCAATAATATACTTAATCTAATAAGTATGAGTAAGAGAAAGAGAAAGTATATATTATTATTTGAAAGTGAAACAATATTTTAGTTATAATATTTTTTAGGAAAAAATATTTGATTCTGGTTTGCTCTTCCTTTTTATGTGTGTGTTTTAGGGGTCCTAGCTTTAACTTTTAACCACATTTTTAGTGATTTTTCAGGCAAATATATTATTTGTATGATTTTGTTACAGGAATTTAACAGTGCTAAAGACATGACCGGTTGTATATAACACAAAGTAGCAGCTCACGCTTCCATAATCCACATTGTTGTGTCCTTGTCCAGTTGGCCTGTTCCATTTACATCCCACTCAAAACGTTTCGCAACTCAATGGGCGGCGTAAAGCCACCACCTTGCTCCATTCCTCGCCATGCAACAAGCGGCATTGGCGTTGCCGATGAGCGCCACCTCCCCTCGCCGCACGACGAATCTTCCACTACCATATCCACAGCCACCTCCCTCGCCTCGCAGCCATCTCTTCCCTCCCTGAACCATCCCCACCACGTCCCCAGCTTCCTCCTCCACCAGTGCCTCGCCACCCTCAAGGGCCACTCCTCCTACGTGTCCGCCCTCGCAGTGCACGGCGACCTCCTCTTGAGCGGCTCCTCCGACCAACGCATCAGGTTGTGGCGTCTGGACGCGTCCTTCGACCCGGAGGCGCCCGCTTGCTTCGCCGTGGCCGCCGCGAAAAGCCCCGTGAAGGCGCTGGTGTTCTCAGGAGATTGCGGCCTGTTCAGCGCTTACCAGGACGGGAGGATCCGCGCGTGGCATATCGATCGCAGAGACCACTTCCGTTGGAAGGTCAAAACTGTCGCCGTGCTCCCGACCGCCGCTGACCGCTTCCTGAGCCTCCTATCGCCCGGAACCTACGTGCAGGTGCGGCGGCACAAGAAGTGCACGTGGGTGAACCACGTCGACGCCGTGTCCGGCCTCGCGATTTCTCGCGACGGGTCGCTACTCTACTCCGTCTCCTGGGACAGGACGCTCAAGGTCTGGCGCGCGGCCGATTTCAAATGCGTGGAGTCCGTCGGCGGCGCTCACCACGACGCCATCAACGCCGTCGTCGCGTCGCCGGACGGGCTCGTCTACACGGGCTCGGCGGACACCACGATCAAGGTGTGGGGACGCCGCCAGGGCGCGACGAGGCACTCGCTGGTGCAAACGCTGGAGCGGCACAAGTCCGGGGTGAACGCGCTGGCGCTGAGCTCTGACGGTTCGGTGCTGTACTCCGGAGCTTGCGACCGGTCTGTCGTCGTCTGGGAACGGCGCGGCGGGTCGATGACAGCCGCTGGAACGCTCCGAGGACACAGGAGGGCGATATTGTGCTTGGCGGCAGCCGGGGACTTGGTGTTCAGTGGGTCTGCTGACAAGAGCGTGAGGGTTTGGAGGAGAGGAGGAGGAGAGGGTTGTTGCTACTCATGCTTGGCCGTGTTGGAAGGCCACGGAGGGCCCGTGAAGAGCTTGGCAGTGGCGGAGGAGGACGAGAGCCACTGTGGGGGCTCTTACGAGAACAACAGGAGTTCGATTATGGTCATTAGTGGAGCTATGGACTGCGATGTGAAGGTGTGGAAGGTGTTTGTCCCAGTACCCATTGAAGGAGGTGCATGAGGAGGAGACTGAGAGCAAGGACTCTTAAACACCCCCATGCACTTTAGATTCTATTTGTTGTGACTGTGATTTGAATAGTTGACAGACGACTGAATCAGCTCATAGCTTCCCAGATATGTTTGGAATAGGCGTGTCAACGAGTTGATGTTTGTGGTGCAGTTACACATAATTTGACTTGTAATTAGTTTATTCTACAACCATCTCATGTTTCTTAGGAGGGGCTGGTCCGTTTTAGATTATAAAGTACGTCTTTTTTTATTTTGTAATTGTTATGAACTTTTCAAGTTGAACTTAATTGGTGTGGAGAAGTTCAATTAATACACAGCAATTCGATTGAGGGCTAGAGAGCCAAATAATAGTAATTTTGTAAAGGATTTAATGGACGTGTCCCTCTTTAAACAAGGGACTCAATGTTTTTCTTTTTTTTATTCATTAGATCAAGAATCTATTAATCATATTTAAAATTTTTAAATGAAAATGTATTAAATAAAATTAATAAAATTTTAATTCAATGAATAGAAATATAGAGGACACCTTCATTTTTTCCTTTTTTTTTTTAATCAAACAACTACTTTGATTTTTATGCATCCCACTTTCTGAATTTTGACGAGGGGGAAGTCAGACATCTAACCCTCTTAACACTTGGTCTTTCGAATTAGAAATTTCTAATATCGGAGTTCGTCCGGACAAAAGAGGTCTTTAAATGATGCATGGCAACCTCCCACTCGTTTTATTTTGTACTTGCAACAACATCACGATCACAAAATGTGCTCACTGCTCGGGAACAGGATCACAAAAACAAGCATGACAAAACTAGAACGATTTCATTTTTTTCCTCCTTAAGTAATCATTAAGAAGTGAACGATGCATCATATACTGCATTTACATGTTTTATCCAAGACCATTTTTATCGGACGGGGCAAACAATAAAGAGCCACATATCTATGAAGGGCAACAATGGCCTCAGGAATTGACTGCATATCTGCAGTAATCAGCAGCATCAGGAAGGCGAGAGACGATTCCAAGGGCATTCGGGCTCCTGTGAAAGACAACAGATGGAGAGAGGAAACTATTATGATATTGGAGGAAAAAAAATGAAAGGAGAACCACTTTGGATTGATTAACTCCCCCATACCCCTCAAGTATTCCATCTTAAAGTGAGGAAGGGACAATGATTAACATCAAACTCTACTCACGGATTGTAGTTGAAGTATTCAGAAGGCGTCAGAGGCTTAGGACCGCCAAACCAATTGATAAGGAATAAGTTCTCAATCTCCAGCTTGAAAAATTGGAATTCGTGATCATTTGGCCAGTCTGCAACCGAAACGAAAAGCAAACATCAGAAGTCTGCAACTATGTTTTTGTTTCGTTTATCTATGAAAGTTATTTTGATCTATTGACTGTCATTTGCACACCCTTCATTTCCCCATGCTTAGAGAACAATGCCCTTTGAGCAAACTCCGCTTCCGAGGAATTGTCATCTACAACCTTCAGCTGCAATGACAATTGTCAAGCTAGAAGCTTATATCAAGGCAAAATATGCATAAAAATTTTTTAAGAGAGAGAATCCTAAGAGAAATCTCATATTGTAGGATATTTGGAACGAGAATTGAAGTTGACATTTACATGACAAATGGCTTATGTGATTTATATTCCCCCTATTTCTAACATATTCTATCATGGCTTTCAATGTCCCTCAGTCAAGTTAGCGTGCTTTCAGGATATTCCAAATTCAATGAGCTCTAAGTGGCATATAACATAAACAGTTCGAATCTAATGTAGTATTTTTTCCATGAGAAAGAGAGATGATGAAGCACACGTTCTAAATAAATCTTGAGCTATTCAGTTAAAGTTCTTCATTGATTATGACTATTTTCAGGATAAAATTATCAGCGGGACAAGTGATAGAAAAAAAACATATTTCCCAAAACAACAGAAAAGGGAAAAAAAAAAACAAACTTCACATTTTCCTTACCTTCCCTGTAAGTGTGAGCTTTGCACACGAAGGGTTTTCAGGATCTTTCTTACCGCATGTTCCAATTGGAACCTCGCTAATGGCGAACGATGACCTTTCGTCTTTTAATGAATCCCTAGCAGTGGGATCTAATGTTGTTAAATAAAAATAGGGGATGCCACAGCCGTGACCAGGTATTCCATCACTAAATGAGACAACATTTCTGCAGTAATAAGGGCAGCAATCAATGTCAGATATGTAGAGGGATTTCACTCATATATTTCCAGGCTGACACATTACCCGAATGGAGATCCCTTTAGATCAATTGAGATTGTACTGCAACAAATGAAGAAAAAAGAAGATTAGTTTTGTACACAAACCAGAGATTAACAGTTTTTCTTCACCTCTAAAGCATCAACAATTCTAACAGTTGTTCTCCATGGTATATAAATACATGTCTAAAAGAGATAATGATATGTTGGTAATTTCTTCATGTTACTCCAAGTGTGGAAAGTGTAATTATGTTGTACCATGGCAAATATTAATTCCATTCAATGACAAAGAGTAAAAAGAAATATTTCCTTTCAGTTAATCTGAGAATTGTGCATTGATATGCATGTAAACTTTTACAGAAGCAAAAAGTACATCTTGCAAAACCACATGACAGAGAATTAACAAAATGACAGATATAGAATCATCAATAGGTTATGAGCTCCTAACATCCACTTCAAGTAAATTTCAATGTCCAAGAACCATTCGACATCTATATCAATATTCCTCCACCGGGACAATCCACTGCAAAAAATCAATGTCCTGACGGAAAGATCCAAGCTTTCTTTCTTCGATTTATTTCCGATCAATCGGCGCCGAATTATATGCTTATTGAAATTTCAGGTACTTCCTATAGGTAAAGCAAAAAGAGGTGGGATAGCGAGGTGACCTGAGGGCGCCCCATGAGTTCTGGGAGACGAGCCAGCGGGCGTATGCGGCGGCGTCTTTGGGGTTGGGCTTGCCTGCGGAGGGGAGGGGGCGACCGCCGGTGGGAGCAGAGAACTGTAGGAGAAGGACGAAGAAGAGGAACCCGAAGAGCTTCAAGGACGCCATTTTGCCCCCTTTTTCCGGGTTTTGGCTCTGTTCGTATCTGCCATGAGGAATCACTTTTTTAAGTAGGGACGAGAAGGCGACCTCCCTCCCCTCCCTCCATTAATTTTCGCCATCAAAAGGTTAATCTGAGAGTTAAATGAATGCTTAAATCACGCGATTTTATTATTGTGTTTGTCATAAGCATCGATTGAGAAATAGGAATAGTAATTAATAACACCGGGTATTCAGATTTTAGAATTATAACATACATAATTCATGATAGAGGCGTACGAAACAGTTAAATACCTCAAACTTTCCGTGAACAGTCTTTGTAATTTGAGACTTAAAATCAACTCTCTCTCTCTCTTCGACAGAAGAGAACATCACAGTTTAAGAGTAAATTTCATAATAAGGGTCATCCAATTTAGAGATATTCCTCAATCTTCCAACTTTAAAAATATTTCAAACGTAGTCATCGCGATCAATAGTAGTTAACGGATACTATTTTCTCTCTAGATTTAAAAATATAAAAAAATATTATGTCAATATTTTTGCTTTTATCCAAATTTAGTTTCGTATTTTTATGATTATTCAACTTTTATCTTTAAACATGAACTTTTCAAAATTTTAGTCACAATCACCGTTAGAAAAAATAAAATAATAAAAAAAAACTAAAGACACTTGGTATGACTCAATAATGATTTGGACGCTATCAGACCATACAAATTTTTTTGAGTATTAAATATATAATATTATAATAATTAATATTATTAAATTATGTAAATAAAAATTATAAAAAATAGAGATTACATTTTCCCTAAAATTTGAACTAATAAAAAATATTATGATATATGGAAAAAATGTATAACATTTGTTTCTGCCTTAAAATTTAGACTACTAACAAATATTATAATATATGATATTATAATTATTATCTATATAATAAATTTGTTTTTTATATAAGATAATGTCACGAAAAGAGGGAGGGAGATGGCACGAACACAGAAGAACACATAGAATAAGTGACGGCTCTCTTTGTTACGAAATAATGATGATTACAAGGATGCGTCTCTATTTTCACTCCTAAGAAAAATATGCTAAAATGTCTGACTACACGAGGGACCACAGAATGATTATAATTGGGTTCAGATTCAATGCATTATCAACATACAATTATTATATGTGATTAAACTTTAAAAAGGTCGTGGGGATGAAAGTGATTATTATTATTATTATTATTATTATTATTATTATTATTATTATTATTATTATTATTATTATTATTATTATTATTATTATTATTATTATTATTAGGATACACATGTGTTCATATTTTAGTGCAGAAAGGCAACAATGGTTAAAAGACGGATAGACATAACAATTACTACCTATGGATCAGTACACACCACATTGATATGTTGTAAATTACGACTACCTCTAGGTGGGTTAGGCAATCGAATCGTAGTTCTTCTGAATTTTACGTGAATATTTGAATTGTTAGATTAGTTGGGATGTGTTTGAATGGAGTAAAGCATAACAATGAAAAATTAAAGAGTTGATGTGATAAAAAATAGATGTAATAGATTAATTTTAGTATGTGTTTGAATAAAAATAATTATTATAAATATAAAATATAATGTTTTAATTAATAAAAATATAAATTAATTCTTTATTAAAAATATATAGAATTTAAACATAATAAATTATTTTTTAATAAATTACATTTAACAATTTTTTAATGCAACGATAAGTGATCAATAATATTTTATTAATCCTTTATAATAAATATTTTATATAAGAAAGGTTAAAAAAGAAAATGGTAAAAGAAAAAAAAGATTGGAAAAAAAACATCAAATAAACAAATTGAGGGAAAAAAAGTCAAAATGGCTTGGTTCCAAAAAAAAAAAAAATGGAATCAGCCATGTGGAATTTCACCCTAATTAATGAGGTTTGGTTTGAAACCAGATCGCGTTAGAGCATTTGACAAAACTAGATGAAACGTTCTACTTGATTCCAATTGCTAAACGTTTCTAGGGATCATTCAATTACATCACTACAATAAGAAGAAAAAAAAGGATGATCCTCGGAAGTTGTAGGCCCTATTTGGATGTAAAGTAATAGTTTTAGAACAAATTTTTTAATCTCACCCTACTTTTTAACCTCACTCGAAACAATCATGTTTCTAATTCTCCAGAACTTAAAAATCTCATTTTTTTTATCATCATTACATGTGGGTCCCACAAAATTATATATATATATTTAAATGAAATGATGAGAATAAGGCTTGGAAATAACATGATTTTTTGCTTCTCATTGAACTCACATTGTATCTCATGTCTCCTGGTAACAGGCATGACATTCAGTTTTTGGGAAATTACAAAGGAAAACTCACATTGTATCTCATGTATTTCCCTTTCTGTTTATTTTCTACATTGCATTCATATTAAACATCCTCGACGTAATTTGACTTAATGGCACAACAATATTATATGCTCATGAGAAGTAACTTGGAGTTAGGAAATTGAATATATACATGTGTACATATTATATATATATATATATATATATATATATATATATATATATATGTATGTATAGAATGTTCATGTCAATTTATACATGTAAATTGATTCTTTTCGGTAAGTTGCAAATATACACATTACGTATAAAAAAATATGTTTACATATACACCTTGTTTAGGGATATCAATAACTTATTTAAAAGGATTGACCTATATCGTGTGTGTGTCGACACACATGGAACTTTTTGACAAACAATATAAATTATATCTATTATATTAACTTTTAATTATATTTTGCATCCCATATTAAATTAAAAGTGATTGAATGTATACTATTTATTATTTAAAACATGAGTTATAAAAGATTAACGTATTCCTGACTCATTTTTACCACTAATCTTGTTTAATTTTTAATCTTTTTTCTTATAAAAAATGGTGAGGAGCTAAGTACAAATAAATTATTACTATTTATTTATATGGGGCAATTTTCTCAAAAAATTATTCCACTAATTTGGTGGAATAAGAAATTTGAATTTTGAATATCTCTATCCATCATTCCACCACTTCACCCCTCTCAATTCCCAATATAAACTATCCAATCTAAAAGAACTATGCATTAGTGAAAACTTTAATTCGAATTTTGAGTATTGATGTTAGATTATACGACCCTACACCCTCGTGTGGAGTCAAACGACAACCGTTGATGAGGACATTGGATTTTTATGTTCAATGACAATGTTTTTTTTTTCTTTTTTACACCTTATATGAGTTAAAAGCAAAAAACCCATTAAGTGTGGATGATTGTTGGGAAAAAAAATTTCTTCACAAACGAGGAAAGATTTGTTGTTGTTTCCGCACCAATGGAGTTTGCCTCTCCTCATTAATGATTGCCACAACATATCCAAAGTAATCAACTCGCTCTTCTTTCTTTTTTTTTTCTTGATGATTCCTTTGAAGTCGAAATATGTTCATCTTCTTTTGTATGCTCTATTAGAAACTAGTCAAACAACAACCTAACTAGTAACTACTTGAGCGTTATTTGCTCCGCTCACTCTAGTCACTTGCCTACTACATGCCTATACATCTCCACGTCATGTAACTATATACAATACCTAATAACCACTATATAAACATTTTGTAATATGTTGTGAAATACATAGTGAAAAATCGTCACTTTGTCACATGATATAAGAGGTTGTTTGGCGCATTATCGATTTAATTAATCAGTAATTTAGATCATCACTATTTAAATTATCGGTAATATTACATTATAGTGTTTGGTAAGTACTGGTAATATAAATAATAGTCAAAATGGATAGTGATAAAATTACCAAAATACCCTTAAAACTTATTTTAGATTTTAAAAACATGTTATTATAAACAAACAAAGAAAAAAAATAGAAAAGTGAATATATATATATATATATATAATATGAGACAAAATCAAGAGTTATTTGTAAAAGTTTTCGAATAATAAAAAAGATGAAGTTAAATGATATTTATTTACTGATAAAATATTTAAAATAAAAATTTTAATTGAATGGATATTTTCGTCAAAATGTATTCTCATTCGCTAGTAATCTGGAAAGACACTTCCGTGCCTGCTATCTAAATTACCAGTGAGGTGGTAATCAAGATTACCAGAGTGATTAAAATTATCGGTAATCAATCACAGTCAAATGAGATAATGTGGTGGATTCTGAGAATTTTAAATAAAATAACCGATAATCTATTTAGATTACCTCATACCAAAGGACCCCTAAGAGCACGTGAACAACATGACCAACTCCTCTCCAAACTCCATCTTCTCGACAGTTGACGCAAATCCCACCCGCCCACCTTTGCCCTCCACGAACAGTGCTCATAACTTCATTTTTAAAGATGACTCCCTCAAACTATTTGCTTTCGACGACACAACTCTTATCTCGCATTCACAATTTCAACCTTGAAAGATTTATTAATGAAACCCTGCCGAATCCATCCTCTAAATTGCTTCGTCAAGACACCCATATGATGTGTTCTTCCACGTATATACATGATTGAAAGAAACATGATCAACTTTTGCTGAGTTAGCTTATAGTGTCATTGTTTGAAGAGATGCTTCTAACTGTTGATTGCCTTCGAACGTCGCGTGAGGTGCGGTTTGCCATGCAACAAGCTTACAGTGCTCCAACAGAAACATAGATTAGAGAGGCATGGAGAGAGATGATAAGGATATGAAGTATGAAATATGCATGTTTCCAAATTGAACAATATCCATTAGAAGATATGAAGTTTCCTGCATTGTAATTTGATACTTGCTTGAGGATGCTGAATATATTTTACCTACTCACTCTGAATATCTGCAGAGGCCATCAGAAGATGCACAAGATCCATCTGACATGAGGGCTACTGTAATGACTGATTTATGGAAAAACAGCTATGTATGTGAATTATTGAAAAATAATAATTTGGCCTAATTTAAATGGTACATGATTTGATCCATGATTTGAGCATTCATTAAGTTTACAAATATATATATATACGTATATATATATTTAATAATAAGAAGAACGTAAGATTAAGACGTAGACATATACATGGGTGATGGGGCTTGATGTCTTCCCTCCCCAAAGCAAAAGATCCACCTCAATAAATAAGTTTTAGAAGTTGCTCCCAATTCCAAACGAAAAAAATATAAAAGGAAAAAGAAAGAAAGAGACCTTTTTGCTCTCCTATTTTCCTTTTTTTCTTTTTCATTGTTCAGCGCAACAAAAAGGTTGGCGAGTCCTCTCTCTCAAGGTGAATCCATCCTCATTTCGGGGCTTCCATTACTCTCTACTCTCGATTGATTTCTTGGATTCGAACCGGCTCCTTTGGTCCATTCCTCTCCCTTGCTTTCTAGGGCTTTTGCAGCTCACCACCTTCTTCTCTGGAATCCGCCTCGAAGGAAAGAAGAGCGATGAGGAGGCGGGTGGCGCCTGTGGAGGAGGAAATGTCTTATCGGTCGCGCGTAACCATCACTCTTGGACGGGGCGGCCAGGTAATAAAGGTTCTTCCTTTTTGGTTTTGTTTAAGTTCTTGAACCGTAAATTAGGGGAAAAAGGCTTGGCCTTTCATTGGTTTTTAGCTCATTTTCAAATGCTCATGCTATGATTTGATAGGGAGGACAGTGGAAATTTGTTGACGTATTAACATTATTTCTTGTGGTAGGCGAAGTTGAAGTTCTAGATTAAGGTGGTGTTTTTTTCCTTCATATTTTGTTTTGTTTTGTTTTGGGTTTTTTTTTGGGTGGCGGAGGGGAGAAGAGGTAGGTGAGCGTGGATATTCTGGAATCTCAAGGAGGTTAAATTCAGAATTTATGCGATAAAATGCTGGCATAATATTCGTGTTGTGAAGTATCTAGGCACCAATTTGAGTTCTGAAAAACCTCTCTTAAGCTGGAGAAGTCATTAATATTACTAATTAACTAGCTTCGCTTTCTTCTGTTACCAATTATATAGGTTGTGAAGAGGGCTAGGCATGTATCTGATGACATTAACGTACCATCACATGGAGGTAAGCAGCATGTGAGAGACAAGTTGGGAAGTAATAGGATCGAATCTAGTATCCATGGGGTTCAACCAAAGAACAAACGGTATGACATCTCCATTCTGATAATGATTACTGGAAATTCGCACAGAGACATAGATTAACTCATGGAATATCTTTGTCATTGTGTTTCAATGAAAATGAAATATGCTTAGGCATTGTGAAGGGCTATCTTGTTTCTATCAAGCTTACTTTCCAGGTTGTTTATCACTCTGCAAGTCTACGATAATTTTAAAGTCAATTTCTCCTTGTTTCATGTGTGTATTCTTTGTGTTGTCAGTTTTAATGAGTAGCCTGCAAGAACTTGGACTTGAATATTTGCACTGGGGAAATTCAAGTGGTTTGATTAGTGTACAACTTTTCATTTTTGTTATATTTTATGTGAAGATGCATAGTGCCAATGCAGGTGCTGTCAGGGGGTATTCTCTTTGTTTAATAAAAATGTTAATGTACAATGTTTTATTTTTTTTTCAATGTCTTCGCACCATTTTTTATTACAAAGGTATGACAATCATTGGCTGATTATTTCCTTTTTACGCGTACTTGTTTCATCTTTCACTATGAAAATGCTTGTAAAAGGTGCAAACTATATTTGTACTATAGATTTAGGCACTTCGCCTTGAATATTATTAATCAAATATGAAAAGCCGATGGCGAATTTCTTGGGAATTAAGTTGAAGACTTTTGTTTGATTTATTGCATGAAGATTTCTAATGGGAATGCCCCACAATTTGAAATGGTATCTAACCACCTGTTTGATTTCTACTGTTAATTTTTTTAGGAGGATTTCTGCTGTTAATTCTCCTCCCTCTTTATTAAATTCTCCATATGTTTGTTATTCTAAAGGACTTCCATGTGTTGGTGGATTAAAAATCGAATACGAACTAAGTAGAAAGTTTTACGACAGCCAGGGGCAGTGACGTGGCGAGAGCCGCCCACCGGCCCGGCGTCAGCCAAGGATGCATGGAAGGTTTTGGTTAATCATCCCTTTTCCTCCAAAAAAAAAAAAGATTTTTGAGAGGGAAGTCCAAAACCATTCATTAAAATGCCTTAGAATTTGTCTCCTTATTACAACTGCTGAGCTAATTAAGTTTTAACAGTTTAGCAAAATATTGTTTTGTTTGTTACTTGTGTAACAGGACACTCTTGAGATCTAATATGTTAGGACCTTTGTTATAATGGTAGCAATAGTTAAAAATAGATTCAAAGATGTTTGCAAATGGAACCAATTGTTTTTTTTACAAATGGAACCAATTTAAGTACATCCATTCCTATGTACCCCCAGTAAATGTACCCACTGGGCAATTTGGACTGGAAGCAATGCTTTTATATTCAAAGGGAAAAGATGTTATACGGACAATATTATCACACACACTTAAACTGGCTAAGCTGTGGGCAGGATGTGAAGGGTGTGTTGAGGAATTATCTGTGATATCTCAGTTTCAACTTCACTTTTTTTGTGTTGATTGTAGCCATCCCTTCTCTTCTCAACAAAAAGAAATGTACCCATTGTTCATTAATTTTTTAGGATGGCTACAATCCTGATAGCCATGCCTTCACCTCTCAACAAAATGAAATGTACCCATTGTTCATTAATTTTTTAGGATCGCTACAACCCTGGTAGTCATCCCTTCACCTTTCAACAAAAGGAAATGTTCCCAGTCTTCGTTACATTTGTATAAGAAGCATTCCTCATTAAGTTTTATTGCATCTAAGCTTGATGATCTATCAGTCTTGATCTTTTGAGAAGCCTGCAAACTTTAGCTCAATGTCCACAATAGCTTTAATTCATTATTACATGGAGTTAATCATATAATTGATACTTTGTAGAAATGACTACATTCTCTTTCAAACCTGTATAATGAGAATTTTCATTTTATGCAGCGAAAGGAAAGAACATAGCAACTCAAGTCTATGTGATAAGACAAAAATTGACGAATCTAGTATCCATATTAAAATATTCAAGACTTGTTCAATATAATCTTGTACTTTATTTATGTTATTGCCTTAACTTATGAAGATTGCCAGCTTGGTTGAGATGATCTAAGATTGAAACTTTGTAATCAAAGTACTCGAAGAAAAGGTGCCAGCAGTGAAGGAAAAAATGATTTCGATCTTCGTCATAGACTTATGAGAAATAGGCATTCTTCTTTAAGATCTGATGGAAAATAGGTGAAAGAATCCAATTTTTTTGGACTTGAGCGAAGGATACCTCCTACAGGAAGTGCAGATGATTTACTACAGTTGGAGCCATCTAGAAAATCTCATTCTTCATGGACATTGGAGGGTCAAAGACATAGATCTCCAGATAGACATGTAAGTACTTCCACGGTGTTGTCACCTCCAAGGGGCAATACTTCTAGGGGGCTGTCACCTCACAGAGGTAGTACTGCTAGGGGGTGTCCCTTTTGAGATATAGTTCTGCTAGGGGGCTGTCTCCAATCAGATATAGTTCTACTAGGGGGTTGTCCCCTTTCAGAAATAGTGCTGCCAGGATGCTGTCCCCTTCTGGAATTACCATTTCTAGGGGTATCTCTCCCCCTAGAAGTTACACAGATCTATGCCATGCTCCTAGACACTCAAGTTTTATAACAAATGGATTATTTGGTGATTCAAGATCTGTCCCTATGCTGAGTAAGCCCTCTGTTCTTGTTAATGTTGCAAAACCTGTGGTACGAGCTCCTCCACCTGGGGCTGTTGCACAAGGAAGCTTACACATGGTACAGCTTTGTTTCACTTAAATTGTTTTCTTGTTGATATTCAAACTGTATCTAATTGAACTCTAGATTCATACAATCCTTCATTTGATAATTGATTTGTAAATAAATTGATGTAATCTTTCACATGTATTTAATAATTTTTCTGTTCTCTGATTATAATGGTTGCAAGCCAAAATCATTTTACCACAACATATTTATGGGTATTTAGTTGTTCAATTGATAGAGAACCTCTATAGGAGTTTTTTAGGGTGGAAAGGATGACTATTGTCTTTGCTGAGGTTGCAAACCAAAGTGGCTTTACCACAGAGAACCTCCACTAAAGTCTTTTAGGGTGGAATGACTTGACTATTGTCATTGCTGAGGATGCAAATCAAATTGGGGTTACCACAACAATTGTTTCTTTGATAGATTGCCTCCATAGGAGTTTCTTAGGGTGGAAAGGATGACCATCCAATTTTTGTAACCATGCCGCTCTATTTATAAATTACAAGGTTGTGGAACAGAAGCTCATACAAAAATGATCAAAACTAGACCTCACAATGCACTTTCCCATTCTACAAATACAATGTTTATAAGTATCCTTTAGATCTACCAAAAAGAACACTATTCTTTTGCAATCATTTGGTTCGAAGGACCACAATTCCACAAGAAAGTCACAGTCATCTCAGTTGATACCTGTATCTGAGTTCGTCTAGGCCATTTGTTCTAAAGTTCCAAGAATTTTCCATTGTGCAAGGGCCAATCTGACCCAATTGATATGATGAATATGAAGGATGAGTTATGAAGTTAATAAATTTGAAGATCGCTATGTACAATGTGTTAGAAAATGTGTAGTCAGCGTACAATTCTCTGAGCTAAAAATGAAAAAAATATGTTTCTATTTTGTAGAATGACAATGTTCTAATTTTTTTGAATATGCTATGTTGTTGTTTTTTTGCCGTTTAACAGGCTGACTAGATTCTTTGGGTTTAGAGAGGTATAACATCCTGTTTCAGGTAGAAGAGGTTAGTTTAGTGTGTTTTTTGTTATTTTTTATAGCAATAATGAGCCACCAATTTTGCTTAATGTA
Organism: Pontederia crassipes; assembly: GCA_030549335.1. Taxonomy (NCBI): domain Eukaryota; kingdom Viridiplantae; phylum Streptophyta; class Magnoliopsida; order Commelinales; family Pontederiaceae; genus Pontederia; species Pontederia crassipes. The sequence goes on along the minus strand of CM060185.1, from coordinate 584,365 downwards.
TTTTATTCCAAAAGTTTGTACCTTCTACACTTTTGTACTTCCAAGAACTGTTTTAGTATGTCACTGTCTTTATGTACCACTTTCTAATGAGTGTTGCAACATTTTAATTGTGAAAATCGATTTTGTAATTTCCCCAACGGAATATCTTGTGTTATAGTGACTTGATAATTGTGCACTACCTTCATCTTTTTGGGTGCATCAACAACCTCAAACATTGCAGTTTCTACATTACTAGCATTTGCATGTTCATTTATCCTGCATTCTTCCTGTGTTTGTATAAAAATTATAATATTTTACTTTTCACCTATTTATGGTCGGGGAAATATAACTCGTTAACATGAGCCTTGTTTAAATGTCTTTGATAACAATTTCACATCATTGAATCTTGCTGGAACAATCTCATGCTTCTTAAGAGTTAAAGCACATCATAAAAAAGAACAAATTTTTATCATACTATACTGCAGGCAGTTGATACTTGAATATCAGTATTGAGACTCCATTTCCATGTGTTTGGATATAATGGCTTAAAATATGCAGGTGGATATGACTGCACTGAAGCAGATGGGCGACAATGACCTTAAAGATATGGGCATCCCCATGGTACTTTCTTTGTTTGGCAGTGCCTTTTAGTAAAAGCTTATTTTCTTTTCTTTTGTCCCTTTTCCATGCTTATTGAGGCAGCACCAAAATGCATTGTCAGAAAGCAAAAGTGAACGGTTATTCATGTTAATATCTCATGACTTGCCGCATATGTTTCACATCTATATATAATTGTCTTGGTAAGACAACAACAATTTCTGAGTGTTCAATTGATTTTGAGCCAAAAATTAATCTAGTAACGAAGATGATGAAAATCTTATTCAATAAAATCTAGATGAGATTGCTGACAAAACATGATAATAACACATGGGAATTTTATGGTGGACCTCGATGAGTTGAAATAGGAATTTTATGTCCTAAAGGTGAATGTAGAAGTTGATTAAAAATCCAGCAATTCTATTGCATTGAATAATTCTTGGATGATTATTGTGGTTAGAAGACAACAAAAAATATAATGTGTGGTTACATTATATCGTGTAATATGTAGTATAAGCGAGTAGCTCGGTGTTATTTGCTGAGTGGGTAACATATTTGGTGGATGATGTGTTCAACATGGGACTTGTTTTAACATCCCTATCCCGATGTGGGTGAGGGCCAAGTCGGAGCTTTTTCTTAGAGAATTGATACTTTCAACTAGAGAGTGGCTTAGTCAATATATCTCCAACTTGGTCATGCATCGAGATGTAGTGAACCTTTAAGTGATGCCCAACAACTTCATCACGGATATGGAAGTCTACCTTGACATGTTTTGTCGTGACATGGAATTTTGGTGAATGATAAGCTCAGGAGTAGGACTTGTTGTAACATTGATGACATAGGAAAATACCATCCTGTGATACACTGGCACAACTATCATTGCGATTATTTTTTAATGCCACAATCAAGTGCATCACTTTTCGAGTTTTCATACTTCTTGACCAAACAATATATGATGCTACTGATGTATCCCATCCATCTGGTAATTCGTGATCACTGAGACACTGCTGATCATCTTATCTTTTCCGTGCATCCCTTTCAACCATCAATGTCTGATTCGCAGTCCTCAATTTTTGGAAGTACTTGTACTGGAGGGCTTTGTATATCTTAAGGATAATCCTCGCTTTCAAGTTTCAAGTTTCTTGTTTGTGGATATCACAGTGAATCGCTTTCCCCATTCAGCTTTTTAGTGAAAGGGATTAGTCTCATTTTAAAGTTCTAATTCGTAGCTATTTAGATGTGAAATTCTCATGCTATACTTCACTATCCTGTCGGTTACTTGTTCTTCCCAAGCTGGGATCGTTGGCTCCGGTCTCGGCTCCATGCTGCGGACATGGATCTTGGAGAATGTCTGTGTGACTATAATCAGAATATATGCGTGCTTTGTACAATGTTCTGACGCCAAAGAAATGTCTAGGGAACTACTCTGTTCCCCAGCCAAATCTGCATGATCCTGTTCCAAAAGCCAAAACAGTTTAAACAGAGCCAATTATCAATCCAGTGGAGTTGAAAGTGAACCTGCCTCCAAACCATTAATGTTCTACATATACTCAAGAGGCATCTAGTTTTGCCCCCACTTGAAGATGTATGTCGTAATGTGTGCCTGGTGCATTTATTTGCAATCTGCTGTAGGTTTGTGTTTCATTTTCTGCATTAATCATGTTTCCTGTATTAATCATTATTATCTTCTTTTTATTTTATTTTGGTTGTTCTTTTTTTTTTTTGCAATGCCAGCGAGCTCATTAGAAATTTCACATGGTGAGCAATTAGAACTGGGTGAAGATGAGAAAAAAAAAATCATGGTATAGTGTACATGATTGGTGAAATATAACGTACCATTCACATTATTCGTCTTTTGAATGGGTTTAAGTAATATGCAATTAAAAGTTGATTTTTATATATATTATTTTTTTGTTGTCATGAAATTTAAGACTTCTATCCTAATAAAATAAAAGATGCATGCTAATTAAGTTTGAGAATATACAGTTAATATTATTCTTTTTTGTCTATCAAAATTTCAAATATTGTTTTTAGCAAATATGATTAGTTGTCGCCGCATTGACGCATTGCTAAAATTAAATTCTTTTATTGATCAAGTGGCTTAATGTATTTGTTGTTACTACGGACTTAATAATAGGATATAATTTAATTAATGACTTAGTATTTAGCATTGTTTCGATAAAAAAAATCATCAAATTGCTTTAGTTAAAATATTATAATGAATTTTGGATAAATTAATTAATAAAAAAATTTAATAAAAAATTGCAAGTGGAGGAATAGGAAACTGACAAATCTGCAAAAAGTCAAAGTGAGCCTTCCAATGTTTAGAATTCTTTCTTGATTAATTCACTTGCACATAAAGTTTGAATTTAACACCGGAAATGTTTATAATTTCAAATATGACCCTAAATTTATCGTTAATTTCTTTTAATTACGTACGAGTTTGAAGTTAAGATCGATATCGAGAGTTAATAATTTTAAATTTTAAAAAAGGAGATCTTATGCGTGGACATTGTCCCGAAAGACGACAACAAATATTTTAAAGCTTGGATTTAATAACTCGTTTACTTTTTGTTAAGTCAAGTCAAAGCCCAAAGTTAATGCGATCTGTGGGAGCTTTTTTTCATATGGAATTATCACATAACTTTGGTGTCTAACATTTATGTAAAATAAAAATTTATTAATAATTTTAAGTATCAACATAAGTAATAAAAGTTATGTTAATACAAAAAAACTCAATGTATAACACAAATACCAATACATGCTGATTAGGCTTGTATGTTAATTACACTATTAAAATTCTAAGAGATTTAGAAAGTAAAATTTCGAAATTGCCCCAACAATTTCAACTAGAGTGATTATTTAATATTTATCCTATGATATCTAAAATTAAGCACGGACTTGGGGCACCACCAATTCCAATTGCAAATGTCATATTGAGGTATGCGTTTGGAATAGTTTAACTATTAACCACAAAAGTCATGAGATTGCCAATGAGACCAAGCAACAAAATAATTTTTAAAAAATTAGCATTTCTCCAATTCAAACAAATAGGAAGGTGCCTTTTATTTGACGATAGCACGAAACCAAACATTTGAGAACTGTTCATTTCTTTCTAGAAGAACAACTAGCGAACATATAATAATAAGATAAAGAAAACAAACTTGTCAAACAAAAGTTTTATTTACACAATCAATTCCAAGCTCTTCCACAATGATCCCAAGAACCCCCTTCTCTTCAAACCAATATATTTAAAAATTCATCTAAAGAAGACAAAAAGATGAAAAGAAGAAAAAAAAAAAAGATCCCCAACATATGAAGCAAAAGAAATTAACGCGAAATAGAGTTGTTTTGTTTTTTCATAATATTTTCTCCTTTTTTCCCTTTTTTTGAGGAGAAAAAAAAAGACCACACGTTATAACTAAAACTCGGCCGATACGTTACCGTAGTCTTTGTAGCGGCGGGGAAACGCCATGAGCCCTTCGGAAACGACGCTGCCGTCCTCGTCGCTAAGGAAGCCCATCATCGGCGGCGGCCGGGAAATGGCAGAGTCGTCGTCGTTCTCTCCTCTCATCGTCCTCAACGTCTTCTTCGCCATCTCCCGCCGGACCTCGCCGCCGGCGCCCTCCGCCACCCTCATAAGCACGCGCTCCGCACCCGCCGCCCTCGCCAGGCCCCGGAATCTTAGGCTCCCTTTGCTCATCCCGTACAGCGCCGCCACGCAGTACTCCTCGTCCGCCACTGGCGTGCTCTTCATCAGACGCAGCACCGCCTCGACCGCTCCCGCGTCCATGAGCCCCGCCCGCCCTTCAGTGGAACCTGCGAGGTTGCAGATGATCATCATGGCCAGCTTCGACAGGCTCGGCCCCTGCTGCGGCTCGGTTGGCGGGAGCCCCCCGTCCCTCTCGGCCGCCACACTTAGGAGCGCGCGCACCGCGCCCTGGGTGTGCGCGATCTTGGACCGGTTTGTGGTGGCGAGGGAGAGGTAGTACACGGCCATGCCGGCGTCCCGGCGGGCGCTTGCGCCGTCGGCGTCGCGGCGGGCGAAGATAGCTAACAGAGGTGGAATGGCGCCGAGGACGCCGATAGCCACCCGGTTCTCCTCCTCAAGGGCGAGGCTGAAGAGCGCGCCGGCGGCATGATCGCGGGACTCCGGGTGGCCGCTCTTGAGCACGTCAATGAGAGGTGGCACTGACCCCGAACGCACAATTAGGACCTTGTTGGCCGATTCCAGGGAGAGGTTCACCATTGCAGCAGCTGTGTTGATTTGGATGGCGGCGTTGCGAGAAAGGAGCATCGGGCGAAGGGCAGCGAGGAGACGAGGAGTGCAGAGGCTCTTCCGGCGCTCGGGGCTCTCTCTGGTGGCTTGCCGGAGAGCGGCAGCAGCAGATTCCTGCTCCGAGATCTCCATGTCCCGTAACCTATTTAGGATGTCTTCCTCCAAACCATCGAGGTCATGGACCGGTGAAGTAGGCATGCGGTTCGAGGCCGGCAAACTTGGAGCAGCAGCTCTGGGGGGCGGTGGCGGCGGCGACTGCTCTGGGTTGAGGTTGTCGTCTGCAACTATCTCCGATGAGGTGTATAAGGAAGACGATTGGTACGAAGACGTTGACGAGGAAGTTGACAATAGCGAAGGAACCTTCTTTTTCGTCCTCACGGAGAGCACCGGCGGAGTATTTGGGCTGGTCTTGTCCTTCGAGTTCCGCCGCAAAATCCCATCTTGCTCATCTTTTTCGCCATCGCGGAACGCGGAAGGTCGAAAGGTCCCACCTTTCTCGTCATCCAAATAATAAGCAGACGCCGGCGCGGCGGCCGCAGCAGCTGGTCTTCTCCCTTCCTTTCCGCTGTAAGCAAACTCGGGATCCTGCCAGACCTCATCGTTGATCTCCCGTACCCCGCCATTGTAAACCGCCGAAGTCCCAAAGGCGTCGCCTTTTTCATCACTCGGCCGGCCGGAAACGGAGGCAGAGAGGACGGGCGCGGAGGGCATGAGACGCCGAACCAGGGACAGGGCGGCGTCGCGAGGGACGGGAAGGGGAGGGGGGATGCCGAGCCGCTCGCACCAGCCGACGATGGTGGACTTGAGGGCGTTGTTGGGGATGAGGACGAGGGGCTGCCGCCGGGGGGAGGAGAGGTCGAGCGCGGGGCAGAGGCTGGGCGGGGTGAAGGAGAGCTCGGCGCAGGCCTGGATGCAGCTGCGCTCGAAGGTGTGGCCGGAGGGGACGATGACGGGATCGGCCATGAGGGAGCCGGAGATGGGGCACAGGAACTCGACGGGCATCTCCGCCGAGATGGAGGAGGAGGGCGAGGTCAAGGTCGAGATCGACGGCGGCGAGGCGGCTGAGGGGGAGCTGCTCTGGAAGGAGAGCTTCCAACGCGGCCTTCCCATTTGGGAGGTCTTCAGGTCTTCGGGGTCGACATGGTCGTTCTATTTTACAGTGCTCGCCTGGTGGCTTCTTCTGCTTTGTTCTTTCTTTTTTTTTATTAGTTTCATTTATGTGATTTTATTTGAAGCCTGGAAGAAGAAGACTTCTGAGACGGAGGGAGACAAGGAGACGGCTCAACTGACAACTGCAACTTCCAAATCTCAACTTAAATTTTCTACTTGGATTCTCGTGGCGATTTATGAATATTTACTTATTTTTCTACTGTAAAAATAAAATAAAATAATTTTATTTTTCTAGTAATTTAATCTAAACACTCCAGAAACTCCTTGGAAAAAATAAACAACCCCCAATATCACTCTCATAATTATTAGTATTAGAAGATTGTTTATACGCTTGAAAGCCCATAATATGGAAAAAAGCATTATAATCTATCAGTGAAATAGAGTTTAACATAAAAGTTTTCTTTTTGCAGCAAAAAATAATAATCAACGTTAGAAAGGTAGCTGCTCAATTTAAAAACAATCTATACTTAACTGGATAAATATGTATTTAGAACAAATTATGCTATATTATCAAAATGATACATTGATGATAATGTCTCATATGACGTGTATTCTCCCACACGCGTGCATTGCTCTTGGTTTTGGAATTCAAAGTTTGGAATTTTAGACACGAGTTTGAGGAATGTGATGCCTCCTAATATATTTATCAACAATAACATTAAATCACGATCTGGTGAGCTTTTTTTCTTTTTTATTGCATTGTACTTTGTGAATAGTGAGAAACTAATCACTTCAGTTTTTTTCTTGTCGATCGGTAAAGAACAATAGGGAAATATATGTGGTGTTATTATTTTGGACATAGACTTTGACTGTTCAAAGGATGCCATGGCCTATGATATTCCACGCCAGCTAACATCTGTGACCAGCTCAAATTATATTACTTGATCGCATGCATGTGGTGTTGAGAGAGAGAGAGAGAGAGAGAGAGAGAGAGAGAGAGAGAGAGAGAGAGAGAGATGGATTGCAATTCAAAACACCTTATTGCTTTCTGCAAATTGTTTAAAAAAAATTCAAAGACTAACAACTGATAGAGACATAGATTGCACATCATCATCTGCATAAAGAGACAATAATTAGATATACAGTTGACATTTTTTTTCCCTCAAGCAGATACTGTTGCAGCTGCACCTTTGGTTGGGTGTCTTTGTTATATGCTTATATGAGCTTCTTCCAATCATTCTTTGCTTCTTTGAAAAAGAAAAAAACACTGCTAAAGAAGTTACACAACTCTGAAGAGCAAAACCACCAAGAAACTGAGTTTTTTTTAACAGTGATGTTTAGAGAATTCCAACTTATCTGTTCTCTTCCACTATCGCTTGAATCTGAAAACACGGCAATGCGTTAAGCGAACAGTCTTTTGTATGTGGAATTGCATTCACTCTCCTGAATGATCAAGTGGTCCGACAATGTGAATGCACCAATCCTTTCCTGAGTTGTTTTCTTTGATACCACAAATCCTTTTGAAGCTTCGGTTTTTGCTTGATGTTTCTACTAACACATCCCTTCGCCGTAATCCTCTCTCCCTGTCTTGGACCAAATCAGAATTCAGATTTTCTTTTTCTTTTTTTCTTCCTGTTTAGTTGTATATCTTGATCGTGTTGCCATGTCTTTACTCTTGGCATAGCATTTCAGTGGCACAAGTTTCTGAAAGGTGTAACTTTAAGCTATCATCAAAACTCAAAGGAATCCCCCCTTGATCATCACAATTATTCTTGTAGTAAAGAGATTAGAATGTAATGTCATGCTTGCAACCTTTCATTTTCTTTAACCTATCTTACAACAAAAAAAAAACACAAGGAAAGCTTTTGATAGCATTCAGTCTTTCTTCAGAATTCTTAGTTTAACAATAGGTATGTTTAACATATTTTTAGCATTCAATTTAGTTTATCTTTTATAATTTCTTGTCATAACATATATCAATCTTATTAATTTATATATTTTTATTTGAATCATTATTTATCCAAATTTCAATATTTTTATAAAAAAATCGCTATTTTTAAAGAAAAATCGTTATTAAAATAATCTATATTCAAATTGGAGTTAATTTCAAGTAAAAATGGCGAAAAAAAAACTTTAATCTAAGGAAAGACTCGTAATATTCTTATTTCAAATAGGAATTTCTTCCTAAATAAATAATGTATATCCCTTTGGAAAACGATTATTTTAATTTTACGATGCTAGTTGAATGATCATTATTTTTTAACTTGAATTATTGGCTTACATGCATGATTATAATTTAATTCATGTGGTCCATTAATTTATATCATTTTATGAAATAGTTAATACTTTATAATTTAATTTAAGCTGTTTTAAATTTAGTTTGAATTAGATGTACGTTAGTTTGTTGGATTGAAAATAATTTGAGTTGGTTGTATTGAGTTGACGTGAAATGGGGCCCAACTTTAATAGGTCAATAATTTGGAAATAAATATAATTCATTTTAATATTTTAAATTAATCGGTTTTATTCAGATATTTCATAATTCCTTTTCTCATCTTAGAGGGCAAAACCTTTTGCACCAACTTTTATCTTGCTCATTTATTTTTTTATTATTTTCCATTTAAAAATTTATTTTCAAAATTAGGTTTATTTTTAATTAACTATGTGATTAGATTAATTAATTTTTTAGCACTCTTATTCTTTCTATTATATTACTTAAATGACTAATACAGTTAATAGTGAATTTAAGTTGTTATATCATACGTTTATAGTAACAGTGTCACTTTAATCTTCTATATTATTCTACTTTGTGTCACTTGGTGCTCAGCTTGAAGCATTCATATTAGCTATCAAGTCCATTCTACGACTGAACTAACTATATTAATTACAAGTTCGAATCTTTTCAACATGTTACGGTTTCTTCTCTTCAAATTAAAGTTTGAAAGTGCAGAATAAAATAATTATCAATAAGCAATATGAATCCCGTTCCTCTTATATTGTGAGAGGGTGAGAGGAAAAAAAAAAAAAAGCTTGTGTGTCAAGAACATTTCCTTGTTCAGAGCTTATCTAATGCTTGGACTCGGTCTTTGTTCAGAGTTCTTTTACAAGCTGTTTGTGTTGAGAAGTGCAAGTTAGCTGATAGTACTGATTGATACTTGGTACCACGTTGTGCAGGTAAGAATGCACAAGGCTATGAGCTGTTGTTTTTCTTTTATTGTTTCAATCCTTTTTAACAAACACAAAATCCCCAAACAAGAATCAGGACAACATTTTGGTCATGTCTGAAGCACGGGTGTAGTTGGTATATATATTTAGTATTTACTACGTGCACTGCACGACATCTATGATCTATCCATTGCTAATTAGAGGATGGGAGTTGGTAATGTCTGGTGCTCATCATTTTCAGTTATTTCAAATACAACAAAATGCTGCAGAGAAGAATCTACAAGGAGAAAGAGAGGAGTACTAACTATTTCAGCAGCTCAGCTACTTAGACTGTTCAAATTAATCCTACAATGAGCCTTTGGGATAAACATGCCAAAATTCAATTTTGTATAGAGTAAAGCCAAGTTCAGATGTCTGGGTGTCAGCTACAACTCTGACTATTTAATGGCTATTCTGATGCATACTTGAACAAATATATAGAGAGAGTTAATGCTCCAAGAGGGCTTTTGAGGAGGGAATTTTTATTGATAAAGTAATCTGTAGGGGCCCTGAACTGTTAATTTCCATTCTTTCATGTAATTGGATGCCATCAATACATCAAGAAAAGGAGGTCTGTTTTTAAAGGAAAAAGTAATGTCCAGCAATACTTGCATTTGCTTTTTCTTCTAGTTTTGTTCATTGTTGTGTCACTTCAGCGCTAAGATCTCTGGTTTCTTCTAAATCTTCTACTGTGTAGTTTGTATTAAAGATTCTGATCTTTCATTCTCAGACAAAAAGCAATAATTTACTGTTTTCTGAAAAGGAAGAGCAACAGCTAAAAAGTAAAAATAAATGCGACAAGGAACAATAGTTCTAACAAAAAGTTTAGATGTCAATTGCCTTGTTTATTAACTTGCTGAACGGGATCGTCATTATCAGATGCAGTTTCTTCTCCAGATTGTAATGTGTCCAGCAATTTAGTCTCCATGAAGCGATGAAATTAGCTTGAGTTTGTTAGAGTTGGTGAATACGTCATGGCCTTTTGTTTCTCACATCGAGTTCGCCTACGTGAACTTAGGGGAATTTAAGTATTACCCAATTGCATGTTCTTCTGGCGTCCGAACAAAAGGGAGGGTTTGGGGGGCACCGCTCCCGACGGATTTTGAGCTTTTGTTTAGTCGGCCCGTGTAGTTCGAATTAGATTTTTTCTCTGTTTTATTCGGGTTTTGAGCCCGTTTGGGAGAGATTATTTATAGCTTATTTTCAGATGTAATCTGTGTGACGGCTGTAAACCTAAAACGATATAATGGAACCTCTTTGCAGGACGTAACCTTAATCTCAAAGGTGAACTTAGATAAATTTGTGTGTCTCCTCTATTTTTCTGCAATTTTTCTATTATCTTCTGTCGTATTTTTCCATCAGAGTTTGCTTTTTAAAGTTTTCTTAGAGCCTTAACTATTTTTTTCATACTTCAAAAATTTTCTAGAGTTAATAAAAAGTCTGAGAATTGAGATGATGATGCACTCCACTTAAAAAGGGATATCTTTTAGTTTGTTTCATCGTATGAATGTTTTGATGGACCTTCAAGAAAAGGACAACTTGGCTTTCAAGCCTAAAATGATGACCTCTCCTGCTGTCCTGCAGAAGAGAGGACGATTACTCTCTCTCTCTCCTCAAGCAGATTTGTCTAAATGATATATCTTTTAGGTGGTTGCATTCAATTATTATTTCAGAACGTTGATGACGTGTGTGGAATAAACAGCTCGATCATGTTCAATACGGTCTGAGGATATCTGAAACATTCGCTTCTCATTTCCTTGATTTCAGAAACAGCGGGAAATCATAGAAGGGCAAGGATCCGTGTAACGCCTCTAAAATCGCACATCCCGTCACGTAGGCGATCAGATTTACTTCGGGGCGTTATACTATTTATTATTCTATTGACCTTAATTATTCAACTAAACAGCTTACGTGGTATTCATATAATAAGGAAAAAAAACTAAAAATCAAAGACTTTAATACGAAAATTCGAAGGTGAAATGACAAGAAATATTTGATAATATATAGTTCAATATGCGGAAGTTCAAACGTTAAATACTGGGGCGAAAATGCATAAGTTCAACATGCGAGAAATAGTTCAATGAGCGAAAACCATGATGTCTCTAAACAAATTACAATAACATGAACTAAATATAGCAAGAAGCTTGAAACAGAAGATCAGTCATGTGCAGTGTTCTCCAAGCTCTGTGTCTTCTATCACCCCATCAGTTGGCATTTTCACATGCAAAATCCCAATGCAGATAAATAGAATACCCATGAACAAATATTGCCCAGTACACTAGCAATAGATGTGAAATAAGGATCAAGGGAATCAATATGCATATATAAATCTCTAGTCATTTCAATACTCTATTCTTTGCTGTGACAATACTTTATCCCTTACATTACTTTGCTTTTACTTTACAGTATCTCTGCTTTACTTTACAATACTTTGCTTTACATTACTTCGTTGTACATTGCTTTACTTTACATTGTTTTGTTTTTCAATAATCTACTTTACTTTACTTTGCATTGTTGTACTGTGAGTTGTGCTACATCTTTTACATTACTAGAATATCCTTAGAGTTGGTTGTCCTATGCGAGCTCGACTTTATTAGGTTGGAATGCTAGGGGTGCCTCTCTGATTCACTGATGCTAGTAAGCCCGTAAACGGGAAGAAGGGGTGGGTGTTACTGCCTCATCCAGTTCGGAAGGTAGGGGAAAGAATTCCTACAATCCAGAAACAGTGGCCGGTTATTAGACCTGTAAGCTCACTGTCTCCTCAGCTAGCTACCTGTCCCTCTGGCATAATACTTTAATCTTTAAAGGAAGAGGTGTGACCAAAGCATCACCCTTCAATTCGAGATATCGGTGAGAGAACACCTGAAATCTCAAGAATAGTGAGCATTTAAGTCAGTAGCTTCGTTGTCCCCTCAGCTAACTACCTATCTCCCATTGCTTTAATATCTGATCTTTACTTTAACATTGGGAGCATCACATAGCAATCACATATCTTTGTCTTTACTTTAATTATCTTTTGTTACTATGAAATCCATGATTTATGGTCCACTGGAAGTTGATCTTTGTACAATGAGACCCAGCCAGTATAGGTGAACTGGTCAGAGTCGTAATTAAATTTAGGAGTGGATCAATCCGATTAAGTTCGATCTATGAGTCTCTGTCGGACCGGTCGACCGTTCTCGGGCACCGACCGAGTTCTTTGATAAGACGCCTACGAATCGATCGATCGTTCAGGGTGTCGGTCGACCGTTCATCAGGCCATGAGAATGCGCACTGCACATCGGATCGGTCGATCGTTCACTATGACCGGTCGACCAATCGCATGATTTAAATTTGTCTGTCATCATATAGATCGGTCGACTGCCATGGTGAGGCCGGTTGACCGATAAAGAAGAACTCATATGAGTTCTGTAAGCGGACCGGTCGACCGCTAGCAGAATCGATCGACCGGTCCCTGCGATAAAACAAGGCCACCGAACTTTATCTCCGATTCCGACGGTCCTCCGGTCAAAATTAAGCCACGACATGAATATGAAAAATGTAGATAATGATCTCAGGATTTAAATGAACTATTCATGAGCATCGAACGATTTCTATTTCTCCGTCGATAGGATTTAAACGCTAAGAGTACCTTTTTCAACGAACTATCGAATGTTTTCTGGTCGTTGTTCGTTGTTCGTGGGTCGCCGGTGCGGAGAAAGACGAAACAGAGAGGGAGGGAGGCAGTGGTCGGGCTTCCAAGAGGGCGCAAGGTCGGCCCTCCCCCCTCTTTATACACTCCGACCGAAAGGGTCGGCCGGAGGCGAACGATCGGCCAGTGGAGGCGACGCCTCCCTTGCCGACTGTTCGTTTCATATTTCCCTTTTTTTTATAATGCCGATACGTTACATTATTACTTTCTAAAAAATAAAATTCGTCCTCGAATTTGGATAAGGGTTAGGGCTTACCGAAAAGTTCGGAAAATTTCTCTCGTATTTCTAATTCCACTTCCCATGTTGCCTCTTGCTACTATTGCCCGATGGTAACGTCAGGATTGACGCTGAAGTTAGCCGTCCCTTTAACTCTTGGAAGCTCTCATCGCACTTGGGTGACCAGATGAACTTTTCTCCTTTCCTTGTAAGCTTGATCAGCGGCAGTGCGATTCTGAAGAAATCATTGATGAACTGTCTGTAGTAACCGGCTAAACCAAGGAAACTCCTAATTTCGGAGACGTTCTTTGGTTGAGTCCAGTTGGACACTGCCTCTACTTTTGCGGGATCCACTGCAACTCCATCTTTAGAGATGATGTGTCCGATGAATATTATCTGTTCTAGCCAAAATTCACACTTAGAGAATTTTGCGTACAACTGCTTCGCTCGCAGGGTCTCAAGTACTATCCTCAAATATTCTCGGTGTTGCTCCATACTTGATGAGTAAATGAGGATGTCGTCTACGAAGACAATTACGAACTTATCCAGGTGTTCGTGGAAAATTTGATTCATGAGATCCATGAATGGAGACAGGGCATTTATCAACCCAAACGGCATCACCATGAACTCATAATGTACATATCTTGATCGGAATGCTATCTTCGGAATGTCTTCTTCTGTCACTCTTAGCTGATGGTATCCGCTCTTCAGATCGATCTTTGAGAACACCTTTGTCTTGGACAGTTGATCAAATAAGTCATCGATGTGAGGTAGCGAGTACCTATTCTTTATGATGACCTTGTTCAACATCCGGTAGTCGATACAAAGCCTCAATGATTCGTCCTTCTTCTTGACAAAAAGGACTGGTGCACCCCATGGTGAAACACTGGGTCTGATGAAACATTTGTCCAATAGCTCTTGAATTTGATCTTTCAATTTCTTCATCTCTATTGGAGCCATATGATATGGGGTTTTGGAGATTGGTGCAGTTTCGGGTGTCACATCGATACGAAAGTCTATCTCCTTTCTGGGCGGTAGACCGTTAACATTCTCAAGGAACACATCAGGAAATTTTCTCACAACTTCTATGTCTTGAGGAGTCTTCTTTGGTTCCTCTGTTTTGGTTATACTGGCTAGGTAACATCTACATCCCTTTTTCAGTAGCTTATGTGCCTTCCTAGCGGATACTATAATTTTTTGTTGCTTCTGTGCGATTCCCCTGACTATAACTTTATCTTTACTCTGTGTGCCTATGATCACTTTCTTTTGTTTGCACAAGATGAAAGTATCATGGGAGGTTAGCTAATTCATGTTTAAAATTATATCATAATCTCTCATGTGGATGATGATGAAAATGACAGGATGGTTCCTTTTCTCTATTTCTATGAATACATTGAGGAGATATTTTGTGGTAATGAGGGTGCCTTGTGGGGTCAGTATATTCATCTTTTGCTCTAAGTTCACTGCTTTTAACCTTAATGTTTTGGCACACTCTTTTGATATAAAGGAATATGAGGCACTGGAATCGAATGATACTTTTGTAGGTAATTCAGCTATGAACAACATCGAATGATATCAGCGTCATTCTGGGGAGCATCCTCTTCCAAATTGAAGAGTCTTCCCTGCACCAACTGTTGTTGTCCGTGTCTCGGACAACTTGCTATCATGTGTCCCATTCCCCGCAGTAATAACATACTCCCGACTTCATGCGGCACTCCCTAGCATGAGTCATGCCATATGTGTTGCATAAAATTCGCTCACCTTGTGCGGGTGGTGCCTAAGGGGCTCTAAGAGGCTGTTGGCTCTGTTGCTGGGCTGGGCGTCTTTGCCCTTGTTGAGGGGGTCACTGCTCCTGCTATTGTTGTGGTTGCTGTTGCGGTGGGGGAGGAGCTTGTTGTGGAGGATGGTAGGATTGTTGTTGTTGTTATTGTTGTGGAGGATGGTAGTTCTGTTGAGGCATAGAATACTGGTGGTACCGGTTATCACGTCGTTGGTATTGCCGGTTGTTTCCACGAAACTACTGTTGCTATGGGAACTCTGTCCCATGTTCTACTATGTCTTCTTCTCCCTTATGAGGTATTGGTGGTCCCTCTCAGTCAGGGTTGCCAGGCTGACCGTTTCATCTAGGATTTTACAATTTTCTGACCTGGTCTGGGATCTCAGTGAGGGCCTCAGTCTGTCCACAAAACGTTTCGCCAGTTCCATTTCATCCATAGTCATTTTAGAGTATTTTTTCAACCAGACGAACTTGGTCACATATTGGTCCACGGTCATAGCCCCTTGCTCTTGATGCAGAAATTCCTTTTGCTTCAAGTCTTTCTGGAAGGACGGGAGATAGTACATCTCGAATGCCCTGCGAAAGTCTCCCCATTCCATGGTTCTGACTCCGAAAAACTTGTGGCCTTCTTTGTCTTCCACCATTCCTTGGCATCTCTCTGAAGAGTATCTCCCGCAAATAGAACCTTTTTGTGCTCAGGGACGTCGAGGATGTCGAACTTCTCTTCTAGGGTTTCAATCCACTGCTCAGCAACGTCGATTCCTCCCTCCCCATTAAACTTCGGAGTCCTTGACCTCCAGAATTCTTGCAGAGTACAAAGGATGGGGCTCGTCATCCCTGCTGTGGTGGCGAACCGGGCATAGGTGGGGAAGGCGGAAGAGGATCCAATGGAGGTGGAGGAATAAAATGGGCCTCTTCTTCATTATACATCTCGTATTCACTGGACGTCGATCCTCTTCTCTGGTCGGCCATCTATAAAGAGATCATGTCAAATATTTGATAAGTGTATATAATCGAGGATCTTTAATAAGGATAAAAATCTTAGATTAAAATGGAGACCATGCTGCTCAACATTTACTAAAGTAAAATATTCATTTCTCATTAAGATCTTCAAAAAGTAAACATATGTCTGAGGCACACTAAGACTTTCCACAAAGAAAGAAAAACAACATGGTACTAGTCACTACGTCAAGAGGATCCATCTGGTTCGTTCTCGGGATTCCTCGGAGGATTAGGGCACTCCTCCTCAAAATGTCCATCTTGATCACAGAGGCTACAATATGACTCTGGATCAAACTGGCTTATCGGGCTGATCTCCCGACTCTGAATTTCTCCTTCAGGTTCAGGGGCTTCTTCCTCATCATCAGAGGATACATAAATGGGATTGTCGATACGTCCTCCTCTCGTCTGTAAGTGCCACCTTTGATTCATCTCTTCACGTGTCTCCGTGGGGAAGAAATGACGTGTGGAAGGTAACTTCGGATCATTACTCCCCACGCTCTCTAGGTCTGAAAGCTCCGGTACCTCTGAAGCAGGTTGTGGCAAGGTTGGAGAATCTAATGGACGTATACGTATCTCAACTATATGACCCCTACTCCTACGTACGACTCTGGTTACCATATGGCGTCGAGGCATCTTTAAAATAAGTTAATTTAATAATATAAGTAGAATTCACATCGGAATGTACTTGTTACTTACTTGAGGAGTGGAGCCGCAGATGCTTGAGAAGCTTGCACATGACTTTACTTTGAGCTGTGTAATAATATGAACAACGAATGCTATGCATGAACCTATACTCTACTATGATCAATGAAGAAGTCAAGAACTTAGGCTCTGATACCAAACTGTAACGCCCCCAAAATCGCACCTCCCGCCACGTAGGCGGTCAGATTGACTCCGAGGACGCCACACTATCTATTACTCTATTGACCTTGACTATTCAACAAAACAGCTTACGTGACATTCGTATAATAAGGAAAAGAAACTAAAAGTCAAATACTTTAATGCAGAAATTCGAAGGTGAAATGACAAGAAACATTTGATAATATATAGTTCAATATACGGAAGTTCAAACGTTAAATACTGAGGCGAAAATGCATCAAGTTCAACATGCGAGAAACAGTTCAATGAGCGGAAACCGTGATGTCTCTAAACAAATTACAATAACATGAACTAGATATAGCAAGAAGCTTGAAGCGGAAGATCATGTGCAATGTTCTCCAAGCTCTGTGCCTTCCATCACCCCATCAGTTGACATTCTCACATGCAAAATCCCAATGCAGAAAAATAGAATACCCATGAGCAAAGATTGCCCAGTACAAATAAGGATCAACAATGATCAGGGAATCAATATGCATATATAAATCTCTAGTCATTTCAATACTCTGTTCTTTGCTGTGACAATACTTTATCCCTTACATTACTCTACTTTTACTTTACAGTATCTCTACTTTACTTTACAATGATTTGCTTTACATTACTCTGATGTACATTGTTTTACTTTACATTGCTTTACTTTTCAATAATCTATTTTACTTTACTTTGCATTGCTGTATTGTGAGTTGTGCTACATCTTTTACATTACTAGAATATCCTTAGAGTTGGTTGTCCTATGCGAGCTCGACTTTATTAGGTTGGGATGCCAGAGGTGGTTGTCCTAAAGTTGGTTGTCCTATGCTGATGCCAGTAAGCCCGTAAACGGGAAGAAGAGGTGGGTGTTACTGCCTCACCTAGTTCGGAAGGTAGGGAAAATAATTCCTACAATCCAGAAACAATGGTCGGTTATTAGACCTATAGGTTCATTGTCTCATCAGCTAGTTATCTGTCCCTCTGGCATAATACTTTAATCTTTAAAGGAAGAGGTGTGACCATAGCATCACCCTTCAATTCGAGATATCGGGTGGGAGAACACCTGAAATCTCAGGAATAGTGGGCATTTAAGCCAGTAGCTTCGTTGTCCCCTCAGCTAATTACCTATCCCCCATTGCTTTAATATCTGATCTTTACTTTAACATTGGGGGCGACACATAGCAATCCCACATATTTATCTTTACTTTAATTATCTTTCGTTACTATGAAATCCATAATTTAGGGTCCACTGGAAATTGATATTGGTACAATGAGACCCAGTTAGTATAGATGAACTGGTCAGAGTCGTAATTAAATTTAGGAGTGGATCAATCCGATTAAGTTTGATCTATGAGTCTCTGTCGGACCGATCGACCGTTCCAAATGAATCGGTCGACCGTTCTCGGGCACCGGTCGACCGGTCCTCTGGGATCGGTCGACCGGTCCTCTGAGATCGATCGATCGAGTTCTCTGATGAGACGCCTACGAATCGATCGACCGTCCAGGGTGTCGGTTGACCATTCATAGGCCATGGGGATGCGCACTGCGCATCGGATCAGTCGACCGTTCACTAGACCGGTCGACCGATCGCATGGTTTAAATTTATCTGTCATCATATAGATCGGTCAACCGCTATGGTGAGGCCGGTCGACCGCTAGCAGAATCGGTCGACTAGTTCCTGCGATAAAACAGGGCCGTCGGACTTTATCTCCGATTCCGGCGGTCCTCCGACCAAAATTAAGCCACGACATGAGTAGGAAAAATGTAGATAATGATCTCAGGATTTAAATGAACTATTCATGAGCATCGAACGATTTCTATTTCTCCATCTATAGGATTTAAACGCTAAGGGTACCATTTCCGGCGAACTATCGAATGTTTTCCGATCACTGTTCGTCGTCGGTGCGGAGGAAGACGAAACAGAGAGGGAGGGAGGCGGTGGTCGAGGTTCCAAGAGGGCGCAAGGTCGGCCCTCTCCCCTCTTTATACACCCCGGCCGACGAGTCGGCCGGAGGCAAACGGTCGGCCAGGGGAGGCGACGCCTCCCCTGCCGACTGTTCGTTTCATATTTCCCTTTTTTTTTATAATGTCGATAGGTTACAATCCGTATATCAAGCCCTTAGACAACAAAGATGACAACATCATTCTCATGCATGCATTGGATTTAATCTTAAATATTTCAGCCTGAGAACGTCAACCAAATGCATGGTTCATGGCGTACTTTCAGAATGGACTAAAAATTAAGAATTCTGAATGCAATTCCTTGAAGCAAAACTAATCCTACTGACGCAAGCAAGCGCTTCAGCATGAGTTCACGAGAATAAAATTCTTCATTTAGGCAATATTTCTCCAGCATTTTCTTATTCGATTTGGATCTTTTGATGACACACTAATTTTAATGGTATGAATTTCCTGAATACTATATTTGCATTTTTTTAATTATATTTTAGTGCAGCACCGCAGAATACTGTGTCAAGGCGCTGACAAAATTATCAGAATAATGTTATGGACTTAAGGGCGACTTGGTTATGGAGTTCATCAGCCATGTTACTGCACTACTGTATTGCTGCAGCATCAAATTATTGCTACTCTCAACTTCAACTCAGTGTCTTGCAGAAATAGAAGTATGAAGTATGAACTGTTCTTTAGAAAAATATCATCATTTCATGTCTTTAGATATGTTCTGCCTGAAGGAAGACAGGAAAAAAAAATGCACTGAATGAATGATCTCAAAAGCATGCAGTGGAAAATGAAGTACTGTTATATTATCTTCAGCTTTATGAAAGCATCAAGCTCTCCAGAGGAAAAAGGTACATGTTTTATTATGAGTGAAAGATGACATCCCCATCTTGGCTTAGAATAATCTGCTTTTGGCCTATTGTTGCATCATTGGATGTTCTTCTGCTTTATGAACACCAGACCTTTCTGAAATCTTCTGCTTTTCACACATTTTTTTTTTATTTTCCTTTTCTTTTTTCTCAAGTATGAGTCTTTTGCTTTAAGCTCAGGTGCATTATTATGCTTACAGTACGTAGGCTAAAAGATGGATATAATTAGGTCAGGTGGCAAACACTTCAGAACACCTTTGTCACTGTGATAAGGTTACAAGGGAAAGTAGTAATATTTCATAAGCAAATATGGTGAATTATATATCAGTGACTTCTATGGCTACCTTATGAGATTATTTTCGTTTTTAACATTGAATTGGATTACCAACGAGAGTTGAATTGAAATGGTAAATGGTTTTTCATCGCTTAAGTAAAGTTTCAAGTTCGAGTCTTCTGTGCAAAAAATTTTTATTAGAAATCTCACTTAACGTCGTGAGAGTTGAACTCTCGACGTAGCTTTTCCTGGTTGGCTAGAAAAATATTGAATTGGATTGAATTATTCTCAATCAAATTGATTCCTATACTTTATCAGTTGAGAGGTGTCGCCTCCATTTGTTTATTAAAAAAATAAAACTCGAGAAGAACTGGTCGTATTTTATCATGTCTGGGAAGTACGAAAAAATGGTTTGAAAGGTATAAGTGAATTATTGTATTTTATGTGTGACATAATAAGATACCACGAATAGGGGTCACGTAAATAATGGATCCTAAAAATTGAATCTCGATTAAAATTTAAGGTAACATTCTGAAGGATATAAAAGTATTCGTTTGAAATTAAGGTCCCTAACCAAAAAAAAAAAAATCAAAATTGTCCCATACGAATGAAATATTTTATAAAAAAATATTATAATTAAATTATTACTTTTACTTTCAAATAATATTTCATATCCATAATAAATAGATTAAGTCTATTATGGACTTAAATTATTATACTGTATTTGAATGTGATCATTATCAAGTTACTTGAAGTTGGATATAAAATTAGCTAGAATATCTTAGCTATAATATTTTGGAGTTCAATTTAATTTTTTTTAAAAATATTTAATGCGATTAGTTCAATATTTATAATTTTCTAAAACGAACCCCTACTTATAACTTTTTCTTCTTAAAAAATTTATAGGTTAACATTTTTTTAGATGAAAACATTACACAACCCAAACCCAACTACTATGAGAAGGTAAAGCGTTTTCTCGTTTTCATGAAAGATAATTTTTTGCCTTCTCTTTATGAATTTGTGGTCGTCTCGAACTTTTTTTTTCTCCGGACATGATTTTTTTTTTTCAAAATAGACAGTCAGATTAAACAAGTGAGGCAATTATTTTCCTTTGTGTAGAAAAATGATAATGAATAATTTTTTTCCCTTTGAATTAATAAAAAATAACTTTTATTTTAGAATTAATTGCTTTATTGAAAACTTTTGGGTTCCATTGCCCAACAAAGAAATGGGCCTAAAGGTTGTAATGGGCTACATGCAAATTAAGTCGGCTCAGTTTTCCTCCAACCTCCCGCGCTCTCTTCTGCGCTCATCTATGGACCCAAGAAAACGGGAGTCGCCGGCCACCCGGCGATCACCTTCGCCAGTACTCTCCGGTCTCAACTACGGCCATCTCGGGGCTTCCTTCGACGTCATCTTCGTCCGATCGCTATCCGGGCATCCCTCTTCCTACGCTGGAGCAATGCGGTGCCTCGCGCAACGCCCTTCTCTCCCACCATGGCTTCTTCAGCGAATACTTCTCCCCGTATGAGACGGGACCCTCGGTGAGAAGGTCTTCGATGGTCTCTTCATCACCAGGTCGCAGTCGAGTAAGGCTGCATTCCCCATTTGAGATAAAACTAATCATTCCTGCCTTAAGAATCAGATTTTGTTTCTTCTTCGAGTGTTTCTCCAGTTTATTGTCGCAAATTTCGTTTTTTTTTTTTTGCTTATTTTGAGTTGTCTGTTGCCTTATCGTGTCGTGACTTGGCTCGTGGCTCCTTGATGCTGAGTCCAAGCTTACAGACTTATAGAAGTTGGCATTAGGTGTGGAGTATTGGCGAGGACGAAGACACCATTCTGACGTCATTGGAGGAGAAGATGGGGACGATTTGCTTGGAGTACTTGATTTTTTTTTTTTTTTTTGAGGAAAGTACTTGATAAAATTAACGAAAGATCAGGTGAAGGCTGAACTTTCGTTGTTCAAAGGGAACGGACCAAAGACGTAACTTTCAGGTGTTGGTAGATTCTTCTTCTTCTCTACTGGATTCCTTGTCTGTGGACATGAAAAAGAGTTGAATTTGGTGACAGCCTTCTTAAGTTTAATGTTTATTCTTTACACTTTTCTCAAGTTTGGACCACTTCAAATATATAGCTTACTAGATGCTGGATTTTTACTAGATTAAGTGAAACATACCACCACATAGATGACATCAACTAACTCAAAAAGTAGGATTAGTTGAATTATTTCAAATCCTTTCTTCAGGGTAATTTTACGAAGCTGGTGATATTCTATGACCCATGAGATGTTTTGATGTCACATATTACATGATTAGCGCGATGGTATATGAGCAACCAGAATTTCCTAGACCAAGGATGTCTAGAAACGATGGGCTAGGTTTAATTAGGATGTGATGAGTTTAAAAATTCTACACCTTGTTTGGATACAATTTTTATTAATTTAACTAAGGTTAGGTTGGTGTTCACAAGCCCATTACTTGACTTAAAATTTAACCCTCCAAATTGGTGGTTTTGGAGGGGTTAGAAATAATTATCCCCATTCGACCGTTATTTCTTCTCATCCAAATAAATAAACATTTTTTTATTAAGGTGGCAACCTTCAGTTGATGTTACTTGCATCCTATGCGATGCGGCTGTGGACGATATCAATCATCTTTTCTTTGAGTGTAGGATGGCTAAGAAGACATGACATATACTAGGATTGTTAAATAATGCCTTGAATCCTACTTTAACTGGAAATCTGTTTGGATCCAAAGAAGTAATAGAGAGACTTCGAGAGATGCTTGGACGAGAAGTGCAGGGTCGGAAGGATTCCTATTCCTAGTAGGAATAGGAGTCGGCCAATTTCCGATATCGAGAAGGATATGGCGGATTCTTGGAGGGCCGAGCTCCCTTCTGGACCGAGGAGCACTTGGATATGGAGTCTGGACGTGGAGGAAGACTTGAAGACAACAGGGGCGTCTGGAGAGTCCCAGTCCGAGTGGGACTCGGACTGGACAGCCAGGGCGCGCATGGGCGTGGCGGACGCCAGGTGGGCGCCCGGCCCAATTTGATTCCAAGAAGGAATTCAAGTTGGCCGAGATCTTCAAGGGTTTTCAGGAAGTCAGATTTCTACTCCTAGTCTAAGGAGGTTTTTCTAGAGAAGGGACTTACATGCCTAGTAGGATTAGGTCCTTAAGTTAGAGTAGGAGTCGTTTCTCCAAGGCCCTATAAAAGGACTTGTAATCAAGGCTTGTAAGACCATCCTGGATAATCCTGGATCAATCTGATCTTGTAATCCTCTTCTGTTTCTTCCATCTAATACAATTCTGCGTCGCCTTAAATTTCTCGGGTTTTCTCGCGATGCGTAATTTCTCTCGTGCAAAAAAATCGTAACAAATTGGTATCAGAGCGAGGCTTCATCATCGATCCTCCGTCAGGCGTAGAGATGGCATCGCACAACGTCAACGTCGAGAAATTTACTGGACGAAATATAGATGTGAAGATTGAGGATGAAGATACTGCCCTATTTCTGTTGGTGTCTCTTCCTCTGTCGTACGAAAATTTCGTATAATCTGTTATCATCAGAAGAGACATAATTACTCTGGAAGAAGTAAGATCGAGTCTACATACTCGTGAACTTCGTCATAGGGCGTCTGGCAAGGCTTTGAAAAATCAGAACAGGGATTGGCGGCGGCAGAGAGTGTTAAATATCTGATTGTAGGATTCAATTCAAGGTGGAGATTTGTTAAATAATGCCTTGAATCCTACTTTAACTGGAAATCTGTTTGGATCCAAAGAAGTAATAGAGAGACTTCAAGAGATGCTTGGACGAGAAGTGCAGGGTCGGAAGGATTCCTACTCCTAGTGGGAATAGGAGTCGGCCGGTTTCCGATATCGAGAAGGATGTGGCGGATTCTTGGAGGGCCGAGCTCCCTTCTGGACCGAAGAGCACTTGGATATGGAGTCTGGACGTGGAGGAAGACTTGAAGACAGCAGGGGCGCCTGGAGGATTCCCAGTCCGAGTGGGACTCGGACTGGACAGCCAGGGCGCGCCCGGGCGTGGCGGGCGCCAGGTGGGCGCCTGGCCCAATTTGATTCCAGGGAGGAATTCAAGTTGGTCGAGATCTTCAAGGATCTTCAGGAAGTCAAATTTCTACTCCTAGTCCAAGGAGGTTTTTCTAGAAAAGGGACTTACATGCCTAGTAGGATTAGGTCCTTAAGTTAGAGTAGGAGTTATTTCTCCAAGGCCCTATAAAAGGACCTGTAATCAAGGCTTGTAAGACCATCCTGGATAATCCTGGATCATCTGATCTTGTAATCCTCTTTTGTTTCTTCCATCTAATACAATTCTGCGTCGTCTTAAATTTCTCGGGTTTTCTCGCGATGCGTAATTTCTCTCGTGCAGAAATCGTAACAAACTGGTATCAGAGCGAGGCTTCATCATCGATCCTCCGTCAGGCGTAGAGATAGCATCGCACAACGTCAACATCGAGAAATTTACTGGACGAAATATAGATGTGAAGATTGAGGATGAAGATGCTGCCCTATTTCTGTTGGTGTCTCTTCCTCTGTCGTACGAAAATTTCGTATAATCTGTTATCATCGGAAGAGACATAATTACTCTGAAAGAAGTAAGATCGAGTCTACATACTCGTGAACTTCGTCTGACAAGGCTGTGAAAAATCAGAACAGGGATTGGCGGCGGCAGAGAGTGTTAGATATCTGATTGTAGGATTCAATTCAAGGTGGAGATTTGTTAAATAATGCCTTGAATCCTACTTTAACTGGAAATCTGTTTGGATCCAAAGAAGTAATAGAGAGACTTCGAGAGATGCTTGGACGAGAAGTGCAGGGTCGGAAGGATTCCTATTCCTAGTAGGAATAGGAGTCGGCCAATTTCCGATATCGAGAAGGATATGGCGGATTCTTGGAGGGCCGAGCTCCCTTCTGGACCGAGGAGCACTTGGATATGGAGTCTGGACGTGGAGGAAGACTTGAAGACAACAGGGGCGTCTGGAGAGTCCCAGTCCGAGTGGGACTCGGACTGGACAGCCAGGGCGCGCATGGGCATGGCGGACGCCAGGTGGGCGCCCGGCCCAATTTGATTCCAAGAAGGAATTCAAGTTGGCCGAGATCTTCAAGGGTCTTCAGGAAGTCAGATTTCTACTCTTAGTCTAAGGAGGTTTTTCTAGAGAAGGGACTTACATGCCTAGTAGGATTAGGTCCTTAAGTTAGAGTAGGAGTTGTTTCTCCAAGGCCCTATAAAAGGACTTGTAATCAAGGCTTGTAAGACCATTCTGGATAATCCTGGATCAATCTGATCTTGTAATCCTCTTCTGTTTCTTCCATCTAATACAATTCTACGTCGCCTTAAATTTCTCGGATTTTCTCGCGATGCGTAATTTCTCTCGTGCAGAAATCGTAACAAGGATGATAGTGGTTGGATTTGTCCTTGGCTGCGAACTTCTGGCAATCTTTCTGTTATGGCGGAAGACAACAAGATGTTAGGGTCTTTGTCTCAATTGCATTGTGGGCTATTTGATCTGGAAGGAATGTTGTTATATTCGGGGGGAAGATTTACATGGACAATATGTAACACCCAGCCACCTCACCCATAATTTTAACTTAAAACAGAAATTAAAAAAAAAAGAAGAGGGGACGAGAGAATCGGTCAAGTGACCAATTCTCCCTCCCCCCCACTCTTCTCTCCCACTTCTCTCCCCCATTCTCTCCCACTTCCCACGAGACCCTCTCTCCCACTCTTTCCTCACTCCTTCACCTCCCCTCTCACGTCTCCTTCACAGTAGAAGAGAAGCAGCAGTAATTATAAAAGGGGGAAGGTCGTGGACACTCACCCCTTTGGACTCTTCAAGCGACTGCCTCCATCTTCTCTTCTCCTCCGTCTCCGACGAACTACGACCGACAGACAAATAGTGACCAGCGCAAGAACCAGCAGACGTAGAGCACACGAGCAAACGTAGGACGATCAAAAGAGGTATCGTAGATGTATAAAATCCCTAGATGAAGAAATGTAGATCAACTATCGTGAAATTTGATTCCAATTCGTTTTATCATTTAACATTATATATTGCTCTTTCCGTATTATGGTGTTATTATCCTTTATGTTATATTATTAGTTCCGAAACATAATAGACCTATTTTAATTTATACTATGAACGTAATGCCAACTAATTATAATTAATAGATTATTAGTATTGAGATGTCGAGCTAGGCATTACTTAGCATGTTAATTAATTTAATTATGTTATGACTCTCGGCTTGGTTAGGAATTAAGAGGAATTACTTAATTAGTAGGCATGTTGCTCTCGGATTATATGTATATAGATATACATATAAGAGTAATAATAATATTAATTACTTAGGAAGTTGCTCTCGGAATGTATACATGTATACATAATAAGAGTAATAATAATAATTACTTAGTAGACATGTTACTCTCGGAACGTATACATATATATATAATAAGAGTAATAATAATAATTATCTAGTAGGCATGTACTCTCGGAATATATATATATATATATATGAATTATAATAATACTTACTTAAGGGGGGCGCATGTTACTCTCGGGATATATATATACCATGATGCATGTATAATAATAATAATTATTATTATTATTCAGTGGTAAGGTTGCTCTCGCATGATGTATATATATAATAATTATTATTAATGTTATTTAGTGGGAAGGTTGCTCTCGGAATATACATATATAAATTTATATATATAAGAGTAATAATTATATTATGTAGTAGGTCTATTACTCTCGACATATGTAGATATATATACATATATCACATATATACATATAAGTGAAATGACCAAAATGCCCTTGAAGAGCCAGAGCAATGGAAATAAATATGGAATCTTCGACTGGCCACTGTTGGCCATGTCCATTATGATTAAACAAGAGACTGACCCTTTGTCCGCAAAAAGGGGATCAGACTTCACCCCCTTCTTTGAATCTTGATTACAAACCCCATATTTGTAAAGTAGATAAGCAAAGCAAAGATCAATGAATGGGATAGCTATGTGTTATTGAAGGTAAAGGTCAAGGTCAAGGCATTGAAGGGGCAGGTAGCTGCACTGAGGAGACAGTGTACCTACTGAGTTTAAATACCACTGCTCTTGGACCACAGGCCCTCTCCCACCTGTGCTCCGAATAAGAGTGACGCAAAGAAACGCACTCTTCCCCCACGGGAGCATATATGTTAATTTCATTGTTATGCCAGAGGGACAGGTAGCTTAGCTGAGAAGACAGTGAACCTACGGGTCCGTAACGACCACTGTTCTTGAAATGTAGACCTTCTCCCACCTGCATTCCGAAAAGGTTGTGCATGAGTGTACACCTTCCCTGTTATGGACATCCTGACAATATTCAAGGCAGAGACACCTTTAGCTTCCCAAGTAATTAAAGTCGAGCTCGCATAGGATAACGAACATCAAGGATCTTCTAGTAATGTAAAATACGTAGTCCCACACAAAGTATAACAGAGCATGGTAATGTACAACACAGCATGATAATGAATAACAGAGCATGATAAAGAATAACAGAGCATGGCAATGGACACAGAGCATAGCATTGTATAAAGTATTGTTAAAGTAAAGCATAAAGCAATTGGGCATTGAAATATGGTAATGGACAGCAGAGTATGGTAATGAATCACAGAGTATAGTATTGTATAAAGCATTGTTAAAGTAATAAGTAAAGCATTTGATTATTGATTATCATTTCATCATCTATGACTCTATAAGTACTGGACGTTAGCTCACGGGCATTCCATGCCCCTGTTTTGGGATTTTGCAGGTGAGAACCCTGCTTAGGAGGAGGTGGATAATGCAGAGCTCCAGGATGACGGCACATGACTAGCAACGACCACAACTTTCCGCCATTTGTATTATGCATTTAGATTATCTAGCTTTGTATATATGAAGTACTTCTATTTCCCTTTATAGCTTTGCTTCTGTTAATGTTCCCAGAATTATTCGAACTTCCTTTGTTTCCCTAGTTCTCTCGAATTATCTTGCATCATGTGACATCGGTTGCTTTCCAATGATATTTGTTCCATATTTCCATGTCATGTGACATCTGTTGAATTCTAGTAATATTCCTTCCGCATCATTATTATATCTTTATTCATTTCTACTGCCACGTGGGTCATTTGTTGACCAGTCAAAGTCAAAGTAGTCATAGGTAGTGAGTAGCGCTCCCTTGGTCAGTCCGACCGCTAGCGTGGCAGAAGGGCGGATTTTGGGGGTGTTACAGTTTGGTATCAGAGCGTAAGTTCTTGGCTCCCATTGTTCATAGTAGAGTATAGACCAGTGTCATTGTCATTCATAGCAGAGTATAATCATTGCATTGTCCTCATTGTTCATTAGTCTCATAGTCAGAGCGAAGTCATGTGCAAGCCTCCTGAGCAACTGCAACTCCACTCCTCAAGTAAGTACCAAATAAATTTTTTATAAGAGATTTTTATTTATTCAGTCATATTATCCCTATAGATGCCTCCCCACGTCTTGAATGATGAGGTTGAGAACCCCAACGATGAGGGAATCCAGAATCCTCCACCTCAACCAGAACGTTAGGAACGACAACCGCCTCCCCAGTGAATCATACAAGATCTCTGGAAGTTGAAGCCACCTACCTACAGTGGCGAAGGGGACATCGATGTGGCAGAAGAGTGGATTGACACCATGGAGGATAAATTTGAACTCTTAGAATGCCCGGAAAATAAACAAGTGATATTCGCCGCCGACACCCTCACCAAGGCCGCGAAAGATTGGTGGAAGGTGACCAAGGCGACCGAATTCACGGGCGTCAAGGTGGTTTCATGGGCTGACTTCCGATGGTTGTTTGAGGTCCGCTTCTTCCCTGCCTTCCAGAAGCGGTTGAAGCAACAAGAGTTTCTCAGCCTGACCCAAGGGGCAATGATGGTGGCCCAGTACCAAGCCAAGTTTGTCAGTATTCAGAAGTACACTAAGCTGCCCATGGACGAGCTAGAAAAGGCCAAAACTTTCGTCGAAGGATTGCGTCCGGATTTGAGAGCTCAAACCCTACCCGGCAACTGTAAAACTTTTGCAGATGCAGTCCAACTAGCCACTCTGATGGAAAGAGATCAGCAAGCACTACAACAGGCCAGAAAAGGGCAACAAGAAGTGGGACAGGGGTCCCAACCTCAACAATTCAGGAGGAACAACCACCAACAACGACGAGATAACTGTCCCCAGCCATACCCAACTCCTCAACAATACAATCATCCTCGATATGAACATCAGCCCCGAGAACTACCACTTACACTCGGCGAACGTGTCTTGTGTAACTTTTGCGGCAAGACTCACGCAGGTGAATGCCGCCTGAAGACAAGAGCATGTTTTCAATGTGGAGAAATTGGCCACATCGCGGTGAATTGTCCACATGGTGAACAACTAATTGAGGGAAGACTTTTCAACCTAGAAAAAGACACTCGACAGAATGACACTGAAGTCATTTAAGGTACGCTCCTTGTAGCTTATCTGCCCACAACGGTTTCTTTGATTATGAAGTCATACACGCATTCAGATCAGAATAGTGTACTATTACCTTAGGGCTAAACGTAACGAACTGAAACCATCATATGACTATACCCACACCGCAAAAAAAAAAAAAATCCTACCTACTATTAGGTGCTTACATGATGTCTCAATAAAGATAGGAAAAAATAAATAAATAAATAAATAAATTCACCATAAATTTGATCATAATAACTATGAAGGATTATGATGTAATATTGGGCATGGACTGGTTAATTGTTCATGATGCTTCTATATTGTGCAAGTAAAAGAAGTTATAGAACCCATAGTAAAGACAATGTCACGGTCAAAAGCATAATTAAAAAGGAAGCAAAGGATCGTAGTGTTCCCTATCAAAGCTCACAAACCTCTTCGACAAAAAAAAAATGCCAAGGATAACTGACAAGTGTTATCAATATCGAGGGACCTGCTAAGACATTACAAGCTATAGAAATAGTGAAGGAATTCCTTGGTGTGTCCCCAGAAGACATGGGTGGACGATCACTCATAAGGATAGTAGATCTCCATATTGAGTTGATACTCGATACAGTCTCAATTTCCAAAGTTCCATATCGCATGGCTCCGATAGAAGGTGAAAGCAATAGGGATTCAGATTTAGGAGTTATAGGACAAGGGTTTCAAAAGACTCAGCATCTCACCTTGAAGCGCTTCGGTTCTCTGTCAAGAAAAAAAAAACAACGGCTCGTTAAGATTTTGCATAGGTCAATTTCTAGTGAAGAAAAAGAATGAAGTCGGCCCAGAGTCGATAGAAGACTCATGAAGAGGCGACGAAAGCATACCTTCAAGACTGATGATCAAGTTCTACTCCAAGTCTCATCGACTAAAGGAGTGATACGATTTAGTAAGAAAAAAAAAATTGAGCCCATAGTATGTGGGTCTTTCGAAATGTTTAGATATGGTCAAAGGCACAACGTACATGTTGGCTCTACTTCCGACATATGTCAGAGTACGCAATGCCTTCTAGGTCTTATTGTTCCGAAAATATAGGCATGACCACGCCAACGTGATTCAAATCGAGAAACCAAACCTTAAAAAAAATTTAACATATGAGGAGCAACACACATAAATACTAGAATATCAGGAAATTCAGAGAGGAAAGAAGACAGTGGCGTTAGTCAAAGTAGCATGGAAGCACCATCATAGAAAAGAAACAACTTGGGAAGTAGAGTCAGAGAGGCGCAAAAAGTTCCTCAGATTTTCGTAAGCTCTGACCTTGATCTAAATTCGAGGACGAATTTCTTTTTAAGGGGGTAGTAATGTAACACCCGGCCACCTCACCCATAATTTTAACTTAAAACAGAAATTAAAAAAAAAAGAAGAGGGGACGAGAGAATCGGTCAAGTGACCAATTCTCCCTCCCCCCCCCCCACTCTTCTCTCCCACTTCCCACGAGACCCTCTCTCCCACTCTTTCCTCACTCCTTCACCTCCCCTCTCACGTCTCCTTCACAGTAGAAGAGAAGCAGCAGTAATTATAAAAGGGGGAAGGTCGTGGACACTCACCCCTTTGGACTCTTCAAGCGACTGCCTCCATCTTCTCTTCTTCTCCTCCGTCTCCGACGAACTACGACCGACAAACGAATAGTGACCAGCGCAAGAACTAGCAGACGTAGAGCACACGAGCAAACGTAGGACGATCAAAAGAGGTACTGTAGATGTATAAAATCCCTAGATGAAGAAATGTATATCAACTATCGTGAAATTCGATTCCAATTCGTTTTATCATTTAACATTATATATTGCTCTTTTTGTATTATGGTGTTATAATCCTTTATGTTATATTATTAGTTCCGAAACATAATAGACCTATTTTAATTTATACTATGAACGTAATGCCAACTAATTATAATTAATAGATTATTAGTATTGAGATGTCGAGCTAGGCATTACTTAGCATGTTAATTAATTTAATTATGTTATGACTCTCGGCTTGGTTAGGAATTAAGAGGAATTACTTAATTAGTAGGCATGTTGCTCTCGGATTATATGTATATAGATATACATATAAGAGTAATAATAATATTAATTACTTAGGAAGTTGCTCTCGGAATGTATACATATATACATAATAAGAGTAATAATAATAATTACTTAGTAGACATGTTACTCTCGGAACGTATACATATATATATAATAAGAGTAATAATAATAATTATCTAGTAGGCATGTACTCTCGGAATATATATATATATATATATATATATATATATATGAATTATAATAATACTTACTTAAGGGGGGCGCATGTTACTCTCGGGATATATATATACCATGATGCATGTATAATAATAATTATTATTATTATTACTCAGTGGTAAGGTTGCTCTCGCATGATGTATATATATAATAATTATTATTAATGTTATTTAGTGGGAAGGTTGCTCTCGGAATATACATATATAAATTTATATATATAAGAGTAATAATTATATTATGTAGTAGGTCTATTACTCTCGACATATGTAGATATATATACATATATCACATATATACATATAAGTGAAATGACCAAAATGCCCTTGAAGGGCCAGAGCAATGGAAATAAATACGGAATTTTCGATTGGCCACTGTTGGTCATGTCCATTATGATTAAACAAGAGACGGACCCTTTGTCCGCAGAAAGGGGATCAGACTTCACCCCCTTCTTTGAATCTTGATTACAAACCCCATATTTGTAAAGTAGATAAGCAAAGCAAAGATCAATGAATGGGATAGCTATGTGTTATTGAAGGTAAAGGTCAAGGTCAAGACATTGGAGGGGCAGGTAGCTGCACTGAGGAAACATTGTACCTACTGAGTTTAAATACCACTGCTCCTGGACCACAGGCTCTTTCCCACCTGTGCTCTGAATAAGAGTGACGCAAAGGAACGCACTCTTCCCCCACGGGGGCATATATGTTAATTTCATTGTTATGCTAGAGAGACAGGTAGCTTAGCTGAGAAGACAGTGAACCTACGGGTCCGTAACGACCACTGTTCCTGGAATGTAGACCTTCTCCCACCTGCATTCCGAAAAGGTTGTGCCTGAGTGTACACCTTCCCTGTTATGGGCATCCTGACAATATTCAAGGCAGAGACACCTCTAACTTCCCAAGTAATTAAAGTCGAGCTCGCATAGGATAACGAACATTAAGGATCTTCTAGTAATGTAAAATACTTAGTCCCACACAAAGTATAACAGAGCATGGTAATGTACAACACAGCATGATAATGAATAACAGAGCATGATAAAGAATAACAGAGCATGACAATGGACACAGAGCATAGCATTGTATAAAGCATTGTTAAAGTAAAGCATAAAGCAATTGGGCATTGAAATATGGTAATGGACAGCAGAGTATGGTAATGGATCACAGAGTATAGTATTGTATAAAGCATTGTTAAAGTAATAAGTAAAGCATTTGATTATTGATTATCATTTCATCATCTATGACTCTATAAGTACTGGACGTTAGCTCACGGGCATTCCATGCCCCTGTTTTGGAATTTTGCAGGTGAGAACCCTGCTTAGGAGGAGGTGGATAATGCAGAGCTCCAGGATGACGGCACATGACTAGCAACGACCACAACTTTCCGCCATTTGTATTATGCATTTAGATTATCTAGCTTTGTATATATGAAGTACTTCTATTTCCCTTTATAGCTTTGCTTCTGTTAATGTTCCCAGAATTATTCGAACTTCCTTTGTTTCCCTAGTTCTCTCGAATTATCTTGCATCATGTGACATCGGTTGCTTTCCAATGATATTTGTTCCATATTTCCATGTCATGTGACATCTGTTGAATTCTAGTAATATTCCTTCCGCATCATTATTATATCTTTATTCATTTCTACTGCCACGTGGGTCATTTGTTGACCAGTCAAGGTCAAAGTCAAAGTAGCCATAGGTAGTGAGTAGCGCTCCCTTGGTCAGTCCGACCGCCAGCGTGGCGGAAGGGCGGATTTTGGGGGCGTTACACAATATTACCACACACACGCGCAACCTGGCTAAGATATGGGCTAGAGATTAAGAGTGTTGTTTTTTGAGGGAAAGATTAAGGATGTTGTTGGGGAATGATTTCCTTCTAAAATGTCTCAGTAGTAATTTTTATTTTTCATCAACAACAACAACAACAACAACAACCTTGGTAGCTATCTTTTCTCTTCTAAAAAAAAGATTAATAAAGACATTTGCCAAACTTAATCTTCCCTGGTCATATATTATATTTTGTATCCAAACAAACAATGGTTGAAATTAACCCACTCCATTCTATTAATTCATATCCAAATATGGTTTATAGAAACACTTGCCACATTCAATCTCACCATCCCTCACTTCACCACCATAACCAGCAACAACAACAAAGCCTTATCCCACTAGGTGGGGTCGGCTACATGGATCATACGACGCCATTCCGCTCTATTAGTAATCAAACCTTTTAGTATATTATTCACCAATAGATCTTGCTCTATTAGTTCGCCAAGTGTCCGCCTTGGCCTTCCTCTTCCTCTTTTAATCGGACTCCAGATTATTTGATCTACTCTTCTTACTGGCGCATCTAATGGTCTCACCACCATAACCATCCCTCTTAAATTAAGTTACCAAACAAATGAATTAATAGAATGGAAAGGGTTCATTTAACCCATTGTTTGTTTGGATACAAATTTTAATGGATGGGTTAGATAATGTTAAATTAAGTAAACATCTTTATACCCTTAAGAAGATTTTATTTCTTTCAAGTTTGAATGAGAAAAAAGGGTAGAATTGGAATAACAATTTCTAGCCCCTCAAAAACTATCAATTTGGTGACTTTAATTTTAAGTCATGTGATGGGCTAATGAACACCAACCTAACCTTAGTTAAATTTTAAAATGATATCCAAACAAGGTTCAGAATTATTAAACCCACCCTACCCCAATTAAACCTAATTTATCCCAACTTATCCCTTCATCCAAACACACCTTAAGTTTTTTCGTATGATATATATATATATATATATATATATATATATATATATATGAGAGAGAGAGAGAGAGAGACCATCCCTATTATAAACTTGGAATCAGATTAATAGAAAAAATAGGATACGTTGTACATGAGAAATTTAATTTAAGAAAAAGTCTAGGATAGTTTAGTCAAAAAGAAACTACAGGATCAGTTATGATTGAAGAAAAGTGACATTTTAGATGCTGTCTCTTGTAACTCGTAGCACTAAGGCTGTATACATCTGTATATAGTTAGCCCTTTATATATTGTTTTACTCCACCTTTTTGGAATCTCTGTTTTGCAACTCATCCTGCATGATGCCGTAATTTAGTCGGAAATTTAAACTACTGCACAAAGTAAAATGCTTGTTTTTCTTAGGATAAAATGCTAGGTCAAGGGTGGCCTAGTGATTCTTCTATTTATTGTCATGTCATCGAACTAAAGGAATCACCCAAAGGATTCTTTGCTACCTTGGAAAAATGGAAGCCAAAATAGTTCTGTGCACAAATAGTTGAAAGTTGGTTGGATAGGTTGGCTTATTACGAACAAGATTTCTGGAAATTATTTCTGTTGTACTCAGAACTGTCTTAAAGTTAAAATTATTGCAATGATAACAGGTGATGTGTGTTTAGATGTTCTATCCGCAGCAAGAGCACTTTCCAGTTGACACGCATGTGATTAGATCTTACCAGTGTTTATAAATCTTTTCATTTGCCACGTGTTATATGATGTGTGCTGCCTGATTTTCAGGTATTCCGGCTTACAAAGGACATTGGCTGGATTTCGAAGAAAACAGGCAGGTAAAAGCATGCATTCACCTCAACCATATGATATCTAATGATTTGAAGTTAGACTCAAACTGCCTTCTAGTTACTCATGGAAAGCTCTGTCAAACGTGCAAAGGGAGGAGGTAACCAGCAGTCTGATGGTTTTGATGCTTTTTGCTGCTTAACACATTACTCTTGTACTGCTGGAGAGTGATTCTATGGTTGCAATGTAAGATCCTTCCTTTTAGTTATATTGCAATCCTATATATAAGTAAAGATGATATTATGTCAACAAAAAAAATTTATGCTTCTCTACAGTATTGTACATATAAATAGATCGAGAGTTGATAGTTTCTGATCATTGGTCTCCAAGTTGCCATCTTAATTTTTTTATGGGAATCTCTATCTTAAATTGCTGTCATAAATGCTAATGTTATGATGGAACGAACTAGTAAGTTGATGGGGAACAAGGTTTTCAGAACCGGACCGGACCGGCCAGTCCGACCGACTCAACCGCGAACCGGTTGTCGGTCCGGTCCGGATTTATATATAAAATCAGTTTTGGCAAAAAACCGGTATGAACCGGAAAAAAATCAGTAAAATCGGGTTGAACTGACCATTCTGGTTCAACCCGGTTTATTTTTTATTTTTTATTAAAAAAGGAAACCAATGGTATAAAATGGAAACTTTCAAATAGAATTTTGAAAGATAAAAAGGAAACAAAAAAATCTGATGAAATGAAGTCTAAAATCATGGAAGATTTGAAAAATAAAAGGGAAAAAAGGAAACCAAAATTGAATAATAAGAAAGTTACCTTTCATAATAATAATGATGATAATTAACAATCTATTAGTCATCTTAATTTTGGGTAGCATTAAGTTTTCGAAGCATAAGAGGAAATTTTAAAACTAAAACAATTCATCTCTAATTTTTTTAAAAAAATATAAGAAATTAAATGAAAACATTATGCACAATGCTGGAATTTTATTTATAGCAAAAATTAGCTGTAAGAAATAATTAGGAAAGAAGAATTAAGAATAGGTTAATTGTAATATAATTGATTAATATTGCATCACTAGTATCATATAATTAATAAAACATGATGATAATACATTTGTGATTATGATTTTGAATGTCTTAATTTTTCATATATAATTAATGATATTTTCACATAACTTTATTATTACTAATGGTTTATTATTATTTATATACTATATTATATTACTTATGAATTCTCTATTCAAATTTATTAGAAAAATTATTCTTTTAATATAATCCGATTCAATCCGGTTGAACCCGATCGAACCGATCGGACCGTGACCCAGTTAGTCATCCGATCCGATCTCCGATCCGGTTATGAAAACATTGATGGGGAACCCACAATAGAACTGTTGTTCTCAGGACATGTATTTGTTGAGGTATACAAATGATTGATGACTTAGGCAGGTTCAATGCAGGGAAGCTCCATCTTAAACTGCTGACATAAATGCTAATGTTACTATGAAACTAGTAAATTGATAGAGGACCCACAGTAGACTGTTATCCTCTGGATTTTTTTTTTTGTTGGGATATATGGATAACTTAGGAGTTAGGCAGATTCAATGCATGGCCTCTCCCATGAAGACGATAATATTTGTAGAAGGCTAAGAGAACATGAAATAAGAAATATCATTTGAGTGGTTGATTGCATGTACTCTTGAATCATTGGTTTGGAGAAAGTGGGTTGAAGAAATTGCAATATTCAAAGTCACTTCAAAACCTTGAAGATAGAAAGAAAACTGCCATCTGCGTGTTCCTTGTTTTTCTTTGGTGTAATGATAGAGGTTGCTCACCTCAATCATTTGTCATCTTATCATACTTTGGTGGTGAAGGAGATATGTTATATTATCAAAAGATTCAAAACTATTATGTAAGTTTCTGATGTCATTACCCACTTAATATTCTCTGTTTTATTGGTGAGGTAACATTCCTCCTGCAATTCGAATTTTCCAATATTGCATGTTTTCTGAAATCGTCAGCAGTATAGGGATAAGAATGGGTTGGGAAATGGCCATAATAATGCAATTCTTTGTCAGAATAAGCCCAACATATTGAGTCATTGCTTCTTGATTCTAGACATAAATTACCCTGAGCATCTTGTTTTATACGCATTTAGGAAGTGACCTTGGGAAGAAAGTAGGTGCATCTCCTTTATGATCCTTCAGGATCTCTATGGTGTTCTATGATGATAATCTTTACTGGCACGATGCATTTGTTATCAAATGGTAGTGATATTTTGTTGCTGGTAGTTGTCTTAAAAGTGCTCGCACATTACCTTTCTTTTTGTGATGGTACATGACATGCCTTTATTTTTTGGTGAACAGAAGAAAGTAGGCTAAAAGTTTCTAACTTTGCTGACACAATTCAGTGATGGCATTTTCTGTTCAGGCATATTATTTTAAGTTCTCCTGCAGACTTCAGCATCCAAACAGTCGATAACTTGTACACATGTAAGTGGCTCACTATTTGATGGGACTTGGGAGGCATGGCATTCCCCAGGTCTCAAGGGGAATGGAAACTGCAACGGAGTCTGGTGATGCTTCCTCCAAAGTCATCACTTCATGGGCTTCAGAAGCTGGTTCCCCTGTGTCCAATAAGGGGAAAGCAAAGAAGCTCAGGTTGTTTGGTTTCGAGCTCGATCACAATGAACCAGCAACGGTCGATGCTGAGCGAATCCGTCCAGAAAACTACCACAAAGAATGTGATGAGGCAATTCAGGACGTAATTGGAGGCCACGTCTCTCCTCCTGTGCTGAAAATGGAGACCCAAGGAGAGAAGTGCTCTGCAGGCAACCAGGAAAACAAGAGGTATTGTTGCCAGTTCTGTGTCAAGGAGTTTCCCAGTTCCCAGGCACTTGGAGGCCATCAGAATGCTCACAAAAAAGAAAGAATGAAGAAGAAAAGAATGGAGCTTCGAGCCAGGAGGGCTAGCCTGTGTCACTACCTTCAGCCTTTCATCCAAAGCCATGCAGCTGGATTTGAAAATTCTACCTCATGGCACTGTGATCCCTCCCTATCTGCTTCCGAGTTCATCCTCTTTGAAGCCTCACGTGGGTGTTTCGGAGCATATTATCAGCACACTCATGAGAGTATGGCGTTCAGACCCGATGACGACGCCGACAAGATTTGGCCTTCTCCTGCTAAACCTTCCTTGCCCTCGATCCCCAAGCGGAAGAAGAACAATTTGGAGCTTTGTCTAAGCTAACTTGCAACATCCTCTCTCTGCAGCCCCTCGAGTAACTCCGTTGTGCTTGCAGTTTTCCTGCTACTGATAGCAGCCTGATTACGACACCTTATTTGTGACTATTGTTATGCATGCTTCAAGAACGCGTTGGATGTCATGTAAAAAGTTGGCAGGCTTATACTATTGAGTACAAAGATATCTAGCCTACAAGTTAAACATTATGCTAGGACTGTTGCTGCTATGTTGGACCTCATGTCTTCTATGCAAATTTATGTGTTGGGAGGCCCTCAGCATTCTAGGACTTTAAGCCAGTATTGATTTTTAATTTATAGTATATGAGCACTTGGATCCATTATTCTACACTGTTGAATTCATTGACAGACCCAGTCTTTTTTCTTTTTCTTTTTTTTTTTTTTTTGCTATTACCATAGAAGCTAAGGCCTAGTACAAGAAAAGAAAAGATAAATTTCAAAATAAAGGGATATATAACTCCCAGGATGAGAATTAAATTCGAGATCACTCAATCTACTAGTCCAGACGTATGTCATTACATTACGCCTCTCATTCTATTTATTTATTTCCAGAAGTTTAGACTAATCTTCTTTGAATTGTTACAGTGACATCTTTGGAATTCAATTCTGTTCATTATTATATGAACCCAATTGGAGTACTTCACCCAATTGTGATAAGCAAATTGTCGGCTGAATGTTTGACCAAGAGATGTGTCTGCTAATAAAATGATCAGCAATCAAAAACGCCCAAATTTCACAACACATATGCCCAACCTTCTGGCACTTGTGCCATTCATGGGATAAATGGAAGTGCAATAATTCATGGAGGCCTATGATGAACTGAAACTCCTATAATTTTCATTGATTTAATGCCTGCAATGGTGAAGGGATTTGATGTGACGACAGCTTAATATTCCAGCAGGACCATGATAAGAGTAAGAGTGGGAAAAAATATCAATAATTTATTCCTTGTCCTCTGAAAACAAAGGAATTCTTCCTTATGATATAAGACATCAAATTATGTTGCATGCATGTTTCAAGGAAGGTACAGAGGTTAAGGTGGTCATGCATGGTGCATGACCGAGATCAATATACAGAAATTATAGCTAACACACACTATTACCATTTGGCATTATTGGTGGCAGCGGAATTGGTGCAATTGCATTATCTTTTTATTCATTCGTCAACAAAAAGACAATACCTGGCTTACCGAATTAAACTCGAATCGATCCGATGACTCAAGAAACTATTTTAATTTAATTTAAAACTTAATCAATTTCATTCAATTCGATTTAAGCATTAAATTACTTTAAACTTAAAGTATGTTAAAATAAAATAAAATATTATTTATAAAAAAATATTTTACATGTCGAAAGAGAAGTTATAGTCTTACTGTTATAAAAGAGAAAGAGAAAAAAAAAAGAAAACTTCAAATGGGTAACCCAATGATCAGATTTGAATCAATCCAAGTTCAGATTGACTCAGATAATTTTTCATCTTAAATCTATCTAACCATTTTTAATCGGATTTGAATCAAATTTAAAGTTCAAATCGGGTTAAATCTGATTCGGAAACACTCGTTGTGAAAAACTCCTAAAAATAATTACGTGGAGCCCACAAAAATTAACCATGGAATCACTCAACAAAAGGGTTGTAAGCATGTAGACAAGACAAAAGGAGGAGCCACGGCCACCAC
Source organism: Pontederia crassipes (assembly GCA_030549335.1). Taxonomy (NCBI): domain Eukaryota; kingdom Viridiplantae; phylum Streptophyta; class Magnoliopsida; order Commelinales; family Pontederiaceae; genus Pontederia; species Pontederia crassipes. The sequence continues at coordinate 544,326 of CM060185.1, read as the reverse complement.
CATGTCTCCATTTTGGTGGTGGCGAGTTACTTTCACAAGTTTGGTCCAGTGTCTTGTGGCACCCAAAGTTGGAACACGAGTTGACTCGAGTCCTACCAAGTTTTTTTTTTTTTTTTTGTAAATAGAGGTTTGTTCTTAATTAAACTAACAAAGCCTTGGTCCAATGATAGCATAGTGTGTCATGTTTGTTAGTTAAAAATGTTTCAAGAATAAATAAATTATGTTTACGCACATTAATAACACAAGTGGGCATTTTTATTATAAGTAAACATGCTAAATGCCTTTAACTAAATAGATCAATGATTTTTTCTTACTTTTTGAGTTCTGGCACATTACTTTCTTTTTGCTTTTTGTCACTTCCAAATAATTTCGTACAACAAGGCTGTGTTATTATGCCGGGAAAGAAAATAAATTATAGAGACAATTATTGCGTAAAAAGAAATAAAAAAATATAAGTTAGTGGGAAAATTCCAATCCCATTATTAGAGGAGAAGTATTTTCTTCAAAATTATATATGACTTTTCAATCGACCGACAATATCTTTTTCCATAAATTCATATAATATAATAATAATGATAATTTGATTGATGCCAATCTTTCCAAATGATGACATGACAGAATCTTAGGTGTCAATATATCTAACATGTTCATGAAGTGTAGTAGTACTATGTGCATCTATCAATCTATCTATATATGTCCCCCCCTTCCCTCCCTCCCTCACCACCAAAACTATCCACTCCTTCCAAAGTTCTATGAATTATCGATTTACCGCCGTACGATCTGAATCGAACGAACAATACCATCCCGCATTGATACCTCTGTTGTGCGGCCGTTGATCCCGGGGGTCTAGAACGCCTTGGTGGCAGTAGTAGTTGGATTCGAGCGGGACAGTTTAACTGCTCCACTGTTCCTGTGGAGCAAAAGAACCCCACCCTGCCCTCCTGCTCCAAATCCCTCCTCCCGGCTTCGCTGTCTCCCTCTCTCTCTCTCTGTCCCTCTCTCTCCCCCCTTTGCCGTGTCCTCCAAGGGTGAGCTCGTCGGCGGGGACGTCCCCGCAGGAAAACTTGAGTGAAAGGCGCGAATTTGGGGACGGGAGGAGAGGATGCCGGGTCCGGGATCCTCTTCTCGGAGGTCGGAGAGGAAAGAAGACGCCAAGAAGCAGCGGCAGGAGCAGCAGCAGAGGAGGGATCCTTACGAGGTTCTTGGCGTCGGCCGTGATGCCACGGAACAGGAGATCAAGAGCGCTTACCGCAAATTGGCTCTCAAGTAAACATCCGCCCACTTCGTACTTATATTTTTGGTATTTCAAAAGTGTCTAAGATTCATCTCAGGGCTTATATAATCCACGTGAGTTTTTTTTTTCTCTGTAAAAGTGGCTGCCTTTTTTTTTATTCTTTCTATTAATTCAGTCCGTCCAGTTCGACAATGTGACAGTAGTAGAACTTTTGTTGTTCTTAGAACATATGAAATCATTAAATTGTAATTAGTAATTATCACGCCTAGTGTTGTTTATGTTTTCTGCTAAAAACTTGGAACGATTTTTTGCTTAATTGCTTTGATGCGGGGGAAAATAATCTAATGATCTTTGTAGCGAATCTAAGATTTCTGGTCCATGTTCATGATGCGAACCAAGGTTGGCCGAAGCAATTAATCTTTGAAAATAGTCAACAACGCCAAAAATATTTATAGGTTGACGAAAAGATATTACATTGGTTGTATAAAGAAACCAGAATACTAAACATGAAGAAAAAAATTAGTCTTTTTATAGATGTTTACAAACAAACCTTAAACATTCCTCAAAATTAAAAGAAAAATAATTGCAAGATTTAGATAAGAGTCCAAACTAGCTTTTTTTTTATCATATCTGTATTACATCAGATTTCTTCTTCGAAAGCATATGTTTCTAACTTTCTATGAAATTGAAAACTTAATTGAACACATCAGAATTCACTGTTGTGCTTCACGTTGTGTTGTAAATTGTAACTGTGCAGGAGAATTGACTCTCAAAACTTATGGTAATCACATGAGATTATCATACTGAATCTTGTTTATTTTACAGGTATCATCCTGACAAAAATGCAAATGATCCTGTAGCGGAAGATGTTTTTAAGGAGGTTACATTCTCATATAACATATTGTCGGACTCAGACAAGAGGCACCAATACGATACGTCAGGTTTTGAGGTGAGTGATTTAGGATGCATAATACCATGGTCACTTCAATTCTGATTATGGGTCATGTTCCTTGTCCTCAATCTACTTCTTAATTTTAGTTATGCATTTTCTGCCATAGTTGTTTCCTTGTTTGCCCAGTTTAGTGCTTCCATCCAGTTATTGCTTTTGCTTCTTTCAGGCCATTGAATCAGACAGTCAAGAGTTTGAACTTGATCTTTCAAGTCTTGGTACTGTAAATACAATGTTCGCTGCAATATTTAGGTAAGAACTTTATTGGGAATGTAGGTATGCAGTATTTTCTTTTGGTGTTAGCTTTATTCCTCCATTATCACAAAATGAGGAAGCTTTTGGGTTCTATGCCTATTGTCAGTAAACTTGGTATCCCAATTAAGACTACCGTATCTGCAACTGTGTTGGAGGAGGCCCTGAATGGCTCAGTAACCATTCATCCACTTCAATTGGGTCAATCAGTTGTTAGGAAGGTATAGCACCTATCCTTCCTTGATCATTGATTACTGCTTCAAGTAGGGTATTTCAAACTGTTTGATTTTGCACAGGTGGAGAAACAATCGGCTCATTTCTACTCTGTAGAAATTTCAGAGGCGGCAGCACGAATGGGGGTTGTTTGTCGAGTGATTTCTGCTGTCAAAAGCAAGTTCAAGGTGGTGCTACTGATCTTATTATAGTTATAAAGTGTTCTCTCAAAAAAAATTATTGTTATAAAACAGCTGAATATGTGTTGGCTTTCAATTGGCTACACTGAACCAATATCCATCACAAAAGATAATGGTGCAGTATCCAAAACCAAATGGTTGAATTAACAATAATAATATAGACGACCCTCATAAAAAATATATAGACCTTATAGTAATTGAGATAATTTGAAGTGCTGTCATCGTAATTACTTAGGGACACCTCTAAAAGAAATTATGGTTACAGTATTCGACCGCATAAGCTTAATAACCTTTTGAAACTTTGGAATGAATCTTCAGGTGTTTCTGAATTTTCATCTTAACTATTCTTGAACTTCTCGAAGTTATGTTTTTATTGCCAGCAGAACTAGATAAGTAGGATGGTTGGAATAGAGAGGTTTACTTCTCACCTTTCTCCAACAAAGTTTGTTAAAGGTATTTTAGAGAAAATGCAACTGTTTAGGATAATAACTTAATACATCATGGAAAAAATGTTCTGACATGAATATCTGTGGCCTATATTACTTCGTATTATATGTTCATGAGATGGATCTTCCTGTTTTTGTCATGCTTTTCTGGCAGTCTAACATTTAAGTGGTTGTTTTTATTCTTGCAAGTTTGATGACTAACTGACATGATTTTCATATATGCAGTTACTGTACTTTGAGCTGGAAGAGAATGGTGGATTAAGTCTTGCATTGCAGGTATAAATTTATTTACTTGTAATATTATCAACTGATTTCCCTAAAAAAATATTATTAACTGACTGAAGTCGTCACATGAACATGTAACATGTTAACAAAGCAGTAGTGTGACACCCACGAAAACTTTTGTAACGTTATTTCTTATCTTATGTGCTATAAATATATTGTCTGGAATGTTCTTTTTTTGTGTTAAAAATCATACTATTATCAGGTAGAAGGCTTAAATAAAACCTTTGCAGGAAGATAGCAGCAAAACTGGAAAGGTTACTTCTGCTGGGATGTTCTTTCTAGGTTTTCCTGTATATCGGTTTGATAAAAGTCATACGGTATGATTTGACACTATAAAATGCTGCAGAACATTTTGATTCAGCAATCAGATTTTCTTTTAACTCTTTCAATGATATTTCCCACCTGCAGATAGCAATTTCTAAAGATCCTGAAGCTGCATTTTTCAAGAAATTGGATGGCTTCCAGCCATGTGAAGTGAATGAGCTGAAAGCGGGAGTTCATATTTTTGCTGTTTATGGTATGCTGCTGTGCTTTCATAGCCTTCCTGTGTATGATTGTCAGCTGTAACTATTGTGGGTCATGGTCTTATTTCTTGTTTCTGCTGAATAATACTCAAGGTGATAACTTCTTTAAAAGCGCAAACTACAGAATAGAGGTAATGACCGCTGAAACATTTGATACGCAAAAGGAAAATTTACGCGATGTGGACGAAAGGATACTAGCCAAAAGAGCAGAGCTGTCTAAATTTGAAGCAGAGTACAAAGAGGTAGGTGATTAATCGATCTTAATTTTGTGGAGCACTTGATAATTAATTTCTCGGATGAGTGCTTGATCTTGTTGCTGGATTGACAGGTGTTGGCACGATTCACAGCTATAACCACCAGATATTCACAGGAAAAGCAAGCAGTAAGTTCTAGCCTGGCCAATTGCCAAATCCGTGCTGTCACTCAAACATTGTCTTTCGCCTTATATTTTCACTGTTATCGCTGTGTCTAGATAGATGAGCTTCTCGAGGAAAGGAACGCTGTGCATGCTGCCTACACTATCGCCCCACCTTTAAAGTGCAGGGGAAGTAGCATCAGGGACCAGAACTCCTTCAAGGGGTCTAAAAGTGATGAAGAACTTCAGCGTAAAGAAAAGAAAACAGATCAATCACGACGGAAGAAATGGTTTGGCATTCACTTGAACTTGGACAAGAGGAGCCCATGTTGAATATGGTGAGAGATTGATTATACAACCTTCTTAACTTCCTTTCTCTCGCCCTCTTTCATGTTGAATATTCTTTCACTTAATCATTTTACAGAGGCAGTGAATTCCAGTGTCAGACAAATGTTTCAAACAATATCTCTATCTCGGCGTGTCGATGAAGGAAAACTTGCAGTTTATATATATATATAGTAATTTAGAATGTATTTTTTTTAGTTGACTTTGATTATTATATTTCATTATAATGTGGAAGAAAGTTTTGGGAGAAGCTGGAGACTAACTTGTATTCATAACGGGCACGATTTATGCCATTGTTATTGTTGCACATATCAATAGGAAACTAGCAAATAATGCATCCATGTCTCGGAATTTACCTGCTTTCGCGTAAAAAAACTCACCAAACAATTTACCCGTCCGAGGTCACATTAGTTGAATTATGAATCCCACAAGAGATGTCAGTTGCTAAATTGTAATATTAGGATTTATTGTACCATAGTGTTTTTTCTTTATATTTTATATCAAATTATAAGTAGATAGACGTACGTATAAAATTTAAAATTAGATATAAAATTGGGAAATAAGCAATAACAACTTCATCTTGGCCATTGAAGAACATACTTGTGTTTCTTTTTCAAATCTCGTCCAGAATCGAATCCATCCGCGGTAGCTTTTTAGCTAAATGTGACCCAAATCCAAGGTGACATGTAAAACGACAACTAAGCGACAACAAGGGCAACGACAAAGGCCACCGGTGGCTGTACACGCGTATACGACGTCACCGCCAAATCCCAACCTCCTGTGTCCTGTGGTGTTCTCTTTCTAACCTTTTAGACCGTTATCGTGTTGAACTGATCGCACCTCCGCCGGACCTCCCCCTTCCGCCCGGCCTTCACGCCGAACACGCTCAGCTTCTGCATGGCGTGGGCGAAGTCGGCGAAGAACGCCGACTGGTTGGCGGCGTAGAGCTCCACGAACGGCCGCGTCCGGGGGTCCGTCGCCAGCACTTGGTCCGACGCCAGCAGGCCGAGGCCCCTCGCCAGGTTCTGGTAGTACATGTTGTCGAATTTCCCCGGCGTCATGATGTCGTTGAACGTTGAGATGGTCGGGTCCGCGTGGTAGTTGGCGCAGGCCTTCTGGAGCGCCTTGGCGAGCTTGGGGTTCATGGAGGGGTCGAACGCGTCGCGAGGCCCGCCGTTGAAGCCGTAGATGCGGGGGGCGAACTCCTTGCAGTGGGAAAAGCCGACGGTGTGGGCGCCGACGAGGGCGACCATCTCCTGGGCGGTGAAGCCCTTGGAGGCGAAGAGTCCGAGCAACTGGTCCGCGGTCATGTTGGAGAGTGGGATGTTGGCGGCCACGGGGGCAGCGGTGGACGACAGGGCGTCCTTGCGGCCGAGTCGGACGGGGTAGAACGGGCCGCCGAGCATGGAGACGAGGTCGCGTGTGGCCAGGGCGAGGATGTCAGCGCAGGAGACGGTCCCGGGGCACTCGAGCTCGAGGGCGGTCTTGGCCCGGATGACGACGTCGAAGCTGTCCCCGGGCAGGGAGAGGTTTATCTCGGCGTCGCGCTCGGCGCGGTTGAACGCGTTGGTGGAGACGAGGACGGAGGCGTCGCAGCCGCCGACGAAGCAGTCGTGGAAGAAGAGGCGGAGGGCTCCTGCGGCCGTGGTGGGGTTGTTGATCTGCTTGGTGGTCGCGATCTCGGAGACGATCTGCACCACCTTGGGGCACGTCCGCTTGTAGTAGTCCGTGCTCAACTTCCCGTCAGCGGGCGCGGCAAAGGACGCGGCGGTCGCGGCCACGAGCAGCGCGGCGAGGGCTAAGCGCGGGTGTTGGTGGTGGTAGTGGCGGCGGTGGGTAGGACGCGCCATGCTCTTCTCCTCCTACTCCTCAAAGATTCTAACTCCCAGTGCTCTTACGATCTGTGGGTTGGATGCTTGGAATTAGAATGGAATAAGTCTCTAGAGAGAAGAGAAGAGGAGAGGAGAGGAGAGGGGGGAGAGAGAGAGGGGGAGAGGGAGAGAAGATGGAATTAACGGAAGGACGGTGGTTCCATGCAGAGGATGGAGAAAAAGAGGCGCGGCGGTGTTTTAGGAGGACGAATAGAAAGGTGATATAGATTTATTTAATATTCAATGAAAAGTCAACGTACAAAAATCAATTAACTCAAAAAAAATTCAATGAGTAAATTCTTCCTTGTGTCAAATACAATATTTATTCATATTCATTACAAATAATTTATATAATTTAATATGCATCCCAAATAGTTTATAAATAGTCAAATAATGTAAAACTCAAACCCAAATCTTCGAATCATATAAAAAAAATGAATTGCACCTTAAAACTTCACCAAACAGAACATATCAAATTAGCCCTTCTCCAACTCTATAATCTCATATCATCTCATTCATAGACTGTGGGGGCCGACTCATATCAACCAACTTATATTCACAATAAATCAATTAAAATCAATGGGTCATGGCCCAAAAGCATGCAATGTCAATATGTATAAAACCAAAAAGTCAATTTGAAGAATAAAACAATGATAATTATCAAAAGAGGAACACATAACAAGATACAAAATTTGAATGAATTCGTCTTATATGAGTGAGTACCACAAATAATTTGAATGATTCCATAATTATATCATTTGTGATAAATTCCTCCATCTTGAATTTATGAGGTCAAATCTTCTCGTTCTTATAAGAATAAGCATATAAATCGTCTGATTAATATCATTTAAATTTATTCTAAAATTTGTAAGTAACAACTATCATTGTCACTTATAATTAACATACAACCTTATTTATAACTATATAATTCCTATCATCATTACTACTTATGTATCATATTCGAAATAGAATTTATGATCCTATCTTCGCATTTGTATGTGTATAATATTCGAAACAAAATTTATGATCCTATCATACCCCTTATATATTAAACTAAAAATATGCTAAAATAATCTAAATACATGTTTATAATAATTCTACCAAACTCCACATCAATTATACATTAATAAACTTATTTCCATTTCATTTATGGCTCACAAGCATTTTTTTCATCATCTATATGCCATGTTTATGATCAACTACTATTTATTATTAATAACTAATAATCATCTCCAAATAACAAAAATCTCATTACTCTAACTTGAGGAAATATTACCAATGAAGTTCAGCCCACAACCGCTCCTCTTCTATTCTTCCTTGATTTCGACAATTTCGATTTTTTAATGAGCAATGCCCCAAGTTAGCGCCTCAGTTGGTCCTGTCGAAAAGCCATTGATTTCAATCAAAATTTGGACAATAAATGATTACATTATTATAATAAATCATGTACTCGTATACTCACCAAAGGCTATCAAAACGTCTTCCTTATTAATAGAAAAAAGAGCTTCAGTTAAAAGTTCACAAGACTAAATTTAATCCATTATATCCAGTGCTCGCTCACTAGCATGATGACGAAAAAGGGTCATCGGAATGTCGTCAGAGAACGACCAAACACTTAACCCGATGAACTCTAAAATGAATCCTAATTAATTTTTGTAACAACACAACATATGACCAGCATTCATCAATTGTAAACTCACTGAAGCGAAAGTGGTAAGAGCTATCCAAGGTGACGACAAACTGATCAGAAAATTTCATGAATCGACTACTGAAAGATCCCCTCGGCCACCTTCTTCATTGCGGCCAAAACTTTATCAAAATCAACTGAAAACAAAGCTAATCAATCTCCGAACAATGACTAATGTACTTGTAGAAAAATCAGCATGAATAGAGTCAAATCGAGGTCGTCGACACTTCTCCATTTTTGACATTCAAAAATGGCATCCCACACCCATGGTGTGCGAAATTTCTCCTAACTATCTCGAAATGTGCATCTTGTCATCCTCTTTCTAGTGGTATCTTCGATATGGTCGAACTGTGGCAGATAGAGCAACTAAAGTGACAATGGTTGTGGGCTTTTTCGCATAATTTCATGCGGGCATGAATAGGAGGGAACGAAGGGAGAGAAGAGAATTTTCTCTCTCTTTCTTTTTGTTCCACAGTGGCATTTTCTGTTTCCAAAAAAGACCAAAGTGCCCACAACATTTTAAAAAATATCAATTTTCTTCTTATAATTTAGCATGGAGTGACATAAGATATGCACAAACAGTTAATTATTTTAACTAACACTAAGTAAATATATTATATATAAAAAAACTTGAAAATGTAGTATTTTATATTTAATATTATCAAAATTGATTTTTAGAGAACAAGAGTGTAGCGCAATGACGCACACTGTCGGAGACCGAGAGATCATGAGTTCAAATCTCACTAATGAGACATATGTGCTCTTATATTTTCATTCATTGCTTTCCTTGCATTAGGTCCATGGAACCTCCTCCACCATTAGTATCTTAGATATCATGCTCCCATCATTACCACCGTTCAATATTGCACATCATTTTGTCAAGCGGACATCATATATATAATTACGTTCTTTGAACCATCCAAATGCTTCCCATGGAACCTTTGAAGAAGACGTGTCAAATAAATAAATATTTTTAGGCAAAATCAAAATTTTAATCTGACGATCAATCAAGAATAGTAAGATTTTGTAAAAGACTTTATAATGATTGCAAACAATTTATGAACAAAATTGTAAAATGAGAAAGAAGTTAGTTATGATAAGATACAAAAAAATGAGATATTAACCATTTTAGTTTCAAGTTGTTTTAGTTTCAAGTGGATGATGCATAACAATGAAAGAGAGAAAAATGGCCATCAATTTACAAATTTTGGGGACTCTTTCTTCCATTTTCTTTTCTTTTCTTTAAACTTGATATATAATTAAAACAATATCTATTCTGAATTTTAATATGCATGATTTTATTAAAATATTGTCAATATTTCCTAAGAGATGAGTTTAGTTTGCATGATATTTACATTTTTTTAAGTGCTCTAATATCATATATAATGTCCTTGCACTTATGCAAAATATTGTTTGCATTGAATCTTGATTCACATGTGTTATCAAAATGCATCTTGCGAAGTTAAGGTCATTCTATTATATATATTAACATTTTCTCTTATGACTTACACATGTAAGATTAGGAATTCATTTTAATAAATCTATGCGAGTTAAGATCCAGAGCGAACAAAATTCTTAGCAAGTGCAAAGACGTTACATATAAGAGTCATTCTACTCTTATATGCATGGTGGAGTGTAATCATTCAACTAGAATGTTGAGTCACCTAAAGGCTCATGCAGAATATGTTAGATGTACATGATAATATGCTATTGACTTGACATGACGCTTTTTTATAAAGCCGCTAAGATATAGAGCGAACAATATTCCACACAAGTGCACAAACGTATTATGACCGTGAGAAATTTTCGACCTAGATTTGTTCACGGGAAAATTTCTCCCCAGGGGATGAAGATTGGCCCTGATGATTTTAATACTAATTTGATAATTTTATTTTTTAAAAAAAATATTATCCATGATTCTTCATATTATATAATAAAACATTGTATTGTATTATTTTAATTAGACATATCTCAACAACTTAATATATATTTTTATTTTATTCTTTTATAAATTACTATTTTTATTTTTTAATAATTATTTATTATTTTATAAAATAAAATTATGAGGATTTGGGTAAAAAATATAATCATATTATTATCTGAATAATACTATATAGTATATATTGATAAATTATATATACTTAATAATTTTTCATTTAAAAATCTTTCGCAATAAATTTTATAAGTGACTTCATATAACTAATTTTCATATCTCCAACATAGTGAAGTGCAAAAATAGGTTATATTGTCCTTAACATTATTTGATTTTTATATCTTGTAGTTTTTCCTCTTTGAAAATCATTTCTCTTATTTATTAAAAAATGTAAAATATAGAAGAGAACTATTGGATCATAAATTATTCTTTACTAAAAAAATATTATCTGTTATATTTTATTTTATTTATTTCCATAAGTCTCTATGGCTCTTTAATCTATATGCTTTATAAATTCATTATTATTCGTTAATTATCTCAAACAAAATCAGCACTAACTTTTTTATAATTTATGAATTCTCACAAAGTTCCTTAATTAATTAGTTAATTATTGTTATACTAATTTATAAGTACACGGGAAAGATGTTTATGTAATGTTATTTTATTTTAGATTATCTAACTTCTTGATTTTAAAAGATTTTTTAAAATTATTTTTAATTTAGTTACAATTGTTATTATTGTTAAAAAAAGTGACGCAGCGGGGGATCGCAAAGTGTAGGAGATTACAACTTTCGGATGAATTCCAAAAGAGGTTGACAGTTCAAAGCACTATCAATAGCTTGATAAACTCGGAATCCACCGAAAAAATAGAACCACATAAGTTTAATGAATAATTTGGATAATAATTGAACTATCAATAACAAAAGAGTTTATGCCTATTTATAGGCATTTTACAATCAAATCTAAACTAATTTAAAAGATAACAATAGTAACTAATAGATTCTAACTATTCTAAAAGGATAAATATAACAACAATAACTACTAAAATATTATCTTCTTTCTCTTACATTAGTCTCCCTTTCTTCAAAAAAGTTCGACCTCACACTCTAAACAAATTGAATCTGGAGGTTCACGCTTGATATCTCGCAATGGTATAATCTTCTTTCTCAACTCATCAAATAAGTCATTTAAGTCAAGTATATTGTATAGCAGTACCAAATATATTGTTCTCAAAACTTGGCATGAAAATGTAATATGCAAAAATTTAAAATCTTTGGTGCTGACAAAAACTTTGACGCATCTCATATCAATTTGAAGAATTCGAAGCAAATCTTTCTTGTTAGTTGATGAATTTAATTCTAACTTTTCATCCACCTCTTCAATAAATTTATCTTCTTTTGCCTCAGAAAGAGAATCCAAAATAACTAACTCTACAGTATTTGGATAAATTATGATATCTTGAGTAGTTTCTTGTAATTATTCAATTGGAGCAGACGTAACTTTCAAAGATAATTAATCTTCATAGGATTGCACAAATTTTAGAAGAAAATCTAAAATAACCGACTCTTCAGTATTTGGATAGATTCTGATATTTTGAGTAATTTCTTGTAATTCTTCAATTGGAGCATATATAACTTCCAAAGATAATTGATCTTCACAAGATTGCATAGAATCTGATGAAGTTCCGAGCACTTTATTGATTGTGTTATCCAATCGTTGTTGAAGTTTCTCAATTAAATTCTTAATATTCTCTAAATGGATTTGAACTTCTTGCATTAAAGTTTGCTTATCTTGTTGAGACTTGATTGATTGCTGAAAAATAAGATAATGATATGACGAAGGCAAAAAAGTATTGGATAAATAATTTCTTCAACTTTTGTCATGTCCAGATAAGTGATTTTTCATGATAAGCTCGAAGGCGCTTATTATCTTTCCACCATGATAAAGCTCTATTTGAAAATTTATTGACCACTAATTTGGCTTGTTGAGATTTTGGAATATCTCAATAATCAAATAAGTGATCAACTTTATAAATCCAATGTAAAAATTCATCAATATGAAAATAACCATTAAATGATGGTGTTTCTATCCTCATGTTGTTAGTTAAAATAATAAAATAAAATAAGATAAGATAAAAATAATATAGACTAACAAATCATAAGAGAGAAAGAAAAAGAATGATAAGGATGCAACGAATTGGAGATAACAAAATGAAGAAAACAAAAAATAAAGAATGAATAAGTTATGAATGATAAGACAAAAATAAAATAAGAAAAATAAAATAATAAATGGATGATGGGGAGAAAATGAGCACCAAAATGAAGAGATAAATCTCCTCGGAGGCTTTGATACTACTTGTCGGAGGAGGATCGCAAAATGGAGGAGATTACAACTTTCGAACGAATTCCAAAAGAGGTTGACAATTCAAAGCACTATCAATAACTTGATAAATTCGGAATCCACCGAGGCTCATAATCTATCGAAAAATAAAATCACATAGGTTTAATGAATAATTTGGATAATAATTGAACTATCAATAACAAAAGAGTTTATGTCTATTTATAGGCATTTTATAATTAAATTTAAACTAATTTAAAAGATAACAATAGTAACTAATAGATTCTAACTAATTTAAAAAGATAAATATAAGAACAATAATTACTAAAATATTATCTTCTTTCTCCTACATCAAAAAGTAAGTGATTGTAGCTCAACCCATGTAGGGTCCTGGCCTTCTAGGTTCGTCGCCTCTTCTCGCAAGAAATTGGGAACCCAGGGCGGAGTGTAGGGATAAAAATAGCCTCCTATAGGAATCGAGAATAGGACGAGGAGTTATATCTCCCTTCCCAAAGAGGGATGGGTGCTACCCCCTAATTATCGGACCAAGCTTGAGAGTTTAAGCAATTTCATATTATAGAATCGAATCATAGTGAATTTGTAGAATTTATGTATTAAACATGTTTAATTATTTAAGTATTTAATATGAGCTTACAAACACATATATATGATTCATAAATCATAGGCAACTAATACATTTTATTAATATGAAATGAATGTGAAAGTAAGTTAAGTAATCACTATCACTTACAACTACAGTTATGCTTAAAAAGATAGAAAACCTATACAAAATAAAAATGTAAAATGATTGCACTAAATTTTCTAATCATGATACTAATTTCACTCTCAAGTAAAATAAAATATTTAAAATTGTATAAACTTTTTTAATGTACAAAATAGATAATTGTATGCAATCATATCGAATTGTATAAAGTCGTGTAGAATCATAAGAGTTTATAAAATTCTACGAAAATTTTTAAATTAATATTCGTGTAAAATCTAAAAGTCTGTGTTATTTAAAAGTTTATAACGATTTGATTCGTTTTACTCACGTAAACTCTTGAACCCATAGGCACTGTTTGGTTGCAAGTTAACAACTAAAATAAGGACTTCATCGTCGGAATATTGCCCAATGCGAGGTAGATTAGGATTAAGTAGAGAAAAGCATCATACAATTCACAATGGATATTTAATCTTATCGGATCAATCTTTTGCAGGTTTTTGTATTCTTCAATCTTGATGAATTAAAGATAATCGGTCGTAATCCAATCGACCTCATGAGTTATGTAACTCTTCTCCTAGGTTAACTATCCAACAATCAAACAACGCCATAAGAGTTTGATTCGAAAGTTTAATAATATTAATAGGGACGAGCGCCACCATGGACGAACCTACATAGGGAGTAATGGGTTCAATTGACCCCATTATTTTTTATAATTACTTCTACTAGTTACTAACAATATGTGTTTTGACTATTTTTAAATATTAGTTATTATTTTATGATTGTTTTTAGATTTTGTCTCCCTTCTCTTATATTTATTCTATTTTAAAATATTTATTTATTTTCTTAATTTATTTTTCTATAATTCCAAGTGATCCGGCACAATTATTGTTTATTAACTTTTTTATACCATTCCAAATCATTTTCTTATACAACAAGACAAACATTGATGAAAGAAATAAAAGAAATTCAAATATTTATATAGTATTCACATAACCTTAAATTTTATTTGATTTTCAATATATTTTTTAACCATACATATATTTTTATTAATTATTTTTAGTCTCACTCATTAATTAACAAATAATATAATGTGCATAAATTTATTATAAGAAACATAACTATAATCGAATGTATAGTACACATTTTTATTACTTTTTTAAAACAATTACTTTCTTTATTATCATTATACATATAAATAAATTTGCACCGTTACATCTTGGGTCGTAAACCCGCCCCTGCTTACATAGAATCACCCATTGTGCACTACAAGTGCAAAGAGGTTGCGATCAAGACACAGGGTCATTTGGATATAAATTTTTTGTTCTAAAACAAAATCATTATAATCCCAACATAAACCTCATTTTATTAACTCGGCAAAACCAACATGTGTTCCACCCCATCTCAAGAAACTCTCACATTTTATAATAACTAATGCGGGGCCCATTAGTTGCAAAAAGTACTATTGGGTAATGCTCCCAAATTTCGCTTTCCTAACACGTGACGATCGGGCTAGTTTGGGTCGGCGTTACTTACATACATAACACTTCATAGGCTTTCATAATAAGATAATAAAATAAAAATAATTTCCTTCATAAAAATGCGAAAGCTCACTAATTCATCATAATAACTAATAATAACCAAACTAGAAATATAATGCAAAAATTAACAATTCTTTTGTTTCGAGAAGTCCTCTACTATCACATTCTATAAAGCATCTATTACATCATAATAAACTAAGGGTGCTCGAATAGCAAATTCTAAGACCGACTCTCATGTGCAACTGCATCACCACGAACTTTGTTGCTGCACGCGCCTTCATCTATAAGTCAATTATCAGTGGGGTTCAAACATAGGGACATAGAATATTCGTGAGCAATTACGTCCAGTACGTAAAATAATACAAATGAATGCAATAACTTAAATAGAGCAAAATTAACAATTAAGTCTGAAACATCAAAGAACATATAATCAATGCCAAACTTTACCTTTCACTTCGATTCTTTTCTTTTCCGTTCTTTCTATACGTTTCTTTTCATTATAGTTCTTCTTTAATGTATTGCACTACATCTTTTACTTTAAAGATTTCTTTATGGACTTCTATGTTCGTTGCCCTAGGCCAGCTCGACTTCTTTTATTATGGATCAACATGACACTTTCATGTGACTGAAACAATGGGTCAATGTAGATCACACGAGGACCAGATGAGCATTTACTTACTCAAAATAGATTTAGGCTTCTCAAAGTTACTCAAATAGGACCGCAAGGATTTCCTTTTTTTTAACTTTACTATAACAACAAGTGCACATGAGGATCACATCTTTCAGCTTTTATCTTTTCATATTTATCTATTTGTTCAGTTCAGTTCATCACACATTATAACAATGGCAAAATAGACTTTTAACATTTCTATGAATCAATAGGAAATAAGATATGCAATCCGTGTAGAATCTAGGTTGGGCACAATTAAGCTTAAGCCAAGTTTAGTTTGACGCAAGCTGGGTCAAAGGAGACTCGGTCCGAGTTACGCACATATCGATTCCTTACCTTTCTGCCTTCATAACCCGAGCCGGATCTCGTACGGTGGAAATCAAGCTGCGCACAACGACAAATAGGAAACTCGGGTCGGGTCCATGGGCCGAGTTCTGTCCAAAATGAGGTCGGATTCGGACTGCCAGGCCGAGTTTGACTCAAATATGAACTCAGGCCACGTTCCTAAACAATGGAATGTCGGTGCCGAATTATCGAAACTTTGACAACATGTCTCAAAAAATCTAAACATGCTTTTGATGTGAAACAAAAAGGGATCTATTATTAGATAAACAAAAAGAAATCTTTCGAGTTCTTATTTAACCTATCAAAAAATCATATTCAAAAGTGAACCTAGAATTTCACACCTACCTGAATAGTTTCATACTACATGAAACCTTAACTTTGAGAACGATTTCGAGACGATACAGAGATGTTCCAAATGAGAAGTCTGACATAGTGTAGATCATAGATTGGATGGTCAGTCAGAAGTTTTGCACATGCACATCGAGGAGGGAGAAACAAATGTTCAAAATGGAGAAAAAATTATTTTCTGGCAAAGAGAGGCTGAATGCTAGAAGGAGCTTATTTATAAGAAAAAAGAGTTTGACTCTTCATGGATTAAAATTAATCCAGGATTTAATATTTAACCTCTTCCAAATCTAATTCTGAATCTTATTCATAATCTTAACTAATAATCTACTTTAAATATCTTATCTATTCCTTTTCTTTCTTTTCTTTTCTTCTTCTCAAAATCTTTTCTATACACAACTTCATTATTAACTTCTCAACTTTTTATCCTTTATTTTTAATTGAATTTTCGTAATTATATAAAAATAAAAATATTTTAATTTTCTAATTAATTAATTTAATAAATAAATATTTTATTTTTCTAATTAATTAATTTTAAAAATTTTTGAAATGTTACATTATTCGCATCGATGTTCCTATACCAAAGATAGCCATAGTGGACTTATATCACCCAAGTGCAAAAAAATAACGTGAAGAGGTGCGTATCCCGTATAATTGATAAGTTAAAGTGCTGATAAGTATTTTATTTACTGAAACTTATTTTTAAAAATAAGTAGTTACGCGTTTGGATAAAACTACTTATATTAATAATAACTAATTAGTTATGAGATAACTAACTGACTTATTTTTTAGAAATAAAATAAGCACCCCTCCACCTGCTTATTTTTTTTACTTATAAGTAGATTTAGAATTTTTAAATTACCAAACGCTTAGATTTTTTTAAACTAATTTATAAGTGACTTATAAGCTTAGCCAAATAGTCTAAGTTTCCTCTGCATTGCGTATCTGATAGCCGTAAATAAGACTTTCAACAAAAAATATTTTAATCTCCAACTTGAGTCCAAAAAATGACTTATACCGTATTGAATACATTAAGATTATATTTAATACATTAAGATTATAAACTTAGCCAAACAGCCCCTACTATGATAGTAAATAAAATTTCAGTTGAATACATTAAATTATATTTAATGAAAGATTATTTTGGACAAATGTTTAAACTTCTATATTTCTGTTAGGTGGGGTGGGTAAATGAAATTGCAACCTAAAAAGTTTTAAAAAATGAAATAATCAAACTCACGTAATAGTGAGTTAAGATGTGCTCGTCTTCGAATACTTTGATACTTGTAAATGCTTCTAAAAGTCAAATGGTAATTTAATTACTAAGACACTATTAATGAAAATAATATTATATAAAACCACCCTACAAGATCTGGCAATTTATCTTTTCATTAATCACAATAAAGTTTCTATAGATCAATTCTGTAATTATGAAAAAAAAATATGTACTTATGAAGCATAAAAATGTAAAAAATATATATTGAAAATAATTAATCCTAAACAAACACCCTTTCCATGTTTAAAATGTTTTTTATTTTTAGGAAAAATCTTGAAAAGGATGCTTCTGAATTGAAGGAGAAGCTAGAGAAATATGAAGCTGAAGTTGAGAACACTAGAAAGGCCAGTGAGTTGAGCCTTGTTTCATTTCCCAACTTTTGTGCGGACTCGGATTTGGAAAAGCTGTAAGTTCTAGCCTACATCATTTGGAATTGTTGTTTAATATCTTGAATCACCCTGGCTTATCATCTAACTTATGAATTTTTTTTATTCTATCTAACTTATGAAAAACTTTTTCTATATTTTATAGTTAGTCCCAAGCTCAGATAAAGGAGGAGGATTTTGTTAGACTCCGATAGTCAGCGTAAAACTTTGTCGAATCTCGTAAAACTCTATCGAATCTCATGAATATGAATTAACGAATAGGATTCATGTAGTCGACCCCATCTAATGAAATAAGATTTTGTTGTTGTTGTTGGAGTTGGCAGGTTTAAGGGCCTTCAATCCGATAAGATTGGTCCGATCCAATACAATAACCCGACTGTTCACCTCTTTTTTCTTTTTTCTTTTTCCTTTTCCTTTTTTTTTTTCTCTCTCTCTCGATTTTCCTATCGTTCGAGATAGCGCAGTGGAACTCGCAACTCGCGCTTCCTTTTTCGTGCAGCCAGAGAGAGAGAGAGACCTCTCATGCTCTTGAGCGCCTGCGCCCTCCAGCCGCTGCTCCGCGCCTCCAGAGAACGTCGTCTATAAGAGTCCTCCAATGGAGCCATCCGCCCTCGTGAATCCGGGCTTTCGCTTCTCGCCCTTCTCCACCTTCCGGTCGCCGTCCACTCCCTCGCATTCCCTCTGCCGGAGCCATCGCCGGGGGCTTCTCATCTTTCCTCCACCCGAGCGGTCGAGGAGTTGCGGCGCCGGCGGCGGACTGTTGGTGACTCTCGTCCCCAAGGCCGCAGCCAAGGTGCTCGACGGAGGATCGAACCGTGGTGGAGCGGGCGGGCGCGTAGGTGGTGGAGGAGCAGGAGGAGGGAGGAGGGTTTTGCGGCAATCTCAGGTCCAGAGGACCTTGCCCTCGCTGCCTGTGAAGGAGATTGCGTCCTCTGTTGCGCCAGCCGGAGCGTTTCTTGTGATTACCTTTGGTTCGTGGTTTGTCTCTCATCGATCATGTTTTTACTGTGTTATTGGTTACTTCATCTTTTGCTTGAAGATGGGACATCAAACATATCACAAGTTAGTAAGGCATATATGTTCTAGTTGTTCAACTTGATTATAGTTAACTTTCGGGCTCTACAAAAAACATGCCAACCACATCATTGATCTTAATATATTAATCGGCATTTTTTTGAATTACAAACTGCAACATTCAGATGGTCCATCTAAAAAAAGGAGAAAAAACAAACAAACAATCAGACGATCCAAATGCCAAAAGAGGATGATAGTGAAGAAGGAAAATGTGGTAATTTTTTTGTGTGTGTGGAAGCTGTCCTTAGAAACGTGAGGGGGCATTAACTCTGGTCTGGTACAAATTTAATTACAAGGACATACCCATTGATTTAATTTCCGAATATTTTGGATTTGGCTATTAATCTGCCTTTTCAGCATGCAGTTATATGGAAGGTGGTTGAGAAAGTACTCATGCCAAAATCAAAACAATCAGCTTCGACAGAAAAGACGTCATTACCAGGAATTAAGTGGTCTTTTTCTCCTGGTACTAATTTGCAATCCGGTAACAATCTGAAGTTTGAAAGGGATGCCAGGCTTAAACTCAACGAATTTGCCAAAGAACTTAGGTCATTCAGTAGTGTTGATATGTCAGGTAAGTTAGTCCTTGCCGCATATCACTCTATATTATGTACTCTCATCTCATTTTGGTTGTTAGTTATCTGATGGTTTGGATACTTGTTGTTCCAGATCATAAAAAACTTAGCATGGTATACTTTTGATGCTTCACATATTTACTTTTTCTTAAACATCTATTTTTTTGTTAAGTGTTTTATGAAAAATTCCTTTTAGGTCGGAACTTTGGGGATGATGGCCTATTCTTCCTTGCTGAAAGCCTAGCTTACAATCAGGTTAAGAACTGTTATTCTTTTAGGAGTCTAGTCTTGTCTATGTTTGGATTGTTCTTGTGAATTTTTTCCAAAAACAATGTAAAAGTGTTTATTGATATGATCACAAAAACACATCCTTTAATTTTCAAGCTGTTCTATTTCAGGCTGCTGAGGAAGTGAACTTTTCAGGCAACGGTATTACAGCAGCAGGAATAAAAGCCTTTGATGGTGTTCTTCAAAGAAATTCTGTCCTTAAAACCTTGATCCTTTCCGGAAACCCTTTTGGCGATGAAGGAGCTAAGGTAACTTCATTTTCAATTTATATTTTTTCCCTTCTAGAAAATTGATAAACCTTTTTATTATTAGAAATTTTCCTGCTTACCTGTTCTAAACGATAAACTTCTTTGATGTAATTATTATACTTTCACAATGTTGTGAATGGGTGCATCTTTAGAGGGGAAAAGAATCCATGTTGAAAATGTTGTATCTAACAAAGAGTGTGGTGAAAGAGCGGGAAAAAATGATGATATTTTGTACTCTGCATGTAATAAATTAACCTTCTAATAAACTGGATGATCACTCATGGTAACCATCCTTGCCTTTATCAAAAAATTCTTGTACTTTCCTATTAATCACTTATCTCTTCCGAACTCATGGAACTTTGCTACTGCGATTCCTTAATCACTTGTCATAAATGTCAAAAAAGAAAGGAAAACTCAAAGATGGAAATATTTTCTTTCTTCATTTATGATTTCGGGTCTAAACCGGATGGAAAAAATAATCTCCAAGAACAGTGTGGTACTGGTACATAGGGCACTACGTCATCAGGTATAGCTTATACTTGATATAGGTCCTGTGAAAAATTTGGGGTATTAATTATGCCTGCCTCCCCTAGGTATTAATTACACCCAACTTAATATTCACATTGGATACAAGTACCTTTTTACGGCAATATTGCCCTTGATCATTTTTGGTATAAAGTCTATGGTATATAATAGTGGATAAAAACTCATCCCCTACTTTTTTCCCCAACCAAATAGGGCCTAAATGTATTGACATGAATTGTTCTTACAGTACCTTTCGGATATTTTAATGGGAAACGAAGGCATTCAAAAGCTCCAGCTGAATAGTACGGGTCTTGGAGATGAGGTTACTTGAACATTACAATTCTTAGCATGGAATTTAGTGTTGAGCTAATTGTTCTTGGAGGTGATATGTCTATATTCTCAACAAATCCCAATGTGTAGGGAGCCAAGGCCATTTCTGAGATGCTGAAAAAGAATTCGACTTTGCGTGTCTTGGAACTCAACAACAATATGATTGACTACTCTGTATGACATTCTTAACATTTTTTTCCTTTAACTGTTTCTAGTTTCTATGCTATGTTCTCCTCAAAAAAATGTCTCTGCTATGTATCTATTGGTGATATTATATTTTCTCAGGGTTTTGCAAGTCTTGCTGGAGCACTACTTGAGAATAGTTCAATTCGTGCAATACATATGAAGTAACCTATTCTATCATTACACCTGAAATGCTAGTGTTTACAGGGTTTCTGTGATATAAGTTTCATCAGTTTTCCATGCTTATGCTGGTATATTTGTTCATTTATGGTGTATGATTCGGGTTCTAAACTTGCATCTGAATCTCAATTCAGTGGCAACTATGGTGGAGCTCTTGGCGCAGCAAGTTTAGCTAAAGGACTTGAAGGAAATAAATCTTTGAGGGTATAAAATGGCTTTCTGGATTCAGATAGTTTTGTTCTATACAAACATACGTAATTTTATTGTTCTTCTAAGTTGCAATAGTGGATGCTGCAATCTCATTTCTTTTTGGCACACAGAAAGACTGAAGTAGGTCCCGACTTTTTGCAATTTCTAAAAAAACATAATGCTCATATCATGGATATGTACTCTCTGTTGTCAATTCATACCAACAGAAATTTGTTAAAATCGACTTCTTGGATTTAGTATGTTTCTTGACTTGTTTAGTAATTGCATGGCATATAAAGGCATCTAATAACAACTGACATGAAGATTATTTAAGGGCCGGTTTTTTAAATGCCTATTTTCGAGCACTTTGCTCTAACTTGTTCACTCCCAAAGTCCTGATCACTTTATTAAATACTACAAACATGCTATTTTAGTAGTATTATGATTATTGTTATTATTATTACCTACTCTTTAACTTATAGTCTTATATCAAAATTTTCAACATATACCTTTTATTCGTTCAAAAAAAAAGAAAACATATACCTTTTTTTTTGCTGAAACATTGTAAGCTGCTTTCAGGAACTTCATTTGCATGGCAATAACATCGGAAATGAAGGTATCCGTGCATTGATATCAGGTTTATCTGCTCAGAAAGGTATTAATTGGTGCTGCTCCTTGTTTGATTTTTTTCTCCAATTAATTTTGTATTTATATTTAAACTTTCCTTCACAGGGAAAATACAGCTTCTAGATATTGGAAACAATGATATTGGTCCAAAAGGAGCTTTTCATGTTGCAGAATTTATCAAAAAGGCCAAATCCTTGCGATGGTTGAATATATACATGAATGACATAGGAGATGAGGTATTCTTTGATAGCCTGGCATCTTATTTGTAAATAATCCATATACAGGGTTTCCTTGATTCATATGTCGGGCACTTGATTACTTTCATGGCATGGTTACTAATCTTCTCAACTTTTCTGATTAATTTCACAGGGCGCAGAGAAGATTGCAGAAGCTTTGAAGGAAAACCGGACAATCTCTACGATAGACTTGGTGAGATTGAAAACTAACTTGTGGTTTGTTTTTAACAGTTTGAAACGTTGTGGCTGAATTGACTGAAGATAATGTTTGCATTTTTTATTTTTATTCTTTCCTTTCTTGATAAGATCATTCTTCCATGTCTTGCTTTTTTTCAAGTGTTATTTTCCACAAAATCCAAGTCAATCAAATACCTGCCATTGTATCCTGCAAATGATAATTGCTTGTCATATATTTAGAAGAATGACCAAACAGAAGAGAAATATACCGGAAAGAAAATGTAGTTGGGGATGGACGTCATTCAAGAAAGTTGCCTGCCACCTGTGATTAATCACATATCTCGTTAAGATAACTGGCTCCACCATTTTTTACTCTTGCATCCTTCCTATAAAACATTTTTTTTTCTTTTTGAGACTGAGTTTATTTTTAGTTTTATATTTCACGTACGTGGTTACAGTTGTTGCTTTCCATGTCATTGAGATACCATAACACATTAGTGTTAATTATTTCCAGGGTGGTAACAACATTCATTCTGACGGAGCGAGTGCCATAGCTAGAGTTCTGAAAGATAATTCAGTTCTCACAACAGTAAGTAATCTACCAATCGTATTGCGAGATAACATTTTCCTTTTAGTTACTGTCTAATGTTGTTAGTTTTTTTAGTTGGAATTGAGTTACAACCCAATGGGTCCTGATGGTGCAAAAGCTATATGCGAGGTTCTGAAGTTCCATGGGAAGGTGGAAACACTAAAGCTTGGTTGGTGCCAGGTGAAATTTTCATTCTTTGGCATGCCGTACTATAGGTGAGCAATTAGAAGCTATCTAATAATGTTATTGCAGATAGGACCAAAAGGTGCTGAATTTGTTGCAGATTGTTTGAAGTACAATACTACATTGTCAACTTTAGATTTGCGAGCAAATGGACTTGGTGATGATGTATAGAACTCAAACCCTTACATAGACGATGGAAAATCATTTTCGCTTTCCTCTCGCTAGGCTGTCTTCATGATTTTTTATTCAGTAAAAATCTTGGTGATTTTTAGTTTCCATTTTTTTACAGGGTGCGGTCTGTCTAGCAGGCAGCCTGAAAATCGTTAATGAAGCCTTAACATCACTTGATTTGGGTTTCAATGAGATAAGGGTACGCATGTAATCCAAATCTGTTGTTGAGATTTGTCTGACTCCTCTCTAACTATGCAACCTGCATCTATTAAACAGGACAAGGGAGCGTTTGCTCTTGCTCAGGCCCTGAAAGCGAATGAAGATATTGCTGTGTCCTTCTTGAACCTAGCAAACAACTTCCTCACAAAATATGGACAAGTAAGCTTTCCAGTGGCTGTTTTATGATTATCAATTCGTAGTGTTGCATATAATCTGGATTTTTGCAGGTTGCTTTGACGGAGGCTCGAGATCTTGTATATGAGATGAATGAAAAGGAAATCAGTATTTTCTTTTAGCTGCAGCTTGCTCCAATTTTTTGCATCCAATTTCTGACAATATTTTTGGTAGTATCTTCTATGATGCACAAGAGCTCGTGTCACATTGACCAATTATTACTTGCGGGGTGGAGATTTTACTAGGGGAGTAGTTTAGGTAATAACTGGAAGAGACAGACGACCCAGCTCTTCATAGAGTCAAATAGGCAAGAAAATTTTGAGATTTGCAGTCTTTTCCGTTTATGTTGTATAATGTATGGATTTGGAAGGCCACAATTCTGTAAATATCTATTTGAGCTACTTGCCGGGGCACAATGCAAACGATGTTTTGTAGTATCGTTGTCGCATTTAGTTTTTTTTCAAGATTTTGTCGTCAAATATAATTGGTTTAGATGGGATCACAAGGAGCCTATTGGTGTTATGAAATTTTGCTATGGATATATTCTACGTAAACATGGAAATTCGGGCTGCTCGGTCCGGCACGGCACCCGCATGGATGTTTGCCGGGGCTGGCCCGGCCCTAGCACTGTCGTCCGACCACGACAACCATCTGGTTGGACCGGGTCAAATTGCGTAGGCTGCCCAACAGGATGCTGGCCCGATCCGATGAGCTCATTTTTTTTTTAATTTTTATTATATAGTTAAATATTTAAGCATATATTATAAATTTTATAACTATATTATACATATATTTAATCATATATCATATATTTATAATTATATTATGCATAAAAATATTTTTATTATGTATAATATATTTTATTATTTTTGTTATTTCTATTAGTCTTAATCTTAGGGTAAAAAATATAAACCTTTTTTTATTATTTTTTGTTTTTATTTTCTAATTTAATACATACAACAATGAAAAAAAAATGAGCCTCAATTTGACACGACCTGGCCGGACAGATTCGAGATGAAATCGTGTCGGGTCGCGGCTGAGGTGCCTTAGGACGTAATCCGGTTTTGGGCCTCGATTGACTTGAGCATGACCATTGCTCCAAAGTTCATCTCTAACTTTACTGTAAGTTCTTATTGTCTGGTGTGTGGAGTTACATCTCGGCGTGTTATCATACATTTGTTACAGCCCTTCCGTCCGATGTACTGTAAAGAATTCAGATTATACCATGCACACTTGGATTCTGTTTTCCGTTCCTTTCATGTGGTTTGTGCTTTGTCTGGGTGGTTTGCATCCAGAGCTAAACCGTTTGGGGAATGAGCTGCCTGTACGCCATGGCCTCTCGTTTCATACCGTCTTTTCTTCAATATTAGCTTCGAGAATGAATTAGTGATAATTTAGTGAGCTTAAACCTCCAGGATTTATTATGGAATGTGCCATGAAAAGGGTGCACGTTAGGTTTTACTGCTACTGGCTGCAAACATCCAATGGTTAACATCGAATTTATTGTGATTTTAATTTTGAAAAATAAAATATTTGGTTACAAGAAAAACTTATCTAATTTTTACTAGTTGGATATAACATCTCCATTATATATATATGGGTAAAATTGATGTGGCCAAGCAAGTAATGTATACGGCAGTTAGATCTGATGTGATGCGTGGCCTAAAGATCACGCGCCCCTTGCTCTTGCACAAGCTCCCCTCCCACCCACACCCGCCCATATATATAGTGACGGATCTGGCTTCTGAAGTGTACCCATCACAGACATTTATTGTGCTAGCATGGCTGCTTGCACTGTAAATTTGATTAGGCTTGTTCCAGTTCTTGTTTTTGTGTGCATGGTTAGTAGTCTGCCATGGAAATTGTATGGACAGGAGAGCTTTGATCAAAATTATGTCGTCGAGTGGGGCGGAGACCATGTTTTTCATGTGAATCAAGGCAGGGAGGTCCAACTGGTTCTGGATCAAACTTCTGGTGATGCATGCACCATTCGTTCGTTTGTTCTTATATCTTCATTGCCTTAATTTCTCATGACCAGGCTCATAATTGTGCATGAAATATTAATATTGTCGCTATGTAGGTGCTCGATTTGCTTCAAAGAAGCTTTACATGTCAGGCTTATTTCACATGAAGATGAAGTTATCCGATAAGAACACCGCCGGAGTTGTGACATGTTTCTACGTAAGTTGCTCACGTGCTCAGAAAAAAAAGGAAACCACACCTGATTTAATAGATTGTTAAACTTGATCAAATTTAGTGCGTACAACATAAAACATCTTTGCATCAGCCGAGCTGGTTTAATCAGCTATATATGGTTCGTTCAACATAAATTTAATGAGTTCTAGCCTCTAGTCCTGTGTTCACTGCATATTCATTGTATGATTGTGTCCATCACATACATGCTGAGTGAAAAACAAAGTTAAACTACAAATGAGTAAGGGTCTCAAGTAATTGCTCATCTTGGAATCTTGACATCGATTCACGTAGAAATCGCCGTCATAGAGGAATGCAGTGGGAAAAAGAAAACACAAAAAAGATGAAGGTGGTAAGTGGTTAAGTGCGTAATGGTTGGGGATTAATAATAGCTTTTACTTCTCATTGGACTCACAATTATGACATGCAGCTCATGTCTCCTGATAACACCAACCACGACGAGCTGGACATCGAGTTCTTGGGCAACGTCAAAGGCAAACCAGTGATCCTCCAAACGAACATATTCACGTATGGCCATGGAAACCGAGAGCAGAGGATCCATCTCTGGTTCGACCCTGCTGCTGATTTCCATGATTACAGAATCCTCTGGAATCCGTACCAGATCGTGTACGCCCATCTGCAAATCTTTTTTTTTCCTGTTTTCTGAACGACAAATTCTTGCAAGTCGTAGGGGGTTTGATTCGATCTCTGTAATCTGTGTGCACTGAAAATGCATGCAGGTTTTCTGTGGACGACACTCCAATCAGAGTCTACAGGAACCTGAAGGACGAAGGGGTGCAGTACCCGTCGCAGGCCATGCATGTTACAGGGAGCATCTGGAATGGCGAGGACTGGGCCACGGATGGAGGCAGGACGAAGATCAACTGGGGCGAGGCGCCGTTCGTGTCGCACTACCAAATTTTCAGAATTGACGGATGCAGCAGCTCGGAAGACGCCGGGGCTTGCTCGTCGGCGAATCTCTGGTGGAATGCTGAAACTTTTCAGGAGTTGACCCCACAGCAAAAGTCAGCTTATCAGAATGTCAAGCAACTCTACATGACTTACAATTACTGCACCGACAACTCAAGCTCGTATAAGCCACCGCCAGCGGAATGCAACCAATGAAGAGAGAGAGAGAGAGAGAGAGAGAGAGAGAGAGAGAGAGAGAGAGAGAGAGAGAGAGAGAGAGGTATTAAACCTTAATATGCACTACTAAATTTTTACTTTTGTTAAAAAGACTATTTGACACATAAGTATTAGGATTGTACTCCAGTTATTTTATTACTGGTAGAATGATAATTTAAATATAAATTACGTTTAAATACGACAAGAAAATGATAATGGCATGACATTATTAACATTGCGATATCAATATTAATAAAATATTTTGTCGACGACGTCACGAGTGGTTTGAAACTTTGAATGATATTATTTATTGAAATTAAAATTGAGCCACAATAAAACTTGCATCACACATTTGTCAATTTGTGTACTCATAATTTAATTAAATGCCATAATACAAAAAACAATCCCACCTTAACGGGTTTCGCCCGTCGGGAAAGATAGAGGTTGAACTTGAAGTCCGATACGAATTCTCGGATCAGGTGGCACAACCGGAATCCGACGATATCGTCAACGTAACGGGTCGGGCGTCGCATGTTTAAATGAAAAAACACCAGGAGCCTTTTCTTCTTCTAGCTCCGATCCGCAATAAAAATCTCTTTTTTTTTTCATTGGGAACTTTGGCCCTCTTCCGCTTCTTCGACCGATCGATCGCGAAAGCCTCGAAAGGAGCTTCCAATTGACCTCCCTTTCTGTGATCCTTCTCCGGGAGCCAACGAATCGATTTGATTTGCTCTCTTCGGCTCGCGTTTGGGCTGCTCATTCTTGTGAGCATCCGCGAATTGAAACATCAGTCCAGCTTTCAAGAGCGCAAATCAAAATGGTATGCTCTTCAATTTGTGTGATTTAAATCGCATTTTCTTTTATTTTTTTCATTATCCAATCGTCAGTATTAACAGCTTTTGGTTACTCAAACTGATGCCCTAGAAATTTCATTTTGTTCCACCACTTTTTTTTTTTGGTAAGTTTCCACACTTTTGCCCCCTATTTGAAAGTGCCGCATGGTTCTTGGTCTAATGATCGATAATTTTACCGTATCTAACTTTGTATTTAGGTGATCTTATTGTACTTTTTCTTGTCATATTATTCCATCATTTTCGTCTCATCTGGAGTTCATCTGGTCATTATAATTTTGTATACATCATCGGCGTATAAGTTTGAAAATGTTATGGGCATGAAACAATTGAAGTTGGTTGCATGATATCATTTTTCTGCCATTAACATTTTTTTCTTATCAATATCTTGTAAAATGCTTTATGTGTCGCTGACTGAACTGATGCAATTATGCTGCAGCAGCGTGTTGGTGGATTTCTTTTTGGCATTGACAACTCTTCCTCAAGTGAAGATAGGTACATGTGAAAAGATTTTGCTTCTAATGATCACTTTGTCAGAGTTATATTTGTCTCGTCTCAACACCAATTTGTTCTTACCTTAGACTTTCACACCTGTGAAGGTCTATATTTCATACATTATAGTATGTGCAAACTTGTATACCATTTATATAACTATGAACGCCCTTGCCTTCATGTAGTAAGTTTTTACTGGAAAAAGGGACTCACTTGCTGGAGGACCATATGCTGCCATATATGTGGGATAAAAAATTAACTCATTAATATGCTCGTCATGTGACTTTCAATCTGTCGTGTTATCCCTGTATAATTTTTCATTTGTACATTGAAATTACTATATCTTATACAATAAGATATTGCATCAGCGAAGCACATTCGCAAGTTAAGTATAATTTATGCTTGAATGCTTTTTCCATGCGACCCATATAAGCAACTATGCTCATATGTTATTTGATTTTGCTGCAGGCACGTAGTTGCATATATTACTTTTGAATGTAATTCAATTCTTTTTTACATTTATCAACCAACATCACTACCACTTCTTGAACAGCCATGTCGAAAGGTTTCTTGATCGTATAAGCAATGGTGTACTAGCTGACGACAGACGCGCAGCTATGAGCGAGCTCCAAGCTCTTGTAGCAGAAAGTCGTGCAGCTCAGATGGCATTTGGGGCAACTGGTAGCTATTTCCTCTTGTTTGGTTGCTTATTGGTTTCCTTCTTGTTCTAATCAATGGTCTTCAAGCAGGATTTCCTATTCTCCTAAATATTCTGAAGGAAGAACGAAATGATGTTGAGATGATAAGAGGTGCCATTGAAACTCTTGTTAGTGCTTTGACTCCTATAGAAACGACACATGGACCAAAAGATGAGGTTCAGCCAGCATCAATGAATTCTGACCTTCTTTCTCGAGAACCAGAAAACATCTCTCTTCTTATAAGTTTGTTGGTGAGTGCTATTGTCTTTTTATTTTTTTAACTGTGTTCTATTTATTTATTTTTTCTTTGTGCAGTCTGAGGATGATTTTTATGTAAGATATTATACACTTCAGCTTCTGACATCACTCCTTACTCACTCTCCTAATAGGTAAGGAACTAAAGAATATTACTTTTTTTTTTTGGAGAATAGCTCATCATAATTAGGTTTGTCTGCTTTGCTTAGATTGCAGGAAGTTATTCTTTCCGTTCCTTTTGGTATAACTCGGCTAATGGATATGCTTATGGATCGTGAGGTTTGAGAATCTTTTCTCTTTAAGATGCGTTACCTACTTTAGTTGTTTTGTTCATTTGTGAGGGAGAGATGGTTCTTTTACTTTACTTATGTGCATATCTATATGGATGTATATGATTCTATATATATTTCCAGGAAGTGCATTTGTGGCAATGACTACTGGTATATGCCAGCACGTACATCTGTCAAAATAGCCTTTGATATTTGCAAGACAATGCTTGTAGTCTTGTTATAGCTGCTTCTATGCCTATATTTTTTGGGGGTTTTGGACACACATTTACATTTGGTCTTCTATATCATTATACATACATTGATAGATCTTTTCCCCCTATAAAAATTATACTCTATTATCCATATCTGTTTTGTCAGTTTAAGTAAATCATAGCTGTTTCGTCTTTTAGATGGATGCTGTTTTGTGAGTTTAAGTGAGTCATACTTATTTCATCTTTCAAATAGATGGTAATTGATTATGACAGGTAATAAGAAATGAAGCCTTGCTGCTTCTGACTTATTTGACTCGTGAAGCAGAGGTACATACTTGGAACACAACCTTATGATAATTTTGTATTTCACGAGTATGATTGCCTTTTGCTTACATCTTCTTTGGCATTTAGGAAATTCAAAAAATTGTGGTTTTTGAGGGTGCATTCGAGAAGATATTTAGCATTATTAACGAGGAAGGTGGTTCTGATGGAGGAGTTGTTGTGCAGGTGATTATAATGGAACTTTAGG
Organism: Pontederia crassipes; assembly: GCA_030549335.1. Lineage (NCBI taxonomy): Eukaryota > Viridiplantae > Streptophyta > Magnoliopsida > Commelinales > Pontederiaceae > Pontederia > Pontederia crassipes. The sequence goes on along the minus strand of CM060185.1, from coordinate 513,819 downwards.
ATCCATTTAGGTTAGTCAATTATTTTGCGGATTAAGTATCCTTCTCTTCTCATGATTCATATGTCCCATTGTTTTTTCTTTGAGAGGGATGTCTGTCAGTATTTTATCTTTTCTCTTTTCTTAGTCACAAATTGCATTCGTCACCCTTGCACATTTATTGGTTTTCTATATTCAACTCCCTGTTTCAAGCTTTCCAGGTAGCTTATGTTTTGTGATTTGGAATTGTATGCCCAAGAAAATATATGCTCACTCTCCTTTTATGATGATCTCCTAGACACGAGTGATATCATTTTTAGCATTTGATGAGCCTTTCAATCGTGTACCAAGTTCAACTGAGATTCTGCACTTCATTATGTTTGTCTTTTTGTCATTTTTTTTTCATCATCATCCATTGTACAATAAGTTATTCAGACATTGTTTGTTGGTGTGGAATATTGCATGCTAAAATCATGCCTTGGAGAGTAAGACTCATCATTCTTTTGAGAGTTTATCAGTGACTGTTTTGTTTGGTTACTAGGATGGAAATTGATTCCCGTGCAAAATGCTACGTCTTAAGTTTCTGATATGCTGGATGCTAGTGGAGTTTCAAGAGTAGTTACAAAATCTTGTTCAGTATCTTTCTGCTATTTTTATCTGTTCATGCTTGATTATTTCATTTGACCTTTTTTTGTAGACTTTCCTTGTATCCAGCTATTAATCTTGGCTTATTTTATCAGGACTGCATTGAATTGCTTAAGAATCTCATTCGAAAAAATGCATCCAATCAAGTAAGTGTCTTTTGAAAATGCTAAATGTTCAAAATTTTTCTTATTTCATTGGTTGCTAAACACTTCATTCAGGTTTTGCTGAAGGAAACTATTGGATTTGATCCACTAGTTTCTATATTGAAACTTCGCCGTGGTAGTGCTTACAATTTTACACAACAGAAGGTGTGATGGCTACTGCGCTGTAGGCTTTTCTCATTTTGATTTCTTTACATGCATATGAAATTGGTTCATTGCAAACTTGTCTTATATTACACTACTATTTAAATGTTTAGACAATAAACCTCCTCAATGCGATGGAAACCGTTGAATTGCTTTTGACGGGAGGTCCAGCAGGTGAGCCAAGCAAATGTGCTAATAGGCTTTCCAATCAAACTGCCTTTGCTCAGGTGTAATTCTTGTTTTTCCTTTAAGATTTATGTGTAGTTTTTAAGCTCCATAAGCTCCATCTTTTATTTAATTGCAATTAACTGCAGAAGAAAATTTTGGACCACCTCCTACTGTTGGGAGTTGAGAGTCAGTGGGCTCCAATTACTGTGCGCTGTTTGGTAAGGAGTTTCTTGTACATGTTATGATGCATATAGGAATCTTCTTCTTGGTTTCTTGTTATATTTGTTAAGTATATGACTCTTATCCATTTTCCTACACTTGCAATTTGAATTCGTCTTGCCACTTATGATTAATAGCTAATAAAACAATTGTAATATCACAGTTTTTTAGTCCCTTCATTACATTTCCCCTTCAAAGAGAAAATATCATGGCTTTGTAAAAATATTATATGTATTCAGTTTCCTTTCTTGCATTAACCTTGAGATAACATATTTTGCTTACAGGCCTTGCGATGCATTGGTGATTTGGTTCTAGAAAATCCTCACAATCTTGCTATTCTTGGAAACAAGTTAGTTGGAGAAGAGCCTCATGTTGAACCAGCCTTAAATGCTATTTTCCGTATCTGCTTACGAACTTCTACACTACAGGAGTTTTTCGCAGCAGATTATGTCCTCAAATGCTTCTGTGAGGTTGCTTCTGTACTGAATACGCTTTTCTTATATATTTCTATATGCACTTAATATGTCCCCCTGCCAACTTTCATGACTGTTGTCAAAGTAATTGCAGTTCGATTTTTTAGCTATCTAATGTGATTAATCTATAGGATGAACTGTCATGGTTTGATATAAAAATCTTCTTATGTACACGCAAAAAAATCTCATTATGGCATAGCAACTTAAAATTGATATGGTTATGACCATCTTGATAGTCGTCCTTTCCCGTTTAAAAAAAATTGATATTTTTATAGTAAATGAATGAATTTGCAATATTCTATCATGAGGCATTGGAGCTATGCATGTTAACGATTCTTGTGACATAATTATGGCATTTTTTGAAATGATTACATCTCTGCTGAAATTTTACTATTACTGCTTTAAACAGAAAAATGTCGATGGGCAAGCAATGCTAGCGTCTACAATTACATCTGAGCCAACTGCAGTGAATCACACTATTCTTGACACTGGCTCTAGTATGTCATTTGGAAGGTATGCTGAGTAAGTGGTTTTCCACATTTTTTAGTTTTATCATAATAATTCTCAGGTATTTCATACGTTTCAGCCAGTTATGTGGTTGTTTTTATATTTAGCTTCAGAAGTTGTTTATTACCTTTTTCAGTGCTAATTTTGAAAGTGGTGTTTCTATGCCATTTCAACACACCACGGTTATTTGTTAACCTATGATAGTCTTATCTGCTAAATGCCGCTTGTTCTCTGATTTGACAGTATGCTTCTCCAAGCTTTGACATTTACTGATCCTAATGGTGACATTGAGGTATGTCAAAGGTTGATAGTATTATGAAGTCTTTGTGATGTGCATTAAAATTTATTTCTCCTTAATGTGTATTGCTTCTTTGTGCTTCAATAGTGTTAAAACCTTTGTGACTCTTAATACAAATGAATGAATGGTAGAAACTGAAAGTATAAATGTCTATATAACTATGTAATTGAAAACATAATAAATATTATTGATAGTAAAAGTACAAGAATCTTAGACATAATTGCTACTAATATTTGTCTGTTCGAGAAGACAAATGTCCATAATGAAGTAGACTGTGTGGAGTGGTCCAAATTTCTGTTACAGTTGATAAACACATTTCAAAGGTTGCTTTTAAAGATAAAACGCATCAATGTATTTGACATGAAGGGTTAGTTTCTATAAGTATATAACATATAGAGGGTATGAAAATATAAATTCTAAGTATCCATTATTCTCTTAATCAGTTCATTGTCTTTTTTACTAATGCAAAGTAGTATTTTATCAGTCTTAATTAAGTAAAACTTGACTGATGCTCTTGCAGATCTTCTCCAGAGCTGCTAGTGTTCTTTCTTACATACTGAAGGATAATGTCCAGTGCAAGGAAAGGGTATGTGAAAATGTCTTATTTTGCACAATTTTATTGCTTTTGCTCTTTAATATTGCTTTTAATAAACTGTTGTTTCACTTATTTAAATTTATTAAGACTTTGGCTGGCTGTTCTATATTTGCATAATTTCTTTGATCCTGTTACTCGTGTTAAATGCAATATTCAGTTATAACAACACTTCAATTGCTTTCCTAACATTTCAGGTTCTGAGTGTTGAGCTTGAGTCCCCAGTACCATCTTTAGGTGTGGCCGAACCTTTCTTGCACCGTATTGTGAAGAATTTGGCTGTTGCTTCCTCCATGAAAAATAAACACAAGAATCAAAGCAGTTCAACTTCAGCCCCTCTAGAAGACACACATATTCAGCCACTTATTTTCCGACTGCTGATAATTTGGCTTGCTGACTGTCCCAGTGCTGTCAAGTGCTTTCTTGAGTCACCAGCACACCTGACTTTTCTGTTGGAGCTGGTTACAAGTCAACATGCAGGTTTGCATGTCCAGGGTCTGGCTGCTATTCTTTTGGGAGAATGTGTTCTTTACAATAAACTAAGCCAAAACAGTAATGACGCATTTTCTGTGGTTGATGCTTTAAGCCAAAAGTTGGGGCTGAGTTCATATTTTTTGAAGTTTGATGAGCTGAAAAAGATATTTTTATCTCTTTCCGCTTTGACCCAACACCGAAAACCGTTGGCACGATCTAATGCAGCAAGTACAGCAGACTTTGAAGAAACTAACAATGATGAAATGAATAAGACACATGAGCATCATATCCTCATTGAAATCTTGGATCCGTCATTTATTAGTTTCGTGGCAATGCTGGAAACTGAGATCAGAGAAGTTATTTTAAATATATTTGGTAATACAAGGAACAAAGTTACTGTTCTACCTGTTGAATTGGAGCAGAAGAATGGAGAGGCTGATGGAGATTACATCAAACGATTGAAATCTTTTGTTGAGAACCAGTGCAATGAGATGAAGGTCAGTGCTAAGTAGAACATAATTTTTCCTGTGATAAAAAGTTTCTCTTCTGATGGCTGCACTATGATCTAATCCGTTTCTTTCTGATTTGTTAATTTGGTTTATTCTTTCTTACTTGTTTGAACCACAATACTTCTGAAGGACCTCCTAGGTCGCAATGCCACTTTAGCTGAGGAGCTGGTGAGGACTGGAGGTGGTACTTCATCTGATACTTCTCAAAAACCAAGCGGTGGCAGAGAGAGAGTTCAGTCCGAAACTCTTCGGCGAGATCTTCAAGAGGCAACACGTCGGATCGATATTCTGAAATCTGAGAAGAGTAAGATTGAGGCTGAAGCCATCAACTACCGTGACTTGGCAACAAAACTGGAGTCCGACTTGAAAAGCCTATCAGATGCTTACAACAGCTTAGAACAAGCCAACATCCATCTCGAAACGGAGGTGAAGGCTTTGAGGAAAGGTGGAGGCGATGTTCCTTATCCAGATATAGAGGCAATAAAAACGGCTGCTAGAGAAGAAGCAGAGAAAGAGAGTGAAGCTGAATTGAACGACCTTCTCGTTTGTCTCGGGCAGGAACAAAGCAAGGTAGAAAAACTAAGTGCAAGATTGACTGAATTGGGGGAGGATGTCGACTCCCTTCTTGAAGGGATAGGAGATGATGCTGCGCTTCAAGAAGTGGCAGACGACGAAGATGAAACCGATGGATGACCCTTCGAAAAGTTGCTATAAATTGCTTCCTGTTTCAGACGTACATATTGCTTTTCGACATAAGAATCAGCCGGGGAAAGGGGCCCATTCATGAATAGAATTTATGGGATGTCTTCCTACTGTAACATTATCTCTTTTTTTATCAACTAGTCGTACTTCCTTGTCAAACTCAGTTGTGATGAATTTATAGAACTGATTCGTTATTTCTTTTATGCGTAGAACAATGACGCATTAATTCTTTTGGATAAAGAACATGAAGAACTAAACCTAATTATTCCATTCCAGATAATACCAAATATTACATAGCGCAAGATTCCAAAATCCCACTCGTGCACATAAAAAATAGGGCCAAGAACGGAAGAATCACTCATGACGTAGTAATCCTTCGGCGCTATCACCATCAAACAGCAGGAGGCGCGCTCACTACGGACGCTCTCGGTTTCAAGGGCACTTAGTTCGGTTTCCATGAGTCTTCCACTCGGTGTAGCACTTGCCGCACAGCTCCGTGTGGCCGGCCGTCCCCGGCGGGACGCACTTGCACGCGCTGCAGCAGGCCATGCACGCCCGGCCGCACACGTTCTGCCTCGAGTGCAGCTTGCACCGGTCCTTGCACGCCCCGCCGCACTCTGCTAACCAAGAAAACATTTACGTAAAAACAGTTCAGTAGAGAGCCCATGCACAGAAATGTCGGATGCCAGAGACATCGAACAAAGTTCACCTTTGGTGTCCATAATCACACGAGGTGCAAGAGCCGGGGCAGGAGCACGCGCTGGAGAGCTGGCCACAGGCGATCCCATGCCCACCAGACTTTCGGGCCTCTCCATTACTGAGGAAACCTGCGCAATACACACAGAGGCGTTGCAGTGACTGCTCGATTGTACATAGAGCTCAGTTGAGATAAAGAAGAGAGATGCGCGTCACGTACCCTGGTGCTGACGAGGAGAAAGGAGACCAATACGAAGACTGCCACCTTGATAGGCGCCATGGTTGTAAGGTATGCTGCTGGCCACTGATGAATACTACTAGAGCCTTTGATCCCTGCGGCCTCTGCAAGTGCTTATATAGGGGACGGATGGCGAGGTGGGAAGAAGATACGCGAAGAAGCCCGCGAATCACCGAAGCAGCAGCTTGGCATGGCATCGCCGCATGGGGCCACGGGGGCTGGAAGGTGACCATTGCCGTCAATGCGCACATGAGCATGTGACCGTGGGGAACCCGCTCCTTGTTATCTGACCGCTAGCTGCTGCGCCCTGGTCACCTGTCCCCTCTTCCACACCACGCAATTAATAATATTATTATGATGATGGTAACACTCGGGATTTCGATTCGATGCTTGTCCTCGAAACGGACATTGATGATAAAAAAAAGGTACAGAGATGAATTGGTGCTGAGCTGCAACGCACCGTGGAGCAGGTCTTGATGTCATGTGGCATTGCATTGCATGTGTATGTGTGCGTGCAACTGCGGAGATGTTTTACCTGCTCGAGGACATTTTTTTACTTGTGCAGAGATCTTAAACTTAGACACTCTAGTCTTCGGGCACGTAATATTTCATTACATTTTAATATTTTATTGGTTGCCATAACACGCGGAGACAAAATGTCTTATAACCAGTCCAGGGATGGATAAGAAATGAAGAGGTGGTAACTGGAGCACAGCTTTTGCCTTTGGGACGTCTCCTCTGCGGAAGCTTCCGAGTTCAAAACGAGAGAGAGAGAGAGAGAGAGAGAGACTGAGCAGCTTTGGGATTCATGAGGGGCACGGCTGTCAACAACTTTCGGGTGCACGTGTAACGAGGGATTAAGAGACATCTCAGAACATTAATTTTGCTGCGAGAGGGGGACACTGACATCCATTTCAAATATGAGACGTCCACCAGCCATCTTTCAACTATTTTCAGGTTAAATTGCCTTCTTATTATTTATAAAACTAGGGAAACTCTTGGCGTTTCGCACAATTTTAATTAATTCCTAAATATTTTATAATAAATAATTTATAAAAACTTTTTTAAAAAATATTAGCTTATTTTAAAATATATTATTTTAATCCTTTTATAACAAAATAGTTTTATGATTTTTGTGCATGGGAATGCTAACTCTTCCTTCACTTATCTCTGTTGAAGCTTCACACTCGACACTATAAAAAAATTGAGATATTTCGATGGATAATTTTTGACGAAAAGAAATTCTTCATAATTGACGATCCAAATCATTGGAAATAAAAATAAATAAATTAAAAAAATTATTATACTATTATTATTTTATTTTTTCTATTCGTCTCAAGTTCCGACGATCCGAATCGTCGGTAATCGTAAAAAATAATTAAAGATTCATATCTTTATAGGACTTCTTGTGGGACCTATTTGAATCAACTAAACAAAGATTCATATTGGTACCTTGAATCATTACTTTCATAACTTTTCATAGTAAATAAAATATTTAATCATTATCATAAAAAATTCATATTAGCTAGACTATTAAAAGGATAAAGATATTTTTGAATCAGTATTTTTTTTCACTTCATTTTCAAACAAAAAAATTATAGAAATATGAACACCTAATGTCCATTAGTTCACATTTTTTAAAATCTGAGATACTTTTTTCTCAAACGAACAAAAAATACAATGTAATATAAAGATTTAATATATAATTTATTAAAAATTTAATGATGATGTTAAAATAATATCCAGATTAATAATGAAAACATCAAGTGCATGTGGTTGCAGAATTAAATAATTCAGTTAATGAGATGTAGAGATAATAATTAAAGTAAATAAATTGAAAATTACACATAAAAATAAGAAAAATTGTAAAAAGAGAAAAAAGTCATTGAGTATGAGATTTATTATAAGTACTGAAAATTATATATATAATATAAATTATTTAATATTAAAAGGATTTTATATTAACTAGTTTACAAATTTTCTTTTTATTAAATCTAAAATATTTTTTATTATGAAAAAAAATCATAGAATTGAAGAGTCAACATATAATTTGAAATTTAATACACATAGTTACGGATTAATTTAATATATTATTAGTTAATTGAGGATGCATTAGTTATTTATTCGCATTTGGCTCCCCAATTAAGTTGCATACCCCAAAGAATTCATGACATCGTCCAAGTCGACGTTTCCCATGCAGTACCTGATGCTAATGTAAATCATAGCTTAATCATTCTTCATGCATTCTCTTTTTTCTCGACATAAATAATTAATCAGTTGGTAAAAAAATGTTTCTAAATTTTTTTCGGACTTAAATCTAGTGATAAAAAAATTATTCTCTATTAAATATATTATCTTTTTTAAGAGTCAGATGTGTGCCACTTCCAATAATGTGATGACAATAAAAAAGTATCATAAATTAATTATATAATTATTCAAAGATAAGAGGAATCTGTCCTAAAAACTTATATGATTAAAAGGATACTCATAATTAGATTTGAGGGGAAAGTAATGGACAGTCTAATTTGTATTGAGAATGAGATGGACCAAGAACTTGGAATCTTATATATAAAATGGTCGTATGAAGGGTCAGTTAATTAGAAGATAGAGAAGAATAATTAGCGTCCAATTTTCAAACTGCCGATCACTTCATATTCTCATAAAAAAATTGTCGTGGAAATCCATTCAACATTGTTATTTATTTATTTTTCTCATTTTTGTTATTTATTTTTTCTAACATTATATCTGTTTGGAATATGAGACACTGTAGTTTTAAATTTCCACGACAATTTTTTATGGGAATATGAAGTGGTATGCAGTTTGAAAGTTGGACGCCAATTTTATAAATATAAGAAGGAGAAGAGGGATTGCAATGAGACTCTTTGGAATTTCAATGAAAATCCAAGTACATAATACTTTTACATTCTGCAAGTTAAACTATAAAATAAATGTAAAAAAGAACCCAAAATAGAAAATAGTGTGTATGGTATGTTAATGCTTTCCTGTCTTGACGAGTTATGTAAATTATGAAATTAATACAATATTATTATAATTAGGTATACAAATTGATCATTTTATGACGACGAAGAGTTACAAAAGTCGGATAATTAATACGCATATCAGTTGTCAAGCTTTAGATATTTATGCCTTTAGATATTCTTTTCATCACTATTTTAATTTTTTTTCACATCATTTTCAATCAAATTTAATTATATAAATATAAAGATATAATTCACATAAGTTAAACATTTTTCAAAAATATGAAATAATTTTAATTATTAATAAGAAATATAATTCAATTCAAAGAGTCTAATTTATGAAAATTCATTCATGGTGCTAGAAATTTAGTACTCATTATTTAAGAGTATATATATATATATATATATATATATATGACTAAAAATATAATGGGATACAAAGAGTCCTTAATGTAATTTATAAAACAGATTATTTATGTTGTTAAAATTTTAGTACGCAAATTAATAATGGGAATGCCAAGTATTTGCATCAAAAATTAAACGATGATATTTGTCATGCTAAATATTATTTGAAAATATATTTAATCAACAAAAATAAGAAGATATAATATTTTTTAATTCAACATTATTAATTTAATGTAGACTAATTTTTATTATGAGAAAAAATATAATATAATTGAATAGTTAATATAAAATTTGTGAGATGCATTTATACATGAATATTTTATATTATGAATACTATAGTAGACTATGAAGAGGCAACTTTTTAAATAATTAAGGATGTATAAGTAAATTAATGATGTATTAGTTATTTTATTTTATGAAAAATATAATATAATATAAAGAGTTAACATATAATTTGTATATGAATAAATATGTATGCTTTTATATATAATTATTTTTTTCTATGAATAAAAATATAATGGGATACAAAGAGTCAACATGTAACTTATAAAAAAATTATTATAATGTTAACATTTTAAATTTTATTTGAAAATAAAACTAATAAATATATATTAGAAGATATAATATTTTTAGTTTAACATTTTATTTTTATTGAACCTAAAATATTTTTTTATTATGAGAAAAAATATAATAAAATTGAAAAGTCAACATATAATTTGTGGAATGCATTTATAGATAGTTATTATAGTTTACAAATAATATAATAGAATATGAAGAGTCAACTTTAGAAATAATTAATTATGATGTTATAATTTTAGTACTCAAATTAATACTGGGAATATCAAATGTTTATGTGCTAAGAATTAAATGATAATATTTATGATACTAAAAAATGAATATATGTATATATAACATTTAAAACAATCAGAAAAAAAGATAAAAAGAAATGACGACTTTAGATTTATTATAGATTATCATAATATATATATTTATAATTCTAATTAAATTGATGGAGATTTGTAATGCGACCAGTTAGTTCTATATTGTATCCTCACCTGACAATTGTCACAACACTATTTGCATACCTCAAAGAGTTCATGACATCGACCGGGGTCGATATTTCTCATGCATTTGATGCTAAACAGTAAATCATTTTTCATGTGATCTTTTTTTTTATTTCCATGAATAATTAATCAGTTGGCAACAAAATATTTCTAAAATATATTTGCGGATTTAAATCTCGTGAAAAATAATTTATTCTCAATTAACTAAATTATATTTTTTAAGAGTTTTATCCATCACATCTTTGCCACTTTCACGTCACAATAAAAAATATCATAAATTAATAATATAATTATCCAAAGATAAGAGGATTCTGTCCTAAAAACTTATGTAATTAAAAGGATATTCATACTTAGATTTATAATCTACATATAAGTAGATTTGTTTTGCATGGTATATTGGTTATTATATTAATTTATCTCTATATATAGGCCAGCAATCATATATAAAGTATAAACCTACAAGTGTGCACATATTCTAATTCTTATAAAGAAAATTTTTTGAAAGTATAAAAGTACACAAAATTTAGAAGTGTATTGTTAATTAATCATTGCAGATTTAGCCGCTCATAAAATAATTAAAAGAATGAACATTCCAGTGAGGAGGAAAAAAAACATAATACAACAGCAGAATATCATTATATTCGTTCCATCCGGAAAACAACATATAATTGCAGTGGCTAATTAATTAGCAAGGGTGTGTAAGCAAGCACCCTCGGCTTCTTCACAACTAATGGACTCATCACTTCGCCGGCCTCCTTCCGTCATCAGCGCGCGGCAGGTTGAGGTCAAAACCCCTCGCACTCCTTGTCGTCGCCGTAGTGCTCCATGCTCCACGAGACCTCGTCCACATAGTGGAACCTTTTGTGCTCGCCAAGCATTTGCCTCGTCGCAAAACGTCCTAATTAAAGTAGACATTACATTGTTGCGCAGGGCCAGACGTCGCCGTCGTCGTCACCAACTGCGCTTCGATAGTGCAAGAAGCGGACCTCGCGCCGACCTCCGGTGGTTATCAGGTAAGCCAAGCTTATTAGCTAAAACCAAACTATATGCTCAGACGTGTTCTCAAACACGACCATGGCGTATATACATTCTCTATGCTTAGAGATGACACGCTTATTAAAATTAAATTAGTCTTACTGAATAATTGCTCTACATGTGTACATAACTCAAAAGCTTATTTAACACACACACTTTAAATAAATGCAAACGATGAAAATTGATTAAGAATAACAGGATAAAGATATAAATAGTTTTTTATATATTTTTCTACACAACAGAACATTTATCGTGTTACCGCGTACGCAGTGTTTTACTGAGAGAAAGGAATGTACGACGTGTTGGAGGTGAACACGACGAACTACCGACTATGAGAATTGCTTCGCCGGGAACACGCCATTGCCGCGGCAACAGAGCAGCCTACAACCTCGCAGATGCATTGAGAAGGTGACGCGGAGCTGGCAAGCAAGGACGGGAGCATCACTGTTGGTGTTGGCAAGATCAGCAGCGACAAGGGAGCACCTGGAGGGCAAAGGGAGCACTCGGCCGCCGGGCATCATCTGCATGATGCAGGAGGCACGATTGTTGTGGAAGACGTGCCATCCGACTGGCCGCGAGGCGTCAGCCAGAGCGCTCGCATTGTGGCAGACTGTTGCTCAAGGTTGCTGTGGAGGTCGACAGACGTGCTCTTTTTAAACGATCTTTCGAAAAAAAACTGAAGTCGTTTGGATTGTTGTACGTTCAAGTAAACACGAAAGAAAATAACTGCTCCATGCAACACCATTTCATATTCCAGTAAAAAAAAAATGAAAGAAAAAAGTAGAAAAAAAATAGATACAATACTGCATGGAGATTGATTTGTAACCTCCTGTTGAGCATCAGTTTTATATAATTATAAGAGATAAGAAGATTCATGGACGAGAGTTACAAGAAAGAAAATAGGTGATTTAATGTTACACAGAAGATTTATGGGAGGTTTAATTGTGAGTTAGTGGATGGAGATTGAAGAGTTACGGGCATGGGGTTAGATGAGAGTTTCAGAAAGCCAAAAAATTTTAGGGGTGGAAGTTACATAAAATGTCTAAACTCATATTACGAGTCATATAGGAGTTACACCAAAGAGAAAACATTAATTGTGAGAAGTTAAAAAAAAATAGAGATAAAATCTAATCACTTAAAAAAAAGATAAAGTCATATGGTGCAATGTGAGCTCTCCAATGCATCAGCTATATATATATATATATATATATATATTTCAAATTAATCCTCACATTTTAATATAAAGAAAAATAATACAAATATTAATATGATCATAATATTACATCAAATATAAGTATTAAATAATATAATTATCCTATTATTATTACCTACTTCTAATTTTTTTTATTGCAATAAGGAAGCATTCGAAGAAAACTTAGCGAAAAGATCTCAATCAGAAATTAACATTTTTTTTATGAGGAAAATATTGTACACCATATTTTGTTTTAAAAAAATTATATATACCTACACGTCATCCTTTTCCATAAAAAAGAGTTATTTATAATTTCAGATTAAATATGAAAAAACTATATTTTGTAGGATGCTAAAAATAACTTTCTATGGATGAATCCGTCAGCAGCTTTATCTCGAAACATTAATTTTAAATTGGTATAATATCAGTAACCGGACAAAAGTCTTGTCCGAGTGGAACGAATGACGATTAGAGAGATGGTGAAGTTGATAACGAGTATGACACGGTGCTACCATGACACATATGATAGTGACGGGGCATGAATAAGCACTTAACCACACAAAATTAAGCCTTGCTTTTTTCTTCGAATCGATGAAAATTCAAACTTCTAAAAATTATTACCATAAACCCGTTAAAGATAAAAAGTACTAATTCTTCTCTTCTCATCTCAATTCCTTGATAATTAACACGGTCCTTGCTAATTAACATAACTCGACAGCATGTTAGAATTCGATATAATAAAACGCCGTCCATTAAAAACTTTAAACTTGTGCTTGAGATGCATCAAACTTTAAACTCCCTGCCAATTCCATTATTGAAATGATACCAAGAGAACCCTCCTCCGAACTTGTGCTAGTCGCCGAAGCAAATTGTCAATGGCCATGTAAGTAACACACAACTCAGATGGCACGGTGGAAACTGGTGTAGCATTGATTAGTACAGAGTTGTGCCTCCTGATTCCCAAGAATCCACACGAGATTTTGCCGCTGCTTGAGAAGTCCGGGAAGCATTTGTACATAGTTTAGTGGCCTCCTTCACGGTTACAATCTACAAGGAGCTTAGCAATTATCAAAGTCAGCAATGTTGCACGTACATAACATTGTGGCCAAAGACGACCCAAGTTGATTGTTTCATAAATAGCAAAAAACGTAACGCTTATAAATGCATATATCAAGAAATGCGCTGACCAGGCAAATTCGTCAGTAATTTTATTTTCTCGGGTTATGCCGTCGAGACAGCTTCCTGCCGACCTGTTGAATCCAATAAAATTTGAGTCAGAGGATGACATAAAGAATGGTTAATAATTGGCAATGCTTGACACATGAACGAATCATCAAATGACCTAGCATATGCATGCACATGCAATCAAATTGTCAAACAGAAATATTTATATATCTAGGTATACCTAGTTTCTTGAGCTTATTCCGGAAGCTCCTTTTTCTGCTAAATGCCTTTTCCTGTAGCAAAAGGCTCAATGTGATTAGCTAGTGTAAATAGGTTGCACTATAGAAGCTATATGAACATGAGCATATTATGAACTGATGATACAAGTTACATCTACGGACCAACTATCACAACATTGATATATACTGAATTAAATTACCACTGGCTGATCCATTGTTTCTGCTTGACGCACTGCAGCTACAAGATCACGGTTTGATTTTGTATACAAGCTTGTAACAACACCAGTCTCACCAGCTCGAGCTGTGCGGCCAACCCTATGCAGGAAATCTACAACTGATGTTGCAAACTCTGCCTAAACAATTAGATACCATGAGAGAATTTAGTTTATTGGATACCATGAGAATTATGTGTGATAAAAATCTAAAAGATATAAAGAGAACACAAAATCTACTGAAGTAGAAAAGATATGTTGAACATGAAATTCTTTTGAGAAGGTGAAGAAAATGAAGTTGAGGATAAAGTTCATAAGGCCAGCTAGCTGTAAACATCATGTTAGTCATCGTGTCTACCTTGAATGTTATATTGATGACTTTTCAAAAAGAAAGACATTGCCACTTGTCACCTCTTTTGATTTATTATGTTGAAAAACCACAAGAAAAACATGAAACACCAAATGCAAGAAACCAATGAAGTACTGGAAACCCAAGTACTTTGTAATGGTTTTGTTCAGAGAAATCATATACCTGAATAACATGCGAAATTTTGGGTACATCAAGACCGCGTGCAGCAGCATCTGTACAAACAAGTATGCCACCCTTTTCTCTGAAGGAATTTAAATTGTTTGTTCTTTCCTCTAGAGAACTTTCTCTATGGTATAAAATACATTGGAGGCCAACTCTTTCCAATATCTGAGCCACTGATTGAGCAGCCTCAACAGTATTAGTAAACACCATGACACGACTGGCATCATCATTATCACAATCTTGAGGATTGCTTCTGTAACCGTATTTCACAGCATCTATAAGGGAATCTACCTGCGTATCAGGTGTCACTTCTATCCATCTCTGTTCCAATCTGAGAAACAATCAGAAAGATCATAAGGTGAGCATAACCATGGAACAACATTAGTGCACAGCCAGGCTCTCCATCATGTAAATTCACAAAGAATTACAGCACGAAGTTACAAGCCAACAAGTAGAAGCAAACACATCCATGTTGATGTCTGTCATATGCATAATTCATCATCCAAATAACCAAAACACAACTGCTGCAGGCATCTAAGAATAATTACAAAAAGGAATGAAAATTTTAAAAGCCAGCAAGGATGCAAATCTGTTTTTCTAATCTGAAAGAAAATAAAACATAATACTGGGTAAACTATTTTTCATGAAGAAAAAGAGTATGCAGAGTCAATGGTACCAAAAAGCATGCAATTTGAATCTGCTTACATAATCTACTGGCTGATCCAATGTAATATGTTCTAAGTAATATATTGCCAATCAGATTACTTCAACTATAAAATAAAGAGCAATTCAAAACAAGTTACATGCCCGTGACCCACAACAACTATTGTTTCTTTGCTAAAACCTAATGCTTCGTCTAGTGCTAAATTCTCTGTAATCAACATAATCTTAATGAACCAACTTGGTGTTTACTTGTCTAAGCACACCAAAGTAATTAGAATCAGAGACTTATTAACACCTACAAGATCCCTTGAAATTCCAAACACTGAAACAAATTTTCATCCAGTAACAGAAGCAGAAACAGCAGACAATGAGGAAGAAGCTATTCACCTAGGATTGTGCTTATGAAGGAAATCGCCGCTGATCCAAATGCTGTCAGGAAACATTCTTTTCAGGATTCCACCAGCAGTCTTCTTACCACTTTGAGGAAGAGTCGCTGCAACAAATATGTACTGCTTACTGCGTTTGTAAATTTTTCTAACCCTCCTCCAGTCCTTGGACCTAGAGATGGCAACTTCAGCCTCCTCAGTTTCAGCATCCTCTAGATCATCCAAACCACTAGATTCTTCCTCCTGGTAATTCCCGTTAAGCATCTCAGTGTAGTGTGCTTCCATACGAGACTCGTCAACCTTATCCATTATGTTTGTGGAGCCTTCCATTCTCGATAATGATTTTTCTTCAAATCGTAACATATTTATGAGACGGATTATTTGGTTCTGAAAACTTCCACAGAGAAGCATATCAGCTTCATCAAATACCTGAGTCAAATAAAGGGCAGCCAATGATTTATTCAGCAGAGTCCAACAGACAATCTGTGGTACGAACGAACTACGAATATCAGTAGGGCAACAGGAACAAAGAAGTCGAGTTCGTCTTCTTTTTGCCACTCTCCGCTGGAGAGTGTTCCACTTGTATATGATGTTTCCTTTTGGTGATATATATATACACGGATGACAACCTAACCGGTGGTCATCTTTTTTCTTCTAAAAAAAGAAGAAGTCGATGAAAACCTACGAAAGATTATAACATTACGTAAATGATGCCATTGCATTCCTAGCTCATTGAATAAATACAAAAAACAAATTAAAAGGGAAGCTTGGATCATGATGAAATATCAACATCAATTCAAAGATTAGTTTCTTAACAAAGAAGAGGAAGTACCACAAATTTTACATCTCGCAAAAACTGTGGGCGACGCCTTTTCTCTGGATCAAAATCAAATAGGTAGTTCAAAAGAGCAGCTGGAGTGGAGACAAGGATATCAGGCTGAGTAACTGGCCATCCCTGTAATCAGCATTAGAAAATGACTAGACTTAGAATACAATGGATATAATCGAACTACTTAGCTGTAAAGCACACTTAAACGATCCAGCGTAAAAACAAGTCACAATACAATAATTTAAACAATATATGATAAAGCCAATTCAAACGGAGGCAATTTTAGATCATAGAATCTGATACAGAAGGTTTGCGTACGGAACCAAAAACTTGGCCTGCACCTCGCCATCAGAATTTGCATTCAGATAAATGATCAAGTATAAGAATATGTTGTACCACAGCTCTCACCTTTCGTCCACAAACAGCAACAGCTTTTAGAAGTGGCTGCCCCGAATCATCAAGTAAATTGTTTGCCATCCGTGTTACTTGCTCACACAGCATCACATTAGGACAGAGGATGAGGGAAATCCTATGTCGCTCAGTAATCTCATCAGAACCTTCAGTTTTGCAGGCATCAGATCTGGCACTTAACCTCTCAAACAAGGGGACAAGATAACCATGAGTTTTTCCGCTACCAGTCTCTGCAGCAATAATTACATCTTTTCCAGTAAGAATTTGAGGGACGCATGCAGCCTGCAATGATCATTTAGCCCTCAATGTATGAGTTGAAATATACTAATCTTTCTAATATAACTAGATGAATGGAAGGAAAAAAGAATGAATGTGGCTCAAAAGATGGATTTGTCCCTCGTCTATTATGCAATGACAGTTCTTGTACAAGTAATCCGTGCCGGCACATGCATAATATATTACATGTTGCAATCAAACGAAGGAGAAAGAGCAGCGCTAAGAGTTGCATTAGGGTACGCAAACGCATATTACGAAACTATACTATCACTGCACCAGGAAAAAAGCGGCTATATCAGTTGGAAGAGTAAGTTTGGCAATTTGCACGTCCGACAATTGGAAGTAAGTTCTACCGACGTTTTAACATGTGTGCCACGAGGGATTAGCACTAAAATTTTGACAGCATTAAACGAATTCAATGACAAAACAACTTGTTGCTCTTTCAACTAGTAATTTTGTCGAGCAGCTCGCACACAAATAGACGCAGCGAAATGCCCAGCACCTCGGGGCTATATCACATCATGTCATTGCCATATCCCAGAACACTCAAAACAAAATTGGTGAGAGCTAATATGCGACAGGAAGAGGGACCTGGACAAGCGAGGGCCTGTCGAACGAGGCATTCGAGAGAGCGCGCGCGAGGCGGTCTGAGATTCCCAGAGAATTCCAAGACACATCCTCATCCGCAAAGAAGTACCTTCCTCCTTTATCTCCTCCACTGCTGCTGCTGCTGCTGCATTTGGGTTCTTCTTCCGCGGCCTCCGCTGCGGCACCGAACGCCCTCTCCCCGCGCCTCCTCCCGCCCCCTCGAGGCGAGCTCGGCGAGGAGGAGCATGCGAAGAAGAAGCGCGCGCGCGGAGGCTGCAACAGCAGGGAGGGCGACGGGAGCAGGCGAGGGGAGGCGGAAGGGAGCTTGGAGCGCAGGCGGTGGAGAAGCGGAGGCGCGCAACGGAGAGCGTGGGAAGACATCTGTTCGCGGAAATGGCTCGATTTTTTTTTCTTTCTTTTTTTGTTGCAAATGCCAAGCCATTTTTATGGATCTCTCTTGGTTTGGTTTAAAAGTGGATTGAGCTACTAAAATGGGGCCCAATCAAGTACCACTAGGCCTCCATGGAGTTGGGCCTGAGGCCTTATAGGACGCTGGAAAAAAACGTATTTTTATCTTATACCAAATAAAATACGTATCACGCACAATTGCGGTAAAAGAGTCTTCTTTGCTCCGGTGAGGTCTGCAATCTCCATACCTCCTCCTCTTGTCGTCGGCGTGGTAGAAGATGGCGTTCCACCAGTTCTCCAAGACTGCCCTTTTCTCGAGCTTGCGATCCTCCGGAGGTGCTCAGGTATGTTAATCCCTTTCTTCTCGCCTTCAATCTACAATTTCTCCAAAATTTTCGTTGTCTCGCGGATTTGGTTTGAAAAGAGTCGATCGAACGATCCATCTATTCGTCCAAGCGGTAACTCTGTTTGAGCTTTTTCTCCCCTTCTCGGATGCAGAAGGAAACATCCCCGACGCCGCTGTCACATCTTCCTCGCCGTGGGTACCACATTGATCTCGGAGCTCGCGAGAAGGCGGTGAGCGCGCTTTCCCTTCTGCTTTAGTTTCTCTCCCGTGATGTTGATATATGTTAATAGATATATGTTAATAGAGAGGAAAAGAAAGGTTCTTTTGGTTTCCATAGAGTTCTTCGCGCGATGTATGTTAAATTAGATGGCAAACAATTCATTTAGATGAATAAATTTATTGGAATAATGGGATTTTAGGTTGCGTCTTGAATTACTATATTGCACATATAAAAGATCTTCGATACGCTACTCTTCTGTCATTGTCAACGGTCCGAGTAAGGATTGATTATTGATGTATTATCCCTTTTATGGATTAATCTAGATGCTTAAAAACCATAACTGCAACTTTTCTTCTGTTGCTTAGCTGAAAAAACCATTAAGTAGATAACATGTATCTACTTGACTGCAGCGAGCCATCCATGCAAGTATGCTTATGCATGATTGCTCCATACGTTTCTCTGTGGAGTGGTTTCCTATAAGAGAGAGATAGACATCTACTTGTCTGACATTACTTTTTTAACTTATAAGGGGAGAAAATATGTCTTATGCTGATTTGCAGTTCTGGGTTCCACTCTGTGGTCTGTGTTAGTGTGTTCAGTTAATTCATTTCTTACATCATGTACAAGTTTGTGTGCCCAAATACCTGCAAGGTTTTGAAAGAAAATATTTATATTTGATAAAGTTGTTCCTGTTCCAATAAACTTAAGGTTAACCTAATGAGGTTAACTATGATCGGACTGAAGACAGTCGAGTTTCAACGATCTTGAGCTGGCGGAACGTTCTAGGCTCCACAGGACTGTTCAGGCTGAGGATCTCAAACTTCAAACCCAATGGAGACAGCATTCCAAGCAACATTGGCTCAAGGAGGGTGATGCAAATGCGCAGTTCTTTCATCTTTGCGCCAGCAATCGTTGAAGAATTAATCATATTGATCGGTTGAAGGTTAACAATGAAGACATTCGTGGTTGTGATTGGATCGGCAGGGCTGCTGCTGATTACTTTCATGTGGCCACAAGAGGTACACCACCTACCCAATGGCATTGGACTGGGCAGGGAGTTCGTTCCCTCACTAACGAACAGGCCAATCTTCTATATGCCTCGTTCACTGAAATGGAAATCTTCTCAGCACTGAAGGAACTCAAGGTCGACGGCTCGCTGAGGCCGGACGGCTTTCCTGTCTTTTTTTATAAAGAATTTTGGTCTTTGCTCAAGGAAGATATAATCGATGTCTTTAATGAATTCTCCTAAGGCAATTTTGGCTTCAACAGGATAAATTGCTTCTTTCTTTTCCTTATTCCAAAGAATTCTGCCCCTGAGGAGCTCTCTGATTTCCGACCTATTGCGCTGTCTATGGAGAACGATGAGATCAATATGTGTGCTGCTGAATTGATAACGGAAGCAAGCAAACTACCTATTACCTACTTGGGACTGCCATTGACTGCCAAGAACATTCGTCCACGCGATTCGACGTCTTGACGGCTGGAAGGCTAGAGCGCTCTCTCGTGGCGGCAGGCTTATTCTTTTGAACTCTGTCCTCACAACACTTCCTGTGTGTTACATGTCTGTTCTCCGTCTCCCCAAACAAACTGAATTATGCATGGATAAGATTCGTCGGTCCTTTTTTTGGCACGGCTCTAAACCTAGATGTATGGGCCTTCATTTGGTTGATTGGTCGCGCATTTGTAAGCCAAAGTCTGCTGGTGGGCTTGGAGTTTTGGCCCTTCGCACTTTCAATTATGCTTTGTTATCTAAATGGTGTCTTCACATTTTTGGTTCTGCTGGCGACCTCTTCAACCGTACTATCTCGGTCTGTTATGGTAACACGTTATCCTGGGATTCCAGAACTATTCAACGCCAGGGAGCTTCCTCCTTTTGGATTAGTATCTCCCAGCTGTTTCCTCTTTTGAGACCTCTTTTTTGTCTTGTTCTTGGTTGTTCATTTTTTGGCGTGATGACTGGCTTTCGATTGGACCATTAGCTGCCAGGTTTCCATGACTTTTTGCTCTTGCCCAAAATAAAAATGTCACTCTTGCTGAGATATGGCTGGACGCCTCGGGCACTGGAAATGGTTGCTGGTCTCCTACTTTCAGGAACACACTTTCGGATAAGCATTTTGCTGAGTTTATGGAATTACTGAACCTTATCCTCCCTTACAAACTGGACATCCATGTAAATGATGGCTGGCGTTGGTCTAGAGGTGTTTTCAGCATCAAACAGGCTTATGGCATCTTGCGTGCTCCTGGTCTTCCTGAGGAAAATGACATGTTGACTATTGCTAGCTAATCTGGAAAACCAAGGCCCCACTTAAAGTTAACATCTTCGTTTGGCTTCTGTGTAGAAGACATCTACCAACAGCTTCTTATTGTGCTCGTTGGCTGATCGGGATGACACCCATTTGTAGGATGTGTCACATAACAGCAACTTCCTGGAAGACACGGATCACCTATTTTTCAGATGCGATGTTTCAAGAGAGGTATGGACCAAAGCCAGATTCGACTGAATTTCCAACAGATCTAAGCTTGAATTTTGGACTACATTCCGGCATGGTGGCACTTCTGTCTCAACTATTACTTACGAATCTCATAGAAGCAGGGCTCTTCTCTTTGCATTACTTTGGGCTCTATGGATAACAAAATAAGCTAATATTCCAAAATGACAGATGTTATGTTGAAAATATTCGTAGTCATGCCTTTTCATGCACAACGAGTGGCATTCTCTGTGAAGTACTTATGACACAGATATTGATATTCAATAAAGGTTTTGGATGATTAACATTCTGGTTAATCATTCTTTTTTTCCCTCAAAAAAAGGGATGGGAATTAGAGCATTTATATATTTTGTTGCATGGTAATATAAGTTATTCTTATTTGACATACGGGGCCTACCATTTCTCAAACAAATCCCTTAATTGTTTACTTTATGTCCATATCTACACTTTCCATATCTTATTTTAGTATTGTGAGATGATCCAAATTACTGTTTCTTTTCTCCTCAAAAAAAAATTACTGTTTATTTTTCCTTTTAAGTATCCTTCTTTTATTAATCATGGTTAGCATCCTATCACAGCTCCTGGAAGAAGATCTTGCATTAAAGAGGTTCAAATCATATAAGAACAGTGTGAAGCGAGCATCAAAAGTTGGGGATGTTCTGACAATAATCGTTGTTGCTGGTTAGTATAATTGGAATATCACTTGCTTGTTATAATCACTACTTTTTTTCCGACGGACACTATCACTGGGCATGGGTATATGTTACAACCTTATTATATTTACGTCAATCTTCTGTTATTAATTATCTTGAAATTTATTGTGCTTGTATGAAAATTCTTCTTAAACTAGTTTGTCTTTACAGTGTCCTGCTATAAAATCAACACTATAAAATCAACATTAAACAACCTTAACTTGATAAGTATGAACCTTGATGACAACTTCAGTACTTTGAGATCTAGTTAAACATACAGAACTGTGGTTCAAGTAATTTCCTGTAAAGGCCTTCATTTAGCTTGTAAGGATTAAATGCAGAATTCCTTAGCTTGGAAATGCTGACCTCTTAATCTGGAAATGTTAAAAATTCTTAAGCATGTTAGTCATTACAAGGCAACCTTAAAAGCCTGTGTTTTAACCAAAATGGAACATTCTGCCTTGAGGTACCATTAGTTCTATCTACCTCCTTGATGAGGCAATTCTACCAGAGCATTTTCCCATCAGCATAACTCCAGTACTATCATATCAGTTTTCTCAACAGGTGCTAGTTTGTCTTGTGGCGCTATCCACATACTGCTTTCCGTGTTATAATGTGTTCTCTCTTTCCAGCATGCAGCTATGAGCTATATGCAGCGGCAACAATGAAGGAATAGAAGCAGCACCGAAGATGGATGTAAATTTGTCACAACAATTTTCGCATTGGACTCCTATTCCTGATGGTCCTTGCTCTATGGAGTGGAATAAATTTGCACCGTGTGAACTTATTTTACCACGAGTGATGCATCTGCATTCAAGAATTTTTTTGGGGATTCTCATCTGCTCTTATGTAGGCATTTTGAAGGATATCACTGGGCTAATCAATAACAAGCACCAATGGCTTCAGAAGCAATATGTTTCCGGGAAAAAATCATTTAAAGAAATCTTTTTCCGATGAGGAACAGAGGCGGAAGCATCTCAAGAACATACTAGTCGATGAAAAATATTTTAGTGAAAGGTGAAAACTTCTCATACCATCTTCAGGGAAATCATCTTCCTAGAAAAGAATGATTGGTTTTATAAAAGAAACTAGATATTAAATAAATCTTTTAGTGTAGAGATATCTATGATAACATGCCTCCAGTTGGGCGAGAGTGAAAATGTAGCGAAGAAATTGGAAACGATTGAGTGGTTTAGTTAGGAGGTATGCAACATTATCCTTGGAAGTAATATATGATACTTGCAAACGATGATGAGCAATCCCATCACGAAGAAAGTGATAATCCACCTTAATATGTTTAGTACGAGCATGGAAAATAGAACTTGTCGTCTAATAAGTCGCCCTCAAATTGTTGCACCATAGAAGCGTAGTAGGAATTGCCACATGGAGATCTTGTATTAAAGAACAAAGCCAAAAAAGTTTAACTGTAGTATTGGTCAAGTACTTGTGCTCAGATTGATACACTACATTGCTTTTGAGTGGACCATGAGATCAGATTGACACAAAGATACATCATATAGCTGCCTATGAATTTGTGGTCCTTGTAGTAGCCTGCCTAATCTACGTCTAAAAGGCATGGAAGGGGCTTAATGTAGATGGGGATAGCATAAGATCAAGATTCTTTGTGTCATTCAAGTAATGGAGAATGCACTTCAATGCCAAGAAAAAAAATGACATACCAAGATTATGAACATGAAATATGGACTTGAGATATTGCATCATTGCGCCAAAGGAAAGTTCTAGAGCTAGTGATAATCAAATCGACGAAAGGAAGCAAATATATCGTGTTTGGGCCATAACAATAAACAAATAATGAAGTATTCTCAACAGATACAGTGAAATCAAAAGAGCAAAGCACATCATACAGTTTGAAGCCCGACGCACCTTTAGGCCATAAATGGACTTGTGAGGATCTAAACAAACTCATGTCTTGCCTCATCAACAAATCCTGATGGCTGCTCCATGTAAACAATTACTTGTAGGTCACTGTGAAGAAAGGCATTGCTAATGTCCAGTTTGTGCAATAGCCAATGTTGAGACACAATTAAGAAAAGAAGATCTCTTATGGTAGTGACCTAGATCATCAGGCTAAAGTATCAAAATCTTATACCTTCTTGTTGATGAAAACCTTTGGAAATAAGGCGAACTAAGGAAAGAACAACCCTTATGGTAGTGGTCTTGATCATCGAGCTAAAGTATTAAAATCAGTGTACCTTCTTGTTGATGAAAATCTTTGGCAATAAGGAAACCTTTGTAATGCTCAATAGAACCATATAGGTTATACTTAGTTTTAAATATCCACTAGGGAGCGCCCTCGCGCTTTGCGCAAATTAAATATATTTTAAAATATAATTTTACTTTTTTGTTATTATATTTTATAAAATATAGGTAGTATATTTTAGCATACAATAAATTCATAAATATCTTAGATTCAACTTTAAATTAAGACAAATTGTTGGCTAATTTATATTTTAAAATATTTAAATTAACTTTAAAAATATTTTGATGATAGCTTCCTTGAGCTTGAAGTCTCATTTTTGTAAGTTAACTCTGCACTTGACATTTATTTTCCATTCATAATGTCTCCAGTAAGTTAACAAAGCAGGGTTGAATGCACATAAAAATTGGAGAAAAAAAGATAAATGAAAAAAATTGAGAAAAATGATAGCAACTAATGCTGAATTGTGAGCAATTTGAAACCTCCACTTGAGAATGGCTTTATATAAGTTATAAGATGCTAACACTCTCTTATTATTAATTGTATATATAAAATAAATTATTATATATGTTTATTATTTTAATATAAACTTGTCAATTTGATATTATTAATAGTTTCATAGGTTCATTATTCCATTTAGAGAGAAAATTTCCAAATTTCTAACCAATAGATGCGATAAAAAAAGAGAATATCTTCATTTTAAAAAAAGTTATATAGTTAAAAGTCATACAAAATAACTGTATAGATTAAACTAACAGTATCCAACAAAATATAATGATAACTTTTGGCCAAAAGGAATATTAATTTAAGTCTCGTGGCTATGCAATTATATATGAGGATTAGAATAAGAACATAAATTTATTGAAAAAACAATGTACATTAAAATATCACTAAAAAATATTATACATTAGGCAATCATAGTTTCATACCGTCAAAATGGATTCTATGTCTTAGTATTCCAGAGTCTCTCAACCTCTCTATTAGGTTCCATCATAGTAATAAAAATACAAAAATAAAAAAGAATGGTAAAATGCTATTTTTAGAGATATATTGGAAAAACAATATTCATTGAAAAATCACTAAAAATATGATAGATGAATGTAAAAAACCGAATTTTCATACCTCAACTACCATTCTATGCCTAGTTTTTAGGGATTCATATAAACCTAGCAATTTTATATATTGCACAAAATGAGAAAAATATATTTAGTTCACATTCATGGTATGACAAAACACATCAAAAAATAATTAAAACTTTTGTTGTTCAGAAACCAAATATGTTTAATACAAAAAATGTTTATAATTCTTTCAACTAATACAAAACATGAATCCATACAAAAAGGCGCCTGGAAATTCACCTGCTAACTCAATGCTTTAATACAAAGAGGAGCTCCCATTATTTGCTTGATCATGGAAATGATAAAAAGAATGCACAAAATATAAGCATATATATATATAATTTAAGAGCATAAAAAGAAAATGTGGGATGATGCGGACTTGGGGTTTAAATTCATCAAAGGTATCAATATATAATAGAGTCTTCGGATGAGTCGGCGGTCAGCTGGCTCACGGCTGCTAAGTCCTTGCTCAGCCTTGCTTGCTCGACTACGCGCTTCCATCGTTTGACTCCGTCTATTCACTACTTCGCATCTCCTATTCTATGAGTTGAAGTCGTGTATGTATATAGGTGTTTGATGGGTCAATTGTCATACAACTAAAAATTAAGTAAAAACAAATTGTGAGAAAGAGGTGAGACGAGCAAGAAAAAGGTACATATATCGGTCCAAAGCGATGAGGAAACCAATTCAAAGGTACCTTTTTCGATCCAATTAAGAGGAATATATAGATTACATTCAAAAGTGTGTTAGATTCGATCACGTGTATACTGTCGAGGTCATCGAAATGCTTGGCAAGCGAGAAAGAAGCGCCGAAGTGAAAATGACGATCATCGAGACCTAGGACGTGGAGACGGACACCGCCATCTTTAGTCCATCGTGCAAAAGTTCACCGGAAAGGATTCGATGGCGGTGGACACAACGGCGAAGACATTGGCAACGACAATGGCGGCGGCGGGGAGTTGGCATGCTGCGGCGGAGTTGACATACTGCCGAGGAGAAGATTGGTTCAAAGAAGAACAGGTGACGACGACGTCGACGTCATCCACGCCGACGACGATGGATGGCAGGCACCACTCGTCGTTCCCAGCACCGTCGACTATCGGTGGTCTCATGGGCACAGGAGGGAGCTTGTAGGCGATGAGAAGTGTCAATGGAGTAGAAGACAAGTTGTGGAAACTCTTACAACTCCCCCGAAAAGACTAATGCGACGTCATCGCGCTGTGCGCATCCATGCGTTTTGTCTGTGGGGGCTCTTATGACATAATTCTTCTTTCACAGCACACTACAAGTTTACAACGATTGCCAGGAAGAATGGCAAGGAACATAACATATCAATCATGAGTCTTGCATGGGATGAACAGTATGGAGGAAGTGAAGCATTCACTCGTAAACTTACTGCTTTTGAAAGTGTGGCAATGTGACATGGCACATCGCACCAAGTCCGCTTTCTTATGCTTAAGAACTTTAGATGTCCTATTCATCTTCAAAAAAAAAACTGAAACTGATGCTCTTTATGTTCAAATTTAATACTTTTAGTTACAAAATGCAAAAGAATCTTAAAAAATTGAAAAAAACATCATTTCAGTTACATTAGAAGTAATCATTATTAGTTATATAGGAGAGGATAATTATTAATGAAGGAGTAGAGGAGTGGATTTCGTAGGATGATTGAGTGGGAAGAAAGTTACATTAGAAGTAACCATTATAAGTTATATATAGATTAGGTGGGAGGATAATTATTAGTGGAGTGGGGTACGTAATTCATGGAGAGGTGAAAAGGAGTGAGCAGGATGAGAGAATATGATAGAGAAGAGGATAAAATAATTTACAAAATTAAAAAAAGTAGAGAAAAAGATAAATACAAATGAAGTAAGGACAAGTCATGTACCTATTTACAAAATTGATATATATATATATATATATATATATATATATATCAAATAACGAAAGATATGCGAGAGAAATTAATTAAATTTGAAAAATAAATTCAAAAGGATTGAATGTAATGATAATTTATTCTTAATAATATTTTTTTAACGAAGGAAAGATATGAGATGATAGATAATAATATTCACACCTAATGACTATAATAGTATGCTATAATTAATATTAAACAGTTATTATATTCCTATTTCAGATTATGCCATCAAACTTATTATGGGATTAAATTAAATAATTGTGAGTTCAAACATACGTATAACTGGTGGCGAAGATGATTTTAATAACGGTGATAGCGGATTACATTATAGTGCTATGGGATTAAATAGACATTAAAAGAGGTTATAAATTTTGCAATGACATGTTATAAATCTGGGAGTTACACCATATATGAATTGATTAAATAATTGGAGGTTATATGTTAAAATGTATAAAAAAAATTCAGAAAATTTGAAAAAAGAGATAAAACCAAAACCTGCAATGCCAAGCCTCCCAATGCATCAACTTTATATATATAGATTCAGATTGCCATCAAACTTATTATGGGATTAAATTAAATATTTGTGAGTTCAAATGTATAACTGGTGGCGAAGATGTAAAGATAATTTTAATAACGGTGATAGCGGATTACTTATAGTGTTATGGGATTAAATAGACATTAAAAGAGGTTATAAATTTGGCAATGACATGTTATAAATTTAAGAGTTACACCATATATGGATTGATTAAATAACTGGAGGTTATACTATGCATGTTAAAATGTATAAAAAAAATTCAAAACATTTGAAAAAAGAGATAAAACCAAATCCTGCAATGTCAAGGAGTTACACCATATATGGATTGATTAAATAACTGGAGGTTATACTATGCATGTTAAAATGTATAAAAAAAATTTAAAACATTTGAAAAAGAGATAAAAGCAAATCCTGCAATGTCAAGCCTTTCAATGCATCAACTTTATATATACATATATATATATATATATATATATATATATATATATATATGATGTTTGGTAATTGTTGCAGCCAACCATTATTATGCGATTATAGCACTCGAACTTTAAAAGGATAAGCAAAATTAATACCTTATATACTGTGATAACAAAGACAACTTTTTAAATTTATAGGATAATATTTTTGAACTTTTTTAGAACTATAATAATTTTTCACATCTAATTCTAATATATGAATTTATTATAATGCATCTAAATTAAATTCACTTTTTCCATTCATTTCTTTTTATTATTTTTTATTTTTTATTTATTAAATAACTAAATTGTCTTCTTTTCTTTTTTAATGTTTAAATAATAATAATAATAAATCCTGAGGGGAGTCGCTGATGAGAGGAGGGAAGGGAAGGGGTGAGCTCACGGGTTTTAGGAGGGACTCGTCGACGAGGGTGACGAGGGAGGGGGAAGGAGAAGGGGGCACTTTTCGACGAGGAGCTCGAGAGAGGGGAGGGACGACTCTTTCTTTCTGATCCACAACTTATGCCGGGGTGGTGGTGACGCCCCCCTTTGTCGGCAAGCTCGTGAGGGAGCGGTACATTGGGGACAGATATGGGGCGCCGGAGGGGGCAGGGGAAGGGGGCCACTTTCTTTTTCTGCCGGGGTGGTGGTGACACCCCCCTCTGCCGGCGAGCTCGTGTTGGGGGTCCCTCGATGGGACAAATATGGGCGCTGCCCCCTCCCTCCAACGCGGGCAAAGGAGAGAAGGCAGTGTTTGCTTTTTTATATTTTAATTATTTTTATTATATACTATCTTAAACTTTTAAACATTAAAAGAGAGGATGAGGGTGCTATAGTTATTTAATAAATAGAAAAATATATAAAAGAAAAAAAATTAATAGAATGAGACTAATAGACTAAAGTGTAAATCTCGTTACAGTTTAGAAACAATAAATTCAAATATTATAGTTAGACGTGAAAAATCATTAAAGTTCAAATTATAGTAAATTAAGGTCTTTGCGGAGGTCAGGTTTTAGATGACAATTTCTAAAATTTATTAAAGTTGATATAGTGAATTAAACAGAGAAAAAGATAATATTTTATTTATAATTTAGAATGGACGCATAATAACATACAATGTTTTTCAAAAAATGCAGCCAATGCTTATTTTCTCAAGTTACGTTCTTGCAACCAAACCCGACTGCCTACTTGAGAACCAAAGCAAAAGAGACTATCGTCTACGAATTATACGTTCCATGTCTCGATACATGGAAAAGTACGCAAAATATATGTAGGGAGATTTTTATTTTTCGACACCTGAATTGTGGGGAGGGCACGAATTCGCTAGGATTAGTTACGCAAAAGAACTTTCCCTTCGTTTTCAGCTTAAGGGCCTTTTTGGAAACACTCTAATCCGTTGTAATAAGGTCATTCCGATGGTTGTGTTCCTATCAACGAAAAAATGTCAAAATAAGCGTTTGGAATTTGGATGTAAAAAAATTTATTTGTCAATCCTTAGAAAAGTAGCTATATCCAGCGGATTAAAACATTATCACTATGCTCTGGGTTTTTTTTTATCTGTCAGTTGTCAGCTCGCCATATTTTTCCAACTTCGTCCAAGTTCCAAGTCCTCCCATGGCATCCCTCCGCCCCCAATCTCTTCTCCTCGGCCGCTGACGTCTTCCTCTTCTTCGCTTCTGCTCAAGGCGGCTCTTCTCAAATGTTGGAGGTGGAATGACAAATGAACCGTCACACTTGCTCGCCTATTGTCCGCGAGAGGCTTTTCTTCGCTTCTGTTCAAGGTAGTTGCTCAAGGTAGTTGCTCTTCTCAAATGTTGGAGTTGGAATGTTAGACAGAATGATCACACGAGCTCGTCTATTGTTCAAACATTGAGCGACAGGAAAAGGAAAAATTGCAGAGGTCAAGCAGCGGCTCACACCGTTGATATTATTTATGACAAGTACATGAATGGCCTTTGCAAGCATGGAAAAGCCAAGGAGTCCTTCAAGCAGGTGGAAGCAATGTGTCATCGTCTTTCCCCTTTTTTTTTGTGATGTTGGAAAATATCATTTTTATCCAAACACATTCGGATAGCACATCTACTGGAAAGCAGAATCAAGGAATATATTCTTTTGTAAAATGTCATTCTACAAAAATATTTAAACATCGTTTAGTTTCCGGGGCCTAACTGATAGTTTATCATGGGGAAGAAACTTTGCGGAACCGAAGATGCCCAAATTCCAAAATGCTAAGGCAAGTTTTTACATGCAAAATTCATAAACTGTCCAAATAATTTTTCAAACGCCAAAAAATTAGAGAAACATTAAAGAAAACAGAAAAAACTCCCTCCAACCAGGGAACAAAGTTCGATATGCTTAGAGGGAACTGCCAGAAATCCTTGTAAAGGAATACTGCATATGTAGATGCGGTTGGATATCAATTGCCGCGCCCACCTCGTCCTCTTGGAGCGCCACCACCACGAGTATCCCTCTTCAGAAGCAAAAAGAAGATTGTAACGACATGATTTTGGATCCTTGCAGTATAATCAATTAGTTGGAATCAAAGTACGCATGAATGATCTACATACCCTGAAGCCACCTCGGGCCCGCCCTCTCGTGGGTGGTTGAGATGCTAACCTTGCTTGTCTAACGGCAGCATTTTGTTTTGCCCTCTCTGAGATGGTTATTGTTTGGCTTGCCCTAGATTCCTCTGTCTCTGGGCCAGAATTGGGGTTACGCTGTCGTGAAGGTGAAGCCTGAACCTGACTAGCCGGTGAACTTTCTCGAATACCCGTGGCCTGAATGCTTTGTGGAGTATCAATTACAACATCTTTACTATCACCAGCTGTAGAAGTGTCTTCCAAAGAATTGATCTCAGCTTTTCCACTAGAAACTTCTGGTGCAGCAGTCTCAGCAGCATCCCCAGTTTCATCACGTGCACCACCTCCATCGCTCGGTGTTGACTCGAGCTGTGGTTCATTAGTAGCTCTCTCTTGTTGCTCTTCATGCTCATCGGACAACACTTCACCCTCTTCTTTCTCTTCTTCAGCAACTGGCACAGGTTGTTTTTCCTTTTCATCATCATCTGGTATCTCTTCAACAATTAAATCACCTTCACCGTGGACCTCATTTTCATGACTTTCATCATCAAGTAATGACTTTTGCTGCTCATCCGGGTCTTCCTTTATGGCAGGATCATCTTCCTCCGGTGCATCCATCATCATGTCATTTTGAATCATCGAACCTTGATCAGCTTCCATGTCTTCAGATGGAGCTTGTACATCAGAAACGACAGTGGATGGAACTGCAGGTCGTGTACCATCCACACTGTTGGCTGGCTCCTGGGCAGTCTGTATTTCACGACCATCATGAATGTCTGAATCTTTTGACTTCTTCAGCGGCGGAGCAGCATCTGCACCAACCTCATCTTGAGCAACAGCCTCATCTTCTTGTTCTAATGTCGATGATGAGGCCAGACGTTTACGTGTGGAAGATGATGGCTGGTCTACAAAGACCTCTGCTAAAACTTCAGCTTGAGCTGTAATTGATTTCCCTTCCGTAGTAGATCTACTTGGACCTGATGGTTCTACTTCAACTTGAGGCTCTTCACTTACCACAAGGGTAGGTCTTACTAGCCTTCTCACTATTTTGCGGACTTCAGTCTTTGGCTTAACAATGGTGGCCTCTTTATCCCTTTCCTCAGCCACTTTATGAAGAAGTACAGAATGTTTTACAGGCTGCACAGGAACATGCTGACCTATTGAAAGCACACAGAAGTAAGTCAATTTCTTAGTCACCCATAAATATAAAACGTTTGCTTGACACTCTCACAAAACCTGTAGAAGGCATAGCTACATCCATGACCAATGTCTCAGGAGGAGGGGTATGACTTCTTGACCCATCATCACCAAAGGAACCAGAAGCGACTTCAAGTTTCTCAGCTGACTGAAGGAATGTAGCATAATATTCATTCAAAATACTTTCAGAGGGAAGTTGAGAAGCTGCCAATCCACTACTCTGGAAATGCCAAAAGATCAAGAATATTTAATTAATATATTGAAAAAAACACTTGAAGTATAATAACCCAGAATATGAATAGATTAGAAAATTGAAGCTCAGAATCTAACGGTTGTGGAACTTCAGATAAGTGAATCCAAATCAAAACACAAATGACAACGCATTTCCCAATTACATGCCAAAAGAATCAACAATGTACCTTCAAAGACTCCAAAACAACTTGCCGATGCTTAGCAAGCTCCTCCTTGAACACTTCCTTGTCCTACGAAAATGGAAAACGGTGATTCACTAAACTTTGAAACCATCAGGCTATTTGATCATAAGTGAGACGACCAGAATATTAGTTTGATATCAAAGAGAGAATTTGGTTCAACATTTCAATAAGATAATCATGATGAAAGAACCCCTGAAAGGCTCGCTGATAAAGACCTCAATGCAGAAGTCAACCAAACTACAGGTATGACCACTCCCTGTCGAAGTCTTATTTACTCACTTTTATTTAACTTATTATTCAAAATTGTTAGAATGGATTTTCTTATAAACAACATATTTAAATCTATGTTGCAAGGGTACGGGTACGGTACCGGTACGAGTACGGGTACGGGATACGTCAAATTCTAAAAAATTAGGTACGGGTACGGCAATATATTAAATATATAATATATATATAAAATAAATTTTCATAAGATTTCTAGTATCTTCATATTGTTTAAGTTTTCAAAACAAGTAATTAGTTATTCTCTTTACTATTATGTCTAAACGAGGAGTTATTAATAGTTTTCTTTCTCCTTATGACTTCTCATCTTTAACATACAACAACAACAACAAAGCCTTATCCCACTAGGTGGGGTCGGCTACATGGATCATACGACGCCATTCCGCTCTATTAGTAAATTCGGCTACATGACTTCTCATCTTTAACATCTATAAGTTTTATTGTTCACATTTGATAAAAACGTAGCAAAATATGTGTATTATGTTCTCTAGTATTAGTGCTTTCATGATCATCAATCATTAATTATTTTTTTTAGAATTTTATCTGACAAAATTTTGATATGGAGTACCCAGAAGCATAAGTACAAGTACGAGTACCCACTGAAGTACCCATTTTTTAAAAAATATTTTATTATTGGGTACGTATGGGTACGAGTACCCACAAGTATCCATGAAGTACCGGTACCCGGTACGGGTACGTTGAGGAAATTGGAGTACCCGTGCATCATAGATTTAAATTCAAGTGATGAATTGCTATATAACTGCAAAAGTCGCAACTACCACGATTGCAGAGACTCCCTTCTGCCCAAATTATAAACACAAATATTTATTGTAATTTCACCACTAGGAGATAAAACATCAATATGCTAATTGTTCAGCAGTTACAAATTCTACACTGCTTATTCCTTTAGCTCTTACTTCTAAGATCTGAAGAATGTATTTTAAAAAGAGCATTTGTTTTAAGCTCTGTCGAACAATTTGTTTAAAAAAACATTTATTTCATTGTGTTCGAACGTCACAAATAAATGTATTTATTATTTATATGACATGAAAATGTACAACCGTAAAGAACGTCTCTTCATCAAATTTTATAATTTTCTATTACGTGAATAATTTGTCACCAGAATTTTCTGATGACAAGAACACTAGAAAAACATAACCCTGAAATATTCTTCCCCATAAGCAAACACAGTTAATATTAAAAATGATATGCAAGTATGGCACTCTTTCATCGGCCAAAAACTTGAATTTTGGACAAGAGAAGGCATTCAACTTGAAAATATCAAAAAGATTCTCTGTAATTTAGATTGATCATGATCAAATGTTTTTTAGATTGACTCGTGTCTTTTGATTGGTAAGGGAATATATCTAGAAACTTAATTTAATGAAATACACCGGTAGATCTCAAATGACTTATTTAGTAGTATACCTTCCAAGGCGAGTTAACACCTGATGATTCATTATCTTATTATATTTTCTTACACAACAACAACAAAGCCTTATCCCACTAGGTGGGGTCGGCTACATAGATCATACGACGCCATATTCGTTGATCCATGTTCATAAGATTCGACAGGATTTACGCTGGCTGTCGGGGCCTAACACAACCCTCCTCCTTTATCCGGGCTTGGGACCGGCTATAAAATGCAGGAAAAGGGAGCACATACAAACTTTTCTATCTTGGCAGTGGTTTAGACTAAAAAGACTCTTTGTATGTTGATTGTAGAGGTAAACCTAAAACAAAGCTATATGAGTATGTAAGTTCCTGACTTATTTTATGTTAATTATCTCGGGAAACATGTTTCTGGTTCATGAGAATTTTCCAAGGATGTATATGTTGGAGCAACTGACGTTATTGCAGGAGGAAATGGGAGTACATTCAGAAATTCCTATCATGATCAAACATTTCAAAAGCTGTGCCCCATGAAGAAGCAGCATGAGATTCTTACTTCTCAGGAAGTTGCAGGGAAGGATATAATTCATGTATGGTATTCACAAGATTTGAGTAGTGAATAACACGCTCCACTAGACAGTATCTCCCTGATGCAGAGGGAACCTCAAGTGCTAGAATGTGTGCTGTGGCAACATCTTGGACATTTGCCCACCCAACGCTTGCATTTGGAAATGTAGCAGAACCATTTATCAGATTCAAATGTCATCAACACTAATGAGTTATTGGCTTGTTGTATAAGCATATTACTTAAAATGTGAAAGAGAAGAAGATAAAACTTTTAGAAAATAAAGAAGGTCGACAATAAATGATGACGAAACCTTTTTGACGGACTCCCAAATATCTAATATGGTATTCTCAGTCTTTATACGCCTTTGCTTCTCTTTCTTGTAATCCTCCCTTTCTTTCCGCAGATCATCTCTTTCCCTTTCCAACGTTTTCTCCAATATCTAGTCCGCCAAAGCAATGTCACATGAATGACGAGGATGAATATAACTTACCAATTCATAATACAAACCTGTATTCTAGTATCCTTTTCTCGCGTTGCTTGCTCAGCTGCTGCAGTTTCGCCAAAGGTTTTCCTGTCTGTAAAGTTTATACAAAGTTATAAAGAACAAAAGGACGAATCAATTTTAAGAGAAGCAATGTGTGGCTGTTTTACTTGATTTAAGATCTTCAATCTGTTTCATCAGGCCTTGATTTTCCTTGGTAAGCTCATCCCTATCCTTTGATAGAGCTTCATTTTTCTTCTGTACAATGACAAAAGTAAAATAAGACAACTTCAACGGGCTCTTGTGGAGCTTAAGAGAAAGCATCCTTACAATGATAGAAGTCTAAACAGTTAACACTAGGTATCAAAAGTTCAACAAGGAAACAACCTTCAATAAAGAGAGAATCTTTTTTTGCTTTTCGGAGTCCAGTCTGCAACTTTCCTGTTTTATCAAGTACCACAATTTAGTAAAATATAGTCCCAAAGGGCACAATTGCGTCAGAAAAAAGGGCAATATACCTCAACTTGGACGGCATCGCTTAACTTTTTCTTGTGTTCCTCTAATTCCACTTGATACTTTGCAAGAGTTTGCTCTAAATTGGATATTATTTCTTGCTTCTCAGTTGCAATATTCCTTGCTAACTCAGTCTCCAATTGAGTGTCTTTCAAGAGTGCCTATATCACAATATAAAATTGTTATAACATAGAAAACTAAATGCTTGACAAAAAGTAACACAATCATGGAAATAAAAGGTTCAGACTCTCAGAGGATATTGAAAAAATATAGTCGCTCTGTGCAAAGAAGCAGATATGACAGATTAAGAACTGCATATCAAAAGTAAGGTTTTATCATCATTAATATACACTCAAATGATAGAGTTAAGAGTCCTAAAAAAATTTATTTCATTTCATTCAGTAGACAGGCAGAAAATTTGAGTTCAATTGTCATCCTATTTTATTCAATTAATTCATAGAAGAAATATATGTTGACCAAAATACCTAGAAGACAGATAGGCCAAGTGATCCCTCGGTTCCTGACGAGATTTGCATGACTCAAAGAGTTTTCTCTATGTATTAATTAGCCATCTAATAACACCTGACTGAGATATCCCCTCATGAAACGAAAGAACAATAACTGCTTAGGAGATTCATCACCTCCAGAAAACGCAATCTATCGATGAACCAGTGTAATGTCTCATCGGAGCAGACTACCAAATTGTAGCCACAACAAAACACATGGGTCATGCAAGCCCAGGTGACACAAAACTGCAGTGAGCATTAATCAACTTAAACTGTGGTTCATCTGTCCTTTTCTTCGGAAACAAAAGGACATTTACAATGTGTTTTTTAACTGGAAAATTGATAGTTATGAGTTTCAGGTAGTGATCTCATCTATTTTCTTCAATAAAGAAGTAATTAATAGACGATGAAAACTTTATATGCTTTTAGCTCAAAGTATGTTGAAACTGTACATTCAGCACAGAATAAGGTCAGTTTGTTTTTTTTAGAACGCAAATTATGACTACCAGAAGTTATGGTTGTCGTCAGTTAAGCTTTGAATAGTCTAAAAATGAGATTAATGTAATATTACTAATAAGACAACAGCCTCTCTAATAAAAAAACTGATAAAACGAGAAAAGTCTGGAACCTAAAGATGTTAAAACAAAATACTGGCTTAATGACAATAAATCCCATGTATATAATTTGAATATTTTCCTAGAAAACAAGAATAAAAAATTGAGTAGAGACAGTTCTGTTCCTTGAGTCTGTTATATGAAGCATTTACTAATATATATAGATATAATATGAAACATTACTAATATATATAGATATAACAAAAGATGTAGCAAGCTCAAATACTGTAAAATGACATTCAAGTTTCTCAAGAATCAATTGCCCATAAATAGCATAAACTACCTTGACCAGCATTTAATCAAAAAGTTCCATTCTTCCAGGGAAATATAAGGTCCAATGGTTCATTGAATCAGCGTGCATATGTTAATTCCAGTAGATTTTAGCCAATACGCAGAGTAACAAATTTCACAACAAGCATAATTTTCTCCTATGCAGGATATAACACACAAAGGACAGATCAATGAATAGCAAGATGTAATTGAGAAGTAGTTGTGCAACCTTCATTTGTTGAAGCTCATCCTTCATCCTTTCATATTCTGCGGGGTCATAGTTTTTACGCGATTCAACCAGCTGCAACAAAATAGTTTACTAAGAAACATGATAAAATATCCATTTTTGCAATTAGGACACGATGTACCTCGGAAATTCTGTTGTTCAAATGACCTATCTCCAACTTCAACATCCCAACTTCCTTCTCAGAGGCATCCAACTCGAGTTGCTTCTCTTTGAGAAGATTCTCAAAGTTCTCCGCATCCACTTTAGCCTTTTGTGCCTCATCACGACATTTCTGTTGAAGTGTTAGCAAAATTGTTATAAATTCCATTTCCAGTATTTCTGAAGCACAGCCACTACATTATTCCAGATAAATACACTCAAAGAAATATAAGCCAAAAAAGATCATGCACGTTTTAACTTTTAACATCCAAATTGAACCATCATTACAAAAATTTCTCCAAACCTGAGATTCTTCAAAGTTGTGCTTATTCTCCTCACGAAGCTGCATGTTGCTTTCACGAAGAAGATTTATTTCTCTCACCTATAGCAATGAACAAGTTTGGACAAAAGCAATTCACTTTAAGATCAAGGGGATGCAAAATATGTGATAAGGTCTGGAGACTAAAGAAGGGAACACCTGAAGTTGGAGAGACTTGAACTCTTCATCTTTCAGCAGGACTGCTCTAGAATCTTCACGCCTCGAATGAAGCAATATTTGAGCAGTCTCAGAGGCCTTTAAAGCACTCTCCAGCTGAAATATGGAAATCAAAATTACAGTTATACAGATAATTGATTGCATATAAAGGAAAAAGTCAAACTTATATACCATGATATTGAATGTACCAAGGTCACTTTTTCATTATACAAAAAATCAAAGTTGTAGATTTGCTCTAAGTTTATCATTTTTGTTCTGAGTTCCCATAACATGCCAGAAAATCACTGCTGGTGCAATTTTCCTTGATGTTAAAAAGGTTGCATGACACATTTATCCCTTTTGTAGACATTTTGCACAACCACAAAAAGCAGGTTGTAAACAAAATACTACATTGTGTAAATAACTCATCCTTTTTCCTCTCAAAAAAAAAAACTCCATGGTTTGCGGATGATATAGTACTTTTAGCGGATTCAAGAGAAGAGATTAATACAAAATTGGAAATATGGAGAAATACGTTGGAGTCAAAGGGTTTTCGTTTAAGTAGGAATAAAACAGAATATATGCATAGCAATTTCACAAATAAACAACTTAGAGACGATTTGAAAGTTAGGTTAGGGGAGGATATAATTCCTCAAGTGACAAAGTTTAAATATTTAGGATCAATTGTAAGACAAGATGGTGAGATTGATGACGATGTTAATCATAGAATTCAAGCTGGTTTGTGTAAGTGGAGGAAAGCCACTGGAGTTCTTTGTGATAGAAAAGTACACAATAAAGTTAAAGGAAAATTCTATCGTACTGCTATAAGGCCAGCAGTGTTATATGGTAGTGAATGTTGGGCTATGAAGGGACAACATGAACGTAAAGTGGGGGTAGCCGAAATGAGGATGTTGAGATGGATGTGTGGTCATACAAGATTAGATAAGATTAGGAATGACCATATACGTGAACGAGTCGGAGTGGCTCCTATTAGTGAGAAAATGGTAGAGAATCGTTTGAGATGGTTTGGTCATGTTCAGAGAAGACCATTAGATGCGCCAGTAAAAAGAGTAGATCAAATAATCTGGAGTCCGATTAAAAGAGGGAGAGGGAGGCCAAGGCGGACACTTGGCGAACTAATAGAGCAAGATCTATTGGTGAATAATATACCGAAAGGTTTGGTTACTAATAGAGCGGAATGGCGTCGTATGATCCATGTAGCCGACCCCACCTAGTGGGATAAGGCTTTGTTGTTGTCGTTGTTGTTGGTTTACATAAATCCGACAATGATTTCATTATACAATAACCAGGCTACATTTAAGCTGAGGTTGGAAAGAACCATGAAGGAGATAGCATGTATGTTTTTCCATCAAGATAAGAGATTACAAGTCTACTTTCCACCAGTTCTCATTCCAAATGCAAGCATCCTTGATAATCAGAAGCATGTATAATTATACAGAAGAACCGTATGAACAAAAACATAAAAAAATAAGACTTCACTAAGAACACTAGAAATAATATTTTTTTTGAAAGGGGAAAGGATGATTGACATGTTTGCAATCATCCAATTTTATTGTTGTGGGATAATATGCACAAGTTCAATGATGGTTACACAGTTGAATAGAGTGCATTCGTTGCTTGTTCGCCAGTGCCGCATCATGTGATGTGCCATCAACATCACGTTCTCCATATAGGATTGTTCCCCTCTGAATATGGTCGCATTTCTGTGTGACCACATTGACCACAGATATGCTATAGGTGCTGCAGAGTGCTGTTTGGATACATCTCTAGAAATAAATTTGAACTTTCTCATGGATTAACCAGGGGACAAACATATTCAAGAACTGGCTAGGATTTTTTTTTGTTAGTGTAATTGTGCATTAATGTCAACAAATAAAAAAGTTTACTTGAGACTTATGAGTTCCTTTTTCAGAAAACAAAGGTCAGCTTCAGATTGCTTACTTGTGCGGAAAGTCGAGCTTTTTCCTGCTTTAGTAGGGTTATTTCAGTCTCTGACTGTCAACAAAAACAATAAAGACATAACGTTAAGAAGATAAACATAAGTTAATGCACCCACCAAACCAGCAAATTGACATACTATTTCTTTTGATCGACGAAGATAACTGATCACATTTTGCATGTCACTCTCAGCTTGTGAATCCGCTTGTTGAGAGGTAACTCCAAAAGCACCATGTTCCTTATCTGCTAATCTAATGTGCAAGGACTCCAGCCTACTGTGTAATATTTTGTTCTGAAAGAGGTGATTCAGAGATACTAAAAGTATCAGAAGAAATCAACACACAGACAATTTATGCAATATACAGTGTTTAATCAAGACTAAACAAAAAGCTCTTAGAATAATTAAAATTTAAAATGGATACAAAGTGTCAAGTTGATATATATAACAAGCTACAGAATAGATTATTAAAACAAGTTCCAGCTATCTGCTTGTAACAATAGTGTATATAAATATATACATATACTCAAAATCAAATCTAGACCAATGTCATAGAGATATGTTTTCCATCACAGCATTACTTGCTAGTTACATCGTTATGAACAAAGTTAACAAGAATATTTAAGATCGTACCTGTTCATTTACTTCATTATACTTCCTTTCAGCTTCAACCTTAGATGCCTGCAGAGTCATCTTTTCCTTTTCCAGTGTTGCTTTAAGAATATCCTAAACATGTTCAAAAATATATTTACCTCATTGTACTTCAATTATCTTTTAATGGTAGTGTCAAAAAGGCATTCTTAAATTTAAGTAATTTAACCTTAGATGATCTTTTCAACTTTTATGATAGCTGCTATCACATGTTGGCACATGAAAACAATAGACTGAAACCAAATTAGAAAGAAACGTGCCTAGTGCAATGAATAGCCATTTGAAGTAGGTGCACCGGATAAAAAAAGACAACACAACAAAAAGAGAATTTTCCACCAACGTTGAGCTTATGCACACAAAAAACCAGCACTGTGGATGAGTATAGCATTTAGCTCTTTGGAAAAATATAGCATCTACGATTATGGATAGTGGCAATGTAATGCATCACAAACATAGCATCCGAGAAGTATGAATCATATTCCAAAGAAAAGAAGTCATAGTTTCGTCCAAAAGAAATTCATATTTACATTTTCAGTCTTCTGTGCATCAGAAATCTCACGTAGCTTTGCCAATTCTGCTTGAAACATGGATAGCTCCCTAGAGGTGTTAGTCAATTCCTCAATTGTTTGAGACTGGAGAATAACCTGCAGAAGCATATATGAAACATTTGTGAACAAATAAGGGAATGAAGCCTAGACA
Source organism: Pontederia crassipes (assembly GCA_030549335.1). NCBI lineage: Eukaryota > Viridiplantae > Streptophyta > Magnoliopsida > Commelinales > Pontederiaceae > Pontederia > Pontederia crassipes. The sequence continues at coordinate 472,641 of CM060185.1, read as the reverse complement.
TAATTCTTAATAGAATTTTTATGGGAAAAATTTTAATAGATACATCCAAGGAAGAGGTTGCTATAATACAAATGAAAATTTCTCTTTGATATTAACAAAGAATTATGCCATAGAAAAGGGGAACATCACATGTGATGTAACACTGTGATTCACAAGTGCTTGCTTTTGGTCTTCTACTCTCGGGCATAAATTAAGTTAAAAAGATTTAGTAGTTTAAAATGATTGTGCAACTTCATACTCACTGATGGAAGGATATCAGTGATTATCCAATCTATGAGTGCTGGAAGATCTTACATGAAGGAACAAAATTTAGGAGTGTTCACTGGTCGAGTGGTCAGATTACGCGACCACCATTTTTCTTTTATTTTTTTTGTTACTTTTCATTATTTAATATAAAAAAATATTATATAATATTTATTTTAAAGCATCAATAACTTATTAAATATTGAAATATTATTTTACACATTTGAAATATATTTTTTAGTTTTAAAAATTTTTATATAAGATATAAGCTTAAAATTAAATTTAAAAAATAAACCAACCCAATCCATGGTCAGGTTGAGGTTGTGTTCAACCTGACCCAGACTAGGTGGGGTGGGGTTCACCGGGACACCCCTAGAAACAACAAATTTGTTAGAAAGCCAAGCACCAATATATGCAAGAATAACCCTTTTTCTTATCCGTCATCATTTAAAACATCACAATATTATTGTTGGGGTCGGCTACAAGGTCAACCAACAATACCAATTTATGCATCAAAATAAGAGAACTGTTTCTGTGTTGTTTCATGTAAATTATAACTAAGGTTAAATAAAATGTGATTTGTTTCACCATAGAGCATATATATCCTCTAATCTCACTGTAGCAAACAGCTTGAAAATTTTGAAATTGAATGGTAAATTTCAGTAGCAATTTGGCACTATATACAAACATTTTAGTTATGTCATGAATAAAATCATGTAAAAAATTGATTTTCAAATGAAAAAATGATTGAACCATGTTTCTTTTTTTAGAAGAAATTGAACCATGTTTCTAAATGAGTCAACAGCCATGCAGAAAATGATATCCCTGTTTATAATGGACTAGTCGTACATCATAGCTCATTATTAATTTTATTGCCTGTTCAGATAAGCTACAATCCATGCAACATTACTTTTGGATGAATCTTTTCATGTTTTCAGGCACTAAGAAATTTTCCTTTCTATATCAACCAAAGAAACGATAACAGACCAGTTTTTTTTTTTTTGAGAGAGAGAGAGAGAAGAAAGAGACCAGGATATTTGAAGACCAAACAGTCAACAAGAAGATTAAATGTATGTATAAACACAAGATATCTCAATAGTATATCTAAGATCAAAGAAATAAGCAATCAACTGAAAGTTCTTTTGAAATTAAGTGAAATCCTATCATCCAGTAATGTTGTATCATAGTTTTCAGTCTTTGCCAACATGGTTATAAATATTAGTATACTCAGTTAAGCATTTAACGAAGAATACAAGAGACAAAGCTCTAACAGTAGACTCACAAAAGTTTAGAGGATTAGAAGGGCGTTCAGATGAGCACATCATGCACACTTTGTGGGTTGGCAAAGAAAGACATCACCCACTTTCTCTTTAAATGTGTGTAGCTGTAGAGGTATGGTTTGGCGACAGGTGTAGGACACAAAGATCAACACAAGATGTCATCCGGAGGTCACTACGAGTATTGGTCGCACGGGATGACCATGACGAAAGACATTCTTTCTAGATTTCTTTGGCAGTAGCTTGGGCTATTTGACTTGAACATATATTCAACTAGAGGGTTACACTGAACATCGCATCTCTTTTTTTTCTTAGGGAATGAGGTAGACAACATCTTTCCATTGACGTTCACAATCACTGGAGTCCTCCATGTTATCTTTGGATTTTTATACACATTTCTTTTGTAAAAATTTCCTAATTTTCATTTTTAATACAAAACAGATTACTAACCAAGCTCTATAATCATCCCTTCTTTCGTCAAGAAAACAAATTGAGGATTTTTTTGGGGAGAGGGTACAGGAAAGTTTATATCAATATTGTGCACAGGGAATAGGAAGCTTTAAATCCATCTCAACTGCACTAAACTATACTTTTTACTAAACACGATTTCTCACGCAAAAAAATTATATTCCAAGGTATTCATGACACAAAGTTCCAATAAAACCTGAAACCACCACGGGCCTGCCAGCTTCAGATTTCAAACAACGAAATATGAAATTCATGTTCAAACATAGCCTCATCACAGAAGATACCTGTCTCTCATAGTTGTCTTTAGTAGTCCTCCAACGTTTGTGTTCCCTGTCAAGGTCTTCCTTCAAGGAAGACACAACACCTTCAAGTGATTCTATTTGAGCCCTACAAAACAGAGTTTTAAACCCACGTATGAATCTTAGAAATTCACAGTAGGAACATCAAATAAAAGACACCTACTTTTTCTGAATTATTTCCTCCCTTAAACTTGAACTTTCCGCTAAGACAGCAGATACCTCCTTTTCTTTGGCCTCAGTGGCAGATATATTTTCTTCACACTTCAATACATAGTTCCTCTCCAATTCAGACACCCTCATTCTCAGAGACTTAACATCATTTTCCAAGGCTTCTTTTAGACGTTCTGCCTGAAATATAAGAAAAATTACCAAAAAGAAATGCCTTCATAGTAGATGCTTCAACCTTATCGTCTATGATACACTACCTCTGCTTTGTAATTCTCATGTTCAGTTTCTATTTGCTTCAGTGCCGCTTCATTTGTGTGTGCTATTTCCTTGTACTGGTGCAGTTATGCCAAAAGAATAACCAACTCACTTTAATGTAAAAAAATGGAATATAAAAGAAAAAGGCAATGATTAAATAAGCATGTACTTGCAGCATGTAAGCCTTGTTAGCTTGGGCTTCATCCTTCAGTTTATTCATCTCCTCTTTTACCCTCCACAACTCTTCCGAGGACTAATGTAGCAGTCAAATAAAAATGGTTGGAATGCATAAAAGAACATTATAATTAGTAGCAATTGACTTGATCAATTATGAAGACGTAAGCAATCAAGAGTGAAGAAATTTAGGTGGACTGTAAATTAAGTGCAGAATCAATCATATGAATGACTCAATAATAACATAAATACCACAAGACTATTGTCAGCATCAATCAGATTCTATGTACGCTTTTTAGAAAACATTTACATAAATAGAAGAAACATCAAGTCAAAGATAACGAAATCTACACATGATCATACATCCATAATGAAAATGTAAATAACATGATTCGAAGATCAAGATATTAATCCATGTTGAACCATAACTGAGAAAAAAATCCAAGGAAAAGAAAAGGAACCCATTTGGCTGCAAACCATTTTTTAAGTAATTAGATGAAAGGAGCTAAGTATTTTTGCTTCAACTAGAGCTTCCCACTCTTCCTAATCTCTTTTTTTTCTGAGAACACTCTTCCTAATCACGGCAAATAAATACTTTCACAAAGTACTTAAAATGAATCTATAGTGTCAAAAATGCATTGCCAAAGTATTTTAAACCACTCAGAAATGTTACAAAATTTCCAAACCAGTCCTAAAAAGGCAAAAAACACAAAAAGAAGTGTGCTGGTAGGAGATCAAATCACTTCCATTGGTCATAGAAAGAGTAGAAGAGTGCAAAAAAGAAATATCAAGCAAATAGTTGATTTCCAGACAATACAACAACGGTTATAAAGATCCAAGACAAACTCAGAAAACCAAGAAGCTTAAGAGAGCTTAAATCAAGGTGTAAATGCTGTTCCAATTACATAATATCACCACAACAAAATTTTCCATAGAACATTGCTACCAAACAATTTATTTCAATAGCCCATTTGGAAATCAGAAAAAACAAATCCAAAACCAAATTTCGCATAAAATACCCAACTTTGTATGTTAATGGTACCTATATTTAATATTGGCATGCCAACACACTGCGTAACCAGTCTGAGAGTAAAAGGAAAAAGTTGAGGGAAGGCCAAAACCAAACATGTAAAACATCATTACACGCTAACGAGTTGAAATGATGCAGAAGTGTCGTACGAAGTCGCTGAATAGAAAATTTGAGAAGATTTTTTCCTATGTGATCAAATTATCAATAAAACCATTGATAGAAATCTCTCTCATGGAACAAAGTGTTGTGAATTTCCAAAACAAGGTTATGCCAAAGAGTTTCAAGGCATCATACCATGCATAGGAACAGTTATACTCTATTTTGCAATAAGCATTGATCTGATAAAAATGATAGAAGATTCATATTGGCAATGAAAGCTGTTATAATATATTTATGTTACCGTGTTTTGACTCTTGCTTTTACCCCAATAGAAGTGCAAATTGCCTACATCATTTTAGGATACAACAGAAACATTACTACATCAGGCATTCATACCCCATCAAAGGCAGTCATGGAAGTCTCATATTTGCCTTCGCTGCTCAGGACCTGTATGGGCAATATAAAGTCAATCACCTAAAATTAATATCAAAAGTAGTCTAGAAGAACTCCCCAGCTCTGTGAGAAATAATTGTTGGATTCAAAGAGCCAACTATTTGTGCCCTCCTACAAGACTCAAAAGCAAAACCTTGCTCAGCAACTTAATCAACTCGAACTACACTAAAAAGGACGTTTATTGAATCATGAATCCAGTAAATAGAAAGACCAAGAACAAACGAACTATTTCCTCGATTATTTGGCAATTCATTGGACTGCAGTATTTCTTGGTCATTAAACTGATTATCAGAGTGCTTCATCTGATATTGCAGACAAGTATCATGATTTGGTGCTCCAAATTCTAGGAACGAGTTCTTGCAGTTGTGGAAGTATTTTTTTCTTTTTTTGAGTAAAAAAGGATGACTACATTATGCTAGTCATCCAGGTATATATACATATATCAATGATCAGAAAATGTACATGTGTGATCACAGAACATGTGAGAGACCAAAATGGAAAAAACAAAAAAAAAAAAGAGGGGTGGTATGTGACTGCAACTATCCACCCTCCCAGTCTATCACCAAAATGTCAATATGATGTACAATGTAGCAATGCAATTGTGGAAGTATTAAAACGTTTGAAATAAAAAAATGTAATTATTTATGTGCAGTATAATCTGTCCTGAAGCAATTATACTATAATTAGTTGGGTATACATTATTTACATAAAGAAAGTTATAAATTACCAATTTCAGCATTCCAGCTAAAAGATAAACAAAATTTGTGCACGAGACAAACTCTAGCTTATTTTTTTATTTCATAAAGTGAAACAAAAATGCATAACACAATTTGTACTACCCTTCAGAGAAATGTTCTTCCAAAAACACTCTGATAATCCTTTGGCCTCCAAAACCATGACCAAACAACAAAAAGATTTGAAGTTTGAAAATACAAACATAAAAAAGACTTAATAACCAAAGTTTACCATAGAAGTTAGTGTGGCCCGTTATGGTTATTGAGAAGTATTGATTGTTTAATGCCGGACGCCACCTAAACATCTAAGACATTCATACAACAGAACCAACCTTGGTCATTGTGCAGCTGTACTAACTGTTGTATTTGGTTGTTACAATTTAAAGACCCAAGACATTCATGTAATGAACACCTGAACAGTGTACAAGTATCAGATGATGGTCAGTTGTGAATATCTGTACTCCCATATCAGCCTTCTGAGATTATTTAATTCCCTCTTGCACTTGAAAGCACATGAGGGTAACTAGGAAAGGATCATTACTAAAATTGTTTTTTAGAGGATTATCACAAAAGTTGTATGACAGTAACAGCAAAGTCAACTTCGTTTTTTGGGGGGAACCAAAGTCAAACCGCTTGACTAGTGCAAGTAACACAAGATTAAGAAAGACGAAGGAGGTTGCAATAGTTACCTTTTTCTCAGTACGGTTAAACTTGCTCTCAAGATCAAAATATCGAGCCTAAATAATATGTACAACATATGTTAGGATAAGACTAATCGTTATTTAGATGATAATACTCTATGATTGGCAATAGGAAAACCTCAGCTACAGCAGCTCTCGATTCAGCGGACGCAACAGAGCTCCAGGCGTCAGTCAATTCTTTTCTCATGTCTTCAACTTGTCTCATTGAATCCTCAATTGCTTTTTCTTTTTCCTGTGTCAAAGCACGAACCCGATCCCGTTCTTCTTGAAGCTCTTTTTTCACTTCAGCCCATTCCCTCTGCAGAAAAGTGATCAGAAAACAATGACCCACACAATAAATCCATCATAACATCAGAAAGAACAGATAAAAGTATATTTGGATGAAGATGAAATCAAGAAACAAAGATCATAAGTCAAGACTACAGTATGATATAAACAAAGGCTTCACACATTGCTTTGATTCTTAAAAAGAACTGTTGATCCAAGCTACAAGCATCACGAGTAAGGCAAGAAAGGATTCTGTATTTTTGAAACAAGGAAATCCTGCATTAAAATGCTCATTTTGAGAGAGGAAACATAGTAGCAGTACCTCCACTTTTTGCAAGTATTCCTCGTGCTTTCTTCTCTCCATAGATCTTGCACCCTACATAATGCAAGAAAACATGTAAACAAGCTAATAATGAAAAGATATACAAGGAAGATGCTGCCACCGCATTCAAGAAACCACCATACCTCACGAACCTCCTCAGTGCTTTGCATTGTGTCCAGACTTGACTGCAACAAAACAAATCAATCAATTTGTCTGTTTTCCTTTTTAGTTACAAATTTTATGAGGCTCATAGGTCTAGTACAAAGAATAGGTAAGAAATTAAAAGGCACAACCCATGAAAAAAAATCGAACTCGAAATTTCTTGTGCACAAGTCGAGGTATGGGTCACTAAACTACAACCATTCTTTCAATCAAATTGGTTGCACAATGATTTTTTAGGGGCTGCACACTCAAATTTGCTAATAGAAAACAAGGATGGACACAAAAGAAAACATGCAAAAGGTGAGAAACGCAGCATAATTACATTTTTTTTCTGACAGATAAAAGCTGTGAACTTTTTACAGAAGCATGAAAATATAGATATTGCATAAAAAGAATTCAGGTACCACCTGGAGCCGGTGGACTCGCTCTGACAAGCTACATATCTCATCTGTGGCCTTTTTCTCTGAGCTAACCAAAATTCCATTTTCATGCTTCAAGATAGAGACCTAACAATAGCCAATAAAAACAAAACAATGTTCAGATAGGACTAGACAACTTCAAAAAGTTCTTATAGTTTTGAGAAAGCCAAAAGTTCAAAAGTACAGTTAAGATCACATACCTCCATAGAAAGCTTACGTGACTTCTCTTCAGATGCTTGTAGAGAATCACCACTTTCTCGTAACTTCTTTTGGAAGCCAACAACTAGCTGAGTCAACTCAATATTTCTAGCTGAAACTGCATTAGCCTCTTTTCTCTGCAGTGAGTTCACAAAGAATATATTAAAACAATCAAACATGAAACAAAACTACTCAATCTTAAATTGGACTTGAATGACCGAAATTGTTATGAGCCAGCTTCATTATTCTTTGAAGAAATGAAATAAACACATTGCAAAAGATGGAGCGCACTAGGAAGTGCATTTTCATTCATGATGAGGTGAAGTAACTAATCATGAAACACCTATCGGAGACCAACACTAACACCTTCAGAAATCCAATAGCTTCAAAAGCAACTGACACTTTTAATACCTGATGCTCAACTTCCTTTTTCATACTGTCAAGTTGATCTCTAGCAAAATTAGCTTCTAACGTTCTTTTGTCGCGCTCCAATCTCAATGAAATAAGCTCGGACCTGATCCAATAAACGGAAATAACAACTAGAAATTTACAATGTAATGGACGAACTAAACAAATAATATAAGTGGTGTTTTAGAGTGGTGTTTTGCTGTCTTTATGTTCATGGCCTGGAAGTCTATTGGCCTTTCTATCAAACTTTTTGTAATCTCTACTACTATTAATGGAACTTTTGGATGACTACCATCTTGCTAGTCGTCCTTTCTCATTTCAAAAAATACTAATATAAGTGAACTAGGCAAAAATGAAAAGCATGAAGACAACAACAACAACAACAACAATAAAGCCTTATCCCACTAGGTGGGGTCGGCTACATGGATCATACGATGTCATTCCGCATTCGTTGATCCATGTTCATGCGATTCGACAGAAAAGGACAACTAGGTAGTTGAGTTAGGCGCCCAAATTTATTATATGTTGTCATGAGTTGCATGATTATGGCGAAAGATAGACCCCAAAAAAAAAGATGACAGAAAAATAACATATTAAGTTCTAATAAAAAAATGGCACCAAAAACTAAATTACTCTGATAAATATCAACACTCACCACCCTTCTCAAATCACGTACAAATATTTCATTTCTAGCAAGGGAAACTACGAAAAGAAGCCATATGCCTAAACATAAGACGATAGCATTTGGCAAAACTCCGTCTTCAAAAAGAAAACATAAAAACTCATCAAACAATTTTCAAGGGGAAAAACATTATAATGCAATTGGAATAGCCACCGATGTATAAAAATGTGGAAGTATGGGAAAACAAAAGAAGTACACTGCCAAAAGTGTGCAGGAAAAACAAAATAGGAGTCAAGAATGATCTTCCAAACCCCTAGCCAGGAAAGAAGACAGTCTACGATATTCTCCCTATAACATCTCTTGCAAAAACAACCTATTTTCTTTTAGCCAATCATCATAACTCCACTTTATAATTGATAAACCTTAGAAGCCGCATAAAGTTATATCAAAGATTTCAACTAATTGTCAGATTTGGCAAAAAAGAAACTTGTCAAGGCAAGTGTTTCCAAGGGCAAATAGGATTGTTGCCTGGTGGTGCAAGCATCCGACTTTATCAATGCATGGTTAATTGACTTCATGGAGAGAACACATGTACAATATGACAAAAAAGCAGTTGTCAGGGCGCCCACTCTCTGGCCAGAGGTCGTGCCAACATATTGATATATTCTCATCACAAGGTCTCTCCCCCCCTAAATGTATGCATCGCAGTGGAACCAAATTGCCCGCAGAAAAGGAATCAATTACTTTTGTCGCACATTATGAAACTTGTCCCATCATTTACTTTCATGGCCCAACACATCTCGATTGTCAAGACTTGGCCCAACATATTACACCCAACCCAACCACCACCAGCAACTGAAGTATGAATTGTGTAATTGGGGAGATCTTTAAAACCAGTCATTCAATATTCATAAGTTACCTCAATTTAGCTAAATCCTCCTCAAGACTCTTAGCACGTTCGGCAAGTTGCTCATATGCCTTCTTCGAAACTTCCTGATTAACAATTTTGGAAAACTAAGTAAATACACACAAGTCCACAAAGCAAAGTTAGAAATAATAGCCAAACAGCTTGCAAACCTGAGAACCTTCAAAAAGAAGCATAAGTTCCTTCTTTCCATCTTCTGCAAAATATGCTTAATTAATAATCAGTAAAGAGACGTGAAATTTCAGCCAAATGAACAATGAATTTATTTTTTTGAGAAGACAAAGGATGACCACCAAGTTAGGTTGTCATCCGGGTATATATAGTGAGCAATGATTTTTTTTTTTTGAGAAGGAAAAGGATGACCACCACTTAGGTTGTCATCCACGTATATATATATCATCAAAAAGGGATCATCATGTACAATAGACACTCCAGAGGAGAGCAACAAAAAACGACGGGAGGTGCTATCCAAAACCCCACTCCCGAAGAAGACAACATATGATGTACAATATTATCCACCTGAAATCTCTCCCCACAAAAGATGACACGATGGCCCAGGCACCGGCTAAAAATGTCGCCACTGGTCGTCTCCAATCAAGTCTCTGTCTGCCGAGCCTCCTCATGTCCTGCCAAAAGTCAAAGGCCGTGAGGGAAATGCCACCCATAATGGTCGTCCGAGACCACACCTCGCGAGACACCCGGCAGCCGAAGAAAAGATGCGCAACATCCTCCTCCGCCTCCCCACACATCACACAAGAAGTATCCGCCTGTGGTGCCCATCGTGCCCTGTAAACTCTAGAGAGAATCCGCTCACGCCGCAAAAGCCAAGCAAAAATCTTGACTTTCAGCGGCGAACGGGAGCGCCAAATGAGTCTGCAATCAGCCCTGAGGTCCTCTGAGTCAGTGGTGGCCGGAAGGAAGTGAAGATATAGGCTGCGCGCCGAGAAGGAGTCCGATAACCATACCCAACCATCCGACCGACCCGAGTCCGGGCGAAAAGGGGCAATCCGTTGGTGGAGTGCTAGCATGTCGGCGAAACGCTGGTCTGAGAGGGGAGACCTAAACATGGGGGTCCATGAACCAGTCCCCGGGCCGCCCATCTCAGACCAGCACTCAGCCACAGAGTATCTGGGTGCGCCGCAAGCGCCAGCAGCCGAGGAAATGAATCAGCAAGTGAGCCCCCTGGGAGCCAGTCATGCCACCAAAAGGAGAATGCCTCTCCGGAACCGAGCGAGGGAGTCATGAAAGGTCGCACGCGCGGGAATAGAGCCGCCACCCCCCCCCGCCAGAAAGAAGATGCACCTCGGGGAACGGTGGGCCTAGAATCCCATGAGAGATCACGGCCGTAGCAAGCGAAAAAGACCTCCCTCCATAAACTGTCATCAGGGCCCATAATCCGACCCACCCACCGAGCAAGGAGTGCCCAGTTAGTGCATCGGAGGTCACGAACGCCTAGACCATCCTGCGACATGGGCCTGCATATGCTGCTCCAGGCCACAAGGTGAGCCCGACGGGAAGGACTACATCCCTGCCAAAAAAACCTACACCTCAAGGAGTCAATCCGTGAAAGTACCTTTGCAGGCATATGAAGTACCGACATGTAGTAGATCGGAAGTGATGAGAGCACTGATCGGAGTAAAACAAGACGGCCGCCGCTAGATAAGAGCCGAGAGCTCCAGCCCTGAAGACGGCGCTCCAGGCGCTCGATGATGGGAGTCCACCTCCGAGAGCCAATACGTCGGTCTGATAGAGGGAGCCCCAGATAGGTGATAGGTAGGGTCCCAATGGGAGTGCCAAAGGAATGAAGGAAGATTTGGCATGATTGATTTGTAGTCCCGACGTCATGCCAAAGAGCTCCACCAGAATGGCCACCCGTTTGGCCTCGGCAGCCGATCCTTCGACAAAGAATACCGTGTCATCTGCATACTAAAGAAGGGGCACCAGCCGCCGGCGAAGCCACTGAAAAGACTAGCCCGGCATGCCTCCTGGGTACACCTAGCAAGACCGTCAACCGCCAACGTGAAGAGCATGGGTGCAAGAGGGCACCCCTGACGGACACCTCGTTGTGGCTGTACCCAGCCCCCGGCCATCGATCCATTGACCAGGACCGAGAAGGAAGCCGTGGTGACACACCGCTTCATCCAAGCAATCCAGGTCGCGAGAAAACCTCGCACATGTAAGGAATACCACAAGAATGACCAAGAAAGGGAGTCATAAGCTTTGGAGAAATCAACCTTCCAAAGAAAAGCCCGACGGCTGTTGTGCCTCTACTGTGCTAGAATCTCCGAGGCCATAGAATAGCTATCAGTGATGGATCTGCCGTGTATGAAGGCCGACTGAGCAGAGTGGATTAGGTCAGGGAGCACCTCCCGAAGCGGATTAGCCAGTACCCGAGCCACCAAAAGGTAGATGGCGTTGGATAGGACAATTGGCCGGAAGTCCTCCACTCTGTCTGCTGGTGTGCGCTTCGGAAACATGAATAGTAGGAACTGGTTCAGACGCTCGAAACCCCGGTTCCCACAGGAGAACTACCGGATCACCGCCATAACGTCCTCCCGAACCACCGGCCAGAACTCTCTGTAGAAGAAAACAGGGAAGCCGTCGGAGCCGGGGGATCCCTCCCCGTTGAGGTCGCGGAGCGCGTCCGTGACCTCGTCCTCAGTGATGGCCTGCACTAACATAGAAGACTGATCATGAGTGAGACAAGTAACATCTCTGGGAGACCAACTCCAAGCCGGTGGGGGCCGGCGTATGGAGAAGTCTCGGTGGAAAGAGGTGATGTTGGTCCCGATGCGGTGGTGGCCCGTAATCCTCTGTCCCATCACCTCCAACTGGTCGATCTTGTTCGCCCGCCGCCGCGAGCTCGCATAGAGGTGGAAGAACCTAGTATTGGCATCTCCCTCCTGAAGCCAGGTCTGCCAAGAACGCTGCCGCCACAGTATCTCCACCAACCTCTCCTCCAACTGGATGGTCGACTGAGCCCGCCCGCGCTCAGCCACCTCGGCCTCCGTGAGATGGCGGGTGTCCTCCGCCCGGTCGAGCAATGCGATCGTCGCCAAGGCCTCAGACCTCCGAGCCTCTCGAATATATCTCCGCCGGTCCCGAAGAAAGTGCCTCAGGTTGTGGAGCCTGTCGGCGAGTGTCCGAGCAGCAGAATCAGAGGCCACCACGCTCTGCCAGTGGTCGGTCACAGCATGTCTAAACCCCTCCAACAGCCATGACCGCTCAAAGCGGAAGAGAGAACGGAGGGACTGACCGTCACCGGACCGCCACAGGAGCGGTGGGTGGTCCGAGAAGGGTCAGTCCATGGCCTGCACATCAGAAAGCTCTGTCTGCTGGTGTGCGCTTCGGAAGCATGAATAGCACGAACTGGTTCAGACGCTCGAAACCCCGGTTCCCACAGGAGAACTCCCGGATCACCGCCATAACGTCCTCCCGAACCACGGCCAGAACTCTCTGTAGAAGAAAACGGGGAAGCCGTCTGAGCCGGGGGATCCCTCCCCGTTGAGGTCGCGGAGCGCGTCCGTGACCTCGTCCTCAGTGATGGCCTGCACTAACATAGAAGACTGATCATGAGTGAGACAAGTAACATCCCTGGGAGACCAACTCCAAGCCGGTGGGGGCCGGCGTATGGAGAGGTCTCGGTGGAAAGAGGTGATGGCGGTCCCGATGCGGTGGTGGCCCGTAATCCTCTGTCCCATCACCTCCAACTGGTCGATCCTGTTCGCCCGCCGCCGCGAGCTCGCATAGAGGTGGAAGAACCTAGTATTGGCATCTCCCTCCTGAAGCCAGGTCTGCCGAGAACGCTGCCGCCACAGTATCTCCACCAACCTGTCCTCCAACTGGATGGTCGACTGAGCCCGCCCGCGCTCAGCCACCTCGGCCTCCGTGAGATGGCGGGTGTCCTCCGCCCGGTCGAGCAATGCGATCGTTGCCAAGGCCTCAGACCTCCGAGCCTCTCGAATATGTCTCCGCCGGTCCCAAAGAAAGTGCCTCAGGTTGTGGAGCCTGTCGGCGAGTGTCCGAGCAGCAGAATCAGAGGCCACCACGCTCTGCCAGTGGTCGGCCACAGCATGTCTAAACCCCTCCAACAGCCATGACCGCTCAAAGCGGAAGAGAGAACGGAGGGACTGACCGTCACCGGACCGCCACAAGAGCGGTGTGTGGTCCGAGAAGGGTCAGTCCATGGCCTGCACATCAGAAAGCTGATGCGTCTCTAGTAACTCCAAGGAATCGAGAAATCTGTCAAGCCGAGACCTGGATGAAGGTGCCATCGTGCTCCGCCAAGTGAATCTACAGTTCGTTGTCGGAAGGTTGGATAACAACTGTGAATCAATGAAGTCTCTGAATTCCTCAGCTCTGATGTCTCTCCCCTGCCGTCTAGTGGGACGATCATCCATGTCAAGTGTGATATTGAAGTCGCCCCCAATCAGCCAGCGGCCGTCCGGAAGGTGGAGGCGGGCTGCCGACAGCTCCTCCCATAGAACCGCCCGAAGGGACCCCGAACAAGGGCCATAGACGCAGGAGAGGAGGTATGATGATCCGCCTGTGCAACATCTCAAATGAACCATCATCGAGAATCGAGCTGTCCAGAAGTCTACCAGAGTAAAAAGATCGGCCCTCCAACCGATGATGCATCCCCCGGAATGCCCAACCGAGCTGAGTGAAATATGCTGGGCAAGACGAGAACCGCCGATCTGCTCCCACATCTGTGTGGTACACTCCATAAGCTTGGTTTCCTGTAAGAATACCACATCGACCTCCCACTCCCTCAAATAGCGGCCAAGAGTTCGGCGTCTCCCAACATCGCCGAGGCCGTGAACATTCCATGTTAGCACCTTCATAATGAAATTGTAGTCGTCTCACTCGTGGGTGATCCTCTGCCCACTGCTGTCCGCCGCCGAAAACCACTCCTAACGAGTACCAAAAAACGCTGAGGGGGACGGTAGATGCCCAATGGCCTCCTAGGAGCCTCGGGCCATGTCCGCAGATGCCTGCTGACTATCCGGAAACCGGCTGCATTAGCCACCACCCGGACATCAGAGTCAGGTCGACCGGAGAGGAGGGCGGGTTCACTGTTTGCCCGGTCCGTCGCCTGGGTGGTCATGGGCGGCTGCGACGGTCTCTGCGGCCCGGGCGCTGCCTGCTGTGACTCGGCCGCCCGGGAGGAAACGGCCCGGTGGAGTCTGTGGCGTCTGTAAACTCGGGGGTGGAGGTTCCGCATGGCCGCCTGCCTGTCCTCCTGGGAGCCCGGATGTTGCGAGGATGGGTCTGGTTGTTGATGGTGAGGGGCGGCATCACGAGACATGGATGGACGATCGGCATGGGGGGATGGGGGTGAGGGGGGGTTAGAGGGTTGCTGTATTGTCATCTCGCAGGTGAGGTGGTCGCCGGAGGAGGAGGCGGCTGATGTGGCTGAGGGCGAGGTCGACGCCTGGCGGTCAAGGCGAGATGCTGAGGGTGGTGTTACGGTGTGACCCGGAAGGCGTCCGGACCGGGTTCGGGATGAAGGTTGGGCGAGGATAGGAAAGGGGGGCGGCCCGAAAGGGGACCCGGATCGGGCGAGGATCAAAATGGGGGGCGGCCCGGACCGGGTGTGTTGGGGGGTTCGGATGAGAGGTGGTGGAAGCCTGGGTTGGTTGGTCGGGTTTGTGGTGTTGGCAGATGTGGTGTGGTGAGGTGGCGGAGGTGGGGAGTGGGTGTTTGTATGGGTGTGGTGAGGTGGCGGGGTGGGGTTTGGATCAGGGACAGCTGTCACAGTGTAGGGATTTTGAAATAAAGGTGGTCCGTACAGTATCTGTGTCTCCCTCACATGCTGTACAGATGGCGGTGGGTGAGGCAGCCTCCCGGCGGACTCCCCCGAGCGGCCGGCAGCCACGTCGGCCCATGAAGCGCCGGTTCCTGCTCGCCGGAGGTGGAGGTACTGATTTCCCCCGGCGCTGAGAATGATTGATGGGGGGAAACGACCGTAAGTCCGTAGAGCAACCTCGACCGAGACGGCAGACAAGTCCGGCGATCCCATTGTCGGGAGAGAGAGAGAAAGGGGGTCGCTGAAGGTGTTAGCGATGTTGAGGACGACTTCCGGCTGCAGGAGATGAAGTGGCAGGCCCCGAATGTCGATGACAGTTCTCTCCGGTGCCGCCGCCGGTGTAGCACTGTCATCCTCACGCCATGGCCGCCACCGCACCAGGATGTCCGACGTGATGCGAGACGGCGAGGCCAGGAGGGCCTCCCGCTGTTGAGGCGAGCCAGGAACCAGAAGCCACATCGCCGGCGAGATGCAGCTCAGGTGGAATGGTGGTGAGGCGCCGACGCTCGCCACAACTGCTGTGCGGACGACGGGCAGATCTGGAGGGCTTCCGGTGGGTTCTCCGACAAGGCACGAACGAAGGAACTCCGTAGCGCGTTGCATTGTCAATGACCACTAGACGACTACCGACGGCGTCGAAGGGGCCGTTCCGCCAGGGCAGGGCGTCACGCCAGCAGCCGCGATCGGCTTCTCCCGCCGGTGGTGAGGACAGAGGGATCGTCTATGGCCCTCCTGCCCGCACGCGAGACAGCGGAGAGGAGCGGAGCAAGATCGGGCGAAATGCCCCTCACCCAAGCAGCGGAAGCAATGGGTCGCCGCCGGCGTCCGGTCCTTGACCGAGAGACGGTGGTCCATCCATCGGTTAGATGGTGGAAACGCGGGCGCATTCTAGGCGAAGTGGGAGAGGGGTTGCAGAGAGGAGTGGCGCCCCCAGCAGGGATTGCTGGGGACGGGGCCGTGGCGCCGCCGGCAGGAGTTGCCGGCGACGAGGGAGGGAGTTAGAGAGGGGGAAGGCTAATTCACGATTCCCTTCAGTAGCGGTGTGTGGAATAAAGAAGTCATTTTTGATATGGAGTAGTGCGATGCGAGGACTTTGCACCTCCCAAATTCTCCAAAATTTGATCAACTGCCTCTATGTTGTTTCTTCGGGCCTGAAGTTGAGTTTTTGCATAGTGAGCAATGAATTTAAACAAGACTTAAGAGATGCAAAAATATTAATTAGCATGCCCACGTAATTCTAAGATTTAAATATCCTTCAAAGGTCCTCTCAAAAAAATATCCTTCAAAGGAAATTATTAAATACAATTGAATAAGTGCAACAAGTATGATAGCTGTGATGCTTACTATTAAATTAGATGTGCTACTAACTTACCTAAAAGCTTAAGCCAATAGATATTTAGCCGACCCCACCTAGTGGGATAAGGCTTTGTTGTTGTTGTTGTTGTTGTTGTTGTAATACAAACACGCCTCAAGTGTGCAACATCTTTATTTATAATCTTAGCAGCTACAAATCCCAATAACATTACATAAAGTTCCAATTACCAGGAAGAATTTCTTTCCGCACTTGGCTAGAAGCAGAAACCTTCCTCTCTTCTTCGTACAATCTTTTGTACATAGCAACCTGTATATACAGAATGCCATCAAAAGTTGCAAGTTTTGCCATCAAACTGATAACATAATGGAATGAATGTAATAACTTATAGGTGCAGTCATCCAAGTACACTAATAACTTACAGCACTATGTAGTGATTCAAGCATACTCCCCTGCTCCTCACATCTCTTCAGTACTGCCTCAACTTTAGCAGCTGCCTCATCAGTGACCTTTTGAAGTTGAATCTGGAATGCCTCCTACAAGGATCAAAACCAATTAGTCCAATATAAGAATAGGAATCTAAATAATCAAATAACTCAGTGACTTCTTAAGTTCCGAGCATATAAATCAATAGACGTTGAAACTTGCTAAAAAACAGAAGAAAATAAGGATATAAATATAAGTTTACATAAAAACTTTATCACCTTTAACTCTTCCTCTTTCTTCTCATCTTCACAGGTAAGTCTGTGGACGAGACTTCGAAGATTGACATTTTGCTCAACTAAGCCACTAATATCTTTAAAAGTCATCTGGTCCACATTGAAAATAAATATGAAAATGTCAGTTTTTTAACACAGTTCGGTACAAAATCCATGATTCAGTGAAAATGCGCATACAAGATCTTCGGAAGATGCTTTATGCATGTAATCAGGAGAACCATCAGCATAAACCTTAGGAGTGGTACCACATCGAACTTGAACATCCTGGCATTCCTTTAGCAGGATGGTCACCTAGAAGCAAAAGAAAGATATGGTCATCTCAAATAATAGTGAAAGCAATGTTATCCTTAGTACATGAGAGGTAGGATTGATATCATGAGAAAGATATGACCAATAGTAATCATGCAGGCCGATGAAAAGAAAAAGAACCTGTTTTTGGAGATCAATAATCTCATTCTGTGCAATTGTGATATCTCGCTCACGCTTCTTCAATTCGGCCTGAAAAAGACTGTTTAAGAGAAATGAAAAAGGATTACCAATAGAATAGATTTTCAGGAATTATACCTTTAAATTTCTGATAGTATTCTCAAAATTCTCATGTTCCAGTAGTGCCTGCTGCAACTTTTCGTTCATCAATGCATATGCGTCCATCATTCTCTCATGTTCAGCTAATCATAACAGCGATTAGAAAACAGAGTAAGTAGACCAATAACACAAACTAATGAACATTTCTACCGCAGAAGGAAAATTCAACTTTTTTTAGAGGAAAAATTAACATATTGAAAAGAGGAAACAGAATAAATCAAAATAAAAAATGCCTCAGGCAATATCATAAAACAAGATCTTGTATCTGAACTCTCCCTTCATTACACATGCCATTATATAGTAGTGCTACTACCATTTTAGAGAGCTAATGAAGTGCCATCACAACACAAAAGACCTCTAGACTATACACATTACGAAATACAAAAGTTGAAAAGTAAGGTGAAAGTCCAAGGCACAAATGAACCTTCCAACTTAAGCATGAAAACATTGTGAAAGTTAGCAAAACCAACTCAATCATAATACATGTTTGCCTCATTCACCTTAACAAGCACAAAAGGCTTCATTCTTTTATCTTGCATATCAAGTTAAAACAAATAGAGTCGCTAAATTTTATACAGATATAAATGAATGATGCAGACAACTAATTAGCTATTAACCCACATGTCAACATTGTTATACATAGCTTAGCATTTGATATGTTATAAAATAGATATAGACAATTTTGAAGACTACAAAACATACATTTTTTAGCAGCCATATTTTGCATGTCTTACAATTTGACCTGGACCTTTAGTGTTATAGGTTAATCATTTGCAATTATATTTCAACAATTCAGACTGCCAATTGGGCTAACGCCAATCCAATGCAATGCACTCAGTTTCTTTTATGCACAACATTTACTATGTTACTCAAAAATTTTGCAAGACATTAACCCTATTGCATAATGTTCTTTAGTCCGAAATGACCTATTATGAACATCTTTGACAATATTATGAAATGAAGTTAAGCACTAACCTCGTTCATCCAAAATTATCTCTGCCTTCTCCTCTATTTCATGCAGAACCTGTGAGTTCAAAATTTTAAACCAGCATTGAGAAAAGCACATGCATCATTAATGAGAAGGTAAAAAATTCAACAAGGTACCCGCTCCAAGACAGCCTCTGCATTCTTTCGACCCCATTTCTCATGCCGCAATGCATCAGCAGTTTCTTGATATTTCTCATACATTTTTGCAAGCTAGATTTTCCACCATCAAGTATCAAAAGTTAGCATAGGGTATTAAGGGGTGTAAGTGCTTGTATGCATTTCTCCACATGACTTGGATGGGTCTATCAATGTTATAGTGAGTGATATATGTCAATGAATTACTCAGAGTACGAAGGAACATACACTCCAACCATCACGCAGGAGGGAAGCTGCCAATGCTGTTCCACAAACACCAGCTGGTAACTTGGGTATCA
The DNA here is from genome assembly GCA_030549335.1 of Pontederia crassipes. Lineage (NCBI taxonomy): Eukaryota > Viridiplantae > Streptophyta > Magnoliopsida > Commelinales > Pontederiaceae > Pontederia > Pontederia crassipes. The sequence continues at coordinate 453,571 of CM060185.1, read as the reverse complement.
GCATTTGCTTAGAGCTAAATGCATGATCACTAATAGTTTCATCAACTGATCTGTAAATTTTCAACTAAAGCTTTGTATAAAGTACAACCACGTAACAATAGGCCAAAAGCAAGCTCCTTAAGTAATAGGAGCGGGGTAGTTCCAACAAAGTTATTTAGTTTGGAAAACATATTTCCCCAAAACAGAAATTTTGGCTCACAAATAATATTTTTAAGTTAGCCCAAAAACAATATACAATCTTCTGGAAGATGTTTTCACCTAAGACACTGCTTATAATAGTACATATCAAATAATTAATTAATTCATTTTTTTCCATAACTTATTCCTTTAGGGTAAACTTTTAACTTACAACTTTGCTAGAAATTTGGATGTAAATCAGCCAATTATCGAGATAATGAGTGTAACACATTTCATCAGAATACTATATCAGTGTAGATTTTTTTCCTTGAGGGAAATATTAATATAGATGTTTTTTAGAGAAAGATACTATTATAGATTTGAATGATCAGCCAGGAAGTTCTCCTTCATGAAGTCAGTTTCTAGCACAAAGTAAAATGTGATGCTAGAGAGTAGTATATTAAGTAAATTAATTACAATTATCACATCAAACACCTGAAATTAAAGAACATAATAATGTCATAATTTTCATAAGTTAGATAGAATCAAAAAAAAATTCATAAGTTAGATGATAAGCCAGGGTGATTCAAGATATTAAACAACAATTCCAAATGATGTAGGCTAGAACTTACAGCTTTTCCAAATCCGAGTCCGCACAAAAGTTGGGAAATGAAACAAGGCTCAACTCACTGGCCTTTCTAGTGTTCTCAATTTCAGCTTCATATTTCTCTAGCTTCTCCTTCAATTCAGAAGCATCCTAAATGGCAATGAACAAATTAGCATCAAAAAAACATTGGCATAGTATGGTAAGCTGACACATAGAAAGTATAAGTTTGCTTTCTGTGGATATAGATCAAATAAACACATTTTTTTTCCAATAGTCCAGAATCCTACTGCAATTCCATTCAGGTTTACATTTCAACTTAATCGACTAACAAAAAAACTTGGAACCAAAAGCATGTTTACCTTTTCAAGATTTTTCCTAACTGACACCTCACTATCAAGTTTGCCCTTATACTCATTTTCAACTTGGCTAAGATGTGTCTGTAGAAGTAAACAAATTATCAACATAGGCAAAAATAAAATAAAAAAGTTTGAATTTGCTTTCATGTGTGAATTATAGTAAGACAAAAAGAAAAATAGCTAAAAGTTTCCAATGTATAACAAAAATATGCAGACCTCCAATGCTTTAATAACACCTTCCAGTTCGCCAGCCTTCTTTGATAATTCTTCAGATCTCTCTTTGTATAGCTCAGCAAGTTTCCCGACCTTTTTCAACATAGTAAAATTAAAATGCTATCGATAAAGAAGCAAAAGCACAAGCTTTAATCTTTGAAAAGCGAAAAAAAACTTCAATAAACGTATGTCATTTCAACTCTTTTGAAATCTCATCAGATAATAAATCAAACACCCAAGTTAGCTTCTTTTACAATAACGAGAAAAGAATACAAGCATATAGCAAAACCAACAGATAGAGAAACAGTATACTAAACCCAAAAATGTGCTGAAAGGCCAGTGACAATACAAGGAAACATCAACTAGACTACTCAAAATAATGCACAACGTTAACATTACAACCATAAAAGAAAAGGTAAAAGCAATGGATCTCATGGAGACTTATTAACATGACCAGATACTTGCACAAAAGTCACAGCAAAAAGAGTAAAAGATCTAAACAATTTTCAACAGCTTTAACTACTTTTTGCAAAAAAAGCTATTACATTACTATCTACACTGCACGACAGCAAAATACAACAAACTAGATATCACAGACTACTATCAATTTGCCTCTGATTAAATCACCTTAATACATTAACCAAAAGATGAAGATAATATGATTAACAATTTATCATAGCAAGTACTGTGAATATCACTGTTTATACTGACAGTTGATAGTTCAGCTGTAAGACGCTCTTCATTGGCAGCAGCAGCATCCTTAGATGAGAACAATTCCTTCATTTAGCCAATTAAGGGAACATGAGAATTGTGTAGGGAATACAAATACTGGAGAGGAAACTAAATGCTGGGATAATGTCAATAACACCTTTTCCAATGAATCAACTCTCAGCTCCAGTTCTGCCAATTTATCATTACTCCGTCTTAGCAAATTAGAAGAGTTATTTATCTGTGTTTCACGCTGAAAAAGGGAAGGTCAAATGATAAAGTCAACCTGGAACCATGGAAATTATTCAACTACATGTACAAATATAAAAAACCTACATCTGCAAGTTTAGCAGACATATCTGCCTCAACGTCCATAAATTGTTTGCGTGATTCAATAAGTTCTTTAACCTTTGCAGTCAGTTCCTCATTAAGCCAAGTGTTATGTTTCTCCAGAAGTTCCTTTTCCTGGGCAGAACCATAAAATATTAGAGACGTTGGACCATAAGACCAACAGTATCTTTGTTAAGCAATCATGTCTACCTACAAAGGTGGATATAAAAGTTGAGACAGATTCAAGATACATGTGAAATAAATTTGCTACAGAAATCGAACCTGACTTATACGACTACATGAAGCGCGATGACGCATCAACTCTGATTCAATATCTTGTAACCTGGCCTCCTTTTCCACAGCCTTATCTGTAATATTAACCTATCCGAATTCCAGCAAGCAAAGGAAAGGAAACTGAGAATCCTTCATAGATACATGTGATCATTATTTTTTTCTAGAGAACTTTTTAGATGAAATCCCTATAATTTCTACTTGCAGAAAAGAAGATTAACATCAAAATTAAGTTTTTTTTTTACATAGGTTCACCATGCTATCTTGGTGCAGGTCAGTACTTCAGAACATTAGAAAATAGAAGGGAAATTGCATGGCCATTGGCTGTATAGAACAACTGTGATGAGCTAGTTCATAGATTTCTGTGCTTCGATTGCCGATGTATAGAAACTTTACAAATAAAAACAAAGGATGGATTGGGATTCCATTGCTGTCATTTCATATGTATATGGTTACAATTATTTACGTTCTCAGTGTGCCTATGCCTCGATTTGGTACCGCTCTCACGCCCTGCACCCAAACAGTGCTTTACCCCTAGATTGCTTTACCCCTAGATGTCCAGTAGCTGTGTTCCGAAGTCAGAATTTTCTTCAAATATGTCCTTGAATTTGAGACTTGAGCAAAACTTTGGTGTAGAAAACATGGAAATCTTCTTGTCCTCTGTTCATCTCAACAAAAAGGATAGCCATATGTTGGAGCGGTTTACATCTTTCCACAACAACAACAACAACAACAAAGCCTTATCCCACTAGGTGGGGTCGGCTACATGGATCATACGACGCCATTCCGTATGTTCGTTGATCCATGTTCATAAGATTCGACATGATTTTATGTTGGCTGTCGGGGCCTAACACAACCCTCCTCCTTTATCCGGGCTTGGGACCGGCTATAAAATATAGGCGGAGTTATAAATTATCATTGGAAGGAGAACAGAAATGCCATAAGAGGGAATCGAACCCGTTACCCATGGAGACAAATCCAAACATTGTGCCATCACGCCATACTTTCAGATCGGTTTACATCTTTCCACATTGCGGAAATTAGCAAGCAATCCAGTGATCCACTATAAATTGCAAGGTGAATAAAAAATGACCCGATAGTGGTTTGTTGATACTAGAAATCCCTATACTTTATTGTATTACAAAAAATCTTAACATAGAACCTGCTGTACCACCCCTTCTACCAGCGAAAAGGAAAAGGATTTTGTGTACATTAAAGAACAGAACAACTGCTGATAATGAATTAAAAGCCAATTTTTCACAGTTCCTTCGAACGATAAATGAAAATGGGCACTCGTAAAAAATTATATAACATGATCAGCGATCCTCGAGTGATTCCATAAGAGCAACAGAAATATCCAATTGTTACACGTGAACTCACAATTTTATCGAGATAGCTCTGAATAGTTGCATTTTTCTCCCTGATCTCTGTGTCCTTTTGTTCCACCAATTCCAGCATTTGTCGCTTTGATTTGTTCAGCTCCGTGATTTCCAATGACAGTCTCTCAATCTCTCCATCCTTCGCAATCTAATAGCAACCAAGGGCAAACATTATAACCTCAGACCACAGAGTGAACGGACCAAGATAGAGCTTCCGCCATAGAAGTATGAACATTCGAAGGGAACAAGAGCTTACGGCCTTGAGATGTAGTTGATGCTTTTCGGCTTGGGCCTCGGCGAGCTCCGATAGCCTCTGCTCGACGGAGGCAGAGAGCTGGGTGTTTTCGGAACGGAGACGGTCGAACTCGGAAGAGAGACTATCGTACCGTTGCTCAAAGAGCGAGCAGGTCTGTTCGGCAGCTATGGAGGCAGCGTCGGCCTCGGCGCGAACAGTGTCGACCTGGCGACGGATGTCGCGGATGGCCGCATCGGCCCTCTCCGCCACCGCAGCGGCGTCGCCAGAGAGGAGCCGGAACTCCTCGTCCGAGAGGAAGAGGGGCATCGCCGGCGATGATCCACGCGCTGAGGTTATCGGAAAATCCTAGGGTTTGGGGCCGGAGAAGAGCGAATCGAGCGTGCCGTCGGAGAAGAAACGAGAGAGAAAAATAAGAGAAATGTAAACGGGGTCCTTTTAAATGAGACCTTGCAGCAGTGGTGAACAGGGAAGGGATTTGAGTCCTCTTCGGACTCGAACGTGACCCATGTTTTTTTCCCTATTTTTTTAAACCACTTTCTTAAATTATTTCTTTTTTCTCATACAATGAAGCAAGAAAATTATATTATAATTCTGTTTACTACTGATAAGTGATTTCTAAATTTAAATTACAAGTTATAGTGTTTGGATGGATTTCATTTTTTTAAGCAATATTCATCATTTAAGTTCATTTACTGTGAGATTTATGTTCTAAATTCACACCAACATTTTATAAATATTTTCTAAAAAAAATAAAATGATAATGATATTTTTTATAGTGACAGCACCCGTGTTTAAAGTTGGACTTCTTTCAAATAATTATCATATTTGTGTCATCACCAAAGTAATTCTAATACATCACAAAACCACAATTCATTTAAATTTACATATTAACGCCGTGAATATGCAATTAATGTGAATTTAATTACTCATGATGTATTTCAAAATATTATAAACTTACTTTTTCTAAATAATAGGTGAAGCTTAGTATTAAGAGTCCTACTCAGTGATTGGCTAAAGGCAATAAAATTTAAATTAATCTTTTTCAGATAATTATTGGCTAGGTAGTAGTAAAAAAATGTTAATTTCTATTTTGACATAATATTCTATATAAGAAGTTTGCTATTGCCAGATTATTCTTTATTTAATGATTTCTGGCTCATTAAGCCCCTCATCCCATGCGTTGTCACATCAAAATCTTATGATCTATTTTACTATTTTTAAATATTATAAGTTTAATTGTTTTGTCTCTTTTGTTTTATTCAAACTAAAGGAGTTCTAAAATTATGGACCGCCTTCCTCATTCTATTCATTAACAATTTTTTTAGAAGAACATCAAATAAAAAACTCTTATGTTCTAAAATATAATTAGTATTCTATTCCACTCCATTTTAATGGGCATGCATGTATAAATTCATGATAACAATTTTTTGTTTCCAAACATATGTACACTTTATTTATCATCCACATCTGCTTCATTTTTGCAAAGAACTAATTGACATTTTTGCAAAGAATTGCAATTTCAACTCAAGACTTGTATTTTCTTTCTATAATAATGAACTAGTGTAACACTCACGCGATGCGCAATAAAAGCAATTTAATAATCACGTCTCACAAATTTTATAATTTTATTGTTAAAGATAATATGCAATTCTACTTGAAAAAGGGATAATAAATAATGAAATATTGGAAAGAAATTTTTAATATAAATTATGAAAAGCTTCTTTATATAAAATATTTGTAATCTCGTTTGTTACTTGACCATCGTCATCGTAATGAATTTTTGTGTACCTTTAGGTTTTCTTGCTTAAATTAATTTCTTTATAATAATTAATTTCTTTTTTTATTTTTACTGAACAAACTATCCATTTATATAAGTGTTGGATGAATAGATTAACTAATATGCAAGATTAAATCAATTCAATTATAAGGGTGATTTTACTATTATGATTTAGTGATGGCTTCCTATATTCTTCAACTAAACTTTCATTGGTCAACAGAATACAATTAAAATCAATTAGATAAATAAATAACAATAACAAAATTGGTACGATATAGCTCTTAGATTTGAATATGAAATTCTGATAAGAAAATTATTTCTATAAGTGCTATTTGATCTAGAATGTATATAATAACAATTTTTTTATTTGCTAAATTTTGCCCATTTAAAGAGACGATGGTATTCATTAAAATAATATTAATAATATATATTAACGGTGGTATACAAAATTGGCACGTCATTTTTTTATTTTTAGTTTAAGTAATTTATTTCATTTGATGTATATATATAGGCAATAGTGATTCTATTTCTTTCTAAAATATTGTAGTGTAGCATCCCAATAAGTTCTATAATATACCCTCTAAAAAATATCTATAATATAATGTGTAATTTTTATTTTTCTCATTATTTAGATATTTTATTGACTATATTTACATTATAATAAAAATGTAAGTGTTGAGCGCTTTACATGTGAAGCGTGTGTCAAGCGGCTTCACGCGTAATTTACTTTATTTTTATCGATATTTTTATTGTTCTCTCAGTGAAAGTCAATTTGTGGTTGTGTTTTGTGGTCTTGAAGTATGACTTGTGATCCGACCAAAAATTTTTTAATAATGTACAAACCTAACTCGTTTATTTTTTATTTAAATAAACAAATAGTTGGTGATTGTTGCATGAATGCGATCTCCCAATTAAAAAATAAAATAACATATCATGAGTAATGTTAAATAATGTAACATAGTTAAAAAAAAATGTTAGTGTAGTACATAAAGTCTTCATACAATCTAAATGTATGTATAGGCAGAAGTTAAATTACCTTATTTATTATTAAAATGTTTAATAAATCATATCTCATATTAACAAATTTAATCGCTGCCATAAGAAAAATATATTTAATTGCTTCCCCAATGATAAGGAGATATGTTTTAAAATTAGATAATGATTTTCAATGCATCAGTAGAATATACAACTACAGAATAAAAAATATAATGGCAAAACTAATATAAAACTAATGTACACTTTAATCTCTCTTAAAAATATTTGCAGTTGAAGTAAATCATTATGGATTCACGTGAGACACTCAGCATACATGTGAAGAAGAAAATAAGCAACACACTAGCATCCACTACTTTGCTACTAATGTCAGCACTCTTGGACGTTTCATGATTTTAAATCATAGCCCAAAATTGAATGCATGCACGTATAGTATAAATGAAAGTGCTAAAAAAATCACAAAATAAAAATTACAATTAGAAAATTATAGTAATGATTGTGAATTATTAAATATGTAAACTTCTATACATGCATATTGCAACCACGCATCATTGTTTTATTCATTAATTGTGGAGATGCTCTACTTGTCATGTATGACATTGTGGTAATCAATTTAGATAGATAACTCAAAAATAGCAAAAAATATAAATTTATAAATTCTTATAAAAAAAAGTCTGTCCTATTTATATCACGTAGGATCTCCTAGCAACGCATTCGGAAAAGACACTACAGTTAATTATGTAGTGATCTTGCTAACTGAAAGTAATACAAAAATGATATAAAGAGCAAAATTGACTAAAGAAATGAATTGAAGGCTTATTGAAACATATGTTATAAATATATAAAAACAACATTATAAGATTACATACATTTTCATATTGTAAGATCATTTCAAAAGAGATAATGCTATTAGAATTTTCTAGTGATGAAACTTGTCATAATCTCACATCACACACTTTAATATTCCAGTGTATCTTAGATTGATTGATATCGCTAACAACATCCATCATCGACATCATCATACAGAAGCAATGCTAAAAAAAATAAAAAAACATTTACCTATCACTTAGTCGAGATAAAAACACATACAATAGAAAAATATAAAAAAGAAAAACATCTTCCTGGTGTTGTCTTCTATGCTAACACAATCATACCAACACAATTTCTATGCTGAGACAAGTTGGGTAATATTGTCGTGTGGTTATCACACGATAATATTCTAAGAAAACATAGAATATATATGTTTAGTTATTTTGCCATGCGATTATGAACCATTTTCTTGATTGGATAATGTTGCTTTAAGCGGTTATCACTACTTTGTAATGTAAACTACATATTAATATATTAGAACAAAAATAAATTTTAAACACCAAATATGATACATGATTTGCACGTGGATTGATAATATTGTTCTACGTGGTTACCACAGCTTGCATGAAAGAAAAATCTAAACTACATATTAATATATTAGAAGAATAGTTTGCACGTATATGAATAATATGGCTTTAGGCAGTTAGCACAAGTTGCATGTAAATAATATATATATATTAGTACATTAGAACAGAAATAAATTATAAATAACAAATGCACAGACGCATGACAAATCAGGCGGTTAACACATTGCATGCAAATAATTTATATCACCTATTAATATATTACAACAAATAAAATTTATCGCTAACAAAATCAATCATCGACATCATCATACATAAGCAATGCTAAAAAAAATAAAAAAAACATTTACCTATCACTTAGTCGAGATAAAAAGAATATACATACAATAGAAAAATATAAAAAAGAAAAACATCTTACCGGTGTTGTCTTCTATGCTAACACAATCATACCAACACAATTTCTATGCCGAAACAAGTTGGGTAATATTGCCATGTGGTTATCACACAATAATATTCTAAGAAAACATAATATATATATGTTCAATTATTTTGCCATGCGGTTATGAACCATTTTCTTGATTGGATAATGTTGCTTCAAGTGGTTATCACTACTTTGTAATGTAAACTACATACTATTATATTAGAGAAAAAAAATAAATTTTAAACACCAAATATGATACATGATTTGCACGTGGATTGATAATATTGTTCTACGTAGTTACCACAGCTTGCATGAAAAAAAATTTAAACTACATATTAATATATTAGAAGAATAGTTTGCACGTATATGAATAATATGGCTCTAGGCAGTCAGTTAGCACAAGTTGCATGTAAATTACATATATATATATATATATATATATTAGTACATTAGAACATAAATAAATTATAAATAACAAATGCACAGACACATGATAAACCAGGCGATTAACACATATTGCATGCAAATAATTTATATCACCTATTAATATATTACAACAAATAAATATATATATATATATTAGTACATTAGAACAGAAATAAATTATAAATAACAAATGCACAGACACATGACAAACCAGGCGATTAACACATATTGCATGCAAATAATTTATATCACCTATTAATATATTACAACAAATAAAATTTATCGCTAACAAAATCCATCATCGACATCATCATACAGAAGCAATGCTAAAAAAAATAAAAAAAACATTTACCTATCACTTAGTCGAGATAAGAAGAATACACATACAATAGAAAAATATAAAAAAGAAAAACATTTTACCGGTGTTGTCTTCTATGCTAACACAATCATACCAACACAATTTCTATGCCGAATAAGTTGGGTAATATTGTCATGTGGTTATCACACGATAATATTCTAAGAAAACATAGTATATATATGTTCAATTATTTTGCCATGCAGTTATGAACCATTTTCTTGATTGGATAATGTTGCTTCAAGCGGTTATCACTAGTTTGTAATGTAAACTACATACTATTATATTAGAGAAAAAAATAAATTTTAAACACCAAATATGATACATGATTTGCACGTGGATTGATAATATTGTTCTACGTAGTTACCACAGCTTGCATGAAAAAAAAATCTAAACTACGTATTAATATATTAGAAGAATAGTTTGCACGTATATGAATAATATGGCTATAGGCAGTTAGTACAAGTTGCATGTAAATAATATATATATATATTAGTACATTAGAACAGAAATAAATTATAAATAACAAATGCACAGACACATGACAAACCAGGTGGTTAACACATATTGCATGCAAATAATTTATATCACCTTTTAGTATATTACAACAAATAAAATTTATCGCTAACAAAATCCATCATCGACATCATCATACAGAAGCAATGCTAAAAAAATAAAAAAAAACATCTACCTATCACTTAATCGAGATAAGAAGAATACACATACAATAGAAAAATATAAAAAAGAAAAACATCTTACCGGTGTTGTCTTCTATGCTAACACAATCATACCAACACAATTTCTATGCCGAAACAAGTTGGGTAATATTGTCATGTGGTTATCACACGATAATATTCTAAGAAAACATAGTATATATATGTTCAATTATTTTGCCATGCGGTTATGAACCATTTTCTTGATTGGATAATGTTGCTTCAAGCAGTTGTCACTAGTTTGTAATGTAAACTACATACTATTATATTAGAGAAAAAAAATAAATTTTAAACACCAAATATGATACATGATTTGCACGTGGATTGATAATATTGTTCTACGTGATTACCACAGCTTGCATGAAAAAAAAATCTAAACTACATATTAATATATTAGAAGAATAGTTTGCACATATATGAATAATATGGCTCTAGGCAGTTAGCACAAGTTGCATGTAAATAATATATATATATATATATTAGTACATTAGAACAGAAATAAATTATAAATAACAAATGCACAGACACATGACAAACCAGGCGGTTAGCACATATTGCATGCAAATAATTTATATCAACTATTAATATATTACAACAAATAAAATTTATTTATCAAAATTATGGACACATGACTTTATCCTTTTGCCAAATGTCTCCTTGCAAACTTCCTTACTTTTAATATAGTATACATTGTTTTTTATTTGTTTTCAATACATTTGCTATTACCTCTGTTTTATTCTTTTTAAACTAGATAAATGTGTTTCTCTAATGGAGTATATGCATGAAAAATGATTTAAAAACATAGAAACAAGAACAAAAACTTTGTTTTGATTACATTAATTGATTCATATTACCACATTATGTTAGAACATGAAATGAGGCTAAAGGAAATTACAAACATCGATTGTCTTTTTTTTAACTATTTGCTTCCATTTTCATTAATCTTTTAATGATATAATGAACCGACCTCAGGATTTGGTCATTATTATAATTTATAAGAAACTGCTGAATTAATTGGTTTATTTTGAAAGATCATGGTCAAATCATTGCACGTCTTTTTTTTATTTCTCAAAGGACATGTATTAAGTTTTCCTTGGCCAACCCAATAATTTGAATATACAACAACAAATTCAAAGGTCATCTCCCCCGTGTAAATATAAGTATAATTGAAAAGAGACATATAATTTATACTTTTATGCTACGTCAAAGCCAAACAAAGGCAAATACTTCTTTGGCTATGAGAATTAAATCCCTCTCCATGTGTTTATTAATAAGTCGTGTCAACTTCTAGTTCAAATGCTCAATTCATTAGAAGATGATGAGTAATAGAATATGTTATATAAATTGCTTGTTTGATGCAAAATTATGTGCCTTTGTTTGTTGGGTGCTATAATTGTAATGTGAATATATATAACATCTTACTTATTGTAAATCACAAACAAGTCATTACTCCAAAAATAATATAAGATAGAAGGCAAGGACACTAAAATAATATAATGTCAATTTCATTCATTATTACATTTCCCGGCTAAATTTGTCTATCGGCTTCAAATATACATGATGAAAATGGCACTAATATACTAATAAACAATGTTTGTTCTCTCTAATTTTGTTGGCATTTCATCATTCATTAGATTTTTATAAATAAACATATCAAATGAATCAATCACAAGCCAACACCATTTATTTAGTATTTGTACACATATTATCTCTTATATTATAAACTAGGGAACACCTTCGCGCTTCGCGCAATGTTAATTAATGTGCAAACATTTTAAAAAATTAATTTATATTTTCTTATTAAAGAATAATATGTTATTTTAATTTTTTAAAAAAAATAGTTTTATATTTTTATGTGCCAAACTCCTCCCACCTCCTCTTTCGGAGCTTCGCATCTGATGTTGACCTCGAGCGCAAGGCCATCATCCCCGCGCCGCTAGATGTATCGACGATGATCTCACCTTCGTGATTTGACGCAAAGTTGCCATCGGCGCCTCTAGAGCCATGGGCCAGCCCCTCGCCCTCCTTAAAGAGTAGCACTCACGCTTCATTTCTTCTCAAAAAATTGATTATCAATTAGACATCACTTCATATTCTAGAAAAAAAAACCGTAAAAGCTGAATAGAGAATCATTAAGGAGATGTGTGAGTAATTAGTTAATTTCATGTCCACCCTGCCCATGGCGCATTAGGAGCAGCATTAATGATATATGGGCTGCTAGTACTATGTTATTTAATTTTGTGTGTAAACATGTCAATCGAAATGTTAATGTTGAGGCCGACATGTTGACATCTTTTGGTCGTCAATCGGATACCAATATTTTTTGAGAAAATTCTTCACCTTCGGATTCCTCAATAACCTGTACTTGAACCATATTTCGTTTACTACTTAATCCTATCATATAATTTTCTTAAAAAATGTATATGCATTAAAATCAGTATCAATTCACTTGCATAGACAAAAATAGAAAGATGCAAGATAAATAAAAGAATTTAAAAAATCACAAAAAATATAGGACAAATCTCAAAAGGAAAAGCCTCTGAATGCCCAGCTTTATATATATATATATATATATATATATATATATACATTATTTATATAAGTTATATGTATATATAATTCAATCAACATTATGAATATGCTTATTAACATTAAATAAATGAGTATACGCAGGTAAGAGATTTACACATATTAACATTTAATAAATTAGTATATGAAGGTGAGAGAGGAGGTTCCATGAAAGAGAAAGGAAGAAAATGAGTTTCATTCATTACATCAAGTTTATTTACTACCATCCAATAATGATAAAAGATAAAGTGGAATCCCGAAACATGAAGATGCAAAAAATGCACACCTTATATATATATATATATATATATATATATATAATATTATTATTATGATTAAAAATATAATAAAATATAAAGAGCCAAGAAAAATTTAATCATGATATTAATTTTAATACACATTAAATAAAAATGCAATTGATATATATTACTTTTTACTATAAATAAAAATAATAATATAATATAAGGAGTCAATTTGTAATTTGTAAAGTTAAAATTAGTAATGAGAATGTCAAGTGTTCATAAAAAAATTGAATGATGTAATTAATTAATATAAAATTTAATAATATGCATACCAAGTGACAATACAAAGAATTAAATGATGTAAATGTAATAAAGTAATATGTATTGGAATTCTATTATAAAAAATGTATATTGAAAAAATTCACAAAAAAGATAAATGACAATGGTGAATGGAGAACCATTTGAAACTTTCAACTTTATAGGAAACACTCGTGTGCATCGCTAAAATTTAAAATTTATTAAATTAGAGTTTGATAATGTGATATAAAAGTATGAAATTTTATACAAAAATATTATATCTATAATAAAAGAATTGATAACATATGTATTAATTATATAAATAAAAAATGGGCTCCAAGAGTTGTACAATTTTTTCGGTTGGGGGACTAATTTTAGCGGATGGATTTTAATTTACTAAAAATCATCCTAAATCATATTCGGTCTCCTATTTTTTTTAGTTGGATAGATTTTTCGAATTGGTCGAATTTTTCTTACACAATACAAATATTTATTTTCCCAACAAAATAAGTTCACAGTTTTGAAAGTCTAGCTCAAATCGTAACTAAATTAGTTAGAACTCTTATTCTTTAATCATTTTTACTAAACAATATTTTTTTTATTGAGGTAAGAGAATCTAATTTGTGGTGTGATAATATAAGAAAATGTATCATTGTTGGCAACCATGGAGAAGCGAAAAAACCCCAAAGCATATGCAACCAGAATGCTTGTAATGCTCATAGAAAAAAATTGAACTTATTATTTTACCATGTGGCATGAATCCATAATGATAAAATAAGAGAATTCTAAGCAACGTTATCCACAAAAAAATACGAACAAAATTTCTATGATATATGATACTAAAAGCCATATTCTTTCATGCGGGAAGCAGCTAGCACGTCGGTCATGCACTGCGTGCCTTGAACAACGGTAGCAACATGCAAATTATCTTCCACCTCAGACTGCCTAGAATCCCTGTCACATACCCATTGTCTCAATGGCAGCACCTTTAGTTCGGTTGACATCAATGCTTGACCCTTACGATGTCTTGATACATGCCGACATTTATTATCAGGTACTATGCACCCAAGAAAGCATCACTTAGTACTTGCAGCAGCGATTTGATGTACATACCCACTGAACCAATGCAGCGAGATCATCGACCTCCTTAATTTGGTGTAAGCTCCTTGTTGAACACCTGCACATAACATCATGCGAGCCTTTGTTTGTACAGCTCCGAATTTGCTTCTTTGAGCTTCATTGAAAATTAAAGAAAGCCTTGCGAAAGAGATCGCCCTTGAGCTCGGAGAGCTTGGCCATCTCTTATTGCACCTTATGGCCGAGGTAGGAGAGGTACTTGATGCCCTTGTGCTGCTTGATTTTATAGCATAGTTAGAGTAATTCTCTCGATAGTTGGATTTAGTGGAAATTGGAAAGATGATTGGCTACCTTATGAAAGGTCGTCTGTTGCATCATCATAAGTATAAAAGAGATTTGAATGGGCTTATAAGTTATAATTGATATGGAAGTTTCAATTATTAAGATATGTCGTTTCCTTTCTTACACATATTAGACGTTAAGGTATGTAGAGAGTCAAGTCATTTATTGTCATATAACACTGAAGATAATTACCTTGCGTTACCTTGCAATATGTTAAGAGATGAAAAAATGATCAAGCTTTCAAAATCTCTAAAAAATTCGAGAAAAAATATAAAAGGCATCAGTGGATGAAAGATGCATTGGTGGATTACGTTATAGTGTTATGAGATTAAATAACATTAAAAGAGGTTATAAATTTGGTGGATTACATGTTATAAATCTGGAAGTTACATAACAAATTGATGGATTAAATAATCTGGGGTTACACTATGGATGTTAAAATGTGTAAAAAAATTTAGAACACATGAGAAAAAAGATAAGATCAAATTCTACAATATGAAGCCTTTACATGTTATAAATATGGAAGTTACATAACAAATTGATGGATTAAATAATTGGGGGTTACACTATGGATGTTAAAATGTGTAAAAAATTTAGAACACATGAGAAAAAAGATAAGATCAAATCCTACAATATAAAACCTCCCAATGCATCAGCTTTATATATATATATATATATATTATATGTATATACATATATATTAGGAATAGAAAATTATATAATACCTTTTGTTGTTATGATTAATAGTTAATTTACCACATAATATTATATCATTTCATTATAAAATGTAAATAAAATATTATTGAATAATTATTTTAACTAATATTATATGTATAAAATAATATAGATATGGAAAAAATTCAATCAATTGAATAAATCTATTAATAAACATGAATCAAACAAAAAATAACAATCTAATTTAATATTTTTTAAATAAAGCAATACAAAAGTCCTAAATACCGTAGGGATTTTTTATATAGTTTTTTTTTATTTTTTTTCTTATTATTTCAAAATTATTGTTTTGTTATTAATATATTTATCATTACGTATTATTTAATTTTCTTTTATTATATCACAAAAGTCATCTTTAATATTTTTTCTTTTTTCTTAATCTGATATTTTAATAATAATAAATATTAATATTATATTTTTTATTACATAAGTTATATAATTGCAAAATTGTTTTTATTTAACAACTCTTCATATGTTATGTTCTGACTTATTTGTGTATGTCATCAACAATGCTCAAGAAAATTAATCATAAAATATTAATTGTTTTGTCTTTTATTTAAACTCATTGTTGTCCGAGTTATACTTTGTTTGTCATTGCTTTGTTTCTTAGTCATGAGGGTACTAAAATCATGAATGATTCATAAGTCTTTGGAATTACAATAAAAGATTTCCTATACTTGCTTTGTAGAGTGGTCACGATAACTATCTATTTTTCGTGGAGAAAGTCATCAAATTCTTCTATGTTATAAAATATGAATAGCTCCAATTCTAATCCACACCATCATGGATATTGTTTGTAAGTTCATTATCAACAATTTCAATACTTCATTTGCTCTACACTTGGAAACAACTTGTGAAAAAAGAAGATGAATATGTATCCACAATAGATAATATAATTCTCATTTCTTTTGCTGAAACCTGCACATTGCAATAAGTATTATGCAATCTTCTTTTTTGACATGTGTACTATCTATTTATCATTCAGACTATCTGGATTCAAATTGTCTTATCTTTTATTACTTCTATAATTAATTAATTAATATATTTTTTTATAAGTTTGTTACTTGTATTTTATGATTTTTTATAGATATAGAAGGGTCACTTTAAGTGAATCTATACATATGCATGACAAATTGTTTAAAAACATATGAGTCAAGAACAAATAGTTTATTGTGATTAAATTGATTTATTGAGATTATTGTGTTATGTTAAAACATGAATGCAAGTTCATGAGAATTACGAAGTCACCCTACTTTAATAGGTAATAATATATGAATGATTTTCACTTAGATGTTAGATTGATTCCTTATACGAATCTTTTCACATTTTTGCTTTTTTTCATTAAGTTTTAAACATAAAATGAATTAACTCAAAGAATATATTTTGTGAGATATTTCAAAGTAGTCACTACTCCGTTGGCTAGCTTGTCTTGGAAAAATCATACACACAATAGACTCGATGATGTTTGAATTATTGTATGCCTTCTTGTATTCTTTGGGAAGAGGGTATACATTCTCTTTTGTCAATTCAGTAATCAAAATTAGTAAATTCAAGTAAGTATAGTTAAAAATAGACGTAGATTTTATGTTTATTTAACATTCCAAGTGACAAAGTGTTACTAAAAAACTAGAGCCAAAGAAACACAAATGTCTCTTTAATTGTGAGAATTCAACACTTCCACACTTATTCTTACTTTGTATGAGCTTCTCAATAATTTTAATTTATTATGTCCAATCAAACACTCAATATGTTCCAAGACGATGGGTAAAAGATAGATGTTATGTCTAAATTGTTTGCTTGGTGCAAAAAAAATGTATCATTCTTGTTGGGTGGATTATTATTTTCTACTTTATACATTATGATTGTGGTGCTAACAAGAAGAACACTTCAATTATTATAAATGGACATAGTTTTTTTTAGTTTTTTTTTGTTTTTGCATAACAAATAGTTGAAAAACATAGGAGCCAATAACAAATATTTTATTGTGATTACATTGATTGATTGAGATTATTGTGTTATGTTAAAATATGAATGCAAGTTCAAGCGAATTACAAAGTCACTCTACTTATATATGTAATATTATATGATCATTTTTCATTCCGATGTTAAATTAATTCCTTATATGCATCTTTTTACATATTTGCTTATGTTTCATTAAAATTTTGATGATAGTATTAATTAACTTGAGGAATATATTTTGAGAAATATTTCAAAGTAGTCATTGAGGCTACTTTGTTGGCTAACTTGTTTCGGAAAAATCATGCACACAACAGACTCAATGATGCTTGAATTATTGCATGCTTTCTTGTATTCTTCAAGAAAAAATGTATGCATTATTCTTTATCAATTAAGTAATAAAAAATAGCAAATTCAAATAAGTTTAATTAAAAAGAGTCATAGATTTTATGATTATGTAACATCCCAAACAACAAACAAATGTGTTTGGCTCGAAAGTTAGAGCCAAAGAAACACAAATGCCTTTTAATTGTTGGAATTGAACCCTTTCACACTTGTTGTTACTTCGTATGAGCTTTTCAATAATTCAATTTTTTTTGTTCAATCAAATTCTCAATATATCCAAAGATGATGGATAACATGCCTATGTCTAAATTATTTGCGTGATGTAAAATTATCTATCTACTTGTTGGGTTCATGATTATTATTTACTACTATATACACTATGATTGTGCTGTTAACAAAAAGAACATTTTAATTATTATAAATGGTCATTGTTTGTTTTTTTTATTTTTTAGCTTTTATTATCTTACAATTAATATTTTCAATATATCATCAAATAAATATAAAACAAGAGTAAAAAATAAATGATTTTTCAATACATAGATGCACAAATATGAAATCTTAATATAAAAATCTACATTTTTTTTAATTCACAAGCAATCATTACACTGAAAATAATTAGAAAGAAAAATTAAGTGCGCTAAAAATAATAATATAATAAGTTATTTGCACCATAGTACTAACTCCATCCATTTGTACATCTCTGCTAAATTTATCTCTGACTTTCAATATACATTATGAAAATAACACCGGTTGTTTTCCAAAGTAATGTCACACGAATTGAAAATGATACAAACGATATATATCAATAATTGGAAAGGATATTGTGCCCTTAAATCTTTTATATGAACCACTTTATTAGCACAAGCAATAAGAAAAAAAAGTGTTAAAGAGAATGTAACTTAATCTATAAGTGAAGCATTGAGTTATAGCTACCTAAATGGCTTTTAATTATAAATATACAAGTAAATATCTTAATTATATAGTAAAAGTTCTCTAAGTAGTAGTATATAGTGTATGAAGTTGACTTCTTAATATATAGAATTGAATGTCTACATCTAAATAATCATTGAATATTGGAATTTTCCTTAACCTATATTGACTGTTTCCTTGATGAAATTCCATTTTTTGTCACCTGATTAAGTAAATTTTTTTATCGTGGTGTGAAGATGAAAAGAGAACACATTGACATAGGCTATTTTTTCTTAAAGGAAGAATTTGAAGTAGCCATTAAAAATAATTCTAAAATTGTTGTTAGGGCATGCCTTTATCGTGCTCCATTTCCATGTGCATAATGTTATGTATATGTTGATTTATTTTGAATATGTTCAAATGCTGCATCTTATTTCGATAGATTTGACCTTTTCGTTATTGTCAAATCAATTTCTTTGTTCAAAATAAAAATCTAACTTTATTACTCATTAAGGATGGGAATACTTGATAAAAAATGTTTTGTCATTTTTTAAATAAATTATTGTTGATCATGTTATATTATATATTATATTTATATTTGTAAATAGATAGTAGCTCCAAAAATTAATAATATGAATCAAATTTGTCTAATATGGAAAAAATAATTCTTCGAATTTATTTTTTATCCTTATGATTCTTTACAAGACTATGTTTAGTTGTTTTAAGTTGTGTGCTAATAAATCTTGAATTAATCATATTGTCATTAGAAATAGCTAATCATACTATTCCTTTTTCTATTACAATTAATAGTTAATTTTTCAGATAATACTAAGTTTCATTTCATATTAAGACACAAATAAAATTCATATAATAATAATCTTTTTAAGTAATAGTAATCATATTTAATTATAACATCCCTAGACTCACACGCTACGTATCTAGATAAAAAAACACTACCATTTTTTGCATAAAAAATTTATTCAAAATATAATAATATAGAAGTTTTTCAATAATAATAATAATAATAAATATAATTTAAAATAAAATACCATACGTTTGCAAGATAGATATGCATAATAACAAACTAAACAATTTTATTAATAACTCAATCATATACCATGTGCAACAATCATACGTCACCAATATGAGCCGCTTGTCGAATGATTCTCCATTACTCTTGTTCACTTGCATTGTAACACCCCAAGATTTCATCAAGGGCAATATAGTAATTTCATAAGTTAATTAGAATTCTTGATGAATTCAAGATGATCAAAAGGGGAATTTGAGAAGGAATATGAATATAATTGAAAATAAAATATGAATAGAATGAAAAAGTACTCCTACTTGGAGAAGGAATTAGAATTAGAGTAGGATTAAAAGTATGATTATAAAGAAAAAAAAGAAAAGAAAGAAAGTTAAATCCTAATGGGAGTAGGAATTATAATTAGATTGAGATTAGGGATTTTAATTTTGATTTGAGATCCAAAAGATTTATTAATGGACATAGGACTCCCACGTAAGATAGGATTGAGAGTTTTATGACTTAAAAATATTTCAGTCATTAAAATAATATTTATTATTATTTTAATCCGAAAATTAAATGATAAATTATTATGGAATTAAATAATTCCGAAAATTAGAGAAAAGGAAGAAATAAAAAGATAAAATAAAGATATAGTTTGGTTAACATAAGTTATTGAATAAAGATAAGATAGAGTTTGATTGAGAGAAGTTATGGAGAAGATAAAAATGAATTTGAGTAGAGATAGATTTTTGATAAATATGGTTATGGAATAATTATTAAAATTCGGATTTAATTAAATCTGAATATTTAAAATATGATAACTAATGATGGATGGTAATTATTGATGGAGAAATAGCCCAAGATTCAATAGAAGTCAAAAACTCTAGTTGAGATCTATAAATAGAGCCTAAAGGGTGGCTAGAAAGTATAATTTGCCTCCACAAAAATTTTGCACAAGAGCCCTTCTTTCTCCTTTGTTTTCTCACAAATCGAGCCACGTGAGAACACGTGCGATATACCATTTCGAAGCCCCGACAGTTGAAATGGTATCCGATAGTTTCTGAACATCTATAGGGTGGAATTGTTGGCCAAAGTCGTGACATACGTGCTATCCACAGATAACAGGAACATAGTTGGTTTTTCAACCAACTTAAGTTACGTAAGGGGATCCCCATGGTGTCAGTTTTTTCGCGACATGGACCCCGAACTCTTCTCCATTTTATAGATATTAAATTACATATTGTTTGCATATATTAGATATCATATGACATAGATAGGATGATCCGAAGTTGTCGGAAACAAAATTTTCCGATGATGATAGAACTCGGCTTGGGTTCTATTTTTCCCGGCCCGAGTTTAACAGAATCAGAACCGAATCATAGTAGGAACCAGACCGAGTTTCATGAACCCGGTCTGGGTTCCCATAGGCACGACTCGGGTTCCTTTATCCGAGTGCGACACGAGATTAGATCAATAGAATCAGATCGGATTCCGATTTATCCGACCCGATTCCGCAGACTCATTTATAATGGATTGAAACCGAGCCGATCCGGCCCGTGTATTGAATGACTGATATGGAATTAGACAATCCGGCCCGATTCCGCATACTCATTTATAATGGATTGAAACCGAGCCGATCCGGCCCGGGTATTGAATGACTGATATGGAATTAGACAAAGACAGCCCCGCCCGGGGTTTACTTCACCCAGCTCGTGTTTGGATGATTGATATAGAATTGGATAAAGACATACTTGACCTGAGTTTTATCAGAACCGACCCGGGTTCTGATATAGAAATTGGAAAAAGTGAAATAGATGAATCGGCCCAAGTTTGTCCTAGTGCGGGACAAATTCCGATAACTGAAAATATATTGCTAAATAATTATTTAAGTTTAATTGCATTGATTGCTCATGACCATGCATTGATATGTATTGGTCTAGTGATTGTTATGTTGATTATGTTAATCAACTATAATTGTAACATGCTAATTGATAATAATTGATTATGGATTCATGATACATTGTTCAATTGGCATAAATTGATTACTAATGGAATTATTGATATTGATTGTGCATCGTCTAAGTGACGATATGGAAAATTGGTACAATTAAATTGTTAAATTGATAATTGAGACCTTCATGGTCGATGGAGGCCGTTATGGTCGATGGAGGCCTTCGTGGTCGATAGAGATCCTTGTGATCGATTGAGGCCCAGTGGGTTGATAGAGGCTCATGGAGTCGATTGTTGATGCATCATGGAGGCCCTTATGGTCGATTGAGACCTTTATAGTCGATGGAGACTCATGGAGTCAATTGCTAATGCATAATAGTTAATGGAGACCCTTGTAGTCGATCGAGATCTTTACGGTCGATGGAGACCCTCGTGGTCGATGGAGATCCTTGTGATCGATGGAGGTCCATTGTGGTCGATAGAGAACTGTAATGGTCGATGGATGTGTTATTAATTGAATTGGATTGTTAATTGAATTGCGGCCTAGTGGCTGATTGATAATTGAATTGCTCCCTAGTGGATGATGAAAAATTGAATAGATAAATTGTTGATAGAAATAATAATTGATAATTATTTATTGTGGTCTTCATCGACCTATGACCAATTAATAATTGATTCAAGATAATTGAATCGAATGGAATGAATATCGGTCATCAATAATTGATGACATGGATAATTATTATCATTGGTTGAATTGCTTATGATTTATTGATTATTGTTAAATGTTATATATTCTGACCAATTATATATTATTGTTTATTGATAGTATTGATTGTATTGATATTTACCATGGTTCGTATAGTTATTTTTTATGGGTGACCCTATATACTGAGTTATCTCATTGGGCTTTGCCCCTGTATTTGGATCCAAACAGATGATCGTGATGGCGATGATGAGATGATTGGTGGCTCCTCTGACGAGTGATATGCACATGGATATAGAGTCCATTATTGTATAGACGTGGGCCCTAACCCACAGATTATTGGATATGATATAAATAGCTTCTGCATATTGTAATAGAATATTATAAATTAGTCTTCCGCTTGTGTAAGTCAGTTTGTTGACTGGTCAAAGTCAAGGTATAGAATTGAGTGGCGTCGCCGAGATAGCCTTCTGGGCAGGCAAAAGAAAAAAAAATCTCGGAGCGTTACATGCATGGATCCATATATACAAGAAAAAATTATGACTACAATACTGAGTACGAAAGGTCAGAAAGATAATCAATATGCTCATTTGAAATAAGACAATAAAATGAGACATCAATTAAACAATTAATACAATAATCAATGATCAATATAATAATTTGACAATGAATGATTAGTAACATGATCAATAAGTAATTACTATTTTTATAATTAATTATCATTAGCCAATATCAATTATTAATTCGACCTCAAATTTATTCACTGGTCAATTATCAATTATATTTTATTGAATGCTCTATTTTTGTGTAGTTCATGTTGATATTCAATGTTCAATGTTCAATATCAATTTATCAATTCTTGTTGCACTCTTTGTGACTTTACGGAGACCAACATTCACTTATTCTTTGAATGTCATATTTCTATGTAAATATGGAACTTTTTCCAAATAAAATCGAATTTACCTTTAGCTATATGCATAGTTGGACTAATGGAGATTGAATAAATGAATAACGGAACATCCCTAGTCCCAACTCCCATTCACAACTCTTGTTCCTTTTCTCTCTAATTCTTTGGTATATATGGAAGATGCATAATGATACTTATTTCAGTTTTCACTAGACAATCACATTTGTGATTTGGTCCCGAGTGTTGGCTAGCTGTCATGAGCTACAACCAATCCTATGATATGAGGGGAATTCTTCGACTAATCACACTGTGATCAGTTGGAAGCCTCCACCTCACGTTGGGTTTAAATTAAACATAGACGGCTCCTTTGGAAACAATGCCAAGGTGGGAGGTGCACATTATATTGTAAGAGTTGCTAACACAGTATGTTTGTGCAAGTGCATTAAGGAAGCAATTTCATTATGTTTTAGAGACAGAAACATGGCCTTCTTCATTGTCGTAGATTGGAGACTAAAAAAATATGCTTATGAAAATAGACTCTACAATTTTAGTGAAAATCATCGAACAAAACGAGTGTTGCCCGTGTCACGTTCGAAGCGTAGTTATGATATATGGGCATTTTTCTTATTCTTATTTACAATTCTTTAAATGCAAGCCTATTAGTAAAAACATCAATGTAAAAATAGATTCACTAGCTATTTTTGGTAGAAGGTCGCAACACGACAATTTTTTAGAGAATACATGTACATGGATGCTTTAAGCATTACTAAATAATGGAAGGAATCTTTTTATTTTAAAAAAAAACATGTATATGAATATAAAGATTATTTCTCTAATAAATTTTCTATCATCGTCGTTGTGTACATCATATGAAAATTACAATCAATAAAGAAACATCTCATAAACTTCACATATAGCTCATCTTTACAATAAGAAATATAGTAAAAAATTAACACGCGAGAGAAAAATATCTCCTCATTTCTCTAATTTTTTTTATTCTCCTAGGGGATGAATGATTGCTATTTGGATAAGGTATTGCATTTATTGTGTCAATACAAAATAACTTAGATAAACTGCATGAACTCTCGTTCTTTTTGTCTGATTCATTTATTGTTTATTCATCTATTTAGCGATATCATTCTATTGTGACATTCTTGAATCCGACATTTTCATCCAAATGTCATGGTTCTTGTAAAAAACTTATTGAACTTTCAATTCACATATTCCTTATCATTACGTGACTGCAAGCACTTGATTTTGACGTTACTTTCATTCTTAATGTGTGCTTTTATTTGTTTAAAGTGGAAGCATGTCAAATTTATAATACTCATCAACGAATGTCACATAATATAATGATTAATGACCAATTGAGAGATGGGATTGGAGATGACTCCTGCGCATCATTGTGCACAAATTTCAATCGTTGCTCTTTAATGTCCATGGTACTTTGAAGAAGCTCACTTTTTTTTTTTACTTTTTCAACACAGTCTCTACAAAATTTATTTGCCACCAACTTTATATTAATTAGCCGACTCATCTTATACATATAATTCATTCATTTTTCACTTGTATGTCTAAGTATATAATGTTAGACTTTAGACATTTCATTTAAATCATCAACTTGAATAGAAAATCTTGTGTTCGACAACCTATACAAAATATTTAGCTTGCTGTCTCACGCGATAATTATAGCTCTTTAGATGACCAATTTTTGCTTACAAACATTGTATCATAACCTCTAGAATGAGGTTATCTTATAAATATCATATATTTTTTATCCTAATATATGTTGAACAAAGTTTAATCTCCTGTTATATATCACAATATTCATATTATTCTTTCACATAACATTCAAGAATATATCACCAAGGATATATTGTTTTTAGAAATTTTAATAGTGCAAATTTTCATACATTCTATATATGAGGTAGTGTGATATCTCCACAACAAAGAAGTAATAATTCTAGAGGATTGTATACATTAAAAAAAAATAGAACATCCGAAATTTCTTATACCACAACATTTGTAGCATATTCATTGTTTAGTTTTCTTTTTTGGTGCTACTCAAATTATCTTTAGGCGATTCTTCTTTTTGCAAAACATGTAAACTCGCTAAAATTAAGTACTATATTATAAGCATTGATGCTAACAAAATAATAGAGATATATACAAAGAGAACTATTTGGGTAATTCGAAAATTATCACTTATATATGTTCACCATAGTTGAAGAAATGTTTCATTATTATCATGACATCAAACCTACATTAGAGATGGACCTTTTTTTTCTCCATATGTAATACATAATCTGTCGTCAAATATTCTCTCTCCATATATTATTTATCTTTTTAGTCTCTCCATCATGACTAAAAAGGCTACAACCCTCTCATATTATTTTATCATGACTACTAATTAATTATAGTACCACATGATTAGTCATTAGTTTCACTCTCATATATTTCATAATACTTAAAATTTTGTTGTTGTTAACTCCCTTTAATTTGTAATGCTAGTTTAACTTTCCTAAAACTTTCAGCAAGAATATAATATTTCAAATTTGACAAAATTGATTAGCCGTAAAATATGATGGCGTCAAAATAGGAAGATGACGTTAGGATTTCATATGAGAAAAAATATGCACCGAAGACGAAATCAAGAATTTAAAGCGATGTATAATTTTATTAGATGAAAATAAAATATGATTACAATTCATATTATTTTTTACCTGGACTCTAGAGAGTTTATATAGATGTTCTTTTTATATATAATATAAATTACATATTGAGGTTTTGAATTAATCTTCAAAATTGAAATACCTAGTAATAAGAGAATAAATTAATTTTGAATCATAAACAAAAGTTATTATAATATTTTGGCTTGAGAGTTCTGCTCATGCCCGTCAATGGGGGATTCTCATGTATCCTCTTTGTCAGGTTCATTGAACGGATAACGAGATATCCGTAATACGAACGTATCTTTTATTTCGAAGTGTCTTGAGGAGTAGATGAATTTTTAATTGGGATAAATTTAAGACATTATTAACAACGAAATGGACAAATATTATCTGAAATTAGATTATTGTGATCCCTTTAGCGGTCTAATCTCCTTTCGAAGTTTTTACGGCTCATGTGATTATGGTTGGTTGAATAAACAACATTACCCACTCAAGAATGAGGTGGCATTTTGCCTTCAATTTATTGCCATCTTCCATCCCTAATAAACACATCAGTGAAAGGCAAATTGAATTGTGCCATCCACATAGCGAAGCACTTGAATCGTAGTTGTTTTCCGATTTTAGCTTATATATAAAACATATTATAAGATTCTATTCTTAATTGCGAGTAATTTCTTTTGAACTTTGGAAGAATTCAACTACATCTGCTTTGCATTGTTTTTGGTATGATGACTTATTTACTTTCGCATAAAGATAAGTTTAAAACGTATGTCAACTATTCACAAATCAAAAATTTTTTTTTTACCAAATTGTAAAGCATGAAAAATGAGTGTTTTTCTACAAAATTTTGAATCTCTATCCAAAGCGTCTACATTTTTTTTTCCTTCGCCATAGTACTATATAATAATTTAATGATTGCATATATATTAATATTTGGAATCAACAAGAGTGGAATGGTAAGCGGCTCTTTTTCGCTTAAACAAAGATCTCGAGTTCGAATTTTATGAATATAAAATTTTTTTTGTTGAGAATCTCATCTGTCACCGTCAGGTACTCATTGGATCGCCTTTTAGATATCAAGGACTGAGTACCAAAAAAAAATAAAATATTTGAAGATTTACTAAAATTTAATTAGATGATTACTAAAACTTCGAAACTATTTGTTGAAGATAAATCGAGAGCATTGACCTGCGATCCAATGAATTGAGTATATATGGGGCCCTTGTCGCCCAAAAGCATAAGACGGCGCCGCCCCATGCAAAAGAGAGCAGCCGAAAGCAATTGAACAACTGGTTAAGAACAAAAATAGTAGAACAAAGAGACGAAAATTAAAAAAAGAAAAAAGAGGAGTGGTGCGCAATCCACTCAATGAAATTTCAAAATTAACTTTTAATTTTGATTTAAAAATATCAGCTTCAAAGTTATTGAACAATTAAGAATCGTAGTAGAAATTTCGGAGTTCGTATTAAAATGATTAAAAATTTTTTCCCGCTCTCAGATCGAGATAATATTAATATTCTTTATTTTTTTTATCTATCTTATTTCTTAGTTGTGGGAATTAATATTTTGTTTTCTTGCAAGAAAAAAGAAAAGGTCGGTGGCGGCGTTTTGGTTTGGTCAGCAAAAGCATTAGAAGACAACGTATATACGGTGGCAAATAAGACCTACCAAACGAACGCCATTGACATGCCACTTTCCTTCCTCTTCCACTTTCATTTCTCTCAGCTGTTATTTAGCTGATCCGCTCTCTGGTCTGCGCTCAGCTGCTAAATCTTTACTCATTCTCCAAAGACGACTATCAATTACTCTCTTTCTCTCCATCTCACCCCTCGTTCTGTTCTGTTCTGTGCGTCTCTCTCTCTCTCTCTCTCTCTCTGTTCTGTGCGGCAGTCCTCTGTTTTTTGTCTCTTTGGAAGGAGAAAGAGAGGAAGACGTTGGTGTGTTTACTGCTAGGAGAGAGATGGCGTTCATGTTCGGAGGGACGACGCAGAAGTGCCAAGCTTGCGAGAAGACGGTCTACTTGGTGGATCAGCTCACGGCAGACGGGAGGGTCTACCACAGGGCCTGCTTCCGCTGTCAGCGCTGCAGAGGAACGCTCAAGGCAATCACAGGAGAACCCTTTTGCTTGATCCGAACTTGAGATTCTATCAAACGTTTTATGCTTGTAGTACTGATCAGGATAGCATATATGGTTCTTAATCTATCTGAGTCTGATTTTGTTAGGTCGTGTTCTTAATTATCTTCTCTTCTATAAGTTCTATTAGTCTTGAACGTTGGCTCTTCATGAACGAATCATCTTAAGCTGAACTCTCCTCGTAAAATTGATGGGTTTTGGACTTCTTGTATAAATTTTGATTTACTACTTGTGTTTTTTTTAAAAAAAATATATACTTATTGCCAATTAAATTAGCTTCTGGAACCGTGTCAAGATAGGCATAGATGATATGTGTTGCGACTTGCATAAGACTTTGGGTTGCTGTTGAAGACATACTCTTGTATTATCTCAGAGCTGAATTTTGAATAAGTTCTTGTGTTTTTCCACTCACTAGATCTTTTGGGTTAATGATCTCGTATCTGTTTCCCTGAAATTTATACTTTGTAATGTTTGTATATATCACAGAATCACAGTCTTAGAAGGAACGACATGAACTTCAAGTTTTTCTTACTTTGGTGAAAAAACTGGTGTTTGAGTTTTTGTTTTCTTCTTTTCAGAAACTGGAAAATCAAAAGAACTAATGTGTTTGCTGTTCTCATACTGCAGTTCAGCAATTACAGCTCAATTGATGGTGCTCTTTATTGCAAACCTCATTACGACCAACTCTTTAAAATGACAGGCAGCTTAGACAATTTTGAAGGTAATAATTAACTCTTCCATGCATTCATGCAGAACATGATACTAAAATTTCTTCTCTCTCTCTCTCTCAAAAAAAAAAAAAAAGGAAAAGAAAAGAAAAAGGTATAATGTTAATGTTCTAAACCATGTATTCATTGATACAGGTGCCCCGAAACCGAGTAAGGTGGACAAATCGAGCACTCCGAAGGTAAATAAGTAAATGAATTGGCCAAATCTTGATGATAAAATTGCAGCATTTCTCTCGTGTATTAATGATATCAAAGAGACCTTCTTCTCATCATTTCTCTGATATGTGCAGGCAGTCACGAACAGCAAATTCTCAAGTTTGTTTGTCGGAACGCAAGAAAAGTGTGTGCTGTGCAAGAAAACAGTATACCCAATTGAGAAGGTATTCTAGTAGCCAAAGGTTGATCATATTCCTATTCTAACAACTTGGATACAGTTAGGTAATAGGTGGAACGTTAATTATAATAATAATTGCTATAGATCTCCTGAGCAATTTACTTTAAAAATACTTGCTTCCTTACTCATCTGCCTTGTACACATATATCAGACTTATTCTTAATGTAGTGGATATCAATGTTGCAGGTAACTGTTGACGGGGCCTCATACCACAGGCCGTGCTTTAGGTGCAGCCATGGAGGCTGTGTCATCAGCCCTTCTAACTTTGTGACTCACGACGGAAAACTTTACTGCAAGCACCATCATGCCCAGCTGTTCCTGACCAAGGGAAATTTCAGCAGACTCGAAGACAGCAGCAAGTGCGAGGACATGAAAGTGGCGGCCGAGAAAATAACAGTTGAAAGTGTCGAAGTTGCTTGAAGTACGCACCTGTAATTGATCGAATCCGCCCTTTTTAACTCTTCTGTCGCTTGATGAAAATATTGGTGATTCTGATGAGTTGATCTTTGCTCTTATATATATTCGGTTTTGTCTGTCAGCTTGTTTGATGCAAGTGTATTAATATTCTGGATTGAACAAAATGAGTTGTATATCTGTAAGCATATAATTACATGCATTGTTCAGGAAGGCTTCAAACTTGCTATTCTACACACAGGACAACATGAAATTAATTAAGAATTCCTGTATACGTATGACATCATATACGTGAAGTATTAACCAATAATTAATGGAACAATCTCATGCATTGATGGATCAGCTAAAGATCACAAGGTGGTAGCAGTCTTATGCATATCCGATCAGCTGAGCGTGCATGCATCAGGAAATCGTCTTCCTCCTCGCCAGCTTCTTGAACACATCGTCCAGCGTCAGCGCTCCGTCCTCCTCCAGTTTCCTCAGGCGTACCTCGTGCTCCCTCACCAGGCTCCACACCTCGTGCATGGACAGGTTCTTCCCCTTGGCCGCCGCCACGACGCCGGCCCACGACGCGGACGACGGCAGCGCCTCGATGACGGACTCGATCACGGGCTGCGGCAGAGCGTCCGGCCGGTGCGGGAAGGCGAGGTGGATGATGCGTTGGAGCTCCGACATCTGCTCGAGGACGGATACTCCGTTATCGTCGACCATCTTGAACGCGGCGAAGCGCCGGATGGCGCCGAGCCTGGCGACCTCGTCGTCGAGGTCGTAGGTCATGTGGAGGGCGTGCCATAGGGACCTGGACGAGGGCCTGTGGACGTGGAGGTGGAAGAGGCGGTCGGAGAGGGCGCGGAGGATGTGGCCGCGGCACAGCGCGTCGTCGCGGTCCCATCGCCGGGCGGCATCGGGAGCGTCGATGTCGCTGGGGCGGGGCTCGAAGAGGACGCGGGCAAGGTCGAGGGTGCGGAGGAGGAGCTGGACGGACTCCTTCCAGCGCCGGAAGAGATGGACGTCGCCGTCGAACGGGTCAATGGGGAAGACGAATGGTGGCGGTGGTGGCGCCGGATGGGTGGTCGCCATTGTTCAAGGTGGTGGTGCGACGTACTATTGAATTCTGCGCGACCTACATATAAAAAAGCGGAAAGAATAAACTGGACAGCTAATTATGTACACTACAACTAATTAACAGGACACAATGCACGTATAATGTTTAAAAATATCGAAAAAGTGTTTATATTTAATGTAATTAACGTCTTCTTTTTTATTTTCAAAGTAAATAATATGAAGAAGAGAAATGCAAATTTTATGAAATGTCTTTGTAGTAATGGTTCAATCTTTATCAAATAATATTGCGCACCGGGAAAAAAAAGGAAAAAGGGAAAAAAGACGTAAATGTTTTAAATAAGAACTAGGTTTAATTGGCTGGACCACGGCCTTATCAAACTTAATTTAGAAAAAATGGAGATGACTAATATTTTTTATATTTTAATATGATGATGAGATCAATGAGCTTAACTGTCTACTATAAATAGCGAAGATTTATATAAAAAGGTTACAGATGTGCAGTCCCAAAGTGGGTAAACTTGGAGATGTTGATCCATCTCACAGCGTTATTACATGCAAATTCGATAAACAAATTTTAATTAGTAAAAAGATTAATTACGTGGCGACAGTGAAAATTTCCAACATTTACGGACACAAAATTTATTTTCGCCATGTACAACATTGACTTGAGGGCATATTTATTGCCTTTATTTATTAAAGAAATTCATTTATTCACATAAATGATTATTTATATTTTTTTAGATAATGCTTCCAAATAAATAAATGTTCACTTATTTTTTCGGTATTACAAATTAAAAAAATGAAATTAAACTAAATTGAAGTGTTGGCTTTTCTGTTCATAAAATTGATTAACTTCAATTATTAATAACTCAAATTCAGGAGGAGTAAAATAAAAGAAGAGTTGAACTTTTAGTTATTTGTTTATTTATCTTTCATAGTAACATTTGATGTGGCTTATCGCAATAGTAACGGACGAGTACTACTACTGAAGTGAGCTGCGAGTGAGGCAAAGCAAGGAAAAGAGAAAGAAATGGCCGCCGCCATGATCAATTCTCTCCTTCTGGCGACTCCCTCGAACGCCCTCCGAGCTGCTGCTTCTGCTTCCTTGTTCCCTTCTTCTCCTCCCACCCGTCCCTTTCCCTCTTGCTCTCTCCACCTCGCTTCCTCATTCGGGCCGTCGCCGTCTGTTCCTTGTCCTCCTCCGTCTTCGGGGCGAGTGCATCGTTGTATCCATCTGCGAAGAGATTCATCAGGAACAAATCACCGTCACCGCCTCCTCTGCAGGGTCTCAGAGTACAAGTTCCCCGATCCGATTCCCGAATTCGCAGAAACTGTGAGTTTTGGCCCGCTTTATTTTGGTGCCGCTGATGTGTTTGTTCATTTGACTTATGCTTCCTTCTTCTTTGTTCTCTCTTCTTCTTTGTTCTCTCTTCTTCGGCTCCTTACTGAAGTGTTTGCTTGTTGTGTTTTTTTTTTCAATCTGTCAAGATATATTTATCATGTTAGAAAAATGTTTGTGGATTCAGGAGACTGGAAAGTTCAGGACTCATATGCTGGAGAGGCTCGCGAAGAAGAAGGATTATTTTGGTGATTCAGTCGTCGAAGTCGTCGATGTCTGCACCGAGGTGAGGTTTTCGCTTCTCCCGATTCTGACGTAATACGACTTTGTGAAATGTGAAAAACTGCGATGTGCCTTTGTTTAATTACTACTCTGACGTTGTTTCTCACATTCTTACATTGATCTCATAGTTTCAATTCAGACATTCAGCCTTCGACCTTAAAGAAACTAGACTCTTTGTCCATCTCACCGTAAAAAAAAAATCTTTGCCTGTATCACACTAAAAGCCCCTCACAAGAACCCATTTTACACCTCTCTGGCAACTGTTTTCATATATTTGTCATGCCTGACCGAGGGTCCTTTTGATTCCTATATAGCTAGAGTTCCAAGAAATATAACTCCGCGTATATTTTATAGCCGGTCCCAAGTCCGGATAAAGGAGGAGGGTTGTGTTAGGTCTCGACAGCCAGCATAAAATCCTGTCGAAACTTATGAACATGAATCAACGAATATGGCGTCGTATGATTCATGTAGCCGACCCCATCTAGTGGGATAAGGCTTTGTTGTTGTTGTTGTTGAAAGTTGGAAAAATGGTTTAAGGAGCACAAGTGAAAAGTTCAAACTTTGAAATGTAATAGATATGTCACTAATGGGAACGTCAACGAACTATCAACTACTACAAATCAGACCACTTGTGAAATCGCTGCTTCAGATTTTCAAGAACTTAATTTTATGAACTGATATCAAATGGTCAAATTTATGTTGGCAGTTTTGTAACATACCTTGTGGCATGTGATTTTTATTACAGCTTACAACTAGTATATGAGTCAATTTGAATAATAATATCCACATTTTATGGAATGGAAACAACTTTGGTGTTTCATATATTTGCTTGAGCAGTTAGCAGCAAAGTATCTTGAATCCCAATTATGTTTATTTACATCTTTTCACATGTAGCATTTCAAGAAAGAACTCATTTCTTAATGATTTATGCGAGCTTTTCTGTCATGAATGTCGTTGTTGCTATAATATGTGGAGATCTAAGTAGGTTAATGTGTTTTGTGCTGTTGTGACTTCGTGTTTCACATTTTCATTCCAAACTCATCTGTCAGTTTTTTTTTTTTGTGCTGTTACCGTAGCTACAAGATTGGATGGTTTGTCGTTTCACAAAATCTTTTCTGCTCTTGCAATTATGAGTAATACTATCTCTTGTTTTTGCTTCAGATCTTCAGCAACTTTCTGCATACAGAGTATGGTGGTCCAGGAACTCTCTTGGTCATCCCGTTCATTGATATGGCTGATACACTTAGAGAGAAGGGACTTCCTGGGGCTCCTCAAGCCGCACGTGCAGCTGTAGTTTGGGCTCAAAAACATGTTGACAAGGATTGGAATGTGTGGACTGGAGGTGAAGATCAGAACTCAGATTAAACGCCCCATTGACAGATATGTTTTCTTGTATCACAGAGATCAAATACAGTTATGCTTTAAGAGAATCAACATGAATGGACAAATGGAGATAAGATGAAGGAATTAGTCCAAGCAATACAAGATTCGGAAGCACAATCTAACCGGAGACATTATGTAACACTCAGGAAAGTGAGGCTAATGATGGAGCATATTTTCTTTCCATGTAACTGGGGACGGGTTATTGTGGATGAATTTTCCTGTCTATAAAATTTTCTTTCCCTTAGCTTAGTCTATGAACGGTCTGTGCTCGTTACAGTGATGAGGAGTATTTTCAAATCAGATGCAAAGGGGATAAGGAAATTTATTTCGAACGTTATGGACGGTTCAAAACTCCGCCTATGTTTTATAGACGGTCTCAAGTCCGGATAAAGGAGGAGGGTTGTGTTAGGTTTCGACAGCGTAAAATCATGTCGAATCTTATGAACATGGATCAACAAATATAAGAGCGGAATGACGGAATGACGTCGTATGATTCATATAGCCGACCCCACCTAGTGGGATAAGATTTGTTGTTATTGTTGTTGTTGTAACTTAGTCTATGAACACGATTTCTCTCGTGCAATATCTTATGATTTGCTTGCCAACCCTTTCTACTTGCCATTGAAGAACAACACTTTCATTTTTCTGAAAGGTGTCTGGTAGCAAGTTATAATATTGAGGGAGCAACCAAGCATCTACACTGTGAACACTTAATAGAATTCATGTAACGCCCCCAAGTCGACCAATGCCACGTGGCAAAGATCAATCTGAAGATGCTACAGGCATTAAGGCTTTGGCCATTATTTTGACTCAAACCTAGTAAAAAATATTGACATCCCAACAATAATATAGAAAGAAAAATAGAGAATAACATAATTGACGGAAGTCGGGAAGTCATTATGAAGTCTCAAGGTAGCCTATTATCGGAATTATATCAATGTTCATAAATACGGAATAAAAGCGGAAGAATAAAACTAGATAATAAGAGCCTTTAGTTCATGTGCTATATCACCGTCTGAGCTCTGTCGCAGCACACGGTCTCAACATCATTACTGACTTGGCCATGTGAAAATCAAATACAGAGAAAGAGGTCCTTCCGTAAGCTTTACAGCCTAGTGGAGAATCAATATAAATATTCAATGCATAACTGTTAAATAAGATGAGTCAGAATTAATAAATACTTTATCATGATCAGATAATAAGCATAGAATTATTCGAGTAATAGAGATCAATGGATAAAGAAGGGCAATAATATCATGATAACGCATGTCTGACTTAGAATCATGAGGAAACTCATTTATCATATAGGAATCATAACAATGCTTAACTTGTCATTATACTTGTATCATTTGTACATTCTTCTTTACCTTGAACTCATTTATCGATCGACCAATCGGTGTATTTAATGGACGATGCACAAGTAAGCTATCGGTCGACCTATTTTCATCGGTCAATCGACCGATCTATGTATATGGACGAACATAGACAGGATGTTTGTCGATCGATCCTCTGTGGTTGGTCGACCGAACGTTAAGTATTAAATCACGAACAGAGCATACAAAATTTTAGAGATTTCCATCCTAAGTGTATCACTAGTTCAGAGCAATCATCAGCACAAAACAATGGTAAACAAAACACACTTATATCAACAATCAACAACAAATATAGAATTAGAGGGCAAATAATCCATTCATTTCCTTTCTTTGTTCGATCATGAGTCATTTTACAGAACTTTTCACAGCAGCAGTTCTAATCCAATCCTATTCAGAGTACCACCTCTTTTCTGTGTTTGATCTCTGTTTCCTGGTTTGTCCAAATCAACTATTACATCCTCTTAGTTGTTCGCCATTTGCAGAAGCATTTCGATTGAACAGAAGGCGTAAGGGGACAATATGGGGTCCAGAAATGCATGAGGAGAGAGGGCGAAACATGCTCTGATAATTCTTACAATTTGTGCTACAGCGATGTTCATTTTCTTCCCCCAATATGTGAGTGAGGTGGGATTCGAATTTGGTGTGAAAGGTGAGAGAAAGTCTTTAGTATTGATACCCCATTAACTTTTTCAAATATGCAATTTACTCTCCTTAGTTGGCCAAATCCCTGTTTAATTGTACTTTGCTGGAGTTTTAACTCTCCACATCCCAAGCTGACCATTGCTGTTATACTCTATTTGAAATTCAAAATTTTTTGGGTGTTACAATTCAAATAGGTAGATCTATGATGTGCTTGTTATTAGGAACTGAATAGTCAATGACTGATGCATACATGGATAACTTTTGGGGGACGTTTATCTAAAGATAATCTTTATAAATTACTAGGTAATATTGTATTAAATTATTTGGGCTCATTACATTACCTTGTTCACTTATGACAGGTAATGAGTAATCTGCATTGCCCAGACAATCCACATTACCTATGAAGTGACAATGTAGATTGCCTATGGAAGGGTATGCAATCCACATTACCACCTGGTTTGCAATCTTTTAAATTTTACTTTTCGCATTGGACCTTTATAGTTTTATTTAAATAAATTCTAAAATACATTGAATAAATTATAATAATAATTAAATAAATATTATAATTATTATTCCTATATTATTATCATATTTTAAAACATATATTAATTATTTTATAAATTTTAATTTTATGGGTGAGATTATATATTTGTGATTTAATTTTACGAAGTTAAAAAAAATTATATATCTAAACATAATTTTTTTATTAGGGGTATATTGGTAAAAACTATATATTAACTCATAAATATGTATTTTTTTTTATAAATAACTAATATGGATTGCCAGATAGATTACTTATGCATACTAAATAAGGTAATGTACATTGCTATCAATTTAACAAGTAATAATTTTTTTGAGAAGCAATTTACATTGTTAAGTAATGTTGAATGACAATGCAACTAGAGCACCCTTCGATTTCTAGTAATTTGACAGATAGTAAGTAATCAGATAATACAGGGCGTTCCTTGAACTTATATTAACAGCTAGCGGGCACGGATCTCACGGATCAATATATATCTTAGTTAAATGAATTATAACTCGAAATTTCTTTGGTTTCTTGGACTACAAAATTTTTACAATTGACAACCACATTCTTAGCAACTAATCAAAATCAAACCAGTACAATTTCCCTTTTTCCAGATTACTCAGTTCAAATTTCACAGGCAGAACTGAAAGCAACAAGCTGATGGAGGGAAACTTTGCAGAAAGAATGCTCCACTTCAAAGGCGAGAGCTTCTTCCCTTATTCCTCAAGTATTATGCGCCTGTATGTCACGGAGTCATTCTCGGACACTAGACCACGTGCGGCGACTAGGCGGATAGGCACCTAGCCAAGCCTGTTTTGAGTTTGCAGCGGAAGTTTTATGGTCGAGACGACTTTGCCGAGAGTCGCTCTTATAGGCATTCAATCACGGACATGACTAGAGTGTTGGACTACTCGTCACGAAACCGTGGCATTAGCGCGTTGCGGCACTAATGTTGGCGCTTGGGCGCTTAAAGTCCGAAGGGGCGACGAAGGGACCACGGGACGCCACGAAGGGACACCGATGTGGGTTGCCACCCCACGCTCAAGGCCATGACACTAGAATTAAAGGAAAGCTTACTTGTATTAAATATGATGAAACATAGCATACAATTGGGCCTCGGAAGGCACTAGTGAACTCCTCCCAGTGTACCGTAGGTATAGGAGTCTTGTTACATATTGAAGATGCAAAAGACGTACCCTACGGGAACGTCACCTACTTGGCCATTCATAAGGACGGCCTTACAAGATAAATGCCCTAAGGGCGGATAACTTGGTACTCCGCAATATTACGCAGTGCGGGGCGGCTGCATGTGTTCCATGTTTTCGGCGCTGAGCGGCCGAGGGCTATAAGTTGAGCGGCACTGGTGCCGCGAGGCTTCACGCTTCGTGTCACGGGAAACGCCCCGTGACATTCTCCCCCACCAAAGTCGGCGACGCCCCCGACGCCGTTGTCCGGGCTTCCTCGGGGCCTTCGTCTTGAGTCTTGACTTCGCTTGTCTCGTTCAATTCTGCCTTCTTTGCCTTGACTTCAACTTCACCAGCATCACGCAACGCCAGGAATGCCCGCTCCTTGGGGTCTCGCTGAGGACTCCTCCCTCAGGCCTGCTTCGCTCGCTGATCCTTCGTCCAATCCGGGGTCATCACTTGTGCAGCGCCAGTGGAGTCCGCCATGTGCGGTCTGACTTCATCAAGCAACTATCCGTCCATCAAGTCTCTGTTGGCTTCACTTCTCTTCGACTTGCGCATCGTCAACTTGTGTGGTTTGGCTTCTTTGGGGGTGAAACAACTCTTGTATGCCTTCAGGAATAGCTCGGAGAAGAGTTGTCTCAGGGTCGTGTAGAACACGATGAAGAGTCTCGCCATTCGACCTGCATGACTTGACTCGATGCCTTCATGTTGCGGATGGCCGCAGCATAAGGTCTTCCTTCCGTCGAACGCACAGTACGGGACCATCTCACCCTCGATGATCATTCTTGGATTTCGACGGCTTGAAACAGCACAAGCTCTCCGATGTCGATGCTTGTAGCTTGTCTGCTTCGAGTGCCTGGGGTCGCTATGATGAGCGACAAGAGTCTTCCCACGGATATTCTGGGATGCTTCAGGTCTCTTTGTGGCTTGACTCAACGTCTCTATGTTGCAAATGATTGCAACGTAGAGTCTTCCATATCTCTACCGAACTAAAAGCGCAGGACCACCTCCTCCTTGGTGATCACCTGATGTTTCGGCAGTCTTGAGGCGGGACAAGGTTCTTTGATATGACAATCCGTGCCTTATCCATCCGAGTCGCCATAGTGGGCGACGAGAGTCTCCCCACGTTTCCTTGTGGTTCAACTCGTTGTCCCCAAGTTACAGATGGCTGCAACGTTGAGTCCTTCGTCCGCCGAGCCTTGAAAATAGTTCCACCTTCCCTTTGGTGGACAAGAGATATCTCGACGGTTTGAGGTGGAGCAAGGTTCTTTGGTATAACATTCCGCACCTTGTCCACTCCCAGTCGCTATAGTGAGCAACGATGAGGGTCTCCCCACATGTGCCTGTGGTTCGACTCTCTTCTCCTGCTTCGATGGGCGATCTTTATCTTCGGCATGAGTAGCTTCCTCCTTGCGACTTGAGCTTCTCTCCCCCACCATTGCCCTTGCCCAAGGGCTTTGGTGGTATGGCACTTGTCCTGATTGACTTGGCAGCATCGACTAGTGAACGGAGGTTGGACGATCCGGTCGTTCCAACTCCTTCCTAGTCCAAAGCTTCTAACCCCTCTGCTTGAAAAGCACCAACACTGTAGGCGGAGCTCGGTGATTCCTTTCACTGCCTCCTTCAACATGCCCATCTGGCCAATGCTGAACAATACGATCTTGACCTTCAGTCCCAACTTGTCAGGGCCTGCATAATTGATGAACTGCCAATTCTTCCGTCCCATGTCTGGGATGCATGTTTGCCACATTCTACCTTGTCGCGATGGCAACGCCATCCTGAGTTTGCCACATCTTGCAGGGTTCTTGGGATATCTCTTCTTCCGATCCTGGGACCTCTTTTGAAGCTTTGACAATCCCTTTGGGGTATGGACGGGGCGAGATCGTTGTGCTCATTCACAAAGAGGATGCACCTTCGATGCTCGTCCGTCCGCGTCTTGGACAACGTAATGCCACTGTGCTTGTCATTCTAGATCATACACCTTTGACATACTCGTCCACCGGGCGGCTTGACCCTTGCGAAAGAGTAGCCGTTCCGGGCCTTCACTAATCCGGGCGGATGCTTGTGAAGACGCTCCGCTTAGATAAGCGGACTACGGTTGGTAAACTCGTGGCATGAGCTCCCAACATTACCTCCATCTCCATTCGAAGGGACGACATCGCCAATGTGTCCTTCGAAACTTTCGCATTGTGATCCTTGGAGGCCGCTTCGATTACTCGAGGCGATGTCCGAAAGGAAAGGGCACTCCTTCCTTCGGTTGGCGGCAGAACGCTTGACAGCAGCATGCCAAGGTTCGCCGATGCCCGACGCTCAGACCATTTGCCAAATTGGTCGCTGAGTTGAGGCGTCGATTTGCGTTGGCACGACAAGATGCTTGTGACTGATGCTCCTTGGCCGAAGGGATGATATTCTTTGGCCGAAAAGGGACCGTGAACCTTGATATTTGTCTTTAAGCCAATTTCTCCCGTGAAGCGGTTGTGCACTTCACGTTGCATGACTGGGCATGCGATGCGACGTCACGAAATACCGAGCAGCGCCAGGTCGTCATGATAGTGCATGACCGACAGTCCCTAAATGTGACACGGGTCCTCCGAGTTACACGACGCTCGTGTAAGCGATCTCCTGATATGAGCAACGCAAGACCATCATGCAGAGCATATGGCCACTCTTTGACGCAGCGCGACACTTCAGGATTCCCGACTGTATACCTGGGGTGGTTGATCTGCTCGAGTGAGCGACGCATGACCGTCCCGGTTAGGCGGGGCGATCAATCCGCCATCATGATGCATGACGGACGTTCCTTGACACGACACGGGTGTATGAGGAACATGCTGCGGGGCACGACTGGGCGTGCGGCGAGGAGGCTTGCCATGCCTTCCTCGTTGGCGACCACGATCAAAGACCATGGTACCAGTGCGCCTGGGCATGATGGAGTATTCGAGCGGAAGCACATTTCCTACGCCAGGGCACGTTACG
This sequence comes from Pontederia crassipes, assembly GCA_030549335.1. NCBI lineage: Eukaryota > Viridiplantae > Streptophyta > Magnoliopsida > Commelinales > Pontederiaceae > Pontederia > Pontederia crassipes. The sequence continues at coordinate 413,068 of CM060185.1, read as the reverse complement.
ACGACACAAGCGAGTCATCGTCGCTGGGTAATCCGAGCAGGAAGAACTGCTCTGATACCACTTGTCACGGGGTCATTCTCGGACACTAGACCACGTGCGGCGACTAGGCGGATAGGCACCTAGCCAAGCCTGTTTTGAGTTTGCAGCGGAAGTTTTATGGTCGAGACGACTTTGCCGAGAGTCGCTCTTATAGGCATTCAATCACGGACATGACTAGAGTGTTGGACTACTCGTCACGAAACCGTGGCATTAGCGCGTTGCGGCACTAATGTTGGCGCTTGGGCGCTTAAAGTCCGAAGGGGCGACGAAGGGACCACGGGACGCCACGAAGGGACATCGATGTGGGTTGCCACCCCACGCTCAAGGCCATGACACTAGAATTAAAGGAAAGCTTACTTGTATTAAATATGATGAAACATAGCATACAATTGGGCCTCGGAAGGCACTAGTGAACTCCTCCCAGTGTACCGTAGGTATAGGAGTCTTGTTACATATTGAAGATGCAAAAGACGTACCCTACGGGAACGTCACCTACTTGGCCATTCATAAGGACGACCTTACAAGATAAATGCCCTAAGGACGGATAACTTGGTACTCCGCAATATTACGCAGTGCGGGGCGGCTGCATGTGTTCCATGTTTTCGGCGCTGAGCGGCCGAGGACTATAAGTTGAGCGGCACTGGTGCCGCGAGGCTTCACGCTTCGTGTCACGGGAAACGCCCCGTGACATGTACACGGCCATGAACGTTTCACCGCCATTTCTGGCGATCTTTTTCCCTTCCTCAGTAGCTGAAGTCAAGAGCTCGACGACCGGGTCCGATTCGAGTTCTTCCTCATCGACGGCTTCGAACAGCGGGTGATCCTCCAGGCAAGACCGCATCCAAACGCCGAGCTCTTCCACATCCGTGACCGTGTAAATGATGCCCCCCACCAGAAGCGCGTAGGCGTACTCATCGAGCAACTGGAAGCTGATGACCCGCCGGCGATGGTTCTTCTCCTTGAAATGGGGTTCCGGGAACAGAAAGAACATCTTCGACAGCTGCCCCTGCTGGAAATAGTTCGGCAGGTACTCCTTCGAATTGGTCCGAACAACTGAGACGTTCTCATATTGTCCTGCGTTCGAGTCTCTCAATGCCAAGATCCTCTCCTTCGCGTACTCAGTCACCTCCATGAAGAATTCGACACTATGCCAGTGTGTTATGGGACCGTAAGAGTATGTATGTCGAGAAGGAGAAGAACCTTGTCTCTGAGCTCCATTCCAAGCATCAGGGCGTCCGGAAAGAGAGGGGAGAGGCTGACGAGCAAACCACCGGAGCCACTGCCGATATTGGCGAATCGAACTTTGGGTGCAACGCCGTTGTCCCTGCGGCAGTCGCCCTTCTCGGGAGGGAAAATAATGGGGAAAGTGATGCGCGTCGTCGACGTCGGCAGGGCTGATGGGGATCGGAAAGTGGGAGTCGCTCAGCGGGTTGCTGTGCGCTCGCGCCCTGTAAGAGCGCTTCTTGGGAAGCCGACTCGACTGCCCGTTCGATTGCATTCCTGGTGCTATGTTTAGATACGGTTACCCGAAGCTTTCTGCAGGGATCAGTTTCCACGCCTTCAAACGACCATTTCATCAAACACATAGCAAGTCGTCGTTAAGGGGAAAAATATCAGAAAAATCATTCGAGTTTCATTAACATAATGGAAACACGAACGAGCTAGTGATAGAAGGCAGAACAATGAACCAAATAAAATGAAATAAGAAAGCCCATTTTTTTTTTAAAAAAAACGTATAAAGCCCTAAAGCAAAAATATATATTAACATAAAAGATAAATATTACATTTTCTTCTAATTAAAATTTATAATTAATTACTTTATTAAGTCAATATATAAAAAAATAGGTAAGGCGAGTGCATGTTTGTGTTGTAATTTGGTCGTACTAAATTTTTGTTATATAATAAGTCGATTAAAATATATATATATATATATATATATATATATATATAACATTTATGAGAACAGTCAGTTTGAATGCTATTAATTGTTCAAAGGAAAAAAATTAAGAATAATCGACAAATTGGAATAAGAAAAAAAATTAACTTTAGTATTGCAAATTAATTATTAATTTAGATGCATAGTTAATGAGAAAAATGATAATAATGTTAAGATTCTTTTTGGCAACGCTAAATTAGTATTTCAAGTAGCATTTAACAATTCAAATATTAATTTTTTATTTAATTAGTAAATAACAAAATATAGAATTTAACATTTCGAATTTAAAAAATTGAAAAATTACTATATTCACACTATAAGCTTTAGTATAGGTTTGCCATATGTTTTGCCATTGGATTATATGTTTTGCCATCAAGACATTCCTCTAGGGTTCTTCTGCCGAACTTCCATCATTATCATAATTACTGAGTATGCTATGGTGTATGTAGGAGTTTTTGTTTTTTAAAAGGTTTGTGAGGTTTTGACTCGTGTTACATTTTCTATTGACGAAGAAAGCATTTGAAGGTGATGAGAAATCCGATTCGTCTGAACACTGTTGGCAGCCGACGATCAAAGCTTTCAGGAAACGATCAAGCAACCGGAGAACCAGAAGAGAAACACATATTGGGAGGGAAAACCATATTTCGTATTCAAAATGAATCGCCTCATACAACTCCTCTCATCGCATTTTATACTGTGTACAAAAAAGATAAAAACGAAAGAAATGATATAAACTGTGTGCATATCGACTAACTATTGACACTCGGACATTCAATATAAAAATAACTGAGACACACTGACTCATGATGATATATACAGAAAAACATAAAATAAATAAGAAGAAGAAGCAGAAGCCCGACATCACGACAGACAACACTCCCCCTCAAGTTGGGGAGTGAAATAAGTCAAACAACCCCAACTTGTTCACGAGGTAATCATGCTGATGTCGTCCCAGCGCTTTAGTCAGAAGATCCGCTAACTGATCCTTGGAAGCAATATGACAAATGCGGATCAAACACTGCAAAGGTTTGTCACGAATAAAGTGACAATCGATTTCAATGTATTTCGTACGCTCGTGAAACGCGGGATTATCAACCATTTGAATCGCTGCCTGACTGTCAGTAAAGAGCATAAATGGATGTGACAGAGGAAGTTGGAGTTCAGCAAAAAGGCGGTCTAACCAAATAAGTTCTGCAACTGTTAATGCCAGACTTCGATATTCAGATTTAGCGGAAGACCGGGAAACGACCGTCTGCTTCTTAGATTTCCATGAAACCAGAGATCCTCCAACCTTAATACAGTAGGCAGAAATAGAACGCCGAGTCAAAATGCACGATGCCCAATCTGCATCACTGAAGTCGTAACAGAGGTATTCTTCTCAGCTGCGAACAAAAGGTCGCGGCCTGGTGAGGACTTAAGGTACTTAACAAGTCGCAAGGCTGCTTGATAATGGGATCTTTTTGGAGAATGCATAAATTGACTCAAGTGACCAACAACAAAAGTAATATCCGGCCTTGTATGTGTAAGATATATCAACCTGCCAATGAGTCGTTGAAAAATTTCAGGAGATTCTAAAAGAGCATCCGTGGTGTTTTTGTCAAAAAATTGATCATATTCAGTAGTGGTCAATTTGAGATTTTGTTCAAATGGAGTGAAGAAAGGCTTAGTTGCTGTAAGACCCAAATCAGCAAGCAAATTGAGGATATATTTTCTCTGATTTAGAACAATCCCTAAAGGTGATCGAAGCACTTCCATGCTCAAGAAAAACTTAAGGTCACCCAAATCTTTCATCTTGATATGTAATAACAAAGCGTGCTTGACTGAAATAATAAGCTCCAAGCTATTACCGGCAATTAAAATATCATCCACATATATTAGTAATGCAACAAATTTGTCACCCTGAGTTTGTGAAGAGAGTATAATCATTTTGACTTTGATTAAAGCCAGCATTGATGAGGATTTCGGTGAGTTTAATATTCCACTGACGTGAAGCCTGCTTGAGTCCATATAACGATTGAATGAGACGACAAGCCTTGCCTCTAGTCTCCCCCTGAACATGTAAACCCTCTGGTATAGTCATGTAGACTTCCTCAAGAAGTTTCCCATTCAAGAAAGCATTGTTTACATCCCATTGAAAAAGCAACCAATTCAATTGTGCTGCAACTGTAAGAACTACCTTATGGTGACTGATTTGACTACTGGAGAGAAAGTCTCCTTGAAATCTACTCCCTCCTTTTGATTATATCCTTTAGCAACAAGTCTGGCCTTGAATTTTTCTATTTCTCCTGTAGATGTAACCTTGACCTTGTAAACCCACTTACATCCAACTGGTTTCTTTCCAGGAGGCAAGTCAACTATTTCCCAAGTGCCATTATCTTGTAAGGCATGTAATTCATCTTCCATAGCTGCAATCCACCTTGAATCTTGAGCTGCCTGTTTATATGAAACATGTTTTTCAAATTTTGAAATGCTGTCAGAAAAGCTTGTTAATGGGCAAAACAAGCTTGATAAGAAACCAAGATTGTAATGGATATTCCAAAGAGGTGACTTTAGCAGAAGTTACAACATAGTCTTGGAGCCAACATGGTCTTTTGATCACCTTTTGTGGCCTAAGAGGTGGAAGAGGAGTAGATGCTGAAGAAGTATTGAAGTTTTCAATATGAGACTCATGAATTGGCGAAGAAGTGTCTGAACTTGTATGAGATTCATGAACTGGTGAAGAGTTATTTGTCTCTGATTGTAATTGATCATCCAGTGCAACATTGTCAAGACTGAGAGGAGTGACTAGTTGCATATTCTGAAAAATAGGATTTGACAAATTTAGAATAACTTGTTGATTCATATATGTGGGAACTGTGACATATCTGAAATCCTTCAATAGAGTGTCAGATTTATAAGGAAATATGTTTTCTATAAGCTTGACATCTCGAGAGACAAATAGTTTTTCTGAACAGAGATTTAAAAGTCTATATCCTTTATGAGTCCTAGAATAACCTACCAGTGCACAAGGTTTGACTCTTTTGTCAAACTTGTCTGTGATGACTTTGTTAGTGACATAACAAAGACATCCTATCACTTTCAGATGAGTAATATTTGGAGTCCTTTTAAAAAAAAACACTCATAAGGTGATAGGTTGTTCAAGATCTTTAAAGAGAGTCTATTAATAACATGGACAGTAGTCTTTATTAATTCTCCCCAGAATTTTATATGAATATTTGATTGAAAAAGCATTGCTCTTGCCACTTTTAAAATATGCATGTGCTTCCTCTCTATAACACCATTTTGTTGGGGGGTATAAGTGCAAGAACTTTGGTGCCAAATACCCTTGTCTTTAAAGAAAGACTTGCATCTATTATTGTGATATTCAGAACCATTATCTGTTCTTATCACTTTAACCTTTCTGTTATATTGATTCTGTACCAACTTAAGAAAATTGCACAATACAGCAAAACGTTCTGATTTCTATTTCAACAAATAGACCCAAGTTAATCTTGTATTATCATGAACTAGAGTCATGAAATAGTTGCAGCCATCATGTGTGGAAAGTTTAAAAGATCCCCAAGTATCTATGTGGCTCAAATCCAAGATTTCATTTGATTTATTCATAGCTGAATGAAAAGGTAGTTGTGTTTGTCTAGCCAATGGACAATCAGTACAATGAGATATGTCTTTAGGAATTTTACAATTCTGAAAATCAGGAATTAACAAAATCTTATCATGTGGCAAATGTCTCAGTCGACGATGCCAAATCTCCATATCAGACTGTTGATTAACTACTGCTCCTCCAGCAGCCACCTTGAAGCTGCCAGAATTCTTCAAGAGGTAGTAAAGACCTTCTCTCATTTCACCAATCTGGTTCTCCTTGCCATTCACACAGTCCCGAATGAAGACAGAATGTGCAGTGAATGGGACAACACAATGTAAATCCCTGGTTAATTCTGCAATAGATATCGGATTAAATTTGAAATCTGGCACAAGTACTCCATCAAGCCTCATATCACAACTTAAGTATAGGGATCTTGTATAAGTAGCTGTAGAAGTTGACCCATTAGGCCGTGAAACAATATTTTTGGAGTGTAAGGATTGAACATCAACCAACCAGTCTTTATGAGAAGTTATATAGCTAGAAGCACCATAATCAATAATCCATTGCTGACAAGTTATATATGAAGATATACCTGTCATATTAGCTGAGTGATCCATTGTACTCTTATCCTGATTCCCATGCAGTAGAGTTAAAATATATTTCTGTTGCTCCTCAGTAAAGGGTGAATTCATCTGACTGTCTAAGTTATCAGTCTTGATCTCTATTTCTGAATGCTGTAGTGTAGCAGTATTTGCAGAGTTTTGTCCCTTATTTTTGAACCTCTGTGGGTAACCAATTATTTTATAACATTGAGCCTTCTTATGTCCATATTTCTTGCAGTGATCACAAATAATTTGGTAGTCCTTTTTTTGTTTATATTGCACTTTATTACCAGACAATGCCATCTGATCATCTCCTATGTGAATTAACTATCCCCGTCTCTGCTCCTCCTCAACTAATAAAGAATAGGCTTGATTAATGGAGGGCAAAGGAATCATAATGAGGATTTGAGTTCGAACATGATTAAAACACTCATTTATGCCCATTAAAAAACTATATTACTTCCTTTGTTCCATGAAATCATTGCATTCTTTCCAATTACCAGTGGTAGGGACTTCAGGTGACATAAGAGCTAGCTCCTCCCATAAACACTTTAATTGGGAAAAATATTCAGAAATAGACATTTGTCCCTGTCGAAGATCATATAAGTTATTTTCAACAGAGTAAACCTGCATTGAATTGATTTTCCGAAATCTTTCTTTTAGATTTGACCAAACCACATGGGCACTTTGTGAATAAGAAATCCTATTAATTAAACCCTTTGCACATGACATACGAATCCAGGAAATGACCAAGGCATTACACCTCTTTTAGTGAAATTGGAATTGTGCATCCACTCTATCAATTGTAAAGGAACCATCGACAAACACATGTTTATTTTTTGCTAAAAGGGCATTGCACATGGCATCACTCCATTTTGCATAGTTCTCTGAACCCAATAACTGATCTGGTATCAAAACCAATCCAGGAGTGTCAGATGGACTCAAGAAAAGTGGATTCATAACATCCAACACTACAGAATTCATTCCAGAAGAATTTATACCAGATGAACTTGAATAAGGCATAGCAATTTCAGAAAAATAGTAGAAACAAGAAACTTAAGTTCCAAATCTGATAAAAAAACAATCGTCAAAGAATAGGATATGATAGCTTAACCTAATCGCATCTGAGAAAACCAGATCGAGGAAGACTTATCTCATATCCACACGATTAAGGAGAGAAAATAGATCTATAGGAACTTAGCTCGGCTCTGATACCATGATGAGAAATTCGATTTGTCTGAACACTATTGGCAACCGGCGATCAAAGTTTTTAGGAAACGATCAAGCAACCGGAGAACCAGAAGAGAAACACAGATTGGGAGGGAATACCATATTTCATATTCAAAATGAATCGCCTCATACAACTCCTCTCATCGCATTTTATACTGTGTACAAAAAGATAAAAATGAAAGAAACAATATAAATTGTGTGCATATCGGCTAACTAACGACACCCGGACATCCAATATAAAAATAACTGACGACACGCTGACTCATGACGATATATACAAAAAACATAAAATGAATAAGAAGAAGAAGCAGAAGCCCGACATCACGACAGACAACAGAAGGTGCCGTCCAGCCTATATTTTCAACAAGTTTGGTATGAATATCGAGTATTGTTGGTGCTACTTTAGTGAGATTGCTAAAAAACACTTTTAAGATTTAATTTAGAATTTAATTGAAATTTGTTATAACGTTTAATCGAATTTTTTGTAGGTATGTTAAACAAGTCGTTGGCTTGATGACAATCTATCTTCTTATTGGAGGAGTTTGATTTGTGGATGGGTTATTTTCTTATATCTCCTTTAAACTATTATAATTTTTTGTATTATGAACTCACCGTAATACCTCCCTATTCTGCGATTTTCACTTTAGTTTCGTTAATTTTCCATTGTTTTTTGTTTTTTTTTTAAATTTATTAAATAACTAAAATACTATTCTCATCTCTTTTAATATTTAAAAATTTAAAATAATATATTTAAATTATTTTTTTATTTATTAAATTATTTCTTACACTTACCAAAAACAATTTAAAACTAAAAAACAGAAAACGCTCGAGCAATCCTAATCGCCTCCATCCATTGGCTTGACCTCTTATTATTATTTTTTATATTTTCAGTATTTCATTGAAGGGAAAAAGGTAACTTTAGAAAAATATAACAAAAGAGATGTTATGAAAGTCTACTATATCGTAAACTTAAAATATCTGAAAAGTCTAAGAGACTTTAGCGATTAATATGAAAAAATAATTTAATAAATAAAAATAAGATAATATAAAAGTTAACCATGTTAACGATTTGGAGTTATATAAAAATATTTCAAAAGTTTAGAGTTTAGTGATTAATATGAAAATTTAAGAATTACTTGAAAAAAATATTTTCGAGGAGGTAAGTGGGAAAATATTTTTTTTTAAACTTTCAAGAGGAGCCATCGAATATATTGCATGTACTATTGTTGTTAAAAGAGGGGGAGAGAGAAGAAGACACGAGATTTATAAAGTTTATTTAAAATCGGGCTATGTCTTCGAGCGGTGATGACTCTTTTTTTATGAAATAATAATGATTACAAGAATATAAAATAACTTAGTCGTCATGAAGTTTATATATAGAGAACTTCAATATAAAATATGAAATAAAAATGTAAAATCGTCTAAGTTTCGAAACTCCGCCCCAGCCTCCACAAGGGGTTCTCCTGAATTCTCCTAAATCCTGAATCCTTCTTAGGCTCATTGTCCGGACAACGAGACTCCGTAGAGATATATGCTGAGGTGTCTAATTAATAAGGACCATATAAAATTATAACTAAGTTCGCATTATCAACAACTATAATAATTCGAGTGATCTCTCTGTATATATATATATTCATTTTTGCCATGATGTTTACAACTGAGACATTCAACCTGTGCAGCTCATCATTTTGTGTGGCCTCCCTTCGCCGGTGGAAGTTGCAAACTTCAAACCCTGATGACTAACTGGACAAACCCTGCAGGGCTCCTGCCATGGCGATGGTGGCACAAGTAACCCCAAATGCGTTGGCCCTCACCACGCTGCAGGATGCCATCCATCTCATCTGACCGCCATAAATGTTGCAATTTGCACAACAAACAAACAAGCGAGGACGATGTATACCACCTAATCTCATTATTACATTGTTAAAAAAATGGATTAGTTTCTCTTAAACTTTTTTTAATTATAACGTTTATTCGCATGTGATCATGAATAGAATTGAACAACCTTAGTCATAATTATCATTCAAGTAATTTTTTGTTATTTTTTATTATTATTTTATTTACCAAAAGACAGGAATAAACAAGCTTGGAAATCATATGACGATTCTGGGTCATGGAATTTGATTAAAAAAGAAGAAAAGATGATTAAGATAAGATTGCTAAGTTAATTTGAAAACCCAACTAAAAACTTTATCTATGCATATTAGTTCCCTATATAATTAATAATCTTTCACTAGCTTTCTCTTCGATCTCTTTTTCACTCTCTCCTCCCACTACTTTTCTTTACTATAAAGATACTATAAAAGTTCCACCTTCTTTCCAGTTAAACCCATTGATTTCTCTATCTCCATTGATCCTTCACCTTCCCACTACCACTACTATATCTCTCTCTCTCTCTCTCTCTCTCTCTGCTGGGCTGGGATGGCAAAACAGCAAAGACCTCTCGCCTTCATTTTCTTCTGAGAGGATGCTACTCTCGATTCCTGAGGACTCCGCCGTCTCCTGCTGCGATCTCCTCTGCAGCGAGGACGCTGGCGAACTCGCCGAGTTCGAATCGGAGGGACGCGGCGTTACCAAGGCCGAGTTCCCGGCGGACTCGGACGAGCCTATGGCCGGGTTCATGGAGGAAGAGACCGACTACTCGCCTGGTTTGGACTACTCCGACCGGTTCCCGTCCGAGTCCCCCGACACGTTCGCCCGACAGAACTCCGTCGCTTGGATCCTCAAGGTCCGCCGGTTGAGTTTACCCCCGTTCCCGCCGGCGCTCGTTAAATTCATATTACATATTTGTGCTAACTTGAGCCGACGGACGTTATAACGATACATCCCTTTGTTTGTTAATATATCAGGTCCAGGCATATTACGGCTTCCAGCCACTGACGGCCTACCTCGCCGTTAATTACATGGATAGGTTCTTGTCCTCTCGTTGTCTACCGGTAATTAATTACTACATTTGTTATATAAATCGTTTGCGTTTCGTATCGTGCATTTTGCTCTTAATAAATAATAATGACCGGAGTCTTGTTATTATGAGTATTATAATGATATTCCACTAGCTAATAATATATATGATAAGTTCGGATCTCAAAATTTAATTAGCGTAATCATCGATCAACCTAAAGGAATAATATATAACAGTACTATAAATTCTTCAACTTGGCCATCAAAACATATTTGCTCACTTACGAGGGTGAACGACGTTAAGTTTTATCTTATCTGAGGCATGGGCTGTCACTTGGCGAACCCGCCAGCTAGCATAGATGGGAGAGCATAGGAATTCGAGAAAATATAGTACCTTATCAATATTAATATTCTTTTAGCAATTAATCAAGATTAGCTCACTCTAAGCGGGGATAGTTAGGGTTTACGTACGGATTTTAATTAAGCTCTCATGTCGTTTCTACCGATGCATGCATCTACGCAGCAACATGGATGGGCGTTCCAACTTTTGTCAGTGGCCTGCCTCTCGCTGGCTGCAAAGATGGAGGAGACTTTGGTCCCATCCCTCTTGGACTTGCAGGTATATATATATATATATATATATATATATATATATATATATATGTGTGTGTCAACCTGAAACGCTATATACGTATGCATGTGTATGTGTAGAGAGAAAGCTCACTAAGCTACGGGCATGTAAAATATATGCATGTAGGTTGAGGGCGCCAAGTTCATATTCGAGCCTCGCACGGTTCTCAGAATGGAGCTACTCGTCCTGACAACGCTGGGCTGGAAGCTCCGGTCGGTGACCCCCTTCAGCTTCGTTGATTTCTTTGCCTGCAAGATCGATCCAGGAGGTAAATATGCGACGCGTTTGGTTTCATGGGCCACGAAGACGATACTGGACGCCATGCATGGTATACAATATTACATGTAATATACGACGAATAGTTGCGTGCATGTGATTTCCGCGCATGGCCTTTAATGCATATATGTTTGCTCTGCAGATGTCGACTTCCTGGGACACTGCCCGTCATCGCTTGCTGCAGCTGCCATCATCTGCGCGTCCAAAGAGATCCAAGATCTGGACTTCATAAACCCTCGATTAGCTGCCTCTTGGTGCACTGGATTGACAGAGGTGATAGGAAAAATAAGAAATTATATACCAAGTGATTACTCGTTCTTCTTTATCACCATCTTTATTATTATTTTCACGCAGGAAGGAATCGGCAAGTGCTACCGAGTGATGAGAGGAGCTGTTGTAAACAGGACGCAAAGGAAGTCCCCGCTGATCACTTCTCTACCATCGGCGGACTGTTCCTGCTCTTACCCATCCACCAGGAGGAGGAAGCTGAACGGCAATTGCCTGACACTGGATGATGACAAGGATGAGCTGGAGATGCATAGAAGTGATCAGACGGCAAATATGTGATAAGTAGCAGCTACAGATCTCTTTTTTTATAATGATCAGTACGTGTACCTACGTATGCATGCAGATTCCTCAATATTTTGAAGAGAGGGGTTTGGGTCGTCGTTTTAACGTGCAGATTTCAGTTGAGATATTATTAATATTGATCGAGTGGAGAGTAGTTAATTAGGCCTAGCTAGTTTTGCTTTCGTGATAATTACTTTGTTCCTTTTTTTTATCATCAATTAATTTAAATCCCACTTAATCTTGGTGGGAAGTTTGGCATTTACATAAAGCGGATTCCTGAGAGAGAGGGATCTGCCAATGTTTTAAGTGTGGTGGTTCATGGAAAGTCTGAAGTCTATGTTTGTTTGTGGAACACTGTGGGGGCGACGTCTGAAATCAAAGGGCATGCAGCAGCAGCGGCATCTCCTGTTTGTTGGGTAGAACAGATCGAAAAGATGGTTGCAGGAACTTGATGCCAAGGGAGAAAACAAAAACAAAAAGATTGTAGTGATGATCATTCATGTGCTGATCAGTGAAAGGTGAAAAGATATGGATATATATTTTTTAATATCTCACGTTGTTCCATCCTCAGAGCTGGCAAAAAAAGGATGTATTCGTCAGTCTTTCTCGTCGTTGTTCCAGGTGATTATGTAGTTAGGTTCCTTTCCTTCGGGCCCTTTTAACTATTTGCGTGAGTTGTGCGGTTTATGGATGCAATGATGAACTGCATACAACTTTTGTGTCATCCTGGATATGGGAGTTGTCTGTCCAATTATTCAGGCGGTCTTCAGGGTCTTTGGCAGACCTTTGTTTTCTTCTTTCTTTTGTTTGTATTTGTCATAATTCTAAAAAGAAATAAATCCTTAATGTGCAATGATAATATGTTTTCCCATTTGGCCTAATTGTATAGAATTATTCCGAAAAGAATAACTATGTTGCATGTGTTAAGAATATAAAAATTATTGATGTTGTTCTTACTAACTGCTTAAGTTTTTAGAAAAACTAATTAGCACATGTTATCAGAGTTTATATTTTAATAAGAACTTAACGAGATTTGAACTTAGGACTTCTGGCTTTGATATCAATTTGTAACACCTCTGACCAATGTTGATAGGATCAAACCGGATGACGATCCGAAAAAGTGCCCATTTCAGGTTGAACCGGTCGGACCGGATAATAATAAAATATTATATTTATTATGATATAGTAAATCAAGTTATGATATTTTGACTATATAAATATATAATGATGCCAAAATGTAATTATACAAAAATAATAATCATAAATGTATAATTAATTTTAAGATTTGATATTAAAATTATTATACACTTAATAAATTAAAATCATTGAATTTGATTATTATATCATATCTTTATTTTTTTAATGTTAGAAGCAACAAATACATATTTTTCTCCAAAATATTATGAAAAGATTATATATTTTATAAATAAATATATAGTATAATTAGTAGTGAACTATTTAATTTGACTTATTACATACGAAATTAAAGAAATTTCAAGTTGTGTATATATATTATTATATTATACTAAGCATATTATAGTTTGCACCATTCATTCATGACTAATTTATCTAATATGATAAATATTATATTAATATAATAATATATAATTAATTTATATTATAATAAACATTTATGATATTAAAAAATTGTATAAGATTATAATCCATAGTTAAAATTCAAAGTTTAATAAGTTCAAGGCTAAATGAAAGGAAAAAGAACAAGTGAGTGAGTGTACAAAAATAGTCCACATTGATAGTAGTAGCAAAGTGAGATTAAATGGACATGTATAAATGAAGGAAGAGACTAATGAGTCAATATGTATATTTACGGAGAAAGTTCATATTTGAATATTTTTTAAATTTATAATAATAATTTTTATCAAATTATCTCTTAGTAAAAAAATTTAATAAAACTTTTTACTAAACCAAAAAATCGGGTTGAAACGCGGTTCAACCAACCAGTTTTGACCGTTTTTAATCGATTTTTTACCGGTTCGATCTGGTTTAATCTGGTTCAAACTAGGGTCCGATTTTTGGGCTTCGGTTGGGCCGTAGTTGTCACCGCTTAGCAGTTGGACCAGCCGGTCCGGCCTTGACAACACTACTCTGACCTAATTAAGATATTGTTCACTTTAAGCTTTAGACCTCACATGGTAATTTGAGCCATGTGAGAAAAACAAGCCATGACCAACACAGATCCCGCTCAACGAGAACGTTGAGTCCTTTATGAGAGAAATATTATAACGACATGAGGTTTAAGAATCAAGATGATCTTATTGAATAGTCACACATATGTAAAATACGTAGATGATCATGAACTTATATGTAGCTACCCCTTCATACAGAGACACATTTTAAATTCGTGCGGACCGAAAGTTCAAAGTGAATAATATTTTGATTGAGTCGGGGATGTTACAAATTGATATAAGAGCCAGAGGTCCTGAGTTTAAATCTCGTTAAGCTCTTATTAAAATATAATTTTCTTTCTTAGTTGTCCACGTGTTAGACTTAGGCTAGATCAAAAGTTGTCAGCAGTCCACACGTAAAAAGAAATGTTAAGAATATAAAATCAGTTGATCTTCCTAACGGTTTTTACGAAAACTGGTTAACAAATTAGATTTAACAGCATGCATGTCGAAGAGCAACTTGATGTTGAAACAAAAATGTGTTGAACTTTTCACCAAGATCAAACGTCCAATAAGATTTTGAATTGGATACAAGGCGAACGAACTCTAATACAAATATTTGGGATGTAGGCCAACATTAAAGCAAATGATAAAAAACAATAACTCGAATCGTACTCGCCATTTGGAGCTACATTAACAGAAGAAGAAAAAACATGCGGTGAAGTACGCGACAAAGTGTGAGCTTAAGAAATAAACGAATATCACCGGAAAAAAATGAATGGTTAATTATTAAGTTTCCGAGAGAGAGAGAGAGAGAGAGAGAGAGAGAGAGAGAGAGAGAGAGAGAGAGAGAGAGAGATCATGCCTAACCAAGCCAACAAAGATGGGGCAGCCCTCTGCACTTTACAAGGGGAACTTGTCAGATGCTAAAACGGATCATCCGTAAGACAAAAATGTGTAATGTTGACTACCTTATGAATATTTAAGCTTACCTATCTCTTCATGTTTTTCACTTTTCAGTAGCATAAAACCGTTTACGTGTTTTCTTTGATTGTGCAAATTGGATTCAGAACACTTCAATTAATCATTTTTTTTTCCATAGGATATATAGTCAAAAGGTGTTTGATCATGCTTCTGGTTCATTAAGCACAAACGATAATAATAACGTGTTTGATTAAATTCTAACTAGTTAAGATGTGTATATGAATAGAAGCGACGTCTTTGGTATCACATGGATATATATATCAAACAAGTGTTTCCAAACAAAATTTAAAGAGCGGAAGGTGCATGTGTCAGCTTTAACTGGGATCTCCTTTTTTTTTTTTCTGCTTTTGCCCTTTGTCTTGGACCAAAAGAGTAGTGTGGGATATGCAAATTAACATGCATCAATTATAAAACATTATTTAAAAAAAGGATAAAAGAAGAAGGATGAACTAAATAATGATGTAGCTTTGACCATTAAGTTACTGATACTGTATAATTTTGACCGTTGAGTCCGCTCACCTGTGCACTAATTACCTAACTATGTCTTGCCTGTAACTTTACTAACTTTTTTTTTTCAAAAAAGAAACCAATGATTCATCTTATATATTATTAGACATATATGTTATGTTATATGGGTGGCTTAATTCAAATACGACAAGCAAAAGCGAAATCGATTTAGTTCAAGCTAGCTCCAAACTGAGTTACCTCAGATTTATTAAATTTTATTTGCGGAAAAACTGAAAAGAATAATCAACAAAATGACTTTGAAATAAAAAAAAATAAAAAGTAAATTGATTCTCGCTTATTTTAAGTTCGAGTTTTTGGGAACGTGAACAAATTTTATTGAAAATTATTAGCACGTGATTTGAGATGACCTTATCAAATTAATTAGACTCGATGATAATTGATCTTTTAACATGCGACCAATGCACTTAATAACATCGTGCGGATTAAATAGGTGGTGCTAATTCAATTCGACCTTTCAATATGAGACCAATGCGCTCAATAAAATTGTGCGGATTAAATGTTAGTGTCGCTTCTCGGATACCAAGGGGTGCGAGTTAAATAGTTGGTGCCAACTCAATGATAGTCGACTTTTCAACATGTGACCAATGCACTTAATAACATAATGTAGATTAAACAGTTGGTGTCGCTTCTCGAATACCAACGAGTGCAAATTAAACAGTTGGTGCCGACTCGATGCTGGTCGACTTTTTAACATGTGATCAATAATGCGCTTAATAACATAATGCGGATTAAAAAGCTGGTGCCACTTCTCGGATACCAACAGGTGCAAATTAAAGAGTCGGTGCGGACTCGACGATAGTCGACCTTTCAAGACCCATCTTAATAACATCGTGCGCAGATTAAACAGTTGGTGCTGTTTCTTGGATATCAACGAGTGACTAAAAAAAATATAAGTTTGATAACTAAATCAATCAATCATGCTTAAAAAAAAAATCTTAACCTTCAAAAGAGGGAGGATCCACCAGAGATTGTGGAAAGGACACAAAATTTACTGGTTGGATTGCATCCAACAAAAATACAGCTCACGCAGTGCGTACGGCATCAAGATCTTTGTGTTTCCCGCCCTGCATGCGAACTCCTTCCGGATTTTGTTGTCAGTGTAAATCTAATGTCAGGAGAGGCTCCTACTCCTACTGACTAAATTTTAACATCTTTTTAAACTCCAATATTTAAGAATAATATTTCTTCTAATTTTATCTCTAATCAAATAGATCTGCCAGCTTAACATCTATCTCTCATCTCATGTCGCACCACACATTATACGCATTCTTCGCAGGCAACCTGACAAAAAAATGCACGCCGCTGGTTGCTTATTAATTAGTTATTTCTTCCAAGGGTTTTTGGCTTTTTGCTGTAAATAGCCGACAGATATCGCATATTTATTTGGTGACCTACCATTTTCGAATTGTATGCATAATCCCATATTTATTTGGTCCCCCTATTTTTGAACTTATGTATATATATATATGAGATCATTGGATCAAATTACATTGATCAAGTTTGAAAAATTAAAACAGATGCTCGAGTCAGTCTAGGTCCAAACCAATTCAATTGAGGTTGAATTGCTTCCAAATATTTGAGCAAGAATCAACATGAATCAATTTTTTGAGGAATGCATCAAGAAAGGATTGAATTTGATTAGACAATGCGTGATTGATAAACAATGATCGAATTTTTTTTAGTAAGATACAGAACATACTACCAGATATATCAATAGGATTTTACAAGATATATTTTTGTTCAAAGAAGAGAGTCTAGTCAATTAAAAGGATCTTCTGATCTGGATCATTTTAATTCCATTGAAAAAGAGGATTCAAAATATCACAATCAAAGGAAGATTTGCCACCCGACTCTTTAAGCATCTCCAAAATTATTATGGTTCCATATTATAACGTGCTTTAAAAATTATTAATTAGTCCATTATTAATCCATTCCTATTTAATATTGATAATAATTTTATAATTTATTTATCGTGAGTAAATACCAATAAAATGAACTTTAACTAAATTAAATGTCAATAAAAAAGTAATCAATTGAATATTAAATAGTTCATTTAAAAAAAAACAATTGTCCAAAAGTAATTTATAGTATATTAAATAAATTATTTTAATTATTTTTTTTCCAAACATGATTGAAATATTAATCTACAAAATAACTAAATGCTAAAGAAATTAAATGTGAAAAAAATGTTAAAGCAAGTAAGGGCCGTTAAGTGGTAAAATAATTTTCCACCAGATAAAGTTTGCCAAATAAAATGGATGATCATGATTTAACAATAACAAGATCTATGCTCGTGACCCGTGCCGAATATAATGATTGAGATTTAATCAGTAAATCAGAAAACACTACAAGAAAATTATCATTTTCCGACGAGTAATTTCCGACGGATAGAAATTCGTCGCAATTTACGACAGAATTATTTCCGATGGATTTTCCGACGGTTACAACCGTCGGAAATGAAAATAATAGATTATGTAATTAATTATATTATTATTTAATTTTTCGACATTTAGGAACGTCGATATTTCCGACGGATATCCATCCGTCATAATTTTCGACGGATTTTCCAACGGTTACGACCGTCGGAAATGAAAATATAAATTATGTAATTTGTTATGTTATTATTTTATTTTTCGACGATTAAGAACGTCGATATTTTCGACGGATATCCATCTGTCACAATTTTTGACAGATTTTCTGACGATTATGACCGTCGATTATGAAAATAATAAATTATGTAATTTATTATATTATTATTTTATTTTTCGATAATTAAGAACGTGAATATTTCCGACGGATATCCATCCGTCGCAATTTTCGACGGTCATCACCGTCGGTAAATTTATAATAATATAATATGAAGAGTATTTTATTAATATAATTTGTGATAGTCCAAATCGTCGTAATTTTCAACGGTTACAACCGTCGATAATAATAGCGATTATTCAAATCGTCGGTAAAATAAAAAATAAATATTATATTTTAAAAATAATTAAATAACTAAATTACAATTAAATAATTTTTGACGGTCACAACCGTCAGTAATTTTAAAAATAATTAATATTTACTTTTCCGACGGCATGAGTCGTCGGTAATTAAAATTTCGTTATCCCGCTTTTTTTCGATTTCCCGATTTATCAACTTTCCACCTTATATATATATATATATATCCCTCCTCTCTCCCTCTCTCTCTCCCTCTCCCTCTCCCGGCCGGCGAGCCTCTGATCGGATGTCAGCGTCGACCGCCGGCTACCCTCTCCCGTCGGCGTCTCTCTCTCTCTTTCTCTTCGGCCCGGACCGCCAGGCGGCCGGATCTCGCCGCGAGCGTTCAGATCCGGACCCCAACGCCGAATTCGGTCGCAGGCGTTCGGATCCGGCCGAACTTGGCTGGCTGGTGGCTGGATCCGGCCGCTCGACCATTGGCGGCCAAATCTCGGCCGCTGGCGTTGGTCAATTGGTGGCCGAATCTGGCTGGCGGCCGAATCTGGCCGCAGGCCGACTTATTTATTATATTATAAAAATTCTTTGCGACGGTTTTGACTGCCAAAATTTTTTGAGGCAGCAACCGCCGATATTTGCGATGGTCAACGTAACCGTCGAAAACTTCGGCGATCACGACAGTCGGAAAATCCGTCAAAATTTTCGGCGTTTCTTTCCCAACCGTCGAAAATTGATTTGCGATGATCATTTTTCGGACATCCCGATTCCGTCGAAAAAATCATCGAAAATGATGTTTCCGACGGTTTTTGGAGAAATTACATAATCCCCATATTTCTTGTAGTGAAAGCAGCCAAAAGATTGATATGAAGTATAATGAGGTCCATATTTAAATCCAATTATAAGGCCTAAATTCCATCAAAAAATAGATCAACAGACGTGATTAAAACATGTGTTATGTCACCTAGATTATACAAAAAATAGATCAATGGATATGATTAAAAAAACATGTGATTTAGTTATGATAAAAACTTAACAATGGTTAAGAAGATCAATGGATGAGATATCTTAGAGACACGATCATCAAATATTGACGTACGGACTCATGAAGGAAGGATAATGTTAAAATAAACTAGATCTGATTGCCACCATGAAAGAGTTCAACACGAACAGAGGAAACCAGGAAGCTGAATCTCATTCCTAACTTCACTAACAAAAGGTTCCTCTTCTACAACCTTTTATACTTAAATCTAGAAAACAAAAGCGCGGGCAACAAAAGGAACTTCCCGCCTCTCCTACAAGATGGAAACACAAAACGGCACACCCATATTGTGTCAGTTCAACGACTATTATACTAATATCAACTTAAAGTCATTACAAGAGCCATTACACCCCCTCAAGTTGGGGATTGAAGCAAATAAAAAATCCTCAACTCGGAGACAAGATAATCATGTTGATATCGCGGAAGACCTTTTGTCATCAAATCTGCAAGTTGCTCCCTTGTTGACGCATGATGCAACTTAATCAATCATGGATGCTTTTCTCCCTTATGAAGTAGCAATCGACGTTGATGTGTTTTGTGCGCTCATCAAATACGAGGTTGTCTGCAATTTGGATAACCGAACGACTGTCACTAAAAAGCATAAAGGGATGTTGTAGAGATAAATCGAGTTCACTGAAAATTCTGTCCAGCCACATAAGTTTTGCAATTGCTAGGGCGATGCTCCTGAAGTCGAATTCAGCAGAAGAATGTGATACTCATGTTTGTTTTTTTTTTTTTTATTTCCAAGAGACAAGGGATGTTCCATCCTCTACACAGAACGCAAACACTGCGGGAAAAAACACAAGAAGCCCAGTCGGCATTTGCATAAGCCGAGACTTCACAACTTTGAATACTATAAAAAATAGTCCTATGGCAGGATTTTGTTTGAGGTATCTAATGACACGGTAGGCTGCATCCAAGTGAGATTGTTTCATATTGTGCATAAACTGGCTTAGGTGTCTTACTGCAAATGTAATGTCGGGTCCCGTGTGTGTTAAGTAGATCAGTCTACCGAAGTCTTTCACTACAAGAAAATTGGCGATTAGTGACGCAATATAGCGCCTCCAAAAATAGTGACGCTATAAAGACGTCACTAGCGTCTCCATTGCATCTACTTAGCATCACGAGAATCCGACGCCACTTGCCTCTCGATAGCGTCTCATTCACGTCTTCTTAGCTACTCAACGTGTTGACGTTAAATGTAGCGCAATCGAGACGCTACGTAGACGCTATGATTTTGCGCGATGAATCACAAATGCGCGGCAGCACCTAGCACCGTTCTGGCGTCGACCACGTTAGACGCGAAGCTAGCGTCTCATGTATGAAGACTCTAAAGAGACGCTATATAGTGTCTCAACGAATGGTGACGCTAATGAGACGCTACCGTATATATTTACACGCTATATATATTATATATACTATATGTCAATCAATAAATTCATTAAATATTATATTAGTATTAATTACACGATTATCAATATATTATCAATAACATAATATCGACATATATATATATGTATTAATTGCACGATTATAAATATATATATGTATTTTTACATAATAAGAGTGTTCCTAAATATATAATTTTTTATCTATATTATTTATGTTATCTATACATATAATATCTTAATTATGCATCTTCTTAGCTATTCAGCGGGTTGACGTTAACTCTCTAGCGCAATCGAGACATTATTTCGCGCCACAAATCACAAATGCGCGGCAGCATGCACCTAGCACCGTTCTATCGTCGACACTAGCGTGACTCTAAAGTACTTTAGACACGATACTAGCGTCTCATGTCTGAAGACTCTAAAGCGACGCTATATGACGTCTCAAACAAAGGAGACGCTAATGAGACACTACTGTATATATTTAAACACTATATTATATATACTATATGTCAATCAATAAATTCATTAAATACTATATTAGTATTAATTACACGATTATAAATATATTATCAATAGCATAATATCAACATATATATATATATGTATTAATTACACGATTATATATATATTTACATTATAAGAGTGTTCCTAGGTATAATTTGTTACCTATATTATTTATGTTATCTATACATATAATATATATAATATCTTAATTATACATATATTATTATTATATACTTAATCATGGGATTACGATGGTTGATTAAGTGAGTGATATTTAGCGTCACAGTAGACACTCCATAGTGTCTACATAGCGTTTAACGAGTGCTGCAGCTAGTGTCGACACTATGATGGCACTATGGGCGTCTCTCTAGCGTCGCATGTTCGAGATGCCATATCACTTGCGACGCTAGTTCGGCGCTCAGGTGTCGCTAAATGAATATAGCGACTCAATGTCGTCTGTATTGCGCCTCCTAAGATGACTTTTTACCCCTCGCTCAATCGGGCACTATAAATACGCGTATATGCTGATACTTATATATAACAAGTGCATATATATATATATATTATTATAACCTAATATGACACATATAAACAAATACACATATATATGTTCACTACGAATTTATCTATATATATGTGACTTGCACATGTATAGACATATACATACACATATATATTTATAATACATACAGATGAAACACATTGTTGTAACTTAATCTCTCACACGTAGACATATATATACATACGCATATATTAAATATGTATATATATACACACAATTGTGTTATATACACATATACATATATATTTATAATTTTGTATACATACATGATAGATTATCGGAAGAAAATAAAACAATTAGAATGTAGCATAATGCGATGAGACATTACATTGATAAATAAAATTTCATACATACTAAAAAAAATTGAAGAAACTTTTAATGAGCGTCTCAACGGCGTCGCGATGATGAGACGCTACACCATTGAGACGCCTCGACGACGCTATGGTGTCGCTACGTTATTTTAGCGACACATTAGCTTCTCTATAGCGCCGCGCTAGCCGAATTGTAACATTGTCGACGCCTACATAGCGTCTACGTAGCGTCTCTTAATTTTGCGACGCTAAAAATTACTTAAATCCCTAACCCCTCTTCTTCATTTTCACTTTTTACTGTTTACCATCGCCCGACGCGCCCCGACGCTCGACCTCTGACGCGCCCCGACGCCTGACCTCCGGCGCCCGACCTCCTATGCCCTCCACTGCCGCCTCCGGCCTTCGGGCGGCGGACCCACCGCCGCCACCGCCCTTCGCCTCTGCCGCCCTCCGCATTCGACAGCCTCCCCGACGCCCTTGGCATTCGACCGCCATTCGCCTCCGCCGCCCTTGGACCGCCATTCGCCATTCGCCCTTGGCATTCGACGGCCATTCGCCCTTGGCATTCGCCCGGCATTCGACCACCATTCGCCATTCGCCTCCACCGCGGGTCGCCTCCATTGCCGCGTCGTTCGCCTCCCCTACGCGCGCCCTCCATCGTGGGTCGCCTCCCCGACGCCCGCCCTCGACCGCGTGTCGCCTCCACCGCCGCGTCCTCCCTCCACCGCCGTCGACGTCTGCCTCCGCCGCCACTGCCCACCGCCTCCATCGCCGTCTCGGCCGCCCTCCGCCCTTCGTCGTCCTCCGGTTAAGAAGGTACTAGCCTGTCACCATGTAAATTAAGTTAATTATTAATGCATGAAGTTAAATTAAGTTAATTATTCATGAAGTTAAGTATTACTTATTCATGTTATTATCATGTTAAATTAAGTAGTACTTAAGTGAATTATCATCTCTTTGGATCAAGTTAGTATTACTTATTAAGTATAATATTAAGTATCATCTCTTAGGAATTAAGTTAAGTATTACTAAAGTTAAGTATTACTTATTCATGTCGTATTGGCGGAACAAGCATAACAAATGTACTACACTAAGTATTCATCGAAAAGAACCAAGGATGAATGATGGGCGTCATGCAAGATGAGGAGTAGACTATTCTTAGCAAAAACAATGGTAAATGAGAATGAAACATCATCCGTACAGAACGACGTGCCCATGGATGATTACTATTAAGAAGATAGAGTGAATGAGACGATTGATGTGGCCGATGGAGTTGAGAATTTTCAATTGGTCGATGACGTTGAGCCAATGGAAGAGTTCAATTCAAATGACCTCTTGGATGTGAACTTCGATAATTTCATTGACGATGACTCGAACCAAAATTATAGCGACGATGATGAAGATGATGAAAATGAATCAGAATACGAAACAAGCGAATGAATCCCGTAGTTATTCTAATGACATAAGTTTTTTACTTTTTTTAAAAGTTATATATGGTTACCGATAATAAGAGAAATTTCTTTCTTTTTTTTCAGTCATGGTTACTAGGAGTCGAGCATCTGGGTCATCTCGCTCTTCCAGGCGTTCACTCCAGATGAGTCAGCCATCACAACCACCAGGTAATATATTTATTGTGAGTTGATTATAATAATTAAATTTCTTTTTTAATAATATTAGTTCCTCCGTCGTCGACGGGGCACATAGCCGGATCGTCACATAGTAGGCGATCCATTGGTGGGTCTACTGAGCATATCACTCCAGGTACGTGACACATTATAGGCAATAGACAGTAGAAAATAGAGTTTTTTAAATATTTTGCTTTTGTGACAGTTGCTCCACCGTCGACGGGGAACATAGTCGGTACGTCTCGATCGCACGCCACGATCGTCATGTCACACCAGGTTATGTTTTGTATATTACTTAATTTTATGTAGAGCCAAATTTTATATATTTTCTTGTGATGGCAGTTGCTACTCCACCATCACCGCCGAGAATACTAGACGCTTCACCACAATCTAGCGTTGGCGAGCGACATCTTACGCCAAGTGATATATTTATTATTATTGACATTTCTTAATTAATTATATTAATTATTTTTTAATAATGTCAGTTGCTACGCCGCCGATAGCACAAGCACCTGACTCAATTCATTCAGACGAGCGGACTGCTACTGATCATGCGGTACACATCAATCGAGGTGAGAACATTACTGTACATCTATCAATTATCACAATTTTAATTTGGTATGACACTAATGATTTATTATGTATTAGGGCCCATAGCTGATGTCGGACCTTCACAGCCTACCCCAGCTGTACCGGATGATGATTCCTCTTCGAGTGATGAAGAGGGGTTACACGATAATAGGGTGATCACTGTGAATAATATTGCTCGACCGTAAGTTAAATAAGTTGTACAAATTTTATTATAGTTTTGGTTATCATTGAAAATTAATTCTTCTTTGTAGTTGGCAGGACCACTTTCTTACCTGCTAATACCGTGCGGGATGTCAATGCTCTCGTTCTTTCCCACTTGTCGGAAGGGGCAGGATCCTGGAAAGATGTCCCAATTCAAGTGCGAGATGACATATTTCGAGCCTTTACGGTACGATCTTCTATTTGGGTTACATAATTCGATTTATATTTATTTTAAAATTATTAAGTTTTAACGTTCTATTTATAGGAGACAAATCAGTTTCATCCGGATCTTAATTTATGGACGATCCAGAGAGCTTTTGAGGAGGTCGCTGTGAAACGCCTCCGAAATTGATTATACAAGTTTCGTAAGGTCGTCACGTCCGCCGGTCTCACTTTGGAGTAGGACATACAAAGATGCCCAAGACATATTAAGCGCTCGGTTTGAGAGTCCCTCTGTAGGAAGTGGTAAGTATGCATACTTTTACATTATTTTTATGAAAATTATAGTTTTTTGAAAGTGTAAGTATTTGATGTTCACAAAGGACGGATGAACGATGACAAAGAAAGTCGGAAAAGACAAGAGTTAACCGTCTTTCGAAGCCCGAGGCCCACATTCACACAGGGAGATCGATGCGATTTGACGAGCATCGACAGCGCATGGTAATTTACATATAAATTTCATTAATCAAACTTTTGACTTATACTTATGTTATCAAATTTGAAACTTTATTGTAGGAGGAGAAAGAAGGCGGTCTCGTAGAATTTTGTGTGGTCTATGAAGCCACGCATAAGAGCCGGAAGACAAACGACTTAGTCACGCCCACTACACGTAGGCTTCTGGTAAGTCTCATGATATGGTCATTTGGTTGTTGCCGTTAGTGCACTATTTTTTAAATACACAACGTTTAAATTTTTTAGGATGAGTATAATGCAAAAATGGCTGAAAAGTATGAAGATGATCCGAGTACTCAGCCACCAGGTAATGTTTTTTCGTTGGTTTTGTCATGTTTTTAATTTACGTGATTATTGATATATAATTTATATATTATATGATTTTATATTTTTTCTATTTCGTAGAGGACCCTACTGTTTGGGAAGAGGTGGCCGGCATGACACGAGAAGATACTTCCATGGCCTCGGCACAGCTGTTCAGATACCTAAGAGGATCGGAGGATATGCATGAGGTGCATCTGCTTTGAGCTCATCCGCTGCACCTAATCTGACGCAGCTATCACAACAGCTATCGCAGCAGATATCGCAGCAGATGTCGCAGCAGATGTCGCAGCAGTTGTCGCAGCAGTTGAGTCCTCTATTGCAGGGGATTCAGGAATTGATCCCGACGCAGAATTCATCCCCGTGAGGCCATGGACCGAGCACGTCTGGGTCGAACGTCCGGAATGATAACAATAACTCCTAAACCTAGGATAGAAAACAAACTATGCATTTGTTACTTATAGAGTTAAACATACATATAGTTTGTTAGTTCGATTTAGTAGTGTTCATATTCTTATGTTATATATTATGCCTGTGATGGTTTTATATTGCTTGTGATGATTTTATATTCTTGTGATGATTTTATATTGCCTGTGATGATTTTATATTGCCTGTGATGAATATCAATTACTTGTGATGCATTATAAATTGTATGGTGTGGGAAGAAAAAAAATGAGGCTGGGGCGGGTAAAAAAAAATGTGCAAGTAGCGACATCATAGCGTCTCATTGGCGTCTCAAATCATGTCGACGCTAATTTAAATATATCGCACTTAGCGTCATCTTAGCGTCTCATTGGCTACAAATGCACGATCATATTTGCGTCAATATAGCGCCTTACTAGCACCTACCTTAGTCACACGTGGGTGCCGGAATAACGTCTCAAGTCTACCGCCCCTTGCGCGTCGACTTAGCGATGCGGTCCTGCTTCGCGCAGCCGCAAACATCGCGTCTTAGTAACGTCAATATAACGTCAACATGTGGCGCTAGTTGTGTCTCATTATCTTTGACTCTAGTGCGACGCCACTAGCCACCGATTACTAGCGTCTCATTTTTGCGGCGCTAGTTAGACGCTAAGGAGACGCTCTTCACAACAGAGACGTAATAGCGCCTCCTTAGCGTCTCCAACCTTGAGTCGCTAATTGTCAATTTTCTTGTAGTGTTTGATATATATCAGGAGAAGATAAAAAATGATCAGTTGTTGAAATAGAATTTGAAAAATGGCAGTCATACTCATATGTCGTAAGTTTCAAGTTTTGTTCAAGTGGAGTATAACAAGGTTTGGAACCTAAAAAACCAAGATTCGAAATGAGACTAAAAGCATACTTTCGTTGAGTTAAGAAGATTCCTGAATGAGACCTCAACACCTTCATGCCCAGAAAAAACTTCAATTCTCCTAGATCCTTCATTTTCAAGTGAGTACAAGGAAACTTTAGCAAAATTGATAAGCTCCACACTATTTCCACCCTCCACAATGTCATCGACATATATTAACAAGGCAACAAACTGATCTCTTCTACTTTTTTTGAATAAGGTATAGTCATTCTTAGTTTGGGTAAAATCAAAATTTATCAAAATTTCTATGATTTTGATATTCCATTACCTTGAGGCTTGTTTAAGCCCATACAATGATTTAATGAGCTTATATACCTTCCATTTATATTCCCCTTTAGTATCATATCATTATGGAATGAACATATAAATTTCCTCATACAAATCCCCATTCAAAAAGGCATTGTTCACATCCCAATGAAATAAAAGCCATTTATGTTGTGCAGCAACTTCAACAAACATCTAATTGTAATTGACTTTGCAATAGGGGAAAAAGTTTCCTTAAAATAAATTCCTTCCTTCTGATTATAACCCTTAGCTACCAATCTTTCTTTGAACTTTTCAATTTATCCATTAGAAGTCATTTTTATCTTGTAGACCCACCTACAATCGACAATTTTTTTTGCAGGAGGAAGTGATACTATTTCCCAAGTACCATTGTTTTGTAAAGCATTTAATTCCTCTTGCATAGCCATAATCCATCTTGAATCTCTTGCTACCACATCATAAGAAGTAGGTTCCTCAACTTTGGATAAGGTTGAAAGAAACACTTGGTAACTAGAAGAGTATTTCTGATATGAAATAAAATTTTTGATATCATATAAGGATTCCTTTTGTTTCACTGCAGAGGTAACTATGTAATCATCTAACCATCCTGGAGGTTTTACATTTCGTTTTGGTCTTTGTACTACAGTAGGTTGAGAAGAAACATCCTCTGCATCATGAATATCTATACTGATAATAGGCACAATTTCTTCTTGTAATTCAGAAGTACACTATAATTTAGAAATGTTTTGCACAAGTGACTCTACCTGTGGAATTACCATTTGATCTAGATGTTTCTTGAGAATGGAGAGGCATTGTAACTCCAAAATAATCCAACTCATTTACTGTCAATTTAGGAGCTGAGTTATTAACTGAATGCTGACTGAGTTTCTTGAGTAATTCATTATCACTGAAAGGAAATAAATTCTCACAGAATTTGACATCCCTAGATATTAAAACCTTCTCAGATTGTAAATCAAGAATTTTATAGCCCTTCTGTGTCATCGAATATCCAAGAAGTACTGTTGGATAAGCCCTATTGTCAAACTTGTCTGAATGACTTTGTTGGTTGCATAACATAGACAACCAATTACTTTGAGGTGTGTAAGAACAAGAGTTTTCTTAAACACCATTTCATATGGAGATAAATCATTTAAGACCTTAAGAGGGAGTCTGTTAATGATATGAGCAGCTGCCTGTACAATATTACCCCAATATTTAATAGGCAAATTAGACTGATGTAACAATGCTCTAGACACCTCAAGGATGTGTCTATGTTTTCTTTTCATAATGCCATTTTGTTGTGGAGTGTATGTGCAAAAACTTTGACGAATTATACCCTTTGTAGAAAATAATTCTTTGCACTTTGAATTATGGAACTCAGAACTATTATCGGATCTGATAATTTTCACTTTAGAATTGAATTGTGTTTCAACCATGTTAAGAAAATTGTGTAAAACAAGTAAACTGTCAGATTTATGTTTTACAAGGTAGATCCATACCATTCTTGAGGAGTCATCAACAAGGGTTATGAAGTAACAAAAACCATCATATGTTGGACTGTTAAAAGGACCCCAAGTATCCATGTGAACCAAATCAAATAAAGCACTAGGTTTTCTGTCACTTTGTATAAAAGGTAAACGAGTTTGTCTTGCCATGGGACATACAGGACAATGAAAACGTTCTTTAAAATTGTAATCTTTGACAAAAGATAGTAGCTGCATTCTGTCGAATGGTAGGTGATCAAGCCTTTGATGTCACATTATACATTCTTCAACCTTTTTAGCAACTAAGACAAATTCAACTCCTTTACTTCTTCCTGCAAGTAATACAACCCTCCTTTCACCTCACCAATTTGATTCTCCTTTCCATTTAACTGGTCCTGGATAGACACATAGTTTGAGGTGAATATGACATTAACTCTTGAGTCTTTTGTTAATTGAGAGACTGAAATTAGGTTGAAATTAAAGTCTGGCACATATAGCACACGATTCAGTTTTAATCCAGAACTGAATGAGATTGTACCAGAATGAGTAGCTAAGGATTTACTACTATTAGGTAATTATATAGTATTATGATTCGACAATGCTTTGATATTCACAAGCCAATACAAATGTGAAGTCATATGGTTGGTGGCACCAATATCAATTATCCATTCTCTAGGAAATACAGACTAAATATTATGTTGTGTGATACCTACCATATTAGATGATGACATGGTTGAGGAAGATTGTGAATCTTTATTTAAAATCTGCATCAAATACTTATGTTGTTCATCCATAAAAGGTAGTGAGTTTTTTTGCATTTGAGAGAATTTCTAGCTTATCTTGATCTACCACTGAACATTGGGCCTGAACTGAATTAACTGTACTTTGAAATTTCTCTTTAAATTTGTAGTTTGTCAGATAGCACACTATCTTATAGCAATGAGACTTCTTTTGTCCAACCCTTTTGCAATGATCCCATACAACATTTAGTCCTTTTTTTGCTTCAGATAATTTTTTTGTCCCATTAGTACAGCTTGATCCATTTCTATATGAGATAGTCTTTTGGACCTTTGTTCTTTTTCAACCAGTAAGGAGTAAGCTTGATTTATGGATGGTAAAGGTGACGTCAGAAGAATTTGTGATCTAACATGATTATAGTCATCTGATAATCCCATTAGAAGTCTGTAGAGCTTTCTCTGATTATGATAATCAATAAATTTCTTCAAAGCATCTAAAACTGACAGATCAAGAATCATTAAGTCCATTTCCTCCCATAGGTTTTTGAGTTTAGTGAAGTATTTAGTAATGGTAAGATTGCCTTTGCTTTAGACGAAAAATTTCATTCTCCACAGAATAGACTTTCATAGCATTATATTTTTGGAACCTCTCCTTTAAATCTGACCAGAGTACGTCAACAATAAGGGAATCTGAGGAATAATTTTCAATCTGACCAGAGTATGCTCCAATCTGAATAATTTTCAAGTCCCATCAATTGCTCAGAAATCAAAGTTCCGGTGGAATCTGAGGGAGCGAAAAAAATGGATTCATCATTTCAGAATTGAGTGGAGGACAGGAAAAAGTAGATCTAAGAGTGGAAGAAGATTCAGAGCCCGTAGAAGACATCTTATAGAGATCGGCGATGAGCGATTCAAAGATGAAAATAGAGAACTCAAACAACAGAACCGAATCGGAGCAAATTCGATCGATTCAACAAGAAGTCAGATTTGTAGAACCTATTGAACCTGAGTTAGCCCTGATACCATGTTAAAATAAACTAGATATGATTGCCACCATGAAAGAGTTCAACACGAACAGAGGAAACCAGGAAGGCTGAATCTCATTCCCAACTTCACTAACAAAAGGTTCCTCTTCTACAACCTTTTATACTTAGATCTAGAAAACAAAAGTGCGGGCAACAAAAGAAACTTCCAGCCTCTCCTACAAAACGGAAACACAAAACGGCACACCCTTATTGTATCAATCCAACGACTATTATACTAATATCAACTTAAAGCCATTAGATAAAAGAATCAAACACTCGAGATGAGATCATACAAAATAGCAAAAGAACGAGATTCGAAGCTACAATGAAAACATTGTTTATCTTCTACCTTTCAACATACCTCACGAATGCACGAGCGAGAAGAATAACGTGATCAAGGGAGGGTAAATTTTGAGGATCTGATCGACGACGACTTCATCCGATAAGAGGAAAATATTCACCGGCGTGGTACGGACTTCTGCGAGTTGTTTGACATGGTAGGATAATTTTTTCCATCGATAACGAGATTAACGAGAGTTAGAGTGGAGTGGATAGCATTTTTTATCGTTTAAGTAAAGTTTGAATGTTTGCAAATATTAAATTTTTTTAATAAAAATCTCACATGCTATAATTAGGCATGCTGACACCAAAATAGTTAGGCTCAATTGAGTTTAATCGAGACTTCAACTTATGATTAATGCGCGTAACTCTTAACGTCAATTGAGTTGAACAATGAAAACCACTTCTTATTAACAAAAAAAATGAGCTTGAAATGAGTTCGAGAAAAAGTCATGAAATTTTAATTGTGCAGTATTCATGTTCCTTTGATAATCATGGGTCAGTCAGTCATCTACCAACAATCCTCTCAGGAACGGACCCAAGAATTTTAAAAATTAATTTAATATAAAACTTAATTTAAGAGGGTCAAGTATTTAAATTTCAAATAATATACACATATAACAAATATATATCTAAATATTGTCTAAACTAACCATTTTACTTTACCTTTTTTCTTTGTCTGTGTGGAGGGGGGAGGGGGGAGGGGGAGGGGCAACTTCTTAAAAAAATTGGAGGGCCTAGCCATCCGTGACCTCATGGCTCCTTTACCATCTCTATCTCTTTTTTTAAAGGATTTTTATGGTCAAAGGTGGCCGTGACATGATCGCTAAAGAGATGTACATGTGTATCCAGCTTTTGGTCCTGGCTCTTTTGGAAGTAACAACTTAATTAATTATATGCATATATATATATATATATATATATATGTAAGCACATGCATTGACGTAAGAGTTGACAAAAGTTACCATGATAAATGGGGCTCGTGCATGCCTGGGTGCCTATTATATGTATATATACCAATGTTATTAAAATCGGATCGGCCACCCAATCGGACGATCAATTGGGTCGTGGTTAGACCGATTTGATCGGGTTCAATCGGATTTTATTAAATTAATATTATTTAAAATAATTATATATAATAAATATTATATAATGTTTATACTTCATAATAAAATATAATAAACAAATATTTAATTAAATATTAATGTTCAAGTTTGAATTTTTATTATTAGTATAGTATATTAATTCTTTTATTTTATTCTTCAATACTATTTTAGGGTGACAATATATTAATTAATTTTGATATATATATCACTCTCATGTTTTTTTTTCTTTACTTTCATTTTAATATTTTTATTTTTCTATTTCCATTAATTCCTCTCTCCCCATTAATTCCCATATTTATTTACTTTTTTATAATAAAAAGATATTAAAAATTTTAATATTCATAAAAACTATGAGTTATTATTATTGATATACTATATTAATTATTTTATACTATTTTGTGATGATAATAAATTAAATTAATTTTCCATACATCACACTTACTTCCTTTTATTTTCTTCTTTATTTTCATTTTAATACTTTCCTTTTAATTTCCATTAATTCCTCTCCAACATTGATTTCCCACATTTATTTCCTTTTTGATTTTTACCTATTCTTAATTCAAATACTTTCTCATTTTTTACCTTCCTATCTAACATTTTATTTCCTATTTTTACTTTTCTTTTCTAATTTTTTTTCACTTTAAATGTTGAACCGGGTTTTCCGGTTTAGTGGTTGAACCGGTTTTCACCGATTGAACCAATTTTTGGCCGGTTCAATCGCAATTTGTTTTCTAAATTAATTCGAACCGGACCAGCTGCCGGTTCGTGATTGAATCGGTTGAACCGGCCGGTCCGGTCCTGTCCGATTTTAATAACCATGATATATACCATTCTCCTCGGGGAACTTTGTTGCCCCCGTTTCAGGTATTATCGAAAGATATGGAAGACGATGCTTTGATCAGTCCATAGCATGCAAACCTCCTCCCCCGGAGGTAACCACATCTAGGGACGGAGCGAGCCAGGATGAGAATTTAGGAGGGGTCAAAAGATAGTACATGAGAAAATAAAATGCATATATATATCAAAATTTTAATCAAATTAAGAAAGAATTTTGCTTTAAGTAATTTTGTTATGACTTAATTAACTAATTTGATTAGTTATATAAAGGAGTCAAAAATATTAGTATATACTTATTCTGTATACATATACATACATTACAATTTTTTTATAAATTATATTCTCTCATTATCTCAAATTCACAAAATTCGGGACTTACTATATATTTTTGATATATTACTATATATATATTATGTCTAGAAACTAGGGAGTTTAATTATGTCAAGTTTAAAAAATTAAGGAGGGCCATATCATATATTTTAAATATCTATATAATAGTATACATTATTATCTATAATATATCAAAATGTTAGGGGGGGCCATGACCCCCCCCCCCCCCCCCCCCCCCCCCCCCACATCAAGGTAGCTCCGTCCCTGACCATAACCTTAATTACATCAAAAGCTCAGCTTAATTTCTCAATGCATCTTATAATTTGCATCTCCTGATAACATATACCAATAAATAGTCTATCTATCTATCTATCTATCTAACATACTGCATGTTACGGTGCTTAACCATGTATACATGTTATTTTTCTTAGCAAAGAACCTGAAAAAACACGAATACATATGTGATTTGCAAAACGAGGAAAGAAGATGATTATGTGTACTGACCTACTGAGACATTAATGAGCTGGAACATCTTGTTTTTGGTTGCTTTTGAGTTTTTTTCCCCCGTCCCGTGGGCAACTACGTCCGTCAAGAAAAGATGGAGAGGTTAAAGGTCATGGTGCAATCATCAGGATCCACCATGAACCTAATTTGTGAAACCCATGATCACCTCTTTATAGCTTTGCTTTTTCTCCCCTTTCCCCAATGCATGATGGCCCTGCAAAACGTGAAAGACAACTTTGATAGCGCCTGTGGGGGAATGATGGATCGGAGGAGGCCTCGCAGTAATATCGATGATTCATTTCCTCGTCCACGATGCAATCATTGACCCATATGAAATTACTGTACATGTTAACTAAAGTATGATCAAACATACATACCAACCAATGGTAAGTTGACTGATAAAATTATTATGCTTTTAGGAATGATGTGAAACTTAGAGTTTGAGAGTTCAAATCTTGTTGAATTTTTTATTAAAAAATATCTTCTTCTATTTATTGTCCACTAAAACTATAAAATTATTGTTATTATTATTCTTTCTAATGACTTAATTTTTTTTAAAAAATTGATCTACCCATCAATTTCAATAACTATCTCGTGTAAGGAATCAATAAGAGTTAAGACTGAGTGAGTGTAAATTTGCCTCCCGTGAGCTCTATGGTGGACTGACATTCAACTTATGAACATGATCATTAATGTTGCATATGTTAAATCATCAACACCGCTTTTCAAGCACCGGGAACAACAAAAAAAAACTATCTGGTGTAAGGAAGTTTATTATTAGATATTATGATCTGGACCACATGTGTGACCTTAATTAGGAAATCTTCTTCGTCTCCTTCGCATTTCCGAGGACACGAATGGCCAAGCAACAAGTTGTGCAAGCTGCCACTAATTAAGGAGGACAATGTGAGTGAATAAGATTGACTTGAATTGGCTTCAAGTTGTCGTAAGGAATTGCTTGCAGTTCTCCCATCAAAATTATTGCGTTACCTTCCATTATACAAGGGGCAAAAATATCAACACCCTTTTTTTGTGGGGGTAAGTGTCAAAATATTCTTGGAAATTATTCATGTTCTCATTAAAATATTATTATTTTTGGGTGAAACCTCTGACTGCAGTGGAAAATTTATTCATGCCCAGTTATATTCTTAAGGGCTGGCAATGTTTTATTAGGACTGGGCTTTAACTCTGGCATTGACTAGGCCCACAACGATGGACAACTCTTTTCTTTTCGTGGGGATTTTTTTTGTGGACATTGGACAATATCTAATTTAACAAGAGTTCATTTCACGTACGGCACTTGTCATTTTTTTTGGGTGCTACCCGTGTATTAATTTGAAGTTGGAGTGATAGAATAATATATGTATATTTCTTTGATTAAAATGGTGACTCCAAGAATCGAACTTTGATACTACGACTATCCAAATGTTAAAAGCTCTGATTCATATATAAGCATAATAAGAATCATTCAGTTCTTAATTTAAAAAACATTGGATGGACCTAATTCGAATAAAATAAATTTAAAAAATAGTATAATTAAAATATTACTTTACTTTTTAAATAAGATATATTTAATCATTTTACTTTTTCTCTTACCCATATTTATTAGATTAGTCATTGACATAGTTGAACTTGAATATTATCTATTTATTAATTGATTTTAATAATTTTATTCTAAAATTAATTAGATTATTTTGTATTATTATGTGATAGCATGGTACTTTGATTTATTTACATAAAAGGTTGAACGTAGAGTCAAATTTTATTTTTTAGAAATATTTAATATTTATGTCTCGATCCGAAAAAAAATGAGACCGTATATGTCCATTGGTTTTTTTTTTTAAAAAAATTTAGAGTGACTTCTTTTGCTTTAAGAAATCATCCAACATTTAAGAATTAAAATTTTTAATGGAAAAAACCATCATATTGGATGGAACCAGTCTCGCCCTCCTCAGTACATAGGCAGCCTCTTATGGCAAGAACAAAAAAGATAGTACATTAATGTAATGGTCTGTAAATTTGATTGGACTGGATTATTATTGGGCCTACGATGACTTAAAGAGTAAAAGCCCATTCCTTTGAGATAAATTAGTTGTTTCATTCATCGGTTCGGTTCGTCTCGTGTTTCCACTTCTTTAGGAATTTTTTTATACTATCAGAGATGTGTCTGGTTCTTTCTTCTCGCCTCCACGTCTCCCTTCTCCTCTCGTACTCTGCTCCTCCTCCCGCCTCCTATTCTACCTTTGAACCCTCACCAAAACCGCCCGCAACCATTCCATTCTCACCAAAACCCCTCCTCAGAGCCCCCTCAAGGCCTCTTCTCAGCGCCGCAGGATGGCAGCAGGCAATCTATGTCTATCCCGACCCGGTTCCTGAGTTCGCCAAGGCCGTAAGCTCCTTGTTCCTTGTCTGTTCCTCATCGCGTTTGCTAATAGTTTCCTCGACGTTCGGTACTACTTGGCGTTCTTGAATTATCCTCAGGAGGCGCGGAAGTTTAAGAGCGAGCTGCGGAAGGAGCTCCTGAGGAGCAAGGAGGCCTTCGGCGAGGACGTAGATGCCGTCGTCGAGGTCTGCACGGAGGTGAGTGACCTCGTGCTATCTGAATTATAGTCAATTTAAATTCTTTCAATTTTTTTTATCTGTTTGGATTTGTTCTCGCGTCTTACTCCACCGATAATATTTTGGACTGCGTAGTGTTGTCTTTGTAAGCGTTCGACGTAATGCTGTGACCTTTTAGAGTATTCAATATGCCTCCTTTCTGGTTAGTGTTTCAATCGATCAAGAAATGGGTACCACAACAACGCTTTCAAAACTTCGCTTGCAGCTACTGTACATTTTGAATAAAACATGATGTTAATTTATTTTTTCTCTTTAAATTCCAAATAACTAAAATTTATAGATATTTCTTTTACGCTAATTTGGAGCCTTATACATGTTTTAGCTACGGCCGTTCATGGCACTTGAGTTGGCCAGTAATCCTCGTGTCTGGTTAAAGTAGATAGTAATGCTAATGGTGTCCGGATGATAGGAATTCGACATTTTCAGTTAGAATACATCTACTCTTTGATATATGCATATAAAAACTAACATTTTTTTTCCATCTGAGCCCACTTCTACAACTATGTAGAAAATGTATTTTCTGGTGTGATGTTGTTTGTCCCCATTACTCTGGTCGTGAATAAGCTCCATTCCGAATTTATATATCAATTTAACAGAGTCTGTGTAGTTGCAGCAAGAAAGTTGTGAACATAGCTAAATCATCTAACAGTAGTTTTCTATTTGGTAGCCACCAAAGTCAGATCAAACGCATTTGGATGTTTACAGCTAAAGGGAAGCATGGCCAGACAACTGCACTAGAGTACATATTTTTGTGCACACCTCAAAAGTTGGATAATGAAATTCAAAATAAATTCTTTCGGTAACTATATCTATGCAATTAAATGTTCTTCAAACTCTTTGTGTACTCGGAGCCATTGCATCTTTAATATTCATTTATTCAGCCATGGATCATTTGCTTCTACATGCCCTTCATGAACTTGAATGCCTCTCAGCATTTTCAAAAGCACATTTAGATTTTTGAACTC
The DNA here is from genome assembly GCA_030549335.1 of Pontederia crassipes. Lineage (NCBI taxonomy): Eukaryota > Viridiplantae > Streptophyta > Magnoliopsida > Commelinales > Pontederiaceae > Pontederia > Pontederia crassipes. The sequence goes on along the minus strand of CM060185.1, from coordinate 375,959 downwards.
ATCTATTGTTTGGTTATCCAGTTTCCTATGCTTTGCCTTTCTTTTTCCCCAGAGATATTAACTTGAAAATTGTGGGGAAAAAATCATGGAAATTACTTTTCTCAGTTTTATATTTGCCTTAATCCTACTCTTAGAAGCAAGGGATCCAATGTCTTTTTACTCATTGGATTTAGATCCAATGGTCACGATAGAAAAGCTAACTACATGTGGATGTTGATTTCTACCACAGAATTACTTGATCCAACAGCAAGTGCAATGCCCTGGAATAAAAAAATGAAAGATGTTAGAAAAAAGGCAAAGTGAAATTAGAAAAAGAAAATTAAAGCCAGAGGCGGCACGGAAATAAATCGGAGCAGTAAGAAGTGCAAACTGAAAGAAATATTACAAATTTATAACCAGAATGAGGATGGACTATATATGAAGACATTGGTAATAAAATTGAAAAGTTACAGAAGGTAGTCCTTCAAAACAAAAAGAAAACTATAGACAGACCTCCATCAAGGTACTGAGAGTTGTCCTAACTTTCCCTACTTTCTAACTAGCAAGACTATTTTTTAAACTAATTTTAAATGTTTCGAACCCTTCATAAAACGAACAGCAATCTGTGTTTTAAGGCAAGAATATGGCTTAACTTGATGCTGATTGCTGAGATGAGGTTGTAACCACAACTTCTGGACTGGGTTATTGCTCAGTTTAAGTCAGTTTTAACAACTTTCTAGAATGGCAAGACTCTGACAGTGCTGGTTTGGTGGCAGACCCAGGTTATTCATAGTGGGTCATATTTCCCTTGATCCACTGCTTCCTTTTACCATACAATTAATTTCATTTCTAAGTTGAATTTGCAAAGGAGACAAAGGATCCCATATAATAACAGAACCCTCACCCCAATTTATAATATTTAATGATGATTTATTAAAGCCTTCTGCAGGTAATCTGTATGGTAAGTAGTGTTAAGTTTCTTAATTTTGTGGTGGGTCCTAGGAAAAATATATATATTGGTCAAACCTTATTACGTCAAATGGTTAAAAACATAATTTTCTCTTCTTTTTATTTTCCTCCTCTCATTTTCGACCAAATACCATTGGATTACAACATAAGAATGTTTAGTTTCATTCCAGGACAAAACAAATAATGAAATTTTAACAAAAAAATCACAGAAGAATGATTCTAACTGAACCCACCTATATGCTTGTTGTGAATTTGTCGCTGAGACCTTTTGTTAAGGATTTAACTTGGTATCTTCCTAGAAGACCCGTGACCGTTGACTCCTTGTGTAATTTTCATAATACAAGCCCCAGTCCTATGAAACACACAAAATTTTGGTATCCATTACAATCCAATGTTTGTTCCAATTCTGCACATTCTACCCAAACTTGTAAGCCATTGGAAGTTGCACATTATACATTATTATGGTGTTCAGATATTTAGTTCTATATTCACAAATCAGAAAGTTCCTAAATCAGTTAAATATTGTATTTCGCTGCACAAATCTGGCATCCATAATCTTCGAGGTGGTTAGCATCCTCGTCTGCTAGCTATCCGTTTGTGCTTTGTTATTTGGTACATTTTTTTAATGCAGAGAAGATTTAGTAGATTTCTGAGTACTTTTAGAGGCCCATGTTACTAAAACCAAAATTCCTGATAAAAAGGTATGATTTTGTTCCCTCATGAAGATGCTCAAAAGATGTAGTTAATCTTTGAAGATGTTCTGTCAGATTAAAGTGTACAGGTGGAGAATATCTCGTTGTTGGCAAATTGTTGGGCATATGCAAATCCACTACTTTGTTAAATGAACATCTACAGAAAATGTCAATTATTCAAATCGTTTTGTTTCTTTAGTTCAAACATATTTTGCAAACGTGCCATGGATCTCACTTTCACGTTCATCCCAGATCCATTTCAAGGATTTACAGATTATAAAAAAAGATCTTTGTTTTGTTCTGCATAGACCCCCAATCTAATCTTTAGCTAAGGTGGATCCTCCTTTTTCAGTTCTTTAAGGAACTTTTAGGTGGATAGGCTCCACAAATGAGCAAAAAGATTGGATGTTCTTCCGATTTAATTCCTAGATGCGTGATTTCTTTGGTCATATGGAGTTGTTAATAAGATATATCCAGCACATAAACATTTTACTTACATGATATTTCTCCTTTGGGAAAATTAGATATTTAGCGATTTCTTGCACAAGGAATATGGAGGCCCTGGGACGTTCGTTGTGGAGCCTTTCACCGATATGCTGTTTCAACTCAAGGAGAAGAAACTTCCTGGAGCAACCGCAGCTGCAAGGGCAGCTCTCTTGTGGGCACAGAATTATGTTGATCAGGACTGGGAGATCTGGAACTCTCAACCATCATGAAAGAAAAGAAACAAGAACAGGTTTTTACGAGATCTCACGCTAATATTTTGAGGCACGTATAATGCCCATGTAAAAACTAGAAAATTCTGTAATCTTTGCTATGAATTATGTGCATCAAGGTCGTGTTTCATTGGCCAAAGCATATGTTTTCATTGTCACTTCTAATACTAAGATGTGCTAAAAATTTGACCCCCATCCTTTCGCCCAAATTGCAACAATGACATGCATTGTTCATGAGTTTGGCTTCGAAAGATGGAAACAAGAGTTAATATACATTTTTTTCTTCAATGGATTCTCGAATTCCTAATTCGAAATTCAAATAGTTGAGATGTACACTCAAAAGGTCGATTACATGTGACCTGTTATTTGGAGTGTCCTCTCCGCACAAGGACTTTATCTCCTCTGAACACCTCTCCTACAATCCACTCCTGATGTTTTCTTCAAATGGAAACCATGCTAAAACATCTGCGCATATACACCTCCTGAACCATCACATGCCTGAGATCTGACAGGATAGTCCACCAGGCCTGACCTAATTTACGATAGCTGCATAGGCAGATGGTTGCTGCAATCAGGTTACAGTCTCTGCAATGCTTTGTAGAGAAGGACGCCATTGCCGGGATGGCCTCCCTACTGACTGCGTGCTGCTGTTCTTTTGCCGATCCTGATTAGTCAGCACTAATGTATCCTGCAAAACAACAGGAAAACTGAGCTACGGACAATTCTCATCTTCAGTTATTGAGGCCAATCATAATTTCTGTACTTGTCGTAGACCTGAGCTACTTAGGATCTAGTTAAAGATTTTAGATTCTACTGACATCCTACAGGTCACTGTGGATGACCTGAGATTAGTGAGCATAATTTTATGTACCTGATCTATGGTGTCTGAACCAGTTTTGACCCCCTGCACAAGATTGTTGTCTGGTCGACTCCCCTTCTGCTTGCTGATGATTTCTGACTGGCTTTTCTTGAGCTTCTCAATCTTCCTTGCTTGCAGAGCCTTGGCCACTTCTGAGCAAAGACCATCAAACAAAAGTCCATTATTAGCAAACATGAAGACAAAGAAGAAGAGATGATAAAGGAAGCTACCAAGAAGACGAAACTTATATATATCCAAAAGCTTAAGAGCATGATGAGAACCTTGTGAGGTGATGAGCCTATAGACTTGTCCGAGCAGGAGGGTGTCCTTGGGCTTCAGGAGCCTCACGCGCGTGAAGCGCACGGTGCCTCCGCCGCCGGGCCTTGACTCCGAGACGTAGAGGGTGACGAGGGCCACATGGTGGCCGGGGTTGTTCTTCATGACCTCGGACACGCTCGTCGGCCAGTAGAGCCTCTCTACCCTCCCTCCGGGATGCTGGATCACTATCGTCGCTGCCTCTGCAGCTTGGCAGTTCCCCATGCTATGTCTTCTCCCTTACTTCCCGCTGTACTCCTCTCGCTAGCTCTTTGATGTCTCCTTCCTCTCTTTCTCTGTCCTCAGGCGACAGTGGAAGTGCTGCGGGCAGGAGGGAGGAATGAAGAGTTTGACAGAAAGAAAAAGCAGCCTTCAAGCAAATGCATCGGCATCCGAGGGTGGTGCTCTTTAATGTGATGGATGTTGAGAGATGTAAGAGGGTTCTGTTGGTGAGAAAAGACTCCTGACAATTTGTAAATGTAGTCTTTGTTGTATTTAACTGCACTGTGCTATTATAATGTGATATTGTCATGCATATGAATACGCCAGAGAGAGAGAGAGGATGTGTCAAGAGGTGAGTGGATGGTGGTGGAGGAGATAACGGCATGCCAGGCGTGGATGATGAGGGGTGGTGAGGTTATCCATTGCAAGCGCACAAGGCGTGAGATTCTTTTGCTCTCATGGGAGTTTTGTGAGTTTTTTTTTCTCACTTCCATTTTTTTACTTTATTTTGTTATTGTTTATTTATTATTCCTTATAATAGAACTGTTATTTTGCATGCAGCATGGCATAGGGACCAGAAACACGACCAGCACAGCAGTCGCAACAATGAGACAGTGTCACTGAAAGAGAGAGAACCTCGTTGCCCCCTTTCTCCCTTTTTTTTCTTTTTTTTTTCTTCCCCTTCTTCGCTCACCAGCGCATGCAATGGGGGACCCTGCGATCTGCTGCTGCCCATTCACCTACTAATGGCGTTGGGAAGGGACTCAGTTGTTCAGCTTTGTGTTGGCTCTGGCAACCAATGTGAGCATCAACTTAAGAGCAATTAGGATGCTATTTAACTAGTCAAATGTCTCTTTGTGTTCGACATTTAGTCCCTAATTTCGTATCTGCAGTCGACACAGGGTCCCCCATTGTCATTTGCAAAAAAACAGCTTCAAGCTGCCCACTGGAACGAGTTCAGAAAGGCCCTCTGGTAAAAGTGCTAATCATCATATATTAACAGCTGCTTAGCTATTAAAATTGTCAATCATTCATCTTTTTTCCGTATGATTTGAGTAATGTGCTTGACAGTCAGCGTAAAACCCTGTCAAATCTTATGAACATATATCAACGAATATATTGTTGTTGATTTGAGTAATGTGCTTGAAGATCAATGAAACTCCATTAACGTTATTGATGTTAGCCGAATGCACAGATAATTAAGTCGGGTCATCCTGTAAAGGAGTTGATTTATTTTCTTCTCTTTTCTTAAATTTTGATCCTTATCTTTTGCCTCAAATTTTGATGCAAACAGGAGCACAAGAGGGCGTGGATTTGGGGATCAAAGTGTGGTCATTACTCATTAGTGCTCTCTCTGTGATCAGGTTTTGGGGCTCCACAACGCTGCACTGCGTTACGGCACGCAATTAGGGAGATGATTGCAGTCAGCACGACCCTGGAATCCTTTTTGGCCGAGTCCGTGAATGATCAGTATAATATATTTCTCGGTAAGTGGTCCGGACTGCTAATTTAGATCGAATAAATTGACATAAATACGAGTTCCAATTTGACTAATCTTTAATGTTTTATATTTCAAATGAAATTGCTCAGTTACTAATAATTCAAAGAATAATCATCAAACGGATGTCCTCTGTTTTTGTCTGCGTTTCTCTTGGCCATTAGTTTCTAATTTTTGTGTGCTCCGAAGTTGATAGATGCCAACGTGCTCACATGTTCCTTTCCGGGATGGTCTTCGATTACAGAGCATTCAAAAACAAGATTAAGTAGATGTTTAAGAATAAATTAAGATCATGAAACAATTGCACCACCTCCCCCCCCCCCCCCCCCCCCCCCCCCCCCCTGCAGAAATTAGCAATTAAAATAAAATAAAATGGCAGGAGCGATCTCGGGAGATCGTGATCACCCACCGCCACCTAATTTTGATCGGATGGTGGTTGTACCTTGCTACGTCCTTGCCACTGAATCCATGCATTTTCTTTTATCATTCCACTGCAATATTTTACTGCAACATGAGTTCGTTAGTGAGCACCAAACGAGGTTTCTAAAGTACATAATTTTTGGAATTAATGCGTGTGGGACGCCCACGAGGGCGTCGCAACTTGAGACGCGTCGGTTCACGATCCAATGCTCCCTCTTTCTCTTCGTTTTTTTTTTGTTTCATTCTGTTTTTCTTTTCGCTATTGTTCCTCAATGAAGTGGAGCAAGTGTGCGGATTTGATCGGCGGCGGTGGTGGATGAAGCCTTCCCATCTCCTCTTAGTCATGCTAATAGCGAGACGAGACGATTTAATAATGACGATATGGGAAAGCGATCAAATAGTGACCCAGGTCGGCGACAACGAATTGAGCAAGGAGATCGTGAGGATCAGCGACATCGAGATTGGGCGCGATGGCGACTTGGCAAGGTGATCTTGGGTTGGCAACGACGAGATTTGGAAGGACGAGGTTGAACGACGAGGTTCGGTAGAGGAGCTTGGTGGTCCCCGAGCTGCTAGGGCACAAACATTGTGAGGAGTTGCCGATGACGAGATCCATTGTGAACGGCCGACGATTTTGTAGGTCACATCGCCGAAAAAGAGAAGAAGAATCAACCTCCATTCACACGCGATCGGACGCCCATTAAATTCATATTTTTTTATTTATCTCTTGTAATTAAGAAAATCACTAATCTTCTTTTAAATTTCTCAGGTTTTTCCCACTCCAAAATTGAGTCTACTCCGGCCTTCATTTTGTTCCACGAAACTAATAAATAGCCATAAATGAGACCACGTGAAGTACTGGGACACACTGTGGGTCACACTCCATTCCTTGTTCAAACCTGGCAGGGGATGATGGCCTAGTCAATAGTCATAGAAAGACGCCTAGCCATTTGATTATTAAGCTTTAATTATTCGATTAAAATTATTTGTTAAGTCCCACAAGTAGGATTAAGAGGATTATTAATTCATAAGTACTAGTATGACATATGGCCACGAGTTTGCTGTTTAGTTCGTAGTAGTAAAATAAAAAAAAGTAAACAAAATTGACGTCTTTATTGGAAGTATTAATTAATTTAACTATTAGAAAAACAATAGTTAAATTATAATTCCAAAGTACAAATATATTTAATGGCTGACACAGTTAGTAGATCTGGATTCGAGTCTTGAAATCGTAAACTTGATTAGAATTTAATTTCTTTTCGTTACCGTCTAATTAATTAATTAAATACCATTGGTCATCCAAATTGATAGTTGATAATTGAATCATTAATTTTGGGATGGTTTTATAGTAATCCAACAAACAACGACTCAACAAGTGGGTGGTCTGTGCATCCCTCGTGGTCGTAATCGTCCAACCGAAGAGGAGGAGGAGGAGGAGGAGGAAGGTTTTTTAATTTATATATTTCTTGATGTGTCTCCATCTTTTCTTTTTTTTTTTTCTTGTGGCCGTATCTTCTTCCAAAGTTGGGAGTTTGTAATTTAAGATGTTTCTTGGGACCATCTTCAATTTTGTCTCAAGTCCCCCTACAATTAGCATGTTATCAATTCACGTCTTTCTCTTCCATGCTTTTCAAATATTTTTATAGTCCAAAACAAAAGTTATTATCATTTCACAAAGATTAATTAATCATAATTAGAATATAACTTTTATCAAAATTGCTGAGTAAGATTCGGGTTTAAGAAAAACTCGACCAACCTGATCCGAAAAAATTGAACTAAAAAAGTAAAAAATTAGAAGTCGGAATATGATTTAGAGTGATTTTTAATAAATTAAAATTCACATGTTAAACTTAGAACCCCATCTCGTAAGGGTTCTTGGAGTCTATTTTTTATTTATACAATTAATTCATATGTTATCAATTTTTTTATTATAGATATAATATTTTTATATAAAATTTCATACTTTTTCTATCACATTATTGAACTCTAATTTAATAAATTTGAAACTTTAGTAATATATTATATTTAATATAAAATTAACTTTTTTATATTAATTTTATTTATTATATAGAATTTTAAAATATAATTATATAAAATTAGGACATAGAAAAAATCACCTGAAAAACTCAACACGCTAAAGGGTGATTTTTTATTTTTTAAAAATAGTTTTAGAGTGATATTTTTAATTTTAAAATCGATTCGTTGTGATTAATTTTTTTGGACAAAAAATTCGACCCGACCTTAACTACTTTCATCCCTAGAGTAAGAAGATGTTTTTGTCTAATTTAGAATTATGGTTACATAGAGACTATAAATTCAAAGCTCATTATTCACAATGATAGATCGAGAGTAAATCTTATAGCCTTATATTTATATTATATTTATATTTTTAAATTAAGATGTATATAAATAATTAATAATTAAAGAATTGGAAGGGATAAAAACTCATAGAGTTCTGATGAACCTGATGACATCTGAATCCGAATTAACTTAGGTAGGGTCGGTGGTCATAGAGTTCTGATGAACCCGATGACATCTGAATCCGAATTAATTTAGGTAGGGTCGGTGGTCGGGTCAAACTTAACCCGACCTGACTTTATCTCGGTCATGCGTAGAGTTCGGTACGGGTAAAAAATTATTGACTCAACCTCATTAATTTTTATTTAATTTTTAGCTTATATCTTATATAAAAAGATTAAAACATTTAAATAAATTATTTTAAATATGGAAAATAATATTTAAATACTTAATAAGTTATTTTATACTTTTTAAATATATATTACATAACATTCTTATATTAAATAAAAAAAATAAGAAAGAAATGATGGTCGAGTAATTTGACTATCTAATCAAATTCAATTCGACTCAATCGAATTGGATCATGTCCTAACTCTTCAAAGAGAGGTGTGATTCAACTCAACCCGATCAAAATTGAATGGATCGAATTCGGAGTCGGATGAAGTCAAATTCAACCTTGGAACACTCCTGCAAGCCCTCTTATAATGAGTCTAACTCGGTCTCTGATTATTGATATATATTCATTCGTCAAAGATATATATATATATATATATATATATATATATATATACCATCAGTTTGATTACATCGCGTTCAGTTCGAGCTGGGCGATGAAAAGTTTTATAAACATCCCAACCGGAGCTTTCAAGCACGACTACTCCGATTTCCGGAGGGAATAATAGGTCTACGCGATGCTTCGGGGGCAAGCGGCTACCCCCGAATCCCTTTACCACGCCCCACCACGGCTGCTGGCACAGAGTTAGCCGATGCTTATTCCTCAGATACCGTCATTGCTTCTTCTTCAAGAAAAGATTTCTCACCAAACCAAAAATTCGACGACTCTAGAAACCAATTCGCCGAGCAAGGGCGTCTAAGCTCTAGGTCATAGGGCAGACTCAGATCAAAATGGTCCGCCGAACGACTTGATCGCGGATTGCCAGCTCCTATGATTCGAATACACATCAATTCTCGAGCCCCGCTGTTATCCGCTACATTCAAAAGGGAGCGCTCGAAAGCGAGCATGTCGTGAAAGACGCACACGGGGCGGGAGAGCTTCGTCTATCGATAAACAGCGGATTGACGGAGCTCTTGGCATTGCTTTGTTTTTCTCTACGCACCGACGCTCTCTTATCTATTAGCCTAAGCATCTTCGCTAACTCGCTCGCCTACTAAAAAAAATAATAGGCAACCTACGAGGAGAAAGAGGGGGTGTTCACATCTCCATCCAAATAGAAAGACAGTAAAGTGGAGTTCTCCACCGAGCAAGCGGAGGCTCGAAAGTCGGAGCGCGCTAGGCCGGCTCGAAAGAATGACGGAAGAGGTTCTCTTATTGGTGCTGGTGATGGACCACTACTTCATGGCAGTAGTTTTCATCAGGTCATTTTCCGTTTCCTATGAAATGAAGCATGGAACGGAGCCACTATGAAGAAGTTCCGGGAGTTACGAAACTGCTTCTTTAGTGGTGTCATTTGCAACTAAAATAACAGATTTGAGGATCAAACCTCTACTTATATATATATATATATATATAGAGAGAGAGAGAGTTGTTTTACAAGTACCTTTTAAACGATAACACTACTTCATCTGATTTGTCAGTGTCATTAAATAACCAATTTATTAAAATCTTTTTAGCATAATAGTAATATGATTATCATTATAATTAATTAATTAATGTGTTAAAAAATGTGTAAGCACACACTTCAATTACGAAATTGGACCAATTAGGAAATGAGATCTGGCTGTGTGGTGTGTGTGTGCCCACAAAGAAAGGCAAACAAAACCGAGCGGGCGATAAATTTAATTAGGATTAGATTTCATTTCCCTTCCAGTTAGGTGGCGCCTCGTTGTCTCGGGCTGGTCCGTGGTGCCATGGCCGGAAAAGCTTTGAAAGGGAGGCGTCGAGAGGCACTTTGAAATCTTCGGAGCAGCGTCGTCTCATTAGAGGACATGGATTCCTTTTGCCCCTCCACATGTCCACAACATGTCCACTGCCCAAATCTTTAAGCTGCTGCCCACTTCCTTTCTTCTTCCTCTCTCCATTTCATCAAATTGTATCATACCCGACAAAGGAACAGGAAGAGCTGGACAATTCTCCTCTCTCTCTCTCTCTCTCTCTCTCTCTCTCTCCTGTGTGTGTAAAGAAGAAGGGAATTTGAATATATATATAGCAATATAATTAACTACTCGTGGTGTCTGCTTCACGACCTGGTCAGACTACTACCATGCCATGCCATGCATGTTTTCTTATTAGTTATTAGCCTTTATGCAGCAGCTGCAGCTGCAACAGCGGCATGAAAATAATCCAACTCCGGTGTCCGGGCCTGGCCATGACACTCTCATGCTTCACCATGTGCTTTTTTCACTCTCTCTCTCTCTCACACACACACACACTATTTATTCTGAAGGCAAGTGTGCCAACTTTTTGGCACCTCACCTCTCAAAGTGCCTTTCCTTGCTGTTGCCACGTTGTACCGTGCCTGCCTGCCTCTCGCACTCTCCGTCTCTCTCTGCCATGTCGAGTTCCGGTACAAAAGGCATTTGTCGAGAATTAAGAAACCTTCCGGTGGTAATGTGTCGGGTTAATTAAATGGAAGCCTCAGAGTGGGCGTTGTTAGACTCTGGTCCGTCTGAATTATAGAATTTACTGCGGTTGTCTGAACTGAATTGATCCAAGTCATGCATAATTAAGGACTTGTTTGTGTGCAGTTTATTTAGTACAACGACATCAGCCGATCAGCGCCTTCAATAAATAAAGGATGGAAGCTTTTAAATGATCTGTCCCGGGACTGCACACGGAGATGAATGAGGAGCGAGAACTCTGCTTTCTGTTCTAAACATTAATCTCCTGCTGTGGGGTGAGATCCCCATTGAATGCTGAATTGATTGGTGTAAATGTAATCTGATCCGACTCAACAAATAGTAGGACCAGCAGCAGCTCCCTTGAGGTGCACTAACTTGAGGTGCTGAAACGTCGAAATTTGATTACGATTATCGTGTCGCACTCCATCATTCTGGTCCTCATGGAAACCCATGACTGCGAGTATCTGTGATCATATCTGTGGCTTGGTGATTTGGCAAGATGTAGATTTCTACACAATGGCATCATAAATGATAAACCCGTGTTCAATTATTTTCTTTACTGTCGACTCAGAAAGAACTCAGAGAAACACTGGATTCTCTGTCTCTCTCTCTTCCTTGAATGAGGTGAATGTGACCGGAAAGCAATCTTTCCATCTTTGAAGCGTCTGACAGGCCACCAAGTAAAGCAAGTATTGGATTCTATCTCCTGCATTGCATCTATCTAGTTTGCTGTCAAACGTCCTACGGAAGTTATCAGAGATCTCTTATGAGGGGCGTAGCAGCAGCAGCAGCACCACTCCCTCCATGTCTGTTTTTTTTTCTTTTTTTCTTTTTTTTTTGTAAAAAGAATGAACGAAGCCGGATACATATAACAACTTGAATTACCGGCTACATTTTCTTTTTCACTTTCATGTTCCTATATGTTTTGTTCTTCCCTTTTGTCTGCTTGTTCTGTTCTGTTTGAACAATGGCGAAGAGCAAATGGTGGGGGCAACGGGCATCACTCATGGGCATATATTTGTTGCCTGCACACATGGAGAGAAGAAGCTGCGAGTGAGCTGCCATGGATGACACATAATAATTGTTGCATCCTCATTATCACACCATATAAAGAACAAAAGCAAAAAAAAAAAAAAGACTAAAATTTGTAGTGTATCTGAGGAAAAAATATGCATCACTCAAAGTATTTCTGAGACATGACATGGCTCATAATACATTTTAGAATTAATTATCAGTATGAAAATACTTCTTTTTTTTATGCCACTTTTCCTTCTCTTTATTAAACCAGAGAAAAAAGCAACTTCTTTCAGAAGACATGAAGCTAATGAACCTAGGCATTGAAAAAGAAATAAAAGTCTATTAGCCCTGTTTGGCTCAGGAACTTGGGCCGGAATCAGAACTTTAGCCAAACGACCAACGTGATGGAACTTCAAAAACTCTCGTCACGTGATCAAAGTTTCCGTCGGGCGAGAACTTTATATTTTTTTACTTTTTTTAATTTAATTCTTCATTATAATTCAATTTGTAAAATATTATTAATTACTACTTAATGTTAATATTATTCATTAAACTATGTTAATATTATCTTAAATAATAATTAATTAGATATTTTATTTATTAATATATTATCATTTAGTTTATAAAATAATAACTTTAACATAATATAAATATTTTTTATAAATTATAATATTAATGACATATGAAATATTATTTTTTGTAAACAATAAATTATAATATTATCATAAATTATAAATTATAATATTAATATAAATAATTCTCATGAATTATTATTTTAATTAAATAAGTATATCATATTTTAATTTATTATAATTTTATACTTTATAAAATAATAAATCATATCCATAGTTCTTACTTTTTATTCAAACACTCACTAAAAATTATCTATCAAATCAAAATTTTAAATTCTCATCATTGCACTTTTAATTCAAATACCATACCTAAATTTTTCTGTCAAAATAATTAGTTATCGAAAATTCTGAATCCAAACACAGGCTTAAAAAATCCATGATAATCTAATATCAACTCACTCGTTTGTAATTACACTTAAAATAAGGTCAAAATGGTTTAGTGCAGTGCACATTGCTTTTTGTCAAGCGTTTTGTCCTTGTCGCAGTGATTAGCTCAAACAGGGACTGCTAACAACACAAACTCTCTTGTTTTTCAAACCGGGATCAACTCTCTAACCATCTCCTTTGCTAATCGAAATGGTTTTTTGATAATGATTACCAAAAAAGTTATGAACTTTTAAAATAAATCCATCATCTTATACATGTGTACAATTACATATATGCCGGCCTAAAACGCAGACCTTTTCCTGGTTAACAAAAATAATAACAATAACAAAGTCTTCTCCCACTAGGTGAGGTCGGCTATATGGATCAAACGACGTTATTTCGCTTTATTAGTAACCAAACTTTTTGGTATATTATTCACTAATAGATCTTGCTCTATTAGTTCGTCAAGTATCCGCCTTGGTCTCCCTCTCCCTCTTTTAATCGGACTCCAGATTATTTGATCTACTCTTCTTACTGACGCATCTAATAGTTTTTTCTGAACATGACTAAACCATCTCAAACGATTCTCTACCATTTTCTCACTAATAGGAGCCACCCTAACTCGTTCACGTATATGATCATTCCTAATCTTATCTAATCTTGTATGGTCATTCATGATTAACAAAAAAAGTCCCATAAAAGTTCCTAAGTCGAACATAATTAGCAAATGAGCGAGAAAACCATTTTGGTATTAAGTTATCAACAGAGGTGGAAAGCAGCAAGAAGAGGTTAGACTGTTTGGTTTGCAGTCTCTATCCCCATGACGCTGCCAGCTCGTGTTCTTTCTCTTTAGGGACATGGTGAACGTTACATGGGAGACAATGGTGGAAGCTATCATGATGACTGAGGTACATAGAACAAGAAGAAGAAGACATTATCATTCGTCCCTACAAGTGCCATGTTTTTCGTCTGCTGAAAAAGAAGAAGCGGCTGCAGTCCTGAAACAGAGCTGTTGGAAGGAAGGTCTCTCGTCTTCTCGGCAGTCCTCGGATCCTTACTACGATCGATGCCTCAAAACGCTCCTGACATAAAGCTCGGATCTTAAAGACGCGGGCGAGCTGGGAAATTGGGTAAGCAATCTGGTTTCACAATTCACTACACTACAGCATCTCATTTCTGTATATGTTCAATTTCATTTAATTTGCCTTGTCTTGAACTCATGAACATGTCTTTTTTTTAAGCCATCCGTCCCCTTGGTTTCCGAAAAGAGTGCCGACGGTTTAATTCGTGCGCTAATAATTATGCACACGGGCTGCGTTTGGTACGGAAACATTGAGAGAATTTTTTTGTTCTCGAGAACAAACTAATTGATGTGATAGAAAAGTTTGAGTTGATATTTGGATGAAAAAGTATAATGATGAGAATTTAAAAAGTTGATTTGATAGATAAGTTTTAGTAGGTGTTTGGATAAAAAGTAAGAACTAAGAATATAATTTATTATTTTATTATTATTATATTATTTGGATAACTTTTAGTAGGTGTTTGGATAATTATTATATTATTATTTATTTGATTAAATATTTTAAATATTATTAATATTATAATTTTAAATATTATAGTAAATCTAAATATCCAAATATAATATATTTTTTTATTAAAATAACTGAACTTTTTTATTATAAAATATTTTAGAATTATTATAACGTAAACTCTTAATTAATTACATTTAAACATTTATTTAATAAGATGACTAATTGTATTAATAAATAATTAAATTATATATACTCATATTATATAATAATTAAAAAAATAGATGAAAGAAAAAAAAGATCAAAGTAAAAAATTACGGCTGCTCAGAAGAAAAAAAAGAAATGTTCTTGCCCAAAGGCAAGAACATTTGACGAGAACATTTCAAAAAATGTTCTCGTCAAACTCACGTGTTGAGAACACTTCGCAATATTCCGCGAAATATTCTCAAACCAAACACTGTCACGATGTACAAGTTAGATATCGTCTACTATCGAATCTAACTAATCTAATAAGATCTGTGTCACGTGCTTGATTGTGAGATTCTCAAGAAAAAGTTCTACATTCATACAAAATTCAAATGCGAAATTTTACTTGCTTATCATTCCACCCAATACTTATTAGTTGGTTTCGCTCATGGCTATTACCTATCTTTTGTAAAATGAAATGAAGACGAGCTGCACCAGCCCGACCTGTACAGCCCACCCGGATCGGTGGACGGCCTGAGAACCTGACCATGATGGGCCCAATCACGTCAGGGCCCGGCCTGGATCGACCCGAACAAAATGAAAACAAATGTGGCCTCTGTAGTTACTGGTAACTGATTATTAGCTTATTATTTTATAATGATAAATAGTAATCTTAATTACTTATTAGTTAGTTTGTAATCTCGAACTTTTTTGTCGATAGCCAGTAAAAAACGACACCAATCGTTCAACCGCTACTGAGCATATTGATCATAAATTGAAAGGTTGACCTACTATTAAGTTCAATTAATTCGGTAGTCACTCATGAAATTTCTAACAGAACTTTTTTACATTGACAAGAATTCGAACTAGAGACCTTAAGGAACTAGCAACCATTCTATCCCACCCCTATCTTGAGCTTTCAAAGGCTTGTTGATGAGTTCGTGGATTTTAAATTATAATATTATATAATATTCAATTACATATATACATTAGTTATAGATTTTATAATGCTAATATTCTATATACTATATATTTAGTCCTATACAGTATAGACTGTTATATTGTCTAATAATAAAATGTTATGTACTAGTACTAAAATTCTCAAAGCTAATTTACTATCAACTATATACATAGAAAAATTAAAAAAAAAGACCGGTCTGGGGCATTATACTATCATAATATATATTAGTTAAAAGTTTGTAATGTCACTATACATTCACTTACAGACTATCATAATTATATTATCGAAAAAAAAAATATCTGGGCCGGCCAAACGATTTGTCGGCATGACCCGGGCCAGGTCAAGCCGAGAGTTGACCGGCCATGAGCCAAACAGTAGGCAGAACCTGATATCAAATTGAGCATGTTCTCCACCAGCCTGATATCAAATAGTCTGCAAAAGCACAGTTCCACAACGAGTAATCAGAAGATGCCGAAACAATCCTCAGTTGAGTAATCATAATTTGTCAAACCTAAAATACGACGCCAGGAAGGATTTCGGAAACAATCTGCATTATGGTCACTTGGAACATCTAGCAAAAATGGCTGGGCAAGACATCAAGAAGTCAGCAGTGACCAGGAAGGATGTGAAGATTGAGGAGGATATATACCAGGGACATATTCCGTTCTTATTCTAGATGAGAAACAAGAATGGGAATCATGTTCCCATGCAGCTCTTCCGTGTTGCACACAACATCTTGAGTTTGAAGTGTGTTATTCAGAGAGACTATTGGGCAAGGCCAGAAACCTGACACTTCAATGTCAAGACTCAAGACAAGCTGCACTCATCCAACCGATCTGACTAAACAAATTTTTAACAGATTTCGACATCATCAGTCGAGACAGTCTAACAATAGATTAATGCATCGTCATATTACATTGAAGCTGCTAAAAGATCTCACTTGATAATACGATGATAAGCATGTCCAAAGACCCAGTGCTAGCAAATAAGAGAAGGATGCACTTTATAGGCAGCACTTGCTGAACAATTGAACCATTGGAATATAGACTTAAAAACTCATTACAGTACAGGAGATGCAAATGGAGATCAACACAGGTTTACAGTTTGTCCATTTCAGCTATGACATTTACAAATTAACAATATATTGCAATAAAAACTTTATCAGACCATCATTATGATTTCATATGTTGCTCGGAGACGGGGCTGTGGGCCGAGAACAAAATAGGAGATACATTATGACATCACCCAAAGAGCTCTCCAGTGGATGAGGTTGAGGATGCCACCTCTTAACAATGGCCCAGTAAACTCACACAGATGGGAAGAATTTGTTGAGATTGAAAGGCAATGAATAGAACTCCTCACTTCTGGTATCGTTCTTGTAGGATCTGAACTTGTCCCACCAATGGTGGCCTCTATCTTTCCTCGTGTTATGATCATGCCTGTGTATCGTGTTGTCCAAGAAAAATGCCACAAAGCCAGCAACCAAAGGCTTTGAAGAGAATATGACGTTTATGATGTCATTAAACTAGCAAAAAGAAAAGGGAAAAAACACATCAGTGTCTATTGTAGTTAGTATTCATGAATGTGGAGTATAGCTGTGGAGAGCAATGAAATCAACATACCCATCTTGCTTTAGTATGAACTGGACCAAATCCGGCGACGGAGGTGAATTCGTTGAAGTATTGTGGAACAGATAAACCCATGAAGACAGAGAAGCCTAAGATGAACTTAGTTCGGAAGCTGTTGAGATTGCAGAACTGAAGTAAACTGAGTCCAGCAGAACCTGTACATAAAACAAACGAATCATATAAGTATTCGGCATGAAGATATCAGAATGAAAAACCGATATCAACTGTCATGTACATACCGACATATGCAAAGAAAATGCAATAAAGAGCAGCAAATATAGGAGCAGGAATAGACGCAAATACTGCTCCAAATTTTCCTGCATTAACACAAAATCAGATAGCACAATATTAGAGAATATATTTAGCCATCTGAGATCATGAATTCTGACTTTTCATTTAAGCTGGAATGATAAAAGGCCATTGAAAACGTAAGGCATAATAGCAGTTTTACATGATATATAAAATGTAACCTTGTGTTCCAATCAAATTAACAGCTTTCTGTGACATAATAGCATAGTTGACCATCTGAATTCAACATTGTTCCGGACACTAATGAACTAGGAAAGAAATTTTATCTCTCATGCCACATACATGATGCATCAAGAGTGTACAGGATGTGTTAAAATAAAAGACATACCAAGAACAGAAAAGAAGATCATGAATCCAGCAGATATTTGCACAACCCTTCGACTGCCCACACGTGTCAGAGCTAAAAGCCCAGCATTTTCCCTGCAGCATGTTTATCACAGAAGTTTTTAGAGAAGGAAATAACACACTGGTTTGACGGAGACAAAAATCAAGCTAGATACAAACTTACACTGAGACTGTGGAACCATTTGCAGTTCCAAATAAGCCATCCAGCAAGACACCAATACCCTGCAGTATCAAAGTAATACTTACGGGCATACAGTCATAGGGCTCATACCAAACATGTTAGTCAATGGAATTTAAAAGCAAATGTATCAATACCTGCCATCCAATTCCCCGACTAAGAACTGAAGGAGGCACTGGTGTTGCACTTGCATACCTTGAAACTGCAATGAAAGTCCCAGTAGACTGCAAAGAAGTAAAGATATTGTGGGCACCGCGCTGACACCTAATCAATCTTTTATAAAACAAAATGATTGACGTGACGAGATTAAAATGTGACTACCTCTACAATAGCAACAAATGAAGCTGCCATCATAGCAAACGCTTCTCCTGCATCAAATGTTGGTGCTCCCCATTGAAAAGGATACGGAACCCTTATCCTACACATGATAGCATATTGTTAAAACTTACAATTAACCTAATTATTATGAAATTTCAGACTACTACAAGGAAATTCTATATTATTCTAAAATCTCTAGAATTTGGTTAAAATCTGTGCAGAAAGATGAAAACAAGGCTTACCAAGGAGCTCCACCAATAATACCAGCGCGATCAGTACGACAATGCAATTGTGTCTTTGGCGGGGAATGCCTATAAGCCCCACCAATTGTGAGCAAATATGCATAAAGCCACACGATTGCAATTGTGAATATGACAGCAAATCTGTCAAAGACGGGCCTATCCGATCTCAGAGCATGAGGAATGTACTGTTAATACATGGAACCATATTTGTAATTATTCCTCGGTGTAAATTTCTGCTAAGGTGAATACTGTAGGTCGAATGTCTAAGACAAAGCATCCAACATCAATAATCAAATGCATTAACTAGATATAGTTACCTGTGAGAATATCACTAACAAGATTATCTGTGGCAAGCCAATCTCTACGCATTTGGCAACCTGTAACATATATGCTTGTACGTGAAGAAGGAATCAATGATGTCAGAATAG
This sequence comes from Pontederia crassipes, assembly GCA_030549335.1. Taxonomy (NCBI): domain Eukaryota; kingdom Viridiplantae; phylum Streptophyta; class Magnoliopsida; order Commelinales; family Pontederiaceae; genus Pontederia; species Pontederia crassipes. The sequence goes on along the minus strand of CM060185.1, from coordinate 357,053 downwards.
ATGTTATCACAATGTGTACGGAATCCATACCCCAGGAAAGCCAAGTTCATAAAGCCCAAAACCAGCCAGTGCAACAAGAGGAACTGCTGCCAGTGGACTCAGAAATCTGCACATAGATACAAGAATAAGATCACTTAACACAAAGCAACAAATCACTGGAAAAGACATCATTTTCACACTAACCTAGTAACATTGCGCCAAAGGCCACTGAAACCAAGAATTATTTGAATGGCAGAAGAAACAATCAGTGCTCCTTGTGTCCCCCGCATGATGTGCAAGAATTTCTACCAAAGAAAAGAATTGTAAATTTCGTAAAGCCACAGGACAGCCACAACGGGCACAAATTACATATATTGGCATCTGGTCGCAACCTCATGAGGATCTACGATATTGCTGTAACGCCCTGCTAAGATGATTGATATAGTAGGCACAACAAAAGAATAGGAGCCTCCAATGACGGCAGGCAGGCGGGTTCCGAAAAAGGTCTGCAAAAGAGTGTTAATGCCAGCCACGAACAGCAATGTCTGGATAACCCTGGCCTTCTCATCCTAAACCACCGAAAAACAGAGAGTTTGATGAATACTGATGCATAAAAATAGCAACGAGGATCTGAACTTTTAGGAATTGCATAAGTTGGCGAAAGATCAGTTAATTTGGAGTACAAGTAACCAAATCTCACGTTTCCTCCTCCCATCTGAGGAACCAGTGCAGTAGGGATGAGGACAGTGGTTCCGAGCATCACTAAGTAGTGCTGGAAACCAAGCAGAACGGCCTCAGCTGCATTTGAAAAAAAAAACATAAAACAAATGAAGATCGTGACAGCAGTTCATCCGGTAAATTTGCTGAACAAGAAAACCAAAACAGTTGAAAAAAAGATCATATGTCAGCAGGCATTTTAAAGTTTACAGCCTTCTGATTCTGAGACTGGCAGGAAAGCACAAATCTTAGCATCTTCTACCATAAGAGTTTACTACCACAATCTACATGCATTAATTCTCAGCAAACGAAAAGTAAATAAAAAATATATATAGCTTTCAAGGGGAAACACATCAACCTTAGCTGAAAAAAAACCAAAGATTAATGACACAGAGATGTCTACTTAATGAAAGACAATTGACACCCATTAAATGCTCAGATAATAATAAACGGAGATAGAAATGCGTAAAAAGGGGATGCTACACCTTTAATATCAGAGAGAGAGAGAGAGGGGGGGGGGGGGGGGGCAAGAACTCACGCCATGGAGGAGGGCTGGTGATGCAGTAGGAGACGCCGGGTAACTGATCCTTCACCGCGTGTGGATGCAACTCCTCTTGCTTCGGCGCCGGCGCCGCTCCACCTCCTGACATCCTTTCTTCCCCTTCTCCTCAACCACTCTCACTTGCACAGTCCACTCTCACTGCTCCTCCTACTTGCAGAGCCACTGGAAACAGTGAGCGCAGGACAGGCACTCCTCACCAACGTTAGCACTTAGGGGCAAGATAAAAGAATTCCCCTCACCAACTGCAGGAAAATTGCAGCAGTCAAAATCCCCACCACCACCAGGCCAAGAAAAAAAGTACAACTAGGATGAGGATGGAAGAAAAAAGGGTGAAGGGCCACACCAATTCTCCATGCCCCCCTCTTTCTCTGTCCTCTCTCTCTCCCTCCCTCTCCCTCCACGACCCTTGCCTTGCTTATTTGTTTGTCACTCTACCTCTCTGTCTTCTACTGCCCTCTCTCTCACCCTGTAGTTTCTCTCACCTCGTCCTCTCCATCCCTCTTGTGTGTAAACTTTTGTCTTCAGCAGAGTGACACCTCCAGTCTCGAAAGAAAAGAAGGCTCAGTAAAAATGTACGGAAGAGAGAGAGAGAGAGAGAGCATTGAAGAAAAAAATGATAAAAGGAAGCAAAGTACACCACCTAAAATTTGATAAAAATTATTGAAAATAATAAGGGCTCGATTTTTTATTTATTCATTTTCTCTCTCCCACTTCAAGCATTTGGCATTCTGGTAAGTTTTCTGCCGTTTTGAGATAATTAGACTTTTTTTTTTCAAATTTTCTCTTTTTTTTAGGTGAGAGAAAATTAGATACCATGATGTCGGTGCAGTCGCATAATTATTTTATATAGATTTTAAGGACAAAAAGGAGTTCGATTCTCGGCAGAAGTGTTATTCGTTTTTCCATTCATAAAAAAACAAAATTTAAATGAATTATTCATTGTTTTAAAATTAATCTTTATAATTTATTAATACTTTTTTTATTTTCATGCACTAATTTATGTCCACCTTTTAACATAAATCCTTGTGTCGTATGGAAGGTCTAACGACAGGTGACTCGTCACTCGTATTATTATTACCAGAAAGAAGGCCACCAAAATATATATACCAGAAACAGACGATTTTACATTTCTCTGTCGCGCGCGCACACACACGCGCACACACGCACACACGCACACGCGCACACACGCACACACACGCGCACGCGCGCGCACACACACTTATGCTTGGCTGCATGTTGGAGAGGGAAATGCCTGTCATCTCACTCTTTTATATTTCTTATTTTGCTGCCGTTCTCAATTTCTCATTCGTAAATACTTTTATTTTCCTTTTTTTTTAAAACGATAGTGCATGACAATTACATGATTCCTTGATTTCGCTTGTTTATTTAACTATCAATTACGTGATTACGCGATTGTTGATTTATATTAAAAATTGGATGCATTGATGTGGAGAGTCAAAATATAACACTTATATAAAAAAGGAAATATATAGTATTTTTTTTCCAATTTAAAATTAAATTAGTTATGGGACAATAGGAATTAACTATCTGATAATATTTGGTCTCGGCAATAATCCTTTTATTATATACGTACACTTTGCATGCGGTCGTCATCATTATTGCATTAATAATAATAACTCGTTTAAAGTAATTGCATCATGTTGTCATAAAAAAGAAATAACAAGGCCAATCAATTATTCAACTTTACGTGCACAATAATAATGGGAATAATTGAGAAAAGAGCGATTTACCATCGCTCTCGATTATTACTTTGAGATATTTTAATTTCAACTAAAATTAGTAAATTTTTAGAGTAACCGTATATGCTGAATTGCTAATTCATGTAGGAATAAATGGTAGGTAATGCATTAATTAGATAAGCTAAAATAAATATAATTAACGATGAAATATATCTATAGTAATTATTTTTTACCAGTCAAATTTTAATAATGTTTTAATATATTAAAAATATCACGAAACTGACGTTTTAACTGGGCGGTGGCCTTTTTCGTGTTCTTTAAATTAATTTAAAAAGTGTCGGTGGCAGCAGTAGGATAGAGTAGAACGGGACGTTATTAAACTTTTTTTTTGTAAAAAAATAATGGCCACTTATTCACCTAGCATAAAATATTTTCACAAAATTTAATTTTTTCGCTTTTCTAGATATGATTTGATGTCTAGTAGTTTTTGCCAATTTGATGTCTACATTAAAAATGAAAAAATGAGCCGTGCTGTCTCTTTGTCGGTCAACTCATGTTTAATCGTATCGCGGATCATGTCATGCTAATACATTTCGTTTGAAAACGGATCATACAATTATCCATCATGACATAGTCCGCGTCCGACTCGATTAGGCCGGCTGGGTCGGTCATGCCTAGTTGGACGGCTCATTTTCTTTAACCTTTAAAGTTCAAACTTCTTAATTTTAATTTAATTTTTTATATAATATAATTAGTATTATTCTATAATCTACAATATTCTATAATCTACAATATATGATTTTAGTGTCTACTTTAATTATTTATAGTTAAATTTTTAAATACATTAATTCATAATTATTAAGTAAATAAATTTACTATATATCAAATTTTAAGAAGAATTTCTGACATTGTCTTAAGTTCTTGCATTTTATTATAGTATTCTCACGACACCTGTTGTTTAGATCCGTTTCGAGATTTTATTATAATAAATTTCACGACATTTTATTATAGTATTCTCACGACACATTGTCACGACACCTGTTCTTGCATTAAATTAGATGTATAAATATTATCATACATTTATTATGACGTTCAAAAATTCAAAAAATGATAAAGTAATTTACTAATTTGATTTAATTTTTAATCAATTAAAAGAGATAAAGGAAAATTTGAAAAATAATATAGATAAGGAATATGAAAAACATGAAAGATAAATTCAAAAGAATTGAGATGTAATTGTGAATAGAAATATAATTTAAATTAGAATTAAAATATAAGTTTAATTTAAAGAACTCTCAACTATGACAGAATTAATAGTTTCACTTTTTTATTCTTTTATAAAAATAGGAAAAAATTATAATAGATATGAAGGAAGTTGAGTTGATTGGAAGATAATTATTGAGTTATCACATGCTCAAAAGTAAGGGTGTAAGAAAAACTCGACCAACCCAAAAGATCTACTCGACCCACAATAATAAAAATTAGGAGCTCAAATATAATTTAGAGTGTTTTTAATAAATTAAATTCACCCGATAAAATTAGGGCTCCAACTGAAAAAATCATAAGAGCTCTGTGGATCCTATTTTTTATTTACATAATTAATTCATATGGTATCAAAAATTTTATTATATATATGATATTTTCGTATAAAATTTCATATTCTCTATCACATTATCAAGCTATAATTTGATAACTTTAAGATTTTAGTAGTATATTTTATATTTGATATAAAATTATATTTTTTTTATTAATTTAATTTATTATATATATTTAAAATATATTTATTTAAAGGTAAGTCCTTAAAAAAATTGACTTGCTAGAGGGTGATTTTTATTTTCTTAACATGGTTTTAGGACATTTTTTAATTTTAAAATTTGACCCAAAAAGTAGAGGTTATTTTTTTTAGACTGAAAATCCAACTAGGCTCGAACTACTTTCACCGCCTCTCAAAAGCCTTTATTTTGACACAAAATTGTTTACTCCTCTTGTGTGCATGCAAATGGAGGAACCTAACAATGAATGAACCAATATGAAGCCCCGATATTTGAGAATAACATGGGGGTAGTTCGCACACAATTTAGGGCAGTATCGTGAGGCGATGATCCAACATAATTTGTAGTTCATGCAAGAAAGCTAAAGTTTATTTGTAATTGATCTTTCAGTTAACTTAAGATACATAAGAGAATTTCTTCATTAATTTGTGCAAGCTATCACATTGAAAGTAGGGTTAGAAATGACGGCACAAATAAGATTTCATGAAGGATTACGGAATCAGGTCTCAATTATGTAATGCCCGACCTTAGTTTTATGAATTGTAAATGGTGTTTGGAATAAGTTGGACTAAGTTCCAAAAATTAGGCTGGGGTTCTAAGTTGCATGGCCTAATTTTCGTGAATTCGAGATTGTCAGCTTTAGACATGAAAGATTGGGTTAGGTTATCGGCCTACTCGGCTTGAGTTTCGATAAAGAATATTCCAAAAAAGAATCGTAATCCAAGCTCGAGTTCCTGTTACACCCGATTCAACTTCTTGTTGGTCAAGGTTTGCAAATTGAATCAAGAGAAAGCAAGTCTTTGGTTCTACTTGAACGGGCTAGAATTCCAATATCAAAAGTGAAAAGATAATAGAGGGGTCACGACGTGAGCATCCCGAAGCATGAACTTGATTTGGACATGTGAAACATATGTTTATGCTAAAAAGTTTATTTAATCATGATGATTGTTATATTGATTGGATCTCATTATAGTATTAGAATAATGATCTCATTGCGATGATGCTCATTTTATAATTATGATCAACTGATTGATTGTTTGCACATTCATGATTGTAAAGAAAATTAAAAATAAATAAAGATAAACATAATATGTTGAACAAGATAAAAGTAAAAAATAACTTAAAAGTGAAATAATTTTTAAAGCAACATTCTCAATTAAAGTAATTTAAGATAACTTCAAATATTAAAGAATAGTGAGAAGTAGCCTTTACACTTGAAATGTAGGATAAGAATAATTGAGTTGCAACTTTTATGATTGAAGAATAAGTAAAATATAATTGGTGGTAACCTTTATGATTAATGGTGAAAATTAAATGATGGATAATTGTAGTTACTAATCTTTATATCTAATGAATTATGATTAAATTGATACTTGTTAAACAGGATGAAATTGACTTAGGACCAATTGTGATTTATTAAAGATAATTTGTATTGAATCTATGGATTTATAATTAATAGTTGATTATATATAATTGTTATGGTATAAAATTACTATCATTCCAATTTTGATGATATATGATTCAATATTGTTATCAGTACAATTTTGATTTTAAATTTTGAATAATTGCAAAATGTTTGCATTTTTTATTCTACTTATTGACTTGACCGATCTCACTTGACTACATCCGTGTTACCATTCAATTTCACAATAAGTTTGTTCGATTCCATGTCTAAAATCACGTACTCATACGAGTTTATATCTCAATCTCACGAGTTGCTGCAAAAAATGAAGATAAGAAGCTTTTAATTCAAAATAGACTCTTAACTCAGTCACCATTTATCGATAGGCTACTTGTTGAGATGCTCAATTCTAATGTGTCAATTAAGAGTGGAAGCCTTATTGTAAGTCTTGCAAAAAACGTTTGTATGAGGCCATTTGCTCTTGTGTCTAAGGAGACATTGTCATTGGATTTTGATGAATTTTTACATTAAGAAGTGTTAATTTGTATTAAAAATATGATGCTTAAATATAAAGAATTTGGAGAGAGTAGATTCATGTGTTCACGAGACTATGATTTTATAAAATGCCATATATTAATTCCATATTGAATCTCATTATTGTAAATTTTGGAAAAAATGTAAGATAATTGGTCAATGCTGGAAATTATGTAGCATCATGATTGTGCTGAATTGAAGCAATCATAATTACAAAATACATATAAATATAATTCTATTACTACTTATCATAATAATTTAAGAATAGAAGTGGGGTTCATGTAACAATCCAAAAATTTCAAATTAAAGATTATTTTTTGAAATTAAAATAATTCTAAAAAAACTAAGATTTGTTGAAGAAAGTTAAAGTTTGAAAAGAAACAAAAAAAAAATAATTAAAGGATAAGAGAAGAGGAACAAATAATATAAGAAAAGTTAAATCCCAATAAGAGTTGTAATTATAAGTTATCAAGGACTTCTAATAAGGTCAAATTAAGAGTTTTATGTTTAAAATATTTAGGAATTAAAATAATATTATTTTAACTCTGAAAAATTATGATATCAAGTTAATAACTAGTTATTTAATCCAAAAATTTGTGGAAAATAAAAGATAAATTATGGCTATGAAGTATGATTAGGAATTTAAATTAAATTAGAACTTGGGGGACTTTTTCCTATAAATTGGATGACAAAGATATTTTCCAACCCATTTTTCTTCCCTCCATGTTTGTATTTTTCTTCCAAATTTGTCCTATATTTTCTTCCATCTCGGTGCACATGCACAGACGCGCTGATCGATAATCTCCTCGTGGTCATTTTTTCTCTATCCAAAGAAAAAAATTACACCAAATGCCCTTCAACTTTAAAGTTTGTTCAACGATACCCTCCAACTTCACTTTATAGCATCAATGACATCCATCTTTTAACTCATTTCATCCGATGCCCTCTTTACTGTCGAGAGGCGGTCTCCCGATTTCCCATCGACGTGATGTTCATGTGACCATCTCCTCTCTCCTCTACGCAAATAGTCGTTTGACATGGCACCACATATTAAATCGTCTTACCTACCGTAAGTTGACTCACTTACTGTTAAATTATTTCCTTATTTTCCCCTTAGTCATAATTCGCGTGAAACCTTTTTCGCCATTCGCTCTCCTTCATCATTAGCCTACTTTATCGTTCGTTGTTCGCATTGGTCGTCTTCGTCAAGCATCGCTGGCCGTTCGCATTCGTCATCGTCCACTACTAGGATCCATCGTGCAAGTTGTCGAAACTCTAGAGGAAGAAGATGAAACGCCGCGAGGAAGAAGGGTCGGCGGCGTCTTATGCTTTCTGGTATGTTGATTCGTTTATATACTACAACGGCTCGACAATATATACTCAATGCATGAAAGTATATAAACGAATCTACATACCAGAAAGCAGAGGATGTCGACGACCCATCTTCTTCATGGTGTTTCGTCTTCTCCCTCCTACGTTTCGACAACCTTGCGCGATGGATCCTAACAGTGGAAGACGGGGAATGCGAACGGACAGCGACGCTTGGGCGAAGACAATGTTCGACGAACGATGAAGGAGTTGAACGACGAATGAGAGAGAACGGCGAAGGAGGTTTCACGCGAACGACGACAAAGAGGGAAATAAGGAAATAATTTAACAGTGAGAGTGTCAACTTATGGTAAGTAAGATGGTTTAATATGTAGTGCCACGTCGGAGCATGCCACATCGGATGACTATTTGTGTGGAGGAGAGAGGAGATGACCACGTGGATGTCACGTCGACGAAAAATCGTAAGATCGTCTGTCCCAGGTAAAGAGGGCATTGGGTGAAACGAATTAAAAGATAGAGGGTATTGGTGTTATAAAGTGAAGTTGGAGGGTATCGCTGAGCAAACCTTAGAGTTGGATGACATTTGGTGTGATTTTATGTGGTGCCACGTCGGAGCATGCCACGTCGGACGGCTATTTGCGTGGAGGAGAGAAGAGATGGCCACATGGATGCCACGTCGATGAAAAATCGGAAGACCGCTTGTCCTAGTAAAGAGGGCATCAGGTGAAACGAGTTAAAAGATGGAAGACATTGTTGTTAAAAAGTGAAGTTGGAGGATATCACTGAGCAATCCTTAAAGTTGGAGGATATTAGGTGTAATTTTTCCCTATCCAAGGACATTGGACTCATCGCCGGAAACCTCACTATCTAATTGAAAAACATGTGTAAAGTTAGAAGTTCGGATAGTTCTACTTGAACAAGATACGCGTAGATTCTGATTTATTTTTTAATGTAATATTTTTATAGAAGAAATAACATAAAAGAATATTAAAATAACTTTATACTATCTGATGATGCAAGAATAGATTTTCTTCCGTTTCATGTCAAAAGCATTCCTACATTGCTCATAAAGTTAGGTTAAAGTTTCGAAGAAATGACACCGAGATTCCTCCGTACAGAAATCTAGTTCAAGTTCTTCAATGATTAGGTTAAACTCAGAGCGGCTTGACCGAACTCGACCCGAATTCGGTCCGGACCAAGCCTAGGTTACAAAAGACCCGACTCGGATTTTGACTAGGAAAATGTTAAAGAAAAATAACATAGGACTCGGTTCGAGTTGCTCACTACTCGGTTCCTGCCCCGACCAAACTTGGGTCAAGTTTGCCTATACCCAGCCTGGGCAATGCTAAATTTTTTAAGGCATTTTGTATATTAAATTATTGATGTATTATGATCTTTTTACTCCTGCATTGATTGTTCATTTCTATGGATACATGATAATTTAAATATCCACCAAATTGATAAAGAAGTTAATAAAGAAATTATGTATTATCTTGATAAATTATTTTATTCATTATTGGTTCACTTGTCGGGTTAAGAAAAATTATTGGGTCAAAAAATTATTTGGTCAAAGAAAATCAATTGGTAAAAAACAACAGTAAAAAAAAGGTCAACCAAAATTCACAAGTGTGAAGAAATAAAAAAGAAAAGTTTGCAAAGTTTATTTACATTGGATAAAGAAGAAAACTCAAATTACATTTTGTAACAATTCAATTGAAATTGATAAAAAAAAATAGTGCAAGTTATGGATGTGACAAAGAATAGAATGATAGAAAATATAAATAATGGTAAAGAAGGAAAAGAAAAGAAAGATTATTACATGTTTTATATAATTATATTTTGAAAAGTTAAATTATTTATATTTGAATTATTTTATCTATTTGTATTATCTCATACTGAGTATTTATTATTTATGATAAATTTACTTTTCGTATTTGAACTCTGCAGGTTGTTAAGCTAAAAAGTAATGATGAAAACATGTACAACGATAAAGTCTGTGGTGACGTAAATTGTATATGGGACCAAGTCTTTAGATTATTTATGACTTTGTAATGTAAAATAATTTAAAAATTAGATAATGTTTGAAAGACTATTATGAAAGAAGTAGAAAGATGATTAGCTTATGCACTCTCGAGAAGTAGAAGATATTCTTGCTTTGCATTATATGTAAAGAAAGATATAAGAAGAAGAAATTATATGTAATGTGATCTAAAATAAGTCCAATTATCACTTGTTATCAGGGTGATAATTTATTTACAAATTTATTTCCTTTGTGTAAATCTATGGATCATATCACTTTGTCTTAGACTCCCTTAGCATGTTTGACGATTGTATAGACGATATAAATGCTGAATACGTTCATGTAATTCTAATTTTTTTAGGAAAAGATGTGGACATTAAAGTAAAACCAAATTCCGTACATTTAAAGATCAGCAATTTTTTCTTGATAAATGGACCACACAAATCGCCACGTGATAATTTATAAAAGGAATTAAGAAAGCATTTAATAAGTAAATAATATACTTGTCTATCAAGTTAAATTTTCGAAATAATTTTATTTTCTCTCCTCAAAATATTAAAAAAAAACATAATCACAAACTATCTCCCAAATTGCATGAGCCGTAAGATATGCGATCCGTCATATTATGTGAACAATTGTAGATTTTTCAAAAAAAATAATAATTACATTTTAGTCAACCTCGTCATACGTAGATGGTTGGTAGCACCTACCACATTTGCTCACGAAGGAAGACCACATGTCCCCATAATTGCTTTTTTCGGTTGTCTACCTTCGATCTAACTCATGCAGAGAATATTGATCACGTATCATAAAAATTCGAATTCGAGACATTTTTTTAAATGATGAAGAATTGTTATCTACTTTATCTCAACTTTCGAAATTTTAAAAAGGTATTTAAATATTGTGAGTATTAAAATGATTTAAAATTTTCTTTTGAAAAAATAATGCAGCATTAATGGCCGGTGCACGAAACTAGTAATATGCTTAATTAATTTACGTATATTTAATGCACCATTCTCGTAGGTGTAAGGCATGCAGGACCCTTGTCCAAATTGTAGCCCGAAACCAAAGTCCCTTTTCTTTTTGTCACACACAGACAATAATGTTTTCACTTGTGTATTTTATTGAATTTTGACTTCGAATTACTAATTATTGTCATCTTATTCAAAGTTCAAATATTTATTCCACCAATTAAATGTTACTGCATTTAATTTGAAGTTGAGACTGGTTTTATCATTTAATAACAAATAGATGAATTAACGGTACTTTCTAAAAAAAGTTTGATGATACTCAAATTATATTATATATATTATTATTGCCACTTTATTTTATTTCATAAGAATAAAATTGACAATAATATATTTTGAAGTGATAATAGTCGTGTCCTATTTTTTTTTACGACAATAACATATTATTAGCTAATTTAATTCAACAAAAACTACTTATGATTTTAACATTCCTTTTTCCTTTATTCCTAATCAAAGAATTTCTTATTAATTTCGAAGAAATATACAATTAAGTTTTTTTTGGGTGAAAAGGTAGCATTTATATATGAACTGGGGGCAAAATGACAAGTGAAGCCAATCCAACATTCAATCTAACTTTTTTAGAACATTGATACTCACTTGACCACTTACATCTCACCTACATCTTCAACTTGGCATTTGTGATCAATACTTAAAAAAAGATGAAGAACAATTAAAGCCAAGCATTAGAATCAGAATTGGGAGGTTGAGAGATGGCGAATGGGCACATGGTGGAGGTGGATTCCTGGAATAGCCAACATATTGCTTTTGGTGGTAGTAGTAGTAGGTAAGTAGGAGGTCTATGTTGGTCCATAAGAACATAATAAAATATGTATGCATGTAACATAAATATAATAAAGTAAAGAATAGATGGTGATAATAAAGATGCATGACTGAGATGTGCCACCAGACGAGGAGATCTATAATTGAGGAATTGTCGTATTTGATTGATCTTTATCAAGATTTCTTTTCCCAGTAATTTTATTCTTTACATATAATGGAAAAGTAAATATTCTGCGTGCTTATATGCTAGCTGCAGGATATTGCATAGAGTGGCATATAGATTGATTTATTATATAAATAATATTTTTATAGCTAATTATTAAAGATATAAAATAAATGATATTATTTTTTAAAATATATAAATGATATAAAATATATAGTTTTTAGAAAAATTGATTAACACATTAGTTTCAACATTTAGGAGAAATTAGCTATAAAAAATAGCAAAGCACAAAAAATAGCATCCAGCCATCCATTCAGGAGAAATTAACTTCATATATTACAAATAAAGACTCGTCTACTAAGAAGTATTGAAAGTTCATATTAGTTCAAAAACTTCTCTCTTGATTTAAAGATAGAGTTAATAGAGTTTGGAGGTTTCAATTGCAGTATAATAATAATAATAATAATAATAATAATAATAATAATAATAATAATAATAATAATAATAATAATAATAATAATAATAATAATAATAATAATAATAATAATAATAATAATAATAATAATAATAATAATAATAATAATAATAATATCTTTGCGATAAGATATCATTTTGTATTATTTAATGATTGGTTAATTAAGTAGTGAGTAATTAGAAAATGCCACTTTGTATTAGTTAATGACTAATTAAAAAAGTAGTGGGTAGTTAGTTATATTTGTAGTCAGAAAAAGAACAATCAACATGTCCAACCCACTCCCTCGAGTGCCCAAACCCTCCTCCTCCTTTAGTACCCACAAACCCTAATCTCGTTCCTTAGCTCCTCTTTTCCCTCTTCTCCTTACCTCGATCGGTCCTAAGCATAGCTAGTTAAATGTTGCTCGTTCGCGCTCTCAGGCGGAACCTCACTTAATTTCTAAGGAGCGTCTAATGGTTATTCAGGATGCCTCCAAGGATGGTCATCCAGGTTGACGAGGTTGCCCATTGATCGGGGTATTTGAAACTTGCTATCTTGGGAAGGCTGGTTACTAGTGTGAGTTCGCTAGATGCTCTCAAAGATGATCTTATTATCTTATGGTATATTGTCGCTTTGTTTCAACTCATGAAATTGGGGAATCATTACTTCATCTTCAAGTTTGAGTCTGAAGAGGACATGTTAAGTGTTCTAACTCGTAGTCCTGGTCCTTTAATGGAAACTTCCTCCATGTTTCACAGGTCAAGGCCTTTTTCCCGCCACATGATGAGTTTTTATCTATCTCCTCGGCGTGGATTCAACTCCCTGGTCTATCATATGAGCTTGAAAATGGCAACACCATCCCGTGTATTGCTAGTGTGTTCGGTAAATCACTGAAGATTGATCAACACATCGTCAAAGGAGAATGTTTTAGGTATGCCAAGGTATGTATTGATCTTGATTTGGCCTTGCCGATGAAGTAGAGTACTTGGATTAAGCTGTCGGATGGTTCTCGCTATTTTCATATGGTAAAGTATGAAAATCTTCCTCTCTTTTGCTTTAATTGTGGGCACATTGGGCACGCTCTGGATCTTTGTCCGGTGTGGCAAAGTGAATCGGGTCTATTGTCGGTAGGGAAGAATGGTCTCTTGTTGTACGACACCTTGATGCGGTTGGCATGCTCACGTCGCCGACACCCGACGGCGGACACTTTCATGAGTGACCGCGCATAAGATCGGCTAGGTTTCTCTCATCGTCTACTAGTTCGGCCTCATGAACCGAGCCTTGGTAGCAACCCTGATGCCCTACCTCCTCTCAATCTGATCGTTCATGTACGCCTTCATTTCCAAATCCCAATAATGACCACATGGGGTGTCAGATGCTCTCTCTACACATACAATCAAATCTTTCGAGTGCGCCTCTATAGCTGTCTTTTGTCGTTTCGCGGACCATTGCGAATCACGTGGGTTGTTAGACAGTGGAGGAGGTTGCTACGATGATGCCATGTGACCCGTTTCCTTATCGACCGATGGAGAATTGGTCTTCTGGGACCTCGGGACATCATGTCTCGGTGACAAATGCCACCCCTGCCCATTCAAATCCTAATTCCCTTTTCCCTCTCCTTATTCTCTCGGCACAAATTGTTGAGATTTCTTCCTCTTCTAAATCTGCACAAGCACATGAAGATCTAGTCACTCAAGTTCTGGAGTGTTTCAAGTCCCCGTGATGAGAGATTGTAGATGTTGTAGAGGAAGATTCAGAAGAGGTGAATGCTTGTCTGGAGCCACATCGTAGCCAGAAGGCCACCTCCCATTTCTCTCATCCGTCCCCTAATTTCTCCAAAAAGAAAAGCGGCAACCTCCCAACATAATCGCTCTTATTCTTTCCCCACTCCGATGCAAGGTTCGAAGGAAGCTTTCACCCCTTTTTCAAATTAAATGAAAACTCTCGCATGGAATTTTTGAGGGGTCCTCATAAGTAAAGTTCGAGACAAGCTAAGGAACCTCATCTGGGAACACGCACTTGATATCATTATTCTATTAGAAACTCATGCGATTAGTAAGTCTTTTAAAATTATTATTAAACGTCTTGGTAGCAATTGGACTGACTATTTTCAAGCTTGGTCTCTCGCCTTTTAAAGTTTCCTTAGTTAATTCCCTATTTCAACGAATGTGGTAGTTACTATGGATGACTTCTTGTTGGTGTGCCTTGAATTATGTACCCTGTACCCAAAATTATGAAAGAAAAAAATGAAAAAAGGAGAAAAAATGAGAATCTGTGGCGGAAGCGGAGGGCTTAGGCCGTTATATGAGGGTTAGGATTTTATATGATGTACACTCTCTTTTGGCTCATAATGGAAATTTCAGGCGGCGGCCTCTTTTGCCCGTGGATGTTTCTTTCTTGTTCACATTGATCAAGAGAGTTTTACCACGTTAAATCTCTGTGTTCATCTTCTATTTCTTTCGTTGTTTTGATTATTCATCGATCCTCGGTGTTCTATTCGCAACACTTCTCTTTTCTCCTAATTGTTATGTATGCTAGTAATTTATCTGTGAAGAGAAATGAGCTATTGCTATCTTTAAAAAATCTAAACATAGATGTTAATTATAGGAGGCATGATCTCTATCTGCTTACTTGAGGATAAACGTGGGGTGCCCCTTTCACTCTTAAAAAGTCCATAAAAGTATTTTGAAATTTTATCCAAGGATATTTGTCTTTCTGGATCTTAGTATACTTGACATAATGACAGACTCAAAATGCTAGATTTTTTTGCAAATTTGATATGGCATTAATTAATCACCATTGACTTCTTCTTTACTCAAATCTATCTTTGATCTCCATCACCAGGGGTACATCCGATCACTCTCCTATTTTATTGATTACTAGTCCAGGGAGATTGTTAGGGATATTTGGGCTAAGAAAAATAGTTATGCCACCATTCAGAGTTCCTTAGATCTCATTAAAAAACAAACATTGAAATGGAACAGGACTAGTCTTGGCAAGCTCGATGTTAGAGCCAGTCTAGTTAGGCAGGAAATCTCAATTCTAGAGCAAAAAGACAAATCACATGGACTATCTGATAATGAAATAAAACTTTTAAGATCAAAATATAATCATCATTATGCCTTTCTTAGGCAAATTAGTCTCAAGCGGTGGCATAAATACAGAGTTAATCAGATTAAAGATGGAGATAAAAATACCAAAATTTTCCATCTCAGCACCATTATTAGAAATAGGAGAAATCAAATAACCAAGATTAAAGATGAAAATGATAATCTGATAACTGATATGGAGAGCATCAAATCCTGGTTTATTAGACATTATTCAAATTTATGGGCCTATGATCCTATGCCTCTTCCTCACCCAAATGACTGGCCTACCTTGCCATCCTCCAATAGCTCTTGGTTCCAAGTTTGATCTCACATATTACTAATAAAGAAATTAAGAAATGCTTTTGGAACATGACACCAGGGAAAGCTCCTAGTCCTCAATGGATTCACATTTGAGTTTCTTTTAGAAATTATTGAGACATAATTGAGCAAGACATCTGCTTTGAAATCCAATTCATTTTTCTAGGAAATCATTTACCAAATGGTTCTGAATTTACCTCTATAACTTTTATACTTAAGAAGCCAAACCCATTAACTGATTATAGTCCCATATCATTATGAAATATATTATACATAGTCATTGCAAAAATTCTAGCTTTTAGGCTCAAACCAACCTCGGGAAGTCTAATTGATAATACTCAAGCTATCTTCGTTAAAGGTAGATCTAACTAACATGGAAAAGGTTTTTGATCGAATCTATGCCATGTTGTTTCTAAGGTCCTTAATTTCATGCATTTTTCTTCCGAATTCATTGATTAGATTATGACTTGCATTCAATCACTAATTTTCTCCTGCAACATCAATGGATCCTTATCTTCCCAATTCAAGAATTACAAATGTTTGAGACAGGGTGACCCTTTGTCTCCATACTTTTCATACTTGTATCTTAAGTATTTTCTTTCTTATTGCACAATCAGGTCAATAGAGGCATTAGCAGACATTTAAGTTGGGATGCTTAGCTATCAATCATTGATGTGTTTTTTCTATAAAGTAGAAAATACAATAAGTGTACCGATCGCACAAGTAATAAAATAGTGAAAAGATATCGATCCTACGAGGACTTTCACTTCTTATTCTTACTAGATGAGAATTTTTAAGAGAAATAATTTGTAAAAATTAACTAGAAAGAGAAATTAGAAGCAAATCCAACGAGTGAAAGAGAAAAATGTCAAATAGAAAAAATGTTGGCTTTACTAAGCATTCATCCATTATAATTTGAAATAAGTAATAAAATCATATTTGATGGAAATGAAATATGATTTAGGACTCTAACAAGATGTCCTATCTGTTTTATCAATTGGGCATTTGAAGAAAGTTTAACCAAATCATTCTCCAAATGTTTATGGATAAAACAAAATGTAATTTAATTCATCTCAAAGACTCCTCAACCTAGTAAGTCCAAGTCACCCCCTTCTAAATATCACTGAGTAGATAGGGGAGAGATATGAAATGCTGAAAATGATTAATTTCTCAAGTAAAACACAATATCCATATCCAGATAAGAAAAATAAAATTTTATTTCAAAATAACAGTGGAGTTCAACAAAGTAAACCAACTGAAAAGATTACTCCATCAGTGGAGAGTTAACATCATAACACAAAGATTAGAGTACAAAAGATGAATAAGAAAATAGAACTCTAAAATTTGAAATGTGACTCTAAGCCAAGTAGCCACAAGATTCTTCTTTTGACTTGAAAGTGGATGTTTTCCTTCAAGATTGGATGCCTCCATGGAGTGGAAAGGGGGTCTTTTTATAGTTGTCGGTCACAAAAAATTCGAAACTCAACACGGACAGTGTCATTAATGACACGGGCCGTGTTGATTAAATATTGTGATTACGCAGCCTTCGTTCCGGCGCACTGAATCCTTCGATATAACTAACATGGACCGTGTCATTAATGACACGGGCGTGTTGATATGAAACGGTCCGTTTTGTCCAGCGCGTACCAGATTTCCCCGTTTCGTGTTTTGGTTGGCGCGATTTGAATAAACATGGCCCATGTGCGGCCCGTTTTCTTCTCTTAAAAAACCAATTTATGAATATTTCATAATTAAAAGGAAATTGAAATTTTCATTAAAAAATAATTATAAAATTAATGCATGCTTTATTTACTTTTGACTCATTCAAGTATAAAATATTATGTAGAAATGAGCATGCATCAGTCATCTTCGTTGATGATTTATTAGTTTGCATGGCTTAATCAATAGAAGAAGCTGACCAACTAGAAAATCAACTTAAATAAATCTCCTATACCTTCCTCCCAAATTTCAATTGAGAAGAAAATGCCTAATAAAAAACATTTTAAATATATCCTTCGATTCTTCCGTTTCATATATCAAGGAACTCCAATTTCATATAAATATATCAACATGGGATCTCTTCTTCATATTGAATCTAAGGCTCACAACAAATTAGCTAGATGGAAGAAAAAGACTCTCATCCAAGTCGGAAAAATCACCCATATTCCAAGTTATATTCTTAACACTCTTCATGTTTCTACCGGCCTTGTGAAATCATTGGAGCGGATAGCTAGATTTTTCTTATGATCCTCCTTTAGTGAGAAACATGGGTTGCATCTTATTCACTAGGATACCACACTTCTGCCTAAACATGAGAGTGGCTTAGGAATTAAATCACTTGCTTATATGAAAACATCATTACTTGCCAAAAGAGTTCTATCCATTATGAACTACTTTATGGACCTTCTCACAAATTTGGTAACTAAAAAATATAACTTTCCTCACCCCTAACAAGACACCCTTAAACAGAGAGATAATCAGAATGACATTGGTATCAGGCAGTCCTAGTGTTGAAGACAACTTTTACAAGTTATGAATGCTAAGCTTGAACTTAGGAAACTATTGGACAATACGCTCGTTATGGACCTTTTGCACATGCAATTGAATAAACTGCGTGAGGCAGTTATGGCAACTGCACGTTAGAGGTTGGCTTCAGATATATATGAAATTAATGCTTCATATTAGGGTGGACATGTCTTGTTTTGAAGCCGTCAGGCTGCCGGCCATGAGGCTGTCATAGGGTGGCTCCATGCAAGACCACTGTAGTCCGACGAACATATTGTCTCGCTGAGATTCCAATCGCATCTCGTTGTATTTGGATTGTGAACATGTGATTCTTTTTCATACGTGATTAGGATCCCGACGACGAGGTCGAAATAACGTAGAAAAATCTCCGATGAGCCAACCTTTTGCTGCGAGGTATTCCGATAATACCCTTTATTTATTTGTACTAATTCCTTCAATTGGTATCAGAGCTCACTTCTCTCGTTATGTTTTTTACATTATGTAAATTTACGAGTGTGATTGGAATATTTTTTTTCTTCTCTGTTTGGCATTTGCGCGTCAATCGCCAGCGAAATGGACTGACAAGTTATTTCCATGTTTCGCTGCGTGTAATTGTTTTTAACATCTTAAAATTGAGATTATGCAACAAGTATGAATAGGTTTACTGTTCGTCTAAATAGGCTGCGTGGAGGCATATTTGCAGTGCGATGATGACTCATACATGTATAGTATAGTCTCCCATGCATGGCCGGCTAGTGGCGACATGTGTTGGGCATTACGTCTGGTTGTTTCAACACTAGTTTTTTTTTTTGTTTTGACAAGTGTTATGCCATGTTATCTCTGTCCATATTTCCTACGTGATGTTTTTTATGCCTAATATGACAAGTCGGTCTGTTGTAGTGCTGTCAACTGCGCAGGGTGTGGGGGACTTCGGCCCGCTGCTATGCGACCTGCCGCAGAGCGTTGGCGCGCGCAGGGGTTGGCCTGCCGCCGAGCGCCTCACTGCAGAGGCGCACGCTGGCCTCGGCACACTGTCCGGCGCTGTAAAGCGCCGAGATGCGCGGCCCTCGGCCGGCTGAAGGGCGCAGGCGTGCACCCTCTACGGCTGCGTGCAACGCGCAAGTGTGCTCGGGCGAGAGACCCGCTGCCGCTGCTGGATTTTTGGGCGCAGAGGGCGCGAAGGCCTAGGCCCGCTTCGGGCGTTTTGGATTACAAAAAAAAAATCCAATTAAACAGTTATATATATATATATATATATATATATATATATATATATAACAAAAATGATAGCATCGTAGAAAACCGAAAAATAGAAAATGAGATAATATGTTGCTTTGAACATTTTCTGGTGATGTGTGTGTATGACATAAATGTATGCATTTTCGTTATTATGCATTTTCATATGCCATGATAAATATATATACGAAAATTAGATAATTTCTAATTTATGCACATTCTTAAGTTAAAAAATTACGAGCAATTTTTTGAAAGTTTCAGAATATTTAATATGCATATTTTGTATTTATGCATATGTGATTTTGCCTATTATGCCATATATGTAATTGTAATTTGGAAATTGTTTTTATAAAGGACATGATCATATAATGTTAGTAAGGAAATTTTTAGAATAAATTTTCTGAATTTTATATGACATTTGTTTTATGCATATTATTAGTACATGAAATAGTCATGTTATTTTGTCATACATTATATATATGATTATGAATTTCAGTAAGAATTCATTTATATATGTTATTACATGATATGTTCTAAGTGTAGTATGTCTCACTTAAATTAATTTACATATGAATTAAATATTCATGCATATAATTATATTATATTTATTTAAAGTGTATTTAAGTGTGACACTTATGTAAATTGACAT
The DNA here is from genome assembly GCA_030549335.1 of Pontederia crassipes. NCBI lineage: Eukaryota > Viridiplantae > Streptophyta > Magnoliopsida > Commelinales > Pontederiaceae > Pontederia > Pontederia crassipes. Next base: position 336,816 of record CM060185.1, on the reverse strand, counting down.
GATAATTGAAATATGCACATTCTTAGTTCATTATGTGGTTTGAATTATGTAATAAGGAATTTATTTTCTTTATGAAAGAACATGTGCATATATGACAAATTAGGCATAATATGAAATTATGTTACATATTAGGCATAATATGTGTTATGTGAATTTGTGAGTCATTAATTCACATAGTTATATTAAGTAATGCACAAATTATTTTTGTCACATTTTTTCATGTGAAATCTGCACATTAATTATGAGAAATTATATTTCTTTATGAATAGAAATATATGCATATATGTTTTTTTATTACACATGAAATGAATTGCATGATTTTATGTGATGAAAATTTATGCAATAATTTTTAATTAACGAGACATGCATGATATGAATTTATGTACATGATTGAGACTTATGTGACATAAATGTAGATTTAGACATGTAATAATATTTGTGTGATTATTTGTATGTCTATTATCATGCTTATGTTAATTATATGAGTGTGACAAATAATATGCATTTATATGTAAATGAATTGTATGGTTATTTGCATGCATAATATACATTCATATATGTGATTTATGTAATGTTTATATTAAATGCATAAATATTTGTGAATTATGATTGTCACATGTTTCATAAAACTTAGGGTGAAATAAGTTTGACATTATGAAACATAGGTAGTTCAAATAGGATTAAGACATCTAATTTGTATGATGGTCATGGTAATAATTTTTGTTGAGTGGTGCATGACATGTGCATGTCTAGGAAAGTACTGAAAAGTGATTGTTAGTGGAAAATTATGTACCATCTTTCTCTGTGGACTTACCTGGTGCACTGTTAATGCAGTCTTCAAATATTATTGTATTTACATGATGTGATGACATTTTTTCAATTATTGTGGTGACAAGGCGAAGGGGTGATGGTTTTGTAATTGACACCTTACAAATGTAAGGAAGAACTCCCATTACAGAACCTGATTGTTTTGGCCATATTTTTTTAAAATGGCATGTTAATCACATCATATATTTTTTAGATGATTTTGGATGTTTGTTTTCCAAAATGATTAGAATAGTATGCCTTGGCACAAGATATTATTTTTAATAAATAATAATTATTTTTTCAGATAGTGGGAGATGAGTGGGAGCATAGCGACCATCTCGATGTCATTACCTTAAAAATATTATTATGTCATTATTTATGAATATATGCGACAAGAAGACATGCAAAAACTAACTCATTTCCCATATGTAATTTTGACCATAGATAAATAACACAAAAATGAATCTTTACAATATGACAAAGTTAAATGGAATATGTAAAAAGTGACACACGGCAAAATATGATCTCTATCGAGCATGATTTATCACGGTTCTCACGATCTTGATGTAACGAAATCATCAAGGAAATAATAACTCTTACATAAGTTTTTCTTCAACAGATATGTTCTATATCTGTATGTGATGATAAACTTGACGACTGAGTTAGAGAATCTTGATCATATTTTTTGACCACGTGATAGTTACTTATTTTTAATAAGTACAGTAAGCTTGCGCACATAATTAATGTTTAGTGAAATATCAAATATTTTGACATTTCTTTGAAGAACGTTTGTCATCTTCAACTACGACATATGTTGTCTATGCCAAAATAAGAAAATTGCTGTAAGTTTTCGACATAAATCGTAGTCCAGTGAATAATGTATAGATACTAAGAAGGGCTAATGCTATTCGCATCGATGTGAGAAGCATGATGGCAAAGTTGATATAAACAAGACAAAGTGCTACGCTTGTAGCAAATACGATAATTTTTTGCTCGTGATTGCATTGAGTCGAAAAATGTTGATATAATCGTATAGTAGTTTTGTTTAAATGATAATGTTGATTCGTTGTTGAACCTCGTCCTTTTCGTGAACTGAGATTATTGGAACAACTTATCATGTAATTAAAGAATAATAAATTCTTTATATGACTTAGCCTACAAGCCCAAGGACAAAGTTGGAAACAACATGAAAGTGAGAGTTAAAAAAAATTTGACTTGCAAAATTTTCTTTTGCAATAGATGAATCATTCTATCTCATTGTCCTACTATACCACCTTTTTTAAAGTAGATATGTGTATAGTATCTACATTTGTTTTTTGGACAAACGTAGCTATGTATTCACGTTTATCATTAAATTTCGTATTTAATGAAATTTCTTTACGAGAATTTTCTGAAAATAATTTTTTATGTCTTGATTACTTTAAATATTCAAGTTGAATATTTATATCATATGTGATGTAAATAAGTATGCCAAAAGTTTTGGCTAGTCAATTTGTGACATTTTTAGGCAATATAAATATAGAGGAGCTCGAAAAATATACTTTCTCGCTAAAATTATTTTGCTTATTTTTGTGACAATGTCTAATTGACTTAGTATACGAAAATAATTTATAAACAGAAAATTACAATAATCCATTTGTATTGAATGTCTAAAATTTTATATGGTTTCTTTCATCACATTTTCGCATTGTAAAACATACACATGATTTATCTAAGTTGCTAACATGAATTATTTTATATGAATTCATGAACGCAAATGGAGATTCAAATATTATCGCAAGATTAATGCCTTGCCGACTAATTTGATAATGCGAAATGGTTGAGACTTATTCAAATAGTCTAGTGATGTGTGTGGCGCAAATAAAATTCTTATGTTATATTTGGAATGTTTAATGCTGCCTAAATGTTACTGAAATATTAAGTAGAGATGTGACATTCATTCATATATTTTCTTGGCTGAACGAGATTAAGCAACATCTTCACTTTAGAAGTTGAAGAAGATTTAGAGTTGACAATACATGTGGATTGATTTGTGGTTCGTCCATATTCTCTTCCCACACCTCACTCCGAGTGGGAGCAATTTACAGTCAACTCATGATTATTGTTCATATATTGAAACATATGTGTTGTGTCTCACGTTGTCAATATTGAATGACTATATGAAATGAACATGAGTGCTCTCTCGTGCCTAGATAAAGAAAATTGATTAATGCAAAGAGTTAGAATCTAAAGAAGAAACTCAAGTCAAGAACTTGTTAAATCATCCATCTTATCAAGAGGTAAGTGTTCGAAATAAGTCGATATGGATGACAAGAGATTTAAAGGTGACAAAAAATAATAGTCGCAAAAGGATTGCTGACTCTAGAGAAATTATTATGTTTTTTCTCTCATTCGTCAAAAGTCTAGATATTGTTTCACTATTAGATGAAAATTACATAAATCTATTTGAATGCTTAAATGTAAAAGTATTGAGCGCAATATGTAATTTGCGACAGTCCAATTATGGATTTAATATTCATCTAAATAATGATATAAGTATCATTAGGTGTATATCCATTTTTATGGATAAAAATGTCATCATGACATTATATGTGAAACAATATTACGTATAACTAGAAGTAATGAGGGATTTCTTCTATTAATGAAGAATTTAATGTCTTTCTATAGAAATGACATGAGTATTAGAGTAATTCACACCGAGTGTGAAATTTACGCAAGAATTGTTCATGTAAATTTATTGCTTTATAGCAAGAGTCGTCTGTTATAAAGACGAATTGAACATTCTACGAAAGACTATACACTCACCGGTACCTTAATTAAAAGAGATAATTTTGAATTTCATATTTTTCTCTATGACTCTATAAGTAACAAAAGGAAATGTCTTTTTGTAAACATGGTCAGTGGAAGACATGCACAATAAGTTGAGCAGTCTAATATTTGTGTCATTGGTCAAGACGCCTATGTTGGATGGCGATTAAGAAAAAATGAAGTCAACTATGAATATTGAGTTTGTGTTATACCCAATGATGGTACAAAGCTCTCTGGTTAAGTAAATTCTTTTTACTCCTGTATTGACAATGGTCGAGTATACCCTTTATTGCAATAAGTATGTCACTATTGCTTGATAAAAGGATGGACCATTATAGGGAAAAATACATTAATGTATAGTATGTCTTGACAATGTTAAGAAGATACAGTTGATGAATACACATGTAAGTATGTTTGACTGATGCATTAACATGCACAAAGCTTACGCGATGATGTATTCTACATCTTCTTGTGATGAATAAAATTATGTTAAAATTTTATTCTAGAGTTAGTTAATATTTTTTATAATACATGTAGAGTATGTCAAATCGAGCACGAGATTATCAGTCACACGGATAATCGCCTCGGCACTTAGTGCATAGCGAGCGGAGATGAAATGATTTAGATCTAGATATATGATCTAAGATCGCCCTGATATGTTCGGGAGGATGATACGGGTTTATATAAAACTCTGTGTAGCCTGATAAAATAGCCAGATGTGAGACCTCATGGTGCCAATTTTTGGGCGACTAGTGGGAGGAGTCAGGTCAGACGTCATGGGTAGATGTTTAGACTCTAATCTGTGCGGTGTTACGAGTTTATGACATACGCTCCTTCAGTGGGAATCTCCACCGCAGTTTTTGGTTATGAACCTAGTATGCTAAGTCAACCCTAAGACTTGACGAATATTTTATAATTATTCGTCAGAGTGTGAGTCTTTAAGGACTGAACAAGTCCGGAGATTGCCCTTAGACTCTTGACTATATTTCAAAGTAATGTGTTAGTGTTGCTACTTTAGCGAGATACTCAAAGGCTAAAATTATATACGGCCTGTCGAGCGATGACTAGGAAAGCAGCTGACTTAGAGCTGAGAAATATGAGGGCGAGAGGAAGATTCACTGGTGCTGCATGATATTTATAATGCAATTGGCCAAATACGTAAGCATACAAATACGGATCAATCGAAATCATGCATGATAAGACGTGTGTTGTCTGGAGTGTGCAAGCAAGGTGTTTCTAAGGCAAAGCGAGTAATATGAATGTTTGAACGACTATGTATTATTGATAAATCATAGTATTGACTCACATGATAGTTGAGTAGCTATACAACGATAACACATTATAGTATGAGCTCATATGTTGATTGAGAAGTTATGTCATCATAACTTTTAGCTCTCAAAATTGATTGAGCAACTATGTATCCCTAACGGGTCATAGTATAGGCTCTCAAATGATCGAGAGACTATGCATCCCTAACATGTCATAGTTCTCCCTGAGTTGTGGATGTACTCGTGGGTCGCACGATCCATTTACCATAACGAACATTTATTGGAATCAAGTATGGGTAAGAGCTCATTACGTGCGAGTGGAAGATTGTTGGACAATACGCCCGTTATGGGCCTTTTGCACATGCAGTTGAATAAACTGTGTGAGGCAGTTATGGCAACTGCACGTTAGAGGTTGGCTTCAGATATATATGAAGTTAGTGCTTCATATTAGGATGGGCGTGTCTTGTTTTGAAGCCGTTAGGCTGCCGACCGTGAGGCTGTCATAGGGTGGCTCCATGCAAGACCACTGTAGTCCGACAAACATGTTGTCTCGCTGAGATTCCGATCGTGTCTCATTGTATTTGGATTGTGAACATGTGATTCTTTTCCATATGTGATTAGGATCCCAACGACGAGGCCGAAACAACGTAGAAAAGTCTTCGGTGATCCATTCTTCCGCTGCGAGGTATTCCGATAATACCCTTTATTTATTTGTACCAATTCCTTCAGAAACATATTGGTAATAGTCTTACTACTCATGCTTATTATGATCCACGGTTATTTAATGTCACATTGAGCTGCTTGTCCACTTGTATTAAAATGTTTATTCTCTATTGGTTACTTATACGATTGTTGATCTTATGTCACATAATTTCTAGGACGCTGAGATTCTAATGAATTGCTTTGCACCATGCTTGTTGGATAAGATTCTATCTATTAAATTGCTTGCTTTCCCCAATGATGATACTTGGTCTTGGATCCTAGATTTTTATGGGATTCCAACTGCTAAATCAATATATAATTTTATTAGTAGGCCACTTGTGCCACCTCAGTATGATGGATGGCCTGGCTGGGGAAAAATACGACGCATTAAGGTTCCCCCAAGGTTCATGTCTTTCTTTGGAAGTTAGTCTATAATTGGCTTTCCATCAAGTATATACTTACTAGTCAGTCTGTACCCTCTACAGTGTTAGTATTGGAAATCAATTTTTTAAATGCCCAGTTCATTCGCGTGTGGGAGTTGTTCCAATTTAAAACTGACTATACCTTTCAACATTTTCATAAGGGAAGAGGGGGGGGGGGGGGGGGGATTGGGTTCTGGAAGAATTTGATCTTCTTCTAGATATAGTCTACAATCCTTACAACTGCTGTTGTGGTATGGTAGTGAGTCTGAGTCTCCTATTATGAGTTACACATATTCAACACTACTGAGGGGACTTCCTCAACAAACCAGAATTTGATTTCTTGGGAGCCTCCACCTCATTCTTAGTTTTCAAGTTAAACTTGGAAGGCTTTTTTGTGAACAACACGGGGGTGGGGGAGCATACTGAAATTCTAATACTACTTTTATTTGTGTAGGTGCACTTCCCTGCCATTGTCATTCTGCTTTGGAGGCAAAAATATGGACTATCCGTGTTGGCTTGCTGCAGTGTGTGGAACTTGGAATTGATAAATTGATTTTGGAAGCTAAGTCTTTTGTGGTTGTGGCAATCATCAACAAGGAATCCTTGTGTCCTTGATGCCTCAAGAATATATTCAACGACATTTGGATGTTTATCTCTAAAATTTTGCATTTTATTTGTACCTATGCAAACCAAACATGTAATGCAGGGGCAGATGTCTTAGCATTTGCCGACGATCTTTTTTAGGTGGACATTCCACCTCCTGGTGTCCCCAATATTTTGTGTATTGATCCTACTGCTTAGTTGAATGCATCATTCTTTTATTTTAAAAAATATATATTTGTAGTTTTGTTATAGTTATTGTATTAGTTTTGCGGTTAAGAAAGTAGTGGTATTAGAGTGAGAGGTTAAGAGTTCGAATTTATCTCTTATTAAAAATATATTTTCTTCCTTTGTTGTCCACGTGGTGAGTTGGGTTAAACCAAAGTTATCAATTCATACATAAGAGTGAGTTTTAAGAATATAAAATAAATGATATTACTTTTTCTAAAAGCCTAAGTTTTTTTAAAAAAAATTGATTAACACATTAATTTTAACACTAATAATATAAAAATAGCAGATCAATTGACCTATTATAGTCCTGCAATAGCACTAACACACTATATCATTCAATGGATAGACAACAAAGTCAAATTAAATCTAGAATAGACTCAAGTCGAGTAAACTTCTTTTTTATATAAAAAATACCTTGAAGAATATAAAATCAATATTTTATTCATCAAAACAAGCAATATAATTATTCTTACAAAATATTTCCATTATTTTCAATTTTCAATCATGTATTCTTATATTAATTTTATTATTATTGTTATAATAATGAACTATTAATTAGTTGTATTAAAATATTTTAGTATAATATATTGTATTTTCATATTGTATTCTTTTAAAGTTAAATATGAGGTAGAATAAGAATATACTTATTTTTTTCAAAAATTATTGTTCTACTATTTCATTCCATTCAAGTTTATTCTCCAATAAATATCACTAAATATTTGAGCTTAAATGTCTGAATCATTCTAAATTTCAATGCAATATAATTTAATGTTATTATCCATTTCATTGAGGAACGAAACAAATGATAATGTTTTATCCAGTTATTAGCCAAACATATTTTTTCTTGTCTTGTGTAACCCACAATATCTAGACGGTGTTTAGTTCCTGGTTTATTATAGCATTCATAAATTTTGTTATTCTTCAAGGTATCATTATTGTCACTTAGAAAATTATTATTATAATTTATGTGAATATTTTTATTCTTGTGAAATGAAATGAAATTACTTCTGGAGTGACAATTGTATCACTCATTCTTTAAATTTATTCTTGGATTGGATGTTTGTACGAAGGTGAATAGGATATTATAGAGAATTATATATAAAAAAAAGAATATGATAAAGAATTATTCTTTGTCAATAAAGATGAAGAATAAAAATTTACGTTGACTTTTTAGGTGCAATATAATGTTGTTAGGACCGGACCGGACGATGATTCGGATAAGTGTCTGTTTCAGATCGAATAATAATAAAATATTATATTTATTATGATATAGTAAATCAATTTATGATATTTTGATTATATATATATATATGATGTCAAAATGTAATTATACAAAAAATAATAATCATAAGTGTACAATTAATTTTAAGATTTGATATTAAAATTATTATACACTTAATAAATTAAAAATCATTGAATTTGATTATTATATACAAATTTTCTATTGGTTAATTCTTTTTGTATTTCATATCTTTAATTTTTTTTATGTTAGAAGCAACAAATAAATATTTTTCTCCAAAATATTATGACAAAATTATATATTTTATAAATAAATATATAGTATAATTAGTTAGTTAACTATTTAATTTGACTTATTACATACTGAATTAAAGAAATTTAAACTTGTGTATATATATTATTATATTACACTAAGCATATTATAGTTTGCATCATTCATTCATAACTAATTTATCTAATATGATAAATATTATATTAACATAATAAATAGATAATTAATTTATACTATAATATACATTTATGATATTAAAAAAAATTGAATAAGATCATAATTCATAAGTTAAATCTCAAAGTTTCATAAATTCAAAAGCTAGATGAAGGGAAAAAGACAGTGAGGGTACAAAAATAGTCTCATATTGATAGTAGTAATAAAGTGAAACTAAATTGACAAGTATAAATGAAGGAGGACACGTGCCAATATGAATGTTTATGAAGAAAGTCCATTATTGAATATTTTTTAAATTCATAATAATAATTTTTATCAAATTATCTCTTAGTAAAAAAAATTTAATAAAAAATTTTTGGTTGAAATATGGTTCAACTAAGTTTTGACCAGATTTTGACCAGTTCTATCTAGTTCAATTTGGTTGAAACTGGAGTCCGATTTTTGACCGCAATTATGGCCTGTTTGTGGTTGGACTGGTCTGATTGGTCGGTCCGATCAGGCCCTGACAACACTTGTGTAATATTTTATTTTGTTCGAGTAAAAGTTTATTTAATGACGTCAAATATTTTGTTCATTACTAAGGAAGAATCCTCAAATTCAACATTTTAAGATTCCAAAGCAACTTGTTAAACTAATGGATTGCACAATACATATTTTAAAATAAAAACATGCTCAGTTTTTATTCACATGGATAGAATGGAAACAACCTTGGAACAAGTTCTTGCAGGATGGATTAAGAAACTAGGACCAAATGGATTAGTAAATATTGTTCTAAGAATAAAATTGTTGCGGGTCCTACGCAATAGAATCCGATTTGTAGCAAAGACGATTTTTTTTCAATTACATAAGGAGGCATTAAGGAAAGATAAATTTGAAAATAGAGAAATGCACACTGATAGGATTTTGAACTCGAGATCTTTTGATTTACTAATTCCCAATAAAGACGGATTAATAATGAAAATGTACAACTTGTGTAGAAGATTTACTCAATCATTTCCATTGATAGAAAAAAAAAACAGTGTTTCAACAATTTATGTCACAAAAGAAGAAAGAATCAATACTGTCTAAGCTATGAAAAAAAGAAAAGATTGATGTATAAATGCCTATTTTGTGTTCTCTCTGTGAATCTAACCTTTGGAGGACATGGACGCGGACATGGCACTGTATACATCCATTCCAAGAAAAGAGGAAAAAAGATGGGCGGAATTTGGATAATTTTTCAGCTCGTCTGCTCGCCAATGAGGTCCAATCCGACGACAAGAAACGTCAACCCCTGGAACAGCAAGAAGTAGAAGTGGACACCCTGAGCCGACAGCAAACTCCTCGCCGAAGCTGTCAGGAGCAGGAGCGCCAGCGCCAGTTCCTTCCTGTATATGCGATTTTGCTTCTTCTTCATCTTCTTCTCCGTGTCCCTCTGCTGTTCGCTCGTTGTGTTGAGCAAATCCAACTCCGAGTCCGAGACCTGCCTCTGCAGGAGCCTTTCTTGCCCAATGGCCCTCGTCTCGATCCCCAGGAGGTCGGAGTCCGAGGACCTTCCCGTCTTCTTCGTCACAACCCACTCGTAGGAGCTGCCCAGCTGGAACAGCCCCGAGACCATCGCGTTGAACTTGGTCACGGACATGGTGTTCTCGAACAGAAGGTACGGGATGATGAAAGGGGCGGACTTGATCGCCGGCAGGATGTTCAACAGGGACAGCAGCACGGGGACGTAGCAGATGACCCACAGGGGCAGCTCGGCTTCTGGTATGAACATGGTCAGTGGCAGGACGACGCAGAACAGCGTGAAGGAGTAGAAGGGAAGTATCAGCTTCCTCAGGAGGAAGAACAGGAAGATCAGGTTGATCTTCTTCCATGTCGAAATCTGGGAGGCCAAACGTCGGAGCAAATTGAGATTACCGTTAGCTCATGAATATATCAAGCTGCAACTAAAAAAGGACGCACCTTGGAGCGTATGATGCTAGGAAGGCACAGCCTGAATAGCTGCATTGGCCCTGAGTGCCATCTGTGTTGCTGTTTTTTGTAAGCTTCATATGACTCAGGAAGCTCGCAGAGAACCTGAATTTGGAATCACAGAGATGAATTCAGTAAAGAACACGAACACTACTTAGTTCTTGGCATATGCGAGTAGACTGCATTGGTGGGGCTTCGTGCACCTTGACGTCGTTCAGGAATATGAACTTCCAGCCATGGAGATGAGCTCTGACTGCAATGTCCATGTCCTCCACAGTGGTCCTCTCAAGCCACCCGCCGGAGTCCTCCAGGGCCTTGATCCGCCATACTCCGGCCGTGCCGTTGAATCCAAAGAAATTGAGGAACACGCTGTTGACCTGCTGTTCCACTTCAAAGTGGAACGCGAGATTGATGTTCTGAAGCCTGGTGAGCAAGTTTTCGCTCTTGTTCACGAAGGACCATCTGGCCTGAACGAGTCCCAGTTCAGGATTGTCCTGTAAACAGATTACAGATGCACGCATGAACCCAACTGTCACTGTTCAGGATTCTGTATGCGAATCTAGAATGGCACCACGTTCTAAGAACAGCAGTGAAAATTTTTAGTTACCTTAAAATGGGGCACTGTCAGCTTGAGGAAATCAGGATTCGGTTGGAAGTCGGCGTCGAATATGGCCACGAATTCGTAGTCCTTGACGTAATCGCAGGACATAGCAGAGTTAAGGTTCCCGGCCTTGTAGCCGGTCCTGAAGAATCTATGTCGGTACACGATGTTTACCCCCTTCTGTTTCCACAAAGATACCTCGTTTCTGATCAGAAGCTGCACGCTTTTGATGTCGGAATCGTCCAGGACCTGAATTAAGAGCTTGTCCTTTGGCCAATCTAACTGGCACACAGCAGATATGGATTGCTCATACACCTGCAGTGGAAACGAAATATTGCATTGGAAACTATCAACCACTAAGCACACATTGTATAAAACAAAATTGGACTCGGTTAACAAAATCTCTATTCCAGAATTTGGTTCAGAAGAAGGTACTGTGTGATACGACTCAATTGACAAAATTGGTAGTGGAAGACGGCCTTCACTGGTAATAGTAATACCTCTCTTTCATTGCACATGGGGATCTGCACAAGGACCATTGGGTAGTACGAGGAATCCTTTTCTTCGTCGTCGTCAGCGCCCGGCGCCGGCAGGGTCGGCTTAAGGTTCCTGAGCTTTATCCACAGGCATCCGAAGCAAAGGACGAAGCGGTCGAGCGACTGAATCAGGAAGAGAACAATGCAGAATTTGGAGAGGTTGATGAGCAGCGGAGCGACGTAATCCGCTCTGAACGAGAGCCAGGCCAAGTAGGCGCGCTGCGCCAAGTTCTCGACCTCCGACGGCTGGATCATGTGCAGCTCGTTCTGATGCGCGTAGACTTCCAGCAGCAGCGCCACCACCGAGACGACGAGGAAAAGCCTGAGAAATATCAACATCCTCCCCGGCCGCTGCGGCCTGTCCGAGCTCCCGGACATGAGCAGACGCCTCTTTGCCGTGCCCAGGAGCGTCCCGAGCGACCCCACGGACCAGAGGAGGAAGGACGCGAGTCTCTGAGCTTTGAGCGCGAGAACCCATTGGATTTGCTTCGGATTCTTCGCTCTCTCCTTCTCGAACACGGCCGGCGGGTCGAAGCCGGCGACCTCGACGACGGAGAAGTTATTAGGATTCTCCATGGTCACAACCAATGATCCAGGAGCCATTGCAGCATCAAAAGAACAAACGAATTGGCGGAGCAGGAGAGAAGGAACAGGAAAGGGAGATCAATTTGGCAAATTGAGTAGGCGACTGATCAATCTACGAGGAAGAAAAAGGTATGAACTTTACGAAGTCTGCCTCTACCTCGTATTGAAATTGAACGAGAGCAAGCACCAAAAGGTGCAATCTGAGGCTACTATATACGAAATTTTAAGATCATAAGATATCAAGAAGCATATAAATATATGCACAAGCAGCTGGCGGAATGCTAAGAAATCATGTTCAGCTACCGGCCCCTCCCCTTCTAACATGAACTGATGCAGTCGAAAGAGATTGCTGAAAGAGAAGCGTCAACAGTCTGCATGCGTTCCATGAACTTTTTTTTTCGACCCGCTCTTTCAATAAGAATAAGCAACTAATTAACACAACAGCAGGAGAGAGATAGATAGATAGATAGAGAGAGAGAGAGAATGGTTGGTTCCACGTTTAGAAATGGGGGCATTAATATTCGTAATAAGGCAAGCAACCAAACTTAGGACAGCGATATTGAACAACCCAAATATTTACATAATTAATACTCTGGCATCCTCTTTCATTTCTCAATTTTCAGTGCATGCATTCCGGGGTCATTAAAATTTCTGACATCTTCTCCCTCCCTCCCTCCCTCCCTCCCTCCCTCTCTCTCTCTCAGGTCAAACGTTCCACGACCAGTAATGCATGGAAGATTTAAGGAATTTATTATTTCCATTAAATTTCTTCCTTCCATATATAAATGAGATTAACGGGTCTACTAAAATAAAAAAATTAAATTATTTCCTTCCATATAATTATAAATTATTATTAACTGAGTAATGTGATCATTTTTTTAGTTCATGTTTAAGTTTAAATAATTCATGTCCTAATCTAAATAGGGCTAGTAAAGTGTGTTAATATTGTATGGTATGCAAAGTTGATCCCGTAAGGACAATTCAGTGATTTAGAAATTACACCACATTGCAACAAAATTTGAGTAGGATTGAGCACAGAGTCAGTAAGAAATATTCTCAACATATTAAGATTAATGATAAATAATTTATCTAATAGAAGATATCATATTTTATGCGTTCGTAATTCATGTAAGAAATATATTTGTTTACCATTTCTTACATCAACTTACTATAAGACTAACAAATATTATATATCATACTAAGTCTCAAGACATCATGAGCTTAAATTAATTTACCTACTATATTTTCTACTATTTTATCATGAACTTTTCTACTTATATTCACCTCGAAAGTCAAATAGTTAGTTAAGTTCATTTCTGGTGATACTGAAAATTCTAGTAATACATTTTATTATATAAGCGACTAATGCAATTGTTAGCAATTTTTTTACATCAGATAGCACAAGCATGAGTGAGATGGAACCTTAGAAGGATTGTCATAAGTTAGGAAAATAGCATTCATATCCATCTACGTCCATGACATAAAGCTTTGTACTATCATTTGTTAGGCAGAAAGAGAAAAATTATGCATCACAAGAAAATACGAGAAATTTAAGGTGAAGCAAAATTTTATTTGATGGAAAAAAATAAAAAATGATTACAAGATTAGATTACTTTCTATTTGGACCTTAAGGAGTTTAGCATTTTCTTTTATAGACGATAGAAATTATTGACCGACTGAGACTCTAAATTAATCTCAAAAAATAGGACACCTCTCTCGTGTTAAGGAAATAAATTAATTTTGAATCATATACAGAATACTCCATAAAATTTTCGCCCAGAGGGCTCCGCTCCCCCACCCCCCCGTAGTGCGAGAGCGCCTTTTATTTCGGAGTGTCTTGAGATCCGGATGGATTTCCAGTTGGGATAGGATTCAAGCCATTATTACCACCATTATATGGTATTTATTTTTACTTATAAGTTATAGATAGTATATATGGTCTCATAATCCCTAAGTCCATTATGTTTATATCTTAATCTTATTCCAAGCTAACATGCCAATTCCTATTGTGGTTAAAAGAATTCTAATCTGAATTAATTACTTGTTCATGGTAACTAAACATATATGCATGTGAAACCCATTTATTATGGAGGATCGGCTGTATACTAGTAGCATTTGTTCGTTGGAATTGCATAGGTCAATGTTCGTAGAAAATGGAAGAGAATGAAAGGAAAAGAAATTATTGATTCTAATAGCTTTGATGTAATAAAGAAAATGTCACTCTGATTAACAGTAACATGACTAACTTAATCAATTATGTAAATGAAGAAACGAGCATGCATGTAGGCATCTATATATGATTATAGATTACCTATTTTGACAAATGTAGTTATATACATTTAATAACGTTACCATTGACTCTACATTAATTATTTTTCTTTGGTCCAAACATAAGATAATTTGGTTAACTTCAATTCCAGCACATTATTTGGTAACCTCAAAGTGGTAGTTTGTGCAATCCATGGTATTGCTTCCTAATTAATAAATAACTTGTAATGTAAATATGAATATATCTAAATATATATTACACATTAATTTGTATATGCCAACTTTAGTGCCACGCAGCTCCTATGCATTAATTAAGACTAGTGACCATGCAGTAGCTGGATTTCCCTCTCATTTCCAAATGATCTCATTTTGTTTGCAATATTTGCTAAAGTTTTACTTCTAAAAAGGCTGTGTGACTATCTTAAGATCTTCCAAACATAGTTCTCAAGGTAACAAAATCTGTATTCATCTATATATTTAACATCTCTTTATGCTCTCAAGAGTTATGTTGTTGAAATCTATCCCACCATATATACGAATTATCTCATATATTATTTTAATATCTTATATCATGACTTCACACTATTTTTCAAAATATGGCATGAAATATGGAAAATGTACAATACTACTAATTTCTCAACCTTCAACGTATCTGTTTGTATATCTTGCAGGATTATTAATTCTTTTCTTCTATTACGCATTGTGCCTTAAAAAGGTTCTTTAATCAAATGTATCTAATTGTGTTCATATACATATATGTGTGTAATTAAATATGTAAATGGCACAAATATAACGCAATGCTAAAATTAAAACAATTGAAAATATCTCTCGCTTGCAATTGGAAACTGTTAACTTCATTTCCAGGGCATTCATGTGTTGTGTTGCCATCAATCATCCTCCATATGATGCTTCTCTGGCCTCAAGCTCTACACTTCCTACGGAACAAAAGAAGGAATAAAGAAAAGAAACTACAGACACTTAATCAATCTTTATATGATTGGACTTATTATTTATATGGTTTTGGTGCTAGATATAATGCCTTAATCATATGACTTTTGCGTGTTGGCTAATTAAGCAACGTTGTTAGTGTTGACCTCTTTAGGAAATTAATTAATTAATGTGGATTATATTACAACATGGTCAAGCCTCCTCTCTCTCTCTCTAATGTGGATTATATTACAACACTTAATATATATATATATATATATATATATATATATATATATATATATGATTGTTATGATTTATAAGAAATTATGCGTCGCAGAAAAAAAATTGAAAAATTTGAGACGACATAGAATTTTATTACCTGAGAACAGAAAAAACTTACAATTCTTATTTGAATCTTTAGGAGGTTTATATAGACCCCATAGTACGAGAACATCTTCTTTTAATCTTGGTCCAAACGAATTTTCAATTAAAGTAGAACTCGAGACATTCATTTGTCCTCGTGCACTCGTGTTAGGTGTAATGACACATTTTTGTAAGTAGCCCATCCTCATGTTGCTAATTCATACATTGATATACATGCAAAAACAATTAATATAATTAAATAAGAGACGACGACTTAGAAATTATTGATTTCAGAGTCCGAATGAATGAGAGCATCATTTTATATTTTTTATTACAGAGGTATGAAATATTAAATAGAAGAAAAAACAAAGGCTAATTTTATATATGACGAGAAAGTGGAGAGGGCAGATGGGCATTCGTTGTCTCTTTGATATTTGTATATGAAATTATAATAATACTACATCTTTCAATTTTAGAGGTTACAAATTAAGGACTCCTAATAGGATTTAAATTATGAGTTTTAAGTCATAAAAATTTAAAAATAAATAATATTATATTATTATATATAGATATTATTTTAAATATTAAAATATAGAAGAACAATTAATTATTTTAATTACAAAATTTCAGGGGTACTTATGTTTAGGAGAGATGGAACAAAGAAAAGATAATTAGAAGAGGATTAGAAATGAAGTTTGAAAGAAGATTGAATTGACTCATAATGAAGTTTAAATTTTAAATTATTCATGCAATAAAATAATACTACATTATTATTTTAATTATAAAAAATTCAATTAGAATAATAATTTTATTTAATTACGAAAATAGGTGGAAATTATAATATAAGGAAATCAATAGTGTCACGATCACTTTTTGAGATAAGATCAGAGAAATCCAAAGGATTCTTATGAATAAAAAGTATTTTTAAATAATAATAAGTATTTAATATTTTACTCTTGATAAATATACATTATACTTAATTTATAATTCTCGCAGGCTTAGAACAATCTAATTATGATAATCAACAATAATAAATCAATTTCCTCATCTGAATTATAAAAATTTAAATGATTTTTTATTTTCTAAATATCATTTTTTCACATAAGTTTATTAGTTGACATTAGTCATACATAAAAAATGAATAAAAAATTGAGAAGGAGATAACACACAGGAATTTAATCTCCTTGCCATTTTTCATTTTTAATATTCCATTTTTAATTTTCTCAATAAAAATAATTAAAAAAATGAAAATAAAATTATAGGATCGATAGAATCTTATAATTCCACCGACAATCCAACGATAAATCCATGTACGATATTGCATTTTCGATTTTCTAAGTGAGATCAGGATCGCTGTTTGACTTTTGGATGATCTTACTATCCTCAAAGCAGTCCGGACAACTATGAAGGAGATAAGAGTTTCAGAAGAAGAAAATAAAAAAGGAAATGAAAAGAGAATAAGAAAAGCTTGAGATGGCTAAGAAAATGATCAAAATTAACTTAATTGAATAGATAAATAAATATTTATTTATTTGAAATTTGTCTAAAAATAAGGAATAATTGAAGTTGAGAAAGGATCCGAATAAGTTAAGAAAGGATAAAAGTTTAAATTGAAGAAAAAAAAGAAATGAGAAATGAATTAATTAATGATATTAAGAAAAGTTAAGAATATGGTTCACAAGTTAATTAGAGGTAGATAATGACTTAATTTTGAATTATAATCAAATTACTTCTGAAATTAAAATTTTCCTATAAACAAATACCTCATCCTAAATCATCCTCCATCGATAAGGAAAACATTTTCCATAAACTTTGAACCCTAATTTCTCTCTCCTCAAAGTGAGTGCACCATTGCTACCTTCGGCTATCTTTTCGTGATACATCTCTTTGTTAAAGGACATTGGTGACTCATCATAGGAAACTCTGTCGTTTCACAAAAAATGAGTAGTAATTTCTTAATATAACTAACTAAGTCAAATAAAGTTAAGATTATGGTTTATGTTCTCCTATGATTTAAAAATAACTTTTATATATTTAGTCAATGAACACATGTCGTTTTAATCTACAAAGCTTGTACCACAGTTTAAAAAAAGTCATTAGAGTTTTGATCTATCAGAACTCGGCCCAAGCTGACCAAAATTCGACCTAGGTTCTACAATATTTTTTGACTGACGTAATCGACATCGAATTCGACCTGAATGTGGAGCCGACCCACCCTTGTTTTCTAGTGACCCATCCCCGGTTCTATATAAAAATAGGAAAGTGAACTTTCAAGCGTTTGATGTTCAGTCGATGACCTGATCCAATCTTCTTGTAATTTCGTCAACCCATAGGCATAAGCCATATACCCCATCCAGGTTTCAAGTTTGAATAAGAAAGAACATTCGACGATTGATTATGATGACCCGGTCTGAATTTTTGTGCCACCTGACCTAGATTTTATTATTACATGTTAAAGAAGCCTAACTGAAACACAATTCACTTTCAATGGAACCTGACTTGCATTGCTACAGTACCAAGCCTCCATTTCAAATGTGAACTTGTAATACTCCCGATTCAATCAAGATATTATTTACTTTGAGATCTCGGTTCATACGAATTTAAAATACGTCTCGATCGATAAAGATGATAGGTACATATAAGTTCATGAACACCTCAATGTTTTGCCCACGTGAGACTAAACCTTAATCTTCCCTCTTATGGGGCTCAGCGTCCTCGTTGAGTGATCCGTGTTGACTCATGATCCGTGTTTTCCACATGGCTCAAGTGAGAACGCAAGGTTGATTCTCATATTATTCTGTAACACCCTTTGATCCAATTAAGATATTGTTCGCTTTGGGTTTTCGGCCCGCACAAATTTAAACACGGAAATTATCATGAGTTTATATGTAGCTACCTCAATTCACCTATCGAGGTACGTTCTAAATTTGTGCGAGCTGAGAGCCCACGACAAATAATATTTTAATTGAATGAGGAGTGTTACAAAGTAGTATCAGAGTCGATCTCGCGTGCTCACTTGAGCTATGTGAAAAACTTGGGTCATTAATCAATATGGATCACTCAACAAGGATGTTGAGCTCTTAATGGAAGAAGATTGTAACGGCCTGAGGTTGGACCAAGATGATTTGACTGAATAGTCTCACATGGACAAAATATGAAAGTGGTCATGAGTTTATACGTAACTACCCTCTTTACTTATCAAGACGCATTTTAAATTCATGTGAAACTGAGAGCCTAAAATGAACAATATCTTAATTGGATCGAGGAGTGTTATAGAATTAATCATGATTAAGAATGGAAGGAATAGTAAAAAAATGAAAAGAAATGGAAAAAAATATATTCATGTTTCTTATTGATACTTGATTATTATTTTAAAATTTAAATTACCTCTATCAAGCAATCTTATCTATTTGAGTTATTTTATATATTGAGTATCATTGTTTGTGTAAATTTTATTTTCCTATCTACATGTAGTTGAACTGACAAGTAAAAGTGTAGGCATGTGCAACGATAATGTTGACACACATGGGGACCTAGTCAATAAATTATTATTATTATTATTATTTGATGTAAAATTATTTGAAAGATTAATCTTTCGAGAATAATTCAAAAAGAAAAGATTAAAAAATAATCCCCTTCCACACTCATAGAAAATTATTTCGCTTTTGATTGATATTATGTAAAAAACGATTATTTTCTATTTGATAAGATTTAAGAAATGTTTTCACAAAAGAAGCTCAATTATTTTGCTTCTGTCTCCCTCTCTCTCACCTCACCATATGTCGGTCCAAGAATTCCAGCGTAATTTTGCTTGGCTGCATGTTGAGAGAGGGAAAGGCCATCAAATTTTTTTCTGGTCTCGTGTCGTCTCCTCTTCTATTTTCTTCTCATTTTGATGCCATTCTCAATTTCTCATTTCGTACTCAACATTTTTTTATCAAATTATTTTTTAATTCTATTATATAAAAACAACATTTCTTTTATATAAAGTAAAAAAAATGCGATACTATTGGTCCTTGCATATACCAATTCAGACCTCTTCGAAGTACTCGCACATCCTACCACCATGCTGCAACTTGGATTCCTTAAATTTTTTTTAACGATGGTGCATTTACATGATTCCTTAATTTTGCTTGTTTATTTCGCTATCAATTACATGATTACACGGTCGTTGTTTTATTTTAAAAATTGGATGCGTTGATGTGGAGAGTCAAATATAATACTTATCAAAAGGAAATATATAGTAATAGTTTTTTTTTTCAATTTTAAATTTAACTAGTTATGAATAATAGAATTCGAACTATATATATATATATATATATATTAACTATTTGGTGTTATTATATATGCACACTTTGCATGCCGTCGTCATCATTGCATTATAATTTTCTAAATCGTTGAATTTAAGAAATATGTGATACCAAAATAAGTTCACATATGTGAATTTTGAATTTATCATTGATTGATATATGGACGATGATACTTGATAAATATTTTTTAAAAATAAATTTATAATAAATTTAGAATTATCATAAATTATAGTTCACATATGTATAGATCCACTTTGAGTCCACGTAATCTTAAATTCTTAACTCATTTATAATCATATTATGTTGTCATAAAAAAAGACCAAGTAATTATTCAACTTTATGTGCACAATAATGATAGAAATAATTTAGAAAAGAGCCATAAATCAGACACATCATCCCTTTCGATGGTTACCTAAAGATATTTTAGTTTCAACCGAAATTAGTACAATAATCCTTTTTGGGTACCCATATATGCTGAAATGCTAATACATGTAGGAATCAATGAATAGCACGGGAAATTATTAAACTTTTTAAAAAATAATTTATGAATATTATTATTATTATTATTATAATAAATTCAAGATTATGCAAGACATCCTTCATGTAAATCTATGGATCATAATATCATTTTGTTTTAACTGCCTTAGCATGCTTTATTAACAACATGACGATCATATAAACGATATAAATGCTGAATATAATCTTCATGTAATCCTATTTCTTTTTTAAAAAATGAGGGCATTAAATTAAAACTTTCATATAGTTGGCACTGACAAGGATTCCCTACATTTAAAGATAAGCAATTTTATAGTGATAAATGGACCACGCAAATCGCCACGTGATAATTTATTAAAATGTCTCCTTATGAATTAAGAAAATATTTAATGACTAAAGAAGAGACTTTTCTACCAATCTAAATTTGCGAAATAATTTTATTTTCTCTCCTTAAAATACAAAAAAAAAAAGAAACATAATCATAGCTATCTCCCAAATTGCACGAATTAGGAATTAGATTTAGAACGTGGTAAGATATGTGACCCGTCATATTACGTGTACAAATGTAGAATATAAAAATAGGGTTAATTTCTTAAATTTTTTTTTCTAAATGAGCACATCTCACAAGCTCACACCAAAATGATTCTGATATCATATATAATATTTTGATCAACATATGATATTGTGCGCTTTGTATCTTGATCAACACGATTTTATTAAAATGCATCACACCTTGTGAAGAGCATGTTTTTATGTGTATTAAAAATTCTCCCATAATTTATGGATATGAGATTAATTCAAAATATACGATTACATATAGTAGCACCTACCACATTTGCTCATTAGGTAAGACCACATGTGCTCATAATTTAAAAAGGAGTTGCGCTAATTTTTCCTATTTTTCAGCCTAATTTTAGCCAAATATTTTTCCCAACTTTTATGAGGTTTCATCTTGTCCAACTTTGCCATTAGCCTTTTAATATTATAAAAAACCTCTTCCCAAAAAATAATAAATAAAAATTAAACCAATGGCTCTTTTAATATTCTATCTCAACACTTTTTTAATTCATAACTTAGAATATATATATGTTAAATTAGATCGTTATTTGATGAGTTTGGGATTATAGTTGAATTTAACATATTTTTCAATATTTGCGCAAATCCAACAAGCAAATGAAGGAATTAAAGATTTTAAAGATAGAAGAGGTAGAACTATTTATAAACGCAGAAGTAAATTTAGCTTAGGATTGTTTTTTATTAACATAACTACAAAAAGATATCCAGTGTTTATAAATAAATATGTCCTACGAGTAGAAGCCTAAAATGAAATATAAAGATGTGAAGTAAGTTGAACAAAATATAGGCACCATAATAGAACAATTGTAGTAAAAAAAATAAATATTTTGATGTCGATTATTATAAAATTATAGTTTTTTGCTTTGAGGAATGAGAAGGGAGATTTTTTTTTATCTTCTAATATTATAAAAAAGTAAATAATTTTAATGTTAATTATTATAAAGTAATAATTTAATTATTGGGAAAGAGAAAAGACACTCTTTGTCAGCTAATATCATAAAAAAAAATTATACTAACTTTTGTTTTTAAAAAAAATAAGGGTAAAACAGGTAAATCCAAGTGGCATTAGAATTTTGGAGCGTATTTAAAGTTTTCTTTCGAAAAGATAATGCAGCATTAATGGCCGGGTGCACGAAACTAAAAATATGCTTAATTAATTTACGTATATTTAATGCACCATTCTCCTAGGTGTAAATTCAAATTGTACTCAACTCAAATGTTGCCCCAAACCAAAGTCCCTCTTTTTTTTTTCTGTCACACTGACAATAATGTTCACTTGTGCATTTCATTAAATTCTGACTTTCGGATTATTAATTATTGCCATCCATGATTCAAAGTTCAGAATTTTTTATAATTTAATCCAACAATTGAAGATTATTAATTACTGCATTTAACTAGGAAGCTCAGACTGCTTTTATCATTTGATAGCAAATAGATAAGTTACCTGTATCTTTTTTTTTAAAAAAAATTTCAAAAGTTTGAAGGTACTCTCATTTATTTATTTGTCTTAATATTTTTTACGATAATAAAAAATTCCCTTGTTCCTTATTCCTAATTAAAGCATTCTTATTATTTTCGAAGAAGCATACATTTAAATTGATAATTGAATGGGAGGCAATCCGTTCGCACAATTGATTAGCAGAATTGTGTTTCAGCCTTTTAGGAGATTCGACGAGCGCTAGTATTCATCGCTTTGATTAGGAGAATATCATTTTGTCTTTTTCAATTTGACTATGAATTAGTGAAGTGATAATAGTCTTGAATATGGAAGGTAAAAAAAAAATGAATTGGAGGCAAAATGAATGAGGGGATCCTGATTGTACTCTAGCTACCAATCAATTTGCCAAGTCAGTTGACAAGTCGAGCGGATCCAACCTTCAATCCAACTATTTAAAAACATTGGGTACTTACTTTGATCACTTACATCTCACCTACATCTTCAACTTGGCATTTTGTGATCCATGCAAAAAAGAGAAAAAAAAAAGATGAAGAACAATTAAAAGCAAGCACTAGAACCAGAATTGGGAGGTTGAGAGATGGCGAGTGGGCACATGGTGGAAGTGGATTCCTGGAATAGCCCACATATTACTTGCTATAGGTGGTAGTAGGTAAGTAGGGGGTCTATGTTGGTCCACAAGAACATAATAAAATATGTATGTATCTAATGTAATGTTATGTAACATAAATATAATAAAGTGCAAGGATAGATGGTGATTATAATAAAGATGCATGATGGCGAGGTGCCACCGGACGACCGAGGAGAGATGATCAGGGGTTTTTTTGGGAGGGAGGGAGAGGGGGGGGGGGGGGGGGGGGGGGGGGGGGCGAATTGCAAATGAGGATAATTATGTTATGAGTTAATTAGATGATTAATTAAGGACCTTGTTGTTGTTATAATGAACCTAAGAGAAGTAGGAATTAGGTTTGGGTGTTGCATCATGCGTATCGTATCCATCCTCCATCATCCATGTCTCTATGCTTTTGCAATCTTTTATTTCTTTTTCTCATTTTTAAGTATGATTTTTTAAGTGTAATTATCATGCCCAATCTTATTTTAAGTGTAATGCTCCATATAACGCGACTATTTTATTGCGAGAAAAAAAAGGAAAAGAAAAAAAACAATGCGGGCTGTCTTTTTATTAAAGCCCAACAAAGAAATGGCCCAAAATAAACTGAAGGCTTTAAAATAAATTGAACCCACATGTGGTTTTTAATGCTAGCAGAGTTTGGAGAAATATATTGTACACCTTTTTTTTTTTTGGCCTGGATGGTTCAACAATCTGCATTTATTTTTCTTTTGACTAGACATGGTATATTATTCATGTATATAAAGACAAACTTAAATCACATCTGCGGAAATAAATACGGGAGAATAGATAAATCAAATAAATTATTATGGGAGAAATATTTTCATTTTTGATTACCTATTACCTTTAAAAACAATTTTGAAATATATTTCTATATTTGCGGATAAGAAAATTACACTTTACTTAATATGCATATACATATATATATATATATATATATATATATATATAGTTTCGTGCAAATATAACATATAAAGGTATTCGCTAGTTTGCATAATTAAATATGTGCATGGAGTCAAAATTAAAAAAAAATAAAAAAAATGTCTCACTTGCAATTGGAAAACTGTTAACTTCATTTCCGGGCGTTCATGTGCTGTGTTGCCACCAACCCCAATGTGATGCTTCTGTGGAACAAAAAGAATAATTAAAAAGTCTCCATAGTCATGCATAACTTTATTTTATGTTTCGTTAATGATCCATATATATATATATATATATATATATATATATATATAATACTACAGAGAATTATGTCTCACAGAAACCAAATTAGAAGGATTTATTTTTATATAATCGGACTTTATTTATATATGGTTTTGGTGGTAGATAATGCGTTAATCATATGCCTTTGTGTGTTGTCTAATTAAGCAACGTTGTTAATGTTGACCCTGTCAGGAATTAATTAATTAATTAACTAACGTGGACTATATCACGACATGGCCATGTCTCCTTTGTCTGTATGACTGTTCCCTTTTTGCTCACGTACTCGTGTTAGTTGTGGTGACACATCTTTGTGAGTTGCATTGCCACCCCTCACGACTCACGTTGCTAATTTATGCATTTATGTACACGCAAGAAGAAGGAAAACATATATGATTAAACAAGAGACAACGACTTAGAAACTATTGATTTCAGAGTTGGATCGAACGAGAGCAATCATATTAATATTTTTATAATAAAAAGATACGAAATACTAAATAAAAGGCTAATTTTGATTTTATATTATGGCGAGAGAGTAGAGAGAGGTGCAGATGGACAATCGTTGTCTCTTTGGTCCTTGTATATGAAATTATAATAATACTACATCTGTCAATTCTAGAATTTAATTTGACTGCCTTTAATTTGGAGCTATCTGAAAGCACAGGGTCAGTAACCACGCACACGTCCTCTTTTGGCTGCTGAATTGTATCCCATAATAAAGTTGTGGGCGTTATGATCAACATCACATAAATATAAAAGCATCCATAATACAGAAGAAAAAAAATGACTCCCCACCCACATGTGCACCAAATTCCGAAGAGCAACAAGAGAACACATAACATCAAGCTGTGAAGGAAAAGAACCAAAGGGCAGTTGGAAACTAGACAAGCACTGTTTATCTCTTCTGTTCCTGCTCTAAAGCATGAGTTGTGGCCTACAACTTGCTTGAGTCGTTTGGAAGTTAGCATATTATAATAGACTTCCAAGGACTTGGATTTCGTATACTTCCACTTCTATAACTCCTTAGTTGTATTAGGCATGCAGTTTAATACTTAAAAAAACAAAAAGGTCCCAAGTGAAAACTTCCAATCACAAGAAAGTATAAAATACAACTAAATGAATACAGGCTAACACAATTTTGGACATAAGCTGCATGTGAATCCTCAGGTATGTAGATAAATTTTTTAAATAATTTCTTCACGTATGTGGTACAAGAAAGATAAATGATTGAAACATATGGAAAGTGGGTTGAGCAATATGTTGAACTGCTAGGCTATATTTGGCGTCAGGCCTTAACTATGGGCTTGCAGCCTTTCCTTTCCGAAGCTCAAGCTACAAAGATAAATAGAAAAGGTGGAGGTTCAAGGTAAGCATGCCGTGATCAAGACAGTCAAGTTCTGGAGTTCAAGTAAATTAACTTTGGTTGAACTCTAATGAGATCCTCAAATCATAAATTCATAGATTCTATGTTCAATGTGAAATCTGATTATAAAATATTTAACGTACAATCATACTTGTTGATTATACCTTTGAATCATATAAGTAATTCAAACCTTGTTGCAAATATCAATTTGTAATTCATGTGCGTGCAAATAAATTTCACCATGTATACTATATGTATAATTGGAAAAGTTCTTACAAAGATGCTTTCTTTAAAAAAAATGGTCATCTTAATCTACACAATCAATTAACTAGAATTGTGATCTTGCACAAGTTCTCATTTCTCATTACTAATATACAGTACTGCAATACAACAACATTGTATCGACGAATACTATCTCCCAATTGAAGTCCACCATGTTAATAACGTTTTTTCAATACAAATAACTAGCAAAAGTCAAGAGCCATGGTCTTGGATGAGTTCTTATGCTTTCAGTGGAAGCACAAATTAGAAATTATAAAAGGCTTGCCTTCCTTCCAACTGCAGCAAGCCAACACAACAGTCTGGAGTCATGGATCACATAGCTAGAGATTGACGCCGTGCGAGGTAGATGAAGGAAACAAATCTTATCCTAATGCAGAGGAAGTCAGATGTGAAAAATATACCTAGCAGGATGCAGAAAATCAAAACAGGGGGTAAAATTATGTGTACAAAATCATTCAAGACAAGCCATAGACATCATTTTGTACAAGCTTAATTTTAAGGATCTCAAATAGCAACTTTATGCTAATACAGTACATATCTGAATCTAATAATCAGAGGTGAACCCAAGTAGAGGGTAGGAGGCCCTGATCCCCATCCCCCCAATTTTTAATATTTTATTAGTTTTATATATATATATATATATATCTTAGGATTAAAAGTTAAAATCGACCTCCCGTAAATAATTTTGATACACCATTTTGACAAGAAATCACCTTAGAAATAGTGGTGTCTTTGGTTGGGGTTGGTCAATAGCTTGAGGGTTCAAACTTGGCCCCCTCATTTTTTTCCCTCGATCCAGCCCTGCGAATAATCACATAACATATCTACCTTGCGTCCTTATATGCATGGAAGACTTTTTTTATGCGATTTTGTCCTATGGCATAGCAGGCTAGTAAGCCTATGTCATTGATATTTCTGCTACTAGGGTTTTAGCATGAACATGGTGCAATCACTTTTAAGTTCTATATTAAAGTACAAAAGAACTGCTAAGATAAGAAGTAAGTCTTATTTGCATAAGTAAATAACTAAATAAACAAATACTGCAGCGATCATCCCGTTGAAAAACAAAATTATTTATCCTTTTTCTGACATAAACAACTTAGATTCCTGAATTGCTGCACAAAATTCACCTGAACATGCATATTTTTGTGTAGCACACTCAAAATTAAAACGATTAGGTGATTCTGATGACTTAAAATTAACTGATCATGAATGAGCGAGAAGAGAAATGAAGAATACTTAATAGGCATTTTTTTTGAGTTTGGATATGTTTATTTTAACATTGCCATTATCCATTTATCCATGTTAATCAGTTTCCTTATCAACTATGTACAAAATATATTTGACCCCATGCATACTGGGAATATGGGATCCTAAACATGTTTAGCAGTTTTGAGTCTTTTTCTTTTAGCTACTAGAAAGAAAAAAAAAACAGATGGAACACATTTTATAATTAAGACATTGACCTTTGAAAAAGTACTCCATACATTTTTCTCCTTAACGCCGTCCTAGATTAAAAAGGTAATAAATAGTACAACAAGTTGCGATTTTCCATGGATATATCATATCCTCCATTAAAGTTGATTTCAGTGTGAATGCACATGAATTACCTGTTATGCCTCAGAAACTGAAAATAATTATATTAGCCATGGGAGATTCTAACAGCCATCCATATAGGAGGATATGAGATTCACATGAGGATAAAAAACCACAAGAGAATATTGATCCAGAAAGAGATAATAATACACCAAATGCACACACAGGAAAGATGATTGGAAAATCCGAGAACAAGGAGAGAAGATCGCAGAGAGATTGCAGAAAAATAGAGAAGACACACGAATTTATCCAGGTTCACCCTTGAGATGAGGGCTACGTCCTGCAAAGAGGTTCCACTATATCGTTTAGGTTTACAGCCGCCACACAAAATTACATCAGAAATTAGGCTATTAATAGCCTCTTCAAACCGGGTTTAAAACCCAAACAAATAGAGAAAAAACCTAATCCGAAACACACGGGCCGGCTAAACAAAAGCCCAAAACCCGTCTAGGTTTCGGGGGCGCTGCCCCCGAACCCCCGCTCGCTCACCGGCGATTCCCCTAAGCTCAGATTTCGTACGTCAGCAATACTGTTAATTGGGTAATACTCAGATTCCCCTAATCTCACGTGGGCGAACCCGGTGTGAGAAACAAGGGGCCCTGAAGTATTCACCAACTCTAACATTCTCCCACTTGGTGGATACTTCACACCAATGAGAGCCTTGCCAACAACATTCTTCTTCAATCCGACAGCAGTAGAGCACCACTCAAACTTTACACCTGTAAACTGCTTTAGTCAGAAAATCAGAACTATTATCTGTTGTATCAATCTTTTCAAGCTGAACCTCTTTCTTTTCCACCTTTTCCTGAATAAAGTGGTATTGGATGTCAATATGCTTTGTGCGTGAGTGAAATGCGGGACTCTTAGCTAACTGAATAGCACATTGATTATCACATCTCACCTCTATAGCACCTTGCTCAAATCCGAGCTCCAAGCACAACCGCCGTAGCCATATGGCCTCTTTTGCAGCATGAGTAAGAGCCATATATTCTGCTTCTGTAGAAGAAAGTGCTACCACGCTTTGTCTCTTGCTCATCCAACTTAGTGCAGCCCCAAATAATGTAAAAATATATCCGCTAGTGGACCGTCTACTATCAATGTCTTCACCCCAATCAACATCTACATGACCCACAATATCAAGCATCTTTCCTTTCCTTGTACCTTCAAAACACAATGAAAAATCTGAAATTCCACGAAGGTACCTGAAAACTCTCTTGATAGCATTCCAATGTTCCCTGCCTGGGTTAGACATATATCGACTCAAGACTCCCACTGCTTGGGCTATATCTGGACATGTGCACACCATGGCGTACATCAAGCTGCCCACTGCACTTGCATATGGCACACGGTCCATCTTTTCGGCTTCTTCATCCATCTTCGGGCATTGCTCTGCAGAAAGTTTGGTTCCTAGAGACATAGGAGTACCCACTGGCTTGCAGTCTGCCATGTTAAATTTCTTCAACACTTCTTTTATGTACTTCTCCTGTCCTAACCACAACTTTCGCTTCTGACGATCTCTTCTAATCTGCATATCCAAAATAAAATTCGCCGGCCCTAAGTCTTTCATCTCAAACTTCTTGGCCAACAAACCCTTCACTGAATTTACCATCTTCATACTATTTCCAATCAGTAACTTGTCATCCACATACAGTGTAAGAATGACAAATTGATCGCCAACTACGTAAACACAGTGATCTGAATCTGAACGTACAAACTTGAGTTCGAGCATGTACGTATAAAACTTCTGGTACCACATCCTTGGCGACTGCTTCAATCCATACAAAGACTTCTTCAATTTGCACACTAGCTTCTCTTTACCTTGAACTTCAAAGCCTTCTGGTTGTCTCATATATATCTCTTCCTCCAAGTCCCCATGAAGGAATGCCGTCTTCACATCCATCTGCTCTACCTCAAGATTATATGCTGCTGCCAGATATAGAACAAATCTGATCGAAGTCATTTTCGCCACGGGAAAGAAAATCTCATCATAGTCGACTCCCTCAACCTGAGAGTACCCTTTAGCTACCAGTATTGCCTTGTACTTCTCCACAGTCCCATTCGGTTTCAGCTTTCGCTTGAATACCCATTTGCAACCAATTGCCTTTCTATCCTTAGGCAATTGACACAAGCTTCATATTTCATTCTTATCCAGTAATTGCATCTCATCTGCCATAGCAAGCTCCCACTGATTTGCATCATCCATAGACCTTGCATCTTTTACAGAACTAGGTTCTTCTCCGATGATGCTCAAAGCATGAAACAAACTCAAAGCACTAAGAGAGTATCTCAAAGGTGCTCTTCTTTCTCGTGTCGATCTCCTGAGTACTGGTATGGTAGTACCAATATCTGGGTCTTCATATGAATATGCATTTTCAACTTTATTAACCGAGTTCTCTTGATCCGGTTCTGTAACAGACTCTACTGAAGTATCTTGTGCATCCACCTCTGAAGTTTCAGAATCAGAATCTTCTTCAAGCACTACCACTTTCTTAGGTTCATCACCTTTTTGAACTTTAACTTGGGAACATGATTCACGAAAAATAACATCCCTACTGTAAACAATAGTCCTCGACTTTGAATTCCACAGTTTGTAGCCCTTGATCCCTTCCTTGTATCCGACAAATATGTTCTTTTCAGATTTATTGTCAAGCTTACCCCGCTTTTTCTTGGGTATATGAACATATGCGTCACATCCGAACACCCGAACGTGAGACAAATTTGGCTTCTTCCCAAACATTGCCTCATAAGGTGTCTGATCCTTCACTGATGAGGTCGGTGAGCGGTTCTTCAGGTAGTTTGCTGTGGCTACAGCTTCTGCCCAGAATTCTTGCCCCAATTCAGCCCAACTCAGCATACATCTGGCCTTCTCTATGAGTGACCGATTTAACCTTTCAGCTACTCCATTCTGCTCATGTGTATATGGAGTTATCTTCTGCCTAGCAATACCATTGTCCACGTAGAAATGCTCAAACTTATCTGAACAAAATTCACCTCCATTATCTGTACGAAGGACCTTGATCTTACAACTCAATTGATTTTCCACCAAAACTTTAAATTCTCGAAACTTATCGAATACATTTGATTTATTCTTGATAAAATAAATCAAACTGTATCTCAAAAAATCATCTATAAAAGAAACATAGTACCTGGACCCTCCAATAGATGGAGTCGGAGTTGGTCCAAAGAATCACTATGAATTAGTTCGAGAATCTTCGTTGCTCTTGAACCTGTGTATTGAAAACTGACTCGGTTCTGTTTTCCATGGAGGCAATGTTCACAGAACCCGAAGCCCACAGAACAATCCGGAATTCCTTCTACCATCTGACTTGATGCTATAGTGTAGAGTCCTTTTTCACTGATATGGCCTAATCTCCGATGCCACAACATAGATTTACTGTCTTCATCTTCTTTGGCCTCTTCAGAAATAAATCCGCAGCCCACAGATATTGTCTCTTCGAGCAACTTGTACAACGTGCCATAGCGAACCCTTCGTGCAATTACAATCGACCCTCTGATCATCTTGCACGAATCTTTATCGCAACTGAATATAACACCGAGTCAGTCATTGTACCAACAGATAATAAACTCCTGCTCATAAGTGGTATATGCATCACATCTGGTAGAGTCTTCACCGTGCCATCATTCATCCTCAACTTCACCCTGCCACGTCCAACAATCTGAACCGCAGTGTCATCTCCGAGCATGACATCCCCACCATTATACTCCTCATATTCACAGAACCAGTGTTTATGAGGCGTCATGTGGTACGAAGCACCAGTGTCAATAAGCCAGACATCTTTATCTGACTGTGTCGTACATGCAGAAGCCACATACATATCTCCTGCATCAACCTCCTTTTTGTCCGAGGTTGACTCAGTTTCTTTCTTATGAACCGGCTTGTTTTTGTAATCTCGCTTCAGATGGCCCCACTCCTGACATCTCCAGCATTGCACCTTCTTATCCTTACTCTTCGAACGCCCACGAGATTTGGATCTCCCTCTCTGATTTTGATTCCTTTCTGGTTGCCTTCCTCTGGCCGCCAACGCCTCTTTACCAGAATTTGCTGATCCCTTTTTTCGTATTTCCTCTGATAACAAGGTAGCACATACACTTTCATACGAAAGTTCTTTATCCCCGCCACCAATCACAACAATCAGATTGTCCCATGAATCCGACAGCGAACAGAGCAATGTTATTGCCTTATCATCATCTTGAAACTTAACACCGATTGATACAAGTTGACTGATCACCGTGTTAAAATTATAAAGATGAGTAGAAAATGAGTCACCCTCCTGCATCCAAAGATTGTACAATTTCTTCCTCAGAAATAACTTGTTAACCAACGACTTACTTTGATATAGGGATTCCAACTTCCTCCATAGATCTCTGGCAGTAGGTTCGCCCATCACATTCGTAAGAATTGAATTCGCGAGACACAACCGAATCAAACCCTTTGCCTTTCTATCAATCCGATCCCACTCTTCGATCGCCTTTGGATCTGCCTGACTGGAGGAGGTCTCGTCCGCGACCTTCGCCGCCTCCATGCCTGGTCTCTCCTTCTCGATTGCCATCCAAAGATCTCGATCACAAAGGAGATCCTCTATCTTCATCTTCCATAGATCAAACCGTGTTCCATCAAATTTTTCTATCTCGATTCGCGACCCTCCTGACATTTCGAATAAACCCTAATTCCTTGAACAACCTGTGCTCTGATACCAATTGATGGGAAAATCCGAGAACAAGGAGAGAAGATCGCAGAGAGATTGCAGAAAAATAGAGGAGACACACGAATTTACCCAGGTTCACCCTTGAGACGAAAGCTACGTCCTGCAAAGAGGTTCCACTATATCGTTTAGGTTTACAGCCGCCACACAAAATTACATCATAAATTAGGCTATTAATAGCCTCTCCAAACCGGGTTTAAAACCCAAACAAACAGAGAAAAAACCTAATTCGAAACACACGGGTCGGCTAAACAAAAGCCCAAAACCCGTCTAAGTTTCGGGAGCACAAATATTAAATCAAATTAAAGTTATGTAATTGAAGAGTGAAATATAAAAGAGGGCAAATAAGTAAAATTAATAATTTTATGCAATTATGTACATGAAGAAAAAGGCATTTGTTAAACTGAAGTTAATTAAAAAAACATAAAATGATAAGTCACATTTATGAACTTTGAGAAATTAAAAATAATCACATTCATAGATTACTTATGTAACTAATTGAGAGTCAAAATGAATAGAAATGTATAATGAACACCAAAGTGCAAATATTAAATCAAATTAAAACTACAAAAGAGGACAAATGAGTAAAATTAATAATTTTATGCATTTATGTATATGAATAAAAATGCACTTGTTAAACTGAAGTCAATTTTGAAAAAAGGATAAAATGATAGGTCACATTAGTAAACTTTGATAAATTAAAACTAATCATGCTCATTGATTACTTATGTAATTAATTGAGAGTCATAATGAAGAGAAAAAAATACAATGAATGCCAAAGTGCACATAGTAAATCAAATTAAAGTTATACAGTTGAAGAATGCAATATAAAAGATGATAAATTAATAAAATTAATAATTTTATGCATTTATGTACATGAGTAAAAATGCATTTTTTAAACTGAAGTTAATTATAAACAAAAGATAAAATGATAGGTCAAAGGTAGGGTTGGACACGAGTTAGGTCAAGTTAAGCTTCCACCTAAATAGGCTAAGGCTGCAAAATAAAAATATTTAAGCCTGATGTATAGATTGTAACAAACCATGAACATAAGCTTAGCGTGATTTGTTTATTAATTTTTAATGTCCGACTTATTAGCTTGTCAAGTCAAATGTATTTTTTAGTGATATACTAGATTAAATATAATAAATTTTATTTATGAAAAAAATAATAAATATGAACTACCGAGTCTTGATGTAAAATTTATCGCACAGTTGCACGTGTAGACACGGCAGAAGTACTAACATTTCATATATACAATGCACACAAGACATGCTCTGAACCTTACTAGTCAAATCAACACAAATATGATCTTAGTTTCGATCTTCGCTTATCTATAACGCATTTCTCAAACACAACTATGAACTAAGAAGTCGACGATTCACAAGAAGTTATCCCTTTCATATATCAGAAATTCAAGTTAAGTGCATACTTGTTATTCCCATACAATTTCTTGAGCTCGACGAAAGGCTAAGCGAAGTAGTCCACTGAAAGCGTTAAAATGAGGAAATGAGCAACAAACTTATGGAAAGGAGGATATGAATGGTAGGGATGTGCCCAACTCTACGCGTACGGACCTCTCTAACGGCTAATTGAAAACTCCAACCCCGACCCCGACGACCCCCGCCGGGGACACCCTTCCTGTCCTCCTCCCCCAGCACACCTCATGTCGGAGCCCCCGGACGACTCTTCAACCCCCCCTCTCCTCTCATCCCCATTATGCGACAATCGTACAAGGAAGTAGTTGCCGTTAGGGCAGAAGTAGATGTTCATGGCCGGCGGGATCTGGAGAGCAGGAACCCCATGGACCTCATCTCACCACACCAGCTGCGGAGTTTGCAGGCGGAGATCACGGAGGAGATCAGCATCCCGGCGACCAAAGTGGTTGAGCAGTCGGAGGAATTAAAGAGATGCTTGGTTGGGAGAATCGTCGGGCGTCTAGACCTCGATCTTCTGCGAGTGGAGCTCCGCATACCTGGAGTCTGCAACATAAGGTAAAAATTCACGAATTGGGTAAAAACTATCTCATTCTCTCCTTTGATTGCTTACAGGAACGTATGAAGGCTCTGACCGGAGGTCCTTGGAGTATTCACGGGCAGATGCTTCTCCTCTCACAACCGCAGCCTTTCTTCAGGGCTTCCGGCGAGAAACCCCAGAAACTGCCGATCTGGCTCCGCCTGTTCGATATGCCATGCGAACTCTTCAATCGGGACTCTGTGATGCGTATTGCCGCCTGCTTTGGTACTCCGTTACTCCTGGACGACTCCTCCATCGCCGACCTCTGCCAAGGAGCCCGTGTATGCATCGACCTGGATCTCGCCAGACCAATTAACATATGGGTTAACAACTCGGACGGTAGTAGGTACTTCCAGAGAGTGTCTTATGAGAACCTACCTATCTTTTATTTCCATTGTGGAATGGTGGGGCACAGGTTTGAGGGTTGTACTGCGGCGCCGGCGAGCGATGGAGAAGGGCGCAGCCACTCTGATGCGGTAGGTGCTCGGGGTGGAGGCCTGCGCGGCTCTCGTAGCGTCGGGGACGGTGCTCGAGTCGACAAGAACGCCATCTCTGGAACACCGGCGGACAGAAGTTGTCGATCGGCGATTCATCTTGCGCTGAACCGAACGGGGAGGCAAACCAATTTTGCGTCCTCGATCTCAACCACTCACCAGGATCAGACGATCAGGATGCGACTCTGTTGGGGCCTTCTCATGAGTGCCTTAACGTCGTCACAACGGACGCCGTCGTTCCATCGCACGGCTCTATTCATCGAGTCCACTGGATCAAGCCGCGTGGCGTGCACGATCTTGAAACCAACAACGAAGATCAGCTGACACTTGCGGATCGTCACACGCGTGGCACACACGAGCCACAAACTGAAGACTTTCATCGTATGGTCCACTGGATCACGCCATGTGGCACGCAAGATCTTGAAGCCAATGGTGTAGATCAGTAGTCACTTGCGGATCGCCATACACGTGGCACTCACGAGTTACAATCTGATGAGTTCCCCCCCTCTTGGCCCCTTTTCCTCCGGAATCTAGATCGCCCAGATTTAGGGTTCCGACACCACCTTCTGTTTCTTCTTCTATGCAGGTCAGAGTGGAGGACACGGATCAGGCACAACGGAGCACGGTGATCGAGGACCATGCCGCCCTTGCAGAGAAGATAAAGTCTTATTTCAACTGCAGCACCCTCGTACAAGTCGGCGAAGAAGCAGAAGAAGGAGAAATCCAAGTAGAGGAAGGGGAAGAGGAAGAGGAGCTACAAGATGAAGATTTGGCCCTGCCTCTGCGTAGAGATTCACGGAGAGGAAAAGCCAAAAGAAGAGTCCCGCCCTCGCTGCTATCGTCGTTTCAACAAATAATCATGAATCAAAAAGTAAAAAAAGGTAAGCAAAAAATTTTAGATGTTGCGGCTCCCTTATCGCTGTCTGCATCCGTGTAGGGCTCAGAGGTGAACCTCCCGACGTATAAATGAAGGTCATCTCATGGAACTGCCGTGGGGCGTGCCGCGGCAAGGTTAGGGATCGTCTCAAGAAATTATTTCACAGGTATCATCCGGATGTAGTTATATTGCTAGAATCGCATGCTAATAAAAAACAGGTAGATTGTCTGCTACGTAAGCTGGGACCCCAATGGGATGGTTGTTATTAGGAGAGAATTGACGCTTTTGGTGGCATCATCCTGATCTGGCGGACCCCAGAGGTAACGGTGGTCAGTATTGATTCGCAGGTTATTCATGCAGTAGTCAACTACGGTAATTTCTCATCAGTATTTTCATGTGTATATGCTAGTGTAATCCCATTAACCAGAGCTTTACTATTCAAGTAGTTAACAAACCTAAATATTCAAGACATTCCATGGATGATTATTGGAGACTTCAATTGTATAATTAGGGCAGAGGATAAAGTGGGGGTGGGGGTAAGACATTTACTGTGACAAATTCAATCAAGACATTAAGTGACCTAATAGATAATCAAGGCTTAATAGATGTTGACCTCATTAGCCCCCAGCACCCCCTGGCCATAATATTATGTAGATTAGATAGAGTACTAGTAAATAGGGCGTGAGTCCTGACCTTTCCCGGCCAGACCCTTAGGCCTCTAGCTAGGTGCCCGTCGGATCATGTCGCCCTACTGTTAGATTTGCAGCAAAGCCAAAGAAAGCCTAGGTTATTCAAATACGAACACTTTTGATTTAATTATAATCAACCCAGGGAGATTGTTCAAAGAGAGTGGACTAGCGGGAGGTTTGTGAGTCAAGCCTTGAGAGTTATAAAAGTTAAAACTCTAGAATGGAACAAAAAGGAGTTGGACAGCTTAGCGTGTAGGGTGGAGAGAGTCCTTGAGGATATTAGGAAGCTGGAATTAAAGGATAGTTCGGTGGGTCTCTCACTAGATGATTGTGGTAAGTTGAGGGCTGCATATAATCTTCATGCAACACTTAGGCGACAGATTACCATTAAGTGGTGGTCTAAGTCCAGAGTTAACTGGATCAAGGGGGGAGATAGAAATTCTAAATTTTTTCGTCTAAGCACCCTGATTAGACAAAAAAGGAATTATATCTCCACACTAACATCTAGTGAAGGGGAGACCATAGAAAGTGGGGACCAAATTAGGAATATGTTTGTTGATCATTATAGTAAACTCTGGAGTTCTGAGAATATACCTATGCTTCCTATTGATTGCTGGTCTATATTACCTCATCTTCATTCTGAGCATCACTCTCAACTTGTCACCCTAATAACAAATGTAGAAATTAAGGATGTGCTCTGGCACTTGCCTCCTGGTAAGGCACCAAGGTCAGATGGTTATACTGTTGAATTCTACAAGAACTACTGGGATAGATTGCGGGCACAAAAATATGTAATGAGATCCAAACATTTTTTCACACTACTCAGATCTCTTCAGCTTGGGCTGAGATTAACATAATATTCACTTCTAAAAAGCAGTCCCCTAAAGTTATTACTGATTATCATCCCATCTCTTTATGTAATGTCATTTATAGGATCACAGCCAAGATCCTAGCTAATAGACTGAAACCTTTAATGAACATCCTTATTGATCCAGCTCAATCAGCCTTCGTTGCAAATCGCTTAATCCAAGATAACATTCTAGTGGCCAAAGAGCTTGTCCACTCCATGAGTAGGGGCACCATGAGTATTGGCAGGAACAAATGTATGCTAATCAAAGTAGACATGGAAAAAGGCTTTTGATAGGGTCTCTTGACACAATATTAGCACTGTCTTAAAGCTGATGAACTTTCCACCTGGCTTCATTAATTGGATTCTTGCGTGTGTCACATCCCCAATTTATAGATGTAGCATAAATGGCACGCTCTCTCATAATTTCACCAGTTGCCAAGGAATTAGGCAAGGTGACCCTCTGTCGTCATATTTATTCATTTTAACATCCAAAGTTCTCTCTTCTTTGTTAAACTCTGAGGTCAGGATTGGCAATATCAAGCCTTTCGAATGTGATAGCTTTGGACTTAGTCATCTGGTTTATGCTGATGATCTATTAATCTGTATGGCTGCCACTAGGAAAAACTTGTCAATCTAAAGAAAGCCCTTCATCTTTACGGCATATTAACAAATCAGAGGTTCAACCCCCAAAAATCTGAGCTTTATCTCCCCCCTAAATTGCATGCTAATAGGGTGAATATCATTAAGGGGCTGTTAGGTATTCAGATGGGAAGTTTTCCTTTTATTTATTTGGGAGTGCCTATTTCACCTAAGTTAATCCCATTAGGTAAACACAAAACTTTCATTGATAAGTTATCATCTAAATTGGCAGGATGGAAGAGATGCCCTCTTAATCAAGCTGAAAGATTAACTCTAATTAACTCTGTCATGAATTCCACCCCCATTTACTTATTAAGTGTTTCTCACGTCCTTGCTGGGATTTTAGATACCCTTGAGAAGTTGTCTAGGAGCTTTCTGTGGGATGCTAATGGGGAAAGAGATGACTAAACTTGATTAACTGGCATACGGTGCAATTGCTTAAGAAAGATGGGGGGCTAGGGATCAGAAATCTATCCAACATCCGAATTGCTTTAATGGCCAAAAGAATCCTTGCCATGTTAAGAGGTGAAGCAAATTTGTGGACTAAGCTAGTGATGGCTAAGTATGGGAAATTTCATCCATGGTCAAATACTTTATGTCATACTAGTGCACAAAACTCTCAAGCCTGGTCATGGAAAATTATTTTACATGCAAATAGTAGAATCAGATATGGATTTATTAAGTCTGTTGTTAAATGAACTACAAACTAATATTATGAATGATCCCTGGATAACTGATATCCTCCTGGCTCTTAAGCCCAATTTTATTAATGTTAACATGTTATCTACGATGCATTTGGTTTCTGATCTTATTGTAAACAACACATGAAACTCTAGTTTGATTTGCTCTTACTTCGGCCCTCATCTGGTCTCCAAAATATCTTCCATATTTCTACCTGCTTCAAATGTCAATGATGATTCATGGGTATGGAAATCTGATGTACACGGTTGTGGAAATGCTAAGAATGTTTACAATTATCTGTGCAGTGACAGTTGCTCGGCCCCAACATCTGAAAGGCTTTTCTGGAACTCTATATGGCAGATCAAAGTCTCTTCTAAGATTTCTATCTTTCTTTGGAAGCTTTTGCATAACCGTTTTCCAACAAAAGACTATTTTTTTGCGTTTTGATCGCTCGTTAAATTTTGACTGTTCTTTTGTGGTTCATGTGTTGAATCAAATGCCCATCTATTTTTTCAATGTTCAGTTTCACTTCAGCTTTGGTCGATCTTCCAATAGGAAACAAACTTTTCTTTTACTTATATGTACTCATTGCACATTGCTGATTGGATCAAGGAGGGTCGACTGCTCGACCGGAGATCCAAAAAACTTTTTCTTTCTCTTTTTGCTTTTTGTTTATGGGGGCTTTGGACAGCTCGTAATGATTGTCATTTCAGTTCCAAACAAGCAATCATGTTGTGTGTCTGGGAGCGAGTTGTTGCTGCGCATGGGGAATACGTTCATACCCATGTTCCTGAGACTAACAGCCCCCAAGACCCAAATCAGGTCCGGTGGAAGCCCCCGGTTGGCCAATGGGTCAAACTTAATACTGACAGATCTTTCGTTGATTCATCGGTACCGTGGGGAGCAGGCTACATCATTCGGCAATCTAATTGTACTTTTGTGTCTACAGGTTATTGCAGACGCATGGCGATGGACATCCTGGAGCCAGAGGCTGTTGGTTTATTGCTCGGACTCCAAGATTGCAGGCGAAGAAAGATCACTCATATTATCGTGGAAATTGACTCGGAGATGCTATTAAAGATGATCACTCGCAAGTCTCAATGCCCTTGGAGAATAAAAAACCTAATGCAAACTATCTGGGAACTTATGAATGTTTGTAATGCTTGTATTGTAATACATTGCAATAGGCTTTGTAATAGGGTCGCGAAACTTTCTTGCAAACTACGGTCGGGCTCATGAGCACGACACGATTTTTTGTGAGGAGTCTCTTCCTTGTGAGTTCCTCAGTATCTTGTACCAAGATGCGTTTTTGCATAATAGTTAATAGTTAAGGCTTAACTTTTTTTTTTAAAAAATGACAGGGATGCCGGAAGTACGATCATACATGATGATTTGGTCGGCGATGACTCCCCGGACCTCGCATACCATCCTCAGCTCCTCGCCGTCGAGGCTGCCGCCGACGTCCACGACTCCATTGGGTTTTCTTCCATTTCTACACTTGAAAAAAACAATGAAAACAAGGGCCTTTTCCCACTCTACTTTCTATCTGTGTTCTTTATTATTTTTTTCGGTATCAACCTACCGGTGTCCAGGACTATTAGCACCTGACTAATCCGGTATCGGGGGAGAGCGGAAAGTTTAAACCCCTGGCCAAGACGGCGGCTCCAGGATTCGAACCTGGGGCTACTAGCATTCAGTGAACCACTCGTGGGGCGCAGCCCGCTTACCAACTGCGACAGCCGTCGTTGGTTCGTGTTTGTTTTTTAAGTCTATATATATGCGTATAAGTTTTGGGCTGCAATAGAGTTTGATTCCTTGTTCATAGCGGCCTTTGGGCCCTGGAAAGATAGTGACTAGAAATTTATGTGTATAATGATAAGTTTTGGGCTGAAATGGAATTGATTCTCACAGTGGCCTTTGGGCCCCCCAAAAGACAATTGACCTGAAATGTGTACGATGGACAAATTTTTTCTATTAGAAGTTTCAAATATGATTTTTGTTTCGGTAATCGAGGGTATTATTTAAGCCAATGATAATAACTTGTAAATTTCATGTCACGACGGTTGATCTTGATCCATAGAATTAACTTTTTATTTTATTTTATTCCTTGTTTATTACATGTTCAAAAATATTAAAAGAAGTCTTAGATTTATGGAACCCAAAGATAACTAAAACGTTTGGACGCGCATGCAATGTGTACCAACTTTGAACACAGAGTTAACTAAAATGTTTGGACGTCTATGCAACTGATACAGTGGTTTTAGTTATGAGTTCTCATACGGTCTATTTTTTTCGATAACTACTCTCGATATTCAAAGTTATTAGCACATGACTAATCCGATATCAAGACAGAGAGCGAAAAGATTTATTACCCTTGACCGAAGATCGAACCCGGAGCTACCAGCTAACCAGCTGCGCCATCCGTCATGAGTTCCGTACAGTCATACTTTAATAAAGAACACAATGTGCAGAACGATTTTCCACATCATTGTTTTATATTTTCTTTACTAAGAATTTAGTGGTTCATGTTAAAAAAAATAGTTTTACAGCATGATATGTTATGAAAAATGATTATATTAATTATAAAAGTTTGTTCAAAAGTTATTAAAATTTTAATAAATAAATAATAAAATACATTTTTTTAAAAAATATTGTTTTAATATATTTTAAACTTTAATTGATTTTATACGTCATGGCAATTGTATGAACTAAAATGACGAAATAGTAATGTTTGGTATTTTCAAATTTAAACTTAGTGATATATCGTTGACTTGACAATTTTTAAATTTATAGTTTTCTAAGAAAACTATATGTATAATTAATTTAAAATTTCATAATTATTTACGTTAAACGAAAATTTAGACCATAC
The DNA here is from genome assembly GCA_030549335.1 of Pontederia crassipes. NCBI lineage: Eukaryota > Viridiplantae > Streptophyta > Magnoliopsida > Commelinales > Pontederiaceae > Pontederia > Pontederia crassipes. The sequence continues at coordinate 295,313 of CM060185.1, read as the reverse complement.
CCACAATTAATACGAAGGTTGTCCGTTTCCGTATCCTTCAAAAACGTTTCCGAACCTTGATAAAATAGTATTTATATCACATCCTTTTGACTTGTTGATACACAACCAAATACATGAAGAAATATTTTTTTTTCAGAAAGTAAAATTTATAAACTTAATAAATGCAATTTTGCGACTTCGTATATATATTTCTAACGGATAAACGCGTTGATAAATGATATTTGATTTCCCTTCGTTATGAAATCGAGAACAGAAAATTATTAATGGATTTGGATTTTTTTACTCGGATGAGTATAATTAGTGTTTTTATGTTTGTGTACAATTAAAATCTTTCTAGAAATTGGTGGGCAAATTTAATTAAATGCCTTTCTAAATTTATCCTCTAATAATTTTGTAATTAAATTTTGCTTCAACTATTAGCTTCTTTCATTAATTTCCTTTTTACTTGGTATAACAGTTTATCGATTTATTTTGCTTACATGACAAAAAAATTTAAAAATAAAAATAAATATAAAATTTCATAATTAAAAATAAAAATAATATGGCCCTCTACGAGTTCATGGACGCTCACAAAGAAGGCAATCAAGGGCGGACCCACATGTATAGTGAGGGGGCCCCTCAAATTTTTGAAACTTAATTAACTATATAGATTAATATAAAAATTTTGAGATTAAATGTTAACTTTGATCCCCTTAAATATATTTGATGATGCATCCTAATACAAAATATGTCTTTGCTGTAATAATTTGGTGCTCTTTCACCTCTTAGAAGGTTATGGGTTCAAATCTTGGCTCCCCAATTATTTTTGCTCTGGATCCTCCTCCGGAGGCAATGTGCTCCCTTTCACTGCATATGTTTACGATACGAAGAAATAGAAGTGTCACCTCTTCTCTGCGAGTTCTGCATAGGAGGCGATGTCCTTTCTCCCCCGTGATTGAGGGGGTGGTGATATTTTTACTTATGTGACTAGTTATTAAAAATAAAAAAATAAATATAATAATAATATGATTGAGCGGGTGGTGACGGCATCCCCTCAATCATATTATTATTATATTTATTTTTTATTTTTAATAACTTGTCACATAAGTAAAAATATTAGTAAATTTTGGCTCCCAAATTATTTTTGCTCTGGATCCTCCTCCGGAGGCAATGTCCCCCTTTTCACTATATATGTTTACGATACAAAAAAGTAGAGGCGTCACCCCCTTTTAAAACTGCAAATTCTGCATAGGAGGCGATGTCCTCCTTTCTCCCCAGTGATTGAGGGGGTGGTGACGGCATCCTCTCAATCATATTATTATTTTAATAATATTATATTTTTTTTTTATTTTTAATAACTTGTCACATAAGTAAAAATATTAATAAATCGATTATACTAGATGATAAGGAGAGTTGAGGAGAGTTTACAAAGTAAATTTGAAGAATAAAATTGAGAAATTGAATAAAATTTAAAATTTACTCAAAACTGCGTCATAATGAAAAAAAGAATTAGGAACAAATTTTGTGGAGGTATTGGATATCTCTCAAACAGTACAATACAATGTATAATGCATGCCGCGAAGTTGTTGGAACGAGTTGTAAAAGTCACATTTTGTAGCGTATCCACCACGCCATTGGATGTCCATTCTCGTTCTACTGTCTGCAAAATTTGCAGAGTCAATTAATGCATCACTAGCGTTACTTTTTTTTTTTCTTTCTTTTCAAAGGAAAGCTCTGTTTTTTTTTTTCTTTGGATGAATATTTTATTTATTTATATAGTAATTCAATAATAAGTTTGACTACCAAGACGCCAACATATTTTTTATAGATAAATAATTTTCATACATTTTTCTGTGATAAGTTTGATCGATCCATAGTGACTCAATTGATAATAAGATGTGTTATGTAATAATGGTAAGAGTACCTCACTCATTGATGACCTCTCGTTCCTATTTTAGGTTGAACTTACAAAAAGTCAAAAGTTGGATTTTATTGATTAAAGTAGTAACCATATTCCTTTTTCTATTTTGGTAAAAATTAGTAACATTGGCACTAATCTAAAAGTATTTTTTTTTTGCTTTTTAATGATTTAATTTCGAACCAAATTAATTGGATTTATTTTTTTTCATAACATGGTTAATATTGAAAGTCTTAATTTTTTACATTCTTTTCGTTTCAAATTGTAGGGATGGAATTAGTTCGGGTCGGTTCGGGTTTTCGGTCTAGAAAAATTAACCGCTATTTTTCGGTCAATTTTTAAAATTAGAAAGATCATCCTAAAATCATTTTGAAAAATAAAAATCACCTTTTAGCGGATCAATTTTTTCGAAACCCTACTTTATATAATTATATTTTAAAAATATGTTTAATAACTTAAAATTAATATAAAATATTTAATTTTATATTAAATATAAAATATACTACTAAAATTTTAAAATTATTAAATTAGAGTTTGATAATGTGATAGAAAAGTATGAAATTTTATACGAAAAATATTATATCTATAATAAAAGAATTATTAACATATGTATTAATTATATAAATAAAAATCATAAACAAAGATCGGGCTATACGGATCCCTACGATTTTTTCGGATGAGACCCTAATTTTAACGTGTGGATTTTAATTTATTAAAAATTATTCTAAATCATTTTCGAACTCCTAATTTATCAGATTGGTGGGATTTTTCTTACACTCCTGTCAAATTGTATTAAATGTTTAGGTTTCTGCACCACCGGTATTGCATTTCTTTTATCAAATCCAAGATAACCGTGTGATAGTAATATTTATTTTAAACAACAGTATAATTGTTCTGTTTTAAAAAAGTGACTGTCCAGGTGTCCGGAGCTGATCATTAGAAGGAATGTCCTTTCTTTTTAGGATTATTTTTTTTTAAATTTTTTAAACTATGACTATTATTTTGGATATGAAGTTATCGTATGAAGTCTTAAATTTTGTATCGTGATTTTTATTTTTAATTCTTTCGTCGGATATTATTAACTTTTTTCTTATCTTTAAAATTCTTAATTTATGAAAAATTTAAAATATCTTTCAGTGAATTGTTCTCTATTTTGATATTTAAAATAAAATATTTTGATATGTCAACAATATCAAAGATATTTTTTTCATAATTTTAAATATTCTGTTATTATTTTAAAATAAAAAATAGTTTATGGAAGAGTATTTTATATTTTTATAAATAAAAAAATAAAAAATAAAGAAAATTACATAAAAAATTAATAAATTAAATGGAGTGATTGAAATAAAAATTGCAATAAAATTGAGAGACGTCATAATTCAAGGTTAGATACGAAAAGTTGTTATAGTTGATGAAAATTTTGAGACTGTGTTTGGATGAGAACTTTAAATTCTCGTAAAGTTCTCGAGAATTTATCGATTAGATGAAAAAATTTTAGTAGGTGTTTGGATGAAAGATATAACGATGAGAATTAAAAAAGTTAATTTAATAGATAAATTTTAGTGGTGTTTGGATAAAAAGTAAGAATAAAAAATATAATTTATTATTCTATGATGAATAAAATTATAGTAAATAAAAATATTTTATGAATTTATCTATTTAAAATTTACATAAATATTATTAAAATTCATATATAATATTTTATTATGCTATAATACTAAACAAAATATTTTAACTAATTAATAAAATATTTCTAATTATTAGAACTAAATAATTTTCAATTAATAAAATATTTTTAATTTAGTTTAACTTGAATAATATATTAATAAATAATACATATTGATAAATTATTAACTAAAAGTAAAAGTAAAAAAAGATAAAAAAAGTAAAAAAAAGTGACGGTGACTTCGAGCGAGAAGCAAGAACTTTCAGTTCTCATTGGAAGTCACGTGATAAGAAGTTCTTTAGTTTCCATCACATTAGATGTTTGACAAGAAATTTCCAAACTTAGAACTTGGCCAAGTTCTAACTTATCAAAAATTTTTTAAGTGGAAAACAACCCGTATTTAAAAAAAAAGAAAAAAAAAGGAATGAGATGATATAATTTATTCCGCATAAATATGAACTCAATTTTCTAATTAAGTTTCAGCCTAAAAAGGCGTGGAATTTGTTATGTATTGATGCATGCGCTTGGGATTTTTTATTTTGATGTTAATTGTTTTTTATTTTTATTTTGTAAGAGAACAACGTAGTCAAGAAGTGTGAATCACTATGCGTAGATCCTGGTTAGCTTATACACGAACTTTTATACACACGTGATTATGCATACAACTTAATAATTGCCGCTTGCCCATTTAATAATTCTCGAAAGTCATGAAGACCACTTTGTGGTAATAAATGTTTGCCGACATTTTTAGTGACTTATTAACTCTAGAGAGTAAAGAGTTAAACAAAGAATATTTGTGTACAAATAAAACAACACAAATACTTGGAGAGTATATATATATTATTACTTTTAATGTATTTTATTATTATGTTAACTTTGGGGAAAAAAACTAATAGATCGTTTATTTTTTCCCGGTTGTCCTAAACTAATAGGTCTTTATTATCCTAATTTACTGATTATGGTGGTCAAAGCTTTAGTATTTGACCTTTTGAAATTAGATTACTGAGACTCGTGTGACAAAAAAAAAACTTTTTATTATTTGTTGGGTCTTAGATCCAGAAAAATAAACCTACTAGAATTTGAAATTGGAATAAATAAAGAAAGTAAAGAAAAAAGAAAAAAAAAGGAGGAGGAAAAGAGTGCAGCCTGCGGACCCACCACCAAAGACAGCAGGAGGCAACCATCTCATTTGACCCAATGCAATTGATCCTTCCTCGTGCTTCTCCCCCTCTACCTCTTCCTTCTTCTTCTTCTTCTCTCTCTCCCCTCTCTCTCTCTCCAGTCTCTCCCCCCCCCCCCCCCCCCCCCTCTCACAGACTGCCTGCTTGGTGAGCAGACAGAGCCGCGAGCAACAAACGCAGATGGGCACAACATTTCACCACCACCACCAACATCACAACAACAACGGCAGCATCCAGCCTCGCCATGCCCTCATTAGGAAGCTCGTCACCTATTCTCTCTACATTCTCGTCCCCGTGGCCGTCCTCCATCTCTATCTCTTCCCTCTCCCCCCTTCAACGCAACCACCCGCCGTCGCCCGCCGGAGTGCTCCTTCTCAGCCCCTCCAAGCTCCTCCTGATCTTCCACAGCAGGGTGCGTACCTCACTTCCCATCTCTCCTGCTGTGTGCGTGCTCAAGTTCCTGTAATTCGTTGTGTGCATGTTCAGAGTTCGTAACTGTTGCCTTTGTACAGGTATTAAAGTAGCTGAACCGGAGGAAAGCCATGGCCACAGAAACAGCGAGAGCGAGAACCAGAGCCAGAGACAAAGCCAAAAGGTCCAAGACCTCCCACCCTGCGATTTCGCCGATGGTCGATGGGTCCAGGACGCGCGCGGGCCTCGGTACAACGGCACGAGCTGCGGCACCATCAAGGAGGGCCAGAACTGCATGGCCCACGGCCGGCCGGACATCGGCTACCTCCACTGGAGGTGGCGGCCGAACCAGTGCGAGCTGCCGGACTTCGACCCGGCGTCCTTCCTCCGGATGATTGAAAACAGGCACCTCGCTTTCATCGGCGACTCCATGGCCCGGAACCAGCTGGAGTCCCTGCTCTGCCTCCTGTCCACGGCGTCGCAGCCGGAGCTGGTCTACCGGGCGGGCGAGGAGAACAAGTTCCGGCGATGGTTGTTCCCCGAGTACAACGCGTCCGTCTCGATCTTCTGGTCGCCCTTCCTCGTCAAAGGGGACGAGAAGGCGGAGGCGCTGGGCATTAACTACAACAAGCTCTACCTGGAGACCGCGGACGAACGGTGGGCGTCGCAGCTGGATCGGATGGACATGGTGGTCTTCTCGTTCGGCCACTGGTACCTCCACTCGGCCATATACCACGAGAACGGAGTGGTCCTCGGTTGCCACAGCTGCCCCCAGTTCAACTACACCGAGATCGGTTTCTTCGACGTCTTCCGCTTGGCGGTCAAGACGACGCTGTCCGAGGTCCGCAGGAGGCACGACGGTTCCTCCGACAAGCTCGTAGTACTCACCACCTTCTCGCCCGCGCATTTCGAGGGCGAGTGGGACAAAGCCGGGGCGTGCCCCAAGACGGTGCCTTACAAGGAGGAAGAGAAGGAAATGGGGTACATGGACGCCCTGATGAGAAAGATAGAGGTGGAAGAGGTGGCGGCCGCAGCCGCGGCCGACAGCGGCGCCGGAGGAGGACCGCTGAGCTTCGAGGCACTGGACGTGACCAAGATGGCGCTGCTGAGGCCGGACGGCCACCCGGGGCCTTACATGCACCCGAATCCTTTCGCCAACGGCGTCGGAGAGAGAGTGCAGAACGACTGCGTGCACTGGTGCCTGCCGGGGCCGATTGACGCATGGAACGAGATATTGCTCGAGATCATGAGGAGGAAGTGGAGGAAATGATGGAACCATTTTTTTTTTTGTTCCTTTTTCTTGGGGGGATTAATCTTACAATACGAGTCCAATTGCTGCGAGCAAATCAAGGTTCACGTTTCTTGCTTGCTTTGAGCTTTACAGAATAGTTAATTGTATTCATTCTTTCCTTTGCCTATCTTATTTATTTTTGCATAGACTGCGTTGTTACATGTGCAAAAGGGAACATGATGCAGGGAGCTTTGAACACTTGCTCAGTGTCGTTTCATCATTCATTTTGGTGTTATGATTCTTACTTTTGTTTATGTGGATTGATAATGTCAAGATTTGAACACATGAGCAAGAACATTGTTTACTACTGTCATCTTCACTAGGAAGACAATAATGCCAAGATTGATATTTCCAACATTATGTACTGTCATACACTACAATGACTAGCCATAATGTTCAGCTCAATATTCCTTGTACACTGTTATTTCACATGTGTCAAAAGTTAGGACTTTAGGAGAGTTCATGTCAAATTTCTTGTTCTCGAACACAATTTGATTTTGAATTAACAAACCGGGAAGAGTGAGACTCGTTGAAAGTGCATTGAACTGAACACAAATGAGGTTTGTGGGTGGTAGAAGTAATTAAGTAAAGTAAACACAGGAAATTAATGCAGTGGCATTTTGGACCACAAGCAGAAGCAAGAGTCCAAAAGATCATATTGGACCTACTACCACCACCACCCCCCAATGGCAGGCATCGTGGTTTCTTATCGACATAATATAATAATTGCACAAGATCTGATTAGCGCTGTCCATGTATAGCACACTACTAGCCACAGCTGGAGCTGTCCACAATAATTTGATTATTAGATCTTATGACTTGATGGTGAAATGGATCCAATGGTTGAAAGACCATGTTACAGTATATGCAGAAACAAATGTGTGGCATTTTTAATCTAAGATAATATCATGAAATGAGGGGGCAGATCTGCTTTATTTCTCCTATAATGGTTCAATGAATAGTGATCCAATAATGGAATGTTTTCGATAAAAATCTTAAAGATTAAGATGCTGTTTTTAAAAAATAGGAAGGAAAAAACATTTGCTCTTACCTCAACAAAAGAGGCATCAACCTCTTCTTTATAACCATTGGAAGCAAGCATTATATGAGACATACATATTTTTTATTTTCCGACTCAGCTCGATATTCGTGTAATAATCTTTGTTCCTGAGTTTACATATGCACATATATGTATATGTTGTTATAATTGATTGTCACTAAAAAAATGGCGTAACTTTAGTAGAAAAAATAGATTAATCAATTGTTACATCGACTAACCCTATAGTTGGAAATCATCATATCTCTCTTTTTCCCCCGGTCTTAATTATCACTATTTAGCTTTCAATTCGTCTCTCGCCATCAAATTAAATGCAATTTTTTATATGTATCTATGCTATTTTGAATCGAATTTCTAATCATCACCCCATTCACAATAGTAGAATATATTGGAAAAATAGTTCAATTGACTTAACCGTTTTAGTCATGAAATGAAGATAAAGAAACGATGATATGCTAATACGATTGTTGACGTGCCTTGAATTATGTACTTTGTACCCAAAATGAAAAAAGAAAAATGAGGATTGTGGCGGAAGCGGCTTGTCCAAGTCCGTAGCCTGCCACTGATTCTCGTGAGGGGAGAAGGGGGTGGTGGTGGGTGCAGGAGGCTTCGCCTTCCGCGGTATGGACCTTTATATACGAGGGTTAGGATTTTATATGATGTACTCTCTTTTTGACTCATAGTGAAATTCTTTTGACGGCGGTCTTCTTTATCTGTGGATGTCTCTTTTTTGTTCAGATCAAGAAAATTTTACCACGTTAAATCTTTGTGTTCATCTTCTCTTTAATCCTCGATGTTTTATCTCCAACATCTGATAAATGAATTTTTTATTTTGCACATAATAATTTAAGAAGTAAAGTTTCTAATATGCACAAAGGTTTTGGCTGCGATGGCAAGTTTGTCTTCTAGATTGTGAGCTGTGATATAACACAGAATTGTCTATAATCGTCATATGAATACCATTTTACAGTCACAAACACATTTTTTCCCCATTTTCGTATAGTGTAAAATATATCTTAATCTTCACTTAGTATATCAGCATTGCTAAAATGCTCTTTTTATGGGTAAAAAATTACTCCCTTTGCGTAGGTGAAATGCTTACTTTTGTAAAATATTTTTTTAAAAGGTTTGCCCCCAAATTAGTTATATGTAATTTAAAAGCGTATAATTTAATATTTTTATGAATATTTATTTTTAATTTATTTTAATATTGATTAATTTTATAATATATGCTGGCCCTCAAATTTTTCCTGGAGTTCGTCCTTGCTTACACGTGTATGATCCAAAATCACGTTAATGATTGATAGAATTAGTGAGAATTATGATTTGATTCATCCTTGTTCTCCTAAGTTCTTCTTGCCAAATGCATCTGAATTAAGTAAAATTAAGTTACGTCATATCGAAAAGAAACTAATTTTCTATTTTCTTTCTTGTTCTTAATAAATTAAGCCAAACTAATAACTTGTTTGGATAACTTTTTTTTGGGGAGCAATCCAATAAGAAAGTCCATATATCTTAGCCCAAATCAAACATGCAAAAGTGGCAATTATGCATGAGTAAAACTTTGGGTTCTAGTGATATTCTTAATATGATTATTCAATTTTATTTTATAATATCGTGCTTATTGAACTTCATATAATTGCGATCACCTATCGTCAATTTGCTGATGCGGATGCTTATATGGTACCGCATTAACATTTTCTCTGTTCTTCATGTCAAATTTTAATAAAAAAAATGTTAAGTCATCTTTTTTTCTCTCATTCACTCAATTTTAATTTTATATTTATATATTCATTCAATTTTCAAACTTTTATACATAATCGTTCTACTTTTTAAAAATTTTAATCATATTCATCATTAAAAAATAAAAAAATATAGAATGAAAAATAAAAAAATAAAAAATAAAAAATAAAAAATAAAAAAATAAAAAGGACAGTAGCGTCTTAAAGGGTCTATTATTTCTAATCACCTCTAAGGTTAACATGAGGCGACAACTTTTATTTTATAGAGCTACAGGCTACTGTCTTTTAAAAAAAAAAGTTATTTGTTTATCATTATAAATAGAGACAGAAAATAATGATGTGATAGTATTTTTTTAAAAAAAATTAAATAGTTACAAAAGTTTAACTTGACCATTTATAAGGATGTCCTTATAAGATAATGTCTTAGGGGCGGATAACTTGTTACTTCGCAATATTACGCAATGCGGGGCAACTGTATGTGTCAGCGTCGAGAGCTTTAAGTTGAGCGACATTGGTGTCGCGAGGCTTCGCACGTCGTGTCACAGGAAGAAAACACTCCGTGACATTCTCCCCCATCAAAGTCGACGATGCCCCTAACGCCGTTGTCCGAGCTTCTTCAGGGTCTTCATCTTCAGTCTTGACTTCACATGTCTTTTTTGGAATCCACCTTTTTCACATTGACTTCTACTTCATCAGCGTCACACAATGCTAGGAATGTCCGTAATATGGGACTCTCTAGGACTCTTACCTAGGCTTGCTTCGCTCATAGATCCTTCGTCCAATCCGGGGTTGCTACTTGTGTAGCGTCAGTGGAGTCCGTCATCTGTGCGATCTGACTTCATCAAGCAACTATCCTTCCATTAAGTTTTCGTTAGCCTCAACTTAGACTTGCGTAGTGTCAACTTATTTGGTTTGGCTTCTTGGGATGAAATAACTCTTGTATGACTCCATGAATAGCTCGGGGTAAAGAGTTGCTTCAAAATCTTGGCAGAACACGTTGAAAGTCTTGTCATATGATCTGCATGATTTGACTTCATGCCCTCATGTTGTAGGTGGTTGCGACATAAGGTCTTCAGCAGAGTATGGGACCATCTCACATGGTCATTTTGGGATTCCATCAACTTGAGGCAGCACAAGCTCTATGATGGGAACCTTTGCAACTTGTCTGCTTCGGGTGCTGGCTATTGCGAAAGAATCTCCCCTCGCTCGCTACGGTTCATCTCAATGCCTTTATGTTGCAGATGGCTGCAACATAAAGTCATCCATCCATTGAATGAAGAGCATAAGACCACTTTACCCTTCATGGTCATTTGAGATTTCAATGGTTCGAGATGGAGCAAGGTTCTTTGATATGACATTCTATGTCTTGTCTGCTTCGAGTCGCTATAGTGAGTGACGATAGTCTCCCCATGTTTGCTATGTATCGACTCAATCCTTCTGCTTAGATGGGCTTCGCCTTTGTCTTGAGCATGTGACTTGTTCCTTACGACTTGAGCTTCTCTCCCCCATCATTGCCGTTGTCCAAGAGCTTTGGTGGCATGAAATTGTCTTGACACGAGTGATTTGATAACGACGACTAGTGAGCAAAAGGTTGGACAATGCTGTTGTCTCAACTCCGTCTTAGCCCAACACTTTCTCCTTTGTTAAAGACCGCCAATGTTGGGTCTTCATCCCCCCTAGGAACATTGTAGGTGGAGGTGATATCTTTCATGTTTTCCTTCAACATGCCCATTTGGCTAATGCTGAATAATGTAGTCTTGACCTCCAGTCCCAACTTGTCAGGGCATACATAGTTGATTAACTATCGTCCGCATTCGTCCCATGTTTCAATGGGACACATGTTGTCACATTTCACATTGTCGCGATGACATCGCCATCACAAGTTCACCGCATCTTGCAGGATTTTTGGGATATGCCTTCTTTCGATCTTGGGACTTCCTTTGAAGCTTCGGCAACACCTTTGTGTGTGGGCGAAGTGATATCATTGTGCTCGTTCACGAAGAGGATGCACCTTTGATACTCGTCCATCCACAATTCGGACAAAGTACTACCATTGTGCTTGTTGACAAAGATCATGCACCTTTGACATACTTGTTTACCGGGTGGCGAACTCTCGTGAAAGAGTAGATGTTCTGAGTCTTCATCGATCCAATGGGATGCTCAGTTTGGGTTACCGGATTGTTGTTAGAGAACTGATGGCACGAGCTCCCAACTTCATCTCCATTTTGAACCTTATCTAAACTAATTTCAGAGGCTAATAAGAGACGACATAATTTTAGGTAAAAAGAAGTTGTAAAAAATAAAATAATAGAAAAATAAAAAAGCTAAAACTAAATTAAACTAATTAATCTACTGATGCATAGGACTTAATATGATAAAAGAAATTGTAGACAAACTGAATTGATCAAATATTATAAGTTAATTTCTGACGACGGATTATAGTCTACTCAAATTATTGATTTCCATATAGGATCAGCCAATCTTAATTCAAATTAGATTAGGACTACTCCGTCATGGATCATAATCTAATCAAATCTGAGATTAAGATGCATTAAAATGTAATCTCTCAACTATTATAATCCATATTATGGTACTGATTAATAGACCACACAACTAATATTCCGCCAAGGATTATACTTGTTGTCACATGCAATACTTGGACTTAAAAATCAAGAATTAATTCTATAGAAATCATGCAATCAAAAGTAACTACTCCTACAAGGATGAGAGCTAATTATAGAAGATAATTAATCTCTGAAAAAACATTAATAATAGCATGCATATTCGAAAGAAAACTGAACTATAATTTATTATGAAATACGGTTTAACAATTTATCTTTATCCATGAAAACTATTACAAATGTCTTAAATAAAAATATAAAGGATCCAAATTACTAAAAATAGAAAGATGTATCAAGTAAGTATGAAATCATTCAAACATAAAATAGAACAGAGAATACTCTCAGGAATGCCGATGAATTGTTGTCCGATCCTCGTCCAAAGTCAATGGCTCAAAAATCTTCTCGGTGAGCCTTCTAAATTCTCTCACGTTCTTAACTTCAAAACTCTGGTTGTAGGCCCTAACATGCTATCTCGAAGTCGTAGAAATGTTCTATTTATAGGGGTTTAGGTTTTCATGTGATTAGAAAAAGAAATGAAAACATTTTCTATGTGAAATAAGAAAAAATTGAATCTGAATTAGTTCTGAAATTTTAACCTTGTTAAACTTCGAATTCTGAGCCACAATATGTTTTCAAATCATCTTAGGATCATATAGTATGAGTAGAAATCTTTCAAAAATTTATCCAAAACTCGAATCTGTACTTCGTCATGGGTTGTAATATGATTTTCGAATCGGACTAGAAATGGCTTTTCATGCCCCTTATAGTGTGTAAAACATGAATTTCATGCCCCCGTGAAAGCTTGTTCACGGTCGTTACTTGGAGCAATTTTTTGGCTAAAGAAAAATGCATTTTAACGACTGAAATTAAGTTTCAAGGCACTCTTTCATGGCCCGTGAAATGCTCTTTACGGCTCGTGATAGTCAAATTTTAACATTGCACAACTTTCTTATTTTTCACTTTCTGACTCCGTTTGAACTCTGATTTGAGCGTGATTTTCTCTGTTGGCTTCGTAATTCAGTTTTCTTGCTTGTTAATAAAATACAATATTTGAGTAGACTTTTTCATTTTTTTGTAAAATTAATGTAAATAGACCCATAAAATAATGCATTGTTATTAGAAAATGATTCCAAATATGATTAGATACAATACTAAATATATGTTATATTTTGCATGCATCACCACCCCACTCTCAAGGACAGATACTAGAATTGAGAAAGCTTGCTTCTATTACATGTGATATACATATGGGTCAAGAAGGCATTAATGAACTCCTCCATAATGTACCGTAGGTATAAGAGTCTTATTATAAAATGAAAAATGTAAAGGACGTACCCGGGTAAAGTAAGTTGACCATTCATAAGGATGATCTTACAAGATAATGCTCTAAGGGTGGATAACTTGGTACTCCGTAATATTACACAGTGCAGAGCGGCTGCATGTATTGCATGATTCGATGCTGAGCGACCGAGAGTTTTAAGTTGAGCAGGATAACTCTTCTTCATACTAGCTAGCTGGAATGATGTCCAAAACTACTCACTGACCATGCATGATCCATGCAACTAAGAAGCCAATTGAACTGTTGTCATTGACACTTCAAACACTTGACGCCTACGTCCACAATATCCATGCGACTTTGATCGATTATGGTGAGCCAGTTGGCCGCCATTCATGCAGCAGCATGAACGTAAGATCAGCCATGCAATTCCACCGAGTACCATCGATCGATCTAGCCATCCAACAACCATCACAAGCAGCTCCTTGCTGTATATACATAATAGATGATTCTAACTTCTAAGATGACAAGGTGCAGTAGTACAATCTAACATGATCTGCATAGTTCAAATCCAAAACTGGCATCTTAGATGCGCTCAGTTTGTCCGAAATCAGACTGCATAATTTGTCAAAGATGAGATCATCAGATGAGGGATTAGACATCTTTTGTTTCTACTCTTTGTTTGTTTTTTTTGCAAACCTACATATTCTATGTTATTTCTATCTTCATATCATGATTTTCCAACCAAGGAAAAGAATCGAAAAGAATTACTTTTTGTATTTTTCATGTAATGCGCATAAAAAAAGTAGACTGCTTCTAAATTCCTTGATTAATTTTTTAGGATTTGTTTGGTAATTCAATGATAGAGAAATGAATTAGGAGTGATGTAGTAAGATATTGAGTATGATGAGTGTTTATAAAACACATGATATACAACTAATTTGCCTACATTTTTACCTTTAAAGGTAATACATATATATTAAAAGATACTAGTTTTTAGTAAAAAAATGCCTCCCCAACCCTCGCCGCCAGACCCCTCTCACCTTCCTCTTCTTCCCCAATCCTTTCCTCCATCTTGGGAGCGGTCCCCCATGCTCTTCCTCCCAGATCCTCAAAAGCTTCATATCTCACAGCACTAACAGCCAAATCTGGCAGAAATGTTGACGCCAATAGCTTTCCTCGACTCTCTAGGGCTCATCTTAAGCGCCTCCAGGACTCCATTGTGGAGGAGATCGTCATTCCATCGGAGGAGGTGTCGGAACGTTATGCGGTTTTGGCCTCTTCCTTGCTGGGTCGTCTCATCCAAGTCTCGGTCTCACTAGAGCAGCTGCGAGCAGATCTACAAACCCTTTGGTCATTAGAGGGCACCCTGAAGCTTACGGAGCTGGCTAACTCATTTTTCCTTTTTCATTTTGCAGATCTGAAGGACAGAAAAAATTGATCATATTCAGTAGTGGTCAATTTGAGATTTTGTTCAAATGGAGTGAAGAAAGGCTTAGTTGCTGTAAGACCCAAATCAGCAAGCAAATTGAGGATATATTTTCTCTGATTTAGAACAATCCCTAAAGGTGATCGAAGCACTTCCATGCTCAAGAAAAACTTAAGGTCACCCAAATCTTTCATCTTGATATGTAATAACAAAGCGTGCTTGACTGAATTAATAAGCTCCAAGCTATTACCGGCAATTAAAATATCATCCACATATATCAGTAATGCAACAAATTTGTCACCCTGAGATTTTGTGAAGAGAGTATAATCATTTTGACTTTGATTAAAGCCAGCATTGATGAGGATTTCGGTGAGTTTAATATTCCACTGACGTGAAGCCTGCTTGAGTCCATATAACGATTGAATGAGACGACAAGCCTTGCCTCTAGTCTCCCCCTGAACATGTAAACCCTCTGGTATAGTCATGTAGACTTCCTCAAGAAGTTTCCCATTCAAGAAAGCATTGTTTACATCCCATTGAAAAAGCAACCAATTCAATTGTGCTGCAACTGTAAGAACTACCTTATGGTGACTGATTTGACTACTGGAGAGAAAGTCTCCTTGAAATCTACTCCCTCCTTTTGATTATATCCTTTAGCAACAAGTCTGGCCTTGAATTTTTCTATTTCTCCTGTAGATGTAACCTTGACCTTGTAAACCCACTTACATCCAACTGGTTTCTTTCCAGGAGGCAAGTCAACTATTTCCCAAGTGCCATTATCTTGTAAGGCATGTAATTCATCTTCCATAGCTGCAATCCACCTTGAATCTTGAGCTGCCTGTTTATATGAAACATGTTTTTCAAATTTTGAAATGCTGTCAGAAAAGCTTGTTAATGGGCAAAACAAGCTTGATAAGAAACCAAGATTGTAATGGATATTCCAAAGAGGTGACTTTAGCAGAAGTTACAACATAGTCTTGGAGCCAACTTGGTCTTTTGATCACCTTTTGTGGCCTAAGAGGTGGAAGAGGAGTAGATGCTGAAGAAGTATTGAAGTTTTCAATATGAGACTCATGAATTGGCGAAGAAGTGTCTGAACTTGTATGAGATTCATGAATTGGTGAAGAGTTATTTGTCTCTGATTGTAATTGATCATCCAGTGCAACATTGTCAAGACTGAGAGGAGTGACTAGTTGCATATTCTGAAAAATAGGATTTGACAAATTTAGAAAGATGGAGTTGCAGTGGACCCGGCAAAGGTAGAAGCGGTGTTCAACTGGACTCAACCAAAGAATGTCTCCGAGATTATGAGTTTCCTTGGTTTAGTCGGCTACTACAGACGTTTTATCAAAGACTTGTACAGAATAGCATTGCCGCTGACCAAGCTTACAAGGAAAGGAGAAAAGTTAATCTGGTCACCCAAATGCGAGGAAAGCTTCCAAGAGTTAAAGGAATAACTAACTTCAGCGTCAATCCTGACGTTACCATCGGGCAACGATGGTTACGTGGTGTACAACGATGCTAGTGGTACAGGATTGTGATGCGTATTAATGCAACATGGAAAAGTAGTGGCATATGCATCCAGACAGCTGAAGAAGCACGAGGTTAATTATCCAACGCATGACCTCTAATTGGCAGCAGTAGTGTTTGCTCTCAAGCTTTGGCGCCACTATTTATATGGAGAAGAATTTGTGGTCTATACTGATCACAAGAGCTTGAAGTATGTTTTTACACAGAAAGAGTTGAACATGCACCAAAGGCGTTGGATGGAATTCTTAAAGGATTATGAGTTTGCCATTAACTACCAGCCTGGTAAGGCAAACTCAATACCCGACGCCCTCATCCGAAAATTGAAAGGATCCCTGGCCTATATGCGGCTACGACGGTTCGAGCTCATGGAAGAACTATTCAAATGGGCATGCTTCACGATGGATCGCTAATGATGATGCAGAGAATAGTGCATGATATGATAGGAAGGATTATAGAAGCACAAGTTGAAGACTCAAAATATCAGACAATGATGATAAAGACCTGCCTAGAGACTACTAATTTCAAAGTCTTTTCGGATAGTGGCATCAGGTACCATGACTGACTATGGGTACCGAGTAATCCTGAACTCCGGAGAGAAGTACTAAACGAATGCCACAAGTCCGAGTTCGCGATCCACCCAAGAAGTACAAAAATATACAAAGACATACAGAGGAGTTTCTGGTGGCCAGACATGAAGAAGAAGATAGTCGAATATGTCTCCAAATGCATAGCGTGCCAATAGGTCAAAGTGGAACACCAGAAACCACAAGAAACTTTGAAGAGTCTGGGCATCCCACAACGAAAGTGGGAAGAGATATCGATGAACTTCATCACAGGCCTGCCTCGGACTCAGAAAGGACATGACGTCATTTGGATTATAGTGGACCGACTCACTAAGTCAACTCACTTCCTACCCGTTAAGGTAAAATAATCTCTCGAAAGTCTCATGGATTTATATGTCAGGAGATTGTTAGGCTTCACGAGATTCCATCAGCCATTGTGTCTGATAAGGATCCCAGATTCACCTCAAGGTTCTGGAAGAGTCTTCAGAATGCCTTTGGAACAAGACTCCAATATAGTACCGCCTTCCATTCTCAGACAGACGGCCAATCAGAGAGAACGATCCATACACTATAGGAAATGTTGAGAGCATGCACAGATCGCCAGAAAGCCTACGCGGACAAGAATCGTCGACAACATAAGTTCAAGGCAGGAGACCAAGTCCTGCTCAAGGTCTCCCCCACAAAAGGAGTAATGCAGTTTAGCAAACGGGAAAAATTGAGCCCAAGGTACGTAGGTCCATTCGAGATATTAGATATAGTTGGAGATTCAGCATGCAGGTTGACCCTGCCTATTCAAGAGTACACAACGTCTTTCATGTCTCCCTACTCTAAATGTACAAGTACGAATACGCCAACGTGATCCAAATTGAGGAACCAAACCTCAAGGAGAATCTGACATATGAAGAACAACCCACGGGGATATTGGAATATCAAGAACATCAACAATGGAAGAAGAAGGTAGCACTGGTCAAAGTGGCATGGAAGCATCACCAAGAAAAAGAGGTCACTTGAGAAGTAGAATCGAAAATACGAGAGAAATTTCCCGAGTTTTTCAATAAGCCTTAACCCTTATCCAAATTCGATGATGAATTTTCTTTTTAGAGGGTAATAATATAACGTATCAGCTTCCACACTTAAAAAATGAAATGAACGGTCAGCGGGGGAGGCAAAATGCCACCCCCGACCTCCGGTCGCTTCGTCTCCGGCCGACCGAGAGTCGGCCGGGGCTATATAAGGGGGCCATGGGGGCGCCCTTGCGACCCCTTGGAACCCCCTGCCGACCACCTCCCTCGCCTCCTTCTCTTCCTCTCGTCCGACGACCGACGCGACCTCGAGCGGCAGAAGCAGAGGCGATCGGAACGAACCAACCGACTCCTCTCCGGCGCACCTCGATCTCCCTCGACGTGTGCAAGGATCCAGCGAACCCTTTCATGTCGATCCAGAAGTGATCGACGACGACCAAACGGAAGACAACGACCGACGAACTCAAATTCCGACGAAAAGATACCTTAGCGTTAAAATCCTATAGACGACGAATTAATGATCATGCGATGCATAAAGTAGGTTCATATTGATCATGAAGTAAATTCCTACAAGTTTCGTATTTATGTCGGCGTCAATTGATGGCCGGAAGACCGCCGGAATCAATGAAGAAATTCGATGGCCCTGTTTTATCGTAGGGACCGGTCGACCGATTCTATTAGACGGTCGATCGGTCTGCGTACAGAACATATATAAGTCCTTCGATATCGGTCAACCTGCTCACCATGGCAGTCGACCGACCTGTCAACGGACAAGTTGGATCATTACGATCGGTCGACCGAATTCACAGAGCGATCGACCGATCCGACGCGTAGTGCGCATCTTCATGGCTTATCGAACGGTCGACCGACACCCTGATCGGTTGACCGATTTGTAATCTGTCCAATTACAGAACTCGACCGACCGATCCTAGAGGACCGATCGACCGATAGCAGTGAGCGGTCGATCGGTCCATTACGAGCGGTCGACCGGTCCGACAGAGACTCTTGATCGAACTTAATTGGATTGATCCACTCCTAATCTTAATTATGACTCTGACCAGTTCATCTATACTGACTGAGTCTCATTGTGCAAGGATCAACTTCCGTTGGATCATAAATCATAGATTTCACATTAATTAAAGATAATTAAAGTAAAGAAAAAGACGTGGGATTGCTATGTGCCGCCCCCAATGTTAAAGCAAAGTTCAGAGATTAAAGCAATGGGGGGATAGATAGTTAGCTGAGGGGACATCGAAGCTATTAGTTTAAATGCCCACTATTCATGAGATTTCAGGTGTTCTCCCACCGATATCTCGATTTGAAGAGTGATGCTTTGGTCACACCTCTTCCCTTAAAGATTAAAGTATTGTGCCAGAGGGACAAGTAGCTAGCTGATGAGACAATGAACCTACAGGTCTAGTAACTGACCACTGTTCATAGATTGTAGGAATTCTTCCCCCTACTTTCCGAACTGGGTGAGATATTAACACCCACCCCTTTTTCCCATTTACGGGCTTACTGGCATCAGTGAATTAGAGAGGCACCCCTGGCATCCCAACCTAATAAAGTCGAGCTCGCATAGGACAACTAACTCTAAGGATATTTTAGTAATGTAAAAGACGTAGCACAACTCACAATAGAGCAATGCAAAGTAAAGTAAAGCAGAGTATTGAAAAGGCAAGGCAATGTAAAGTAAAGCAATGTACAACAGAGTAATGTAAAGCAAAGTACTGTAAAGTAAAGCAGAGTAATGCAAAGCAAAGTATTGTAAAGTAAAGTAGAGTAATATAAGGATAAAGTATTATCACAGCAAAGAACAGAGTATTGATATGACTAAAGATTTATATGTATATTGATTTTCTGATCATCCTTGATCCTTGTTTTACGTCTATTGCTATTGTACTGGGCATCTTTGCTCATGTGTATTTTATTCTTCTGCATTGGGATTTTACAGGTGAGAATGCCAACTAATGAGGAGATGGAGGGCACAGAGCTTGGAGAACGCTGCACATGACTGAAGATTCTGTTCCGAACTTTCTTACTGCATATCTTTTTCATCATTCATATTGTTCGGAGACCCATGTTACTTCTGCTCATAGAACTTTTCGACTAGTCGTATTATGTTCCGCATATTTTCTATATTGCAAGACATCATGAACTTTCACATAAATTTTATAATATGAAATATCATGAACTTTCGCATTATAGCCCTTCACCGTGACATTTCGGCTATTGAATTTCTGCATTTAAAGTTCTCCATTTTTATTTATTACTATAAGATTCATGCCATGTAAGCTATTGTGTTGAATGGTCAAGGTCAATTGAGCAATAGACAGTGTAGCGCCTCCAGGATCAATCCGACCGTCTACGTGGCGGGAGGTGCGATTCCGGAGGCGTTGCACTCACAATCAAAGTCGCTTGGATCACGACAAAGACTTATCGTTTGTCACATGAGAGAAGTGAGGTAAATTAATATATATTTTAAAAAATTGTAATTTGCGAAGGACGAACCATTCTTTCCATGTAGGAAAGGAGAAAATTGATCTAAAATTATGAAGGATAATTTTTCGTTTTCCATTTCGGACGTATATGAAGTTATTCTGTCAACTAGACAGAATAAATATTTGCACGGACTAATCGTATATGTGTACATGTGACAAAGTAGACAGTGTGCATGTGTATGTGTATATTAGATTATTAGCCAGGTTGCATGCTGGTTCCTTGTAAAGATTGATATGCTTTTTCCTCACTCTAAGACTGTAAGACAAAAGTAAATATTGTCCGTCAAGGACGGAAGAATAGTAAAACTCGTTACATATATAATGAAAAAGTATACTCCTTGAATATATAATAATAAATATTTATAGAATTCTGCATTAACTATTCATTAACAAAGTATCCTGTATATGCCGTAGAGACCAAGATGGAGCATTAATAACGTCCACTGTACCTTTCTCAATCCCCAGTTTCGACATAAACCATCCTAACACTCCTAATAATAATAATAACAAAAACACTGTTCATCGGGCTGAACAGAACTTCAAGGTCACACAATTAAATTTAGGGTATACGACTTTTGAAAGTAGTTTAAGTGGCTTGGATCACGACGAAACATTTATCGTTTCTCATGTACGAGAAGGCCGGGTGATAAATTAATTGCCGGAATAGTTACTGAACTGTTGTCCTTCAAACTCTTGATGATGCCTATCGTCCATAGTCATAGTGTCTGTGCGACTTTGAGTTGTTTCGATCTGATGAGTCAAATTGGCCGATCGTGATACGTTGCTTTCCAGTCGCCGCCAGTTAATTATTCGAACCTTGCATGCACTCATGCAGCAGCAATACTAACCACGCATGCTCGCACAGACCTAACGTGAAGAATACGTAGTAGCAATATAAAGAAGTCCATGCAAGTTTGGATGCACAGACAGCCCAAAAGTTTCAGCTCTGCAGAGCCATTCTTTCTTGTGTGGTTTGTGCGTCTGTGTCCTGGCTGTTCATCCTTTTTGTGTAGATCGATTGCATGGGGAAGGGTGAAGCCAAGGAGCGGAATGCGCACCAAGACAAGGTTGGCCCTCTGTTGTGGTTGCCGATCGTCGTCTCCATCATCTTTGTCCTGTTCATCCTCCGTTCTAATTTGAGTCCAATGTCATCCATCAACACCAAAGAAGCCCTCGCACAAGACCCTTCCAAGCAGCCTTGTTCAGTAACACCTACCGATTCTATAGCTATTAATGACAGTCTCAGCGGGGCAGCAACAGTAGTTCAAGGATCTGATCATCAAAATACCTCCCCTCCGGTGCTTCATGATGGTAATTAAGCTTAATTAATTCCAATATTCCATGCACAGCGTCCCAAAGATATGTATGCAGATGTTGGTGTTGCATGCAGATGTTGTCGAGAAAGTGTGTGACATGTCAATGGGAAGGTGGGTGAGAGAGCCCCGAGGGCCGGTTTACACCAACGTGACCTGCAACTTTATGCCTGACATCGACAACTGCGGGAAGTACGGCAAGGATCCCGGCTACCAGTACTGGCGATGGCAGCCGGACGCCTGCGACCTCCCCAGGTTTGTCCCCGCGGCGTTCCTGGACCTCGTCAGAGGGAAGACGATGGTCTTCGTAGGGGACTCCCTCTCGAGGAACCATATGGAATCCCTTCTGTGTCTCTTGTCCTTGGTAATGCAGGGGCATATTAGGCTGTCGATCGTACACCAATTCGTATACATATTTATTTGAAAAACCTTCATAACCAGAAAAATGGTGGCTGCAGGAAGAAACACCCGTGAACTATTCAGAAGATTTAAAATATCAGAGATGGCAAGTCCCTTCTCACAACTTCACTACCACGTACACGTGGACGGAATTCTTCGTGAACGCAACACAGATAGCTGTGAACGGGACCCTGACAGCATTGTTCGACATCCATCTGGGCAAGATGAACTCCAGGTGGGCGGACAAGCTTCCCGGCTTCGACTACTTAATCCTCTCCGGCGGCAACTGGCATATGAGAATGAACCACCTGCACGAAGGTGGCAGGGCAATTGGCTGCGTCGGGTGCACTGAGGGGGGCCTTCCCGATGTCGACGTCAAGTTCTCCATCAGGAAGGTCGTCAGGGCAGCTCTGGAGTACATAAGCCAATGCAGAGAATGCGCAGGGCTGACGACTCTGATGCGGACGTTCACCTTCTCACACTTCGAGGGCGGCAGTTGGTACGACGGCGGATACTGCAACAAGACGGCGCCCTTAGAGGAAAGCCAAATCGACCTGGCCGCGGATTTGAATTGGGAGATCAGGAACATCCAATTGGAGGAGATCACAAGGATAAGGGAGCGCCTGAAGGGGGAGTCGGCGGCGGCGGCGGCGGCGACGGACGTGCAGTTTGGTTTTCTGGACGTGACCAAGGCCATGATGTTGAGGCCCGACGCCCATCCCGGGTTTAACTTGAATAAGGGTTATGGGCTCACTGATTGCTTGCACTGGTGCTTGCCGGGACCTATTGACTTGTGGAACGAAGTGCTGTTAGATACATTAAGGAAGACATCTTGGTTGCATTAGAAAGATTGTAATCGTATCTATGTCACCATGTGTGATACAAGTGTATCTAATTACGTACAACTCGGTTACTCTCTCAACTATATGTTTTTTTCTCTTTAGATGTTTTGTATTAGTTAAATAATTTATTTATGTGGCATGCCAATTGTATCAATAATAAAATATAATGAAAAGTTTTAAAATTTTATAAATTTATCAGCCAGTTTGTATTTGAGTTCAAATTGTGACATAACGGTTCACACCTAAAAAGAAGTATTAAAAATACAATTGTATATAATGGTTTGATGATATGTTTTCATGTTGTTTTATAATCAGCAGTATATGGTACTTGTACGAGATAAGAATCTCCTAGTACTTCATCATTTGCAGGGAATGATCCACGTTTTCATTAGGAAAAAAAACTTAAAATAATGCCAACACAAAAATAGATTGAACACAAACACCTTTTCACAGCAGATCAATGACAATTCGTTGTTGCATATGCATGAACCATTCTCTTTGGTGTGGCAGAGATATAAACATGAGAATTTGAACACTGGCAACAAATAGATCATCATTTCTATTTTACAACTTTGTTAATCACTTTGAAATTTGAATTCTAAAACCTTAGTAGCATATACTTTGTAAGAAATCTCTTCTCTTTTTCCTTTCATTTTGTCCTTCATAAGGTATGAAGTGCCTCAATACCAAATCTTGATAATGTAATGAAGCGACTATTGAACAACTAAAGGAGAATGCCAGAGCTATCAAAGTGTCTATTTCTTGTCATGCCTAATTGTTAGAATATTAATGCTTTTTTTCTTTTGTGAATATACCTCTGTGAACAACTTCAATTTTTTGCATTTTTTGCAAAGTGTGGAATCACAAAATTGCATTCTCTATTTTCTCAAACATTAATGTTGAGCCAAATGTCAAATATGCTTTTACGATTGCACCAACGTGCATTGGCAGAGAAAAAGCTATATTAGAAATTCTTGAATCGAATCAAATTAACCCAAGAAGAAGGTTTTACAGATGCCAAAATTATGGGGTATAATAATAATTGTCTTGCACTTTTGTCTTCTCGCAATATCATTTTTAAGTAGTAGTGTAACGTTTCAAGATTTTTTTTTCTTTTGCCGGCCCATAAGGCTATCTCGACGACGCCACTCAATTCTATACTCTAACTTTGATCAGTCAACAAACTAGTTTACATAAACGGAAGACTAATTTACAATATTTTATTACAATATGCGTAAGATATCTATACCATATTCAATAATCCATGGGTTAAGGCCCACATCTATACAATAATGGATCTCATATCCATGTGCATGTCACTCGTCAGAAGAGCCACCAACCGTCTCACCATCGCCATCAATAGCTTGTATGAATCCAAATACAGGGGCAAAGCCCAATGAGATAACTCAGTACGTAGGGTCACCCATAAAAATAACTATATGAACCATGATCCATATCAATACTATCACAATTATCCATAACAATATATGATTGATATGCATAAATAACAATTAGTAATAAACAATAAATCATAAAAGAATTTGATCAATCATAATGATTATCCATGTCATTAATTATTGAAGACCAATACCCATTCAATTCGATTTAATATCTTAAATTAATTATCAATTGGTCATAGATCGGTGAAGGCCACAATAAACAATTATCAATTTTTATTTCTATTAATAATTTATCTATTCAATTTTCCCAATTTTTCATCATCCATTTAGGGAGCAATTCAATTATAATTCAATCAACAATTCAATTCAATTAAGAATACATCCATCGACCATAACGGTCTCCATCGACCACAATGGGCCTCCATCGATCACAAGAATCTCCATCGACCTCTAGGGCCTCCATCGACCATAAAGGCCTCAATCGACCACGAGGGTCTCCATCAACCGTAAATGCCTCAATCGACCACAAGGGTATCCATTAACTATTATGCATTATCAATCGACTTCATGAGCCTCCATAGATCATAAAGGCCTCAATCGACCACAAGGACCTCCATGATGCATCAACAATCGATTCCACGAGCCTCTATCGACCCAATGGGCCTCAATCGATCACAAGGATCTCTATCGATTACGAGGACCTTCATCGATCATAACGGCCTCCATCGACCATAAAGGTCTCAATTATCAATTTAACAATTCAATTGTAGCAATTTTTCATATCGTCACTTGGACGATGCACAATCAATATCAATAATCCCATTGGTAATAAATTTATGCCAATTGAACAATGTGTCATGAATCCATAATCAATTATTATCAATTATCATATTACATTTATAGTTGATTAACATTAATCAACATAACAATCACAATCGCTAGACCAATACATATCAATGCATGGTCATGAGCAATTAATGCAATTAAACTTAAATAATTATTTAGCAATATATTTTAAGTCATCGGAATTCGTCCCACACTAGGACAAACTCGTGCCGGTTCATCTATTTCACTTTTTCCAATTTCTATATCAGAACTCGAGTCGGGTCTAGTAAAACTAGGTCGGGTCTGTCTTTGTCTAATTCCATACCAGTCATTTAATACCCGGGCCGAATCGGCTCGGTTTCAATCCATTATATATGAGTCTTCGAAATCAGGCCGGATAAACTGGAACCCAATCCGGTTCTATTGATCTAATCTCGTGTCGCACTCGGGTAAAGGAACCCGAGTCATGCCTATGGGAACCCGGACCGGGTTCATGGAACTCGGTCCGGTTCCTGATTCGGTCTAAATTCTGTTGAACTCGTGCCGGGTAGAACAAAACCCAAGTCGAGTTCTATCGTCATCAGGAAATTGTGTTTCCAACAACTTTCGATCATCCTATCTATGCCATTAATCAACATAACAATCACAATCGTTAGACCAATACATATCAATGCATGGTCATGAGCAATTAATGCAATTAAACTTAAAATAATTATTTAGCAATATATTTTAAGTCATCGGAATTCGTCCCACACTAGGACAAACTCGGGCCGATTCATCTATTTCACTTTTTCCAATTTCTATATCAGAACCCGAGTCGGGTTTAGTAAAACCAAGCCGGGTCTGTCTTTGTCTAATTTCGTATTAGTCATTTAATACCCGGGCCAAATCGACTCGATTTCAATCCATTATAAATGAGTCTTCGGAATCGGGCCGGATAAATTGGAACCCGATCCGGTTCTATTTATCTAATCTCGTGTCACACTCGGGTAAAGGAACCTGAGTCGTGCCTATGGGAACCCGGACCGGGTTCATGGAACTCGATCCGGTTCCTGATTCGGTCTAAATTCTGTTGAACTCGTGCCGAGTAGAACAAAACCCAAGCCGAGTTCTATCGTCATCGGGAAATTGTGTTTCCGACAACTTCCGATCATCCTATCTATGCCACACGATATTTAATAGATACAAATGATATATAATGTAATCTCTATAAAATGGAGAAGAGTTCGGGATCCATGTCGCGGAAAACTGACGTCATGGGGATCCCCCTACGTACCTTAAGTTGATTGAAAAATCAACTATGTGCCTGTTATCTATGGACAACACGTACTTCGCGACTTTGGTTGACGATTCCTCCTTATTGACATTCAGAAACCATCGACTACTATTTGAATTTCCTCTGTCGGAGCTTCGAAATGATATATCGCACGCGCTCTCATGTGTCTCGGTTTGTGAAAAAACAAAGGAGAAAAAAGGCTCTTCTGCTGAATTTTTGTGGAGGCAAATCATACTTTCTAGCCACCTTTATGTCCTATTTATAGCTCTCAACTAGAGTTTTTGACTTCTATTGGACCTTGGGCTATTTCTCCATCAATCATGATCATCCATCATTAGTTATCATCTCTTAAATATTCAAATTTAATTAAATTCGAATTTCACTAATTATTCCATAACCATACTTATAAAAATCCATCTCTACTCAAATTCCTTTTTATCTCCTCCATAACTTCTCCATCTTTTATCAATAACTTGTGTTAACCAAACTATACATTTATTTTATCTTTTTATTTCTTCCTTTTCTCCAATTTTCAGAATTATTTAATTCCATAGTAATTTATCATCTAATTTTCGGATTAAATAATAATAAATATTATTTTAATGGCTGAAATATTTTTAAGCCATAAAACTCTCAATCATATCCTATGTGAAAGTCCTATGTCCATTAATAAATATTTTGGATCTAAAATCAAAATTGAAATCCCTAAAATCAATCTAATTACAATTCCTACTTCCATTAGGATTTAACTTTCTTTCTTTTCCTTTTTTCTTTCTAATCATACTTTTAATCATACTCTAATTTTAATTCCTTCTTCAAGTAGGAGTACTTTTTCCTTCTATTCATATTTCATTTTCAATTATATTCCTATTCCTTCTCAAATTACCCTTTTGATCGTCTTGAATTCATCAAGGATTCTAATTAACTTATGAAATTACTATATTTCCCTTGATGAAATCTTGGGGTGTTACAAGTAGTATCGTTAGCGCTTGCTAGCTAATGTTTAACTCATTAGATGATCAAGACATGTCATTTTTTTCCTTTGGATCCACCGATCTATAGCAGTATAATTTTTTAATTTATCGATGAACAAGGTCATACATTCAAAAAACTGAAAATGAAGCACAAAAAAAAATGATCCAATTATTGGAGGCTAAAATTGAAGAACTAAAGCAAAAAATGTCAATATGTTATATATATGAGGAATAGTAGGGTGCTACCACACTACGCCTCATAACTTTGAGCCATCGGATTTGAGATGGACAGACTTGATGAGCGCGTGTCGGTTTAGTATCGGTTTGCATGTTCGGTTCACACATCGCAAAGATCGGTTCACACATCACAGGGTCGCACATCTTCTCCCCTCTCGTCAGAACCCATCTCAAGCAAAACTCCAAGCTCCCTCGTCAGCGATGTCTACGATCTTCGACGATGGACAAGATGGGCATTTCTTCTGTCATAGTTTGAGCAACAGGCGACAACGGTGGGGGACGGCATGAGGCTGACGGCCATGTGGGGGCGAAAGCAGTAGTGCCAGAGAGGGTTTCCGGTTTTACAATGGGATTTTGTCAGTTGTATAGACGGCAGTCGAAGTAGCTGCCATGGGCAAGGGAAGCCCTTTCAAGCGCACAAAGAAAAGGGCGCATCGGCCCCCTCTCCGTGAGCTCGCCGGTGCCGAAACCCCCTTTTTCACGATCGTCGGCGCGACTGTGACGCCCCCCTTTTTTGCAGTCATCAACGTCGACGAGCGCACAGAGAATGAATCATGGAGAGGGGGGAGGAGATGCTTGAGAGGGCAAAGAGGGGGAGGAGGAGACACACGAGAGGGGCGGCGAAGCGTAGAGAGGACGCCATCTCTAATCTCCCACCTTTGTAGGTTGCCCAACGTCATAGCTCTGTCGCCCTCGCAAGTTGGTCGTAGCACCGTCGACGACAGTGCGAGATCTCTCCCTTTTCTCTCCGGTCGCCGCTACCCTCTAGTCCGCCCTTCGCAAGATCGTGCAATCCACTCTGCATATCATTGTCTGCCCATTGCAAGATAGCGCACCGTGAACCGCAGATCACCCCCCGTCGAACCGTTGCTATGAACCACGGACTCCTTGAACTGAACCACCAAGATCTAATCTCGTCCGTCGATCTTAGATCTGACGGTCGTGGAAGCAGGGCTCAGGGTGCTACCACAAAGGTGTGGTTGCACCCTAATATTCCTCTCTCTCTCTCTCTCTCTCTATATATATATATATATATATATATATATGGCTAAGATATGCAACAGGTTGTAAATTCGATATTGTAATGTATCTTCTGAAAATGGAAGACGCATGTTTTTTTATATATTTAGAATATGAGTTTTAATGTATTTTCATGCTTGTTCGGTTTGCAAGTTGCCTAATCAGTAATCACTGCAAATACTTAAACATTTATTGTTTCTCTTGGTTGGACTTTTGGCCTGATAATCTTGAGAGAGAAAGTATAATCATAGTTCTTTATTTGACTTTATATATATATATATATATATTTCTTGAGAGAGAAAGTATAATCATAGTTCTTTATTTGACTATATATATATATATACACATATATATATACAATACTCACAATAAAGAATAGTAAAGTGCTGCGTTGATTATACATTAACAAAGTCTCCTGTGGTGCAAGTAGAGGCCCAAGTTGGGGCATTATGGTATGGAGTTCTCCTGTATCTTCCTCAATTTAAAGTTCTCATGTACATCAGCTATACGCTACATGCACATACACCTTTCAATAATATTGCTGTATACTGGATGAACTCCAAAGTCTGGCAACCAAAAGTAGAATGTAGTATTGTTAAAAAAAATGGTTTTAGTCTGTCTACACAAAACACTACCTTTTTATGTCAGAATTAATGTGGAAAGAAAAGTACTCCCAATCTCCCAACAAAGAAGAAGCAACACTGTTGTCCTTCAGACTCTTGATATCCACCATCCACAGTGTCCACGCAACTTGAACCTGCAAAGTTGCCCAAACAAATTGCATGGGTTTGGTTGGTAGTAAACAAGGAAATCGCACCATGCATAGCCAAACACAAACGTGCGTGCGATCGGGATAATAATGCTCCCTATTGGCAACACTAAAGAAAACTTGGCTGGTCGAGTCATGCTCTTGCTTGATTGCCCGTCGCCACTACTTAATTGTACCAGCAGCTGTTCGCTATATAACGAACAACATAAAGTTCGAATTGCACAGCCCGAAAGTTTAAGTTCCCCAAAGAACATCCATTGCATATCATCGATCGATCATTAGATTCTGTGAAATCTACATCGATCGATCAGTCGAACGGGTGGAGATTGCATGGCGAAGGCGGATGCCAAGGACCGGAGTGCGCTGAAGGTTGCTCCACTGCTATGCTTGCCCATCGTCATCTCCACCGTCTTTTTACTGTTCATCCTCCATTCTCTGAGTCCATCATTCCTCACCACTAAAGAAGCCGCCAAGAATGTTTGCTCAGTAACGCCTATTAATTCTATAGCAGTTGATGGCAGTATCATCGGGGCAGCAGCGGTTGTACAAGGACCTGATCATCAAAATGCTTCCTCTACGGTGCTTCTTGATGGTAAGCTATTCATGCCCACTGCCGTCTGACAAGTACCGTGCTCACAGCATAATTGTTCCAATCATGTGTTACGATCTTGCTAAAGAAGAGAACAACGCAAGACCACCATTAATTTAGCGTTAATTGGGCAGGTGTTGTTGAGGACGTATGTGACATTTCAATGGGTAGGTGGGTGAGAGAGCTCCGGGGCCCGGTTTACACCAACGTGACGTGCAGCCTGCTACCGGACGTCGACAACTGCGGGAAGTATGGCAAAGATCCCGACTACCAGTACTGGCGATGGCAGCCGGACGGCTGCGAGCTCCCGAGGTTCGACCCTGCGGCCTTCCTGGACCTCCTCAGGGGGAAGAAGATGGCCTTCGTCGGGGACTCCCTCGCGAGGAACAATATGGAGTCCCTTCTGTGTCTCCTTTCCTTGGTAATACGATTATTTACGTAATGCACGACATCCATGATTTAAAACTCTGCATGCATGCAAGCTATGCCGCCATACCCGTAAAGAATAGGTAGTTACCCGACATTGGTATGGGCACTTATGGGTATGCGTACTCCTACCATACTTATATTCATGCAACATAGCATGCAAGTTTTCTAATAACTAGAAAAAATGGTGGCCACAGGAAGAGGTGCCGATCGACGTTTCAGAAGAACCAAGCGTAAGAATTCAAAGATGGCACTTCCCTTCGCACAACTTTACTATCATGCACATGTGGACGGAATATTTCGTGGACGGAAAAGAGAAGGTGGTGAACGGGACGGTGACGGGATCGTTCGACCTCAACCTGGACAAGATGAACCCGAGGTGGGCGGACAAGCTTCCCGGCCTCGACTACTTAGTCCTCTCCGGCGGCAACTGGCAGTTCAGAAAGAACTATCTGCACGAAGGTGGCAAGGCCATCGGCTGCGTGGGGTGCAGGGAAGAGGGCCTTACCGATCTCGGCGTCAAGTTCTCCATCAGGAAGGTCGTCAGGGGCGGCTCTGGAGTACATAAGTCAATGCCGGGATTGCGCAGGGCTGACGACGCTGCTGCGGACCTTCACCTTCTCACACTTCGAGGAGGGTTCCTGGATGGAAGGCCACTGCAAAAGGACGGCGCCCTTGGACGAGAGTCAACTAGACCTGTCCGACGACATTGGTTGGGAGATCAGGAACATCCAGTTGGAGGAGATGGCGAGGATCAGAGAGCGCCAGAGGAACATGGCGGCGCCGGCGAATGTGAATTTCGGGTTGCTGGACGTGACCAAGGCCATGATGATGAGGGCTGACGGCCATCCCGGGACGCATTCGAGCAAGATTTTCGAGAACATTACCGACTGCTTGCACTGGTGCTTGCCAGGACCTATCGACATGTGGAGCGAAGTGCTGTTAGCTACGCTAAGGAAGAAATCTTGGTCATCTTAGAAAGAAGTGGTCGTGAGGTAGATTTCTCGATGACCAGATAAAGAATTGGAGTGAGATACAGTTTAATTCTGATATTGTGCTACACCATTGACTCCCTTTTGACAGAAAAAAAAATTCATTCCTCTTTCGGAATCGTGTAAGTTTGTACGAACATGTAGGTTGTTATATTTCTAGCGAATGTTTTAAAAATCCGATGCGTGTAAACCTAGTTGAGGTTTCATGGTTCAACAATTGAATTAGATTTTTATATAATAATATTATTATTTATAATGATTTATGAGTAATTTAATATATAATTTATTATAAAAATGATTAAACCAATTAAACAATTATTATTTTTATTGGATGTTAATTTACATAGCAGTTTTATTTTTATTATTACTCATAACACTACAAGAAAAGTGAAAATTACAAACGATTCCCGTCTATAATTTCCGGAAAAACCGTCGGTAATCGCATTTCCGACGATTTTTTCACGGAATCGATTCGTCCGAAAAATGGTCTTCACAAATTGATTTGCGACGGTGGAAAAAAACATAGCAAGTTTTGACGAAAATCGGGCGGTCACGACCATCGAAACTTTCGACGGTCGACGATTTTGTCAATCGACGCAAATATCGGCGGTAGCAATCGTCGAAAGTTTCGGTGGTCGCGACGACCGCCGAAAGTTTCGGCGGTCGCAACCGTCGTAAAGAATTTTTATAATATAAAAAATATTAGCCCGCCCTAGCGACCGGATACGGCAGCAAGTGGCGGATTTGGCCGTCCGCGGCCAGATCTGACCCCCAGGCGACCGATCCGGCGCCCGTGGCCAGATCCGGCCGCCGGATTGGGCGCCTGGCGGCTGAATCCGGCAGCCAGCGGCCGAACCCAGCCGCAGACGGCAAAATTCGGCCGCCTGGCGGTCCAGGCTGGAGAGAGAGAGAGAGAGAGAGAGAGAGAGAGAGAGAGAGAGAGAGAGAGAGAGAGAGAGAGAGAGAGAGAGAGAATGGGAGAGGGGCGCCGGCGCGAGAGGGACGTCGCAGGCCGTCGATGCCTGTCGTCCGATCAGGAGAGGCTCACCGGCAAGGAGAGGGAGAGGGAGAGGGAGAGAGAGAGAGAGGAGAGGGGAAAGAAATAGCGGAGAATATTACATATATAATATATATGTGGAAAAATGAGAAAGCGGGAAAACGAAAAAAAATGAGATAGTGAAATTTTAATTACCAGCGGCTATGATCGTCGAAAATTTAGTAAATATTAATAATATATATTATCATGATATGTACGAATATGATATTAATTATTTTTAAAGTTACCGACGGTCTTGACCGTCGTAAATTATTTAATTACAAATATAAAATACTATATATAATTATATATAGTATTTATTTTTTATTTTACTGACGGTTTGAACTGTCGCTAATTATTATTGACGATCGAAACTGTCGAAAATTGCGACGGTTCGGACTATCATTAATTATATTAATAAAATACTCCTTATATTATATTATTATACATTTACAGATGGTCACGATTGTCGGTAATTGCGGCGGATAGATATCCGTCGGAAATATCGACGTTCCTAATCATCAAAAAATAAAGTAATAATATAAAAAATTACATAATTTATTATTTTCATTTTCGACGGTTATAATCATCGAAAATTATGACGGATAAATATCTGTCGAAAAATATCGATGTTCCTAATCATCAAAAAATAAAATAATAATATAACAAATTACATAATTTATTATTTTCATTTCAGACGATTGTAACCGTCGAAAATTCCATCGAAAATTGCGATGAATAATATTCGTCGAAAATATCGACGTTCCTGATCGTCAAAAAATAAAATAATAATATAATAAATTACATAATTTATTATTTTCATTTCAAATAATGGTAACCGTCAGAAATTCTGTCGGAAACATTTTCGTCATAAAATCCGTTGCAAATTGCGACGGATTTCTATCCGTCGGAAAATGTCATTTTTCTTGTAGTGTAATAATATAAATTTAATGTCAATCTAAATTTATTACTAACATATTATTACCAAATTTTATTTTTCTTCTATATATACCTCTCTTTTATTTGATTAGATTAATAATCTATTTCTATTTTAGCAATTTTCTTTTTATTATGACTAATATAATAATCTAAATTTAATTTAAATCTAAATTTATTACCAATATATTATTATCAGATTTTATTCTCTTTTCACATATAATTATTTTTATTTTATTTCATTAACAATTTGTTTCCATTTTGATTCCTTTCATCAAATCAAGGATTCAAAATCTTTCCTTTCATTTTTTATTTGAATTTTAAAAATTTTCCTTTTTTATCCTTTCACATGCATAACTTTCCAATTTTATTATAAAATCATTTAAACATTCAATTCCCTAATAAATCTTTTCATATTTTAACATTTAAAAAAAAATAGGGTTGAACCCGATTTATCGCTTCAACCCGATTTTTCTGATTTTTTCCGAGTTACACTACGAGAAAATCATTGATTAGCGACGCAGCAATATAGACTCTAATGCGTCACTAACTCGGCATTGAAGACAATAGCGACGCATTCGCGTCGACTTTGCGTTACAGACTGGGCGATGCCATTTCTTCGATGCTAATAGCGTCGACTTCGCGCCCATGGGTTTGTCGACGCTATTACCGTCGAACAATGATGCTAATACAATGCTATACTAACGCGAAAAGTGCCATCGTGATGTGCCAATATGCGACGCTACTCTGACTCTAAAATGACGCTGAAATTGTTGACGCTCATCCGACACCGAGTTGGCGCTACTTGCGACGCTAATCTGATGCTAAATGACGCTACAACTCGGTTTTCCTGTGCCACTTTGGCGCAACGCTAAATATTGAGACACATTGCGACGCTAAAGAGACGCTAAGGATAATATGTTCGAACACCGATCGCCGTGATAAAGAGACGCTAAGAAAGAACAAAATTCATGTCGGATTCATCGTTCAAATTCACATCGTTTTCATTCTCAGCATCCTCCTCACGCATTTCAAATGATTTTACATTCAATTCACATTCAATTTTTTTTACATTTCAATCAATTTTACATCAATTCACATTTTAATCTTACGAAACAGGAGGAGGAGGAGCGATGTCTGGACGACGTCAAGGCAGCAGCAACATGAGGAGGATGAGGCGTGGGGGCAGCAGCAACTAGAGGAGGAGGCGACAGTGGCGGCATCAAGGCAGCAACATGAGGAGGAGACGTCAGCGTCAGGGCAGCAATAGCAATAGGAGGAGGAGGAGGAGGAGGCATTCGGGCAACGTCGGGGCGGCAGCAACATGAGGAGGAGGAGGAGGCGGCGACGTCCGGGCGACATCGGGGCAGAAGCAATAGGAGGAGGAGGCATTCGGGCAACATCGGGGCAGCAGAAATAGGAGGAGGAGGAGGAGGCGGCGTCCAGGCGACATCGGGGCAGAAACAATAGGAGTAGGAGGAAGAGGCGGCGGCGTCCGGATGACATCGGGGCAGAAGCAATAGGAGGAGGAGGCGGCGGCATCCGAGTGACATTGGGGCAGTAGCAAGAGGAGGAGGAAGAAGCGACCGGGAGGTATTGGGGCAGCAACAATACTAGGAGGAGGAGGAGGAAGAAGCGACCGGGAGGTATTGGGGCAGCAACAATACTAGGAGGAGGAGGAGGAGGAGCTGTTAAAAGGGGAAAGAGGTGGCATTCGGGAAGCTACGGACTGTTAGATTAAACGAAAGAACGATTAGGATTCGTTCTTTGTCGAGCACACGGATCTCCAATTAGTGACGACTGAGTCGAGACGCTATAGCGTCGTTAATGCGGCGCCACGTTAATTAAATTCTTATAGATAATCATTTATAAAGTACGCTGCATAGCATTGCATATTAGCGCCTCCAATGTCATGACGCTAAAGTAGAACAACTCGTCGCATTAGCGTCGCAACTTTTAGACGCTAAATAAAGCATCCCACCTGGCGACACTATTATGACACTATTAAGAGTGGCGTCGCAAATAGGCGACGCGGTTGTGGCATGACTATCACGCTAGGATGAAAGTATATGTATGTATATATAATATGTATATATGTTATATATTAAGTACAAATAACATATATAAGAGAAGAATATCGACGCCGTCCGAAAAATTCAAGAATTGTATTCGACCAAATGAGATCATTCTACCCAGTGGTCCAATTTTCTAGAAAAGTAATTTTTAATATTATTAAGGCACACAAAGCTAAATAGACCACTCTTATTAAGATTGGATACAAAAAAAAAATTCTAACAAAATTAGCGTTTCTCGAAAAAAATTGAAAACTCTATGTTGACTAAACGGGACCATTCCAAGCACTTTTGAAAGGTTCAATTTTCGATAACATGCATTTTTAGATTTCTTAGGGGGGACGAAAGTTTTGAAGAATTTTTATAATTACAAAAATTATGTATTTTAAGAATCGGGGGAAACGGAAAACACGTGACATGTGACCCACCCCACCTTCTTGAGCCCTTCGAAACACCTATTTTTTCGTGGCAATCCGATCTAGGACCGCGGGGAATCGACCGTTTCTATTTCGAAAATTTGCCCATTTTATTGAATTTCTTTGGACCTCTGATCACTGCAATTCTTGTGCGGTTGGAGAGCTTGTGTCGATCTCTATGAGTTTCATTCTGACCGATCCCCACTGGACTCATGTTGGCGACCATCGGAATTCCTTTTTTCCTAGATTCTTAACTCTGTCATCGGGTCTCCTAAAATTGTTAAAAAATACTAAAAAAATTGTGTTGCTGTGATCTACAAGAGGTACAAATTTTACGATTATCCGATGGTCGGATCTTGAACAATCATCATTTGAATCCCTTGGAAAATGAAGAAACACTATTCCCCAATTTTGGAATTTGGGAATTGGAGTATAATGTATATATATCAAGGTATATTAATTTTTGTATATTATATAATAGAATAATATATATAATAGAATAATATAGTATAATATGGTGTATAATATAGTATAATATAGTTAAGTATAGTATATAGTTTTGTATAGTATGTATATGTATATGTATGTATGTATGTAGGTAGGTAGGTAGCATATATATGTTTGTATTGAGTATAAATAACATATATACAAATTAATATTTCCTAAATACGAATAATAATTAACATTACTTATATAAATACTTGTATATTCTTAAAATTCTAATGTTTGTGCCGCATTAGCTTCACATTAGCGTCCCAAGTATTCAACGCCCACATTAGTATCAACTCATGTCGACGCCAACACAGAATCTAGCGTCAACATAGAGACGCAGGCTTTTTGACGCTAATTAGCATCACCCCTTGTCGACGCCAATACAATGCAAGTTGCAGACGCAAAAATTTCCTCTGAACTTGCGTCGATTTCGCGCCGCATTATTGTTGACGCTAACTTGCGTCGCATCATGTCGACGCTAATACACCGCTATAATTTACCGTGCAATTTATAGTCTTGGCGTGTGATTATAGCGTCTACATAGAGTCTCTATGGTGTCAGCTTTAGAGTCAACTTTTTGTAACTCGAATGTGACACTAAATCGACGCTACTAGGAGGCAATTAGCGTTTGATCTTGTCGACCCAAAGTCGTCGCTATTTAGACGCTAGTAGCGTCAAATTAGCGTCGCATAGTTTTGCGTTGCTAAACCACATATTTCTTGTAGTGTCAAACCAATTTTTTAATCATTTCAACTTTATTATTGAACCGGATCGATCGAACCGGCCGGTCTGAACTAATTTTTAAAATATTATTTCTAGCTACACACATACTTTTATGGCACTTGTTATATATTTTTCTGATCGTCTTTTACTACTTGGATAGTAAAGCGATGTTTGGTTCGAATAAAAATTGAAAGAGTAATACAAAGAATAAATTCCTACTTGGACATATTTTATATTGCTTGTAGTTTTAAGTAGATAAAAAAAATTAAAATATAGTATTTTGAAAATAATAATATGTATATTATGAATTATAGTTACCACAAAATGTTGGGGGTGGAGTGGTAATTTTATAAATAACCATCAAGTGACGATAAACGACAACAGAAGGAAGAATAGAAGAAATATAAAGAAATCATCATACTTGAATAATTTTATTACAAGATGAAGTGTACATCAGCAAATATAGTTGACAAATGACATGTAACAATATGTAATTCAAGTGATTTAATGTGATATCATATGACAATTTGAAAGCAAGGTCATATAAATAGAATGAAGGTTGGGAAGAGACATATCTCTGAACTATTTTACATATCTATTTTGGGTTCTTGGAGCTTGTGTTTCTTTTCCCTGTTTCTTTTATCTTTTCATGTCTATTCATTTCTTCTAGGCCATGAGATCATTTCCTGTGGCTAGCTTTCTACACATGTTAACAAGTTAATATCTGACAAGAGAGGAAGAGAGTTGGACGAGGTGTTAGCAACTCACCGTGCTGTGAAGTGTAGAAATGAAGCAAAGGAATCATGGCTGCTGTAAAGACTACATGTTTGAAGCTGCATGACACATCTAGCCCTGCATCAGTTGACCAGAGATCAGTACCTAGAAAATAGATCTCCAGATCAAAAGGAAGATAAAAAAACTAACCCTAGCTTTGGAGGAGAAACTCATGGTGAAAGCAAGAGAAAAGTTTGGGGATCTACAATATAAATATCTGCTTTTATATTTTCTATGATGGATCATACTTGGGCTTAGTGGGCTGGGCTACAGAAGCATAACATTTGGTGCTCTTATCGATTTCTGCAAATTTTGATATAACTTTTGGCATTCTTGAGGAGGATTTTTGCATTTCTTGATCAGCTTTGCACATTTGATAAAATCTTGATTAAGTCTGACTTGTTCTAATAATTTATAGAGAAATTCTACAAAACAATTGGTGTGCTTAATTTATGTCACTGTCTTATTTTCCTGGAATTTCTGAGATGGCTCATGGTAGAAGGTGGTCAAGAATGGAAGACTCCATGAACAGTCTTCAGGCTTTGATGGAACAATAGTTTTCTTTTGTTAATGACAAATTTACTTCTGTCAATGATTCCATTGCAGCCTTATCTAAATACAAGATTACAACATACTCCTATGGGAATCAAAATACTTCGTTCCATTCATCAAGTTCATCCAACCGAGGTATTGACTCATCTATTTTATCCAAGAATATCAAATTAGAACTTACAAAGTTCTCCGGTTCTGATCCATTAGAATGAATATTCAAAGCTGAGCAATTCTTGGATTTCTATAATATAGATGAGGAATCTAGAATCACAGTGGTATCATTTGTTTGATGGAGTGGCCTTACAATGGTACAGGTGGACTATCAAAATAAACAACTAAGTTCTTGGACAAATTTTGTTAGAGCTCTAGAAATTAGATTTGGTCCTTCGGAGTTTGAAGATTGCCAAGGGGGTTTATCAAAATTAACCCAAACCGATATTGTTATGAAATATTAGTCCAAATTTGAGGCTTTATCTAATAGGGTTAATGGCTTATCAGAATCATTCCAACTCTCTTGTTCATTTCTGGATTGCAACCACATATCAGAAGGGAATTGATGTCATTTCAACCCAAATATCTGAAGCAAGCAATTGGGTTGGCCAAATTACAAGAAGAAAAGTTGATAGATGCTACTATTATGCCTAGACAATCAAACTCTAGGCCCCAATATTTTTTACCTCAATTATCAACAAAACTTTTACAATTTTCAGGAACCAATTCTCAAGTTAATCATACCACATACTATGCACAAAGTTCTAATACAAATACTGCATAAGGTTCTAATCAGGGAGAGACTCACTCCTGCTGAAATGATGAACATAAGAGAAAAAGGTTTATATTACAATTGTGATGAGAAATTTCATAAGGGACAGAAATGTAAAACTATTTTTT
Source organism: Pontederia crassipes (assembly GCA_030549335.1). Classification (NCBI taxonomy): domain Eukaryota; kingdom Viridiplantae; phylum Streptophyta; class Magnoliopsida; order Commelinales; family Pontederiaceae; genus Pontederia; species Pontederia crassipes. Next base: position 256,172 of record CM060185.1, on the reverse strand, counting down.
TGTTGCTGACAAGTTTGGAAGATCAAATTCCTATGAACTTGATACTCAAGAATGTCTACAAGATTCCTTGGAAATCATTTTACATGCCCTATCAAGATTGCTCAAACCTCAAACTCTAAGAATGTGGGGTTTTGTGACAGGAATTCCAATCACGATGTTAATAGATAGTGGTTATACTCATAATTTCATAAGAGAAGCCACTATTTTCAAGTTATCTTTGTCTATTACTCCTTCTAGACACTTTAATGTAATGGTTGGGAATGAAGATAAATTACAATGTGGGGTTATGTTCGCAAGTGAAATTTCATATCCAGGGGATGATTTTTCAAGATAATTTCATGTATTACCAATTGAAGGGGTTGATGTGGTTTTAAGAGTTCAGTGGTTATGGAAACTTGGACCAGTTACTATTGATTACTCTACTCTCTCAATGTCTTTTGCATGTTAGGGTCAAAATATTTGTTTGAGAGAACAAAATAAATTGGATATTGATTCAATGTCACATCATCGGTTGAGCAGAATAATCCAATTGCAAGATGTTATGTCCTACTTTTAGTTGACTGTTACACCACTTAAGACTTCAGAGGAGGACAACATTGGTAGTGAAGTTAGAGTTGTATTGGATAAATATGAGAAGGTTTTTTTCGGTACCCACATCTCTTCCTCCAAATAGAGCAGTTCAACATCACATCCATCTAATACCAAATACCCAACCAATCAATGTAAAGCCCTACAGATATCCCCATTTTCAAAAAGCTGAAATAGAAAAGTTGGTAAAAAAAATGTTTGAGCAAGGTACAACACAGTTCTAATTCATTCCCCTCTCCAGTGTTGCTAGTGAAGAAAAAAGATGGGACTTGGCGTTTTTGTGTGGTCTACAGTCTTAAATGGCATTACTATCAAAGATAAGTTTCCCATAATAACTATAGATGAGCTTTTGGATGAATTTCATGTAGTGTCAATTTTTTTCTAAATTGGATACGAGGGCACATTACCATCAGATCAGAATACATGAGAATAATATAGGAAAGACAACTTTCCGAACACACGAGGGCCATTATGAGTTCTTAGTAATGCCATTTGTATTGATAAATGCTCCTTCTACTTTTCAGGTTATGAATAAATTGTCTGCTCCTTATTTGAGAAAGTTTGTGATTGTATTTTTTGATGATATATTGATATACAGTCTTGATTTGGCCAGTCATTTGCAACATTTGGATCCTATATTACAATGTCTACGGATTAGAATTTTTATCTCAAAAAAAAAGCAAATGCAATGCCCTACCCAAGATTGATTATATAGGTCATATTGTATTAGCTAAGGGAGTGAAGTCTGATTAGCAAAAGATTGAAACTGTTAAAAAGTGGCAACTTCCTATCAACCTTAAACAATTACGAGTTTTTTTGGGTCTGGTTGAATATTATCGACGATTTATAAAAGGGTATGCTTCTTTAGCTGGTCCTTTGACTTGTCTCTTACAAAAAGACTCATTTCAATGGACAAAAATAGCTATAACAACCTTTCAGATTATGAAATCTTCCTTAACATCAGCACATATATTGCAACTACCATATTTCAGTTCTGGAAGCAATTGCTTTAGGAACTAGAATTGACGTTGTGCTACTTCAGAAGAATTTGCTTGTATGTTTATTAGTTAAAAGTTATCCAAATTCCTCCAAAAGGTTTTAGTATGTGTAAGGAAGTTATTTGCTATAGTAGAAGCAGTTAAAAAGTGGAGACACTATTTGTTGGGTCATCATTTTGTCATTAAGACATATCACAAAAGCCTCAAGAAGATTTTGACTCAAGTCATTCAAACCTCTGAACAACAATAATTTTTGGCTAAGCTCTTTGGCTCTGATTACTTTATAGTCTACAAATCAGGGTGGAGAATAGAGTAGTTGATGCCTTATTCAGGAAATTCAGTACCGATAGTCAATTATTGGGATTGACTATGCCAATCTTCAATATTATTCATCACATTCGACAGGAATATGAGTCTAGTTCTCAACTTCAATCTTTATTACAAAAAATTTCTAATGGAGTCTCTTCTACATCAGATTTGATAGCTAAAGATGACTTACTATATAAACAAGGCAGAATTTTTCTTTTATCTTCTTCCACTATTATTCCTTTACTATTGGAGGAATTTCATGCTACCTATTGGAGGACACTTGGAAATCATTAAGACTTTCAAATGGATATGAGTTCTTTTGGCAAGGTCTGAGAAAATCAGTGGAAGATTTTGTTCGCAAATGTTAGGTATGCCAGCCAATCAAGTATTGTAATACTAGTCCTGCTGGGTTATTACAACCTATTCCTATTCCAAACAATGTCTAGGAAGATATTTCTATGGATTTTGTAACATGTTTACCAAATTCTAATGATTTTACAACAGTTCTAGTAGTGGTAGTAAGACTATACAAGTATTGTCACTCGGGACATTTACCTACACATTACTCTGCCTCAAAGGTCACAAATTTATTTTTAGAGATGGTGGTGAAGCTACATGATTTTCCAGGACCATCATTTCAGATAGAGATTCCATATTTCTTAGTTCATTTTAGAAGGAATTATTTTCTCTCAGCAGTACCAAGCTTTGTGTGAGCTCTACTTACCATCCACAATCTGATGGTTAGACTGAGGTATTAAACAAATGCATGCAACAATACTTAAGAGGTTTTTCTATGGACAAATCTTCTTCTTGGTCCAAATATCTACCATGGGAGAAATATTCTTCCAATACTTCATATCATACTATTCTCAGTTGTCTCCATTTGAAGTCACCTATAGTCGTCAACCTCATACTATCTCTGCCTATAATAGGGATCAGTCGCGAGTGGAAGCAATGGATGTTGAGCTTAGAGATCGTGGTGAGGTTTTAAAAGTTTTGAAAGATAACTTATCAAAGTCTCAACCAAGGATGAAGAGTAATGTAGATCAACGTAGAGTCTACAGAAGGGGACTTGGTCTATGTGAAATTGCAACCATACAAGCAAGGGTCACTTTCCCAAAGAAGTACTCACAAGTTATCAAAGAGATTTTATAGTCCTTTCCCAGTGGCAAAAAAATAAAAATTGAATCAGTCGCTTATGAATTAGTTCTTCCTCCTACTTCTAAAATTCATACTATGTTTCATATTTCAAAGCTAGAGAAGGCCTTGGGAACATCGGATATTCCTTCTTCATTGCCAAAAATCTCACTTAAACCAGTAGCTATTATTGCTACTAGAATTATCAAGCGACAGGGAGAATTTATACGACAAGTTGCTTCAATGGGAGAGACTTTCGGTGGAGGACACTTCTTGGGAAGCTTTTGATCAGGTTACAAATTCTTTTCCAGACCTCAAGGATGAGGTCAAGTTTTTCTCCGAGGGGGGAAATGTTATAAATAACCAACAAGTGACAATAACCGACAAGACATGAGAAGAGAAGATTAGAAGAAATATAAAGAAACCATCATACTTGAAGGATTTTATTACAGGATGAAGTGTACATATCAACAAATATAATTGACATATGACATAAAACAACAATGTAACGACATGTAATTCTAGTGATTTCATGTGACATCATATGAAAATTTGAAAGCAAAGCCATTAAATAGAATGAAGGCTGGGAAGAGACATATTTCTGAGCCATTTTACAGATCTATTTTGGGTTCTTAGAGCTTGAGGTAGTCGAAATTCTCTTGTGTTTCTTTTCCTTGTTTCTTTTATCTTCCCATGTCTGTTCATTTCTTCTAGGCCGTGAGATCATCTCCTGTTGCTAGCTTTCTGCACATGGTAACAAGTTAATATCTGACAAGAGAGGAAGAGAGTTGGACAAGGTGTTAGCAACTCACCGTGCTGTGAAGTGTAGAAAGGAAGCAAAGGAATCATGGTTGCTATCAAGACTACAGGCATTTGAAGTTGCACGCCACATCTCGCCCTACATTAGTTGATTAGAGATCAATACCTAGAAAAGAAGATTTGCAGATCAAAAGGAAGATCAGGAACTAACCCTAGCTTTGGACGAGAAACTCACAATGAAATCAAGAGAAAAGGTTGGGGATCTACAGTATAAACATCTGCTTTTATATTTTCTATGATGGATAATACTTGGGCTTAGTGGGTTGGGCTATAGAAGCATAACAGGTAAGGGGCTCCTCCTCGCTTAAGCAAGGTCTCAAATTCGAGTATACGTGAATCACTACAAGAAAATTGTCAAATAGCGACGCAAATTAGTGTCGCCACATTACACGACTCTAAATTGATGCTAATAGCATCACAGTAATGCCGTCATTGGGTCGACAAGAGGAGACGCTAAGTGCCTCTCTATAGCGTCCATATAGCGTTGCATTAGCATCACAAAAAGTAGACGCTAAGTGAGATGCCAAAGCGACACTATTTCGGCGCTATTATCACGCGCGAAAACTAATAAACACGCGGCAGATGGTAGCACTATATTGGCGTCGCAGGGCTGCGACGCTAAATTAGCATCACAAGCAAAGTGATGCTAAATAGACGAAATATAAGAGCCGATATTAGCGCTAGCTTCTTGCGTTGCATTGGCGTCGCAAGCATGAGACGCTGCGTAGTGCCACTGTGACCATGACGCTAAGTCGACGCTAAGTCTTTTACGCTCTTTTTAATATAGTATATATAATACTAACTACATTATACTATACTATACTATACTATACTATACTATACTATATACTATACTAAACTATATCATACACCATGCTATACTATATTATTCTATTATATAATATACAAAAGTTAATATGCCATGCTATACATGCATTATACTCTAATTCCCAAATTTCAAAATCAAGGAACAATGCTTCTTCATTTTTTAAGAAATTCAAATGACAATTGCCAGAGATCCGACCGTTGGATCATCACAAAATTTGTACCTCCTATAGAGCACAACAACACGGATTTTTCAGTATTTTTTGGTGATTTTAGAAGGTCATATTGTAGAGTTAAGAACCTAGGAAAAAAGTCTTCTAATGATTTTTGACATGAGTCCAGCGGGAATTAGTCGAAACAAAAATTATGGGCTCATAGAGATCGACACGAGCTGTCCATCAGCACAAGAATCATGGCGATCGAAGGTTGAAAGAAATTCAATCAAACAGGCAAAATTTCGGAATAGAAACTATCGGTTCTCCGCGGTCCTAGATCGGATTGCTACGAAAAAATAGACATTTCGAAGGGCTCAAGAAGGTTAGGCGAAGAAAACCTTTCATGTTTCACGTCTTTTCCGTTTCCTTCGATTATCAAAATATCTATTTTTTATAATTATAAAATTTTCTCAAAATTTCTGTCTCACCTAAGAAATTTAAAAATGTGCGTTCTAAAAAATCGAACCTTTCGGGAGTGCTCAGAACGGTCCCGTTTAGTTGACATAGTGTTTTCAAATTTTTTTTGAGAAATGCTGATTTTTTTGTATCCAAATTTGAAAAGAGTATTCATCTATTTTTCTTCGTGCACTTAAAAAAATATTAAAAATTACTTTTCTTGAAAATCGAACATCTTGGTACTTCTTAGAATGGCCTCATTTGATTGGCATATGACTTTCAAACTTGTTTAGACAACGTTGATAAACATATACATATACATATATACATATCCATATATACATATACATACATATATACATACACACACACATATATATATATATTACATATATGCATACATATATACATAGTTAATAACTTTATAGTACTTTAGCGCCACCTCTGCGGCGCATTAGCGCCGCATACCTATAGCGACACAACGACTTCCCAATGGCGTCGACTGTTTCGTCGCTACTCCATTTTAGTGTTAGAATAGTGTCGCCATTTTGTGACGCTAGTTTAGCGCCTCAAGCTGTCAATGCCAATGTGACGCTATATTCCAACTTAGCTCGCAATTTCAAAGTCGCTAATCTGCGATGCTATTTCACATATTTTAGAATTAATTATCTATCATAATTGAATTAATGTGGTGCCACATTGGCGACGCAATAGCGTCGCCCAATTTGCGACGCTAAATGGTGATCCGTGTGCTCATCGAAGAACGAATCCGAACCGTCCTTTCATTTAATCGGACGGTTCCGCCTGCCCGAACGCCACATTTTCCCCCTTTTAACCACTCATCCTCCTCCGTTGATGCCTGCCCGACGTCCCCGCCTTCTCCTCCACCTCAGCTCCGATGTCGCCACCTCCTCCTCCTCCACCTCTGCTCTGATGCTGCCGTCTCCTCCTCCTCCACCTCTGCTCCGACGCTGCTGCCTCCTCCTCCACCTCTGCTCAGACGTCGCCGCCTCCTCCTCCTCCACCTCTTCTCCGTCATCGCCGCCTCCTCCTCCTCCAACTCTGCTCCGATGCCCCCGCCTCCTCCTCCTCCACTCTGCTCTGACGCTGACGCCGCCGCCTCCTCCTCCTCCACCTCTTCTCTGCCGCCGCCGCCTCCTCCTCCACCTCTTCTCCGCCGCCGCCTCCTCCTCCTCCTCCAATGCACCGGTGGCCTATCTTCTCTGTCGCGGACTTAGATCATCTAATTGTGATATATGTAATTTGATGCAATAGAAATGTATATGTGATTTAATGTAATTTGATACAATGAAAATGTATATGTACATTTAATGTAATTTGATGGTGCTTCAACTGTAATGTAAAAAAAAATAGCAATCATCTGTGGATTTGATTATAATGTAATTTGAATGGAGTGCCATTGTAATGTAATCATCTGTGGGTGGAAATATTGTTCTTAGCATCGCAGTAGCGACGCAGAAAAATGAATTATAGCGCCACATTAGCATCCGATTAGCATCGCAATGTAACGCCAACTCGGCGTCGGATGAGCGTCGACAATTTTAGCGCCTCTTTAGAGTCAGAGTAGTGACGCATGTTGGCTCTTTACGATGACACTTTTCGCGTCATTATAGTGTCGCATTAGCCCCACCGTTCGACGGTTATTGCGTCGACATACCCATAGGCGCAAAGTCGATGCTATTAGTATCGAAGAAATGGCGTCACGAAGTCGATGCTAATGCATCGCGATTATATTTAGTGCCGAGTTAGTGACGCATTGGAGTCTATATTGTTGCGTCGCTAATAGATGATTTTCTTGTAGTGAATGCAAAAAAAAAATTGTTGGGCACTCTCACCTGCACTGCTAAGTACACGACACAGGGCGATCAAACCGGATTAGTTGTGCTCGATGGTGGACCGACATTCAATATGTGGACAATGCACTCTTTAACGTCGCAACCATCATCATCGCTTCCCAAACTCTACACTCAAAGCTGGCCATAAAAAAATATGAATTATAGTTGAAAAGAATAATCAAATATTTGTTATTTCTAACATTGGAAAAAAAGATGTTCCTTTGTCATTATTACAAAAGGAGTAGTTTTTATGTTTGTTTAGTGTTTTTTTAAAAAAGATGTAGTGTTAACTAGTTATTGGTTTAACTTATCCATCTTGAAAACAACCCTTGGGAATATGTGATCATATTAGGATATTTTTTTTCTTAGGCTCATCAGAATCTCTCCTCGACCGCGCATGGGAGAGACATCGACGATGATGGGAGTTTATATGGGAATGAAATAGAAGATCAAGCTGAAAATAGATTATGACGGTAAAGAAAATGGATAATTTTAGATAAAATATTTTTTTACCACTTTCTCTTATATAGTTGCAACTGGACATGGACCGTCACAAAGTTCCGATGATATCTTTCAATTGATTCTCTGCCTATCAAAAATTTTGACGATTTCGATCTTCAGAATTCAAATTTACCATAAATATATATATATATATATATATTATAATATTATAACTTCCATTTATATTATTATTTTGATAATAATTTTTTGAACCCCTCTATAGGAACTTCCAATGAATTATTCGTCTCTCGCCAATAGCTCTGACCGTTGAAAGATGTAATTTAGAACAAACATATTATGAACAAAATACAAATTCAATATTGAAGATTATTAAAACATATTTTTTTTTAAAAAAATGTAATTTGCGAAGGATGAACCATTCCTTGCAAGTAGAAAAGGAGAAAATTGGTCGAAAATTGTGAAGGATAATTTTTCCTTTGCAATTTTGGACATAATGTTCCATCAAAAGTTTTGAAGAACACAAGGACATTTTGTTCTTAGAATTTCCAAGGGAACTTTTCATTACAAATTGCCAAAGGAAAATCGTCCTTCGTAATTTTTTATGGATTCTGTCTTTTGCACATTGGAAAAGTCCTGACTTGCAATAGTTTGATTTCTCAAAATTTGTGACAAATATTAGAGTTCATTGCAATTTTTCTTGTGATGAGTGTTTTTTGAACCGGCCTAATCCATAGGAAAATTCATTGACTTGCGATGGATTTTTAGAGTTTATGATAGTCCTACTCGTAAAATCTTAGAGTCTATGTTTTAGATGAGGGATTGATGGTATAAGCTTGTATTTGAAGATATCAATTGAAAAAATTGATTATGGTTTCATCACTTCCAGGAAATATTTCTAACCTAGTCGCTTAATCTCTTCGTTCCTCCTACCACAAAAAACACATCTTGTCCGAAAAAATTCGCTTCACGACATCTAATTCAAATTTACGATGGAAAGTCTGATGCAAATCCTACCTTTTTTTAGTAATGTGAAAATGTGTTATTCTCACGATTTTTTCCGTTTTGAAAATGGCAACTTTGGGATTTAGCATTATGTAGAATAAAGTAGAATGTGAAGTTATTCTGCCAACTAGGCAGAAGAAGGTTGTTAATATCGCGAGTTAGACTCGTAAACTCGTAATAGTTTAAGAGTCTACAATTCAAAATCGACTCAGCTCAGATCAAATTTTGAAATGGAAGTGAACTCGTGTTGACTCGCGAGTTAACTCGTTAAACTAGTAAACTCGTTTGAACCTACTCGTAAAATCTTAGAGTCTATGTTTTGGATGAGGGGTTGATGGAATAAGCTTGTATTTCAAGATATCAAATGAAAAAATTGATTATGCTTTCATCACTACCAGGAAATATTTCTAACCTAGTCGCTTAATCTCTTCATTCCTCCTACCACAAAAAACACATATTATCCGAAGAAATTCGCTTCACGACATCTAATTCAAATTTACGATGGAAAGTCTGATGCAAATCCTACCTTTTTTTAGTAATGTGAAAATGTGTTGTTCTCACGATTTTTTCTATTTTGAAAATGGCAACTTTGGAATTTAGAATTATGTAGAATAAAGTAGAATGTGACGTGATTCTGCCAACTAGACAGAACAAGGTTGTTAATATCATGAGTTAGACTCGTAAACTCGTAATAGTTTAAGAGTCTATAGTTCAAAATCGACTCAACTCAGATCAAATTTTGAAATGGAAGTGAACTCGTGTTGACTCGTGAGTGAACTCGTTAAACTAGTAAACTCGTTTGAACCTACTCGTAAAATCTTAGAGTCTATGTTTTGGATGAGGTATTGATGGTATAAGCTTGTATTTCAAGATATCAATTGAAAAAATTGATTATGGTTTCATCACTTACAGGAAATATTTCTAACCTAGTCGCTTAATCTCTTCGTTCCTCCTACCACAAAAAACACATCTTGTCCGAAAAAATTTGCTTCACGGCATCTAATTCAAATTTACGATGGAAAGTCTGATGCAAATCCTACCTTTTTTTAGTAATGTGAAAATGTGTTGTTCTCACGATTTTTTCTCTTTTGAAAATGGCAACTTTGGCATTTAGCATTATGTAGAATAAAGTAGAATGTGAAGTTATTCTGCCAACTAGGCAGAACAAGGCTGTTAATATCGTGAGTTAGACTCGTAAACTCGTAATAGTTTAAGAGTCTACAGTTCAAAATCGACTCAACTCAGATCAAATTTTGAAATGGAAGTGAACTCGTGTTGACAAGCGAGTTAACTCATTAAATTAGTAAACTCGTTTGAACCTACTCGTAAAATCTTAGAGTCTATGTTTTGGATGAGGGATTGATGGTATAAGCTTGTATTTCAAGATATCAATTGAAAAAATTGATTATGGTTTCATCACTTTCAAGAAATATTTCTAACCTAGCCGCTTAATCTCTTCATTCCTCCTGCCACAAAAAACACATCTTGTCCGAACAAATTCGCTTCACGACATCTAATTCAAATTTACGATGGAAAAGACTGTTGCAAATCCTAGCTTTTTTTAGTAATGTGAAAATGTGTTGTTCTCACGATTTTTTCTGTTTTGAAAATGGCAACTTTGGCATTTAGCATTATGTAGAATAAAGTAGAATGTGAAGTTATTCTGCCAACTAGGCAGAACAAGATTGTTAATATCGCGAGTTAGACTCGTAAACTCGTAATAGTTTAAGAGTCTACAGTTCAAAATCGACTCAACTCAGATCAAATTTTGAAATGGAAGTGAACTCGTGTTGACAAGCGAGTTAACTCGTTAAACTAGTACACTCGTTTGAATCTACTCGTAAAATCTTAGAGTCTATGTTTTGGATGAGGGATTGATGGTATAAGTTTGTATTTCAAGATATCAATTGAAAAAATTGATTATGGTTTCATCACTACCAGGAAATATTTCTAACCTAGTCGCTTAATCTCTTCATTCCTCCTACCACAAAAAACACATATTGTCCGAAGAAATTCGCTTCACGACATCTAATTCAAATTTACGATGGAAAGTCTGATGCAAATCCTACCTTTTTTTAGTAATGTGGAAAATGTGTTGTTCTCACGATTTTTTCTATTTTGAAAATGGCAGCTTTGGCATTTAGAACTATGTAGAATAAAGTAGAATGTGAAGTTATTCTGCCAACTAGGCAGAACAAGGTTGTTAATATCGCGAGTTAGACTCGTAAACTCGTAATAATTTAAGAGTCTACAGTTCAAAATCGACTCAATTCAAATCAAATTTTGAAATGGAAGTGAACTCGTGTTGACTCACGAGTTAACTCGTTAATCTAGTAAACTCGTTTGAACCTAGTCATAAAATCTTAGAGTCTATGTTTTGGATGAGGGATTGATGGTATAAGCTTGTATTTCAAGATATCAATTGAAAAAATTGATTATGATTTCATCACTTCCAGGAAATATTTCTAACCTAGTCGCTTAATCTTTTCATTCCTCCTACCACAAAAAACACATTTTGTCAGAAGAAATTTGATTCACGACATCTAATTCAAATTTACGATGGTAAAGTCTGTTGCAAATCCTAACTTTTTTTTGTAGTGTGAAAATGTGTTGTTCTCATGATTTTTTCTGTTTTGAAAATGACAACTTTGGCATTTAGCATTAGATAGAATAAAGTAGAATGTGAAGTTATTCTGCCAACTAGGCAGAACATGGTTGTTAATATCGCGAGTTAGACTCGTAAACTCGTAATATTTTTAGAGTCTACAGTTCAAAATCGACTCAACTCAGATCAAATTTTCAAATGGAAGTGAACTCGTGTTGACTCGCGAGTTAACTCGTTAAACTAGTAAACTCGTTTGAACCTACTCGTAAAATCTTAGAGTCTATGTTTTGGATGAGGGATTGATGGTATAATCTTGTATTTCAAGATATCAATTGAGAAAATTGATTATGGTTTCATCACTTCCAGGAAATATTTCTAACCTAATCGCTTAATCTCTTCATTCCTCCTACCACAAAAAACACATCTTGTCCGAAGAAATTTGCTTCACGACATCTAATTCAAATTTACGATGGAAAAGTCTGTTGCAAATCCTAACTTTTTTTAGTAGTGTGAAAATGTGTTGTTCTCACGATTTTTTCTGTTTTGAAAATGGCAACTTTGGCATTTAGCATTATGTAGAATAAAGTAGAATGTGAAGTTATTCTGCCAACTAGGCAGAACAAGGTTGTTAATATCGCGAGTTAGACTCGTAAACTCGCAATAGTTTAAGAGTCTACAGTTCAAAATCGACTCAACTCAGATCAAATTTTGAAATGGAAGTGAACTCGTGTTGACAAGCGAGTTAACTCGTTAAACTAGTACACTCGTTTGAATCTACTCGTAAAATCATAGAGTCTATGTTTTGGATGAGGGATTGATGGTATAAGTTTGTATTTCAAGATATCAATTGAAAAAATTGATTATGGTTTCATCACTACCAGGAAATATTTCTAACCTAGTCGCTTAATCTCTTCATTCCTCCTACCACAAAAAACACATCTTGTCCGAAGAAATTCGCTTCACGACATCTAATTCAAATTTACGATGGAAAGTTTGATGCAAATCCTACCTTTTTTTAGTAATTTGAAAATGTGTTGTTCTCACGATTTTTTCTATTTTGAAAATGGCAACTTTGGCATTTAGCATTATGTAGAATAAAGTAGAATGTGAAATTATTCTGCCAACTAGGCAGAACAAGGTTGTTAATATCATGAGTTAGACTCGTAAACTCGTAATAGTTTAAGAGTCTACAGTTCAAAATCGACTCAACTCAGATCAAATTTTGAAATGGAAGTGAACTCATGTTGACTCGCGAGTTAACTCGTTAAACTAGTAAACTCGTTTGAACCTACTCGTAAAATCTTAGAGTCTATGTTTTGGATGAGGGATTGATGGTATAAGCTTGTATTTCAAGATATCAATTGAAAAAATTGATTATGGTTTCATCACTTCCAGGAAATATTTCTAACCTAGTTTCTTAATCTTTTCATTCCTCCAACCACAACAAACACATCTTGTCAGAAGAAATTTGCTTCACGACATCTAATTCAAATTTACGACGGAAAAGTCTGTTGCAAATCCTAACTTTTTTTAGTAGTGTGAAAATAAATTGATTATGGTTTCATCACTTCCAGGAAATATTTCTACCCTAGTTTCTTAATCTTTTCAATCCTCCTACCACAAAAAACACATCTTGTCAGAAGAAATTTTCTTCACGACATCTAATTCAAATTTACGATGGAAACGTCTGTTGCAAATCCTGACTTTTTTTAGTAGTGTGAAAATGTGTTGTTCTCTCGATTTTTTCTGTTTTGAAAATGGCAACTTTGTCATTTAGCATTATGTAGAATGTGAAGTTATTCTGCCAACTATGCAAAACAAGGTTGCTAATATCGCGAGTTAGACTCGTAAACTCGTAATTGTTTAAGAGTCTACAGTTCAAAATCGACTCAACTCAGATCAAATTTTGAAATGGAAGTGAACTCGTGTTGACTCGCGAGTTAACTCGTTAAACTAGTAAACTCGTTTGAACCTACTCGGAAAATCTTAGAGTCTATGTTTTGGATGAGGGATTGATGATATAAGCTTGTATTTCAAGATATCAATTGAAAAAAATGATTTTGGTTTCATCACTTCCAGGAAATATTTCTAACCTAGTTGCTTAATCTCTTCATTCCTCCTACCAAAAAAAACACATCTTGTCCGAAGAAATTCGCTTCACGACATCTAATTCAAATTTACGATGGAAAAGTCTTTTGCAAATCCTAACTTTTTTTAGTAGTGTGAAAATGTGTTGTTCTCACAATTTTTTCTATTTTGAAAAAGGCAACTTTGGCATTTAGCATTATGTAGAATAAAGTAGAATGTGAAGTTATTCTGCCAACTAGGCAGAACAAGGTTGTTAATATTGCGAGTTAGACTTGTAAACTCGTAATAGTTTAAGAGTCTACAGTTCAAAATTGACTCAACTCAGATCAAATTTTGAAATGGAAGTGAACTCGTGTTGACTCACGAGTTAACTCGTTAAACTAGTAAACTCGTTTGAACCTACTCGTAAAATCTTAGAGTCTATGTTTTGGTTGAGGGATTGATGGTATAAGCTTGTATTTCAAGATATTAATTGAAAAAATTGATTATGGTTTCATCACTTCCAGGAAATATTTCTAACCTAGTTGCTTAATCTCTTCATTCCTCCTACCACATAAAAACACATCTTGTCCGAAGAAATTCGCTTCACGACATCTAATTCAAATTTACGATGGAAAAGTCTGTTGTAAATCCTAATTTTTTTAGTAGTGTGAAAATGTGTTGTTCTCACGATTTTTTCTGTTTTGAAAATGGCAACTTTGGCATTTAGCATTATGTAGAATAAAGTAGAATGTAAAGTTATTCTGCCAACTAGGCAGAACAAGGTTGTTAATATCGTGAGTTAGACTCGTAAACTCGTAATAGTTTTAAAGTCTACAGTTCAAAATCGACTCAACTCAGATCAAATTTTGAAATGGAAGTGAACTCGTGTTGACTCGCGAGTTAACTCGTTAAACTAGTAAACTCGTTTGAACCTACTCGTAAAATCTTAGAGTCTATATTTTGGATGAGGGATTGATGGTATAAGCTTGTATTTCAAGATATCAATTAAAAAAATTGATTATGGTTTCATCACTTCCAGAAAATATTTCTAACCTAGTCGCTTAATCTCTTCATTCCTCCTACCCCAAAAAATACATCTTGTCCGAAGAAATTCGCTTCACGACATCTAATTCAAATTTACGATGGAAAAGTCTGTTGCAAATCCTAACTTTTTTTAGTAATGTGAAAATGTGTTGTTCTCACGATTTTTTCTGTTTTGAAAATGACAACTTTGGCATTTAGCATTAGATAGAATAAAGTAGAATGTGAAGTTATTCTGCCAACTAGGCAGAACATGGTTGTTAATATCGCGAGTTAGACTCGTAAACTCGTAATATTTTTAGAGTCTACAGTTCAAAATCGACTCAACTCAGATCAAATTTTCAAATGGAAGTGAACTCATGTTGACTCGCGAGTTAACTCGTTAAACTAGTAAACTCGTTTGAACCTACTCGTAAAATCTTAGAGTCTATGTTTTGGATGAGGGATTGATGGTATAATCTTGTATTTCAAGATATCAATTGAGAAAATTGATTATGGTTTCATCACTTCCAGGAAATATTTCTAACCTAATCGCTTAATCTCTTCATTCCTCCTACCACAAAAAACACATCTTGTCCGAAGAAAATTGCTTCACGACATCTAATTCAAATTTACGATGGAAAAGTCTGTTGCAAATCCTAACTTTTTTTAGTAATGTGAAAATGCGTTATTCTCACGATTTTTTCTATTTTGAAATTGACAACTTTGGCATTTAGCATTATGTAGAATAAAGTAGAATGTGAAGTTATTCTGCCAACTAGGCAGAACAAGGTTGTTAATATCGTGAGTTAGACTCGTAAACTCGTAATATTTTAAGAGTCTACAGTTCAAAATTGACTCAACTCAGATCAAATTTTGAAATGGAAGTGAACTCGTGTTGACTCAGAGTTAACTCGTTAAACTAGTAAACTCGTTTGAACCTACTCATAAAATCTTAGAGTCTATGTTTTGGATGAGGGATTGATGGTATAAGCTTGTATTTCAAGATATCAATTGAAAAAATTGAGTATGGTTTCATCACTTCCAGGAAATATTTCTAACCTAGTCACTTAATCTCTTCATTCCTCCTACCACAAAAAACACATCTTGTCCGAAGAAATTTGCTTCACGACATCTAATTCAAATTTATGATGGAAAAGTCTGTTGCAAATCTAACTTTTTTTAGTAGTGTGAAAATGTGGTGTTCTCACGATTTTTTCTGTTTTGAAAATAGCAACTTTGGCATTTAGCATTATGTAGAATAAAGTCGAATGTGAAGTTATTCTGCCAACTAGGCAGAACAAGATTGTTAATATCGCGAGTTAGACTCGTAAACTCGTAATATTTAAGAGTCTACAGTTCAAAATCGACTCAACTCGGTCAAAATCGGAAATGGAAGTGAACTCATGCTGACTTGCGAATTAACTCATTTAACTCGTTTGAACCTACTCGTAAAATCTTAGAGTCTGTTTCGGTTGAGGGATTGATGGTATAAGCTTGTATTTCAAGATATCAATTGATAAAAATTGATTATGGTTGCATCACTTCTAGGAAATATTTCTAACCTAGTGGCTTAATCTCTTTGTTCCTCCTACCACAAAAAACACATCTTCTCCCAAGAAATTCACTTCATGACATCTAATTCAACTTCCAATCCTTGCAATCGATGGATCATTTTTCTTTGTTGTTAGTTGGTACTCCTGATCATCACTAATTCATTGTCATTAGCTTATCGTCAGTGACAACTTTATAATCTCACTATCTTTTTCTATATTTCACTTTATTTTCATGAGACTCTCATTCCTCACTTAAATTGTTTGCGAACTATATTTATTATATTTTTATTTTCCATTTATGAAATATTTCCTTTATATTGTCCTACACTTTTGCTAATTAAGAAGTCTTTTGGTATGGTAGGTAGAGACACAATTAAGCATATTAATAAAAAAGAAACAACTAAAATTTGATTGTGATGAATTATTTATTCTTTTGTTTCACAACATCTAAGCCTCATAATACAAAATTTTGTCGTTTGTTAGTTTAAATCTCTTTTATTTCTAAATGATGTAATTATAATCGTATATTTCATAAAAATAATATATTTTGTAATATAACATAGCTTTATTATAGTTAAAATTGTTAAAGCTTCTTGGCTCCTATATTTTTACTATCACATAATTGAACGATTCCATATGATATAATTTTTTTGACAAACAAATGTATCATGCATATCATGACCAACTAATAAATAGTGCAAGTGCAAGTACAATAATATTATTGACAATGTTGCTAATTATTTTATAATAAAATATCTTTGAAACAGACTCTACAATTTTACAATATGATATTAGGATACGAGTTTACGGGACACAAAATAAATTTACGTAAACTCTTAATATTGACAATCTTAAGTCAGAATAAATATTTGCACTAAGTCGTCAAAATCCAAGGACTAATTGTATATGTGTACAAGACAGTGTGCATGTGTATGTGTATATTAGCCAGGTTGCATGCTGGTTCCTTGTAAAGATTGATATGCTTTTTCCTCACTCTAAGACTGTAAGACAAAAGAAAATATTGTCAGACAAGGACGGAAGAATAGTAAAACTCGTTACACATATAATGAAAAAATATTCTCTTTGAATGTAGAATAATAAATATTTATAGAATTCTGCATTAATTATTCATCAACAAAAGTATCCTGTATGTGTCGCAGAGCCCGAGATGGGGCACTAAGTATGTCCACTGTACCTTTCTCAATCCCCATTTTCTACACAAACCATCCTAGCACTCCTAATAATAATAATAATAAACAACACTATTCAGCTGGCTGGAATTCAAAGTCTCACAATCAAATTTAGGGTATATGACTTTTGAAAGTAGATTAAGTGGCTTGGATCACGACAAAGACTTATCGTTTGTCACATGAGAGAAGTGAGGTAAATTGATTGCCGAATAGCTATTGAACTGTTGTCGCTCAAACTCTTGATCATGCCTATCGTCCATAGTGTTTGTGCGACTTTGAGTTGTTTCGATCTGATGAGTCAAATTGGCCGATCGTGATATGTTGCTTAATTTCCAGTCGCCGCCAGTTCATTATTCGAACCATGCATGCACTCATGCAGCAGCAATATCCCACTACGCATGCTCGCAGAGACCTAACGTGCAGAGTACGTAGTAGCAATGCAAGCATCGATCCGGCCCCCCCCCCCCCCCCCCCCCCCCCCCAAGAAATTACCAGCTGCTATATAAACAAGTCCATGCAAGTTTGGATGCACAGACAGCCCAAAAATTTCAGCTCTGCAGAGCCATTCTTTCTTGTGTGGTTTGTGCGTCTGTGTCCTCGCTGTTCATCCTTTGTTGTGTGTAGATTGATAGCATGGGAAAGGGTGAAGGCAAGGAGCGGAGTGCGCACCAAGACAAGGTTGGCCCTCTGTTGTGGCTGCCGATCGTCGTCTCCACCATGTTTGTCCTGTTCATCCTCCGTTCTTTGAGTCCAATGTCATCCATCAACACCAAAGAAGCCCTCGCACATGACGCTTCCAAGCAGCCTTGTTCAGTAACACCTACCGATCACGGTGACAGTCCCAGCAGGACAGCAGCAGGACTACAAGGATCTGATCATCAAAATGCTTTCTCTCCGGTGCTTCATGATGGTAAGCATATTATTGATTCCAATATTCCATGCACAATGGTTATTGCCCCAATACCGCAACATCCAATCATTTCCCTTATAGGCCTAAGTCAACTCGATGACAGTAGGAACTAAAAACAGAACAAGGCCATCCCTTAATTAATTATTGGTGTTGCATGCAGATGTTGTCGAGAAAGTATGTGACATGTCAAAAGGTAGGTGGGTGAGAGAGCCTCGGGGCCCGCTTTACACCAACGTGACGTGCGGCGTGCTTCCTGACTTCGACAACTGCGGGAAGTACGGGAAGGATCCTGACTATCAGTACTGGCGATGGCAGCCGGACGGCTGCGATCTCCCCAGGTTCGACCTTGCGGCGTTCCTGGAACTCGTCAGGGGAAAGACGATGGCATTCGTTGGGGACTCCCTCGGAAGGAACAATATGGAGTCCCTCTTGTGTCTCCTGTCCATGGTAATATAATTAGTTACGTATGTAGTGTACGGCCATAGATGATTTAAAACTCTCGATACATGCAAGTTCTAATGACAAGAGATATGTTGGCCGCAGGCAGAGGCGCCGGTCGACCTTTCAGAAGAGCCAAGCGTAAGAATTCAGAGATGGCAGTTCCCCTTGCACAACTTCACTATCATGCACTTGTGGACGGAATTCTATGTGGACGGAAGAGAGAAGGTCGTCAACGGGACCGTGATGCCATGGTTCGACCTCAACCTCGACAAGATGAACCCGAGGTGGGCAGACAAGCTTCCCGGCCTCGACTACATAGTCCTCTCCGGTGGCAGCTGGCAGTTCAGGAAGAACTACCTGCACGAAGGCGGCAAGGCCATCGGCTGCGTCTGGTGCAGTGAGGAGGGGCTTCCCGACGTCGGCATCAAGTTCTCCATCAGGAAGGTCGTCAGGGCGGCGCTAGAGTACATAAGCCAATGCCAGGAGTGCGCAGGGCTGACGACTCTGCTGCGGACCTTCACCTTCTCACACTTCGAAGGGGGCTCGTGGTATGAAGGTCACTGTAAGAGGACGACGCCCTTGGACGAGAGTCAACTAGACCTGGCCACCCACATTGGTTGGCAGATTCGGAATATCGAATTAGAGGAGATGGCAAGGATCAGGAGCAAGACGACGGCAACGGGTGTGAAGTTCGGGTTGCTGGACGTGACCAAGGCCATGATGATGAGGGCCGACGCCCATCCCGGGTCGCATTCGAATAAGATTTTCAGGAATGTCACTGACTGCTTGCACTGGTGCTTGCCAGGACCTATCGACATGTGGAGCGAACTGCTGTTGGCTACATTGAGGAAGAAATCTTGATTGTATTAAAAACATTGTAATCCTTTCTGTGCTACCAGCTCTGTCACATAATTGGAGTGCTTACACTATTTGATTTGTTGGTACATTGATTTGCGTGTGTGTGTTGGACGTAGTTTAATTCTATGTTTTGTTTTGGAGTTTTAGTTTTACATTTACTTTTATGGTGCCCGATGCTCCAATCTTTAAGAAATTATTCTGAATTCTAAGAGACCAAGTGTAGTAGTGGCCAGATATAACATGTGATCTGCGTGGTTCAAATCCAAAACTGGCTATTAGATGTGCTCAGTATGTCCGAAATCTGACTGCACAATTAGTCAACAAAAAATCATTCATTAGTTTAAGTCATTTAATTTGCATATTAAGAGTTTTTTTATTCGAAAAAAAGAGAGAATTGAATTATTTTTATATTTTTTTTAGATTTAATTTTTACCTAAATTTGGATGATTTCATTGCGGGAAATCAAAACGACAAGAAAAATGATTGAAAACATGGAAATTACGGCAAATAGGCTATGTCAAGACAGTTACACATCTTGTCACATCCGTGCCACTCGAGCGCCCATCACTTGATGCACGATCACATCTCGGTCGTTCCATCGGGTTCATGGTCGAGCGCTCGTCAACTGGAATCACATTGTTTTGGTAACGGTCATGACGGGCTACGCCGTGAATTGGAATCACATTGTCTCGGTCACGATTATGACATCGCCTGTCACGATGGTGAGCGCAAGTTAAAAGCCCGAAATAACACATCATCTCGGTCACGTCCGTGATGGAGACTGTCATGATCATGACGATAGTCTGTTGGGCGGTTATGCAGTAGATTTTATCCCCTTTTTTTGGATAGAATTTTGATTTTTTTCCCTTATAAAACAAAAAATCTATAAAAGGGAGAGACCACAAACATGAAAAAGCTGAAGCATAAATTTGAAACCTAAAAAGTGGAAAAGAGCGAGAACAATAGAGAAGCTTTAACGGAAACTCGAAAGAGTACGTGCACAACGATTGCAATGGTTCTTTATTTTCTTTTCCTACTCATTTATATCAGATTTGATGTTATTATTCTTATATTTATTTCTTTATTAGGGTCATCTTAGTTGAACCCTATTTGTGTTTTCGAATATTTTTTCAATATTACTTTAGTTTGAATCTTTAATAGCATTGTAATTTCATATTTAATGCTTTCCTTTGATTCAGTAATTTATGATTTGATTGCTATACGAGAAGAAGTAATTATTTTCATAATAAGTTCTAAGATTGATCTTATTAATTGTATGCCATAATCAGGAAATCGAAAGAAATATAATTTATGTAGTTATTAAGGTGACTTGAGAAAGTCCTTAATCTTAATTCCAATTTAATGCATCTTATGATTAATTAGATAAGTTAAAAATTGAGAGGATTGATTTATTCTAATTATTCTTAAGATAGTAGTTAAAGCTTGAAATATTTGTTAACTAATTTTGGGAATTCAACTAATTATAAGTTGAAAAGATCCATTGCATTTTAATTGCGATAATTAGGTACTCTAATCATCAAATCCTTATTTATCCAAGTGATAATTTCCTTTATTTTTATCATTTTATTTTATTTGCACTTGAATTTCTTAATTAACAAGGTTAAAATATAATCTAAATTATTAACTGTTCTCGTGGGAATAATATTTTTACTAATTCACTTTAATACTTGAGCGATTAGTGCACTTGCTAGCGTTTGTCATCATTTTTACACGCATCAATATGTAAATTTGATTAGAATGTATAATGTGATTAGAATGTGTAATTTGAAATGTATATGTAAATTTGATATATAATGAGTAATGTGCAATTTGATGAATTTGATGAACCTGACTATAATGAGTACATGATCGAATATCCTTGCAAAGGAATGTGAATAAATTAAACTTGTACAAAAGAATGCTATTTCATTGGATGAATATAGTGTAGTTAGCATCTCTTTTTAGCATCACATTAGCATCCATGTAGGGTCTCCATTTAGCGTCATGTTGGCGTCAAAGTAGCGCCATGGACGATGGAGAGGATACGCTTAAGCATTGTTGAGGCAGGTGTTGTTGAGGACGTATGTGACATTTCAATGGGTAGGTGGGTGAGAGAGCTCCGGGGGCCGATTTACACCAACGTGACGTGTAGTCTGCTACCAGACGTCGACAATTGCGGGAAGTATGACAAAGATCCCGATTACCTGTACTGGCGATGGCAGTCGGACGGCTGCGAGCTCCTAAGGTTCGACCTTGCGGCCTTCCAGGACCTCCTTAGGGGGAAGAAGATGGCCTTCGTCGGGGACTCCCTCGCGAGGAACAATATGGAGTCCCTTCTGTGTCTCCTTTCCTTGGTAATTCGATTATTTACGTAATGCACGGCATCCATGATTTAAACTCTGCATGCATGCAAGCTATGCTGCCATATATACCCGTAAAGAGTAGGTAGTTAAGTTACCCGACATTGGTATGGGCACTTATGAGTATGCGTACTCCTACCATACCTATATTCATGCAACATAGCATGCAAGTTTTCTAATGACTAGAAAAAATGGTGGCCACAGGAAGAGGTGCCGATCGACGTTTCAGAAGAACCAAGCGTAAGAATTCAAAGATGGCACTTCCCTTCGCACAACTTTACTATCATGCACATGTGGACGGAATATTTCGTGGACGAAAAAGAGAAGGTGGTGAACGGGACGGTGACGGGATCATTCGACTTGAACCTGGACAAGATGAACTCGAGGTGGGCGGACAAGCTTCTCGGCCTCGACTACTTAGTCCTCTCCGGCGGCAACTGGTAGTTCAGAAAGAACTATCTGCACGAAGGTGGCAAGGCCATCGACTGCATGGGGTGCAAGGAAGAGGGGCTTACCGACCTCGGCGTCAATTTCTCCATCAGGAAGGTCATCAGGGCGGCTCTGGAGTACATAAGCCAATGCCGGGAGTGCGCATGGCTGACGACGCTGCTGCGGACCTCCACCTTCTCACACTTCGAGGAGGGCTCGTGGTTGGAAGGGCACTGCAAAAGGACGGTGCCCTTGGACGAGAGACAACTAGACCTGGCCTCCGACATTGGTTGGGAGATCAGGAACATCCAGTTGGAGGAGATGGCGAGGATCAGAGAGCGTCAGAGGAACAAGACAGCGCCGGCGAATGTGAATTTCGGGTTGCTGGACGTGACCAAGGCCATGATGATGAGGGCCGACGGCCATCCCGGGACACATTCGAGCAAGATTTTCGAGAACATTACCGACTGCTTGAGGAAAAATTGATTAAAAAAATATTTGGGATCATCCGGACGTAATATCATCCCGCTCGACATCGAGTTATACTAGCGTGTGTGTCCACCACTGTCCGTCCCCCTACCACGCCATTTTATAGTAGCCAAAGCGTCTGTTACGCATTCCATCATTATGATCTTAATGGCTCCATTATTATTATAATTATCTTTTTCTTAATGATCATAACGGTCATATATCCAACATCTCCCACTTGACCGATATGGTCATGGTATCTAACACTCTCACTATCCATGTAGTGCTACCAGAGATGTTATCCTGAAGTCCACTATCCGTAGGACTTCGCATTGACTCAATCTTTTTTTTTAGTCCCATCAAATCAATGTTTGATAAATATCATAGGTACAATTTTTCTTTACAAGAGAATCAATCAATATATTAACAATCTCACTTTCCAGGAAGTGCTAATTAAGAATGATATATCGAAGTCCACTATCCATAAGACTTCTATCTGACTCAATAATTCTCGAGTCCTATCAAGCCAACACATTTGATTAATATCCCTTCTTTAATTCTCTTGTAAGAAATCACCTATCATGTTACTATTAGGCATATAGATTATTGTCACTCTTTTCTTTTCACTATGTATTCAGTATAGTGATACTTACCCCATTATATTTCTTCTTTGAACTGTTGGCTCTACCGCGTACCAAGTTTGTTACAACTTGATTATCACATTGAGCCCTAGTTCCTGAAGATACATCTGAATCATATATCACATTATAGACAATATACTCAACCTCCGGTGTATGTCTCAGCACACATCTTATTTCTTGTAACTTCAAGAAACAGTCGTACCACCTGATAAAAAAGAGTGACTACATGTGAAAAATTCGATTTATATATATCATCATCGAAATTCACATCCAGATACCATATGCCCTCAGAGAATCTGCTTTGTATTGAATGTAAGATGCCTCTCAAATATACAAAATAATCCACAATGACTCCATATAATCTTACCGTGATTATTTTAATATCTGCCAACCAAGCTTATTGCATAAGCTAATACAGTCCATGTACATTATATCACATACATCAAGCTCCCACACCACTTATACGCAGGGTTCCTTTAAAGGATTCACCTTGTATTGTGACATTGACTTTTACTAAGTCATTTTTAGTGCTCCAAAAATATTTTATACATTGTATTTAACTCTAACTCAATATCCTTGAGTTTTTGTCAAAATAATTTGAAATGATGTAGGATATTTCTCCTATTTTCCTTATTTCAAAATTTCAACTCAACTTGAGCACTATGACATCATTTTTATGAGCAAAATGTCACATATAGATAGTGACACTATTTCAACTTTGCTCCCACTAATCATGATGTCCATCCAATTTGTTTCCAACAAATACAAATTGTATCACCATCACATGATATTCTACCATTACGTGATATTTCTTTTAAACCACTTATGAATTTTCAACCTACCTTATTCTCTTTATCATTTTTCTTGAACAATCATGCTCACAAATGTAAACACTTACTCAGTTCATCATTAAGTAAGTTTTTCATGTACATATCATAATTACTAAGGTTATTTTTACGTATCCTTAGTCAATAGAGAATAGGTTCCCTGAAAATCTATTCTGGCTTACTGAGTATAATCCTTGGTAACCAATCTCATTATGTGTTATCAAGAGTATCATCGATTCGATGCTTTCTCTTGAATTTCCATCAGCACCCTATATACATTGCCTACTTGCCAGCATGTCACATAGCGCCAATACTCTGTTCCGATCGATCGAGTCCATTTTATTCTTCATGGTGGCCATCCATGACTCTGACTCAATAGAAGTCATTACTTCTATAAATAATAGGATCTGCACAATCCTCTATATCAACATCGACGGAGTAACACGAAAACTTTGCACCTATACAGTATATTCATAATTGTGCAAGTTTCGTCTGTGGCCTCTTGTTGTCTGATTATACTCGTGAAAATGATGGTTTACTCCACTACTTTCAAAGGTATAACATCATATACAGTCTCAACTCCCACTGTTGAATAGCACAATGTATTTCCAGAGTTAGACTCCACCGTCTCATAAAATTACTAAAAGATCATTATCCCTTTTCTTTTTTACATGCTCCATTTTCCATTTTTTAGAAAAAATAGCATTTCAATTCAATATGAGACATCTATACAGGTGGAAGAATGTATATACCCTTTGGACTTATCATAATATCCAATATACATACACATTACCATCCTCAAGTCCAGCTTGTCCCCAAATTGACTAGGAATTAATATGTGCATTTTACATCTCCATTTCCATAGATGACCTAAACTTAGGCTTCTTGCTATTCACAACTAATAGCATTAACACTATCTCAGTGGAAATACTTTGTATGTAACTCGCAGTTATCTCTGCTCAAACTTTAACAATATTCGAGTGGGACAACATGCTTCTTATTGCATTCAAAAATTATATTTTCGCATCTACTGTGATACATAGGCGATAGTAATATCTTACATATCCCTACTTAAATGCAACAATTCTTATTCCCGGAAGGTGTATTCCCTCATCTACAGTCCTTTAATACTTGATTGGTCTTCCCAATCTTTTCTCCTCATCTATCTTATATCTCTTAAAAAATTTTAAACAATTTAATTATATTTTTTTCCTTTTAAGAGATTGACATAGGAGAATTAGAATAATCATCAATAAATATCATCAAATATTCATCATCTGTTGCAACACTCAACAATCATCTAACAAAACCCTCAACCTTATCAAAAAAGGTGTCCGAGTTATTTTACCAGTCAAATAATGCTCGTATAACATCATCCTTGACCTTAACATGTTAGGTACTGAACTCATAATTATTTATTCCAATTATGGAGTTTACTATGTGTCTCAATCTCATATTAGACACATGACATAGAGTATCTACATTGATTATTCTTACAATTATAACACAAGTCATTAGAAAAAGTTTTCTCAAAATAGAAAAACTTTTTTTTTCTTTCCAATATACACACAACCATTTAACATAACTTCAAAAAAAAATTTTTTTTGCAGAGAGAAATTGAGATGGAGATCAGATTCAACATACTTTAAATGTGTATATTACATCTTGAAATGCGCTGAAATAAACTTCTAGATGAAACCTAATGCGTACGTCACATCTTGGAGTGCGGTGAAGCCAACTCCTTAATGTAATCTATATTTGTCAATGCATTCAACACGGTGAAGCCAACTCCTTAATGTAATCTATATTTGTCAATGCATTCAACACTTAAGTGTTGTATTATATAAGCCCTCCATTCTCCTTTTGCAACTTTTTAAGTGTAACAGTCTTTTCTTTGGTCTTTACAATATAGTGGATTGTTCAAACTCAATTTCACAAATTATTGATACTATCATGACATTTGTTTTTTCTCAACAACTGCAGTAACTTAAGCTTGTCTGGAGTTTCACTTTTTCCGACACAATATTCTGGTCCAAAATTCTTGCCTTAGAATAATTTTGTCTCACAAAATATTCTTACATGCAAATTATGCTCCATTATACCTCATTAATTGCTACTTTGAGATACTAAGATATGTCCGATAATATATCCCATGAAATTCTTCTTTAGCTACCTTAGCTTTGAAGACTCTAGTCCAACCAATAACTATTGGTTGCCGACTTAATTATTCTATTAAGTCATATTATGTTGTCATTCATAAATAGTACTTCTTTTAGTACTATATCTTAATGAATAGACTCTTCGTTATGACAATTATATAATTCACATGATCTCCTTTTTTTTTAAATAAAAGTAATCGTGCACCGATTTCAATTTTAAAATCACACATTACCCTTAATTGTGCACTTATTTCAATTTTGAAATTACACATTGCCCTTATGGCATTTTCATATATCATGTGTCATCTCATTAAGAATCTAGAATTCTGATGAGACTAACTTTCATGTATACTATGAAAGCACTCTTGCCATTCTGCTCTCACTTTTCGAAAATTTTCGCATATGCCTTATAATTTGCATTTTCTTTAAAAACTTTTGAACATGAATTCAGCCTTCCTAATATGAAAGTTGTTAATTTAGATCACATATTGTCTGAATTTTCTAAATATAACGGATTGATAAGTTTCAATTCATTATCAGGAATACATACTTAGATTTACTCTAAGTACAGCATCATGTGATAAAATTTATTTTGTGTATGTATACCATAAATAAAGTGTTAGTTTATATTATTCACCTAAAAATAAGATAAGTAATTTTAATACAAAAAATATTCTGCAATATATAAATATATTAATTTACTGACATTAAACTTCAGTAACTTCTAATGTGAACAACTTTCATAAAAATATTTATATTAGAATGTAACATTATAATTTAAGTCGAATATATAAATTATAAAATGTTGCCAAAAAATTTTGAACAAAAATTCTATACTAGATATAAAATTTTAACTTCATGTATTTAAGAAATAAAGAGAATATATATATATATTTATATATATATATATATATATATATATAACTAGTAAGAATAATTTTCTTATGGGCTTTGAGTAGGGTCGGCATTTCCGAAATCAAATTAATTCCTTCCCCTTTTTTATAATAAAAAAATTGGACTAAGGAAAATAGGAGAAATGGTTAGATGGGCTTTAACAATTAATTTTGTTCTTATTGTGCACAATTATAATAAAGAGATAAATTCTGGTTTGTGGCAAAGGGTGACAGTTACCGTAATTAAAAAAAATGGCGTGCAGCTATAAAATTAAATACAAACGTTCTCAATGGAATAAATGGTAATATAGTTTCCTAATTGATAGCAATAACTAACGATGCCGGTAACGAATGACAATCAGTAATTTGTAAATGACAGATATAATGGCCTAACACCTTTCCTTTTATACCAGCATAAAAAAAAATTATACCAGAATAATTCATAATGATCACAATCTGTCAAAATTACCAAATCAATAAATATAGACCGAGGTTACTTATCTCCTAAGCATATGGTAATTTAAAAATAAACTTTCTGTAGGTCAACGGCCTAAAATAAATTGGATATATAGTGAAGCGTAAACGCATGAGCTTATGGTAACATACAGGCCGATACATGACAGTTACTAAATACATAAAAATAATCGACTGCAAATTGCCTTAAGCAGTAATCAAACAAAAATTGACGACAGCGGATGGAAACTTCCTAATAAATAAAAAAAATGATTTCGATAGATATTAGCACTTGATCTCACCTATCATTTTCTTTGGTAAAATTTGATCTCATATATTCTACGAGAATTATTACTATGATAATCTTGTTAGCTTTTAATCGAAATATTCATTCAAAAACATATTTTGAAGGAGATTGCGTACCTGATTCGCCCAAAAGAAAAGGAAGAAAAGAACTATTAAAGGATCGTCATATAATATCATGGCGTTTGATAGACTTGTGGAGCCATTGCGAAGGAAGAAATATGCAATGCGATGTAAATCCAAATTGTGATGTCCATGAACAGTTCGCGTACAAGAATTTTCACAGCTAACGAAGGAGGTGATGTCATAGGACATGCTGATGATCTCAACGCTTGGTCTTCGTGGTTCCTTAGAAACGACCAACGAGAAAAGAGGAGCGTGACAGTCAAATATTCGACCGGTAACTCTAATATCAATGAAGGAAAAATTGATTGAAAAAAATATTTGGGATCATCCGGACGTAATATCATCCCGCTCGACATCGAGTTATACTGACGTGTGTGTGTCACGGGGTCATTCTCGGACACTAGACTACGTGCGGCGATTAGGCGGATAGGCACCTAGCCAAGCCTGTTTTGAGTTTACAGCGAAAGTTTTATGGTCGAGACGACTATGCCGAGAGTCACTCTTATAGGCATTCAATCACGGACATGACTAGAGTGTTGGACTACTCGTCACGAGACCGTGGCATTAGCGCGTTGCGGCACTAATATAGGCGTTTGGGCGCTTAAAGTCCGAAGGGGCGACGAAGGGACCACGGGACGCCACGAAGGGACACCGATGTGGGTTGCCACCCCACGCTCAAGGTCATGACACTAGAATTAAAGGAAAGCTTACTTGTATTAAATATGATGAAACATAACATACAATTGGGCCTCGGAAGGCACTAGTGAACTCCTCCCAATGTACCGTAGGTATAGGAGTCTTGTTACATATTGAAGATGCAAAAGACGTACCCTACGGGGACGTCACCTACTTGGTCATTCATAAGGACGACCTTACAAGATAAATGCCCTAAGGGCGGATAACTTGATACTCCGCAATATTACGCAGTGCGGGGCGGCTGCATGTGTTCTATATTTTCGGCGCTAAGCGATCGATGGCTATAAGTTGAGCGGCATTGGTGCCGCGAGGCTTCATGCTTCGTGTCACGGGAAACGCCCCGTGACATGTGTCCACCACTGTCCGTCCCTCTACCATGCCATTTTATAGTAGCCAAAACATCCGTTACGCATTCCATCATTATGATCTTAATGGTTCCATTATTATTATAATTATCTTTTTTTTAATGATCATAACGGTCATATATCCAACACTGCTTGTAGGGACGGAGCCAGGAAAATAATCTAGGGGGGCAAAAAAAATATAAATATGTGAAATTTATTTTCCATTAGCAGGGGCCAATCTATATATAATATAATTTTATAACCTTAAAACAGAGATAAAGTCGTATGATCTATCAAGACTCCCTAACAATACGTAGTTCCGTCTCTGACTGCTTGCACTGGTGCTTGCCAGGACCTATCGACATGTGGAGAGCGAAGTGTTGTTAGCTACGCTACGGAAGAAATGCTTGTCATCTTAGAAAGAAATGGGTCGAGAGGTTGGTTTGTGGATGACAAGTTTAGAGTTGGAGTTCGGGGGTAAGATGCAGTTTAATTCTGATATTGTGTTACACCATTGACTCCCTTTTGACCGAAAAAAAATATATATTCATTCCTCTTTCGGAATCGTGTAAGTTTGCACGAACATGTATGTTGTTTTATTTCTAGCTACACGTGTGTACTTTTACGGCACTTGTTATATATTTCTCCAATTGTCTTTTACTACTTGGAGTCTGGACGTTAAAACGATGTTTGCTTCTAGAATAAAAATTGAAAGAATAATGCAAAGAATAAATTCCTACTTGGACATATTTTATAAGGCGCGTTAGTTTGAAGTGAATAAAAATAAAATGAAATATAGTATTTTGAAAATAATAATATGTGGATTATGAATTATAGTTACCACCACTCATTTGGGTGGAGTGATAAGGGGTTGGTGTTGAGTTCAAATATATATGAATGTAAAAAAAAAATTTGTTGAAAGTGAGACGATTTAATTGGATTAATTATACTTGATGTCGGACTAACCTCCAATTTGTAAATAGTGTGGTCTTTAACACCGCACGGATTAAACCGTCTTCCCAAACGCTAAGAACTAGCCATTCAAAAAAAGATATGAATTATAGTTGAAGAAATAATCAAATATTTGTTATTTGTATCATTGGAAAGAAGAGATGTTCCTTTGTCATTATTACAAAAGGAGTAGTTTTTATGTTTGTTAAGTGGTTTTTTTTTTTTAAAAAAAAAGATGTAGTAGTGTTAACAAGTTATTCGTTTAACTTATTCATCTTGAAAACAACCAATAATTTTTACCATTGATTTCCAAACTTTCGCTCAATCTTATTTTAATCTCCAAACTTTATTTTGTAATAAATTAATCCCTCAACCTACAAATTTGTAATAAAAAAATTCTCTTAACATACAATAATAGGTTAGGAGATTAATGCATGGAATAGGATGTTAAACATTGAACTCAAATAAAATATTATATGTGTATTAAAAATAATATAGTTATTTATTTTATATATATATATATATATATTAATAAAATGTATTGTGTTTATTATATTTATACATTATTTTAATAAATATAGGTTAGCAGGGCACATAAAAATATGGATATACTATATTAATTTTTTTATTGAGATGGTAACTTGCATATTCTAAAATAAAATAAATATATTTGTAAAATAATATATAAATATTATAAGAAAAGAGAAAAATATTCCACCCACTCTCCTAAATTTTTTTAAATTTTCTTATGAATATTTATATATTATTTTAATAAAATTTTATTTCAATTCAAGTTATAAATAATTTCAACATCCTTTTGCCCCTCTCTTTCTTATTGTTTTTATTATTTCAAGATAAGTAATTATGTTATTTAAAATAAATAACTATATCATTTTTAATACATATATAAAATTGTAATTGAGTTCAGTGTCACATCAACATTCTAATCAATACATTAATCTGGAAATTTATTGGTGTAGGTTAGAAGGACATTTTTGTTATAAATTTATAAGTTAATTCTGACACTAAAGCGAGATCGAATGAAAATTAGAAAACTAACGGTGAAAATTACTCTGAATTCTTAAAATAACTTTCATGAATATGTGATCAGATGAGGAGATTTTTTTTTCTGATTTGTGTAGTATAAAAGAAAAGCGACAGAATATAATTTGGAAGCTTCCAACTCAGTCGTCCTTAGCTCTATTTATAGTGTGCTCGCATACCATGGTTCATCCTCAATTATTTAATATTTTAAAAATCTGATCGCATCTGCGTGCCAACAAAGTCGATATTCGACTACTTCAACCAGGAGTCAATTGGTTCAATCGAGTTTTTATATAATAATATTATTTTGATTATTTATGAGTAAATTAATATATAAATTATTATAAAAATGATTAATCTAATTAAATTATTATTTTTTACCGAATGTTAATTTAAATAATAGTTTCATTTTTATTATTACTCATATAATAATATAAATTTAATGTCAATTCAAATTATTGCTATCATATTATTACAGGATTTTATTTTCCTTCTATATATAAATCTCTTTTATTTGATTTGATTAATAATCTATTTCTATTTTAGAAATTTTCTTTTTATTATTTCTAATATAATAATATAAATTTAATTTCAATCTAAATTTATTACTAATACATTTTATTCACTTTCCATACATAATTCTCTTTTATTTTTTTAATTAATAATTTATTTCCACTTTGATTCATTTCCTCCTATCAAGGATTCAAAATCTTTCCTTTCATTTTTTATTAGAATTTGAAATTGTTTCCTTTTTTTATATCCTTTCACGTGCACAACTTTCCAACTTTAATATAAAATTATTTAAACATTCAATCCCCTAATAAAACATTTCCATATTTTAATATTTAAAAAAAATTAAAAACTGATTTGAACCCGATTTTCCATTTTTTTTATCCAATCCGATTTTTTTTTTCATTTCCAATTTTACTATTAAATCGGATCAGTTTTATGGTGGGTTCATGATTGAACCGGTTGAACTAGTCGGTCCAAATCAGTTTTTAAAATATTGCAATTATTCCTCCTATTATGCCCATCACAACTAGCAATTAAGGAGAATAATATTTTATGATATATCAATGAGTTTACTTTCTTTTATAGGTTCAACTTTGATTTTATATGTGACAAAATTGTGAAAAAAAATGGTTTTATATATGAGTATTAAAAGTAGAATCTAATATGACATTATTTTTTTCTACTAATATTAATTTCCAATATTATCATAATAATATATTATCTTTAAATTTATATAATAATATTGAGTTAATCTGTAATACCATTAAACTACTGAATTTTCTTTAATGTAATTATAGTTAGACAGTTGGATTAATTTCTCATCCCTGATAAGACTCATCAGGAATCTCTCCTCGACCTCGCATGTACAAAAGTTCTGATGACGTATTTCGATTGATTCTCCGCCCGTCGAAAATTTCGACATCCCGATCATCAGAATTCAAATTTGCTATAAAATATATTATAATTTTATAATTTTATAACTTGCATTTATATTATCATTTTGATAATAAATTTTTGAACTGTTCCATTTATTTAGACTTTCAATAAATTTTTCATCTTTCGAAAATTCTAATAGCTCCGACCGTCGAAAGATGTAATTCAGAATACACATATTGTGAACAAAATATAAATTCAATATATATTGAAGTAAATTGTGAAAACATATATTTTAAAAAACTGTAATTTGCGAAGGACGAACCATTCTTTCCATGTAGCAAAGGAGAAAATTGATCGAAAATTATGAAGGATAATTTTTCGTTTGCCATTTCGGACGTATATGAAGTTATTCTGCCGACTAGCCAGAATAAATATTTGCATGGAGCCGTCAAAATCCAAGGTCTAATTGTATATGTGTACATGTGACAAAGTAGACAGTGTGCATGTGTACGTGTATATTAGATTATTAGCCAGGTTGCATGCTGGTTCCTTGTAAAGATTGATATGCTTTTTCCTCGCTCTAAGACTGTGAGACAAAAGTAAATATTGTCCGACAAGGACGGAAGAATAGTAAAACTCGTTACATATATAATGAAAAAGTATACTCCTTGAATATATAATAATAAATATTTATAGGATTCTGCATTAATTATTCATTAACAAAGTATCCTGTATATGCCGTAAAGGCCAAGATGGGGCATTAAGTACGTCCACAGTACCTTTCTCAATCCCCATTTTCTACACAAACCATCCTAACACTCCTAATAATTTAATAAACAACACTTTTTGAGCTGGCTGGAATTCAAGGTCTCACAATCAAATTTAGGG
The DNA here is from genome assembly GCA_030549335.1 of Pontederia crassipes. NCBI lineage: Eukaryota > Viridiplantae > Streptophyta > Magnoliopsida > Commelinales > Pontederiaceae > Pontederia > Pontederia crassipes. Next base: position 222,944 of record CM060185.1, on the reverse strand, counting down.
TATGACTTTTGAAAGTAGATTAAGTGGCTTGGATCACGACAAAGACTTATCGTTTGTCACATGAGAGAAGTGAGGTAAATTAATTGCCGAATAGCTATTGAACTGTTGTCGCTCAAACTCTTGATGATGCCTATCGTCCATAGTGTCTGTGCGACTTTGAGTTGTTTCGATCTGATGAGTCAAACTGGCCGATCGTGATATGTTGCTTAATTTCCAGTCGCCGCCAGTTCATTATTCGAACCATGCATGCACTCATGCAGCAGCAATACTCACTACGCATGCTCGCAGAGACCTGACGTGCAGAGTACGTAGTAGCAATGCAGGCATCGATCCCCCCACAAGAATTTACCAGCTGCTATATAAACAAGTCCATGCAAGTTTGGATGCACAGACAGCCCAAAAATTTCGGCTCTGCAGAGCCATTCTTTCTTGTGCCATTCTTTCTTGTGTGGGTTCGTTCGTCTGTGTCCTGGCTGTTCATCCTTTGTCGTGTAGATCGATTGCATGGGGAAGGGTGAAGCCAAGGAGCGCAGTGCGCACCAAGACAAGGTTGGCCCTCTGTTATGGCTGCCGATCGTCGTCTCCACCATGTTTGTCCTGTTCATCCTCCGTTCTTTGAGTCCAATGTCATCCATCAACGCCAAAGAAGCCCTCGCACAAGACCCCTCCAAGCAGCGTTGTTCAGTAACACGTACCGATTCTATAGCTATTAATGACAGTCTCAGCGGGGCAGCAACAGTAGTACAAGGATCTGATCATCAAAATACCTCCTCTCCGGTGCTTCATGATGGTAATTAAGCTTAATTAATTAATTCCAATATTCCATGCGCAGCGTACCAAAGATATGTATAATCGTTTACCTCAGTCGACTCCATCGCTAAGCACTTTATTAATTGTTGGTGTTTCATGCAGTCGTTACCAAGGAAGTATGTGACATGTCAACGGGGAGGTGGGTGAGGGAGCCGCGAGGGCCCGTTTACACCAACGTGACGTGCACAACTATGCCTGACATCGACAACTGCGGGCATAACGGCAAGGATCCCGGCTACCAGTTCTGGCGATGGCAGCCGGACGGTTGCGAGCTCCCCAGGTTCGATCCTGCGGCGTTCCTGGATCTCGTCAGAGGGAAGACGATGGCCTTCGTCGGGGACTCCCTGTCGAGGAACCATATGGAGTCCCTTCTGTGTCTCCTGTCCACGGTAATATATGAGTAATATATTAGTTTACGTAAAGCACGGTCATATTATATTCAGATATCGTCTGTGGTGACAAAACATGGTTTTAGTTTACGTACATATATATACAAGTTTAATTAAAATGGCGACCGCAGGCATCGGCGCCGGTAGACCTTTCAGAAAGCACAAAAGTTCAGAGATGGCAATTCCCTTCGCACAACTTCACCGTCATGCACATGTGGTCCGAATTCCTCGTGAACGCGACAGAGAAAGCCGTGAACGGGACCCTGACGGGGTTGTTCGACGTCCACCTGGACAAGATCAACCCAAGGTGGGGTGATAGGCTCGTCGGCCTCGACTACTTGATCATCTCCGGCGGCAACTGGCATTTGAGAAGGAACCACCTGCACGAAGGCGGAAGGGCCATCGGTTGCGTCGGGTGCACGGAGGAGGGGCTTCCTGACATCGACTTCAAGTTATCCATCCGGCGGGTCATCAGGGCGGCGCTGGAGTACATAAGCCAATGCCGGGAGTGCGCTGGGCTGACGACTCTGCTGCGGACCTTCACCTTCACACACTTCGAGGGCGGCGCGTGGTACAGCGGCGGGGACTGCAAGAGGACGGTGCCCTTGGAGGAGAGCCAAATAGACCTGGCCACGGACTTGGCGTGGGAGGTCAGGAACATCCAGATGGAGGAGATGGCGAGGATCAGGGAGCGCCTGAGGAGGAAGGAGGCGGCGGCGGATGTGAATTTCGGGTTGCTGGACGTGACCAAGGCCATGATGATGAGGGCCGACGGCCATCCCGGGAAGCATTCGAGCAAGATTTTTGGGAGGGCCGTTGACTGCTTGCACTGGTGCTTGCCAGGGCCTATCGACATGTGGAGCGAAGTGCTGTTGGCAACATTGAGGAAGAAATCTTGGTTGCATTAGAAATTAACATTCTTATCGTCTCTACAAAAGTGTACATCTACAAAGAGTATAAAAAATTTAATATTTTTTTACATCTGAAATTAGTTGAGGTATCAATAATTTCAGAAATAAACAAGGTATGAAGAAATAATATCATTTTATATTAATATTTTTTAATGTATCAATAGCTGATACTTTCTTCAAGTATATCCCTTTTTTTCTCATTAAGATGTACATTTAATCAATTAAATTTTTTATTTGTTATGCTTGTTCATCTGCGTAAGAAAAATGTGAATTTTTTTTCTCCACGCCATTGTTTGGTATTCCATGCAATGAAATGATAGTAAACATCTACGCAAATTTATGCTTTCCATAATTTGCCCGGAGTTTTAGAATATCGCCGAGTCTAGGTTCCACCGGTTGAATCGGAAGTCAATTTGGTTCAATTGAATTTTTATATAATAATAATTTTTATAATTATTTGTGAGTAATTTAATATATAAATTATTTTAAAAAAGATTAAACTAACTAAATAATTATTATTTTTACAGGATGTTAATTTATATAGTAGTTTTATTTTTATTATTACTGATATAGTAATCTAAATTTGATGTCAATCTAAATTTATTACTAACTATATATAAATTTATTATCGGATTTTATCCTTCTATATATAACTCTCTTTTATTTGATTTGATTAATAATCTATTTCTATTTTAGCAATTTTCCTTTTATTATTACTAATATAATAATCTAAATTTAATTTCAATCTAAATTAATTACTGATATATACATTACCAGATTTTATTCTCTTTCCATATATAATTCACTTTTATTTTATTTGATTAATAATTTATTTCCATTTTTATTCATTTCCTCCCATCAAGAATTCAAAATCTTTACTTTCATTTTCTTATTTGAATTTTATTTTTTCCCTTTTTTATCCTTTCACGTGTATAACTTTCCAATTTTATCATAAAATCATTTAAACATTCAATTCTCTAATAAATTCTTTCTATATTTTATTTTTTTAAAAAAAATAAAATCAAGTTGAACCTGATTTAACAGTTCAATCCAATTTTTCCGAGTAAGACTGATTTTTCAATTATTTCAGTTTTATTATTAAAACTGACCGGTTTTATGATTGGTTCGTGATTGAGCCGATTGAATTGATCGGTCCGAATTGATTTTTAAAACAATTGATACATATTACTTTGTATACACAATTCATCAATAACTACTGATCGTGCACCAGGTCACCTGCAGGTTTGGCCGACAGAATTAAATTATAGCCGAATTCATCCACTCCAAACATATAGAATTATAATCGCCTCTACATATCTTCAATTTTTTTTTAAAAAAAGCACGTTAATTATTCTTTTAGAAGGGCATTCGAGCGTTAGCCATGATTAACATAAATATATTTTTAAAGTAAATATTTGTGATAAATATATTAATTCGCTTTATTTATTTTTTCGGTAAGTTTGATGTAATTAAAATAACTAATCATAAATCCCGTGCGATGCACGAATGACAGATATTATAAAAAAATATATGGTATGTAACTAAGATTTCATAATTTATAATAATTATCAAAATTAATTTATTATTAATTAAATGTGATAAATAGGTTAGTCTATTTTGAAAAGTTTAAAACTCAATTTAAATCTACCAAGATCCCAACATCTACTTAAATTTTTTTGATTAATAATTCTTTTATTTATTTTCAATCGACTCAAATTGAATCTTTGTTTTAAATTATTTTAAAATTTTGGCAATAAAATAGTATCATCTAAAAATGAAATAGTATAATATTTATTGTGCATGTACATTACTTTTAGAAAGAAAAGTATTTATTTTAATCATACTCAAATTGAATATCTGTTTTTTTATTTATGAAATAATACATAATCTTTTAAGAAGGAAATATTACTTTTTATTATACTTGTCAATTATCTATAAAAGGGAAAAATTAACCTTATTTCGGTCTCAATTTCATGAATTTAACTTATTTTTTAATGTAAATAAATAAATAAATATTATTTATTTCATTATACTGCTAAGATGCCTTTGAGAAAGGAAGGATTATTTATTTTAACTATAATTAAATTGAATAATTAATTTTAAAATTTATGAAATAATACATTTTAAAAAGGAAAATATTATTTATTTTATTCTATTTGTCCATTATTTTTTAGAAATAAAAATTTAATTTTAATTGGACTCAAATTGAATTATTTATTTTAAACTATTTTTAAATTATAAAATAAAAAATCATCTTTTAGAAAAGAAATATTATTTATTGTACATAATCTTTTACGAGTAAAATTTATTTATTTTAATCATACTAAAAAATCTGACTCTAATTAAATTATGCTATTTAATCTTCTTTTATTTTTGTTATCTTATACAACAAATCATTTTAAGATTAATTTTTATTTTCTATAATTATTATGTTTGTTCATTATATGTAAAAAAGAAAAATATAAGCAAAGGCTAATCTTAATTGGACTCAGATTGAAATATTTATTTTAAAATTATTTGGACTCAATTAAATTCATTGTTCTAAATTTAAAAATGATACATTTATATTTTAAAATGAAAGATTGTTTTTTTCATTATACTTGTACATTGCCTTTGAGAAAGGAAATTTATTTATTTAATTACAAAATTAAAATATTATTTTTTAGAAAGGACATATTATTTGTTTTGTTATATTCTGTGCATTACCTTTTAAGAAGGGAAGATTATTTATTTTAATCATACTCAAATTGATAAAAAAATAAAATTAGTCTTAATGTGACTCAAGTTGAATTCTTTATTTTAAATTATATTTTATTTCCAAAATTAATAAAATATATTTTTAAAAAGGAAATATTATTTACTTATACATTATGTTTAAGAAAGAAAATATTATTATTTTCATCATACTCGAATTGATAAAAGAGAAATATTAATCTTAATTTGACCCAATTAAATCATTTATTTTTAATTCCAATAATCTTTTATAAATAAATTATTATTTACTTGCATATTATTTTTTAGAATGAAAATATTATTTATTTTAGTCATACTCAAATTGATAAAAAAGAAAGATTAATCTTAAAATCAAATTATTTATTTATTCCGAAAATAAAAATTATATTTTAAGAAGAAAATTTTATTTATTTTAACCATGCTATAAATTTAATAATCTTTTATTTTTTGTTACCTTATATAGCAAAATATTCTACGATAATGTTATTTTTTCTGAAAAAAACTAAATTAGATTTTTATATATATTAACTTGTATAAAAATATTATTTTCTTAATTTATCATAATTCTCAGAGAGAGAGAGAGATCCAAACTCAAATAACACAAAATTATTTATTTATGAAATTTATTGATAAATTAGAAAATAAGTATCTTGTTCAAACTAAAAAATAAAAAATTATATGTAGTAACTAAATAGAATAATAATTATAATAATTTTTGGAATTTAACTAATATTAAGTATTAGGATACAAAACTTTATATATCATATTATACGTATTATGATTAGGATACGCCTTATGACGTTACTATCCGATATTATTAAACTTCATATCATAATTTTAATCCTAATATATGTTCCAAAAAATCGACTCGGAGTTGGATAATATTTTTAACTAATATTAATTTTTCATTGGATGACACATATCTCGTGGCATAATAATGTAATACGATGAAAAGTATTAAATAAAATAAATGTCTTGGGATCTTATTAAAGATTATTATTATTGTTTTTATTGTTGAACTTAGTATCCTAATTTTAGTATATTAAGAAAAATAATATTATATGGAACTCTTAAGTCATACTTAATTCTATACTAATATTTTTATATATGGATATACTAATACGGTTAGGATTCTATCCAATATCTATATAAAATATATTACTATAATTATAATTTAAATTTCGGATAAATTATTTGTCATTATTAATTTAAATATTTAAATTACATGTCACTTATCATGCTCATACTACCTTTGCTTTGCTTATATATATAATTTGATTTTGAATTTGCAACAACTTTTTTTTCTATTGGTTTTTTTTCACATCAAATAAAAAGTTTTGCAAATCAAAGGTTGAGCTTCGAGTTCGACCGTGAGAAAATTCGTCGCTTCATCCGAATTTGATACAAGCTCCTAGTCCTAGTTTGTGTCGGATTAGGCGTCAAGTGACGATGCTCATCGCAGCCGGAGAGGGGCCTTTCGGTTTGATCCTGTGCCCATCCAGGGAGCTAGTGTCACGGGGCGTTTCCCGTGACACGAAGCGTGAAGTCTCGCGACACCAACGCCGCTCAACTTATAGCCCTCGGCCGCTCAGCGCCGAAAATATGGAACACATGCAGCCGCCCCGCACTGCGTAATATTGCGGAGTACCAAGTTATCCGCCCTTAGAGCATTTATCTTGTAAGGCCGTCCTTATGAATGGCCAAGTATGTGACGTTCCCGTAGGGTACGTCTTTTGCATCTTCAATAAGTAACAAGACTCCTATACATACGGTACACTGGGAGGAGTTCACTAGTGTCTTCCGAGGCCCAATTGTATGTTATGTTTCATCATATTTAATACAAGTAAGCTTTTCTTTAATTCTAGTGTCATGGCCTTGAGCGTGGGGTGGCAACCCACATCGGTGTCCCTTCGTGGCGTCCCGTGGTCCCTTCGTCGCCCCTTCGGACTTTAAGCGCCAAGCGCCTACGTTAGTGCCGTAACGCGCTAATGCCACGGTCTCGTGACGAGTAGTCCAACACTCTAGTCATGTCCGTGATTGAATGCCTATAAGAGCGACTCTCGGCAAAGTCGTCTCGACCATAAAACTTCCGCTGCAAACTCAAAACAGGCTTGGCTAGGTGCCTATCCGCCTAGTCGCCGCACGTGGTCTAGTGTCCGAGAATGACCCCGTGACAAGTGGTATCAGAGCAGTTCTTCCTGCTCGGATTACCCAGCGACGATGACTCGCTTGTGTCGTCGCAACGTGCCCTGGCATAGGAGATGTGCTTCCGCTCAAATACTCCATCACGCCCAGGCGCACTGGTACCATGGTCTTTAATCGTGGACGCCAACGAGGAATGCATGGCAAGCCTCCTCGCCGCACGCCCAGTCGTGCCCCGCAGCATGTTCCTCATACACTCGTGTCGTGTCAAGGAACGTCCGTCATGCATCATGATGGCGGATTGATCGCCCCGCCTAACCGGGACGGTCATGCGTCGCTCACTCGAGCAGATCAACCACCCCAGGTATACAGTCGGGAATCCTGAAGTGTCGCGCTGCGTCAAAGAGTGGCCATATGCTCTGCATGATGGTCTTGCGCTGCTCATATCAGGAGATCGCTTACACGAGCGTCGTGTAACTCGGAGGACCCGTGTCACATTCAGGGACTGTCGGTCATGCACTATCATGACGACCTGGCGCTGCTCGGTATTTCGTGACGTCGCATCGCATGCCCAGTCATGCAACGTGAAGTGCACAACCGCTTCACGGGTGAAGTTGGCTTAAAGACAAATATTAAGGTTCATGGTCCCCTTGCGGCCAAAGAATATCATCCCTTCGGCCAAGGAGCATCAATCACAAGCATCTTGTCGTGCCGCAGATCGCCTGCCACGCCACGATTACTTTCAGGAATGGAGCAAAGCGTTGATTACTTGCAAACACTCGTGGACGAGCTGTCAGCCTTGCCTGCCTCGTCAAGTGTCGCCCCGCAAGCGGCGCGATGTCATCCATCAAGGAGTGGGACGAACTTGATACATGCCAACGCAAATCGACGCCTCAACTCAGCGACCAATTTGGCAAATGGTCTGAGCGTCGAGCATCGGCGAACCTTGGCATGCTGCTGTCAAGCGTTCTGCCGCCAACCGAAGGAAGGAGTGCCCTTTCCTTTCGGACATCGCCTCGAGTAATCGAAGCGGCCTTCAAGGATCACAATGCGAAAGTTTCGAAGGACACATTGGCGATGTCGTCCCTTCGAATGGAGATGGAGGTAATGTTGAGAGCTCATACCACGAGTTCACCAACCGCAGTCCGCTTATCTAAGCGGAGCGTCTTCACTAGCATCCGCCCGGATTAGTGAAGGCCCGGAACGGCTACTCTTTCGCAAGGGTCAAGCCGCTCAGTGGACGAGTATGTCAAAGGTGTATGATCTAGGATGACAAGCACAATGACTTTACTTTGTCCAAGGTGCGGACGGACGAGCATCTAAGGTGCATCCTCTTCGTGAACGAGCACAACGATGTCGCCTCGTCCATACCCCAAAGAGATTGTCAAAGCTTCAAAAGAGGTCCCAGGATCGGAAGAAGGCATATCCCAATAACCCTGCAAGATGTGGCAAACTCAGGATGGCATTGCCATCGCGACAATGTAGAATGTGGCAAACATACATCCCAGACATGGGACAGAAGAAGTGGCAGTTCATCAATTATGCAAGCCCTGACAAGTTGGGATTGGAGGTCAAGATCGCATTGTTCAGCATCGGCCAGATGGGCATGTTGAAGGAGGAAGTGAAAGGAATCACCGAGCTCCGCCTACAGTGTTCCCAGGAGGATGAAGACCCAGTGTTGGTGCTCTTCAAGCAGAGGGGTTAGAAGCTTTGGACTAGGAAGGAGTTGGAACGACCGGATCGTCCAACCTCCGCTCACTAGTTGATGCTGCCAAGTCAATCAGGACAAGTGCCATACCACCAAAGCCCTTGGGCAAGGGCAATGGTGGGGGAGAGAAGCTCAAGTCGCAAGGAGGAAGCTACTCATGCCGAAGATAAAGATCGCCCATCGAAGCAGGAGAAGAGAGTCAAACCACAGGCACATGTGGGGAAACCCTCATCGTCGCTCACTATAGCGACTGGGAGTGGACAAGGTGCGGAATGTTATACTAAAGAACCTTGCTCCACCTCAAACCGTCGAGGTATCTCTTGTCCACCAAGGGGAAGGTGGAACTATTTTCAAGGCTCGGCGGATGAAAGACTCAACGTTGCAGCCATCTGCAACTTGGGGACAGCGAGTTGAACCACAAGGAAACGTGGGGAGACTCTCGTCGCCCACTATGGCGACTTGGATGGACAAGGCATGAATTGTCATATCAAAGAACCTTGTCCCGCCTCAAGACTGCTGAAACATCATGTGATCACCAAGGAGGAGGTGGTCCTGCGCTTTGAGTTCGGTAGAGGTATGGAAGACTCTACGTTGCAATCATTTGCAACATAGAGACATTGAGTCAAGCCCACAAAGAGATCTGAAGCGTCCCAAAGTATCCGTGGGAAGACTCTCGTCGCTCATCATAGCGACCCCAGGCACTCAAAGCAGACAAGCTACAAGCATCGACATCGGAGGGCTTGTGCTGTTTCAAACCGTCGAAATTCAAGAATGATCATCAAGGGTGAGATGGTCCTGTACTTCGCATTCGACGGAAGGGAGACCTTATGCTGCGGCCATCCGCAACATGAAGGCAGCGAGTCAAGTCATGCAGGTCGAATGGCGAGACTCTTCATCGTGTTCTACACGACCCTGAGACAACTCTTCTCCGCGCTATTCCTGAAGGCATACAAGAGTTGTTTCACCCCCAAAGAAGCCAAACCACACAAGTTGACGCTGCGCAAGTCGAAGAGAAGTGAAGTCAACAGAGACTTGATGGACGGGTAGTTGCTTGATGAAGTCAGACCGCACATAGCGGACTCCACTGGCGCTGCACAAGTGATGACCTCGGATTGGACGAAGGATCAGCGAGCGAAACAGGCCTGAGGGAGGAGTCCTCAGCGAGACCCCAAGGAGCGGGCATTCCTGGCGTTGCGTGATGCTGGTGAAGTTGAAGTCAAGACAAAGAAGGCAGAATTGAACGAGACAAGCGAAGTCAAGACTCAAGACGAAGGCCCCGAGGAAGCCCGGACAACGGCGTCGGGGGCGTCGCCGACTTTGGTGGGGGAGAATGTCACGGGGCATTTCCCGTGACACGAAGCGTGAAGCCTCGCGGCACCAACGCCGCTCAACTTATAGCCCTCGGCCGCTCAGCGCCGAAAACATGGAACACATGCAGCCGCCCCGCACTGCGTAATATTGCGGAGTACCAAGTTATCCGCCCTTAGGGCATTTATCTTGTAAGGCCGTCCTTATGAATGGCCAAGTATGTGACGTTCCCGTAGGGTACGTCTTTTGCATCTTCAATATGTAACAAGACTCCTATACCTACGGTACACTGGGAGGAGTTCACTAGTGCCTTCCGAGGCCCAATTGTATGTTATGTTTCATCATATTTAATACAAGTAAGCTTTCCTTTAATTCTAGTGTCATGGCCTTGAGCGTGGGGTGGCAACCCACATCGGTGTCCCTTCGTGGCGTCCCGTGGTCCCTTCGTCGCCCCTTCGGACTTTAAGCGCCAAGCGCCTACGTTAGTGCCGTAACGCGCTAATGCCACGGTCTCGTGACGAGTAGTCAAACACTCTAGTCATGTCCGTGATTGAATGTCTATAAGAGCGACTCTCGGCAAAGTCGTCTCGACCATAAAACTTCCGCTGCAAACTCAAAATAGACTTGGCTAGGTGCCTATCCGCCTAGTCGCCGCACGTGATCTAGTGTCCGAGAATGACCCCGTGACATTAGCTCGACAGACGTACGAGGTCATCAACAAGTTCTTGACTCCGCTCAGAGAGCATGGATATCCGGAGCTGAGGCCGCTGTTGTGCATCGGAGGGTTGGACACGAGGTCCCAGGAACTGGAGGTGGTGAGGAAAGGGGTGCACATCGTCGTGGCCACGCCCGGAAGGCTGAAGGATTTGCTGAGCAAGAAGAAAATGAACCTCCAGATACTTGACACTCGACGAGGCCGATCGGCTCGTTGATCGTGGCTTCGAGGATGACATCAAGGACATTTTCAACCATTTCGGAGCTCAGAGGCAGACGCTGCTGTTTTCTGCCACGATGCCGAAGCAAGTCGAAAACCTTGCGACCAGGGCGCTGGTGAAGCCCGTGATAGTGAACGTCGGGAGAGCCGGAGCCGCAAATCTCAACGTGGTTCAAGAAGTCGAATACGTGAAAGAGGAGGCCAAGTGCGCCCATCTTCTCGAGTGCCTGCAGAAGACTCCACCTCCCGTCCTCGTCTTCTGCGCGAACAGGAACGCTGTCGACGAAGTCAGCGAGCATCTTCTCCGGAAAGGGGTCGAAGCGGTCGGCATTCACGGAGGCATGGACCCGGAGGAGAGAGGATCTGCCCTCGCATCGTTCATGTCCGGGGAGAAGGACGTCCTGGTCGCTACCGACGTCGTCGCCAAGGGCCTCGACTTCCCTAACATCCAGCACGTGATCAACTACGACATGCTCGCCGAAATCGAAAACTATGTACACCGGATCGGCCGGACGGGAAGACGCGGGAAAACAGGAACATCGACGACGATGATCACCAAGAACCAGGCGGCGACAACACTTGTCGACCTGAAGCATCTCCTCGAAGAAGCAAATCAGACGATTCCTCCATTTCTGAAAGAGGTGAATGATCCCAGCCGGGAAGAAGAGGATGCTTTTCTGACTAGTGAAGTCGGTGTAAAGGGCTGCGCGTATTGCGGTGGGCTCGGTCATTGGATCCGGAGATGTCCCAAACCGGAGCAGCAAACGGTCAAGGCCATTGCTGGTTCGACGAAGGTCGACTTTGGTTCAAGAGGCGGCTATCGAGGGGAGATCTAAATTTTGTAATCTGTATGTATTGTACACGTGTGTGCGTGTCTGTGTGAATTTGTCAGCTCTGGTACGATTTGAATAATAACATATGTACGTACATCTTTATTGGAAATGTAATGAAATAAATATATTTTTTTTGTCAAGATCTTCTTCTTCGTGTTCTTCTTTTACGCTGCAATGTTTCGTTATACAACAATCATTAGATATGTTTCGATTTATTCTGTACGAAAAATCTATGTTGTTATACATGTTTAGAATTGGCCGTCAATACTTCTAATCTCATGCAGTAATTTTTTAATTCGAAAGCTCATCAATACTTCTAATCTCTGCTGCCACCTAATGAGCTTGTTACTACTTACTTTGATTTGAACTTAGGGATGCTTCAAATAGAAGTAGCATGCTGAAGAATTTTACATTTTAATTTGAGCTCCTAGACACCAGTGAGGTCAGGTGGATGCTCTCCTTGCTTTAATGACCATGGAGATTTCTAGTATTCATTTCTCTAGAAAGAGATTTGGTCCTTTTGGTAGTTATGAAGATCTCCTATCAGCAGTTGGTCAGACAATCTCGAGGGCATTAAAGAGCATGAGGGGCTAAGGTTAGTGGTTAGGGAGAGAACAAATCTAACAATGCAAGTAGAAAGGAGACCATGATTCAATAGAGTAAATGAAAAGAAAATCTATGAAAAGAATTCTGATGAGAACAAACCACCCTCAAAATCTTGTCATATTTTGAAAATAGAATATCAATAAAAGCAAAAGTGAAAGTCAAGTCAGCAAATTGCCTGATATAGGTGCTCATCTAACTTGCCAGAGGCACTTCAACACCTTCTTAAGGCCACACAAAAGTGATAAAAAAAGATATAATAAAGCCAAAAGGAAAACCTTCAAAATCATCCTTTCTTTCCTAAAAATGACTTGAGAAAAGAAAAAAAAATGACCTTACCCTTAGCCGCGAGTTTCTTTCTAGAGGAAGTAAAGACCCGCTGGGGGAGGAAGGACTTAAAGGCAAGGACCCTATTTTTTAACTGAAATGGAAGAAAATGTGACATTGCCCTGTCCATTAATATTTTTTTATGTTTTCACTTGATGTAAACTATAACCCTCTATTTTGAACTGTCATGACATTGCTTTCATGTGTCGAATAGTTGGAAATTGCTTGTACGTCGTAATGCATTACTGTTTTGACTGTTGATGTTTAGAGCTGATGATAAATTGCTGGTTTGATTCTGAGAAAAGGGCATACTTAATTTTCCTTCTTCTTGTCAGGATAATGCCAGTACTATTGTGAATAGTAGAGATTTAGAGCTGGTGATAAATTGCTGGTTTGATTCTGTGAGAAAAGGGCATACTTAATTTTCCTTCTTCTTGTCAGGATAATGCCAGTACCATTGTCAATAGTAGAGATTTAGAGCTGGTGATAAATTGCTGGTTTGATTCTGTGAGAAAAGGGCATACTTAATTTTCCTTCTTCTTGTCAGGATAATGCCAGTACTATTGTGAATAGTAGAGACTCTTGAGAAGGAAATTCTAGAGATCAATGCAAAGGGATCTATGATTTTCGTAATAGCAGCATCAGCTTTTCTCTTGCTTCTTTTCTGATTTATGTCTGTGTGGTTTGTTTGGCATAAATCATGCCCTGTGTCCTTTGTTCTCCCCACAAACTCTTCTCTCTTTTTCTCTCAAACTCTATGATGTTTGCAGCGCTGAAGGGAGGTCGCTAGAGCAGTTCAACAAACATAGGGCAGTGAGGTTAGGACAAGAAGCAAACATAGAGCAGTGAGGTTAAGACAAGAAACTCGAGCATTTTAGCAGATGGAGACAACAGTTCTCATTACAGTTGTTAGCAGTAGCATCACAGCAATCGAACATGTAGAAAAAAAAATCTGTTCTTATAGAATAGAGGAGACAAAGATAATCAGATACTTTCTGTTTCCTTCAAATGCATGTGGAGGAGAAACAAAAGGAAGCAAATGACGTGTTGGTCCAAAGAGTTACAGTTCACCTCGGTGCCATGTTTTTTTTATGCATTGCAAAGCTTTCTCGGCCCTCGCTGTTTCTGTGTGATTACAGCGATGTGCACTTTAGAAGTATAGCACTAGGCTGATGTTGATCATATTAGACAACTAGGCAATGCAGATGGTGTGAAAGTGAAATCATTCTAGTGATTAGTATAGGGCCAAAATTACAATGAAGATAAAGAACAAAGCAAGAAGTTTATATATAAAACAAAATGGACCAATATCAGTAAAATCATGGCCAAGGAACTGAACTATGAATTCTGTTCTACTAGAAACCATCCGTTAAACATATAGAAACGGATATAAATCCCTCTTTCAAATAAGAGGAAACACTTTGCAGGGCAGGAACCAAAATACAGCCACTTTGTGAACGTCCCCAAATGTCTCCAAATGAATGAGCTTTTGAAAATGGAAGCAGTATTACTGAAGTCACAAAACCTGCTGCCAAAATAAACACACTTGAGCAATCCATGCTTCTGCTTCCCTAGGACTCTTCACATAGTTTGATATCACAGTAAACAGGTCTGCAGTAAAGGGTATCAGTGTGCTAGCACTGGAATCTAAAATTGGTAAACCTGCTATTGTGAATCAATGAAATTTCCAATTTATGCACCACGATAAAAGTTCTGAATGAAGAGAACTACGAATCACTTTACAAAACTAATATAAAAGAAACAACGGAAACAAATGATAACCTCTCTTTTTAAGTCTAAAAGGTTTGTATGGATGGAAAAAAGTAATTTGTAGGGAATGGAGATGAAATTTTCACCTTTATTAAAATAGTTATCCAAAAAGGCGAATTAGTCCCCTTCCCTCCATTCCCCTCCTCACACCTCAATCCAACATGCCCTAATAATTATTGAAGAATACAAGAAATGAGTTACTTGAAATCTTTGTTCATTTAGCAGTAAGAAAAGATAAACAAACTTTAGAAAAAAATGCGTACTTTTGACTAACCAGAATATGCTGGAATCTTGGTCTAATCAGTTTCATGAACCAACCTATGATCAGCTAGAAAGTAACTAGGACTGTTTTGAAACAAAATGAGGGAAAGATTTAGAAGTAAAGGCCACAGGATAAATAAGTATAAGGTGAAGAATGAATATAACCAAATAAGCAAAACATATTTTACTAGGTGTTTGCTTTCCTATTGGACAAAAGCCAGAATAGCCAACCAAATAACACCAATCTGTCTTACGAAATACCTAATCAGTATAACATTCAGTCAACTAAGGTGTGCTCCACGTTCACTTAATTCTCTCTTGTTTAACATCTGACTCAGTTGTGACTCTCTGTAATTGTCAAGTAGGCCAAAAACAGTGCCACAAGTACTGTATATCCCTGCAGATATTATGTCATGGATCCCTGACCATCTGAAAGAAGGAAACAATGCCTTCATCCTCCAAAAGGATTTTATCCCATAGTATACAGAAAATGAAAACAACATAATAACAATTCAGAATTGGAATCGAGCGCTATAAATCTTATTAATAACAAATGCGACAATCCAAATTCTCTGAAATATGTCTAAGTGCCAACTGAAGCAAGAACGTTTACAACTTCCTATGATGCAATATTCTGAATTCAAAGATCATTCATCAGGGAAATATTGGAATGCTTTAAACAAGAGTGTGTGGTCCTTTTATGCTGAGAGATGATCTCTTATGTTGATAAAAGTGAACATAGTGGCAGCAAGTTGTGATCACATAGTAGTGATACAACGAAGCGAAAAACATAGAGACTCGGATTCTAATCAAGTGTGCAAACATCACAGCAAGATGCGCTTTTGATACTGATATGGTGATTCTGAATAGATATGTTCAAGTTTTTCGGGCATCATCGTACCTCAAGCTTCCACAACGCCTCCAAGGGGGAAGGAGAAGATCTCCCGAACGGGCGAGAACTCGACCAGGCCGATGTCCATAGCGTACCCAGAGACGGGCAGCTTGAGGTCGCGTAGTATGGAGAAGGCCTCGGAAACTCGTCCCCGGGGCACGTCCTGGGCGACGGCACAGTGCGGCACCCAGTTGTCGGGGCGGAACTCCTCCGGCGGCTCGAAGCCCTCCTTACGCAGAGCCTCGACGAGCTGCGCTTGGAGGTTGAGGAGGGCCGCGGACGGCGTAGGAGCCAGGAAGAGGATGCCGCCAGTGGCGTCGGAGGCGGAGGCGGAGGCGGAGGCGGAGGCAGAGGCAGGGAAGGCGCCAACGGAAGAGAACGTGATGGGGAGGGGTTCGACGAGACGAGCGGCAAGAGCGCGGAGCGGTGCCTGGAGGCGGAGGGGGTCGAGGGAGCTGCCGGCGATGAGGGTGAGATGGGGTCGGGCGGCCATCTCGATGAGGTGGGTGCTGATCTGTCGGCGGGCCAGGACGTTCCAGGCCTTGAGCACCTGGTTCTCCAGCGCCGGATCGAAGTAGAGCTCCACGGCGAAAAGCTTCCTGTCCTCCGCCGCGCCCTCCGGTCGCTGCCAGCCGGGCAGGGACGGTGTCATGGCAGGCCCCCCTCCCAAGACCGGCGCCGGCGGCTGCGCTCCCCCCGCGCCCTGAGCCATGGCGGCTGCTGGTCCCGGCGTTGGCAATGCACTCGCCCGCCCGCCCTTCCTTTGGTTCAGGAGTTTGAGAATATCGCGCTGCCGCCTGCTGGACGGAGAGAAGGAGAGAGGGAGAGAAGGGTCGGTTGGGAGAGAAGTGAGGGGGGGGGGGGGGGGTAGAGAGAGAGAAGAGAGAGAGAGAGAGTACTCAGAGTCTCAGACAATGATTTGGGGCGAGACACGCGAACAGAAGTCGAGAAAAGTAGGAGAGAGCGAATGTGTAGTTGACGTCGGCAAGCCAAAGATTTTGGCTCAGAGATTTCGATTTAAATATAAAATTGAATTTAATAAATTATTTTTGAACTAATAAATTAAATTAATTAATCGGCGATTCACCATTTAAATAAATTATTACTATTTTTGTTATCGTTAATATATAAATACTGATAATATAAATAATAATCAAAGTAATTAAAAATAAATTATGAAAATATCCCTAAAATTTGTTTCAGATGGTAACTATGTATTAGATGGTAACTATGTATCAGATGGTAACTATTATAAATAAACAAAACAAAAATAGAAAAAGTGAATATAGATTAAAAAATGAGACAAATGAATATTTATTTGTAAAAAATAAAAATAAAGAAAATAAAGTTGAATAATATTTATTTATTAAAAAAAATAAAAATTGAAATTTTAAATTTTAATTGATATTTTCACCAAAATATATTTTAATCAATTAGTAATATATTTTAAATAATATATTTGAATTATCAGTGAGATGATTATTAAGATTATTACATCAATTAAATTTATTGATAATTAGTCGTAATCAAATAAAATAATGTGATAATTTTTGAAGATTTTAAATAAAATAATCAATAATTTGTTGCATTACCTCGTAACATACCGGTAACAAACGATCTTAACCGTAAGATCGTAAGATCATATTTATATATATTGATCCACTATTCCTTATAATATTTTGACTTCTAACTTTAATGAGTAGGTCATTTGAAAATTTTTTGAGTAATATGTAAGGTTGAATTGTTAATTTTTTGAGTAATAGGTCCTTATTCCAAATGAAGTTAGAAGTCAAAAAATTAACAATAATGACTACGTGGACCAATAAATCAATTCCTCGAATTCAAACGGAAAAAGTTCAGGTAGTCACAAGGGTGCACTTGGCCGACGAAACCGGCGTCCTCTATGGCCCCGGCCACAATGCTGTACATCATCTCCATTGTCAACCTGATCCAGTGCAGAATGGCCTGGACGCGGTCGCCCTCCGGTATCCCCTCCGGCCACATCGGGGTCACAAACCTCTCCCCTCGTCGAATTTTGCTTGCGATCTTGAGGGCTATCTCGACTGGTATCAGGTTCGAACACCCGCTGTCCTGGTCTTCCCGCCATGAAGCACAGCTACCGAAGAAGTACTGGTTCTCGACGTATATAAACCTTTTGGCCCTCCTAATGGCCTCGACGTAAGCCGAATGGATGCTCTGGTCGATCGACACATCTTTTCCACTTGTCAGCCCAAGGCGGGCGGCTTCAGATGGATCAGAGGGGAAACCTACGACCGAAGCGTCGTCGATCGATCGAAACACCTGCACATTCCAAGACTGATTGGTTTGTGACGTAGAGGGGATGGGGAAGAGCTCGTCCATCTCCGTGACATCGAGCAAGCACTTCTTGAGCTCCTCCGGCGACTGCTTCAACCATCTCTGCTGGAAGTTCGTCAGCACGTCCCAAGCTGCGCGGCCTTCGAGCTTCGAGTGTGTTGTGCCACGGTTCCCGCGGTCCAACTCGGAGTCGGAGTCGGAGAACGAGATGAGACTCCGACTCCGACTCCGACTCCGAGATGAAGACGTCCTCTCATGCAGCTATAAAAGGACGAGAGACCTTCAAGCGATGATCCACAAGAACAAAGCACGAGAAGAAGCTTGTAGCCGTGTCGTGCCGTGCCGTGCCGTGCGTGAAGAGCCACCCTCAAGATGTCTTCTGTGGTGCTGTTCATGGAATCCTCGTCGTATGGCTGCAAGAAGGTCGGCGCCGATGAGCTGACAGATCTGATTGTGACGGCAGTGCAACAGAAGCCGCAAGACCAGCAGCAGACGGAGCACACCGTCATCTTGGTTCCCCCGGGCCTCGGCGCCGGCGACGGCGACTTCGACGTCGTCGACGGGCCCTTTTTTGACGTTCCGCTTGGTGATCCGGCATCGGCAAGGAGCACTTGTCCCAGCTCGTGGAAGGTGGTGCGCGCCGTTTACTGCTTCTTCTTGGCGATTCTTTGCCGTCTGTGTCAGCTGTTTCTGGGCGCTTCCTCCTCCACCGTCCGGCGGCTGCAGTAGACTTTGGATCATGCATGCATATATCATACATGGACGATGAAGATGATGCATGCATGAAGAAAATTAACCAATTTTATTTGTTTGTTCTTTGTCATGAAAATGTTAGTCGAATATTGTAATTAATGCTTTTCATAGTGAGAAACTTCTCCTTTTTCCATCAACGTACGTAATTCGAAGCTTTCTTAATTGTAACGTATTTTCTTAATTTAATTTGGAGCACCGGATGAAATAATTAAACACATAAATCATTCATCTAAACACTCTTTGTTCGACGTCCGTCGAAGTATCCGCTCAAATCAAATCAAGTCATTCTAAAACTATATATATTGTATATGACGAAACACAAATTACCAAAAAACTTCCATTATGATCGATCAAGACTCAAGAGAATTTGTCTACAAACACGACGAACATGTCCAAACGTCACATGGATTTTCAAACGATAAACACACATTACACGCATGTTAATTACTTTGTTTTAAGAAAATAAATTAATCTTTCATTTCTACAACTTAAAGTGCAGAATACATACTTCAACGGTACTTAATTACGATGATAGAAACCTAAGACACAACACTTACTCTGAGTTGCACGTACAGAGCTCTCACTTTGGCTCCTTGGGTCATAACACTTTTTAATATCTCTTAACCCTCGAGAATATAAAGAAATAATTTATTTATACATTTGTATTCGTAACACATAAAATTAACAATCAAACCTTACGTATTACTTTTTGAAAATTTTAGATAAAAAGATTTTTTTTAGAAATTAGTTTTATTTTTTTTTCACATCTAATCCATAAACTATCACGACTTTCTAATTTAATCATTCTGACTACTTTTGTCATGTTTTTCATTAATTTCATTTTTTTCCATTTATAAAAAATCTAAGTTATCCTTTACTTTTAAAATAATACATAATAATAAATATAAAAAACGCAGTGGTCGACATGTCCCCCTCCCCCCCCCCCCCCCCCCCTCCTCGTTCGTCACCAACGTGCACAGAGGGGTCGCACCCCACAATCTTGTCGCTAGCACACGCTAGTGAGGGGGGAGCAGGAGGTTGTCATTGTCATCCTGTGTGAGCTCACGGCACACAATAGGGTGTCGGCCCCCTCGCGAGCTGTGAGAAAGAGGTGTGTTCCATTTTTAAAATGACCTACTCATAAATAAACTAATTTTAAAATATGTTGGTTATTGATATTTTATGAAACATTAACTTAGAGGATCTATTTTACATAAACTTATTTTTTCGATGAAATTACATAAACTTATTTTAATAACTAGAAGATTATTGGAACAAAGTTTTTACAATATGTCTAATTATATTTTGATGATACAAACCTCGAATAATCAGAGTCATATATTTAAAGTGTGAGAAAAGTTCAATTCAGAATGAATTATTTTATGCACTAAACTTGAAGTTAATATTTGAATATGCTTGATTCATATCTAGACTAACATGTGAATATGAAAGTATAATCTTGTTAGCTTTCAACCAAATCACCTCATTTCTGATATTGATGCAAAGTAGTGCAGAGTGGTCGACCAACCCCGGTCTGGCAAACCGGTCAATCGGACTGCACGCAAAATGACCTCTAATGACTAGTTTTTTGCCAAACGAAATGGAAACGATCATATTATCCAAAGAGGACTATAAAAGGGGTTCAAGGGGTGCAGAATCAATCAGAAAAAATATCAAGCATCAAAGAAAAATCATTTATTGTAGATCTTGAGCCATATTGTTGAATCTTCTCTTTTTTCTCTCTTCTCTTCATGTGAGTTTGATATTGTAAAAGAAAAAAATATTTGTTTATATATTTTGTTGTGAGCTTCTATGTAGAAGAGATTTTATCTTACCTTTCGGGCTACAGAAAAAATTGAGAGTGCTCCTTTGTAAAAGATGTGTGCCTACCTCTTGAGCAAATAATCAA
Organism: Pontederia crassipes; assembly: GCA_030549335.1. Taxonomy (NCBI): domain Eukaryota; kingdom Viridiplantae; phylum Streptophyta; class Magnoliopsida; order Commelinales; family Pontederiaceae; genus Pontederia; species Pontederia crassipes. The sequence continues at coordinate 202,345 of CM060185.1, read as the reverse complement.
CGAGTAAAAGCTTCCTAAGATGAGAGGTTCTTCCTTTGTAAAAGCAAATAATCAATGTGTGCTTACCTTTCGAAGTGGAGAAGAAGGTGATGTAAAGAATTCTTCCTTACCCTATTTGGAACGAAGGAAAGTATTAGTGGAATCTACGGCAGTCTCGAGGTCAAGAAGTCCAAGTGGTGATGTAGGCCAAGGTGTGGATGAACCTCATCAACAAGTCTCTTGTCTTCTTTGTGTTTGATTTCTTTCTCCCTCTTCTTCCTACTTTATTATGCATGTGATTTGATTGTTATTGCATTGATTTAAAGTTTAATGAACCAATTCTAAACTTCCGTGATGATTTTCGTGAAATCGGTCTTTTCGGTAAAACATCAATTCACCCTCCCACCTAGCTCTTGGTGCCAACAATTGGTATCAAAGCGAGGTTGCTCAAGTTTCTTTTTAAAGATTTAACCATCTTTTAGAGCATGGCACCATTTTTTTAAGAAGGTTTTTCCATTGTCAATGCACCGAGTTTTAAAGATTTTCCTTTTCTTCTCGAAAAATTAGAATGAAGACATACACTATAAGAAAATGGCTAATTTACGATGGACATTTTTTGAAGGAAATGAATCCTTCTAATTTATTGACGACAGTTGCGACGGATATGAAACTCGTTTCGAATTATCGAAGGCCAAAACGTTCTTCGTTACTACGGACGAAAAATCTCCGTCGATAAATTACCAATGGGTATAGCCTTCGGAATTATCGAAGGATTTAAATCCGTCGGTAATTTCGAAGGAAATTCACTACAAGAAAATTAGAAATTTTCGACGGGCCATTTCCGACGGTCATATTTTCTTCACAATTTGCGATGAATTTTGCGACGGATAGGCATCCGTCAGAATTTCTTATGGTTTTGACCGTCCAAAATAAAAGAAATATATTATGAAATCAATTATATTATTTTTTTAATTTTTTGATGGTTCAACACGTCGATATTTTTGACGGATGCCTATCCGTCGGAAGTTCTGACGGTCGCATCCATCTGTAATAAAAGTTATTAAATATCATATAATATTTAACTAATATTTAGACAGTCTAGACCGTCGGTAATTGTAAAAGTAATTAAATATTATAATCACATATATCATAATATATAATATGACATATATTTTATTTATTTAATTATCGAAGGATCGGACCATAGTTTCGACGGTCTAGAACGTCGATAATTATAAAATAATTAAATATTATAATATATTTTATTTTTTTAATTATCGACGGTTTCGACCGTCGGTACTTTCGACGTTCCAAATCGTCGATAATTGTAAACCTAATTAAATATTACAATAATATATATCATAATATATAATATGATATATATTTTAATTATTTAATTACCGACAATTTGGAACGTTAGAATTTTCTTATATATCATAATATATAATATAGTTAATATTTTATTATAATTACCAATAGTTCGGACCTTCGCAAGTTCATATGGACCGTCGGTAATCGTAATAATATTTTAAATATTATAATCTTATATACCACAATATATATATATTAATATTTCCAGCAGTTAAGACCGTCAGAACTTTTGACAGCCCAAGATCCGTCGAAAGTTCTGACGGCCTTGGTCGTCGGTAATTAAAAAATAATTCTCCCGTTACTTTTTCTTCCTTTTTCCCTCTCCTGCTATTTTTTTTCCTTTTCCTGCTATATATTACCTTCTCCCTCTCTCCTCTCTCCTCTCTCCTCTCTCAACCTCTTTCCCCCTCTCCTCTCTCTCCCCCTCACCTGTCGCGACCGGCGTGGTGACTTTCGTCCGGACGATGACCCGCCGGTGACCCTCTCTCTCGAGCTTCGTATTCCTCCGGCTCCGGCTCCGGCCACATCTCCCTCTCGGGCGGCTGGATCTACCGCTTGCGGCCGGATCTGGCCGCCTGGCCAACAAAACATTCCAGAAAGCTCGATCCGACCGCAATCGACCAGATCGACTGCAGGCGAACGGTCCGTCTTCAAGGCTCGATCGGTTGCCAGGCTGCCAGTCCGACCACCAGGCGGCCTGATCCGATTGCTGGCGACGGATAAATTTTTATATATTTTAAAAATTGTTTGCGACGGTTGCAACCTCCGGAATGTATCGACGGTCAGCAGCCGCCGGAACATATCAACTGTCATGGCTGTCGGAATATTTCGATGGTCGCGATCGCCAGAACATTTCGACGGTCACAACTTGCGAAATTCGTTGGGTGTTTTTCGAACCATCCGAAACCATTTGCGACGCCACTTTTTCGACCGATCGGTTCTGTCAATAAATTCGTCGAAAATATCTATTTCTGTCGGATTCTTACGATTTTCAAATGGTTTTGTCCGTCGGAAAACACTAGTTTCTTGTAGTGATTACCGTCAGTAATTATATTAATAATATATATGTAATATAATATAAGTATAGTATTAATATTTTATTATTAAATTATTACTTTATTTATCGAAGGATAGTGCCTAATTTCAATATTTTATTTAAAAAAACTAATAACCATTTAGTGCTTACTTATAAAGTCCATTAGCCTAACAAACCCAAAACCTAAAGTATAAATAACATACATTATGTCCTAAATCTCTCACCTAACCTCTCTCTTTTCTTCCTCCACACTCCAACACCCCCCAAGCTCCCCATCTCTCCCACTCCCTATCACTCGCATTCTCCCTCACTCACTCATTCTTCATAGTAGCTCTTGGCCAGCAACAAAATCCACCATTTTAGCACAAACTCACTCATGTCAAGTGAAGAAACAAAATAGGGGATTAGGATTAATAGGATTTTAATGTAAATAAGGTATGTTGAGAGAATACAAATCCTCCTAATCACCCTTAATGATGTATTGATGCTTGGATTAAGAGTTTTCGAGATCTAACTAGGTCTTATTGATGCATGATTAGGGGATTTGCATAATGTCTTAGATTAAATCATCTGTTCATTTAATATTATTGTTTCATTAATGATTATGCCTAGGATTATGATGCTTCACGTTCATTTATGTTTAGTTATGATGAAATATCTTATTGGTTATAAATATGAATGTAATTAGTAGGTTTAATGTCCTCATGAAAACCCTATGTATTTCATACTTATTGTGATTAGTTTGGTAATTTACTAATCTTATGTGAGTTGTGCAAAATTTCCCATTTTTCCATGATTGGATGATTTGTATATATATGTGTAAAAGAGGTAAAAAATGAGGTAAAACAGGGAAAATGCTGATGGAGCCCCGAGCACGGTTGTGACCATGTAGTCACACGATCATGAAAACTCAGTAAGCCTCTGCCTTAAAAATATTTCAAAAATGAGAGGAAAATGACTCCTCTGTCACAATCGGTTATTGTACGGTCACTAAATCGTGAACATTGAGCCAAGTGTGCTCGTGAACAGGTGATACTGACACGGTTGTGACATGTTTGAACACGACCGTGACCACTTGTTGGGAATAAAGGCTGAACTATAGTTGCGGAATTATCTTCTTTTTTCCCTTTTAATGCGCACAATAATAATGGGATGATGACAATAATATAGCGAAATTAAATCAGACCAAAGACGCAGAGAATTAACATGAAAAAACTCTCGGGCGGCCGGATCTACCGCTTGCGGCCGGATCTGGCCGCCTGGCCAACAAAACATTCCAGAAAGCTCGATCAGACCGCAATCGACCAGATCGACTGCAGGCGAACGGTCCGTCTTCAAGGCTCGATCGGTTGCCAGGCTGCCAGTCCGACCACTAGGCGGCCTGATCCGACTGCTGGCGACGGATAAATTTTTTTATATTTTAAAAATTGTTTGCGACGGTTGCAACCTCCGGAACGTATCGACGGTCAGCAGCCGCCGGAACATATCGACTGTCATGGCTGTCGGAATATTTTGATGGTCGCGATCGCCAAAACATTTCGACGATCACAACTTGCGAAATTCGATGGGTGTTTTTCGAACCATCCGAAACCATTTGCGACGCCACTTTTTCGACCGATCGGTTCTGTCAATAAATTCGTCGAAAATATCTATTTCTGTCGGATTCTTACGATTTTCAAATGGTTTTGTCCGTCAGAAAACACCAGTTTTCTTGTAGTGATTACCGTCAGTAATTATATTAATAATATATATGTAATATAATATAAGTATAGTATTAATATTTTATTATTAAATTATTACTTTATTTACCGAAGGATAGTGCCTAATTTCAATATTTTATTTAAAAAAACTAATAACCATTTAGTGCTTACTTATAAAGTCCATTAGCCTAACAAACCCAAAACCTAAAGTATAAATAACATACATTATGTCCTAAATCTCTCACCTAACCTCTCTCTTTTCTTCCTCCACACTCCAACACCCCCCAAGCTCCCCATCTCTCCCACTCCCTATCACTCGCATTCTCCCTCACTCACTCATTCTTCATAGTAGCTCTTGGCCAGCAACAAAATCCACCATTTTAGCACAAACTCACTCATGTCAAGTGAAGAAACAAAATAGGGGATTAGGATTAATAGGATTTTAATGTAAATAAGGTATGTTGAGAGAATACAAATCCTCCTAATCACCCTTAATGATGTATTGATGCTTGGATTAAGAGTTTTCGAGATCTAACTAGGTCTTATTGATGCATGATTAGGGGATTTGCATAATGTCTTAGATTAAATCATCTGTTCATTTAATATTATTGTTTCATTAATGATTATGCCTAGGATTATGATGCTTCACGTTCATTTATGTTTAGTTATGATGAAATATCTTATTGGTTATAAATATGAATGTAATTAGTAGGTTTAATGTCCTCATGAAAACCCTATGTATTTCATACTTATTGTGATTAGTTTGGTAATTTACTAATCTTATGTGAGTTGTGCAAAATTTCCCATTTTTCCATGATTGGATGATTTGTATATATATGTGTAAAAGAGGTAAAAAATGAGGTAAAACAGGGAAAATGCTGATGGAGCCCCGAGCACGATTGTGACCATGTAGTCACACGATCATGAAAACTCAGTAAGCCTCTGCCTTAAAAATATTTCAAAAATGAGAGGAAAATGACTCCTCTGTCACAATCGGTTATTGTACGGTCACTAAATCGTGAACATTGAGCCAAGTGTGCTCGTGAACAGGTGATACTGACACGGTTGTGACATGTTTGAACACGACCGTGACCACTTGTTGGGAAAAAAGGCTGAACTATAGTTGCGAAATTATCTTCTTTTTTCCCTTTTAATGCGCACAATAATAATGGGATGATGACAATAATATAGCGAAATTAAATCAGACCAAAGACGCAGAGAATTAACGTGAAAAAACCCTCAATGTGAGAGGAAAAAACCATGAGAGCAAGGAGATCTTTCACTATGAAATAATAGTATGTTACAAAATATCTTCTCTGAACTACGCAAATGAATATAATAATATTCTCAAGAATTAATCTTGGATGTCACAGAATAAAAGTCTCTCAAAATTAAAGATAGAAGCCAGAACGATCTCACCGGAATATGAAGAATAGATGAGAAGGCTGCTGAGAAGTAATGTCGAAAGTTTCGTCGAGAACGGATAAGAACTCGTTCCCGAAACGAACTCCGAATATTCTCTCTCCTCTCTCTTTCTCTCTCTCAGTGGAAATGACATTCTGCGCGCGACTTCGTTGTCCTGATGTATGGCTGCGCGCTGTGCTTTAACTTCTTTGCTATGCACGTCCTTTTATAGCTTCAATACTGTAGCAATTGAATTCGGATTTGACTCATTCTCACTCTCGGATTGGTTTCAACATCAATACGGATTTTACTTTTCTTCTTTCTATTGCTACTTGTACTCGGACTTGTCGCATAGGCAAGAATCCAACAAACTCCCCCTTCTTGTTTATGCGAAGGTATCCACCAAGCATGCATGCTCCCTGCAGAACTCGGTCTTCTCTCTCGGTAGAGGATTCGTCATCATATCTGATGTATTCTTGTCAGTATGGATCTTGCGAAGAAAGAATTTTTTTTCTTCGTCTCATCACGAATCCAATGATATCGGACATCAATGTGCTTGGACTTAGAATGGAAACTAGAATGCTTACTCAGATGTTTAGCACTCTGATTGTCGCAGTGGATAATGTACTTCTCCTGCGTCAAACCTAAGTCCCTCAGAAACTGTCTCATCCACATAATTTCCTTGCCTGCTTCAATAGCTGCGATATATTCTGCTTCAATCGTTGATAATGAAACACACTTCTATAACTTGGATTGCCATGAGACTACTGCTCCTGCGAATGTCATCAAGTAACCAGAAGTTGACTTTCGACTATCAATGTCTTCTGCCATGTCAGAGTTAGTAAATCCTTCTAACACTGGCTCAGTGTTTCCGAAACATAAGCATATCTTAGACGTGTCTCGAAGATATCTGAGAATCCACTTGACTGCATCCCAATGCTCTCTATCAGGATTTGATAGGAATCGACTCACCAATCAACTGCATATGCTATATATGGCCTTGTGCAAACCATTGCATACATCAGACTGCCAACTGTAGTTGCGTATGGGACGTTCTTCATTTTCTGCTTCTCGATTTTGTTCCTCGGACACTATCTAGAACTCAACTTGAAGTGACCTGCAAGTGGCGACGTAACTGTCTTTGCGTTCTTCATGTTGAATCTCTCCAAGACTTTATCGATGTATGTTTCTTGGGATAACCATAGCATGCGCTGCTCTCGGTCACGGGTGATTCTCATGCCGAGAATATTTTTTTCTACGCCTAGGTCTTTCATAGAAAAGCATTAACTCAGTTCCTGCTTTAACCTGTCAATCTTGCTTTTATCCTGACCTACAATAAGCATGTCATCAACATATAACAACAGGATAATAAAATCATCATGTGAAAAATATTTCACGAAGACATAATGATATGATCTGGTCTTATTGTATCCTTACTGCGTCATGAACGATTCAAACTTCTTGTACCACTGATGAGGTGCCTGTTTGAGTCCATATAAGCTTTTCTGCAATTTACACACCAGGTTTTCTTTTCTTTTCTCTTGAAAATCCTCTGGCTGTTCCATGTAAATCTCTTCTTCCAAGTCACCATGGAGAAAAGCTGTCTTGACGTCTAGCTGTTGAATTTTCAGGTCCTTGGTAGCAGCTAATCCAAGAACCACTCGAATTGATGACATTTTGACCACTGGTGAGAATATCTTGTCAAAATCAATTCTCTTCTTCTGACTAAACCCCTTGGCAACTAGCCTTGCCTTATATCTTGGGTGTGGATTATTCTCTTCATTCTTCAGTCGATAACACCCACTTGTTCTTGAGTGCCCTCTTTCCTTTAGGAAGCTTCACCAATTTGTATGTATTGTTCTCATGCAGAGATTGCATCTCGTCCTGCATGGCTTTTATCCATTCATCCTTCTACTCATGTGACAAGACTTCTTGATAACACACTAGTTCTCCCCCTTCAGTTAATAACACGTACTCTGTCGGGGAGTATCGCTTTGACTCTTGTCTTTGTCTGTTAGATCTTCTCAACTGAGGCTCTTGCACTGGTGCATTATGCTCGACATGTGGATCATCATCACTGTCTTCACTATCCGAAGGTATATCTGAATTATGTGAACTGCTATCACTGCTACTGTCATCTTGATCAGCTTCTGGAGCAATGTCATCTTCTATTGGTGCGTCAACTGAACTCGGTTCAGCTAGATAATCGGTGAAGATAGTTGGTTCTTTATCCTTCGACAGATCTTCAATTGTTTGGTGTTCCATGAACACAACATCTCTGCTTCTGATAACTTTCCTATTAACAGGATCCCAGAGTCTGTAGCCAAATTCTTCACCTCCATATTCGAGAAAGATACATTCTTTCGATTTGCTGTCAAGTTTTGACCGCTCATCACTTGGGATGTGAACAAAGGCTCTGCAACCGAACACTCTGGGATGCTTATATGAAGCATCCTTCCCTGACCAAACTTTCAGAGGTATATCACCATCCAGAGGTACTGATGGTGAGTGGTTGATCAATTCGACTACAGTCATCATTATTTCACCCCAAAATCCCTTCGATAGCTTAGCATGTAGAAGCATACATCTGACACGTTCCTCAATTGTTTTGTTCATCCTCTCAGCAACACCATTTTGCTTAGGAGTCTTGGGAACTGTCTTTTCAAGCTTGATGCCATAGGTGTTGTAGTATTCTTCAAAAGGTCCTCTGCATTCGCCACCGTTGTCTGCTCGAATACACTTGAGCTTCTTGCCAGTTTTCCTTTTGACTTTGGCATGAAACTTCTTGAACTCTGTCAACACCTGATTTTTGTGTGCTATAGGAAAAGCCCAGACTCTTCTAGAATGGTCATCAATAAATGTAACAAAATAAAGTGCACCACCTAGAGTTTTATCCTTCATATAGCAGACATCAGTATGCACCAAATCAAATACTGTGAACTTCTAGACGAAGAAGTCCTATTAAATGTAACTCTAGTCTACTTACCAGCCAAACAATGGACACATACGTCAAGTGAAGTATCTTTCACATCTGGTAGCAGATTTCGTTGAGTTAATATCTGAAGTCCTTTCTCACCTATGTGACCAAGCCGCTTGTGCCATAACTCAGAGGATGACATCTCTTGAGTCACGTTTATCTCCTCAGTGCAGTGTTGTGCTTCAGTCTTGTAGAGTGTATCATCTTTGTTTCCTTTCGTCAGTAGGAGTGAACCTCGTTTGAGTTTCCACACTCCCCCTTTGAAGTTGCTCTCATAGTCGTCATCGTCTAATTTTCCAACTGAAATTAGGTTGAGACGGATCTCTGGTACATGCCTCACATCTTTGAGCACAATCTTGCATCATGTGTTGATCTTCAAGTGAATGTCTCCAACGCCAGCAATTTGGGACTCCGACTTGTTCCCCATCTTTACTGACCCGAATGCTCCCTCTTTATATGTTGAGAATACATTTCTGCGATGGGTAACATGAAACGGAGCTGCAGTGTCTAAGATTCACACTGAATCTTGACTCACAACATTGACACCATCTTCTTCCTCTTCTTGAATAAGAAAGTATACATCATCTGATGTAGCCACCGCAACGTTGTTTCCACCACTGCCCTTCTTTTCTTTTTCAGCATCTTCAGACCCTTCATGTGACTGATCACGCTTTAATTTTTTGCACTACTTCTTGAAGTGTCCTGGCTTGCCACAATGATAACAAGTGACTTCTTTCCTAGACTTCGACTTACCTCTTGATCTTGATCTATCGTGGCTGTGAGAGTTTCTCTGCTTGTTTCTCCCACGATCTTCCACGATGAATGTCTCTGATTTGTTGTTGAGATTCTGCTCTTGCCTTCTCGTTTCTTCATTGAACAAATTATCCTTGATAGTTTCTAAAAATAGTTGTCCACCTGAAGCAGAGTTGTTCAGAGAGATAACGAGCGTTTCCCAACTATCAGGTAATGAGCTCAATAGTAGTAATGCTTGGATCTCATCTTCAAACATGATCTTTACTGATGACAACTTGTTAATCAATTCCTGAAAACTGCCAAGTTGTTCTGCAACAGAGTGACCATCCTTGTACTTCAGGTTAACAAGTTTCTTCATCAATAGCACCTTATTCTACGGCGATTTGCGCTCATACATTTCTTGCAATTTTTTCCACACTTCGTCGGGTTCATCGATATTTGTGATATGATGAAACACCTTGTCGTTGACTCATTGTCGAATTTGTGCGACTATCTTGGTCTTAATTCTCCCAACTTTTTATCATCCATGTCCTCGGGCTTTGCAGCATCACCTTCGATTGGATCATAAAGGTCTCTGCAATTTAAGTAATCCTTCATCCGAGGTTTCCAGATAGAATAATTTGTACCTGTGAGCACAGGCATCCGACTGGGGGCATTATTGTCCTCCATTATAATATGCGCTTCCTGACCAGGCTCTGATACCACTGTTGGGAAAAAATGCTGAACTGTAGTTGCAGAATTATCTTCTTTTTCTCTTTTACTGCACACAATAATATGGGATGATGACAATAATATAGAGGAATTAAATTAGACCAAAGACGCAGAGAATTAACGTGGAAAACCCCTCAACGTGAGAGGAAAAAACCACGGGAGCAAGGAGATCTTCCATTATGAAATAATAGTAAGTTACAAAGTATCTTCTCTGAACTACGCAAAGGAATATATTCTCAAAGAATTAATCTTAGATGTCACAGAATAAAAGTCTCTCGAATCTGAGGATAGAAGTCAGAACAATCTCACCGGAATATGAGGAATAGATGAGAAGGCTGCTGAGAAGTAATGCCGAAAGTTTCGTCGAGAACGGATAAGAACTCGTTCCCGAAACGAACTCCGAATATTCTCTCTCCTTTCTCTTTCTCTCTCAGTGGAAATGACGTTTTGCGCGCGGCTTCGTTGTCCTGATGTATGGCTGCGCGCTGTGCTTTAACTTCTTTGCTATGCACGTCCTTTTATAGCTTCAATACTGTAGCAATTGAATTCGGATTTGACTCATTCTCACTCTCGGATTGGTTTCAACATCAATACGAATTTTACTTTTCTTCTTTCTATTGCTACTTGTACTCGGACTTGTCGCATAGGCAAGAATCCAACACCAATTTATGTTCAAGAGAAACGATTAAGTGTCCAATCGTGACGAACCATTGCACGCCCGTGTTTATGTCTAGGCACGGTCGTGCCATAGAACAATACGACCATGCCTAATTGATATCCCGTGTTAAGATCGGCATGACCGTAGGGGTGGATGCACCGGTGCTCATCACTATTGGCACGGCCGTGACGTCTCCTAGCACGACCGTGCCCAATGTCAGATGTCATGTTATGTTGAATGCCCAACACTTAAAATGATTTGAAAGATGTATGACCTTAAATAGGATTAAAACATGTAACATGTATTGAATGATTGTATGTATTGATGAATGTAATTAAAAGACGAATTGATGAATGTGCCTTTATTATTGTCATCGTATGATGGGGAACCGAAGTCGTCACTGGCTAGCTTCAGTGGCTGGTCCTCCCGGAACGCAGATGTCGATCCATTAAGGTTGTGCTTATAATGGGACAAAAAGGTTCCAGGCATTGCTAATTAAGATCGACGAGCCAACACGGACTTCTTAATCACCAAGATAAGAAGCTGTCTAAATAAAAATAGAAGATGAAAAGATGTAAGTCACTTAAAAGTGACTATGATGATATGACTTGGAATATAAAGATGATGATGATGTATGCACATACGATGATGCAAATGAATGTTACATAGCCATATGATGTTATGAATGAAGATGATAAAGAATAAGAAAGATAAATGAATAATATGATGTGGCATAAAGATTAAGATGATGAAAATGTAAGCACCTTAAAAGATGCTAATGTATGTTCTATTGTCATATGATGTTATGAAGGAAAATGTTAAAGTAAAGTGAGATAAGATGTAATATGTTTTAGCATAATGATAAGTTATTATATACCTTGACATAATGTTAATGATGTTATATATATTTATCTTATCTTGCCATGATTATTGTTCACATGTCATGTAGAGTGCATATGTAGCATATAACATGCATATGTTCTATATTTCCATTACAATGTAATGCATATGCCACATGTAGAAATATGTTATAGGATAATAGGATGTATGCGTCTCAACATACTCTAACGGGAGAAATTTTTTACATCACATGAATCCGTGTAGTTATGATAACAAGGGTCTCATGACGTATTATTATTATTATGTATATTTATTATGCATATGACATGACATGTAGAGATCATGTTATAGGATGCCTCAACATATTTTAACGTGAGAAATTTTTTGCACATCATATTTTGTATATTTATTATTGTGTATTATTTTAAAAATAAAGGATAACTTCGATCTTTTATAAATAAAAAAATGAAATTAATGAAAAACATGACAAAAATTCTTAGAATGATTAAATTGAAAAGTCGTGATAGTTTATGGTTGGGTATGACAACAAATTTTAAAAACTAATTTCTAAAGAAATTCTTTTTAGAGGACAATGATTGTTGAGCACGTAATATTGCTATAAATTACAGCTTTCTTGTTTGAACCGTTAGATCCATATCAACGACGGGATGTAAGAGGATAAAAAAATGTCTCCACTCCATCTCCTTTGCTTGCAATGCATGGGAACTCGCACTCGACACATACCCCTTTTTTTAGGGTGCCTCTATTGCCACTCCTAAAATCACTATTGCCACTCCAAATATTTGTTTTTGACAACTTTACCCTTCAAACTTTCATTTTTCCATTTGCTTTTTTTATGTTATTTCTCTGACGTCAGCTTCTCATCATATTTTCCCTTTTTTCCTTATGTCACTTAAATTATTTTAATATTTCTTTATCTTCTTTTTTCCTCTTCTTCATTGTCAATGTTTAACCAATCGTGATTAATTTTTTAGGATAAATGAAGCATGACAAAGATTTTATTATTGTAACTTGTAGTACGGAGACATTTTGTCAATTTCTAACTCAATTTGCACTTTTTTCGGTGGGATGATTTGTAGATAAAGGAAAAGTAAGAAAAAGGATAAAGTTGTCTAAAATAAATATTTGAAGTGGCAATAGTAATTTTAGGAGTGGCAGACACCCCTTTTTTATACTCCCTCCTCCTCCCTGCAAATCCATCTCTCTCATCCCTTGTCATTCTCTCTCTCCCTTTTTCTGCAACTCCCTCCCCACACTCCCTCTCATCGGTCATCTCTTCTCTTTCTCTCCCAGTCTCCTATTTCTTCAAGTTCGACAAAAGGAGGAACTGGAGGAGAAATTCTTTTTCTTTCTTTAAGTTTGATAGATTAGGATCACTTCATTTTTTTCAAGGATTAATGTATAAGTTTTCCCCCTCGTGGGATTTTAACTACTGATGTTTGATGTTTGAGAATAACACTAATTTATTATCGCTAGCAAGATCAAATTGCTGCCATTGTCTTCTTTAGATGTCGCCAATGATTATTCGTGAAAAAAAAATGGTGCTAAATTTTCTCCCCTTTGTGTTTGTTGATGCATTTTTTATTAGATCATATTTTTTGCTGTTACAATCCCCAGCTGCATAATTGGATGATTCTTTCTATGGATTTTTGGTTGCTGATGTTTGAAGCACTCTAATGATATGAGAAGAATGACCCCAACCCCAAATTATTTCTCTCGAAGAACATTGTGACTTGTAGAACACCAGTACACTTCCCCGTCAGAAGAGAAGGCGTAGCTCGCTATCTCAAAGTATGTAACACCCCCAAATCGACCAACGCCACGTGACGAGGATCTATTCGAAGGCGTTACGAAAACTCATAATCTTGGCTTAAACTTGATCAAATCTTAATTAAAACAATGGCATGCCAATTATAAAAGCAAGAAGGAAAGATAGAATATAATAAAAGTGAAAGTCCCAAAATATTACAAAGTCCATGATATGCATAATGTTTGGATTACATCAAGCTCAAAATGCGGAAATAAAGATAAAGATAACTAGGCCCTCTCTTGGTTCATGTGCTTTAGCATCGCTGGTCGCAGCACACCATCTCGACACCATCACTGACCTGGCCTGTGAAAATTAACACAGGGGAGGAGGTCCTCCCGTAAACTATACAGCCTAGTGGGAATCCATAAGTGCACAATGCATAATAATAAATAGCAATTAATGGAAGTAGTAATCACTTACAATAAGATCAGATTTGAGAGCATAATATCATTCGATTGCGATATCCATGAATGAGAGAAATAGAGATCAAGAGTCAATCTTATAATCATGAAGGATTTCAGTAATCATACTTGATAAGGAATCATATCTCATTCATGAAAGATTTCAGTAATCATACTTGATAAAGAATCATATCTCATTCATCATGTTCTTATTACATTTATGCTCCTTGGGCTCTTGAGTGCCCTCAACTTGTCCATACTCCTTGGGCTCTTGGGTGCTCTTAACTTGGGGGATTTATGCCAGAGCGACCAATACAGCTTTGTGCAGCCTATGGAGGATCAAGCCATGGCTAAGGGAGCGACCCAAACATGAAGCACTCAGCATAAGCTCTGACCATCACTCTCATAACATGTTCATGTCTTTCTTACCTTATCACTTTATCACTTGGTCATACTTGCATGCCATGATAGGATTGGATCATAGTATAGATCATAACAAGATTAAGGATTCAATCACATAACATGTCCAAATAGTAGAGAGCAGCATAACACAAACATAGAATGAATCACAATCAAATCTGAAATCAATATGCAATTTGGACAAGAATCGATCGACCGGTCCTTACTGGTCGGTCGACCATTTTTCGGGCACCGGTCGACCGATATCTCTGGATTGGTCGATCGGTTGGTCTTCACACAATACAGTGAACAAGTTCTACACACTGATCGACCGATATCTCTAGATCGGTCGACCCATAACACTTAGACTAAAAAGGAGCTTCGATTGGCTGATCGGCCGATCGATACATGGCTCTGGAGGAATGATCGGTCGATTGGTCTTCATGGAGCGGTCGACCGATATTCACATCACCGGTCGTATACAGGATCGGTCGACCGGTCTGTATGAAAATAGACTCGGACAGAATTGCGATAATCGTAATTTTTAATCTAAAAATGCAATCAAGGCATGAAAATCAATCATCTAAGCCTAGGGAATTAATACAGAACATATATATATCAAAAGGAATCACAAACATGGAGCAAACATGATAATACAATCAATCAATCATTCTTCCATATCGTTTCCATCATCATGAACACATTATACGATAAGAACCTAATTCTAATCAATTGCTATCATGTTATACAAGGGGATTTCGGTATCACCCACCTTTTCGTGATTGATCCTAGCTTGTAGCCCTTCCAATCACAATCATCACCTTCCCCTTATTATTCTCCACCTAAGAAGCATTCCATTGGGGAGAGAGAGAGTGAGCAATGGACCTATAGATTAATTGATGCAGAAATGAAGATAAGAACTAGATGAACCTTGCTGTAACTTCTTTGCCTTTGTTGGATGGAGAGCCTTAGGGAGGAAGAGAGAGAAATGATGGAGAGGAATGAATGGATAAGAATAAGTTTCAGGTTGTAATTGCTTTTATAGTCTAGGTTATGGGCTAAGCATGCTAATGGGCTCCCTAATTGGGCTAAGATAGTTGGTATTTTCTAATTTAATTTCATTTTCTATTTCTTTTATTATTTTACTTTATTTTCCAATTAAACAGGGTATCACATTATTACCCCTTTAAAAAAAAATTCGTCCTCGAATTTTGCACTAAGTATAGGTCTTACCGAATAGATGCGGGAACTCCTGGCGCATCTCTGCTCAAGTTCCCATGTGGCATCATCGCCGTGGTAATAACGCCAAGCTACCCTGACCATGGGTAGCTCTTTATCCTTCTGACGTTGTACCTTCCGCTCCATTATATGCGTCAGATACTTCGCGAAGATCAAATCCGCAGTTAGATTTGGCTCTTCGATCTGTAATACATTAGCAGCATCATGCTTGTACTTCTTAAGCATGGAGACATGAAACACATTATGCACTCATCCATAGGAATGTGGCAATGCTAGCATGCAAGCTACTTCACCCACTAACTCGAGTACCTCAAAGGATCCCACGTACCGAGAACTGAGCTTCTCTCGCTTACTAAACCTCATCACTCCCTTCATAGGGGACACCTTCAGCAGCACCTGATCACCAGCCTAAAAGATCTGCTCACGTCTGTCCTTATCCGCATAACTCTTCTGCTTGCCCTGAGCTGTCTTCATCCTCTGGTTGATTAGCTCCACTTTCTCAGCATACTATACAGCCTCCTTCACCTCTTCCTTACTCATGATCTTCTATTCACCTACCTCACCTCAATGAGCGGGTGAACGACAAAGTCGACCATATAAGGCATCAAAGAATGCCATGTCGATACTAGAATGATAGCTGTTATTATAAGAAAACTCAAGCAGACGAATATGCTCATCTCAGCTACCCTGCCAATTCAGTGCACAAGCTCGCAACATGTCCTCTAGTGTCTGCCTATCGGTCTGAGGATGAAAGGCGGTGCTGAAATTCAGTCTAATGCCAAATGCCTCCTGCATGCTCTTCCAGAATCTGATAGTGAATCTGGGATCTCGATCTGAAACAATCGATGCTGGAGTGTCATGTAGTCTAATCACCTCCCTAACATACAAGTTCAATAGACTCTCTACTGACTGCTTCCACCGGATGGGGATGAAGTGCGCTGCTTTAGTGAATCCACCACCACCCACATGGCATCATGACCATTCTTAGTCCTGGGCAGGTTGCATACAAAATTCATAGTGATATTATCCCACTTTCACCGTGGGACATCTAGAGACTTCAACATCCCGTAGGGCCTCTGATGCTCGATCTTCACCTGCTGGCACACTAGACATCTGGATACATACTCAACTATCTCCCTCTTCATGTCAGGCCACCAATAGCTGCGCTGCACATCTTTGTACATCTTAATGCTTCTAGGATGGATAGCAAACTCAGACTTGTGACACTCATCCATCACTTCCCGTCTGATGGCTGCATCTGTGAGAACTCACAATTTGTCCCTATATCAAATTCCACCATCTGCTGACACCTGAAAGTCCTTCGGCTCCTGCTGACATCTCTTCAACACCTTCTGATACTCAGGATCCTCCTTCTGAGCAACTATGATCCTGTCAATCATACTAGGCCTCATCTGATGCATCATCCATATCGCTCCATTATTGCCAAGTCTGGGACACCACTGGTCTAACTCCTGTAACATCTCATACTCTCTTACTCTGATGTAAGTCAGTGAACATTCCCATTTCCTGCTCAGTGCATCTGCCACTGAATTTGCTTTACCAGTGTGGTAATTAATAGCAAATTCATAATCCTTCAAGAGCTCCAACCAATGGCGCTGCCTCATGTTAAGATCTCTCTGTTAAAAAATATACTTGAGACTCTTATGATCTGTAAAGATCTTAAAAGTCTCCCCATAAAGGTAGTGCCTCCAGATCTTCAAAACAAAAACTATAGCAGCTAACTCCAAGTCATGCGTGGGGTAGTTAACCTCATGCTTCTTCAGCTGGCGTGAAGCATAGGCCACTACTTTACCATGCTGCATCAGCACACACCCTAAGCCTATCCCACATATATCACTGTAGACTAAATATCCTCCGCTGCCCCTCGAAATAGTGAGGACATGTGCTAATGTCAGACGATCCTTCAAGGTCTGGAAGCTCTGCTCACACTTGTCAGATCAGATGAACTTCTCCGCTTTCCTCGTGAGGTTTGTGAGCGGTACTGCAATTTTGGAGAAGTCTTTGATGAACCTCCTGTAATAACATGCTAATCCCAAAAAGCTGTGTATCCCGCCCAATTAGTCACTGCTTCTACTTTTGCAGGATCCACTAAGATGTCCTTTTTGGAAACTATGTGTCCAAGAAACATGATCTCCTTCAACCAAAACTCACACTTCGAGAGTTTGTCGTATAGCTTGTGTTGGCGCAAAGTCTCCAACACTATTCTGAGATGCTCCCGATGCTGCTCTAGGCTGGACGAGTAAATCAGGATGTCATCCACAAACACTATGACGAACTGGTCTAAGTAGGGACTGAAGACCCTATTCATCATATCCATAAATGTTGCAGGAGCATTCGTCAGTCCAAACGACATCACTACAAACTCATAGTGGCCATACCTAGATCGGAAGGTTGTCTCCGGTATGTCCTCCTCAACGACCCTCAATTGATGATAACCGCTCCGTAGATCGATCTTGAAGAATATGGATGCCTTGGATAACTGGTCGAAGAGATCATCAATGCGAGGTAGTGGGTACTTATTTTTCATCGTCACCTTGTTAAGCATCATGTAATCAATGCAAAGTCGCATTGAACCATCCTTCTTCTTCACAAACAGTACAAGTGCTCCCCACGGCGAGACACTCGGTCGAATGAAGCCCTTGTCTAACAATTCCTGGATCTACTTCTTCAACTCTTGCATCTCGGCCGGTGCCATGCGGTACGGTGCCTTGGAGATGGGTGCGGTGCCAGGAAGAAGCTCGATCTTGAAGTCCACTTCACGCCTCGGTAGCAATCCTGAAGTATCTTCAGGCAAAACATCTGAGAACTCGCGCACTACATCTATCTGTTGCAGTGCGGTGGCTGGGGCATTGGTCTTCACCACATTTGCCAAGTATGCACAGCATCCTCTCTGAAGCATCTTCTGTGCCTTCATAGCAGAGATGATCACTTCTTGCTTTCCGATGGAGTACCCCTAATGACTGCCTTTGGCTTGCCCTGTGCACTTATAGTGATCTTCTTCTGCTTACAGTGTAGAGCTGCATCATGGTAAGAAAGCCGATCCATCCCTAGGATGACATCATAGTCTATCATCGGAATGACAATAAGATCTGTAGAAAAATTCCTCTTGTCCACGGTAACAGGTACATTCGGAATGTACCTAGCCGTGTGAAGATCTCCCATGGGGGTGCTCACCCTCATGGCATGAGGCATCTGCTGTAGAGACAAGCCAAGAACTTGGGCGCACGACTCAGAGATAAGCGAGTGTGTGGCTCCTGAATCAAACAAGATAACAGCAGGCATATCAGCAATAGGAAGGGTACCTCTGATAACATTGTTATCATTCTGAACAGCATTCGCCTCCATGTGGTGTACCCTGCCCTGGACTACGGGGTTTGCGCCTCCGGCACCCCGATTATCACGACCCCTTCTAGGAGGTTGGGGGCAGTTTCGGGCAAAATGTCTGAACTGAATGCATGCACCAATCCTCAAGCGGCATTCACCATCATGATATCGCCCGCACTGAGGACAGTGAGGCTTCTGTGGAGCTACTGGCGCTGGTGGCTGAGGCTGACGTGGAGGAGGTGGCAGCTGTTTCAGAGGCTATTACACGTAAAGTAAGTTAATTTCTACGCTGTAACACATCCTAAATTAACATCTTGAAATCTTTATACCTGACGTTAAGCTAGTGCTGGGCGCTGATAGGGTGGAGCATAGCATGGGGCCTCTCTCTGATAATAAGGCCTATAGCAGTGATCGCGATGATCGTCCCTCCTGAACGGTCGGCGACCTTCAATCCGCGGTTGCTGCTGCCTGCTGGCTTGGCTGGGGCTTTTGCCTTGCGCTCAGCCTAGTCCCTCTCCATGCGAGTAGCTAGTCTCACAGCCTTCTCCAAGGTGTCATAGTTCCCAGATAGGACCTCAGTCTTCAACTCCTGTTGCAGTCCATTAATGAACTTATTTGCCCTGATGCGTCCCACAAAAGGCATAGGGCAGTACTGCTCCAGCGTGACAAATTGGGTGTGATATTCCACCACAGTCATAGTTCCCTGCACAAGCTCCAGAAACTCCTCATGTTTACTGACCCGTTCATGCTCAGGGGTGTAACGGTCAGCAAACGCCTCCTTAAACTCCGCCCATGGTATCTCCTCCTCTTCCAGCCCTCTAAATCTGGTGGCTCTCGTAGTCTTCCACCATCCTATGGCAGTATCTGTAATCATGTGAACCGCATACAACACCTTCTGCTCCTCAGCACATCGCATCAACTTAAATATCCGATCCAATGTCTCTATCCATTGTTCCGCCTTAAAGAAATCCGCATTGCCCTCAAACTGTGGCGGATGAAGTATCAGGAATGCCTCAATAGTATCCTCAGGTTCCGTTTCTCGGAGCTCCCGTGTGCAACGTCTGGTCGCGGGCTGGTTACCTCCAATTTGACTGTCCCCTATTGGGTCAGTCTCATCCACATACTCATCATGTACTTGCGCCTTCGCGTTGCGGCCTCGTCCTCGGCCGCGGGTGGGGGTGCGGCCTCGACCATGACCCCATCTCCGGCCTCATTGGGCTAAGATATGTGAATTAGTGATTGGACCCTCTGGGCCCTTTAGAGCAATACGGGCCGATCCGGCCTCTCGCTCCTGGATCCTCTCCGATCGTCTCGACATCCTTATCCTTTAATCATGAAAGAACAATACATTCAAAACCAATACCATATAATAAACATGAATTTGACTTACAATTCTCTTTTGGTGGAGAGTGTGGCGATAGCTCAGCGATAGCACATGAACCTCTCTTATACCATACCATACAATAAGACGTCAAAAGAGTCCGAACAGTGACTCTGATACCATAAATGTAACACCCCCAAATCGACCAACGCCATGTGACGAGGATCTATTCGAAGACACTATGAAAACCCATAATCTTGACTTAAACTTGACCAAATCTCAATTAAAACAATGGCATGCCAATTATAAAAGCAAGAAGGAAAGATAGAAATATCATAAAAGTGAAAGTCCCAAAATATTACAAAGTCCATGATATCCATAATGTTTGGATTACATCAAGCTCAAAATGCGGAAATAAAGATAAAGATAACTAGGCCCTCTCTTAGTTCATGTGCTTTAGCATCGCTGATCGCAGCACACCATCTCGACACCATCACTGACTTGGCCCTATGTAAATCAGCACAGGGGAGGATGTCCTCCCGTAAGCTATACAGCCTAGTGAGGATCCATAAGTGCATAATGCATAATAATAAATAGCAATTAATGGAATTAGTAATCACTTATAATAAGATCATATTTGAGAGCATAATATCATTCGATTGAGATATCCATGAATGATAGAAATAGAGATCAAGAGTCAATCTTATAATCATGAAGAATTTCAGTAATCATACTTGATAAGGAATCATATCTCATTCATGAAGGATTTCAGTAATCATACTTGATAAAAAATCATATCCCATTCATCATGTTCTTATTACATTTTCATGCTCCTTGGTCTCTTGAGTGCCCTCAACTTGTCCATACTCCTTGGGTTCTTGGGTGTCCTTAACTTGGGGGATTTACGCCAGAGCGACCAATACAGCTTTGTGCAGCCTATGGGGGATCAAGTCATGGCTAAGGGAGCGACCCAAACATGAAGCACTCAGCATAAACTCTGACAACCACTCCCATAACATGTTCATGTCTTTCTTACCTTATCACTTTATCACTTGGTCATACTTGCATGTCATGATAGGATTGGATCATAGGACAGATCATAACAAGATTAAGGATTCAATCACATAACATGTCCAAATAATAGAGAGCAGCATAACACAAACATAGAATGAATCACAATCAAATCTGAAATCAATATGCAATCTGGACAGGAATCGGTCGACCGGTCCTCACTGGTCGGTCGACCGTTCTTCGGGCACCGGTCGATCGATATCTCTGGATCGGTCGACCGGTTGATCTTCACACAATACAGTGAACAAGTTTTACACACCGGTCGACCGATATCTCTAGATCGGTCGACCCATAACACTTAGACTAAAAAGGAGCTTCGATCGGCTGATCGGCCGATCGATACATGGCTCTGGAGGAATGATCGGTCGACCGCTCCGGTCGTATACAGGATCGGTCGATCGGTCTGTATGAAAATAGACTCGGACAGAATTGCGATAATCGTAATTTTTAATCTAAAAATGCAATCAAGGCATGAAAATCAATCATCTAAGCCTAGGGAATTAATACAGAACATATATATATCAAAAGGAATCACAAACATGGAGCAAACATGATAATACAATCAATCAATCATTCTTCCATATCGTTTCCATCATCATGAACACATTATACGATAAGAACCTAATTCTAATCAATTGCTATCATGTTATACAAGAGGATTTTGGTATCACCCACCTTTTCCATGATTGATCCTAGCTTGTATCCCTTCCGATCACAATCATCACCTTCCCCTTATTATTCTCCACCTAAGAAGCATTCCATTGGGGGAGAGAATGTGAGCAATGGACCTATAGATTAATTGATGCAGAAATGAAGATAAGAACTAGATGAACTTTGTTATAACTTCTTTGTCTTTGCTGGATGAAGAGCCTTAGGGAGGAAGAGAGAGAAATGATGGAGAGGAATGAGTGGATAAGAACAAGTTTTATGTTGTAATTGCTTTTATAGTCTAGGTTATGGGCTAAGCATGCTAATGGGCTCTCTAATTGGGCTAAGATAGTTGGTATTTTCTAACTTAATTTCATTTTCTATTTTTTTTATTATTTTACTTTATTTTTCAATTAAACAGGGTATCACAAAGTATGCTTTGTCCGTCATAGTTACACTTCCTTGTCGAAAGAGGAGGTGTACCTCGTGCTCTTGAAGTATGCTTTGTCTGTCATATTGTGACCTCACGATGTAAGATCCTAGAGATGGAAAAAAAATTTCATTTTTCTTGGTTTTATTTTATTTTTTTGTTTTGAACGGTTCATAGTAAGGCTGTATATTACAGCTGACAACTTGAGATGTATATTCCTTTTTCCCTTCTTTTTATCTAAAAGTCTTTTTAAAAATTTTCAAAAAGTAATACGTAAGGTTTCATTGTTGTTGTTATCAATAAGAGTTGGAGTGGAGTGGTAGTGGCTCCTCCTCGCTTAAGCAGTTCGAGTTTCTCTGAATGCAGAGAATTCTTGTTGGGAGCACACCTCTTTCTCACGGCTCGCGAGGGGGCCGACACCCTATTGTGTGCCATGAGCTCACACAGGACGACAATGACGGCCTCCTGCTCCCCCCTCCCTCGTGTGTGCTGGGGGATGACCCCTCTGTGCGCGTTGGCGACGAGAGGGGGCTGCGTTTTTTATATTTATTATTATGTATTATTTTCAAAGTAAAGGATAACTTCGATTCTTTATAAATGAAAAAAAATAAAATTATTGAAAAACATGACAAAAGTCGTCAGAATGATTAAATTGGAAAGTCGTGATAGTTTATGGATTAGATATGAAAAAAATTAAAACTAATTTCTAAAAAAATTCTTTTTATCTAAAATTCTTTTTAAAAATTTTCAAAAAGTAATATGTAAGGTTTGATTGTTAATTTTATGTGGCACGGCACGGCTAGAAAAACAAGCTTCTTCTCGTGCTTCGTTCTTGTGGATCATAGCTTGAAGGTCTCTCGTCCTTTTATAGCTGCATGATAGGACGTCTCCATCTCGGAGTCGGAGTCTCATCTCGTTCTCCGACTCCGACTCGGAGTTGGACTGCGGGAACTGTGGCACGACACACACTCGAAGCTCGAAGGCCGCGCAGCTTGGGACGTGCTGACGAACTTCCAGCAGAGATGGTTGAAGCAGTCGCCGGAGGAGCTCAAGAAGTGCCTGCTCGATGTCACGGAGATGGACGAGCTCTTCCCCATCCCCTCTACGTCACAAACCAATCATTCTTGGAATGTGCAGGTGTTTCGATCGATCGACGACGCTTCGGTCGTAGGTTTCCCCTCTGATCCATCTGAAGCCGCCCGCCTTGGGCTGACAAGTGGAAAAGATGTGTCGATCGACCAGAGCATCCATTCGGTTTACGTCGAGGCCATTAGGAGGGCCAAAAGGTTTATATACGTCGAGAACCAGTACTTCTTCGGTAGCTGTGCTTCATGGCGGGAAGACCAGGACAGCGGGTGTTCGAACCTGATACCAGTCGAGATAGCCCTCAAGATCGAAAGCAAAATTCGACGAGGGGAGAGGTTTGCAGCTTATATAGTGACCCCGATGTGGCCGGAGGGGATACCGGAGGGGATACCGGAGGGCGACACCGTCCAGGCCATTCTGCACTGGAGCAGGTTGACAATGGAGATGATGTACAGCATTGTGGCCGGGGCCATAGAGGACGCCGGTCTCGTCGGCCAAGTGCACCCTTGTGACTACCTGAACTTTTTCTGTTTAGGAAACAGGGAGGTGGAGCATCCGGGGGAGTACGTCCCGCCGGAACGCCCGGCACCGGATTCAAGTTACCGGAGGGCGCAGGTGAACCGGATGTTCCCCATTTACGTCCATGCGAAGCTTATGATAGGTAAATGCATGAACTCCACGGAGTCGAAGTAGAGCTCCACGGCGTAAACCTTCCGGTCCTCCGCCGCGCCCTCCGGTCGCTGCCAGCCGGGCAGGGACGGTGTCATGGCAGGCCCCCCTCCCAAAACCGGGCGCCGGCGGCTGCGCTCCCCCCGCGCCCTGAGCCATGGCGGCTGCTGGTCCCGGCGTTGGCAATGCATTCGCCCGCCCGCCCTTCCTTTGGTTCAGGAGTTTGAGAATATCGCGCTGCCGCCTGCTGGACGGAGAGGAGAGAGGGAGAGAAGGGTCGGTTGGGAGAGAAGTGAGGGGGGGGGGGGGGGGGGGGGGGGGGGGGGGGGGGAGATAGAGAAGAGAGAGAGAGAGTACTCAGAGTCTCAGACAATGATTTGGGGCGGGACACGCGAACAGAAGCCGAGAAAAGTAGGAGAGAGCGAATGTGTAGTTGACGTCGGCAAGCCAAAGATTTTGGCTCAGAGATTTCGATTTAAATATAAAATTGAATTTAATAAATTATTTTGAACTAATAAATTAAATTAATTAATCGGTGATTCACCATTTAAATAAATTATTACTATTTTAGTTATCGTTAATATATAAATACTGATAATATAAATAATGATTAAAGTAATTAAAAATAAATTATGAAAATATCCCTAAAATTTGTTTCAGATGGTAACTATGTATTATTATTAAAAAAACAAAACAAAAATAGAAAAGTGAATATAAATTAAAAATTGAGACAAACTAATATTTATTTGAAAAAAAATAAAGAAAATAAAGTTGAATAATATTTATTTATTAATAAAAAATAAAAATTGAAACTTTAAATTTTAATTGATATTCTCATCAAAATATATGTTAGTCAATGAGTAATATATTTTAAATAATATATTTGAATTATCTGTGAGATGATTATTAAGATTATTACATCAATTAAATTTATTGATAAGTCGTAATTAAATAAAATAATGTGATGCGCTTTGAAAATTTTAAATAAAATAATTAATAATTTGTTGCATTACCTCGTAACAAACGATCCAAAAGATGAATTTTTTATTATATACAACTTTTTTAAAAAAAAATGAGTGTGATCCGCCCATAAAGAGATCTTGATCGTAAGATCGTACGATCATATTTATATATGGGTGAGATGACGATCTCATATATATGAGTCAGATATTGGTCCACATAGTCCTTATTCCTCTATAATATTTTGACTTCTAACTTTAATGAGTAAATCATTTGAAAATTTTTTGAGTAATATGTAAGGTTGGATTGTTAATTTTATGTGTTACACATACAAATGTATAACAAATTTATTTCTCTTTATATAATTATATTCTCGAGGATGAAGATCAAAGATCTATTTGAATTAGCTAATAAAAATAATAGCGATGAATTTTGATGCTCATAAATAAAACATAGTTAACAAAAATAATTTAACAAAATTTTGGATGAAATTTAAAGGAAGGACTTAATGTTAAATTGTGATAAATTTAGGAACTAAAATTTAATTTAAGATAAGATGTGAAAGAATTCTAAGTTTAAGGGATGTTAAATAAAATTATCCTAACAAAAATGATGAATTGTATGCATATGTAAAGGGGAAATTAAAATCTAACAAATATATAATTTATGTTTTGAAGTTGAATAGATGTGGATATGATATGTATATTTATCCACTGTACATATAAAAAATGGACATTATTAACCTATATATAAATGGGCATGAAGCTGCCCATTAGTTGGCAATAATGAGAGAATTTATAGTTTGATGATAACTTATCATTGGAAACAGAATTATCATAAAGGCCACATGTATGCCCACGGCCCGGGACACGACGAGGCCTCCTAGCGCGGCCACCTCTTGGCCCAGCTACACCCCGACGCAGATCACCACGAAAGCTTTCGAGACGAGGCCCTCAATGTCCAGGCCCGCAAGGAAGCCAGAGAATATTTTTATCATTTATTTTTTATGCGGAGTCTGACAACAAGTAGGAAAGAAAAATAAAAAAATGAACGAGTTGGAGTCGTCTTCGACTCCGACTCCGAGATGAATTAAGACCTTGAATATATGAGATGTTGATCGTTATCTCACCCATATATAGATATCATCGTACGATCTTACGGTCAAGATCTCTTTATGAGCAGATCATACTCATTTTTTTAAAAAAAAAGTTGTATATAATAAAAAAAATCATCGTTTGTTACCCGTTTGTTACGAGGTAATGCAACAAATTATTGATTATTTTATTTAAAAACTTTAATACTCATCACATTATTTTTATGGAATGGCATTAAGAAATGGAGGAGTGGAGCTCCTAGGCATAAAAGTGCCCTAAAATCCGAGAGTTTTAAAGATAGAAAAGGGAAAAGATAAGATAAGAAGAAAATAAAAAAAAGAGAAAAATCTGGAGATAGATTTAATCAAATCATGGAGAAGTTTGTTTCCCATTGAAACTTTGATCCTTTCTCTTATAAATAAGAGGCTAAAATGAAAAAACAACCTTTTTATTCCCCCATGAGCCAGCCCTAGATTTTCTCCCCGTTCGGCTCAAGATTTATTTTATTTTTTTAATTTTTTCTTACTTTCTCTATTATTTAATATAAAATATTATATAATATTTATCTAAAAAGCATAAAAAACTTATTTAATATTTAAACATTGTTTTACATATTTTAAAATAGTTTATTTTAATATTTTTTATTTTTTATACATAATATAAATTGAATCTAAAAAAATAAAAAAACAAAAAAAATCAAGTCTTCGGTTGGGTCGGGTCGACTCATGTCAAAAAATTTTGACCCGCACTCGATCCAACCCAAGGTCGGGTTGAGGTTGAGTCAGATCATTAAGTTCGCAAGTCGACCCGACCCGTTGAGCACCCCTAATATGATATATATATATATATATATATATATATATATATATATATATATATATATATATATATATATATATATATATATATAGGGGCTTCCTTTCTTATAAGCAGAATTTGTTAGGATCCGAAACTTGCTTCAATCCGGCTCGTTCAGAGAGAGAGAGGAGGGGGTGCCTAGGAAGTGACATACGTCCAATAATTTAGCATGTCCAAGGTTGAACAGGAAAAAATAAACGACAAATATCACGTGATATTCCACAAACTTTTGTACTGAAAAACATTAATATTAAATTATGTGAAACCACTATCTAGTTTAATTTTCAACATATAAACGCAATATTATAAATCATGATTTCAGCCTCTTATCTTTAATATTTAATATATAAATCACTCAATTTTCTTTCACTTTTTTATATAATTGATTGATGAAATTTGGAGTTATTAAAATAGGTTTATGAAAAATAGATCATCTAAGTTAATAATTCATAAAATATCAATAACTAACTGATGGAGATTAAATGGTTGAATATAAAGTGATATGGAAATCTTTGAAATTTAAAAAAAAAAAAAGAAGAGTCATGAAAGGTTGCTAAGATTTTAAAGAATCATGTGTTTAAAAAATATTTAATATTATGTAGAAGTTTAAAGGATACATTTAGACATGAAAACAACTTAAAGAATATTAAAGAAATTGAGAAGACAATTTGGGAAAGTGAATAATTATTTTGGAAAGTGAAGGATTATTGAAGGACCATCTTGAGAGTTGAGTTTTCACTTTTCATCCAACTTTTTCTAATTAATTAATTTTTTAATTACTTTTTCTTTATCTACTCTCTCTTTTGGAGGTTATTCTTTTATTTTTTATGATGAAAATATAATACTAATATTATATAATATGGGATATGAGACATACATATAAATATAAATTTAATTAATAAGAAAAACTATAATTGCATTAGATATACAAAGTATTAGAAATGTATATGAAATTAAGCTAATAAAAATGGAAATAAATTGCTATGGTCAAAATAAAAAAAGAAAGTAAAAAGTTTCTGAAACAATTTCATATTCTAATAATTTACAAACTCTTGTATCTTTTTTTTAAAAAAATTATGACCTAACTTACTTTATATCTTTTGAAACTAAATATATATTCAGTATTGAAATAATTTAATATATTACCCATTTTATCTATTTTTCTTTTCAGATGAAGAACATGCAGATAAAAAGTAAATCAGTTTTGAAAGAAAAGTATTTAATCGGCTCGAAAAGATAACCTCTCGAAAAACAATCTATCTAGTATTTAATCGTAAAATATTTAACAGATTGTCATAAAAAATAAAAGCACTAACCTCTCGAAAAGAGAGTGTAAAGAAAGAAAATGTAATTAGAATATTAACTAATTTTAAAAAAATGGGTGAAAAGGGGATAAAAGACACATATGATGAAGTCAAAGCAACAAAAATGAAAGTAGAGAGATTGAATCAACAAAAGAAAAATAAGGCTAAAATTGGAATCTGGAGTGGCATTAAGAGATGGAGGACTAACATAGTTGGCATAAAAGGCATGCGCTATAACGTCCCAGAATTTTAAAGAAGAAAAAGGGGAAAAGATAAGATAAGAAGAAAATAAAGAAAAGGGAAAAAAATTGGAGACAGATTTAATTAAATCAAGGAGAAGTTTGTTTCCATTGAAATTTTGATTCTTTGCAAGAGGTGAAAATGAAAAAAAAAAACAATTTTTTCTATTAGATGACCCTAGATTTTCTCCACGTTCGAGTCTAGATTTTTTTCTATTTTTTCTTACTTTCTCTATTATTTAATATAAAAATATAATATAATATTTATTTAAAAAGTATAAAATAACTTATTCAATATTTAAATATTATTTTACATATTTAAAATATTTTATTTTAATATTTTTTTTATTTTTTATACATAATATATGCTGAAACTAAAAAAATAAAAAAATGAGTCTTCAGATTTGGTCGGGTCGACTCGTGTCGAAAAATTTTGAACTGTACCCGACCCGACCCAAGGTCAGGTCCAGATTGAGTAAGATCATCGAGTTCTCAAATTGATCAAACCCGTTGAACACCCCTAAACTCCTAATGTGATATAAATAGAGGGACTGAAATTTACTTCAATCCAGTTCAACGATTTATTATATATAACCCTAATGTCAGTAGGAACAGGTGGACGTCCAACTTTGCATGAATAAAAATACATTAATAAAAAGCATGTCATGCATATAAATATATATACAAATAATATATGTGTCAATTATCGACAAATTAAGACCGCTGACCAAGCAATTAGTTATCATTCGAATTGTTATTTTATTAATAGCCTGATCGAACCTTTAAAGGTGTATATTTTTTTTCAGGGTTTATTTATTTAGATGTTCATTTTATTTCTGCTGTAAGATTTCAACACCTCGAGTAGTGTTGACAGAGATATGTGTTCGACTTATTTCATGCGATAAATGATTTTTATTATTTACTATTTTATGAAAAACTAGATAGTGATTTTTTTTTTTGTCAAATGTGAAAGTTTAGGTTTAAAAAGTGTATGTAAAAGAATTACATGGTCCGTTTTCAAATGCGAAAACTCACACGAACAAAGATTAAATATATATATATATATATAATTAAAATTAATAGAAATATGTTGAATTTTATATTTAAATATAGTACTAAAATTATCAATTTATAGTTCCATAATATGATAGAAACATATTAAAATATATTAATAAATATTATAATAATAATACAAATTATTACTCATGAATTAATTATATGAACAAAAATTGATAAATAAAAATAATCTCTATGGATTTTTTAAGTTGGACCGTAATTTGAGCAAATTGATTTCCTTCCATTTACAATCTCCTAAATCATATTTTGTCTTCTAATTTTCAATTTTTTCAATTCAATTTTTCGGATCGAATAATTTTTCCGATCGAGTTTTTCTTATTATCGTTATTAACACATTTTATTAACTGATCAAATTTATATTTATTTATATTATTTAAAGAAACATAATGTTCCGATAAAAGAAACCACGTAGCGAGTGCCAGCATTTAAATATACATCCTTAATTATATAATCTTATCATTTTTCATACGATGCTCCTGAATGCACTAGCCACAAATTAAAAAGTCGGCCCGTTGTTCGCTATCGAATTCGATTAATATGAGAAAATCGCCTTGAATCAAATTTGCATACCCTTTCTATTGCCCTCTCCAATACCCGTCCAACTTCCTTTATTTTCACAACCCACAAATTTAGAGCATTAAATATTTATCCCCTACGTCCAAAATTCAAACCCTGATTTTCTCTTGCAAAATTAAGCCTGCTTACTAATGAAACCATCCAAAAAAAAAGAAAAAAACTTTTCCCACATTGAAAGAAGTCCTATTACCACTTTTTATTTGGGAAATTCCTGGCTTTCTTTCGGCAGAATAATTAAAGTTCATGATAATTTATGCATATTGTTTGATGTGTAAAAGAAACTATATGTTTTCCAACCAAATAGCCAAACCTCAAATAGCTCGATGTCTGTTATTTGGTTACTTATTTAGCAACTTTAGTCTTTCGTTGGGATTCAGTCATATGCACAATTTTCAAAACTATTCAAATATGTGGGTAATGATTTTATTTTATTTTATTTTATTTTATTTGTACTCTCTTCATCTTCTTTTTAATGCCAAATATTAGAATGAAATTGATTAATCGACACAAAAGGACCCCAATTGTTGCGACCATTCAATTAATCTGAGCATTTCTCTCTTCTCACTCGAGTTCCAAATCTATTACTCAAAAATATTTTCGCTAGGAGCGTAACATGTCGTATCTAAACTTGATGTTAGTCGAATAATAATAGATTTGAATCTCCGAATAAGCAACTGAAAAAATCATGAAGATGGTGCTCATGCCCTACACTGCACTTGTTCTACTCATCCACCTCTCGTTCATCTCGACGGGATCGGAATCACGCTGGAAGGAGCCGGAGGGGAAGAGGACAACGTCGCAGGAATTGATTCATCTCACTCTCACACCGGATGATCTCGATCAATGAGGTACCTCTATCTGGTGTGAGACACCAATATCATACAGTCTTCCGCCCTCTTTGGTTCTTAGTTTGTAATTTTGTGTGACATTATTAGCGATTTAATAGACGGATATCGGTTTGAATGATAGAATAATAAATAGAGAATGATGATTAGCAATTTTTTGTTAAAATATATAGAAATTTATATTGACAATAAATTTTATATAGTGCACACATGATAATAAAATTTTAATTGCTAAAATAATTTTTTATTCATTGTTAACATATAAATAATTTACAATTAATTAAGCATGAATATAGAAAGGACATATAGTTAAATGATGATAAAATAAAAATATGAAAATAATAAGATCAGTTGAGAAAGAAATAATATATTTGAATAAAAATAGAATAAAAAAAATATAAATCACTGACCTTTAATCGTTAAACACTAGTAGAAGTAACTTTTTAAGTAACTTTTTAATTTTTTCATACGAAACGCTACTTGTTTTTATCATTTACCAAATAAAAAAATTAGTGCTTAAAACATTAAACGTTACTTCAAACGTTAATTTTGATGTTGTCAAATAAAACCTGTGTAGGACGTGGTAGCTATTTTTAGATAGCACACACTTCTTTATATTACATTTTTGGTACACAATCTTATTTAAAAAGTGACGCCTATTCAATGTGCACGACATTATTGAGCACAGTAACCACAAATTAAAAGATTCGTCCCACTGTCGAATCCAACAAATTTGATAAGATCATCCTCTCATGACAGGTGAGAGACTTCCAACAAAAAAAAATTTACATTTCAAAGATTCAAACTTAAAACCTTACTTAAGCTAAAGAGAACGCTTACCACTCCACGTCATCTCATAACTCATGTTTGATGCACTTCTTTATTACATGGTCATGGTAATGTAATCCGCTGTGCAACTTGTACACTTGGCATTCATCAGAACCAACACAAAAAACAAACAACTTAAAAAAAAAGGGTATGACTAAATAAACGGAGGGTATCAAAGAAACTGAACTTTTGGAGCCATCATCAACTAAGTAATATCAGGCATCCGTATATATACAGTATACTCGTAGAGAAAGTAAGCTTTAGTTATGCAATTGCAATTCTCTGCAATTTCATGACATGGGAAAAGGGATCATGGGTTTAACGTACAGCCACTGGAACTAGCCTCAGTCTACTCGTAGGAAATAGATGCTCGAGTTGACTTGTTATGCAATTGCAATTTCCGGCCTAGAATTTCATGACAGAGGAAAGAGGAGCATGGGTTGCTCGTACAACCGCTGTAACTAGTCACAGTTTACACTTACGATTTGATCATCACAGTCCACACTATCGGACAGGCTGACCTCATCTGGAACTGGTGGAAGTTGTTTGCACATCAATCGCTTGCGTCGTTGAAGCGTAAGCCAGATCAAGATGCTATCCTTCTTGACAACTCTATAATTAGCCTTTTTGTACATGCTGAATGGGATTTCGTCAATCACTCTGCAGTGGAGGTACACTGTTCTTTCTACCTTCATCTGGGTTATCAATTCCTCACATGCCATCAAGAGATGCCTACCAATCTTCTTCCTGTGAATATGACAAGAGAAAAAGAATGTCGGATCACATTCTTCAAAACCCCTGCAAAGCCCTCGCTCAAGAAGCCACACGAGAAAGTCCAGGTACATCTAGACATCGAACCAATCAACTACACAAATGTAAAATATCACCATTTTTTCTGTTCCTAACATTGAAATCACTTGCAGAAATCAACATTGTATCAGGTGTCCTAGGATGCTCATTATTGTATATCATGTTGGAATCAACTACAATGCGTTAGATATCTACCAAAAAACACACTAGTCATATTTCCTTTTATGTTTTTTTATTTTTTATTTTGTCTTTGCTTCACACACACATCCAATTTTTCTCTTTTCCATGCCTTATATTTACACCTTCCACTCAGTTTTCTTTTAGTTGCTGGTTCAGATGAGACATTATCTGTCTTAGTCAATCTGACGATTGTTTCTCAAACCTATGAAAGTGCCACAATAAGCACATGGAAGCTTCAGAAGTTTCTGGTGTCAGTGAATCATTAGAATTAAAAGCACACTACCAAAGCCAGAATATTCACGACGGTCAAGGAATTAAAACCTGCTATGCAGCATTGATTTGGCATAACTAAAAAAACATTTGATTTGAATGAGAACCCGAAAAACGCAGTGACAATTGGGATTTCACTGTATTAACTAAGTTGACATCAAACCATGTTGAACAAATAAATTTTTTTTTTACTTCGAATTATGAACAAGTAGGAAAGTCAGATCCATTTATGCAATCAACACATTTCTCAGATTTCACACAACTGAACTTCACTCTCTGTATATATTTCTTTTCTCGTGCCAGTAATAGAAATTCAAAGCCAAGAACAGGCACTTAAGAATGCAGTCAAGATCAAAGACAGACAGAAAGATAACAGGTAGAGGTGATGAATTGGATGGTGCAACATAAGTGAATAGAGGAAACAAATGTTGGTTAATGATAAGCGCATTGGGGAGTTACATTTCCATATCATTTTCAATCCGAATCTAGCTAATCGAACAATGTTATCATGCTTATTTGCTATATTTTTTTAATATCTACACCTCTTTGTTGAATTATTGACAAGGCTCAAAGAATCGAAGAAAAAGAGATGAAATAACTTGGATGCAGTATGACCAGCCTGGAACATTCATCAGGCACATATTGAGGCTTTCGATCAATACCTTCAGACCATATCAAACCAATTTCCAACTGCATTGACACAAGGAGACTGTATCAACGCTCAACTAGCCCCCATGCGGGCTCCACCGACCGTATCAACCATGAAGCCAACCACATTGGCTTATTTGGGAGCTTTAATCTGATCTTTAGCATCTTTTGAGGGTATTTTTGGTATCTTTGAATGTACTGATGTCCTAATGGATTGGGGAGTATAAATGACTTGTAATGTGAACTTTTTGGTGCTGCTAGTTTAATTTTCTGGCTCAAGTTCTTTCAGAGCGACTGTTTTGGATT
Organism: Pontederia crassipes; assembly: GCA_030549335.1. Lineage (NCBI taxonomy): Eukaryota > Viridiplantae > Streptophyta > Magnoliopsida > Commelinales > Pontederiaceae > Pontederia > Pontederia crassipes. The sequence goes on along the minus strand of CM060185.1, from coordinate 168,481 downwards.
CAAGAAACAACAACAACAACAAAGCCTTATCCCACTAGGTGGGGTCGGCTACATGGATCATACGACGCCATTGTTGATCCATGTTCATAAGATTCGACAGGATTTTATGTTGGCTGTCGGGGCCTAACACAACCCTCCTCCTTTATCCGGGCTTGGGACCGGCTATAAAATATAGGCGGAGTTTTTGGATTCAAGAAACGAGCATAAATATTTTGTTGTTGGCTAAATCTCTGAACCCTTTCTATATAATTGATTATGATATTTTGTGTCCTCTTCCTGACGATTGTGCTCATTCAATGATGAGCAAAATCATTTTTAGTTCTATTTTGGTATGTTTTAGAGATTTCTATGGAACAAGTCTCTTTTGATTTTCGATTCATAAATTTTAGTCGAGGTTATCAAATGATGAAAATCATATTGGTTAACTAGTAGACTCGTTAAGTGAGATATAAACGTATCTATTGATCTCAATATCAATGCAATTAGGTGAATAGGATATAGCATGAAAATGTTTGTTTGTTGTGCCTAATTAGGAGTAGAATGCCTTGAGAAAGGAATGCATGACGAAAAGAGTTGAACATGAGTCTATTACCAAACAATTCTATTTAAATTGATTCAAAACCCTATAACATTTTCTTTGGATTGGATAGTTCTTTTTTTCTTATGGGAAAAAGGATGATTAACCAGAATGTTGACCACCCAAAACCTTTATTGATGCAGGAGTAGATCAGAGATTACATATTACAGAAGTTTAAAACATAAGAATTTCACAGAGTTCGCGACTCATCATACAAAAACATAGCATGATTAAGATGCATTGGATTGTTCTTCAACATTAGATGTTCAATTCTTTTCGACTTCGTAGTCATTTGTTACATAAATTCCGAGTTTTTCCCTACGTTTATTCTCTTTTACAACTGACCTAATGTTTGGATAAGAACAAGATCATCAGTTAGTACTTGAATTCATACCTGTGGGTATCACTTTTTTATCCCTACACAGGACGATGTACTGATGTACGTTTGTTATTCTTGCCAGCTAAGAATTACAGGATGTGTCCCCTAGTCTTTATAATTAGCATCCCATCTTACAGTCAAATCCATGACCACGAACAAAAGTCCAATATGATCTCTACACCCTAATATCACTTGCAAACAAAAAATTTGAAGCCCAGCAGTGGTCGAGATTAATATTATGTAATAGGAAAATTCTATCCTCGATCAAATTAGCAGTGTACAACCAAAATTCTCGTTCTTTTTTTTTTCTCATAATCAGGGGTATCTGGACTTTATTATTTCCCAAATCAATCCTTCCATCCAGGCCAAAAGTACCTAGAGAGTGCGCATAATTGGCAATTAACTAGAAAGAGAATAACTTCAAGAGACAAGAATGAATCTAGTGCTAAATTATATCACGAAAAAGTTTATAAGATGAATACCTTCTCAGCGTCTTTTCCACAGTCATGTTGCAGATGTACGGACACTCCCTGGGTGGAATGGGCGTCGGGGGTGCGGCGTTCGCCCCGATGGCATCGAACGATATCTCCGCCGTGCAGGCCAGCTTGGTCGCCCCGCCGTCGCCCTTCTCCCTGTAGAACCCCACGAGAAACGCCATATGGGGAACGAGCCGCCGCCGCTCCTCGACGTACTGCTTCACAAGGTAGGCGAGGAGCGGAATGGAGTTCGGCGGCAGCCACATGGACTCGCCGAACGACTCCGCGAGCAGCTGAACCGTGGCGTCCAGCTCGATGCGCTCCATGCGGCGGATCTCCAGGGACCCGTGCTCGAGGTCGAAGAAGAGGCGGAAGTTCTTCATGGTCTCGAGCATCCTGAGGCCATTGCCGTCGAGGAAGGTACTGGTCGACGGGGTCGACTCCGGCTGCGGCGCAGGGATGTCGACGGGGGAGGGTTCGTAGGAGTAGGAGCGAGGGAGGGAAGAGATGTGGTGGAGGAGCTTGAGGGAGAGGGAGATGGCAGGGGAGGGTGAATGGGTCGCTGTGGACACTGGGAAGGCTACGGAAGCAGGTGGCGAAGGATGAGAGAGGGAGGAGAAGTGAGAAAGGAAGGTTTTGAGGGTGGAATCAAGGGACAGGGAGAGAGAGGAAGGTGAAGCTGCCATGCTGCCTTCTTCTTCAATAGCAGATGAGAGAGAGAGAGAGAGAGAGAGAGAGAGAGAATGTTTGATGATGGAGAAATCGATGCCCAAAGGAGGATAATGCAGCAGAGGCAAACAGTGTAGGTAGAAGAAGGAGAGAGAGAGAGAGAGAGAGGGAGAGAGAAATTATATGATTAATTATGGTAAAAGAATGCATTTTCTTAATTATTTTATCGATAAAATTATTCTAAAAAGTGTCAGATAATAATTATTGGCTCTAAGAATCGAGCTTACCGACTCTTAACAATTTATTAGAATATAGTTCTATTAATCAATTGTGCTTGTCAAACTTAATTGTGGCATCACGCTCTTTGAATTCTAGGTCGTAGCACCATGCCAAGGTGCTTTGAATCATATGTTGTGGCACTTTTCGTATTATTTGATAATTTATATTATTTAACATAAAAATTATTTTTAATTAAATTATCAACAATGCGTTATCTTATTTATTATGTGCAACTAATCTCTAATTCAAATGATTCCGTTTACTTATAATAAAATATTACTAGGTAATGTATAATTTTATTTAAATATTATTTATCAAATTAAAATCTATTTCATCTCACTAACAAAAAATCATAAATTAAATAAATATAGTTATATTTTTATTTTTTAAATGAAAATAATGGTAATAAATATTGTAATATTCAAAATAATAACTAATAATCATCTAGAATTTGTGCGAATAATAAGAATAATTTAAATAAATTAATATTTATTTATAATAATAATTTTTATTGTTGTTATAGACTTTTTTGTTATTTTATATTTTATTTACCTAAAATTAGAAATGAAAATGAAAAAATCAAATCTTTTTTGGGACAAGTAGGTCATACTTTTAGACCTACTTATCTTATATTATAATTTTATTATATATTATATATTATTATTTATTAATATATTATTATAAAACCTGTAAATATATTTATTTGATCTAATGATATATATAAATATTGTTTAATAATATATTATCATAAAATTAATATAATAGTTTACTTAGTATTATCATAAAATTATTTATATTTTATATAAATATTTCAATTAAATATTAAATAATTATTTCCTTAATTACTTATTATACTTTAATTAGTAAATTCTATTATAGTAAAATATTATTAAATGATATTTATTTTTAATAGTATTCATTATTTTTTTATCCAATTATGTTAATTTTTTCAAATATAATTAAATATAATATTTATTCAACATAATATTTTTAAATATATTTTTTATCAAATAAAATAATAAATTATCTCCTTCGTTCTTACTTTTTATTTAAACATCGTCTAATCAACTTTTTTATTTTTTATTTAAACACCAACTCAAAACTTTTTTAAGGAGTAATAAAAAGTTAAATTCTTGTATCCAAACATATCCGGAATCAAACACCCTTAGTTCTTTTTTTTTAAAGGATAATAGAATGCATTAAGCAATCAAACGCACATCGTTTTTGTACCAGGACATTAATAGACAGTGCAATTTCCTTTTTTTTAAATTATGTGTATCGTGAAAAGTAATAACTTCTTTCAACTTTTCAAGTATTAGCTTCAATTTAAAAAAAAAAAGGAAATTGCACTGTCTATTAATGTCCTGGTACAAAAACTAAGCAAGCACCGGAGAAAAGATGACCCCCAAAAAATATGGTAAACGATCCGTCCGCTGCCTGATTTGTTTCACGATACACATAATTTAGGTTCCAACATGTATCCAAGACAAACAATCAATTAATAATGGTGTTTCTCAGTTAAAGGCTTGAACCCATTATCCTGATTATTTCTTTTTAAGTCTTCCTTCAACTGTTCATTTGACCCACATGATCTGATTATGATCTCAGTTCCTACTAATTTATCACTTCATTTTTCCTTTTTTGATTGCCTGAACCAAACATAATCTATATATTAAGAAGGATAAAAGTAAAAATAAAATGTTATTGACGACGATCAAATAAGAAGTTGAAAAGTAATTCATAAAGAGTTGAAAAATACTCGACGCTTCTTTTTAAGAGTTGAAAGTCACTGGATAAGATTTTCTTTTTCTTTTTCATTCATACAATAAAAATAATAAAATCATAAAAAAAGGAAGAACACACGCATCATCTATTCGTCTCCAGTGAAGAAACTAATTTAAAAAAATGTTCCTTCTGCAATTCGTTTTTTAAAATGATAAATAAATAAAAAGATCCACAAGCAACTTCGAGGTCTGCATCCACAAAGCTGGTTGATTTTATATAGAGAGTTCCCCCTTCCATGTTCCCATCATCAAGGAAATAATATATTGCATCCGTATATATACAGAATACTCGAAGAGAAAGTAAGCTTTAGTTATGCAATTGCAGTTCTCTGCAATTCCATGACAAGGGAAAGGAGGTCATGGGTTTAATGTACAAACACTGGAACTAGTCTCAGTTTTACCCATGGGAACCAGGGGCTCGCGTTGATATGTTATGCCATTGCAATTTCCGGCCTAGAACTTCAAGACAGAAGAAGGAGTATGGGTTATGATGTACGACCACTGGAACTAGTCTCAGTTTAAACAGGACGATCAGGAAGTTGTTTGTACATCAATCGCCTGTCTCGAAGCCTAAGCCAGATCAGGATGATATCCTTCTTGGCAAATTTATAATTAGCTTTTTTGTACATCCTGAGTGCGTTTTTGTCAACCACTCTGCAGTGGAGGTATACTGTTCTTTCGACCTTCATCTGGAGTATCAAATCCTCACATGCCTTCAAGAGATGCATACCAATCTTCTTCCTATAAATACGACAAGAATAAAGAATGTCAGATCACATTCTTCAAAACCCCTGCAAAGCCTCACTCAAGAAGCCCTAGAACATAGTCCACATATTTCTAGAGATCAAACCAATCAACTATACAACATAAAATATTGCTATGAAAAGGAAGAGACAGATCATCCAGATAGGAACGCACAAGATTTACAAGGTTCTTTAAATGGCGGCGACCTTTTTTGCTGTGAAATATTGATGGTTACAAAGATGCAAAATAACTCCGTATGGAAGGCGCCACCTCATTATTTTAGCGTCTGGTCATATAGGATTGATTAAAATTCAAAGGCATTATTAACAAATATCACCATTTTTTCTGTTTCCAACATCGGAAACACTTGGCGGAAATCGACATTGTCACAGGTGTCCCAGGATGCTCACTATTGTATATCAAGTTGGAACCAATTAAAATGTGTTAGACACCTACCAAAAAACACTCTAGATGTGCTTTATATGTTTCCTTTTTAGTCTTGTGCTTCACACATGGCCAAAATTTCTCTTTTCCATGTCTTATGTTGTATCACCTTCTACCCATTTTTTCTTTAGTTGCTGGTTCAGATGAGACATGATCTTAGTCAATCTGACAATGGTTTCTCAAACCTATGAAAGTACAAGAATAAGCACATGGAAGCTTCAGAAGTTTTTGGTGTAAGAGAATCTCTAGAGTTGGAAGCACACTACTGAAGCTTGCGTATTCACAAGAAGTTCTTGGTGTAAGAGAGTCTTTAGAGTTGAAAGCACACTACTGAGGCTCGTGTATTCACAATGTTCAAGAAATTAAAACCTGTTATGCAAAATTTGATTGAGGCCCTCTCAAGAAAAAAAGTGATTTGAGGCTCAATTTGATTATTTATTTTGAATGAAATACCCAAAAGAAACAATGACAATCCTCATTCACTGTACTAACTATGTGGGCATCCAACCTTGTTGAACGAATAACAACTTTCGTCTTGGAATTATGAACAAGTAGGATCGTCAGATCCATTTATGAGATGAACATTTTCTCAGAATTCGCACGACGACCAAACTTCACTCTTTGTATTTTTTTTCTTCTTGTGCCAGAGATAGAAATTCAAAATCAGGATCAGGGACTTAAGAATGCAGTCAAGATCAGATACAGGCAGAAAGAGGTAATGAATTGGATGGTGCAATATAAGTGGGTTGAAGAAATTAAATGTGTCAGGGAGTTGCATTTCTACATCATTTTGAGCCCATGTCTAATTAATATCACACTGCTATCATGCTTATTTCCTATACTTTTTGGTACTTGAATTCTCCACCTGTGGGTATGGTTTTTCTAATCACTACACAAGACCTGCCAGTTAAGAATTGCAGGATGTGCTCCCTAGTCTTTATAATTATTAATTAGCATTCCAGCTTATAATCAAATCCACGACCAAGAACAGAAGTCCAATATGACCTCTACATCTTCCTATCCCTTGCAAATTAAAAGTTTGAAGACTTCAAGTGGTCATGAATAATATCATGATAGTAGGAAAATTCTACCTCTGTCAGATTTGCAGTGTACAACCAAAATTATCTATTCTTTTTTTTCTCATAATCAGGGTATCTGGCAATCCTTCCATCCAGGACAAAAGTAAAGATTTGATGTCTAAAGAATTTGATTGAATAATTTTATATGGGAAAAATACGGAGATGATGATGTGGTGCATGATGATTAGTCAGGCGGGTATATATACACATTTTGAAATAATCGTGCGGAGCCCAAATCAGATAATATCACGATCGTCGGGAACGTTCCATATGGTATCAAAATCAGTCCACGCCACTCCGCGTGGACGCATGGTGGGGAATGTTACAATGACTATATCTAAATGTTACAATGTTGTTACTTCATTCTCCTATCAAACACTACTTTAAATTTGTACCGACCAATCAACAAAGCAAATAATTTCTTGATTAGCGGAATGGTATCTATTACTCACCATGAGCTTGAACTCTCTAAGAGAGAAGATTATAATGACTTGATGTATAAAGACCAAAATGATTTATGCAGCTATCTCCTTCTATCAAAATGTGTGTGAAGAAGTTTGTAAGTTGAATACCTTCTCAGTGTCGTTTTCACAGTCAAGTTGAATATGTACGGACATCCTCTCGGAGGGATGGGCGTCGGGGGTGCGGCGTTCGCCCCAGTGGCATCGAACGATATCTCCGCCGTGCAGGCCAGCTGGGCCCCCCCGCCGTCGCCCTTCTCCCTGTAGAACCCCACGAGAAACGCCGCATGGGGAACGAGTTCCCGCCGCTCCTCTACGTACTGCTTCACGACGTCGGCGAGGTGCGGAGCGGAGGTCAGCGGCAGCCGCTTGGACTCGCGGAACGCCCCCGCGAGCAGCTGAACTGTGTCGTCCAGCTCGGTGCGCTCCATGCAGCGGATGTCCAGCGACCCGTGCCCGAGGTCGATAGAGGAGCTGAAGCCCTTCAGGGTCTCGAGCATCCTGCGGTCGTTGCCGTCGGGGAAGGCGCTGGCGTCCGGAGACGGCGGCGGGGGCGACTTGGGCTGCGGCGCAGGGATGTTGACGAGGGAGGGGTCCTTGACGTAGGAGTGATTGCGGGACGGGATGTGGTGGAGGAACTTGCTGGAGAGGGAGATGGCCGGGGAGGGGGATGGTGAACGGGTGGAGGTTGGCATTGGAAGGCTACGGAAGCAGGTGGCGAAGGATGCGAGAGGGAGGACAACTGAGAAAGGAAGGTTTCGAGGTTGGGATCAGGAGACGAAGGTGAAGCTTCCATGCCGCTTTCTTCTTCAATAGCAGATCAGAGAGAGAGAGAGAGAGAGAATGTTTCATGGTGGAGGAGATATTGATGCCCAAAGGAAGACGATGCAGCAGAGGCAAACTGTGAGAGGAGAGAGAAAGAGAGAGGAGGAGGAGGAGCTATGTTGCAACGGTACGGGTACGATATCGGTACCGGGTACGAGTACGGCTATGGGATACGTCAAATTCTAAAAAATTAGGATACGGATACGACAATATATTAAATATAATATATATATATATAAAATAAATTTTCATAAGATTTCTAGTATCTTCGTATTATTTAAGTTTTCATAATAAGTAATTAGTTATTCTCTTTATTATTATGTCTAAACGAAGAGTTATTAATAATTTTCTTTCTCCTTGTGACTTTTCATCTTTAACATCTATAAGTTTTATTGTTCACATTTGATAAAAACGTAGCAAAATATATGTGTATCATGTTCTCTAGTATTAGTGCTTTCATGATCATCAATCATTAATTATCTTTTTTAGAATTTTATCTAACAAAATTTTGATATGGAGTACCCAAAAGCATATGTACGAGTACCCACCGAAGTACCCATTTTTTAAAAAATATTTTATTATTGAGTACATATGGGTACGAGTACCCACAAGTACCCATGAAGTACCGGTACCGGGTACGTACCCGGTACGGGTACGTTAAGAAAATTGGAGTACCCGTGCATCATAGAGGAGGAGAGAGAGAGATGTTATTATATGATTATTTATTTACGATAAAAGGGATGCTCATGTTCATGTCGTCTTTTTTTAATTATTTTATTAATGAATTTATTCTAAAAAGTGTCATAATAGACCCTGCAAATGATAATAATTTTCATTTTGGTCAATAATTAATTATACGAGTAAAAATTGTTTATTAAATTTAAATATTATTCTAAGTTATTCTTTTTACAAATATTTAGGTATTTTTTCCCTACCATTAAAGTTTGATCAATTTACTTTTTCATTTTCTTGAGTTTGATAATGTTTTAATTAACTGAAAATGAGCTCCATTTTTGTAAGTAGCGTTTAGAAATGAGTTGAAATGAATTATTAGTCTTGTTAAAAATGTGTAAATCAAATTTCTATTTTTTTCTCACTCTCAAATAAAGAAAAATATACATTTCTTCTCACTCTATTTTCTTCAAAATTAATTTATGAATGGAAATTAATTCTCTAGAAACCATTTCCCAGAAATTTTATTTTCAAGACAATGGCAGTGGATTGGACAATGATAAAAATATCACAATAAGTGGTAAAGTTATAGTGAAATTTGGGATATCATGAGTAACATTAAGAAAAAAAAAGTTCCAAGTTGATTTTTTTCTTTTTTTATTTTTTGGAAAATAATTTATAAAAGCCAAAGAACAAGTGGTCAGAAACGAAGTTTCTCAAATTCATTCTCTCTCCTCTTCGCCTCGTGTTCTTGTTTGACGGTGGAAGGAAGAGATTCTTCACTTCGAAGCAAAAAAAAAAAAAAGATTACGTTCTTTTCTTCTTTTTGCTGATCTTTATGCAATTTGAGATGGAAAGTGGGCTTCTTGATAACGTCAATGTTAGATTTTGTTCAATTTAAAGTTTTACTTCTACTTTAATTGACTTTCGAAACTTCGTATTCGGATTCCCATGAAAAGAATAATTTTATATTAAAAAACTTTAATGATGCTTACTAATTGTACATTTATTATTTAAAAATTGAAAGAAAATAAATATTTTCATCCCTTGTAACATTCCAAGATTTTAATAGGGGCAATAAAATAATTTGTCCAAGAAGATTAAAGGAAAGTTTGAAAAGAAATATGAATAGGAGAAAAATTAAGTTCTACTTATAGTAAGAATTATAATTATAGTGAGATTAATTAATTTAATTTGATTTGAGGTTTAAAAGAATATTTAATTGACATAAAATTTCGACATCAAAGAGGATTGAGAATTTTATATTTTAATTCAAAAATTAAGTGATAAAATATTAGGGAATCAAATAATTCTGAAAATTAGAGAAAATGAAGGAAATAAAAGAATAAAGTGAAAGTAGAGTTTGATTGACAGAAGTTATGGAAGATATAGAAAGAAATTTGAGTAGAGATTGACTTGTGATAAGTGTGGTTAAGAAATAATTAATAAAATTTGAATTTACTTTAAATTTAAATATTTAACATAAAGTAATTAATGATGGATGGTCATGATTATTTGTATGAATTGAGGAATTTGAAGGGATGGTGTGGAATATGGAGGAATGAGATTAGTACACCATGTTTGAGTACATTTTTTATTTAAGTTAAAAGAAATGGATGGAATAGTTAAGTCCTTCAAATATCACATATATTTGATGGAATGAGGAGAAATAAATAATTTTGGATCAAATTAATCCCTCTTTTATTACAAATCATTTCTCTCATTACCAAATTAAACAACATCTCTCTCAATCTATCATTTTTTATTTATTAAAATAGATGAATAAAATAGTTCAAAAAATAAAAGAGAAAATAAAGTAAGTGATAAAGTAATTATTTAGTGCTCATTATATATTAAATAAAATATAATTTTTTTAAAAAAATGAACATAAATATACTATTTAAAAATATTTTAATATTAATATAATATATTCAATTGTGTCGGAACGTAAAACTCGAATTCGGTTCCGACCCTACCTAGCCGGGTCTCAAGAAAATGAGACCCGTACCGACCTAGTTGTCCATCCGATCGGAAATTCGAGACGGTGCGGGCCAGGACGATCAAGTCGTCTCGGCCCATGCTCACTCCTAATTAACAATAATAAATACTTTAAATATATAATAAAGGGTAAAAATGACTTTGATACAAATAAAAACTTTCATTGTGACACCATACATTTTATATAATTTATTATCCAAACATGACATGGACTTTGTAACGACATATAACACTTCACCACTCCATCACTCACTACTTCATCGCATATTGCTTATTAAAATTTTGATAATAGATAATTGGAATCGATGAAAATCGATTATGGATGATAGGCGTATTGATTTATTGATTGACATCTAATTGATATGACATGATTGATATGATCCCATGATTGTATCATAAATCGAAAAGGTGCATAAATTGATAAAAATAGACGTCATAAATAAATAAGATAAAAGATAAAAATTGTGAGTCATCATGCTTTGTGTATTGCGACATTTATGATTGGTTGGCTCATGCGGCATGATGTTCTCTTAATAAATGAGAGCTTTCGACACGATCTTATGGTTCATATGGTAACTTCAAAGATTAAATTGATAATTAATCAATTGTATTGTGACATTTATGATATTGACAATTGTATTGCACCCTTAGTTATTAAAGAATAAATAATTGATTAATTGACAATCGTATTATGAATGTATGTTATTGACGATTGTATTGCACCATTTTGTGGTTGAAGAGATAATTGACAATCATATGGTAACTTTTATGATAGTGACAATTGTATTACAACATATATGGTTGATAGATAATTGGACTTATAATTGTGTTGCAACTGATATGGTTGATGGATGATTGAATTGTGCCTTTGCAGTTAATTGAAAATGAAATTGTCCCTTAGTGGCAGATGGATTATTGATTTCACTTTCATGACTAATGGATAATAAATCACGACCTTTGTGCTTCATAGATAGGCTATTGATAATTGTTAAATAGAGACTTCATTGATCTTGGCCAATTAAATTATTGTTTAACGATAATTGATAATAGAATTGATTCATATTGTAAGTTGATGGTATAATAATTGTTATAATTGATCAATTATTTATTATTAATTGATATTTGTTATAGTATGAATTGTTTATCATTAATCATATCATTATAATTATGCATTATTCATAGAATTGTATAGTTATGGTGGATATTGATATATGGTTCACATTAATAATTATTATGAGTAACCATATGTATTGAGTTATGAGGATGGTGATGACGATGGTGAGATGGTTGGTGACTCCTCTAACAGGTAATATGCACATGGATATAGGATCTTCTATTGTATAATTGTAGGACATAAACCATAGGTCATTGAATTAATGTATAAAGAAGTTTCACATAATGAAAAAGTTATTGTACAGTCTCCTGCTATCATAGTTGAGTCATAGAATTGAGTGACGTTGCCGATATAACCTTTTGAGCAGGCAAAAAAAATCTCGGGACATTACATTCCTGCTTTGCGTTAGTTTGTTAAGATTTTTGTACGACAGAAGCTATGCATCGAAGAACTTTTCAAAAGGAAGGAGTGCCATAAACTCGGAAATGAAACGAAGCTCGTCCCCTTTCGTAGTATTAACCAGAACAAAAGTAAGGAAATCAAAATCGAAAATTTAAAGTGACATAGAATTTTATTACATGAAAATAAAAGAACATTACAATTCATATTATTTTCAATTTAAATCTTTATGAACAAATCAACTGAGACCTTAAATTAATCTCTCAAAATTAGGACATCTATCTCATAATATGACAATAAATCAATTTCAAATCACAAACAAAATTTACTTTTATATTTTGGTCCAGATGACTCCGCCTCCCGTGCCCCAGCAGGGGAGATCCATTGGATCCCCTTTGACCTCTCACAATATCGCTAAATGGGTAGCGAAATTCGAGCATTTTTTATTTCATAGTGTCTTCATACCAAATGAATTTTTAATTGGAATAGAATTCAAAACATTATTAGCAAAACCGTATAAGATTTTTTTCATTAATAAATTTTGACTTTTTTTCATACGTCGAGACTTTTTATATCGTCTGATGTAGTATGGATAACTCCAAGTTTTTACTTAATGAAGATATATTATCAAGTAACTTTGTATTCGTAAAAATGCTCCTTTATTATAAGTGAAAATCAAGATAGATACCAATATTTGAAAAACCAAACTGCCAACACAATATATTTCAATAAAAGAACAAACACATCTGAAAAAATATATTCTTTGTGTCGGCCAAATTTTCCGCCCCCCCCCCCCCCCCCCCCCCCCCGGTTGATTTTATATTTTTATGTAATCCATTCCGGAGACAACTTTTTTCCCTAAAAAGAAAATTCATATATATATATATATATATATATATATATAACATAAAGTTGTGGAATGAACGTTGAAGGGGCCAAGAAAGTTCACATTTTCAGCATGTCATAGCTGAGTTTTTAAAAGAGAACTTAATTATATGTAAATACAGAAATTGTTAAAAATTTTACTTTCTCTGCGTGACTTGTATTTTTTTTGTTATCATACAAAAAACATATGAATAAAATTAAAAAGTTTTAAATAAAAATATGTTAAAATATCTTTTATATATTTTTAGTTCGATAATTAAAAAAAATTAAGAACTCGATGTCAAACTTTTGTTCACGAGGAATAAAAAAAGAAGAATGTGAGTGATTGATTCTTCCATCGTGGGGAAGCTCTGGAGCATCTCACGCTAACGACTACTTTTGGCAGTTTTTTTTTCGAAATGTGCACAAAAGTTTTGCTGCCCATATATTTCAGATTTATTTTTTTAATGTCTGAAAAGCAAATTCGACGGTTCAATTCGTACGACATTAATGATTATATTCACGATCCATAAATTAGAAGTCGGTCCATTATCGAGTCTAACTAATTTGATTTGATCACTCTGGATCGCGTGCCCGACAGTAGCAAATGAAACTCAACAAAATTTTTTTCATTTATAAAACTTGAATTCGAAACTTTTACTTAAGTCAGAAAAAATTTCTACCGCTCGACTTGAAAGCAATATGTACAATCACTTCCAAACTTTTCCTTTCCGTGGGTTCGTTTGGTGCTATTTGATAAATGGTTAATAAATTTTAGAATAATATTCATCTATTCTCACCGGAGGTGTTTGGATGGTGTAACTAAAATTTCAATTAGTTCTTTAGAACTTGTTGATGTGAGAGTTTAATTCTTAGTTAGTATTTGGATGAAATTGTTGTAGATGGAAGAACTAAATGACTGATTAGATAATTTTCACATGATGTAATTCATGTAGATGGGAGAAGTTATAAGTTCTCACTACTAATGAGAACTTTTCCATAAGGATTTAAGTCGTCGACCAAAATTAAAATTCTTGTAAGTCCATGAAAACTTAGAGATGTGTTTGGCAGAACTAACGCTAGTTCTCGCTATTAGTTTCCATCCAAACACATCCACTACGTTGTTATGAGAACAAGTTTCAGGATAGGACAAACAATTTATTCTCTGTTTTTTTTTATTGTGTAATTATTCGCTCTGGTCGATGAAGCAGCATGTTGCTTCCTCCAAATAACTTCATATTTAAAGTTTCGTTTATACTTCGTTCGACTTTCGAAACTTCATATTCGGATTCCCATGAAAAAAATAATAATAACTTTATATTCTGACTTCAACTCTTTATTATGAGTTATGACACCACATGAATGATGCTTACTAAAAGAAACGAAAGAAAAGCAACATTTTCATGCCTGCTCTTTCTTAGGGCGTTAAGCTTCGAATTTTTTTTCATTCAGAAAATTTGTCATTCTTTTTTCATATATCGAGTTCAAGTTCTTTTTTTATTTTATATCAAGAATTTTTTTTTAACCTTAAAAAGTGTAGCTTTATGGTAAGTGGAGATCAAGATAAACACAAATACTAGAAGAACAAAATTGTCAACACAATCTACTTGTATAAAAACACATTCGGGATATATTCTTTTTTTTCTAAAAAGAACAATTTTAAATATATATGATGTGAAGTGTGGCAAGAATTTGGAAGAGCCAAGAAAGCCAATATTTTCGGCACGTAAGAAATAATTATATGTGAATGCAGAAATTGTCAAAATTTGACGGGAACACTTCCACTCACGAGAAATGAAAGAAGAATGCGAGTGATTGATTCTTTCTTCCATGGTGCAGGAGTGAGCTCTTGGGCATCTCATCGGCAGGTTCTATGTTCGGATCATTCAAAGGGCTCCTGACCTGTGAAAGCAGACGAATCAAAATTTGGAATCCTCAGAATCTGAACAAAAGTTTTGCTGCTCATATGTTCCAGTTTATGATGCAGTGTCAGGATTTTTCTGACTGTTGTGTTGTCTCCCTGCAACAGAATGATAATAGTGTCACTGAGCTCCACTAGCAACATCATGATTTTTAAGAAATAGCCCATCAGCACAAAATATATCCACTTAAATGTGACTAGATTCAGATTATCCAGCCTCCTCAATGTGGTTGAATTATACTTTGAATTCACTTTACCATCTGATTGCTTAGAAGCTGGTTAAACCATTTTTTTCCCTTCATTGCAACAACCTACAGAATGCAGACTAACATAAGAAACAATTTCAGCAAATCAGTACAGTTAACTGCACTGTTATTCCAGGAAAGGAATACAAGCTGCACTCTATCTTGTAAGGAACTTGGAGATTGGAAAAACAGAAAGGAAATTGGGGCATTGGAAGGTAGCATTTCTTGTGTGATCAAATCAATCTAACATTAACTAACATTGGCTCAATCGGCAGCAAGATTTAGTAAGCGTTGGATGAAAATTCAAGTCTTAGAAGTCTTGGAATGAGAATAAGTCATTACTGTTCAGCTCCGCTTTAGTCGGACGCTAATAGCTCCAAACATCAAAGACCTTCCGGTAGTAGACCGGGCCGGCATTGAAAAAAAAGTCCAACCTAACATTAGTTGCTAAAATTAGGACCTGTAATTAATTTAATTTATTAAACGAGTTTTCAGTGTCTGCATTTGCACCCACAGGCAGGCACGGCTCCACCTTGTTCACAGGGATGCATCTACTTCCAAACCTCTCCTAATTCCTCAGGGTCGCTTTGTATACTCGGCCAAAACCTCCGTTTAGTTTCATTCAGGGTTGGCCATCCGGGCCAGTGCATCATTTGTGTTATTTAATATAATCCAGCTGTGGACAAGAACCTTAGTATGACTTATCATTGACTGGTCACACCCTCAAGGATTTTGACAGACAAAACACTCGAAACCTGAGAAGGATTTATAACTTCTACTAAAAAAACGAAGAAGAAAAATGTAATGAAAGTCGTCAGTAACATATTTCAAACTTGTCATAAGATGAAAACAAAACAAAACAAAACAGAATAGAATATAAAGAAACTTTGGATTTCTGATCTGGTTAAAACTCAAAAAGCTGATCTCAGACGCAACTCAGGTATATTTTGGTTTCAGTTATTAAGTAGAATACTCAAGCATAACATAGGTAGATGAAGATACACGAAAAATCTCACCATGAAATTCAACTAAAAAATCTATTGATCAGTGGTGAGTTCATGTAACAACTGACAGCTGAGTTATGCTGCAACTATGTTGCAAGGGTACGGGTACGGTACCGGTACCGGGTACGAGTACGGGTACGGGATACGTCAAATTCTAAAAAAATAGGGTACGGGTACGGTAATATATTAAATATATAATATATATATATAAAATAAATTTTCATAAGATTTCTAGTATCTTCATATTGTTTAAGTTTTCAAAACAAGTAATTAGTTATTCTCTTTACTATTATGTCTAAACGAGGAGTTATTAATAGTTTTCTTTCTCCTTATGATTTCTCATCTTTAACATCTATAAGTTTTATTATTCACATCTGATAAAAACGTAGCAAAATATATGTGTATTATGTTCTCTAGTATTAGTGCTTTCATGATCATCAATAATTAATTATCTTTTTTAGAATTTTATTTGACAAAATTTTGATATGGAGTACCCAGAAGCATAGGTACGAGTACCCACTGAAGTACTCATTTTTTAAAAAATATTTTATTATTGAGTACGTATGGGTACGAGTACCCACAAGTACCCATGAAGTACCGGTACCGGGTACGTACCCGGTACGAATACGTTGAGGAAATTGGAGTACCCGTGCATCGTAGTGCTGCAAAGAGTAATAACTAACAAGATAGGACAACAATGAACAAGAAAAATGTCACGGATTCACAGTCGGGACTGCAATAAATTAATCCTGCACCATATGCTTATTGTTGAATAAGATGGACCGAGAGCAACAAATAAGCTCTCATAGCCAGATTAGGTCATCCCACTTGTACGTAGGACCATATGGAAAGAGACAAGTGCTGCAATCAGATTATTAAAGACTACATGTAATAAAATATTTCTAATTGGCATGGGTGCCTAAACTATTGTAAGAACATTGCTGTCTTTCATCTCGACTTCCCCATTTCATAAGCTAGTAGCTCTGAATATTGGGAGCCTCAAATGGGTACCCAAAAATGGACTACATATAATATCAATGTCGATTAAAAACAAAAGAAAATCATTCACGAGAATTCATGGATAGTAGTATGAGAGGATACAATATGGAATAATGTCATTAGTTTTCCTTTGTATATGTAGATACTTCTCTGAGGATTCAAATTTCAAATCCAATGTATTCGTCAAGCTTGGATCTTCTCTTGTGGAAAAATAAGGATAAATCTGAAACAATAAAACTAGTATGTCTAAATAGGAGTTGAATAAAATTGCACTAAATGGATATCTGTAGGATCACCTTAGAAATATTAAAGAGTTAACTGAACACTAATCCAAATTAATAATATTATATTATGTATGCAGAACCAAGAAATCTTTGGAAACACTGAAGTGCTGAACATAGCAACTATCTTGTACTGATCTCATGTAAGGAACATTAGACTAGAACATCAAAAATATGATTCCATACAATGAGATGACGCTGTTTAACAGTTCATACTTCAAAATCTATCTTTACACTACAGATAAAGTGTGATGATAAGTAGCCGACTGATATCCAGCTTTTGCACTGGTTAAGCACCCCAGAGAGAACAGAGTGTTGATATCAAGTGAGGAGAATGAGCTGTGTTCTTCAAACATTTGACAGCTCATTTGTTCCACATAATCAACCTAACATTTACAAATGGTGATCAACATTACAGTAGTCGTTGCTTTTGTGTCAGCAAAAGGATAGTCGTCAATGAAGATCAATGATCAGGTGCTTCAGTTGAAGCACGAAAGTCTTCTACCACAGAAGATATTCCTGCAGTTGCAACATCATATCTTTCAGCCCTGGGTACAAGGTTTTTGTAGATAATGCACAATGGATTAAAAGATGAAAGAGAACAAGCTTTAGATTTTAGCAGAAAAAGGGCTGACAAGATCATGAAACAAATATGAGTTTCTCTGATTGACGTAGGTTTTTTACAATAATTAAATGTATGAGCAGAAATTTATGTGAAAAAAAGGTAAAACCAAGGTTTGATTGTTAACTTCCAACAGGGATAATGTGTTACTCACGATATTGAGCAACCTCGACGTTGTTTTTTCTTTCTCTTTTCCTTTGGTTTTGTAGGAGGCTGAATAACCACTTTAATTGCAGCATCAAATACTGCTTTCACATTCTGGAAATGACAAATATATATGAGATTTCATTGACAACGAACATGCTAACAAAATTTTTTAGAATATGCAAATGTAGGACGCGAGAAAATTACGCTCTTAGACAAAAAGTCCAACAGAAACATAACAATGAGAACACAAAATGAGAACACAAAACTGGAATGAATTTGGGGGAAAAAAGTCACACAATGCACCTGCTGGGTTTTTGAGCTGCACTCTATGTAATAGGAAGTACCAATCTGCTTACGGAGTTCCTCCCCCTGAAAACAAGAAGCCCGAGGCAGAGAGACTCATGTCATCGTGAATCACAGTGAAGAAGATTTAAGAGATTATGTATATTAGAAGTCAGACTTATAAGATACCTGTGCAGTAGTAACAATTGACAGGCCAGGATGATCTGCCAAATAATGCTTATCTTCACGAAGATCTGTAAACAGTTGTAGTGCATTATTTGTGAATATTACCAAAATAGTTCACATTATAGTTTTATTCAACTATCAAAGAAGGAAGCTTCTTATGTCAATTATTTACATCTTTTGAATCAGACCACAAGATGTTTTTCTTTATTTGCATTTTTTATTGATCATTACCAAGAAGGAAAAAAAATGCAGATAACATGAACAGAGCATTTTGGAACACACTGTTGCAAACAAGTATTGACATAAACAATAGATATGAAGCAACCAAGAGAAAAGCAGGGAGACAATGGAAGGTAATGTTTGTCCACATGGCAATAGAAAACAATGCATGTGCAGGTTGGCTCGTGCAACATGCTCATTTATCTGCCAATGAGCATGGGCATCCTCATTTTAGGAGATTGTACCGGGGTTACCATACCCCACTAACTTTTTCTTTTCATTTTGTTAGTTAACTTGTAGGCTTTTACCTACTTGAATTACTGATACAAAAAATACATGATGCTACCAAAATATGGGAGTTGAGAGTAGATTTCTCATGGAAAGCTGAATAGCTTATTGAACACACAGCAGAAGTTAAGATTATCGATTTGATAAAAAGAGTGAGAGTAATCAATCCAATCAGAGAAACAATTAACTAGACCCAATGAAACAAGCTTGTTCCGTTGATCTACTTACCCAACTTAGTGCCGACCAAGACAACAGGAACTCCAGGAGCATAATGCTGCAGCTCAGGTATCCACTGAAAGAAAAAAGATCATGAAAAACGAAGGTCAAAGAATTTGAATTTCCCCAGACGAACAGCATCGATCTTGAAGCTACGAAAGCACAACCTGAAAAGAGGGGCACGAATTTGATCCATGAACTGACCTTTTTCACAACATTTTCGTAGCTGGCTCGGCTGACAAGTGAGAAAGCCAACACAAACACATCGGCCCCCCGGTAGCTCAGTGGCCTCAGCCTGTTGTAATCCTCTTGCCCTTTCAAAATTAACGAGAATTTGTTTGAGATCATAGCTAATTTGTCTAATCATAGCAGAAATGAAGCAGGTTTGAAATAGGAACCAGTCGCTCACCAGCAGTATCCCAGAGGCCTAAATTGACCGTGGTTCCTTCCGCCACCACATTGGCACTGAAGTTGTCAAACACAGTGGGAATGTAATCCTGAATACAAAGCGAGCGAGAGAGAGAGAGAAAGGGAGAAAATAAGTTAGCAATAACACCACCTAACCAGAAGCAAATCCATGAAAAAGATCAAACCTTTATCAATCAGCACCAACCCAAGAAGAAAACGTATATATGAGATGCAGGAGAGGAAGGATTAAGTTGTTCTTACAGTTGGGAACTTGTTGCTGGTGTAGCAGATGAGCATGCAGGTCTTGCCCACAGCTCCATCCCCGACTGTCACACACTTGATGAACCTGGAAGCGCTGGATGACATCGTTCTTTTTGTTTTCTGCTCTTCTTCTTCTTCTTCTTCGCTTCAAAAGTCAACACCCGGAAAGAAAGCAGCAGCAAAGAGGGGACGGGGAGCAAAAGAAGAAAAGAACTGGACAAAATATGTCAATTGTTAAGGAGGGATGGAAAGGTAGCAAGGGAAGGTCACATGCTCTCTCTCTCTCTCTCAGTTACAGAAGATTTGGTGGAATGAAGTGGTATTGTTGTAGTAAGATGACTGCTGCTGCCTACGAGTAATAGTAATATCATCATCCATAATAATAATAATGATAAATTATTATTATTATTAGTAGTAGTAATAGTAGGGATTGCGGTGTTTAAACCAAATGAATTGGGAAACCCAATTCAAAAACTGAGATATCCAGAATTTATAGTTAATAATACGGATTTTATATTATTTAGTAAATTAGCTTAAATCATAGTATTAGTCCTATATATCTATGCAATTTTGTGTTCAATGACTATCGTTTACATTTATATGTAACTTCAATTATTTTTAAAATAAATTTATTCTAATCGCATATAATTATATTCTTTGATTTTTTTAAATATATATATATATATATCTAAAAGAAATGGAGTCGTCTTTATTTATATTAAGATGGAGAGTATTTTTCTGTGTCGTAATTAAATTAATAGTGGGTTGAGGAGATTAGGGAGCCTACTCGTGCACCAGCAATAAGAAATTACTCGTACGCAACGTTTCCAGTGCAATAAGAAAAAGTTATCATCTCATTTAAACTTACTTTAAGCTCGAACGAGGTACAACTTTGATTTTTTTTTTCTCTTTCATCCTGTACAAAACACTAACTTACTTGGTCAAGGTTGATAAGTTATAATTTATTCATGCCTTTGGCCTCCGGCTCCGGGTGAGTCGTTGGAGAGAGAAAGGACGAGCATATGCAATGTGCGAGGGAGGTAAAAGGTGGTGAGTGAATGAGGGGTCTAGTGTGACGGGGTCATTCTCGGATATTAGATTACGTGCGACGACTAGGCGAATTGACTAAAGGATATTAGATCATGTGCGGCGACTAAGCGGATAGGCACCTAGCCAAGTCTGTTTTAAATTTGCAGCGAAAGTTTTATGGTCGAGACGATTATGCCGAGAGTTGCTCTTATAGGCATTCAATCACGAATATGACTAAAGTGTTGGACTACTCGTCATAGGTCCGTGGCATTAGCGCATTGCGGCGCTAATGCAGGCGCTTGGGCGCTTAAAGTCCGAAGGGACAGCCGAGAAACTACGAGACGTCACGAAGGGACACCGATGTGGGTTGTCACCTCACGCTCAAGGTCATGACATTAGAGTTAAAAGAAAAACTTACTTGTATTAAATATGATGAAACATAATATATAATTGGGCCTCGGAAGGCACTAGTGAATTCCTCCCAGTGTACCGTAGGTATAGGAGTCTTATTACATATTGAAGATGCAAAAAACGTATCCTACGGGAACGTCACATACTTAGTCATTCATAAGGACGGTCTTACAAGATAAATGCCATAAGGGCGAATAACTTGATACTCCGTAATATTATACAGTGCGGGGTGGTTGCATGTGTTTCATTATTTCGGCGCTGAGCGATCGAGGACTATAAGTTGAGCGGCACTGGTGCCGCGAGGCTTCACGCTTCGTGTCACGGAAAAACGTCCCGTGACATTCTCCCCCACAAAAGTCGACGACGCCCCCGACGCCGTTGTCCGAACTTCCTCGGGGCCATCGTCTTCAATCTTGACTCCATTTGTCTCGTTCAATTCTGCCTTATTTGCCTTGACTTCTACTTCATCAGCATCACGCAGCGCCAGGAATGCCCGCTCATTGGGGTTTCGCTGAGGACTCCTCCTTCAGGCCTACTTCGCTTACTGATCCTTCATCCAATCCGGGGTCATCACTTGTGCAGCGCCAGTGGAGTCCGCCATGTGCGATCTGACTTCATCAAGCAACTATCTGTCCATCAAGTCTCTATTGGCTTCACTTTTCTTCGACTTGCGCAACGTCAACTTTGTGGTTTGGCTTCTTTGGGGGTGAAACAACTCTTGGATGCTTCAGGAATAGCTCGGAAAAAAGTTGCTTCAGGGTCGTGCAGAACACGATGAAGAGTCTCGCCATTCGACCTGCATGACTTGACTTGATGTCTTTATATTGCGGGTGACCACAACACAAGGTCTCCCTTCCGTCGAATGCGAAGTACGGGACCATCTCACCCTCGATGATTATTTTTGAATCCGACGGCTTGAAACAGCACAAGTTCTTTGATGACGACATTTGCAACTTGTCTGTTTCGAGTGCTTTGCGTCGCTATGATGAGCGACGAGAGTCTTCCCACAGATGTTTCGGGACACTTCAGGTCTCTTTGTGGGCTTGACTCAATGTCTCTATGTTGCAAAGAGTCTTTCAAACCTCTGTCGAATGAAAAGCGCAGGATTACCTCCTCCCTGGTGATCACCTGATGTTTCGGCAGTCTTGAGGTGGGACAAGGTTCTTTGATAGAGTAGTCCATGCCTTGTCCATTTCGAGTCGCCATGGTGAGCGACGAGAGTCTCCCCACGTTCTCTTGTGGTTCAACTCGCTATCTCCAAGTTGTAGATGGCTGCAACGTTGAGTCATTCGTCCATCGAGTATTGAGAGCGGCTCCACCTTCCCCTTGGTGGACATGAGACATCTCGACGATTTCCGGTGGGTCAAGGTTCTTTAATATAACATTCCGCACATTGTTCACTCCCAGTCGCTATAGTGAGCGACGACTGGAGTCTCCCCACATGTGACTACGGTTCGACTCAATTCTCTTGCTTCGATGGGCGATCTTTGTTTTTGACATAAGTAGCTTCCTCCTTGCGACTTGAGCTTCTCTCCCCCACCATTGCCCTTGCCCAAGGGCTTTGGTGGCATGGCACTGATCACGATTGACTTGGCAACGACGACTAGTGAGCGGAGGTTGGGCGATCCTGTCGTTCCAACTCCCTCCTAGTCCAAAGCTTCTAACCCCTCTACTTGAAGAGCACCAACATTGGATCTTCATCCTCCTGTGAACACTGTAGGCGGAGTTCGGTGATTCCTTTCACTTCCTCCTTCAACATGCTCATCTGGTCGATGCTGAACAATGCGATCTTGACCTCTAGTCTCAATTTGTCAGTGCTTGCATAATTGATGAGCTGCCACTTCTTCTGTCCCATGTTTCAATGGGATGCATGTTTGCTACATTCCACACTGTCGCGATGGCAACGTCATCCTGAGTTTGCCACATCTTGTAGGGTTCTTGGGATATGTCTTCTTCCGATCCTGGGACCTCCATTGAAGCTTAGGCCACACCTTTGGGGTATGGACGGGGCGAGATCGTTGTACTCGTTCACGAAGATGATGCACCTTAAATGCTCGTCCGTCCGTAACTTGAACAAAGTAATGTCATTGCTCTTGTCGGCAGGGATCATGCGCCTTTGACATACTTGTCCACCGGGCGGCTGACTCTTGTAGAAGAATAGCCGTTCCGGATCTTCAACGAACCATGGGGATGTTCGTGAAGATGCTCCGCTTGGGTAAGCGAATTGCGGTTGGTGAACTCATGTCATGAGCTCCCAACATTACCTCCATCTCCGTTCGAAGGGACGACATCGCCAGTGTATCCTTCGAACCATTTGGATTGTGATCCTTGGAGGTCGTTTCGATTGCTCGAGGCGTTGTCCGAGAGGAAAGGACACTCCTTCCTTCGGTTGGCAGCGGAACGCTTGGCAGCAGCATGCCAATATTCGCCGATGCTCGACGCTCAGACCATTTGCCAAATTGGTCGCTGAGTTGAGGCATCGATTTGCGTTGGCATGTATCAGGTTCGTCCCACTCCTCAATGGATGATGTTACGCCGCTTGCGGGATGACACTTGACGAGGCAGGCAAGGCTGACGGCTCGTCTCCCAAGTGTTTGCAAGTAATTAACGCTTCGCTCCATCTTGCGAAAGTCATCTTGGCGTGACAAGCGATGCTGCGGCATGACAAGATGCTTGTGATTGATGCTCCTTAGCCGATATGATGATATTCCTTAGCCAAAAAGGGACCATGAACCTTGATGTTTAAACGTGAGTCAACTTCTCCCGTGAAGTGGTTGTGCACTTCACGTTGCATGACTGGACATGCGATGCGACGTCATGAAATACCGAGCAGCGCCAGGTTATCACGATAGTGCATGACCGACAGTCCCCGAAGGTGACACGGGTCCTCTGAGTTATACGATGCTCGTGTAAGCGATCTCATGGTATGAGCAGCGCAAGACCATCATGCGGAGCATATGACCATTCTTTGACACAGCGCGACACTTTAAGATTCCCGACTGTATACCTGGGGTAGTTGATCTACTCGAGTGAGCGACGCATGACCGTCCCGGTTAGACGGGGCGATCAATCCGCCATCATGATGCATGATGGACGTTTCTTGACACGACACGGGTGTATGAGGAACATGCTGTGGGGCACGATTGGTCGTGCGGCGAGGAAGCTTGTCACACATTCCTCGTTGGCGTCCATGATCAAAGATCATGGTACCAGTGCACCTGGGCGTGATAGAGTATTTGAGCGGAAGTACATTTCCTACGCCAGGGCACATCGCGACAACACAAGCGAGTCATCGTCACCGAGTAATCCGAGCAGGAAGAACGGCTCTGATACCACTTGTCACGGGGTCATTCTCGGACACTAGACCACGTGCGGTGACTAGGCGGATAGGCACCTAGCCAAGCCTATTTTGAGTTTGCAGCGGAAGTTTTATGGTCGAGACGACTATGTCGAGAGTCGCTCTTATAGGCATTCAATCACGAACATGACTAGAGTGTTGGACTCATCATAGGTCCGTGGCATTAGCGCGTTGCGGCGCTAATGCAGACGCTTGGGCGCTTAAAGTCCGAAGGGGCAGTCGAGGAATCACGAGACGTCACGAAGGGACACCGATGTGGGTTGCCACCCCACGCTCAAGGTCATGACACTAGAGTTAAAGGAAAGCTTACTTGTATTAAATATGATGAAACATAACATACAATTGAGCTTCGGAAGGCACTAGTGAACTCCTCCCAGTGTACCATAGGTATAAGAGTCTTATTACATATTGAAGATGCAAAAGACGTACCTTACAGAAAAGTCACCTATTTGGTCATTCATAAGGACGACCTTACAAGATAAATGCTCTAAGGGTGGATAACTTGGTACTCCGCAATATTACGCAGTGCGAGGTGACTGCATGTGTTCCATTGTTTCGGCGTTGAACGGCCGATGACTATAAGTTGAGCGGCATTGGTGCCTCGAGGCTTCACGCTTCATGTCACGGAAAAATGCCTCGTGACTTTACTTCGTCGCCCCTTCGGATTTTAAGCCCCCAAGCGCCTACATTTGTTTCGCAACGTGCCAATGTCACGGTCCCATGACGAGTAGTCCAACACTCTAGTCATGTCCGTGATTGAATACTTATAAGAGTGACTTTCGGCATAGTCGTCTCGACCATAAAACTTTCGCTGCAAATTCAAAATAGGCTTAGCTAGGTGCCTATCTGTCTAGTCGTCATACGTGATCTAATATCCGAGAATGATCCCGTGACACTAGCTGGAGCCTGGAGCGAGTGGGGCAGTGTGACGGTGAGAGTGGCGGTGGTGGGGGGCTTTTAATGCAAGTGATGGGGATTTTAATGCTCTGCTTGTTGCATGAAAAGAGGAAGATGATGGGTGTTGGTATTTGGCACCCTCTTCCTCCACTCCCCACTTTCTCTCTCTTTTTCTCTCTCTCCATTCTGTTCGTTGATATCAGTTAAATTCTCCTTGGAGAAGTGGAGGGTGGGGAATAATAGGGTCGACCAAACATTGCCAAGTACTTTTGACATGTTTGAAATGTCTAAAGCAAATATGTTTGGCATCTTTGTAACTCGGGGTAAATTTTTTTATGGCTTTGGAATCTTTGCCCTAGATCAACTTTTACAATTGTTATGCACGTATTCAATTTGCTCCCCTGACTTCATTTTGTCTTTCAATTATCTTTGATCTTTATGGCTTTTACCTTGGCAATCTATTGTTACGAGAGCTGAAATTCTTGTGTAGTTGAAGGTTACATTTTGCAACTTCTCGTTTACGGTTCTAGACAAGAATCGAACAAAGGCAATAGTTGATTATTTAAAGGGGGCAGAAATATCTAAATTTAGTCCTCTAGATTCTGATACGGTGGCATTTGCCTCTCCAAATTCGACTTAAACTATTGAAGTGTAAAAAAGTTATATATATATATATATTCGTGTCAAATGATTTTTTTGTGAGAAACTTGTGTCAAACGATTTTACACATATTTTTTTTATTATTTCAATATCTTTCTTCATCGATAATTTAGAAATTCATTGATAATAATAAAAATTCAACTAAAGAAGTTTGAAATTTGCCACGACAACACTTCCATTTTACACTGCCACTATTTAAACCCACCCTCCAGTTGAACAATAATAATTTACTCGCTTCGTATAGAGCCATCCTTCCACCACCCTCTCCATCACATATAAACAATTGTTTTAGGTAAATTTTGCATATAAACAACTTTTTGTGTTGATACCAGCGACAGGAGGCCCGCAGTTTACGTTCAGCACCAAAAAGTAGGACACGAGTCCTATAACAATAATGATAAATATATCCCTCATTGTCAGCTTCTTCGTATCTCCGGCTCTCGTTACTCATATTATTACAAGGATGAGACGGAGCAAGAAACTTTTACACAGGAACAGCACAATCAATGGACCAAAAGCTGAACAATTTTGGATTTATTTAATGCGAATGAGCTGCCTTTGACCTCGAACGTCTAATGGCATTCGATACCGTGTTCTCTTTGAGGGAAAAGCGAAAAAAGGAAAAAAAAAAAAGAGAGGAAGAGTGTTCTAACGAAGTGTGAACAATGTGGTTGTTCTTTTCATTTGAAAATAATCTGCCAAATGAAACAAATTTTGGAGAGAACAAAATAGTTTAATGCCCGTGAACTTATAAAGAAAGTGATTTTTGTCTTATCACTTCGTTACTGATGTGTGGAATGACAAAGAGCGAGGAAAATGTTGTGGCGATTTTTCCTGTAAATTTTTCACAAATCCAAAATTATTTTTCCTAGACCAATTTTTTTACTTGTTTATTTGCAAACTAAAAGGACTCCGAACAAACACAGCTTGGTGAAAGCAACTTATTAATGGCAACTGTCACTACGATATATCAATACAATGTACAAGGAAAACATTAACCAAGTTGTCATGTGCCAATTATTGACGAGAAAATGTCGGCCCCTTGACCCTTTTGGTCTTTTCAAATCAAAGTCTCCTCGTCAAAAGGGAGTCAATCATTATGCAACCTGAGATATGTTGTTATGTAGAAAATGCAACCTGAGATATGTTGTTATGTAGAAAATGCAACCTGAAAAGGGAGTCCAATCAAGACTCCATTGGCGCCCTAGATTACATGTGGGCTGGCAGTTGGGGCATTAGAATACAGCATTCACATGATAACTTTGCAGCAAGAATAAGCATTTAGCCTAATGTTTAAACAAATAGGTTGAAGCTATGTTACAAATTTATTTTTTTTTAGAGGAAAAAGGATGAGCACCAAGTTAGGGTGTCATCCATAGATATATATCACTATGATAGAAAAAATGTCCAGGTGTAAGCTCTCAAAGCGAGTGTGGCAAAAAAAACAGGAAGTGTACCGCCACTACACAAAACTCCACTCCCGAATAAGAAAAGAGTTATGGCATACAATACTGTCAACATGCACTCTCTCCCCAGAAAAAAATGATCCGGTTGCGTAAAAATTTGTTATTACTTTAGCATTCATCATGGACTATTACCTTCTAAGCAAGTTTATTATTAAGAGAAGATAAACGTGTAGGTGAAAACATCATGAGATTAGGTTAAACAATATGAAAGTGTCAATATGTTCAACTACTTACAATGATGAGAAAGGAATGCTCAGAATGATGGCGGGAGTCCATAAGGCCAGGTGAGATTATGAAACCTAAAACTGTGAATTGAACTTCTGTTAGTGCAAAACAAATTCCTGCTTCAGTGATGTCCTACTCCACGCCTACAAACGCTGTAGATGACAAATCTCAAGGTTGAAAGTCGAAAAAACTGAAAAGTGGTCATACCTTAGCAGCAACCTCTGAACTGAATTAATCGAGACCCAACCTTTGAATAATAATATCCACATAAATGCCTCCAGGGGTAGCAAGTATGTCATCATTTGAAATTTGCCATCTTCGGCCAAGGAGAGACAGAATTAGGAAAAAGGAAACATTCAACACTTTCTCATTTGAAATATTCCAAGATTCGATCAATAATTGTTATTTTAAATACGATAATATATAAAGACAGTCAAATCAGGCACAACAGTAGCAAGTACAATCTATGGTTCCTTACTCCCACTGCAGGAAAGACACCTTTCTGAAAACCCTGAGATGGGTTGAAGTGAGAAGTATTACATCAATTTGCAAAACATCAGTCGCAGGATCACATGGACTGATATTTATGCTGTCAATCAAGCCGTGTGTTGAGCATACAGGCTTCTCCAAGCACATTCCCTGTTCATTAGCATCTCATGAAACAGCTTATTCAGGGAGCTCAGAATAACATCCCAAAGAGGATTTGACATAATTTTGAATGTCTATGACTTCAGATCATCGGAGATGGCAGAAGGTATGCAGTGTGTCGTTAGTATATCAGGTGTTGCGGCCTTGGCAGTATTAGTTTGGAGCACCACAATCTGTCACCAAAGGAGGATTCTGTAAGATGTTTGTCACAATCAGAGTACAAGATTATACTGGTTAATCTGTCACCAAAGGAGGATTCTGTAAGTTTGATCTGGAGTAAATTATGTCACAATCATAGAATTGTGGCTTTCCAAAGGCAAGAAAATACTGGTTAATAACACGAATAGAAAGTGTTATAAGTAGCTAAACTGGTTTGGAGCCATGCATCACAAACGTTTTTTAGCCGACCCCACCTAGTGGGATAAGGCTTTGTTGTTGTTGTTGTTGTTGTAACACGAATAGAAAGATAACAAGCGCAGGTAAACAGGAATAATTTTCTGCACAGCACAAAAGCTGCAGGTTAAGGATGGTTCCAGGCAATGAGGAAAGTGGTTTCGAAAATATTTTCCCCACAGGAAACAATTCCATAATTCAGTTAAGATGAGATCATGAGTCCAAGACTCCCAAGTAGGGTGATATAACTTTGACAGGTTTATCATTATTAAATGGCAAGAGAGAAAAAAAAAAGAACTACCTGCTGGTACTCCAAATCAAACTTCAAGAACTCGTCATCACAGCTCTCTACCATGTCTGCCAAGCTCTTCAAATTCTTGACAGGTTTACCATTAAATGCCAGTACCTGAAGGAAAAAACAAGTTACTTATGACAAGAAGCTCAATAGGGGAAGACTTGACAAAAATGTTGAACTAGCACCCATGTGCTAAAGAAAAACCAAATATAACCTCCCTAAGATTTTGTAAATAAATGTCAGTGAAATAAATACATGTTGCATAAGAAATTAGGCCTCACTTGAGTGTTTACAATGTCCTCATAACCAATATTAATATCAGCGACAAGCACCTGAAAAATATTGACAAAAGAAAAAAGAAGACTTTAACATAATCATTATACTGTTGTAAAGAAAACAAAATCATTATACTTCAGTTCAGGAAAGAAAATGACTATTGTTAGGTAGGACCAGACCTGTGAAATCACCACAAGCTGCTCATCAGGTGATTGTGCCATCGCATGTAAAAGCTTGTCCAACAATTTGACTGGTGCTTCATATTCATAGTCCTTTCCATACTGAAAAATAAGCATTAGACTCATCAGCAAAGCAATTAGTAGTTTAGTGAGAGCTATCAGATAAAAGAAAACATATACAGAAAGGAAATAAACCAAAGAAAACCTATGATTATGAAAGAAAAAAGTACTAAAAGGACAAGTATAGCAAATCAAACGGAAAAGAATAAAATTGTGTAGCCAACTCAGCCCAAGAAAATAGCATGAAAAACTAGAGTGTGATGAAATAGAGAGAATCATCAACAAAAAAAGCTTTTTGAAAGTGATCAACAAAAAAAAGTTAGAGATGATAATTGCAAAATCATTGCAGCTTAAATCATATTTCCACTAAATTACATTACAGTATTCTTCCTTTTAAAATATGTTCACTTCAGCGTCTGAATCCCTTTTTCTTTTTCAATATAACATGCGTCGTCTGTCTAGGTAAAGGAAAGGGGAAGTTTCTATAACTAAAATGGAACAGAATATATTTGTTTATGAAAATCAAACATATAAATTTGATATATCAACAAGGGACAAACTCCTCTCCTTTTTTTTTTTGAGAGGGAAACTCATTAATTAAGTGATCATATTCTCGAAAAAACAAGGACAAGTAAAGATATATATATATATATACACACAACAACAACAACAACAACAAAGCCTTATCCCACTAGGTGGGGTCGGCTACATGGATCATACGACTCGTTGATCCATGTTCATGAGATTCGACAGTAGCTACTGTCCATATATATATACACACACACACAAGAATTTGAACACAGACATGGGAATATAAATCAGCTACTGTATAACAAAGTTAGTCCCCAAACCTCCGAACGAAGATATGGAACAGATATTGCAGTGAAGACAAAGCCAGCAATTATATAATATGATGGAGGTTTCCCTTTAATATGAGATGGAATAACCCTCTTGTGAGTTCCTAGTTTTATGTTGAATTCATGAACTTTTGATTCTCGTAGAACCTTGATTGCAGCATTTTCCCCTGTATATTTCTGTGAGACGAGATAACTGAATCCAATTCGCTCACCATGCCTGAATGGAACTAAGCATGACAGGGAAATTAGGTAAGTCTCTAGAAGAAAGAACATCAATAAATCAAATCATACAATATCTACGATTCTTCAGTAAAGCTAATAATACAATATTGTCCTTCCATAATGTCTTTTTCCTCAGCAAAAAAAAATACTTAATGCCTTTTTAGAAGCCTTCCATATTTACTGTTAAGATCAAACTACATTAACTGCAAGATAGCATGAATTAACATTTTTTTGTCACAAGATAGCATGAACTAACTTTTTTTCTTTTGGTGATAATGACTAAATCACTCGGAAACACAATATTATTATAAGTGAACAGCATAAATGCATAAAAGATGTCCTTTTTCGCAGAAATGCATCATATGGCATCCAAGGCTCTAAATAATCGGATAAATACAATTGAACATAACGATAACTGTAAGTGACACTGATGTAAGAGAATATAAGGAACTGACGGTGTGGGAAAATATTACAGAAGACAGTTTGTCACTCGTGTCATATTTCAAGAATTTCAAGAACATTGACTGTCATGTCTACAGGGAAGTAAACTGCATAGCTGACTTTTGAATACTAAGGGTGTCAGTTTAGTTTTATTTTCATTTTTTTAGAAGGAAAAGGATGACTACCAATTGGGTTGTCATCCTCGTGTATATATATAATTGGGCGCTAATCAAAACCCCACTCCCGAAGAAGACAACAAATGTGGTGTACAATACTATCCACCCTACATCTCTCCCCACAAAAAATGACATGGTTGCGCTGGACAGATGACACGGGCACCGGCCAAAAAGGTCGCCAACAGAACTCTCCAACCCATTCTCCGTCTGCCGAGTCCCCTCATAGCCTGCCAAAAGTCCACATCAATCAGAGGAACACCGCACAAAATGTTCGTCTGAGACCAAACCTCTCGAAACATCAGGCATCCAAAGAATAATTGGGTAACATCCTCCTCTATCTCCCCGCACAAAACACAAGAAGTATCCGCATGGGGTGCCCACCGTGCTATGTAAACTCGGGTGAGGATCCGCTCGCGCCGTAGAAGCCAAACAAAGATCTTGACTCTCAGCGGTGAGCTTAAATTTGGTGTTTATTTGGAGGAAGTACCATGAACTCTCGAAGGATCCTTTAACTATTGCATGAAAGCATACCAGACTTTTTCATTAATAGAAACAAATAAACATCTTCCTTGAAAAAACAACTACATAGTGTCTTCTTCCTCAAAAAGAAAAGAAAGAACCTAACAATCAATAAAGAGATGAGATGCATGCAAGATAATTAGATACCACTACACCACATGACTAAAGGATTCAATAAAGGAAATTCACGTCTTCAACCTAAAATGAATGTACTTCTATACGTATATTGTTTCCTTAACAGTATAATGCAACCAAAATTGCTGCATTCTTCCATCATTAACAACAATCTCACAAGTTTGACCACTTGTCCCTTTTTTTAGACTTACGACAAATTACATATCCTAACTAGTACAATAAGTTGACATTAGATACATCCGACCTGTAGCCTTCTTTAGTAAAAAGTAACCTGTCCAAGATAGGTTATCCAGGCATAACAGAAACAGATATACAAGAGAAAAACTACAAAAAATTACATCATAAAATACAAAAACTAAGATGGAATCATTGATTTACCTGATTCATGAATGAGGTTTTGTGTGTGGCTGTGTGCAATGAATATAATATCAAAGAAACAAAAGTTGTATTTGTATGTTGAGTTTCTTTTCCTTTTTTATATGAATGTGTATTGAAGGTTAGCTACCATAAGAGAAATAAAGGGCATAGCTTGCATGCATAATTGCAATGTCAAAAACAGATATATTAGCCTTTACTCATGACAAGTTTAAAAATAAGCCTTACCTGTTCCATCATTAGCAATATCAACTCCATCAAAGCTCAGAATTATATCAGAAGGCTTCAGAAACTGAAATTCAGGGGCAGTGGGTTCTACTCTCCTAATCCGGACACCCTTTTGTTCAGGTCTCATCCCCATTGCCTTCCGCAGATCAGGATTTTCCATTTTCTGCCACTCAATCCCAAGCATAGGAAACCCTGAAAGAATATCAAGCACCCCACCACCACCCAAAAAATGGAAGAATAAATGAAACAGAAATAAAGACTTAAAATTAAGATGAATCTTTATCTAAAATGATTTTTTCAGAAGAAATAACTAAAATGTACATCTATTGAAATGGGTGACAAACTCAGAAGATAAGGAAATATGGTTAGAATTAGTTAAAATCAAATATAATGTATTCTTCCAAGTACAGAACTTAAAATTTTAAATTGTAGCCCTCACAATTCAATCACATACATTTAACAGTTAAATGTCCGGAACAGAACCTTGATTGCATCACATTAAAATCATCATGAACTTCTTAATATAATTCATGCAGCAGAGTTGATAAACAAAAATCGCCGAAACATCCAGATCATCCATAACAATCAATCTGTCACATCTTTAGCAGTCATGACAGCCATAACAGAATTTAGGTGCCAAGAAGTGCAGGACTTATAGAGGAGTAACTAGAGCTCTAGGTCAAAGTACGAGGTCTCACATTTTTATTTGAACAAACTCTCAAAAGTTGTCAACACAAAGTATCATGACACAAAATGATTGGTGATACGAATATATGATATGATGGCGCAGAATGACAAAGAGAGACCCTAAAGCTAAACATAACTACTGTTGGACTGAGACTGAAGGTAAATATCCCCAATGCCTAGGATGATGATTTATGTGGCATCATTACCAAAGAAAGCCAGATGGTTTCCCAAACAAGAAGGTATCTGAGTGTCACAAATTACTCAAAAGCTCTAAGAAGTTCCTCTCATTCATTCAATGATACAACAATAACACTAAATATTAGTGTTTCCAGAACTACAACTACAGGGACTCTTAAGATGAACATAACAGCATTATCCAAAATGTATTGACGTGCATGTTTTTGTTCCAATCAAGCATGAAACAACCCTTGGAACCGACTAAACTTAGATGTTTTCTTTTAACAGGGTAGGGCAACAAGGCCACTGTTCATATTCTTCATCTTTTCTTTGTATGCACTCACCAAGTAAGAAATAAAAACTTCAAATCAGAAGGGAACAAGAACAATATTGTACATAGGGAATAAGTGTTCCATAAACAGGTCAAGTGTCAAAATATTCGGATATCTAAATGAAAATATAGATGCCATTCGTAGAAAAGAAATGCTGACAGGAGACGTCGTAGATACCACATAAATACCTGTGTATTCTCCAGACTTCTCATAGTCTTGAATGAAGTGTGTAATAACAGGTGTGGGAATGACGTAACCTATATTTTCCACATCTTCATGTTTTAGTGACTGAAATGCTATACCAACACATTTGCCCTTGTCATTGAATGCAGGGCCACCTGAATTTCCTGAATTTATAGCTGCATCTATCTGTCAACAAGGAAGTTCAACAGATAAACAACATACACAGGAAAATTGCTAAATCAAAGTTAAGTATTGACCCAAATTTAGGCTACCTTAAGCTAACCTATAGCCAGACCTCAATCATTTATCCCTGAGGTAGAAAAGGACAAAAAATAACGTGAAAAAAGATTACTCAAAATTTCAACCTCCAAACCTGTAAGCCTAAGAGCTCTGTTGAACCATGAACATAAGACAGAATCTCCATTCGAGATACAACACCACTTGTGACAGAAATGGTATCCCCTCCAATTGGGTAACCAACAACAGTAACAGCATCCTGGAGAGCAGGCAAAGTCCCAAACTCTACGGGAGAAACTCCTTCCCAGAATTCATCATTGTCAACAGTCAACATAGCTGTTGCAGAACATTCAGTGAGAGTCAGAATATCTAACATGAATTGAAAGCACAAGCTTCAATTTTCTAGTACTTATCAGTCAGAGAATCATACAAAGAAAAATAAGATTAATGAAAATGATATTTTCATAATATCCAGCTGTTATAGGCTGTGGAAAACTTGGTTTATTTTCAAGTCTGGCTAAGACCTCTTAGGAAACTTCAATCCTTGTAGGTGACTAACATCAAGGAATAAGCTTCATATACAATAAAACTTTAACTAAAAGAACTCAAAGTCAATAAAGAGAGAGAAAACTTAAAAGAGAAAATCAAAATGAAAGAAAAGAACAAGAATACAATAAGACTTTTTAGCCTACAAGTAAGAAAAACCTAAACGCCCTTGGGCCGATAAATAAATTCTACTATCAGATCCTCTGGGACACAAATATGTTCTGCCAATATCCTAAAAAATATTACTCATATGTATATATTTACCAATACCAACAGAATATCTGAACACAGATGTAGTCAACATGATTATATGTTTATAGGCCACAGCATGACGATGTTGAACACAATTTTCTTTCTGGAAAATGATAATTCTGCAGTCATAGCTTCAACTTCAATCCAAGAGTAGCTGATGAGTTTATTCATAAAAATTAGAAAGAGAGGAACAGAAACGGCATTACAAGAAACCGAACGTGATGAAATAAAACAGATTCTTTACCTATGTCGCATTCGGTCCCGATTGCGAGCACGGTCGCGACATACTTGGAGTCCGAACCGCGCTTCTTCAGCTTGACTTGGGTGTAATGCTCGACCGAGTGGGCGTTCGTCAACACCCGCCTCCCACCGATGATAAACCCGCTGCTGCTCGAGCTGTATTGCCGTTTCCGCTGCCACGGCAGCGAGAAGTTGGGCTCCGTGTGGACGCAGAACACCTTGACGACGGCGTCCATGGACGGGACGACCCGCACGACCTGCTCCCACTTCGGCGGCGCCTCCCCAGCCACGACCGCAAGCCCGGCCGCCTCCCCGTTCTCACCGTTGATGGCGAAGACCTGGGGAGCGCGGCGGCGCGGGGAGGAAGCGGCCCCGCCGTCGCCCTGGTCCGCGACAGACACCTTGGCGGAGAGGCTTTTGGCCTGGCGCTTGACCTTCTTCTTCGGGCGGCCGCCTCCCCGGCCGCGGCGGGGGGACGGAGAGGCGGAGTCGGCGGCGGGATCCGGCGAGTCGTCGAGGGCGGCGGACGGCGAGGAGGTGGTGGCCGTCTGGTAGTCCATCGTATCGGCGGCGGGCTTCTTCGCCTTGCGGCCGCGCTTCTTCTTGGATTGATACATCGATGGCCTTCAGAAACCCTACACGGCGGAGATGGATTCCAGAGGAGGAGGAATGAAGAGGAGTAATGAGAAGGAGGAGGAGATGAATAAAAAGAACGCGAAGAGAAGCAAAAATAATATGCGCAAAATGACTGTTTTATTTATGCGTCACTTCAGGGAAAATAGGTGATTAATTTTGTTTATAGTACTTATTTTAGTTATTTATATATATAATTTTTCATTGTCAATCTAACGAGTAAATTATAAGATTGGTCTCTCAATTTTAAGTTATTCTTAAATTCATCTCTCAACTTTTTTGATTTTCTTACACGATTAGTCCTCTGTGAATTTTTCGGTCTTACATACATAGTCATCTTCTCTTTCATCCATGTCATTTAAGTCATCAACGTCAGTTTATATAAAATCTTTCCCCATTAAAATATATTATAAAAATAAAAAAGGTGGAGGCCCCCCTCTTTTCCTGCGAATTTCGCCCGTCGTAAAATTTACGATCATCAATCAAGAGGCGTGCAAGATAATTAAAGATGAGGGACACTCTAATTACAAATTAAAGTTGAAGGCGGATTTAAAAACGATCACCAATCAATCATGCAATCTTCCATATTTGAATTCAGCTTACGTGTGTAATAATTATACGTAATATTCAAGTTAAAAATTAATTTATCATCAAATTTGATTAATTTAATTAATTCCTTCACGTTCAAGATAAAGTTTTTAGGCTCATAAAAATTCGAATTCAAAATCTCCCTTACCACTCTATCGGACTCCTTTATCATATTATTAGGCATAATGCAATTTGCTCCTAATAAATAAACCTAATCATTTTGTAAATCTATGTATCGCGGTTTCACCCGAATAATCTGTTTAATTGTTTTTAAACTGGATTTTATTTTATTACTACAACGTACGTAATTATGTGTTTTTTGTCTCACTCATGTTTTTTTTTAAATAGCTTTTATCACTTCTTGTTTATTTATTATCACTTCATTTTAGTTGTTATCCATTCTTCTTTAAATCAGTTATTAAATCTTTTTTCTTAAATAATGCATGACTAAAGGTTATTAGACTTTTGAGGACAAATGGGACTGCACTGACCATCATTGTTTTCTTATTTTTTATATTATTTGATATAAAAATATTATTCCATATTTTATTTTAAAGCATAAAATAAGTCTTCTAAGTACATAAATATTATTTCATACTTAAAATATTGTATTTTAATGTTTTTAAAATTTAAATCAAATTTTGGCTTAAATTTAAATAAAAATTTAGAAAAATAAAAAATATTGGATCAGATGAGATTGACATGGATGAAAATTTTCAACACGTACTCAATCCGACCCGATTTATGGAGTCATCTTACCTATTGCAATTAACACAATTTGTGACATTATTGATAATGTTTTTAATGCTTATATATTGAAGGCAAAAAAGAAGATGGCCTGCAGTAAGAAATAAAAATCTCTATGAGAAAATGAGCTAGGAAATGAATGATATTCAACAATGTAATGACAGTGCTCAAGGGTAGGAAAAAAGTTAGAAGAAAATATTGTCTATAAGTTTTTGTGATGTGATACATGTTGAAAATTGAAGATTCCAAGCAAATCAGACCACTAATGCAATATAAGATATGTGGTTAGTATGATCACAATAGAACTTGTAAAATGAAGTCACGTAACAATCTTTAATTTTACAACTTCAAGAAGTTGTAGGATATTATCTTGAATTTAGTTTATCAGTTCTTTTTTATACTACATGATTAAATAACCTCATAGGTTAAAAATAAAGACCTCACAAGTATGTAAATAATTAGGAAATCAACTTTCATTAGTAGACATTCATTCTCAATTTAAGCACAAAATCGAGTTAGATATGAAACAACATCAATATTGAGTCAGAGATATTATATGATAATATAAGCCATTTTCTATGATAAAGTACACATGTCATCCTAGGACTATATTTGTAGTCCCAATTCAATCATCTAACTTCATTTTATAATTAGACTTGTTTTCAACTTTTGGCATTTTACACACGACGTCATCTTGATCGTTGATAGTAGATTTACTAGTTGCACTATTGACATATCACAATAACAAAATAATAATAAAATAATGCAAAAATAAAAAATAACATAATTTAACAAATCAATAAAAATAAAAAATCTCATTGCTGAAGATAGAGCACCGACGATTCCCTCCTCCACTAGCAACTGCCATTTGCCCTCCATAGGCAAGACGGTCATCCTCTTGGAGACCGCCATTCACTCTCCAATAGACAATTACCCCAGCAATTGGCAAAGAATGGTATTCGCCCCTCCCCCTAGTTAGGCTCACAGGTGTCCCCCAGCTCACCGTTGTTGGTGCACAACAATGGTATTTGTCCCAATCAAGCTCGTTGTTCCCCCTCAATAGGCTCGGACCGAGCACTTTGTCGAGCTCAAGTGGCAGCGTACTTTCCATCGATGATGCTATTCCCCATTTTCAATCTATTTGTAATCATTTTTAATAAAATATATGCTAT
Source organism: Pontederia crassipes (assembly GCA_030549335.1). Taxonomy (NCBI): domain Eukaryota; kingdom Viridiplantae; phylum Streptophyta; class Magnoliopsida; order Commelinales; family Pontederiaceae; genus Pontederia; species Pontederia crassipes. The sequence continues at coordinate 129,994 of CM060185.1, read as the reverse complement.
AAATCATGTTTGAACAAAATTGTATTGGTGGATTATAATAGTGGTTCACAATTGGAAATTGTCTGAAAATTAGAGAACACCAAAATCATGGATGCTTGTCATTGGAATAAGACCAACTCCACACCAACAAAGTAGCACCCTTCGATGAAGTGAATTTATAATTGTATATATGCTAATTCATACAAACATGTGTATGCCATTATGCTAACATATCAATATCTTATTTTTATATTGAGAATAAGGATTGTGTGAGAAAAAGTGACCCATATATATGGGTTTCCGTTAGATCGTGATCTAACAGTTCATAAATATGCATTTATTTGAATACATCTTGGTCATACTTATCTGTAAATCATTGTTTTAGGTATGAAAATGCATGTGAAGAGACTTAAACACCTATAAAAGTCATAGATTGCCTGACAATATGTTGACTTTTTTTGTTGCGTTATTATGGATCATATCCATGAGTACTTTGCTTTACAAAGGAGTAATATTTGAAATTAGATAAAAGAATCTTATATTTAGGACTTCATGGAAGGAAAGCTAATATTTTAAAATTCATCAAGCAACTTGTTTGGATGTAGTTTCTACTTTTTTTTTGCAATATTCTAACTTGAATCCTTAATGTATTGCACAATTTCTTCAACTCTAATCTTATTATTTCAATAAAGAAGTAGAATTTTGAAATTGAAAATGCATCTTATGGAAAAAAGTCAGTGATTTAGAATTTCAAATGTAACTTGCTTGGATGTCTTTGCCTTAAAAGATGTTCAAACTAAAGTTCTTATAAGACAATAATGTATTCCATAAAATCTCCAAACTGTCCAACATTTATATCATCTATATAATTTTACATTTTATACAAGAAACGATAGTTATATCTTAAATACATTTAAAATTCATGTTTTTCTGTAAAAAAATATCATTTTATTTATGTGGAACCCACTTGTTCACATATGATAATGTTAAGTGAGCACCAAATGATTTTCCTAACATAATTGGGATAGAGGTTTATATCTCAAATGACAGTAAAAGTTAATATTTTTTAGTTAAAAATCTCAAATTCCAGGATATAGTTGTTTGGTAATTTTAACAATTTAATAAGAAATAGTGATTTGATCAGTGAATAACAATTTAATTAGCGAATAGAGTTCAACAAATAGAGGTTGGCGTTTAGAGGCTTCAAATTGGTAAATATATAAATTTAGCTATTGAATTAGTTCATCTTAATAAAAAAATGACATTGGTTGATATAAGATAATAAATTATTCAATTTGAAACATTACATAAATTATTTTTTTTACCTTAAATATTAGATAAAATTCATCCTCTATCCTTTAAATGTTAATCAAATTAGTTTATTCAAAAGTTCTAGTTAACCCAAACACTATCTCCAAATTTAGTTACCATATAAACTATTTCAAATTCTATTTTCCTGGTTTCCATACATAACATATTCTTAATGTGTTTTTTCTTACAAATTTTCCATGTGTATTTTTTTTCACAATTGTCGTCATCATATTGATAAGTCAAATTTTTTTTCTCTCGACTAATTGATATTCAGAATTATTAGTAGTTAATTAATTTAATATTTGAATGAAAATAAAATAATAAATTTCAATCAAATTAATAATTTTAGGACTTGTTTAAGATGTAGAGATGGTTTGGCGTGATGTGATGAGTAACGAGTAACGATATGTGTGATTAAAAGGTTCGTGTTTGAATAATAATAATATAAACTATAAAAGATGTGGGCTAAAGTAATAAAAATTTTATCTATAAAAAAATCATTCTTATTTTTTATTACATATTAAATTATTTGTAATATTTAATAATTAATAAATATTTATTATATAGTTCTTCATCATTTTGTCATTTATTAATAAATTTCACTTAATTTAATGTTCTATTTTTTGTTTGGAAAAAAAAAATAGCATTCGTACTGGGTTCGGTTTGGGTTTTGCGGCGCAAGCCAACTCCGGCCCACGGTTTTGGTCTGCGAGGTGACGTTCGTGCGCCCGTCACCACAAGCCACCGCAAAGCCGCGCGTAGTAAGCGGCGGTGGTCTCGTCTTCTTCCTCCTCCTCCTCCGCCCTCACCACCACCTCTTCCTCCTCCCCTCGGACGAAATGGAGAAGATTGGAACCACCACCGCCGCCGCGGCCCCCGTCGACGCACAGTTTGAGGACCTCTTCGATCGCAAGAAGCCCGTCAAGAACCCCCTCGTCCCGATAGGTATTATACCCCTCTTGTTATTGTTATCGTTCTCGTGTGCATAGTCTCATACATGTGATACATCTCCCCCCCAAGTATCCGCTTTAGCCTGTGTTCTTAATCACGTAGATCGATATGCTTGATTTGTTGCTTATTTGCCTTGTTTTCGTATTCCTTGTAATTCTGTTGGGATTGTTGTTTTGCTTTCATAATTTGCTTGATCGACCGACTCGAGACACCTTTCTCAGCATGAGCTTCGCTTGAATGGTTCAAAGAATATATTTCAGTTGTGCAGGAAAGTTTACAGAGTGCGTTATGTATCAGCTAGTAGCCTAATTTTTCAGCTTGTGGGGAGAAAATAGCTTCTTTTATTTATATACGGACCGTATCAAGGAATTTGCTCGTCCTACCTTTTTCATTATGATGAGAATGTAATAGTTGGAATCAGATTATAATGTAGATACTCCTGGAAAAGGCCTTTCAAGCATGTTCCATGAGCTTATCAGGGCTATATTTTGCTAAGAATCATCCTAAGCGGTGTAATTAGGTCCTGCCTTTTCCAGGAATGCAAGCTGACATTGCTCTCATAAATTTAAGTTATTCATAACATTCTGTTTGTGGGCAAGTCTATTAAGGTTGCAAAATGTAGACACTGGCTTATGGATATTTGAGTTTTAAAAAACAATTGGAATATTTGTATTCTTTAGGTTTTCAAAAATTGTCACAGGCAAAGTACACTCGTCATATTAGAGTCAAGTTGAAGAAAGGAAGTAGGAAATTGGAGAGAATAGAAAGAGGGACGAATATATTAAAACGCAATGTGCATGGAAATTAACATTTCTCAATCTGGGTGCATCTTTTCACCTCAATATGTGAAAACTGAAATTCTATTCTTTACTTACAATTCACCAATTTGCACATTTCTATTGCTAATTAAAGAAACACAATTCATGATATTTGCACTGGTTTATCAATATCCAACTCAACATCTGCAAACTTAGTCACAACTACTCAGCAGAAGAAATGCTTCAAGACTTCAATAATAAATAAACAAAGTGTGTAGAATTCATTTATTTTCATGGCATCAGAGCCGGCCATGTCAACATCTTCTTCTGCATCCTCCTTCCCAAACTCGTCCTCTCTTATTTCTTCTGCATCTGTAGTATCCATTCAACCTCCTTCAATTAACCAAGTTCACCACTGCATATCCCTGAGATTAGCTGCAACAAACTATCTTTTATAGCTTACAAAAATCAAACCTATTCTATGCAATTTCAACCTTGAATCATTTGTTGATGTCTCCACCACCAGTCCTCCAAAACATCTGCCTTCCACGGTTCCACCACATACCAATCAGCTCCGTATACCTCGAGAGGCTGCAAAAGGACCAGCTTCTCCTTAACTTGATATTCTCATCCCTGTCTGAACAAATGCTACCTAATGCAATTGACCTCTCGACATCTATGAAGCCTAGACATCTCTCTATGAAGTGTATGGACTATGGAGTGCCTTCACATGCCCGCATCATTCAGCTACAAATGCAACTAAGAACTACAAACATGGAGAGACTTCCATCAGCTCCTATCTACATCCAATGAAAGTATAATGCAGGCAAATTAGCCACAGCTTGTCATCACCTTTCTGCTCCTGCATTCAATGCAATGGTTTTAATAACCTGTGTCCTGAATAAAATGACATTGTTGGCCTCTAACTACGAAAACCACCGCTGTAGCATTCCCTGAACTCCAGAGTTCTCTCATTGGTCATGAAATTCGCATTTAGGCACAACGTTCATCCGCAGAAAACGCCTCCCTGCCTTAGGCGAATTATACGGTTATTCCCAACAACCCCAACTCTCACATGAACCAGCAATCATTGTCTATCTAGCATTAACTATTTGTTAGATGGTTTGAATAACAGATTTTTTTTTTTTTAGTATAACAGATAGTTTTCTAGGTAATTGAGGACTATCAACCAAGAAAGAGGAGACCATCTATCATTAGTGTGAGTCATAAATTAACCACTAAAAGACTTGTTTCGAGTCCAGTTCTTTAATCAGTTACGCTCACTAAACGACTTTGTTTCAAGTCCAGCTCTTTAATGAATAATGCTGTCATCGACCTAAAGAGAGATCCATTTATACTTTAGAAAACAACACTGCATCCAGATTATATTGGCATTCTGGTAACTCAACTGGGTTCCAATTCGAGGAGTGATTGCAAGATTGTCCTCTAAAAAAAAGATAGCAACAATTTCTTATCATGATCAGATGCATCACTTCTGTCGCACTATGCAGCATATATGATAAGAACTATAATTGGATATGAGATATCAAGCTATCGGTGTTTTGCATAGATGGTTCTTAGAGGTGCGGAGTACTTTCTTCACCATCTTTTATGTTTCATGTAGAGACAAAGTTCTTACAATGTCCACGTATTTCTGCATTGAGGTTTCAATTATAGATGTCTGTAGGGTTATGATGGCACTTATATATATATATATATATATATATATATATATATATAATTTGCTCTTACATACTTCAATCCAAACCTCAATTGAAGGTAGTTGATCATTGTTAAGAATATAAAATTAAAGATGTTGCTCTTCCTAAAGGCTTAAGTTTTTAGGAAAATTGGTTAGCACATTAAATTTAACATGGTATCAGAGCTAGAGGTCAAGGGTTCGAACCTCGTTAAGCTCTTATTAAAAGAAGTAATTTCCTCCCTTAGTTATTCACGTGCACACGTGATGGGGAGTGTTAAGAATATAAAATTAAAGATGTTGCTCTTCCTAAAGGCTTAAGCTTTTAGGAAAATTGGTTAGCACATCGATTTTAACAATCATTTATTTGGAGGATTTTGTCCATTAAGTGGTCTCCGGATCCCTCTTGATCTGACATTAGGAGTTAGGAAGCTCTATTGTGTCCTAGACATGTGTTTCTTAACGACATGGACAAACATGATTTGGAATATAGTATAGGAATTAAATATTTTAGAGTAACTTTAACTCTTAATGTTAGCAAAAATTGTTCTTCAACTCCAGCCCAGTGAGGCTTCGCTGCCCTTGGCAAATTCGCGGGATCATCGCTGATATCTTTGTTACTAGCCTTATGACTGGCCCCATCATTGTATCCCACCGTAGCAGATGTGCTAATGGTGCTGCAGATTATCTTGCACATTTTGGTCGCACTCAGTTGCATAGCGACAATTTTTGGCTGGACAGACCTCCTCCGCGTTCGTCTTGTTCAATTTTTGTACTCTAGCTCAAACCGAGCTATTACTTAGTATCAATGAAATTTCCTTTTTATAAAAAAAACTCCAGCCCAGTTTTTAAAAAAGAAGAAATCCAGCCCAATCTATGCTGGCTATCAAAGGTGTTGACAAACACTAATGCAAACTTAATTTCCATTCAGAAACAAAATATTTAATCCCTTAGTTAATGGTCTTATTGATTAAATCTAAGAAACAAACAAAATCATTTCGAAAAAATGAAAAGGATGAAAAATGATTCAATTGATTGGTTCTGAAAAATGTTTTATCATGATTGACATACGTGCTGATTGGACAAATTAAAACATTTTTCCTATTTTCTATAGATTTTGATCACCAAGTGTAGTTGTTAACCCGTTTGTCAATTCTATTTTTTTCACATATTAAATCTTCTCAGGTGCACTTATGACTGCGGGAGTGCTTACAGCTGGTCTGATTAGTTTCCGACAAGGAAATTCTCAACTTGGTCAGAAGCTAATGAGGGCTCGTGTTGTAGTTCAAGGAGCAACTGTCGCATTGATGGTTGGCAGTGCATATTATTATGGAGAACAACTGGGTTTCAAGAAGTGAATAGTTGCCAATGGAGATGATTTGCAATATTACAAGCATTGTTTATCCTGCTGAGTTTCATCAGCTGAATTATATAGTGTTCCATTGGAATGTTTTAAAAAATGCATTTATTTTCATTAGATTGTGTATTTTCCTTAAAGAGATCTGTCAGAATAATGAAGCTGAACCCAGATGAACGTTTCTCTTCTTTACATGGCAGTTGCAGTCTCTGTTGTGTTAATATGAGATGTGGCATATGTCTGAATCTCTGATCAATAATGCAGCATTGCAACTTTGCCGCAGTATTAGTCTAATGCCGAAGAAGCCCCTTGCTGTCTTCATCATGATTCATCTTTTACCGCCTATTTTGTGGATCTTGTATTAATTTCTAGTTTTCTGCGCTTATAAGTCCCCATCATGATCATTCTTACATTTGCTTAAGAATCCAACACTGTTGAATGTATCCTGAATTGGACCACCAACTTGTGGTGGTGTATTGTTGTCTGGAATTCGTAAGTTCTAAATTTTTTAACTCATAATTTGTGCAGAGATGTAAATTTGCGTACCTTCTAATGGCATATATGTCAAGATCATGCCAGGGGCCATGTTTCATGAATTAAGATGGATGTCTCCATCAATGGAGTCGTAATTCTTCCTTTTTCTATGTCCATGTGCTTTGGTCTTCCTATATTATTATATACATCTCTCTTCTGCTAATCTTTGTTTTATTCTATTGTTCTATTTGCCCTCTCACTTTGTTCATTTGGGTCAAGGAAATGCTGTCTTTTTGTTGTGTAAAGCCCCAACAACAGTAACGGCAATAAACAGGCCCAAATCAGGAGGGGTTCGGCCGAATGGTGTGAACCTGTTGGGCAAGAGCTAAAACAAATCTGGTGATACATCAGTGCTCTCAGTTCATGATCTATTTTATCACTAGTTCGTTTTTCAACTTTATAACATCACATTCTTGTCTCTCAGATGAAGCTTGTCCATGGGCAATTCTTGTCATATTTAGCTGAACAATAGTGTGATCTCAAAAGACAAGTACCATAATCAGATAGCTATATTTCATGTATGTCCTCTTACTAGAGGATTTGCTATATAATAGAGACATGAAATGTGTGCTAGGTTCGCAAGATTTGGATCTTTGTTTTACGTGACTAGTAATGCCAGTTATAAGTTGGAAATGTGAGTTATCAATCAAATGTCAAAGTAGCCTAAGAAGGTAAGCCTTATATTTGTGTTATTTTATGCTGCCGGTAGCTTAAAATGATCTTCTCAAAAAAATAAAAATAAAAATCTTGTCCACCTGTTATGACAAGTTGCATCTGTTTCTGAAAAACAAATTATATCATCCATTATAATTCTTATTGTCTTCTATTTCCCTCTTATGAGAACAACTAAACCCTGTTCAAGGTTAAGGTATATGCAACAGTAAGCATTTGTTACTTATGCTTTTTTTTACCTTAGAATACGATACTTGGTAATTGAGTTTTTTTTGGGAGAAAAATATTCATCTCTCTCACATATACATATGTATTTCATCTTCAGCCAGTGTGCCAGCATTGAGAGTGACAAATATGCTTGCCGTTTACATACAAACAGAAGCGGACAGTACCCTAATCCTTCTCTAAATTCAACAGGCAAGATCACCCCCTTACTCTTCATCCGTTCAAAATTGGGTTACTGTATTATATTTGAATCAGAAGGATCATGTTGTCACTTTGTCTGTGCTCAAGTTAATCTTCGAGGTAATAATTACCTTTACAGTGGGGTGCTTCCAGCCTAAACCATTACAGGTTTTTTTGCGGGGTTAAGGAACCCAGTACAGTTTAGGAGATCAACAATGAGCATTTGATTGACACTAGTAAAGTTGATCTGTTCCTAACACCAACAATTGTGCCCTGGATGGGAAATTTGAACCCTGCATGCATGGGTCCAAGATGACAGTGTTTTCAGAGTTGTTAGTGTAGCCAATAATTGGGGTGCCCCCCATCACTACCTCCTGAGATTCCATCAACCATTAGAGGCTGCTTGTTTTCTACACATCTTCACCCCTTCCCCTGACAACCAGCAAAGGGATAATCCATGATTGCCACTTGCTGGTGTTGATGCCCATTTTGTTCACTCATTTAAAATGTTTCTCTCTCTTTTCCTATGTGAGTAATTAGTGAATATACTAGTATTCAATAAACTTGTGGCGTCTGACTAATTCAATCCCAAAGGTAAGTCATGTTCTCCCTCTCCTCTTCATGTGCTTCTCAAATATCAATCTTTTGTTCTTTTTTTCCATGTCCTTTGAAGATTTCACACTTGATCCTTCTATCTATCCCTCTACCAAACGACTGACTCCTTCCAGCTTCATGTTGTTTGGTGAGGGATCCATCAATCAAAGTGCCCCAAGAAAGTAAGGAAGCCAGAAAAAGACCATGCATGATGCCACAATGATCCTCACCTCCCATGTGACATCCCTTCTGTAAAGAGGTGAAAAAGAACTCTCAAGGATCTATGTTGACATGAGTTGACAATTTGCCTTTAGCCCTCAGAAAATATTGATTCCATACTAAACAAAGAAATAAAATAATAAGAACCGGATCGCATTGTGTCAATTATAGTGGCTGGGAAGCGTAGAAGCTGTGTGAGTGTACATTTGATTGATGTTGCCTAGTCCTTTTCTTGGTGGCTACAAGCATCATTCGTCAAGCATACTTTGAATTCGAGTGTTATCCCTTTATAAACAAATAGCCTGTGGAGCTGTAAATATATATGGTCATTGCCAACTATTATAGTTAAAATTGTTAATAATTTTGAGACATGAGATCGTTCTACATTTTTTAGGTGTGATTACTGTTCTGTCAACTTGTTAATTGGTATCATATGCTACACTTTAAATCACTAGAATTTAATTGGTCCATTGAGTCTGGGAATCTAACTGTGGTGACACAATGATGCGGATTTGAGCTTGTGAATGAAAAGATTCCAAATTCCATCTTCAAACTTTCATTTCCTATTTTCATGAGCCTTTTACTTGTATTTGGGAAACATCATATACATGCAGCTAAATATCTGGTCTGCTGCAAAGCAACCTGGCATAGTGGCATGGGTCAGGTCTCAGGCACCTCTTTAGGGATCAAGTGGCTCATTTGCGACAGAAAACAAAGTGCTAAAAGGAAGGATTTATAGCTCCGGTCTAAACTTATTGATGTCCGAAGTTTATATCACCTATTAATCCTACCATTCAAACCTTTTTTTTTTCTTTCTAGTTACATATGAGATGTCAAATTCCATTGATGTATGCCCTGTGTGTTTTAGCTTGGTATATATACCTCCTGCAAAATAATGATTTTGTACCGAGTTGTGAAACCTCTCATGCAGCGTACAAGTATATAATAAAAAAAGATGTGCACTTTTCTATCAATATGTTACTGGGTCCAATAACTCAGATGTATGCTACTTATCATATAACTCTTTACACGTACGCATCTTAATTACCTCTGTTAATTTTGATCGTTGGGAAGAGGAAGCATGATAATATATGTATATGTGATAGTTCTTCATTGTTTATAATTATATAGTGATAGTCTAATCACAATTAATATGGTTAAACCAGTGGCAGTACATGATTAATCTCAACCATACTTCAGATCACCACTGCATACGTATGGAAGTGGAACTGATTCACTCTGATCATAAAAATAGAGGAGGCGCGGCTCAAGTAATTGAAACAATAATTTCTTTACTTTGTTGGATTTGTGCATAAATAAACCATTAATGGAGTGTGTGTGTGTTGGATTTATGCTCGCTACACAATGTATATGGCACAAAGTGAAACATGGGACTTCATTAAGAAACAGCTTGTGCACACTCAAAAAGTATAGATTTCGATATCCAGGCAACCTTTAGTGACCATGATCTTGCTCAGTGGTACAATATATACGCCTTTAAGATCGGATAAGATCCTCTCAGCTCACAGTCCATTGCCTTCTTAATCGTAGCAGGTCCCAAACTCCCCAAGTTTTTTGAGAAGTATCAACTGCACGGATCAACTTTTAGGTGAGTTGGTGGCAGTGGCATGTATTTGAGACTTTTGAGATCTGGGGAGGCTAAAAGGAACAGCTAATTAATATATGATGGATGCATTTCGCGTTGCAGTTGCATAGCAGTCAGACAGCCATGGACGAAAGGAAAGTAGCAATACGAGCCCCCACTGCATGCAGTGCAGGGCAGTGTCACATCTCATCTGATCAGGAGCAGTTTGTACACCATGGTTTTGCTGGGTAGAATGTCCTACGCTCGAGTTTTTGTGCTTGTGTATTTCCATCCTTCCAATGATGTATTGCATGTCCCCCTCACCACTGTCCAGAGATAAGATGGGCATCAGCATCATCATCAAGGGGGATAAAAAAAAGTATTGCTCCAGATCCTTCCCCACATGCAATGATGTGCATTCAAAACCTTAGAAATCTATCTAATCAATGCTTTTCTTAATCCTCAGCAAAAGGTATTGTTTTCTTTCAGAATAGAATTTACTGAGCAGCGTTCCCTTATGCCGTTGTTGATTAGTCCAATGATGGAACAGTGGCAAGAAATATGCTTGTCACTTGTCAGATCTCTGGGAAACAAAAAAAACAATGGTTTGGTTTACAAACAGATTCCATATGTTTGAACTTTGTTTTATTTCTTTACCATCAAGCAAGATTTATTACTTTGTTACTGTTCTCCTGTATATTGGCGTCTGTAAAGATTAATTACGAACAACTTTTATCGGAGAAGAAAAAAGATTACAAATAATTTAAGTATCCATCAATAACAGTGTACTGACTACTGAGAGAGCAACAAGACATTGTGGACAAGTAGTTGGGAATGGAGGTAGCTACATGACTCCCTGTGCTCACCCAGCAAACTAAGATGCTAAGGCTCCCGTGTAGCCCACAGACACACAGGGAGCAGCTAAAGCTTACAGTACTACATATGCTATGCAGCAAAATTAAGGCTTTGAAATCATGCGTAGCAGGCAGGCATTTCGTAGCCTGCAAAAGTGTCAAGTTTGTCATAGTGCTCTTAAATGTAGGATTGTGTACTTGAACATGAAGATATCATGATGTCTTATATTTTCGAGGGGAGATGCATATTTTTCCAGTCAACAGTTCATACGGATGCTCAGGTGCGGTTGAACATTGTATAATCTGCTTTCTTAAAGCTTCCGATTGTCATAAATTAACAGATAGAAAAGTCTTTCTGCTCAACTTCTGAAACATAGATCTTTTATCTCTACCTGATTCAGATGCCTGAACCATGGATGTCACTTGAAGGCCTGGGTATGAACTAAAGGGTATTGCCAGTTCCATTCCCCATGACTTCTCAGTTAGTGCTCCTCATTAGTTTCTATGTATGAGTTGGATATATGGGCCACCAATAGATGTATGTTGCCAAAGTACCAGATTTATGTACTTGCTGGAGATAGGGGGTGCTACTGTTTTAATGTGCTTACTTGACCTTTAGCCAAACTGATCGCTAGAGACAACTGTTTAATCAAGCATATATCACTTTAGAATTCTACTTATGCATATCTGTTCTCCCATGCCACTGCAAGCTAAGGACCTGATTATTGCGTGTCATTTATGGAGGCATTCATTATATACTTGAGCTGCAATGGTTTCAAGGCAAGGGAAGCTCATTGCAGGAAAATGTTTTTTGTTCATATGCCAAACCTGGGAAGGAAGAAGGGGAGGAAAGTAACAAAAGCTCTTTAAAGGGAGCCATGAGGTCGTCCATAAAGAGATAACTGTTTTTTACTGAAGAAGGATGGTTATGGAAAGGTTTCAACCACGTCTTCATTGGGAGAGTACGTGAAGCTTTTGGAGGCCAAGATTGTGACCCCCAAAAGGCTTTCACGTGATGAATTTGGAGCCTTCCTCACTGGAGAAGTTTGAAGTGGCAGCAGCACAGTTGACCAGACAATTATACTCATCTTGCATATGCGCATTCTTCATTTCTTTTTTGTTAATTTTTCTTAAAGATCATGCAAATTATAAGGTGATATAACATTTCTGTACATCTATATATATATCATCTCAGTTGTCATAATATTTACTTAAATCCTCCTCCCATTGTTAGCAAATGACTTGCTGATAGGCTCATTCATGTGACCCTCTTCCCCTCCCTCCCTCCCCATATACACCAATCAATGAAGGAAAGTTAACATGAGCGATAACAGATTACAAAGTGTTTATCTGAGTTTCGAATATGATATCACATCCTCTCTCTCTCCTCGCGGCAATTCATAGCACAAGAAACTATCATTAATTTACTTCAGCGCCACCAAAGAAATGTCACAACAGACCTCTGGAGGCACGTATCACATCATTTGTGGTGATAGTTGTTGCGTTTGCAGGTGAGAGAATGTGCAGATACTGGGGAATATATTGACTTGATCAATATACTAAAAGGCCGAGAAATAGAGAAAAAAAAGGTGACAAAACTTTGGATTGCAACACGTACGTTCAAATTTGCATAGAACACAATTTCCTTCCTTTAACCAGGTCTATATATTCCAGACAAGAGCATCTACCTGAAATAAATGGTTCGTTAACATATAAAGGGTATGATACTAAGAGGCCCAACATATCCAGCATACACTCGATATGTAGATCAGCTGCATGCTGGGTGGCGAGAAAACCAAGCAGGACCGTAGGGATCGAGGATCTTGCCTGCCTGATGGGGTGTGAATTATTTGGCTGCTGTGTTCCCTTGTCTACACCATCTTTTTGTTGCTACTATTATTATAATTATTTCTCCTCCCTCCGAATTAAGTTCTTGTGCAAAGATTATCAATCTCGGTGTGATTTTTGTATGCATTTGATCGGCCATCATTGAATGGGGGGTTTGCAGGGGGAATGGGATGATCGGAGAGTCCCCCCCCCCCCCCCCCCTCCCTCCCTCCCTCCCTCCCATACCGTCCTCTCCTCTCACCCTTCGTGGCTTTCGTGCATGCCATATTCCCATGACTGGCTGGCTGCCACCTTACATGGTTTCTCTCTCCTCGACCATTGAATGATGTGCAGGATATATATGTTAATAAGGCATATAAATGTGCAAGCGTCTCCGCGAAGATGAATCGGAGAGAGAGAGAGAGAGAGCATTTTTACAACGAAAGAAAAAAATGGCCCCCCTCTCTCCGACTTTCTCTCTCCTTCTTTTCTGTCTGTGGCTACAGCTAAAAAGATGACAGGCAGGGAGGGAAAATGATTAAGATGGAGATCTAATGTGCACGTCCTTATCATGGGCCAAAGCTGGCTATGCTTTTAAGTGAGTGAATGAATGGTAAGCTTTGGCTGCACTCACCCGGTCTCATTGCCCCTTGCTTTGTGACATGGACGACACTTTGTTAAGAGCTAAAGAATCTAAGGATGGCAAATGGATCACACCACCACAGTAAAACTTGGTGGGTTTAGAGGCAGAGCAGAAACATTTGAAAAAGAAACAAGTTTAAAATGATGGGATGATGGACTCACATACATATATATAGTGGTCAAAGAGAGGTCAAGGCTTCTCTGCCATCTTTTTTTTCTTCTCCTCTCTTTCATGCATGTCAGAGATATGAAGCCTGACCTGTGTCATGATCTCTCTCTCTCTCTTTCTCTGAAATCACTACTTGGTCATCATACAAATCTCAGGGCCGGGTACACAGTTGTGCAGTACAACTGCTCCCATTTCCATTATATATCTTCTCCTTTCTTCTTTTTTTCTTTTTCTCTGGCCACTTGATCACTCCAAACGGCCTTTCTTCTTCTTCTTCTTCTTCTTCTTCTTCTTCTTCTTCTTCTTCTTCTTCTTCTTCTTCTTCTTCTTCTTCTTCTTCTTCTTCTTCTTCTTCTTCTTCTTCTTCTTCTTCTTCTTCTTCTTCTTCTTCTTCTTCTTCTTCTGTTTTCACAGGTCATGGTGTCTGTGATGCCTCGTCCTTAAATCATCCCTAGAGCCGATTGGTGTACTTCATGAGTCGCCTAACCTACAGATGTAGTCATCCCTAAGCAGCTTAGTTTTGAAAGAGGTGGCAGCATGAATTTTGTTTTCTGAATTTTATATATCATATATAAGAAAAATATCGTTCCATTTTTTTTATTTATTTATTTTTTAATACTAACCGGCCTGTTCATTAATAAATTAAAATGAGTATATTATTAGTTTTAATATGAACGTATATTCCATTACTCATAATTAATAGTGTTTCTCATCTAAAGAGGAAATATGAGCTTATTACCCATACATATAGTATATGTGTGACGTGTCTGTGTATATATTCAGAACAACAAATATAGAGTTGAATATAAATATATATATATATATATATATATATGAGGTGCAGTAGGTGTCCGCATATATATATATATATATATATAGTGCGCGCAGTTCAACGTTTGATGGAATTGAATCATCAGCTTAATCACGCCTTTCAATCCATGTGTTTGTAATTAGTATTATATCTAGAATAGTAGTGATCTCTAGTTAATTATTTCTAATCTAATCTAGTGGTATTATTATTATTATTATTATTATTATTATTATTATTATTATTATTATTATTATTATTATTATTATTATTATTATTATTATTATTATTATTATTATTATTATTATTATTATTATTATTATTATTATTATACGTCTTCTACTTAAATAATGATCAAGTAGCCAGTCAATATTTTCGGCGCATGGTAGTAATTAAGATGGAATTACTGTTTGCAAAACTTATATATATATATATATATAGAGAGAGAGAGAGAGAGTTTACCGTTTATGCTATCATTTTTAAGGAATAACATCATTAGACGTTTATTAACTATCGTTTGATTTATGGTTGAGGATGAATTCATTAATTAAATAATTATTATGCATGATAGGCCTTAAAAGGGCAACACAAATATTTTTTTCCATATAAGATTTATCTTATATGTAGGTCGTCATTATATATATGAGTTTAATGTTTATGCTATCATCATTAAGGAATAGTATCGTTAAATTTACGATGGATGGCGAATTCATATAAGATTTATCTTATGTAGGTCATCATGATACAATGCGATGGACTGTGATATATATATATATATATATATATATATATATATATATATAGTTAAAAACTGTGGGGTGCTGAATTGATGATGTTGATAACTAATCAATTAAGACCGTGCATAGAAACTTCCTTTTTTTCGTGGAAAATATGATGTTAGAATTCACGTGACAGTTCCTATTAATTTATGAGAGAAGTGATGTAAATTTCGTGGCCTAATTAATACGTTGGGAGTGAAAGTACTATGGTCAAATATCTTTTAAACGCAAATAGTTGTTCTATAGTTTCGAATATTTGTTTTAAAAAAATCAAATAATATTTTCGGTTCTATATATAGATTCGAATACAATAATAACAATAACAAAGCCTTATCCCACTAGGTGGAGTCGACTACATGGATTATACCACTTACAGAGTTTTACGTTGACTGTCGAGACCTAACATAACCCTCCTCCTTTATCCGGACTTAGGACCGGTTATAATTCATATGCAAGCTAAATGCATAAATCATTGCAGAGAAAACAACACAAAATACAAATGAAAAAAAAAAAGAACCAACAAGGATGTGGAGAGCTTTTTATTTTTCCAGAAGAAATAAAAGAAAGAAAAAAGAAACACAAGAAGACAACAGGAAAGAACACATAGTAAAAAAGATGGAACCTGCCAACATTTTTATTAAAAAGAACAGAGAAAACAGAAAAAGCAATCGCAATACAGAACAACAAATGGACCAAAGAAGAAAAGAAATAGACAAACGTAAATAATAAAAAAAGATAAAAAATTACCATAAATTGAGAAAATTAAAGTGAAGAAATCCACATAGCCTTGTACCCCTATGATAGTACTGATCTTTCACTTATAACGTACTAAATCTCCTCTAGCACATTATCGTTGATTCTCCAATTCATACTTGTCAGCATTAAATGACTTTTAGATGAATCAATAACAATTCCCTTAGTATATAAAGTGCATGCAACGTAATACTATAATAAAAAAAATTAGCCAACCATAAAATGATCCAATCAATTAGTCATGAAATAGTGACATCGTTAGTCTATTCCAATAAAGACATTAGGCAGCTAAATCATAAATCATGTCATGCTTTAAAGAAATTCAAGCATTTTTTTAACCAAAAAAAAAAACATGTACAATGACTAAAAGTGTTCCAGCAAAAAGTTATTTTAAAGGTTACACTTTTAGCATCATGACCTTTTTTTAGTAATATATCATGACTTATTTATTGCTTCAGAATAATACAGATAAAAGTGATTGCTTTCATTGCTCCAAGAACAGGCTTTCGTGCAAGGCCAACTATAGATATCCTTCATAATGCATTTGTGTTGTTTAATATGTTTGAAAAAGAAACCTGCAAAGAAACATTATCGGGCGTGAATTGTGAACTGCCATCTCTGGCATATGGTTGCTCCCATGCAAGCATAGTCAGGAAGATAAGCCTCTGAAATGCAAGATCCTAAAAACATATTATCAAAATAAGTCAGCAAACTCTTTTAAAAAGATAACAAATTACCAAAGTATTAAAACAAAATGCCAATGAACCCAAATATATGCAAAACAGGCACCTAATTGCTATAATTGAAGTCCAGAAAGTAAAACAATGTCATTAATTGTCTCAAGACAACATCAGACATATGCAACAGGACTAATTCGCATGTTTCCAATCCTAGAGAATACTGGAAGAATATTTACTGACTGCGGCAATCTGAAATCTATCTGAGCGAGCAAACTCTATGTTTCAGCTTGAAAATGAGACAAAAACTTTGTGGGTATGTAAAGCTGCCTAAACGGGCAAAGAAACTAGTCCTTGTTTCAATGACTTATACTAAACTGCATAATCCTTTCAACATGAAGCTGAAAAATGATTATTTAACTAATGGGGTTATAATTCAGAAGAATATTGTTTTTTCTTATGTTTAACTTACAACTAAAAGTCAAAGTCATTGTCATACTTGCAAACTAGGATGCAAGTCTGATTTATCCCTGGACAAGTATCTAAAGCAGCAGTACTCCACCAAGCTCCTTGCGTCATTCCGAATAGGCTCGGGTGCAAGCCTATCGAATATATATTGAATCTTTCTTCCTGTCAATCCATTCATCCTGCCAAACTGCTCAATGACAGTCGAATATATATTGAATCTATATATAGATTCGAATACCGGTCTATATTTGTACTAGTATTATATTTAACCTAATATTAAGAAATATTAGATTATATAAATTATCACTAATCAAATGTCAGATGTTTTAATGACAGTGTCTATTACTTATATTTTTTTTATATGTATTTACTATGTCTTGAGTACTTTTATACAAAAAAAAAATCATAAAAATGTAATATTTTATTTTATCATATACTTCTTTTTTATTAAAATATGTTAAAAATATATTAAGACATGTGATACAATTAATTTGCCTCCAAATTTCTTTTCTGGTTCCAAAGATTCGCTATCCACCTACTACAAAAAAGAAGTGAAATAAATAATTAACTCAATATCTCTTATCTTACTCTCTCGAGGTAGAGTATTGATTGGATCATCCTCACAAGCTAAGTCATCTCTCACTCTTTTAAGTTTAAGTAGGTTTTGATTCTATTTTTCTCATAGTTAAACATGTGACCCATGTGAAATTTTAATCCATGCGAAATGGCTATAATTTTTCACATATTAAAATATGTACGAAAATTAAAATCTCATTTGTCATAGTTATCCGAAATTAAAAAGATTAGTTGAGATTTTAATCCATGACCGTGTGCTTATAATTTTTCGCTCTTCATCCATTCAATCACTTCCCAAATGGTGAAAAGAAAGGACTTGGGTAGCCATATGCTAAGAAGAGCCAGCATATTGTTATTGTTTGATAAATGATAATAATGCTGATGAGGTTTTAATGTATAACATGCAAGCATGGGTGGGGGCGAAATGGAGAGAGAGAGAGAACGAGCAATATAGATGATGAACAGTAACACGTACTGATTTATATTGTGGTGTGCGAGTGAGAGAAAACTATTGGTGCAGGGGTGGTTTGGATGTTTTTGCTCAGATCTGATAAAAAAAAATATACACATGTTGAGGGCAGAGGAGGAAAAAGTCTAATGATGAACAGTTCTCACGGTTGGGGTTTTGGGTGCCGTTGTGGTCTCACTCTCACCTTTGCCAGTATACCGTTTGGTAACTAGGAAGAAGCATGCCAGTGGGCCTCCTTAGCTACCTTTCACTCATACGATCACGATCAATCATACTGGTAAAATTTTAACCGAGGATCATGTACTGCAGCTCTCTCTCTCTCTCTCTCTCTCTCTCCATGCTTAGGCACAGAGAAACAATGGAACATAATGAAATATATGAATGAGGCTCTCTCTCTCTCTCTTTCTCTACATGCTTGGACACAAAGAAACAATGGAAAATATTGAATTATATGAATGAGAGAGAGTGTGTGTGTGAGAGAGAGAGGGGTATATATTTGGCTAGCTACATGGTGGTGGCCTTACAAATATAAAGGAAGGATATATAGAGGAAGGATGGTGTGGCTTTACACCACAAAGCAGCAATAGAGAGAGGGGGGGAAAAGGGAGAGCAAAATATTGTGGAGTTGGAGGAAGAGGGAGGCCATTTAATGGAGGAGCAGCTCAACCCCTTAGCTGTTACCCATCTCCTCCAGCACACGCTGCGGAGCCTGTGCATCCATGACACTTCCCAGTGGGTCTACGCTGTCTTCTGGAGGATCCTGCCCAGGAACTACCCACCACCGAGGTGAGAGACCCAGCCGCCATGATCCTTCCCTCTTCCGGGAGCACCCAAACCTGTTGCCGCATTAAGTTCATCGTTTTGCTCTTCTCTTGGACTTTGGCAGGTGGGATCTCCAGGGAGGGGCTTATGACCGAACCAGAGGGAACAGGAGGAACTGGTACGACCCCTTGGTGCTTTGCTTTGCCGCTGTCTACCCCTACAGCGCCACTGATCTCTTCCTCCATGTACTGTGTGCCCAGGATTCTGGTATGGGAAGATGGCTTCTGTAACTTCGCTGCGTCCGCCTGCGAGCAGGCCATGGTCGAGTCACGGAGCAGCCTGCAGACGGGACAGCCGACGGTGCCGGGCTATGGCGAGTGCGAGCTGAAAGGGCTGCAGCCTGAGCTCTTCTTCAAGATGTCGCATGAGATTTACAACTACGGAGAAGGGTTAGTTTACAGAAAAATAAGACGTTTCAGTCGAATTAATATATTATAGAGAGAGAAGTTATACATGGCCTGTTCCATTTCCTTGTCTTTCTATCTCCATATTGCACAGTACTGTACCACTGATCCCAAGTTTGCATCATAAGTTTCTGCAACTTTTGGATTAATATGCATGATTTCTACTCGCTCGGCAGCTTAATCGGAAAGGTTGCAGCAGATCACAGCCACAAATGGGTCTTCAAAGAGCCCCAGGATCAGGAGATAAATTTGCTGTCTTCATGGAACAACCCAGCTGACTCTGTAAGGATGACCATAATTTATGCCTGTCACCGCTCGATCTGTGTTTTAGCTTGCGTTTGATTGCATGAGCAACCAGATACTAAGCATTCTAACTATGTTATCCATTTTCTCTTATTGCAGCAACCAAGAACATGGGAGGCTCAGTTTCAAGCTGGTATCAAGGTTCACTGAAAAAATATCATGATTTATTGATATGTAGTAAATTTTATCTATTTTCTGGTCATCTGAGAAGCAAAAAAAAAAAACTTCATACTTGCAGACGATCGCTTTGATTGCAGTAAGAGAGGGTGTTGTACAGTTAGGAGCTGTAAACAAGGTCATCACTGGTCTTCTTCTGTCCTTCACTTTGGAAATTTGTCATCTTGAATAATTACAGGACCTGTTCATTATAGTTTTAGTGATAGTTGATGTACAACGCGCGCACTCAATTCACACACACACAGAGATACATAATGGCATACGCGTCTGTGCAAGGCCAAATTATATCGCATGTGTGTATATACATGTACGAGTGCATGCTCATACATACCATGCACGAGACGACGACCTACCCACATTACAACATGTATACATAAATAATAATGCATGTGTGGTCATGTTTTATTTAATGGTTTCTGCATATATATATATATATATGTATATATGTGCTGTGTGCATCATCTCAAAGGAGCAAATATGGCAATTAATTGATGAAGGTGACGGAGGACCTGAGCTTTGTGGTTCTGCTCCGCAAGAAGTTCCACTACCTCGAGAGCATCCCCGGCGTGCTCCTGCCGCATCCTTCCTCGGCGGCGTTCCCCGCGAGGATGGACGGCTGCAACGGAGTCGAGAGTTGGCCCGTCCACGTGGCGGCCGCGCTCATGCCGGCGGCGCCCATGGAGTTCGACGACCAGTTCAACCAGCACGTCAGGATAACGCCGTCCATGAGCAGCCTGGAGACCTTGCTCTCTAATCTCCCATCCGTCGGCCCTTCGACGCCGGGCGGGAGCTCCGCAGGTTACTACGAGATGCTCATGGCCGCTCATCAGAAGCCTCCGACGGGGGCGATGGGGCTGGAGCCGACGAGGGTGGCCAAGGAGGAGGTGGAAGAGTACAATGACCACGAGAGCGCCATGAAGCTGCAGGGACGTGGCGAGTGCAGCAGCGGCAGCTCCATGTCCTACGCTGTCAGTGGGACTAAACCAAGTGAGGGCTTCTGAGAAAAGGTTTGAAACTAATTAAAGATCGATATTGTAACTTAATCAATTAGCCTTTTTTAATTAATCATGCTGCATTGGAGGAGAGTTCGTGTTTTAGTAATTAAATATGATGAGGGGGCGACTTCCGTATATTCTATGTGACTAAAGGAAAGTGTCAGGATCGTCTTTCATGCATTTTGTAATCATCTGCTTAATCTGTTGCAAGCAATATTTATATATGTAGTGGTGCAATTCCAGGTAACATACAGATTAAAAGTTTATAGCATCTTCGACCACCTGAGGAAGGGCACTCGTGTCTTCCATTCTTGAGATAATAAAGGTGGAATGCTAATATAAATTAGTTTGTGCTTCATTTGATCTTTAAATTAAGGTAATTAAACCATAAACAGTCTAAGAATGGAATATCAAGTTACTTATAGCTTCTTTGGACTCTGACTAGAATTTGCGATCAATTGAATACATACAAAATGTAACAATGTAGTTATCATTAAAGATAATAACTTTCATAATGAATTCGGTAAGAAACATCTTAAAATTGCTGAGCGAAGTACTGATGTACATGGTAATATATCTTAGCCAAGAATTGTCGCATGCATAAACGAGAATACCATCCTGAAAATTCGACCTCAATTCAGTCCCAATCAAACCTAATGATGGGCATAGAAACGATTTTAGAAGCTGGATCACATCTACTTTCTACTTGACAATAATTAGTTGGTCCTGTAACACCGCTTCGTACCCAAAAGAGAAGAAACACCAGAATAAAGAATCAGCAGACCACCAAAAAAACAAAGAATCAGAAATTGGGCAATGATCAACTATCTATTATATGGTTCATTCTAAACATTTACCATCATTTAAGAAACAGCATAAATGACAACTTATTCTGAGAACCGCGCACAATTCACATGTTATCGGATAAATCAAGAACATAGAAATCAATATTTTATGTTAAAGAAGGCAAAACATACCACACATTTTCCTGTACTACTAGTATTCATCCGAACGTGATTTGGAAATTAAATCAATTTAGGAAACCCAACAAAGTATGACTATTTGAAATGGCATCACAAACTCATTTTCCACTAGGTCAAATTAACTGTTCATACAAACCATTGGATAAAGTTATTCTTGAACTCATTTTTAGTAGTCAAAAAATGATGGTGCTTGATCAGTCAGTCGCATGACACATGGACAAACCAAGTCCGTAATTCAGACCAGATTTTAGTAGTAAATCCTTTAGCTGATGTCCATTATAGCAGATAATAGATCTTTATTTGTGTATCGATGGCAGTTGAAATGACAACAATCTTGATTGGTAGGAGTTTCGCTTCCCAGCTTTGCCAGCAGAAGACACAACAACTAGCTTGGGAACAGTGAGCAGAACCACCGCCAACCATACCCATTCATCTGACTCATACAACAAAAACCTGTGAACAACATCAATTGTCAAGAGACAGATGACCATTGGTAGCATCACAGACTATATCGAAGAAAGTTGTTTTAGAAACGAAATTAGCACATATAAATACTGAAAGAGATGAGCCACTAATAAATGGTGTTTGCCACATCTACTCAAGACAACAAAAGTAATCAAGTCACCCAGATCTTGTAGATCACCTAAAATTGTATGAATACTGTTTAGACATCACTGACATTAGTGTTGCAGGTAGATAACCATATTCCAAAGTAACTCGCAAGAATATATATAACAACAACAACAAAATCTTATCCCACTAGGTGGGGTCGACTACATGGATCATACGACGGCATTCATTCGTTGATCCATGTTCATAAGATTCGACAGAATTTTACGCTGGCTGTCGGAGCCTAACACAACCCTCCTCCTTTATCCGGGCTTGGGACCGGTTATAAAACATAGGCGGAGTTGCAAGAATATATATAACATGTTTTGTAAATTGACTGATCATACAATATAAGGCAAAAGTAATGGGACAGATTTAAATCATAGAAGAAACTGTCAAAATCTCATTTCTCATGTAATTTGTTTCTCATTATTTGCATAGGATTTTGAGAACTTACATAAAAGCTAATACCCAAGGTAATTAATGTGTGCTGTGTGCATCCCGTGGTTGATACCGCGTAATGTCTATGCACTTCATTGTGGAATTGCACAGCTTTGTATATGCTTCTTACATTCTAGGTTTCTGCATGACCCAAATGAAAACTATGTTATAGAAAATGATCTAGTGAAAATGTCCATCAGATTTAGTAATTTACAGATAACTTACAGAAAATGTTAAGGTTCTAATACCCAAGGCATATAAGAAATTAATGCGGCTTTAAACTCTCATATGACCAAGTTATGGATCTGATGCATTCATTGCAGAGTTCATCAAGTCTCCATGTCCAATAGAAAATTATCTCGGACTGATGATTTGCCTTATAATATACCGAAAGGTTTGGTTACTAATAAAGCGGAATTGCGTCGTATGATCCATATAGCCGACCTCACCTAGTGGGATAAGACTTTGTTGTTGTTGTTGTTGATGATTTGCCTTACAGGATGAATTGCTTGTTGAATCACTGCCTCAAAGAACCAGCAAGAAAGTTTCCTGTTGGCACAGATAATCAAGGCCAGCTCTTGCTTATACTGTATGCCACAAGAAATAGAAAACTTGCTCATCATGAAGCTTACTACTTGATCAAATCAGCAAGCATGCTTTTAGCCTCTTTAACTATATCTATGTAACCAACTTCTCTAACCCAGAAGTGTTCGATTGGCTCAATTGCCTTAATAGCTTCCAGGAAGTCCGTGTTGATGAACTTTAAAGCATTAGAATCCATGATATTTGCAGTAACATTCTGCCAAGGAAAGGAAATTAAGTAAATAGACTGACTACTTGCAACTTTTTACATAACATAGTTCTTTCGTACATTTGCAAATACCACTAATTTCCAGGACATGATATGAAGACTGAAATTTATCGCATCAACAATAAGTCATGTGAAAATATGTTGAGAACTATCAATTTGCTAATAAGTATGTCATGGTTCAGAGTCAAATTACTTCCACTCTCACAAGCTATATGGAGGGTGCGACACTAACATTGTTCTAAATTTCTAATAATACAGCAGATTGAACCAAAAGACCTTGGTCCAATTTTTGTTCAAAGCTTGGATAATTTGTCACACTCAAATCCTGTTGCTGGTGGGTTGGGGTTATGCAGATTCTTGTCCAGCTATACTTGATACACTACTTTTTTAGATGTAGAAGGCTATGTTCTTATATATCCTAGAAATGCATATACATATATATATATATATATATAGGATAAAATGAATATGCTGCGCCATTTTGGGCTGTAATTTATAGCATCTGAAGTAGGCCAATCGACTTATTGTAAAGATAAATTTTTAGCCTGTATACCGATTGAAGTTTGAAAATGTTTAGGAGAAAAATGTGTATTGTGATTATGCAAACTATTTAATGAGATTTTACGATCGAAAAAGATGCCTGATGATTGGAGATTAAGTACATTAGTTCCTATTTACAAAAATAAAGGGGATATTCAGAATTGTGCAAATTATAGAGGGATTAAACTTATAAGTCACACTATGAAATTATGGGAAAAAGTGATTGAGCATAGATTGAGAATGCAGACTAGTATTTCTGAGAGACAATTTGGGTTCATGCCAGGAAGATCCACTACAGAGGCGATTTATTTACTAAGGGGGATGATGGAGAAGTATCGAAGTAGGAGAAGAGACTTACATATGGCTTTCATTGACTTAGAGAAGGCGTATGATCGGGTACCAAGGGATGTACTTTGGAAAGCCTTGCAAAAGAAGAGGGTGAATGTTGCCTACATTAAGGTAATACAAGATATGTACGATGGGACATTGACTAGGGTTAAGACACCCGGAGGTGAGACAAATGAATTTCCTATAGGAATTGGCCTACATCAAAGATCAGCTTTAAGTCCGTATCTATTTAACTTAGTTATCGATGCTATAACCGAGAGTATCACAGAGGAGGTACCTAAGTGCATGCTATTTGCGGATGATATAGTACTTTTAGCGGATTTAAGAGAAGAGATTAATACAAAATTGGAAATATGAAGAAATACGTTGGAGTCAAAGGGTTTTCGTTTAAGTAGGAATAAAACAGAATATATGCATAGCAATTTTACAAATAAACAACTTAGAGACAATTTGAAAGTTAGGCTAGGGGAGGATATAATTCCTCAAGTGACAAAGTTTAAATATTTAGGATCAATTGTAAGACAAGATGGTGAGATTGATGACGATGTTAATCATAGAATTCAAGCTGGTTGGTGTAAGTGGAGGAAAGCCACTGGAGTTCTTTGTGATAGAAAAGTACCCAATAAAGTTAAAGGAAAATTCTATCGTACTGCTATAAGGCCAGCAGTGTTATATGGTAGTGAATGTTGGGCTATGAAGGGACAACATGAACGTAAAGTGGGGGTAGCCGAAATGAGGATGTTGAGATGGATGTGTGGTCATACAAGATTAGATAAGATTAGGAATGACCATATACGTGAACGAGTCGGAGTGGCTCCTATTAGTGAGAAAATGGTAGAGAATCGTTTGAGATGATTTGGTCATGTTCAGAGAAGACCATTAGATGCGCCAGTAAGAAGAGTAGATCAAATAATCTGGAGTCCGATTAAAAGAGGGAGAGGGAGGCCAAGGCGGACACTTGGTGAACTAATAGAGCAAGATCTATTGGTGAATAATATACCGAAAGGTTTGGTTACTAATAGAACGGAATGGCGTCGTACGATCCATGTAGCCGACCCCACCTAGTGGGATAAGGCTTTGTTGTTGTTGTTGTTGTTGTAATAGGTCGATCGACGTATTGTATAGTGCGTTGTACGCTCACAGCCCCCATATATATATATATATAATATTATTGCTGATGCCATCACTAAGTACCTTATTCTTCAGATTGTACTACCTTGTCACTAATCATGACTAGTAGAAAAGGAATGAAAATGCCCCTTTGAAATGATGTCACTAGATGAGACTTAAGAACATAATCTTAGCTAAAAATGTAAGCGCAATATTCAGACAGTTGCCAAAAAAAGGAACGTGTAGAACTTACAAGATGCGAACCATGACATGCATGAAACACAATGAACTTAAGAAACCTCTCTTCGACATTGCTGAAGATTTCATCCATGCCACAAGAAAATGACAAATCTAAAGATGAAAATTCAGGTATTTCTCCATGGTTTTGAACAACAACTCTGTGGTGCTTTTCAAGCATCTTTTGCAGATAATATTCAACTGTGTGTTGAAAAGATTTGGATCGGTCCCTCTTGAATTTCATAGGGGCAGACAAGAAAGCTCTCCGAATTATTTCATGTCACTTAAGCAATGACCCAGCTCGACTACTGTCAGCCCAGCAGCAACGTAAACATAACCCATCATCTGTAAAAAGGAAGGGGGAACATTTAGAACAAAAGCAAAAAGCAAATATCTTCCTATCCATGACTTGACCAATCAATTGCACTACACTACAATGGAAACACAATTCAGACCTTAATTTGGAATCAACAAGTACAGGCATTGAGGATGTTAATAAACTACCAAGTTATTTTCTAAGCTTACCCAAAATAAACCCAGCTAGCGGAATACTGACTGATGGAACATTTAACTGTCCTTCCAATTGCAAACCTTGTAGTTTAGATGGGTTCCTTTCCAGCATCAGGACTTGTACAGTTACAACCTGCACCCTCAACCCTTATAAACAGTCAGCAGCATACAAACATGACTAAGCACAAGTACCTTGATATACAAACATATTGTTACATGAATTTTTACCCTGCAACGGAATTGGACAAGTTCAGTATCCAAACATGTTAACACCTGTGGGTTGAATTGCACTGCTATTGTTTTATCTTTTAGAGTATTTCTTCCAAATTCTGAATTTAAACTTTGTTCATTGTGTTGCCCGCTGATTTCATCCAGAGAGTTTATCACAATCAAAGACAGAGGCGTCAACAACAGTTCATGCCATTTGCTAGAAGTGCTGTAACATGTATAAACAGTAAAAATATCTGTTACCGTCATACATCTCTTAAAATATCTTAATGCAATAAGCAAAATTCCTAGTTACAATAGTTTATAAAGCAACTCCAAAGATTAGTTTTCTGTGTCATGCCAGATACAAATACAATATAAATAATAGAAAACCATGATATTATAGATTAATCACTGTTTTCCAACTGACGTAGCACCCAACAAATTCAACCAAGACCAAATTTTAAAACTTTCAAATCAGATTTGAATCATTGACAATCAAATGATAGGATCATGAATGTGTTCAGATTTGTCATGAAAACTGCACGCCTTATGACAAATAAAGCATTATGTGCACTTGAAACAATATAGTGAAAGGTTTAGAATAGAGAGTGAAACCATAATATCACCAGTTTCAGAAATGATAGGCAATATCTTAATATCTTGATGTTTAATGTTGAAACTAGAACCCACAGTTATGCTCTTTTTAACCATTCAAAAGTCTTAAAACATGAAGTATAATTAAGAACAAAAATGCTGGGTAAATAGTACCACAGACCGCGTCATGAGAACCCTGTAGAAAGTTGCATTTGCTCCACGCCCCAATCCAACAGGACAAGAATATTTATTCAATTTACCACGAACTCGCACCTGTTGACTCGCTGATGAGAAAATGAACCTATTGCAGGCTATAAATTGGAACTATGAACGTGAGACAGTTACCATATGGTTATTATCACGAATATGAATGCAAATTGTGTTCAGCACCGAAGATTGATGTCATCAGAAATTGAGTGAAATTTAGATTTGCTATCATAAATGTGGCTGTTCTCAACGTATCCTCTTAATGATATCTGAGTTCCTTGAGGCAAGTTATGGGTTGTTGGATCAGTATTTCCAGAATGCCCTGCTAATTCAGTCATCATTTGGATGCACAATGAGACACTGATAACTGAATCTGCTAAAGGAAGCTCTTTTAACAGTTGTACAGGTGCTGCATCCTCCACAAATGGCCTGATTGCTTCAGAAGAAACATGCAGATGCATACATGGAAGATTTTGACTTTCTTTAAACAGTCCCATCAACTGCTCATCATGACGAGAACTTGTAGAACCTCTCTGAGGACCCATTGCAGAAGATTGACCTCTGGACAATCCACAGTGACAAATTTTCTCACAGAAAGAAAACAAAACATGATAGAAATTCATTTTAGAATCTACACGAACTTTCCCAAAGGAAAACTGGTTGCATCGACTTGATGCACAAGGAGAAACTTTCTTTGGACATTTAAAAGAATAAAACGCACCAGTTCGGAGCAACTGCAAAATACAAATAGCACAAGACCGCGTGTAAATACTATGCAAAAGCCATGTAAAGATAAGTAATTAACTCAAGGCATTTTGCAGGTTTTGCCAAGAAAGGTTAAAAGAAAGAACTTCATAACACCTGATTACCTGATACTTCGAAATGCTGTCAGAATTAAATTCTAAGAGTACCCTTGACTTGGTCAAGTTGTGGGACACATCATTATGAACACCCTCACCTACATCATCCAATGTTCTTAAATATCTTTGAACAGTGGATTCTGGTACGGTCAGCTTTGAAAAGTCAAAACTGGATTCTTCTTTTGCAAGATGCAAATAAGCAGACATCTCAGGACAACAACTATTGGCAATTTTCAAGGAAACCAAGCAAGGGATACTAGATGTTCCCTGCAGTTTTGATAGTTTTTGCGGTAGAGCAGTAAATGAAGTCCCAGTTGATCCATATCCAAACAATGGTTGTTTATCCCAGTTGATCCATATCCAAACAATGGTTGTTTATCCCATTGTTTACTAGTATCATTCATAAGTTCAATAAAGTGTGATTTTGAATCCAGCATGTCTTCAGAAGCTTCTGCAGATGTATCATATTCATTTTGTTTAGGGATAAATAGGCTGTAAGGCAAGATAAAGGACTCAGCAAAGACGCTAAAGCTGCTTTTTGTATTTAGATCATTTTCAACCTGAAACAGAAAGTTAGACGAGCCATTACACGGTGTGTACAGATTTTCTTGGGAGATAAAGTGCATAAAGATATGGAACACAGTTAAGAATGCACAGAGAACTTCTAGAAGGACTTACATTGTCACAAACAGGAAATTTGTGAGTTAAAAACAACAGGTGAAATGAATCATCTCTGAGGCTTTTCGAATCATCATGCATAACTATGCAAGAACGTCCAAGAGGTGGAACCCCAATACGAGCCATATCCCTGAGATAAAAGTGAACATAGACTGCAAATTGTTTTGTTGTGCTCCTGTTCGATGACTGTTGAAATAAAGTCCTGCATGATAGTGTCCCACCAAAAATATTCTGCAAATTGCTTTGTTTTGTTGGTAAACTTTCCAAGATGATTTTATATTCTTTGACCTGGGAAAGAAGATGAACATTTTATGACTGATGGATAAGGAACCACAAACAAGTAAGCCAAGTTTATGAGTTCACAAATTAAAAAGTAAAACTACCAGTTAAGTTTTACCTCATAAATGTTCTGATCATTTACATCCGGAAGAAAATCTAGAATAAGTACATCAATACTTCCAGTTGCATCAACTAACTGCAACCTCCCTGAAGGTTGAGAAATCTGAACTCATTAAAGACAGTAATTAATAACTTACTGCACTGCATGCCCATAAAGCAGCAAACAAGTGATTTTAATTTAAAAATAACACAATTGGGCATTAGGCAAAGAGCTCTTTTAACTTCAGTGAAGCTTCACATCATCACCAATGTCAGAATGTAGGTTTGACAGGTAGAGCAAGAGTATCTATAACTGACCATAATAATTCATTAAGAATCAGAATGCTACAAGTGTATGCATTACCAGGTCCATCAAATATGTGGATAAATGAAATTGAAGTTAATATCCTTATTATTTAGGCAAATTCCAAACAAAGAAAGAAAAAGAGAACTTTAAGTGAAACAAAAGAATATGGATACTACCAACTCGCATGAGTATCACTAAAGACCATAACATAAAGTGCAAATTTACAGATAAGAAGAGCATCAAAATTGTAGAAAATGCATTAAATCATCATATTCTTACCTTGAACTTTAACTCCGTCTATGTTTTATAGCCGGTCCCAAGCCCGGATAAAGGAGGAGGGTTGTGTTAGGCCCCGACAGCCAACGTAAAACCCTGTCGAATCTCATGAACATGGATCAACGAATATGGCGTCGTATGATCCATGTAGCCGACCCCACCTAGTGGGATAAGGCTTTGTTGTTGTTGTTGTTGGTGATAAGATCGGATATAGGTACAACCTGATAGAATCATGTCAGAAAATGATTTTTTACAAAATTTATCCAATCTATTTGAACTGCCGCTTCTGATTTAGAGGCCTTACCAACTTGAGGGCTCCTGGGTTAGATTCATCTCTACAACCACAAGAATCATGCTTGCAGAATTCCATAAACACCCCGTTCTGAATGCAAATCAGAAATTATTGGATCATGAAACGATTAAGTTGGATAGTATTAGAATATGAGGTGTCTATCCTAATGAGTTAGTTCCAGATATCCTAATTCAAAACATGCTTCATGATTATAAAACAAAGGCTCAAGCCAAATGAACCAACAAACCTGTGATTTAAAGGCGCTTGACGGCAAATAGCTAATAGCATAAGTTTGTGCTAGTCCTTCCATCTGGGAACACCTTGTTACAATCAAATATCATGTCAATCTTAAACTGGGAACTTCAATCATAAGTAAAGCCTAATAGTTATATACTTACAGGAAAGAGAATGTGAAGAAAAAATTCTTACATTCTTTGTGCCCAAGATTTGCTTGTCAGATAAAATACTTGTGAATTTCTTCCTCAAGCAGGAAAGCAAAAGTAAGGTCCTGAACCATAACAATTGGTATCATACAAGCACTAGATAGTAATAAAATGCATTGGGCATTTTTCTATTTTAACTTGCTCCTACCAAAATTTGGCACAAAATGACAAAGATCTAAGAAACTTTCCCAACAGATTCTCATTCGTTGATGCAGAGTAACACCTGGAAAATAGAACCCTAAGATAATATCAACACAGAACATGTTTTGGTGTATTCCAAAGTGTCATAGTGGCACAACATACCTAGTCGCAGACGGGGAAAAGGACTTGACCACAATAGATGTCCTGCAGCATGTTGCTAGAAGGAGCATTCTGATTGAAGAAAACCTAGGACGCACCACGTGGAAGTTTGAGACTGAGACCTACAATAACAATGCTGGCTAAGAGAAAATTGGCATCCACCAAATAAAAAACATCATTCAAAACTAGAACCATAATTACCAGTAAATACTAATTAGTGAACTTGCCATAATTCATCAGAAACTGGCAGCATAATGTTCACTAATAAGAGAAAAATGCATCATAATTTCACATACACATAAGCAAGAATAGATATGTGATATTTCTGCATAGATGTCTAGAATAGATTAGAGCACTGTTGTTTAGATCGGAATAGGGACAAAATCTCAAAGCAACAATTGCCGTCAATTTAGGAGAATATGAAGCGTCAAAGACAACTTACAATAGCGCCGATCCTAAAAGAATGTGGCAGAGTAAGCCCAGGATCAGTTACCAACAGCCAGATCTGCTCATCTAACTCAACGGCCATGCCTTGCACGTAAACTCCAGTGACAACTCCACTGTAGCTTCGTATATTCTTATTTTCCAGCCTTGCTGCAGGGGAGGAGACAGAGGATACCACAGTGTTTGTTGTGGAGACTAACATCAAGTAGGACTCCTCTCTTCCAACGTGAACCAACTTCTTGGACAATCCTGCCACGTGAATTAACTGTCCCACCAGCGAATCTATCACCGGATGGCACCGGGATTTTGGCTTCACGAAATAGACGAAGGCAGGCTTGGTGAAAGAATGAATCCCCCTTACTCCGAGTTGCTCCGAGCAAGGTAAAGAATGATGCATTGATTTGTTGGAGCAACGGCTGCACGCGCAGGTAAGAACCTCCAGAAGGAAGCCCACGGACGTCCCGCCGTCCACCACTTCTCCGCAGGAAGAATTGGGGTTCTTAACCATTCGAGGCACTTTGAAGATTGAGCTGACGGCACTTAGCACGCCAAATGCGCGGGAATTCCTATTCTGGCTGTGCTCCCACGATAAGCGAGGATCGCGAACCAGGGCCAATTCCGCCTTCGCGACGCTCCATCGGACCACCTCAAGAACCCCGCCTCTCCCATGCTTCGGAAGAGGGAGAAAGTTCCACGCGAGGACACGGACCTCGCGGCCGAGAAGGTGGAGGTCGAAACTAAGAAAGCTGCAGCAGATCGTGGAGGTACCGTCGGAGAAAGAGAGGCAATGATTTCGGCAGCCGCTGGAGATGTCGGACTCGTCCGGGAAGAGATCCACGGTGCCGACCAAGAGGACGGCGCGATCGATCGGCGAAAAGGAAGTAGGGCCATCGGACGACGGAAAGAGGAGGTCCCGGTCGAGCTTGGAGCGTTTGGAAGGGGGAGGGGAGGAAGGAGATGAGCGGCAGAGGAAGGCGGCACCGCTGCAAGGGCGGGAGAGTCCGAGGAGGTCGGGGACGGAGAGGATTGGGATGTGATGAGGGCCGCCACCCATAGTTCCCTTGAAGAGCACGGAGGAGTGATGGGTTTCCGAGATTTTAGTAGGGTTTCTTTATGTCTTCCTCGCCGGAGAAGACCGGGAAATTTGTAGCCCGTTCGAACTTGTAAATTTGTAATAGATGGCGGGCCATCGTCGTCTATTGAATCGTGATCTTATCATATTTTCTAGATAATAGTTGCGGAATCGTGTTTCGCCAAGTTTCACGTGAATAGCTGAATTGATAAATTTAGATTATGTTCAAGAAGTTGATGTGATAGAAAAAAAATAAATGTATTAAATTAATGAGGAAAGAAGCGCTCTCATATCTCACTCAATGTGCGTATTTTTTTAACGTTTTTTAATGATGTGATCTCCATCATTCGTAGCACTTTGGATGGCCGAGATCGAACGACATTTGAACACCCAACTTTTCCCTTTTTGACGTGAAGGGTGAAGCGAAGGAGGTGACGACGGTGACAAGGCAAGAGGCGTCAAGGAGGGCAAAGCGGAGAAGGAGAAGGCTCTCGGTGGCGATGGCGTTGGAGGCGTCGAAGAGGGTGAGGACGAAGCAGAGGAAGAGGAGGCGATGTAGCAAAGGCGACAACAATATTGGAGATGTCTGGAGGGCGAAGGCAAAACGAAGGAGGAGGTGGCCGTGCAGCTGACAATCGACCTTGGCGGCGACGACATTGGAGGCGTTAAGGTGCACAACGAGGGCCATCCGGTCGGAGACCGACGAGCTTGGATCGGAGAGCACCGTGGCAGCGGCGTTGATGGTGAGGGCAAGGACGCGACGACCAACGAGGAGGCAGGCGGGGAGGAGGGCAGATAGACATGAAAAAAAAGGGCCATCGGATTAACTATAGCGGGTGTTCTTTCCTCTAAATTAATTATAGCGGGTATTTGAATAAAAAATAGATTTTAAAACGATAAATTTTAATTTTGTTAATTAATAAAAATAAAAGTATAAATTTAAAAAATAGTGAAATTTTTTGTTGATAAATATATTATTTAAATATTAAAATGTGTTTTTAATAATTATATTTAATGAAATATTGATTTTTTAATAAAATAACAAGTAAGAAATAATATTATATTAATAATTTATAATAAAAATATTTTATATTTAACAAATAAATTATTTTATAAGAGTAATGTGCGAGGGAAAAAAATAAGGAAAGAAGAACAAAAAAGAAAAATGAAATTGAAAAATTGTCACGTCCAAAAAAATTGAAAAAAAAAAGAAGAAGAAGAACCAACTTGATTCCACCAAGTGGTGGGAACAAGGGCACGTGCACATTAGTTCGTTTGGCAAAATCGATCCAAACATGGTTCCAACTTAGTTTTGATTTTCAAACATAATTTTTTTAGTCGAAAAAATCGACCTTTAAATTTTGAGCTACTTTTTTTCATATACTAAAAAAATCGACTTACATGTTCTCGATTTTTCCAAGTCAAAGACCTACTTTAATCAAAAAAATATAAACCTTAAATATATCAAATAGATGTTAAAAAATAAAATTTAACTCTAACTTTAAGTGTTTAATGTAAAAAATCAAAATAATATATTGTTACATTATAATTGAAAATATTCTAATTATTTTTGTACAAACTTTATTAAAATAGATTAATAACTTAATAATATTCAAGTTCAAGTGCATGGTAATAAATTACTAATATACCTAATTTAATAAAATTAAGTAAGAGAAAATTAAAATATAAAATATTATTTTAAAAGAGATTTAATGGGGTCCTCCCACCTTACACGAGAAGGACTGCACCCCCTCCCCCCACCCCCCTTACTTGAGGAGGACCGCCCTCTCTCATCCGCGCCGTGGGATGGAGATTTGACAAGTGCGGTTCAAGATTTATTTTTCGATTTTTTTGATCGATTTTTTTGCCAGATTTTTTTACAGTGAGGCCTCGAGAATGAAGATTGGACCTCGCAGCGGCAACGACAGTAACAGTGGTGATGGGAACGCGACGATGGCCTCGCGACGATAGCAAGCAGCGGCGTCCTAGCTCGCTACGGACGACCTCGGCTGCAGCGACCTTGAGGCCTTGAGAATGAAGATAGGGCACAGTCCTACCTCTCAGTGGCAACGGCGGCGGCACCAAGCGCTGACAGCGTCCTAGCGGCGACAGCAAGCAGCGGTGGCATCCTAGCTCGCGACGGCAGCATTCAGTTCGCGGCGGCGGCGACGAAGAGGTCAGAACTCGGCAAGCGGCAAGAGATGACGGGCGACCTTGAGGCCTTGAGAACGAAGATGTCAACCTAGGGCACGACCTAGCTCGCGGCAGGCGACAGCGATCTTGCATCGAAGAGGTCAGATCTTGCTTCCAAGATCGTTACGAGGGAGAACGATTGTCGATCATGGCGGCGGTGCGGACCGATCATCGCAAGGGATGACGTGCGGCGGCAAGGGAGGCCGCTCGGCGACGAGGGAGGATGCGCGATGGCGAGGGAGGCTGATCATCGTGAGGGAGGATGCACGTCGACGAGGGGGATGAGCCGCGACGGCGAGGGGGGATGAGCTGTGGCCGTGACGGAGGGGGATGATTTGGTGGGAAAGAAAGTAAGCAGGGGGAGGGCAAAAAAATGAGCCCTAAAAATGGGCAAAAAATCGGAAAATAGATCTTGAACCGCGAAGAAAATCGTAGATCCGATAGGCGTGGATGGGGGGAGGGCAGTCCTCCCCTACGAGACCTCCATTAAATTCTTTAAAAAATGAAGTAATAATTTATTTTTAGTAATTTGAAAAACATATTTGATTGGGATCGGACCCTCCCATTGTTGTGGCAAGGAGCCTTAATTTGAACGAATGATTCTATTTATTCCGAAAAATCGAGCTAATTCTTAGTCGGGGTCAACTTTTTCGGCTCGATTGAATTTTTCGAATGTTTAGATCTTTATTTACACCCCTAAAAATATCTACCATTGCAATTAGATAATAATATTATTTATCATTTCGTCTATCTTTTTGTTCCAACCATTTTTTATTTCTTCCTTGCCCGAAAATATCTCTAATATTGTCACTTTAAAGAATAATTTTTAACACTTTTTACATGAAAATAAATAGTTTTACTCTTATTTAATAAAATAAATTGATTTTGTGTGTGACATCACTCTATATATATTGTAAAGAATGCTTGAGCTTAGCAGCATGTAAAGTAAATTTAAATTAGAAACAAATGAGATGCAAACTCCCTTATTAGTCTATATATATACACCCGTCCAAACCGTTTGGCAGCTTCTTGGATTAGACTTTGGAGTTTGTTGCCCCAAGTGCGTGCGACTAGGAAGACACACAAAAAAAAACATTATTAATTCCATCATTATTAATGTGAGACCCGCAGCTTCAGACCTGCTTGGCAAAAAAATACCTAGGATTGAGAATTTATTCTTGAAGCTATTATCGATTCAAACGGAACCAACACAATAACTATGGATGAAAATATTTCGTGTTTGGATATAAGAACTTAAGTTTTTATTAATTCTCGAGAATAAAAAAGAGGGAGAATAAAAAAGTTGATTAGACGGATAAGTTTTAGTGAATGTTTGAATAGAAAGAAAGAATTGAGGAGATAATTTATTATATTATTTGGTTGAAAATGTATTTAAAAATATTATGTTGATTAAATATTATATTTAATTATTATTTGAAAAAAAAAATAACATAATTGGATAAAAAAACTTAATGAATAATATTAATAATAAATATCAATTAGTAATATTTTAGTATACTAGAATACTAATTAAAGTATAATAAATAATTAAGAAAATAATTATTTAATATTTAATTGAAGTATTTATATAAGATATAAATAATTTTATGGTAATACTAAGTAAACTATTATATTAATTTTATGATAATATATTATTAAATAAATATTTATATATATCATTAGATCAAATAAATTTACAAGTTTTATAATAATGTATTAATAAATAATTATATAGAACATATAATATATAATGAAAATATCAAAAAAAAAAAGAAACAGTTATTGCCACAAGTAAAGAACTAATAAGTTCTTGCGAGTTGGGGATTTTAAGGTCACATGACCTTATGATCAGAACTTAAGTTTCGGTAGAATTTTTTTCCTTGCAGGTTTTGTTTGGATTGGGGAATGGGAATTTTAAGTTTTTATTAGTTCTCGGAAACTAATTGATTTTTTAAAAAAGTTTAGGTGCGGTGTTTGGATGAGAAGTGTAATGATGAAAATTTGAAAAGTTGATTTTATATATAAGTTTTAGTTAGTGCTTGAATGAAAAGTAAGAAGTAAAAATATAATTTATTAATTTATGAACTATAAAATTATAATAAATTAAAATATTATGTATTTATTTAGTTTAAATAATAATTACAAAAATACTTATATTTATATTACAATTTATGAAAAATAGTTATATTATTATTATAATTTATGAAAAATAATAATATTCTAAGTTATTGTTTTCCTATGTTATTAGTAATATAATTTACAAATAATATTTATATTAAGTTAAATAATTTATTTTATAAGTTGAATGATAATATATTAATAAATAAAATATTATAATTGCTTATTTTTTAAGATAATATAAAATAGTTTAATGAATAATATTATGATTAAATAGTAATTAATAATATTTTACTTATCAAAATATAATAAAGAATTGAAAGAAGAAAAAAAGTAAAAAAAAAACCCAAGTTCTTATTGGAAGTGAGAACATGCCTGTGTTTGGATGGCAGAACGAGTTGCTAACGTGATCTGAACTTTTAAGTTATGGTTGAGCTAAAGTTCTCCTATTAGGAGAATTTAAAGTTTTCGTTGGAAGGAAGACCTTGAGTTTTTTTTTACTTTTTTTCTTCTTTCAATTCTTTATTATATTTTGTTCAGTAAAATGTTATTAATTACTATTTAATGATAATATTATTCATTAAAGTAGTTTATATTATCTTAAAGAAATAATCAATTATAATATTTTATTTATTAATATATTATCATTCAATTTATAAAATAAAATATTTAAGTTAATATAAATATTTTTTGTAAATTATGTTTTTAATAATATAGGAAAATAATAAATTATAATATTATTATTTTTCATAAATTATAAATTATAATATAAATATAAATATTTGTAGTAAATTATTATTTTAACTAAATAAATACATAATATATTAATTTATTATAATTTTATATTCATAAAATAATAAATTATATCATTAGTTCTTACTTTTTATCCAAACACCTATTAACATTTATCTATTAAATCAACTTTTCAAATTCCCGTCATTACACTTTTCATTCAAACACCACACCTAAAATTTTTTTATCAAATAAATTACTTTTCGAGAACTAACGGGAATTTAAAATTCCCAATTCAAACATAGGCTAAATTCTCCCGTTGAGAGAACTTTAGCTCACGTGACCAGAACTTTTAAGTTCTGATCATTTTAGCTGTTTGTCAACCAAACACAGAACTTGATGTAGTGTTTGACAGAACTTGGTCAAATTCTTGCCCTCATCCAAACTCTACCTAAACGTAATTAGTGCGACGACACGAGATTTAAGGATAAAAATAATTTGATCGAATAATTCTATATGGATAAAATACAGAGATGATAATAGGCTTATATTTAGTCACCATTTATTTTTCAAGATGCGTTATAAATTCGTGTGGACTAAAATTCAAAATGAATAATATCTTAATTGGATCAAGAGTGTTGCATAATGGTATGTAAAAAACATGGACCATAAATCAACACGGATTGCTTTGCTCGCATAATCATGAGCTTATATGTAGTTATCCCTTTATTTTTTAAGACATATTGTAAATTCGTATGGGCCAAGAAGGCCCAAAGTGAATAATATGTTGAGATGCGCTACAATTATTATTTTTTTAACTATGTTTTTTTTCACATATAAACATATAATCATAAATCATATATTTTAATTTTCATCAAGTGACTCGTAATTACTTTAATTTATTAATTAAAAAATAATTTTACCTTTAGTACTTTAATGTAAGAAAATATATTAATTAGCACAATATTTCTAATTATAGAAATATGAATTTTAAAACGTAATTTTTACTCATGTAATTAGCCCTAGTACAAATTAATTGCTACTGTTTTGACTCATATGAATTTGCTTACATAAGTATTTGATTTCGATATTAAATTATGCAACCTAATAAGTGTTGGGATATTGTTCGGATTTAAGAGTAATATCTATGGTTGGACTAATATTGATTGTTGAATTTTGAAAGATCTGATTAATTAATCAATTTCTAACTTGATATCTGCTTCCAAGCAAGTCCAGGAGACGACTTAGCAACAGTTGGCAGTTGCTGTGATGCATCGGTGTCTTTTATATATATAAAGTAAGTGTTCTTGGACCAGTAATTAAGATCAAGTTGGACTGAGAGCACAAATGCGTTGATTGGGTTTATTGTTCATGTGCATGATCACCATGCATCCAAAAGGGAAAAATAGAAACTTTTTTTTTTTGCATTGGTTGATAAAATTCCAATATCCACATCAGCCAAAATCCTACCAAAATTCATTGACCACTAATATATTCCATATGTCGACACCAAGATGAGATGACATGAGATTTCAGTGTTTCTAAGAATGACTAGACAGTCACTGCTAAAAAATGTCTATTGCCACCCATCCAATTGTGTGCTTTTGTTCCATGGATTTTTCTATAGTCCATACCTCCATGGTCACACACACACAAATGTGACACCACACAAATTGAATACACTGTGCGATCAACAGATCACGCATCAATGACGATTCCTCACGCAAATGTCTTCGTCCTCATCCTCCAACGCACCCGCCGTCGCCAGCGATGCCACTCCCCGATAGAAGATGACAGAGGACGAGCTCACGATGAGCGTCGTCCGCCCCTGCACACAATCCCGGGACAGCACCAATCCATCCATGGCCACCCCCGACCCATGACTCCCCACTGAAACCTCCTCCACCGTGGCCGTCGCTGCATGGCCACCCTCGACCCATGACTCCCCACTCAAACCCCCTCCACCACGGTCGCTGCTGCTATCATCGCCGCCCCCAGTTCCTTCGTCTCTATCCCATCCCCCCTCCCCTCGCCATCTCCAATGGCCATGAGGAGGATGTTGTCAACAAAGACAGTGGGAGTAGGGTCACCCCTACGCGCCTCCGCGGGGGAGCACTTGTCACTGTTGTATGCCTTTGCATGCTGCCCCCTTCAAGTTCCACCAGATTTGGTCGAACTCCGAAAAGATTTGCTTCCTCCAAGGCCTCCTACCATGCTGGTCTAATGCCTTGTGAATGCTTGCCGCGATCGCGAATGTGAGAACGCAGCGAGAGAGATTATGATCCGGTTGTATTTGTGCAATTCAGAACGCGTGGTCCCGCAATGCGCCCATTTTTATGGTGTCACATTAATGTTCTCATAAATACATATATATATATATATATATATACACGAGGAATATTAAGGTGACTGGTGTCACTGTGCGCCCATACATTCAGAGCCGTCCGATCTGAAATGAACGGTCTGGATGAATGAGCACCGGTTCGAACGACTCACACGTTCGGTTCGAGTGCGTGCATCTCCTCCCCTCAATGACGAGTCCGATTCGCAGTCGCCGCGCGCCCCTCTCCTTCCTTCGTCTCAACGCGTGATTTTCCCGGCGACGCCTCCTATCTCCCACCCTCGTCACAGGTCGCATCTTCTAGATCAGATCGATCGCCGCCTCCATTGCAGGTTTGCAGGTCGCAGTTTCTCAGATCGCAAGTCGTAGGTTCTCACGTCGCAGGTTCAGATCGCACGTCATTGAAGGGAAAGAATGTGATCGGTCGCCGTCGCAGGTTACAAGATTCGCAGATCAATCGCTGCCTCCGTCCGCCCAAATCGATTTCATCGCAGATCGATTGCCGCCTCCGCCCGGTCCGTCGTCCTCCGTTTGTTGCCGTCCTCCGCCCTCCACTTTCCGCTCATAGTCGCCCTCCGTTCACTGCTGATCTCCGCCCTCCACTCGCCGCTCACCGTCGCTCTCCGCTCGTCGCCTCACCGCCACCCTCCGCCATCGATCCGCTCACATCGCCCTCCACTCGCCGCCTCCGCCGCCCTCCGCCATTGATCCACTTGCCGCCTCCGCCGCCCTCCACCGCCGATCCTCTCGTCGCCTTCGCCGCCCTCCGCCATTGATCTATTCGCCGTCACCCTCTGATAAAAATCGAAGGATGTCGGTTCAGTGCAATCGCACCTTTGCGAACCGCACAAATCGCAGACCGCGCAAGTGGTTCATCGTGCAAAAATCTTGGCCGTTTGATCAAAATCGAATGGCCTCGGACGTAGGGTTGCACTGTGCGTCCAATGAGTGTGGTGTCACCCTAATATTCCTATATATATATATTCTGAATTTGAGATGTTTCTTATTACTTAGCACTTCAATAAAAAGTAAATGCAAATAATAAGACAATTAATGACTATTCACAAATTAAGAATTCAATATCTATTTGTTGATTTGAGAGTGAAATCAATTTGGAGCAGATGGTGTTGCTTGTGTGGCTCATCTTTTGTTGATGGTGACCAATGGAGGAAAGAGGGACGGAAATTTTTTGAGTGAAAGGTGTCTTAATTAGTGGTAGTTTTCTCTCTCACACCGGGGGATATGTAATGGGAGAAGATATGATCAAATGTGCAACTATGTATATAATATATATGTGTACGAAAGGCCAATGTCCCTATGCAATGAAAGCAAACCCAAGTGGAATTGATTCTTTATCAACCATACATTAGTAGAGTCTTGTACTTTAAGCCTGCTTCGTTTATTTTATTGGGATAAAAAAATAATATTGCAACCAATTACAAATAAAAAAAGTAAAATTGGAGGAGGGTGATCGAATATGCAAAATGTTCGATTTGATTGCATGATGTTTATTGACAAACTATATATATGTGGTGGTCAATTTCACATGATTGGATGTTGATGGAAGACTAAAGTTTTGCACTATTAAAAGGAAAATTTATAGTCCTCTTACAAGTCTAGTCGATTTTTATCCTATCACACGTACGAAATAAAAAAGCTATAATAACGCAGCTCTCCAATTAAAATGATGTATTATTTCACTAACAGCCGAGAACTTAGCCAATTAAATGAATGTTAAAAATGTAAAATTAGTATTAGTCAGATAAACAAAAACTTGGGGATCCGTACTTGGACAATTGCACATTCATGTTGTCAAATCGAAGTCACAAAAACATCTGAATTATTTGGCATTTGTGCCATCTGGAAAGTTCTTGGACGAGCAAAAAAAGAAAAAAAGATGAAAAAATTAATAAGAGTTGACATGCTAATGGGCGGGGTTGAATTAATAATCTTCCTTCAGATTGGTAACATTAGAGAGGGGCCCAAAAATGCATTTAGTTCTTTTTTTTCTCAATCTTGATGTTTGAAAAACGGTGCCGACGATTCAATTTGTGCGGCACTATAAAACGCATTATTCACAGGTTAAAAGTCGATCTACCATCAAGCTCAACTAATTCGGTTATGATCGTCTCGAATTGCGTACTTTATAGTAGCAAATGAGATTCTCAACAGAAATCACAAGAATTTGAATTCAAAATCTTACTTAAGCGAAGAGAAATCATTTACGATTCTAGCTAACTCGTGTTGGTAAAATGCATACAATTCTTTTTTTTCTCAATCTTAATGTTTGAAAAGTGGTGTCGACGATTTAACCTGTGCAGCACTATAAAGCACATTACTCACAGGTTGAAAGTCAGTCTATCATCGAGCTCAACTAATTTGATTAGGACTATTCCGAATCGCGTACTTTGCAGTGACAAATGAGATTCTCAACAAAAATCACGAGGATTCGAATTCGAAATCTTACTTGAACCGCTTACCATTCCATCTAACTCATGTTGGTAAAATGCATACAACTCTAATGTTAGTAAAATTGGCTAATCTTTCTGATAAACACGGATAAATTTAGCATCAGCCAGACGCATCTTTTTATCATTATCATCATCATTATCGTCTTAATCAGGGTGAGTTGTGACGATTAATCCCATACGCTTCCACCATTTTGACCTCTCTGCCAAGCAACACGCGGCATAAAGCCCATAGATTTGATTCATTCCTCAGTTAAACTCGATAACAAATGACATAATTATTGTATTATTAATCTTAATATGTTATATTTCCCCCCTCTTTCTTTGTTCCAAAAAAAAATTAATAATAATAATAATAAATTTAATGCGAAAAAAGACTTCAATGCCCCGTGTTGCACCCATCGGTGACGTGGCACTCGCCTCCACCGCAGACTGGCGCAATGATTGACCAGAGAGAAGCCAAGCATCTTACACGGACCGGCGCTCGCAGACCCAAATTTCGAACCCGCAGGGGGTCCACAGCTCAACGTCTCTAATCCAAGGCGTCACCGTCGTTGGCGTCAGAAATAAATGTCGTCCACTTACCCAAAAAAAAAGAGAATTTTGTGGTGATTTTATTACTCAAAACAAATTAAACTCGAGGCCTCGGGAATTGGGAAGTGTGGTGGGGCCCTGCAATTAGACGGCTGGGATACTTCTTATCGTCGGACAACGACATCTGGACCGTAGACGTCGAGATCGTACGAGACGAGCTAAATTTGAAGCCTATAAATAGACGAGAACACGACGCTTCGAGATTTTGGGGATTTTTTTTGTCAATTGATTTAAATCTTCTCAGAATTCTCTGCGCCTCGAGTCTCCTTTCGACCTCTCCTCCTCTTCCGTCTTCGTGTTCTCCATTTTGCTCGGGCCTTGTGGACCGGAAGGCCGCGCCGGCAGCTTGAGAGTGGCGGCGGAGAGGGCCATGCATGGATTGAGGATCGTCGGTCGGTTACCGATCGTTGGGATGGATCGTCGTCTTTTGCTGTAATCGTTTTGGCCCTTTTTCCTATTGTTCGGACTTTCGAGGACCAGGCAAGTTGTTGCGCCTCGATGTGGTTTTACTCTCTAGATCGCGCTTTCCTTATTGTGGTATGAATCTTATCCAAAAGAATCACTTTTTTTTTTTTATGTTTGTTCGAGGGATTGGAAAAACAAAATTCCTCTTTTTTAGAGTTTCCAGGACTTTATCGACCTTGACATTTTTTTCGCGAATTTTTTTGGTGCAGAATTTAGCCATGCTTCCATATAAAATGCGTATTGTCAAGTAATTTGTACTGTTTTAGGTTGTAAAGTTCGTCTTCTTTATATGGTCGGATTAGATGAACAGGGATGCCGAAATGATTCTTTTTCATCTTATAACAGATACGGTAGGAACGGGGAAAAAGTTGTATTTGGGCATTCAACCGAACGTTACAGCTACAGTGGGACGTTGAGGGGGATTTTTTTGGCATCCTGGGGGTGAAGACTTGTTCTGTTGACGGATAATGGCCGTGGCTTTTACCCGCATATCTTATTGGATTTGGAGCAGAAAATATAACGAGACAACCAATTCATCTCTCAGTTCCTCAGCTGATTTCCAGTCTGGGTACCGGGAGCCAGAACACCTGAAGTTTCCACCAGCAGATGCACACCGGATTCGTTCAAATTCAAGGCGGGTCAGAAGGAAGTGGCAGAGCCGTGAAGAACGGCGGATAGATAAGGAGTATGATATTGTGCTTGTGCCATCAGATGGGGGATGCATGTCTGGGTCAGAATCTGATGATTCCGATTGGTCAGTTGGGTGGATGGAACCACATGCATCGGAGTTCCAGGGTGAGAGCGAGATAGATAACAGTTTTGCTGTTTTAGTGCCATGCTATGGCCGCGGCCGATCTGATATTCATTCGGAAAGCTCCAAAGAACGTCCATTGGGTGCAATTAGATTCTTGGATGATGATATTCCTGGTGAGAATCTTAGTTTTCATTGCTAAGATTGGCACTTTAAAGTTTGTTTTCATTGCATTTCTGTTGTTGTAGTTATATGGTTCGATTTGTTTGTGCCATGAACTACAAGATGTTCTTGTTACTCAAGGATCTTCATCATAATTCCTCACATCATCCCTGGCCATAATAGATTTTGAATCGCTCTATTGATTGGTTGTATACTTTGTGCATAAGTTTCCTCTGGATCGTTGAGCAATCCAAAGATGGGTGACTGCCGGAAGGCTTTCTCTTTAACCTTGATCTTTACACATGCAACTATCAATTGTTTAGATCCTCTATGAACAATCTTCAGCATTTATCGATGTCAGCTTTTGTATATTATTTAAATACAACACTATCCATTCTTAGATTTTGTGTACACACTATCTCTCACTTGATTTTTACTCCATTTGCTAATTTAGCAGTCTGTTTCCATGAGAAAAGTTCACGTCAATCTTCTTGATAGTGTTC
The DNA here is from genome assembly GCA_030549335.1 of Pontederia crassipes. NCBI lineage: Eukaryota > Viridiplantae > Streptophyta > Magnoliopsida > Commelinales > Pontederiaceae > Pontederia > Pontederia crassipes. Next base: position 85,230 of record CM060185.1, on the reverse strand, counting down.
ATTGGTGGAATATCTACGCATTAACATTTAGTTACAGAAAATAACATGATGACATTCTTCAATCACCTTGGTACAGTTTTCTGCACGCATGAAGATCCTTGTAGATTCTTACTTGGATATGTTTATGAAAATTGCTAAACGCATAATTACATTTGTTCTATCCAATAATCCCATTTTGACAGCTTTAATCCTCAGTTTAGTTGAGTAAAACATGTCCACAGCAAAAAAAAAGGTGTTTTTGTGTCTGAGTATAAAGGTTGATGGGGTTGAAACCAGCGATCTAATAATACATTATCAAAGTATACTGGATGTTATGTTTGAGGACACACTAGAATATATGGAAAAAAAAATTAAGAAAAAGGCTCAGAAATAAATCTCTTTGGTGGAACACTTATAATCCCTTGAAACACAATGTAAATGTACATAATCATGATGAAATTGCTTACAAGAAAATGGAAAAGTCTTTGATACTGCATGTGTGTGTGGAGTCGGACATTTTAAAGCATGTACTTTATATCTTTTCCACAAGATGGCTTTTTTCCTGCAATGAATATCTTGTGACTCTTGTCCACTGGAGTCTATCTTATTAAACATTCTAGAATTGGTAAAGCTCATGTAACATATACGCAACTTTAAGTTGTCATTTTGTTTTGTTCATATATTTTTTTCATTTATTTCTCCTCGTTTGTCATGTGCCATTACTTGTTAAGTAAAAGGTTCCATGGCCATTGTAAATTACACTTTATTCCTACTGTAGCTACTCTTCTTTGAGAATTTATTCTTTTTCATGTTCAAATATTCTGATTAAAAAAACCTGGTATATTCAATAAATTCACAAACTATTTTTTTTTCTGGAGGATGCAAACTGCATTGAAAGATTGATCTGAATTGTAGATTCTTATTCTAGGAGGATTGTATGCAGAGATCTTCAGTAGAGCAACTTCTATGATTTTTTCTCTCTTACACCTCTTATCTGTATGTACAGGCAGGAGCAAATAGTTTAGTTGATTTCATGCTGCTTCTTTATTCAGTTGAGATTTCTTTCTTTGTGTCCCATTATATGGCTATAAATCATGTAGTTTTGTTTTGCCATTTTGCTTACCTCCCTCCCTATCAGGTAAATTATGTTGGATTTGGCAAGAAGTTTTTATTGATTTTTTGTGTTCTATTTCATATATATTCCAATTGTGAGAAGTATTGATGGATTCAAATGCATGGTGCTAGATTGATTTAGACATATCATCACCAAGATAGTTGATTAAATATATACTACTGTTATATGTGTTGATCAAGTTTTTCTTTCTTATGAGAACTCCTGTCACAGCTTTAGAATCTGCCCTGTTCTTCCCTTTGCTATACTTATTATGTTGGTTCTTCTTGATGTATTTTGGTCATGTTTTTTTTTCTCTTCTTAAGAGTTGATGTATCCGAACATGGATTTGATGCATGTCTTGTTTAAAATTGATTGGAAATTCTATTGAGGCACATCCTGATATGTTTATCTTTTCTTTCTGCAGATGGCAAGAAATACTTAGAAGAATGGCTTTCTTCTCTTTAGAGCCAACTTTATGCAGATAACCTGTCATAGTCTTGCCTTATGTGTCCATTCTACTGCTTTATTATTTGATGGCTTACTGTCCTCCAACCCAACAAAAGAAAATAAACAAAAAAAATAACAGAAAATATTGCGAGCAAATGGGCCAATGACCCTTCCAAAACGACGATCCTGATGGATTATCAGTTACTTGTGAAGTTCAATATTACGACTTGCAATCCAAGCAACTTGAAGTTGTCAAGGAAAGCAGCTGAGATGTGCATTGTCATCAAACCAAAAGACTGACAATGGGTTATTGACATTTTGAGTTGATTTTATTCTTTTATTCCCCTGCTTTCTGGCCTCAAACCAGGACTCGTTTTGGGATTATGTACATGTTGTGTAAATATAAATATTCTTCTGTAAATATAACTGAGAACTGGATGTGTCCTTTCTCATTTTGATGTACATATTGTGGCTTACGAAGTCAGAGCTCTTGTATGGCAGGATCCTTGTGTTACTGAAAAGTTTGCTTGTTTGGACAAACCTACAGCCACTGCTGTTATGGCTTGTTGAAAGCCTTTGCATCTACTCTGGACAAATTTGTTTCAAATTGATACACTTTGATCAATTCGTTCCTTCCTATCCTTCTTGACTGGTTATTATACTTTGACTCTGTCGATTAGATTGTTCAGAGCATTTGTATCTTTCAGACTTATCTGTTGACGGTTGAACACTTTGATCAAGTCATAATTTCCTGCTTTGTTGTCTGGATGAAACTTTGACGTGGTCAACTTTTAAATCTATTGAAGAATGTCAACTTTGAGTTCTCCCTCTCTACAGGGAAAGTGGGACATATAAAGGAACAGAAATTGGTGGATGTTAGGAAAATCTACAATCTGTCGGCCAAATGTGTCGACATTATTCAAAAAGAAAAAAAAACAAATATTGTCAGTTGGGAATATTTCAAAAGTTGACGACAATAAAAACTTTCACAATATCTTGGTTCAGGAAGAAGTTTACTGTAGCAACAGTGATAGCGTTCTCGGGTATATTTTCTCAGTGCACGAGCTTTTTTACACGTCTGAAAAAAAAAGGATTTTGTGTTGTGCACCACCCTGTAAACTTATGAGAAGTGAATTTCTTTTCCCATGAACAACTTAAAAATGAAGGTTAGAAGTGGATTTCTTTTCCCATGAACAACTATGACTTGTTATTGATTGCATTCTCCTTTTGTTCCTATTATGTGGTGTGTGATTCTAAAAATTAAGCTGCTTAAGGTTGAAGCATGCATGCATTATACATTGGTAGCTTTGAGGTCACTGTTGTTCTAAGCTGGATGCAGCTGGATACATGGAATTAGGAAAACGCATTGCGTCCACTAAAAAATGGGAAAGATGAGGGCGTGGCCATCAATACTTCGCCCATACATGCTGATTCAGCAACATTACGAGACATTAATTAATGGAACGTCATATATATTCTTTTTTTTTATTTCGGTTGTCATGATCCAACTTATGCGACTATAAGAGGTATACGTGCTGATCACTTAATTCGAATGAAGTCGATCTATTATCGAGTCCGATTAATCTGATGTTGTCATATGAGCATACTTGATTATAAGAAATGAGATTAAAAAGATAAATGACCATATAACTTTGAGAAATCAAGATCAATAGCTTTTTTTGTTTACTATCATGGCGCCTTCATGCTCAATGCATATATATATATATATATATTTCAAAGTACCATGCATAGTTATATTTCGGCCTTCTTTAATTTCTTCCTTCCTTTTCACTATCTTTTTTTGTAAATTCCTTTTCCGTGATCATCGTAATGAATATACTTGCACATCTTATATTACTCTTAATGTTGTTATTTTCTCTTTCCTCAATATCTTTTCCTTTATTTTCTTTTAATTAATCCAGTCCCGTCCGGCCATGAGAATAATGTATAAAATATATTATGGTGCAACCAAGATTAATTAAATGTAATCAGTTGCCGATAAGTAATAGTGTAGCATGCACTACTACCAACATGTCTTTGCAACCATGTGCAGGATAATTAATCGTATTTAGTAGTGGTTTAATGGAGGCGTATCTTTCCCGTAAAATGATTAAGTTCACATTAAATAATATGGAACATTCTAACATAAAAAAAAATAGATTTCGTTATTTCGCAATACAACAGTTACAGCATGGCCTGACCTAGGTTTCTTTTATGTGAGATCAGGCGTGGCTGACATAAAAATATTTTTGTATGTAATCTTTAGATCAGAGAAAAGAAACCTTGTTCAGAGCAAACAACAAAAGCTAAATGTGCTTTTACTGGTACCCATCATATATTATATATATGTGATTGCGAATGTATTCAATTTGAAAGGTGGCAAAATTAATTAAGATCGTTTAGAGCCGCGTGTGGAACCTTTCCATGTTATCCTTTGGAAGATAGTGCAAGCAATGTTTGGCTGATTGATGAGAGAAGAAAGCCAAAGTGCATGCATGCATGCCACTACTTTACAAGATATGCATGGTGTGAGAGAAATAATGATGCGATCCTTCCATCTGCTGTAATGCTTGGAAGCAGAACCTTCAACTTTTTTCTTTTTCCTTACATCAATCGTCCACTTCCTTTCATTTTTATATTTAATGAGAAAAAAAAGTGAAAGTATACTTATCCGTCCGTTTCATAATCTGCATGACATCCTTCTCTCTCTCTCCCCTTCTCACACACACAAATAACAAACAAAAATTTTGCGAGAAGCTAAAGTTCGGCAATCTTGAACATAGGTTCCATTTCAGGACGTGGAAAATATTGATGCCAAAAGTTATAGAATGTTTGACACTCAAAGAAGAAGAAAACCTGTTGTTTGTTTGATGATGAATGTACTAAACATCCTGCACACATGCTTCCACCATCTGTTGCTCCATTTACAGGAAAATAAACAGACAGAAAAAATATATTCTTGTTCTACTTATTAAGTTGTAGGCATGGGGTGCTGGTCTGCCTGCTACTGCTGGCATATCCTATTATAAATATACATGCAGCAACCACTCCTATATGAACACACATAAATAAATTGAACTCTATCGTGCATGATTCGATGCCCCTACCATCAACTTAATTAGGTTGCTTACAACAATTTAGACAACAAATATTTAAGGCGAAAGCATGTTCTTGGCCATTCGTATGATACACAGCTCAAAAAGAGAGAAACCTAATGAACAAAAAAATGAGATCGTTGATGCACAAGATGATAAAATTTTTGAACCACTGTCAACTCCACAACAGTTAATCCTCAACTCAGAACTTGGGTACGTATTAAAATTTGCGACGAGCGTTTTTCCGACGGACCGATTCCGACCGTAAAATCGTTGGTAATTGTGTTACCGACGATTTTAGAGCTGATTATCGACGGTCCGATAATCAGTATTTTTCTAATAGTGTACGGGGAAAAAAGAATTAATCTCAACATTTATGAATCATCAAAGAAAGCTGACAGAACCCTAACAGGTTCTATGACCGGCGCAGGAATCGAAGGAAAACGTGGATGAAAAGAGCACCCCAAAGAAGGACGAAAGGAAAAAAGAAAAAGGGAGGAGAAAACACCTCAATATATTGCTACCGTAAATAAGAAGAAATAGTCCACAATCAGATGATCCATCAGGTTAAATTTAACCTCCAGTCTGTAGCAATTCAAATTGTAATCTTTTATGAATCCCTCTCCCTATATAGACTCGACAAGAATGAAACACCGATAAGATAAAATAAATATTTGAACCTTAATCACCTCTCTCTGATACTCTATATCTTTCTCTACATGTGATGATAAATAGCACACATACAGTATATCTACTATATATAAAGTAGCTCCTTACAAGTTACAACGTTGTAGATGTTAACCCTGCAGTCCCATTACATGAATCAAGGCATGTACATCTCGGAGAGGGTCTTCAGGACGTGCACCTGCAGCCTCAGCTGGAAGATGTAGTCAGCGGTGCGCAGGAACAGCTGCTCAGCACGCAGCCTCCTGCCGCCGGGCACGAGCCTCTGGAGCTCCCTCACCTTCCTAACCACCGACGTCGTCCTTACCTCAACGACGCCCCTCCGGCTTTTCCTCCGTTGGCTCATGCGCGAGGCCGCATGACACACGGTCGTAGATGACGTCGTCCTCCTTCCTATAGGCTTCATCCGCCGCCCTTTCTCCTCCATTGAAGGGCGTGCTGGACGGAGCTCAAGCTAAGGACGAAGGTGGTTTTGAAGGGGGAGATTGGTGTAGCGGTAGAGGGGGGAGAAGACTAGAGGAACTTATAAATGAACTGGGGTGGGAGGAAGAGGAAGGGTTTAGACTTCAGAGATGGATAGATAGAGGGGGTGGATGTGGCCATGTGCGCCAACGCAGGAGAAAATTCTAAAGCATGGAGGTGGCTTGTCGCTTTGCTGAAGGGTGAGAGGGAAGTGGTGGGGGCCATGAGGGGGAGGAGATGCCATGTCACATCCGGTGCACGTGTCCGACAGCTCTGGCGAGCGTGTGACAGCTTGTCTCTCTTTCTCTCTCGCCATGTCTCTATGTCGACTGTGCACCGGCTCGTTAATTGCAAGGGTGAGGTCGTCTTCTTCTTTCCTCCCATACGCGTGGCAACTCTGATACGTACTTGATCTTGCATGGCTTGAGGGAGATGGATCCGCCATTGCACCACGTAGCTCACGCAGTTGGTCTAGCCGGTCAAGAACGTACCCTTTCCCATATTTTCCATTAGGATCCATTAACTGCTATTATTGATCTTTTTCTTTTCTTTTCGATAAATTCATTAGTTTCTAGTGAATGCTCAAATGGAGTGCTGACCGGAATTTGCACTCGAAATGGCTACAATATCTTGCTATCTGGGGATGCAGATTTGTGACCTGTGCAGCAATCTGGTTTGCCGCTTGCAAGTAAACATGATCGTGTGCAGATGGCATTTGCCTCTGATCAAACACGCGGCAGGGAGTGGCACCAGCTTTGTCTTCTTTAATGATCTTGGGAATGTATACTGTTCAGAGATTTTAGGATAGTTTCAGGTTGGTAAATTTGCTGTTCTGATGCTGCTGCACAGTGCGCAGACAGTGAGAGGCATGAGATGGGGGAGAGGGAGGGAGGGAGGGAGGGAGGGAGGGAGAGAGAGAGAGAGAGAGAGAGAGAGAGAGAGAGAGAGAGAGAGAGAGAGAGAGAGAGAGAGAGAGAGAGAGAGAGAGAGAGAGAGAGAGAGAGAGAGAGAGATGGTTATGCTGCAACTGCTCGCAGTACTGCTTGTGATCATCCAGCAGCGATGTTGTATGTTGTCTGATACCTGTGCTATCTCAGTTGCCCAACCAGAAGACAAAGTTCTTCTGTAAATTAATCTGTAATGAACCGATGGATCATTATATAAGAATTGATCATCCCATGCATGCATATTTTATCTTCCGATACATATAGAATGTCCGCTTCCATGCTGTACTGGACGAGTAGCTCAAAAGATCCATGTTTATGCTGCACCACATTTGTATTAACTTGCACATGGCTAACATGCATGAATTCATGCATTCGTACATTGATGAGCAATTGTGCGCCGAACGGGCATGCAATAATGAAGCAATCCCTGCAACTTGTGCAAGATAAGGTTCAACGTGTCGGGTTGGATTAATTGGAGTAATATATGGCAACATAAATCTCATTTATTCCTAGACCACACGGATAAAATTAGTTGAAGGTTGGACTCTTCAGCTTAATTAATTGATGACAAGTTCCTTGAGCAAGTTGGATCTCCCACAGCTCCCGTCTGCAAGTAAGGTCAACATGGACGTCATCACAAAGTGATATCCTTTAACTTCAACGTGGATTTTAACGAGCATATATAAACATATAAGTTGACATTATTATTCTGAACCTTGGTGGCAATTATATGCGCTAACACAGCACATAATTACTCATTAGCTCAAAAAGGACCCTTGTCAGTCTTAAGTTTAAATTAATATGCAACTTGATCGGCAATCCTGCAACAACCCGTACTACTGTGCCACAGTATATAAACAAACCTCTCTATCAATACATTATATATATAGATAGATAGATAGATAGATAGATAGATAGATAGAGATAGATAGATAGATAGATAGATAGATAGATAGATAGATAGATAGATAGATAGATAGATAGATAGATAGATAGATAATGCCCTTATATGGATAATGTCCTTCCTCAAAGTAAGCAGGATAATTTTTTTCCTTGTAGCAGTTCAGATGCAGCTTTAATGCGCTTGAAGGCGACCAGTGCTGCACGCCTTGGTGCAATCAGCTCGAAAGCAAATATACCTCATATATGCATATAGTTGCAAACCGGAGCTAACTTCAAGATGGTGGCCTGTCCATGGCGCATATGTGCTGCACTGCGGTGGTCCATCTCCTAAACAGTAATCTAGTTAAGCCATGCCTAATGCTGCCCTAACAGCACATGTGCCGCGGTCATCCCACATCATGAAAGAGGAAGAGCAAGGCAGCTCTCTCTCTCTCTCTCTCTCTCCCTCATTTGATTTGTCCAACGCATGCAGTGTTAACCACATATATGTACACCCACAATGTACAAGGATGCACTCCACATGAACAGGCCTAGCGAACACATGCCCCTGCACAGTGCATGAGTGGTGCATGATGCATGCCCTGCCCTCGGCGTCAAGCAATTTGGAAAGATGCAACCTTTCCACTCTTTTCCTTTTATATATATTAAACTGCCGACGGATTAATCAGTGCCTTCTGATGCGTGGTGCAATCTGATCGTAGCCGTTCATAAATCATATATGCATGCAGATACATAAAAAGAGCTGGGAATTAATAGGGGACGGAGTTGAGTGAAGGGGACCATTTAGAGGTAGGAACATGGCCAGCTTTGGGAGGAGAGGGGGGGAGAGAGAGAGAGAGAGAGAGATGAGTAGGAAGGAGGGAGAGGATGTGCTTATATAAAACTAAAGAAGGTGTTATATTGTTGTTGCTGAGGAGCACAGCGATGAGAGGGAGAGGGGTAGTGATGGTGTTGGCCCTTTCGCTTAGCTGTTATCGTTGCAACGGGGCGGTTGCACATGGAAGCACATGACCATCTTTCTCCCTCTCTATCTCCCCAGTTCAATTTCTCTCTCCTCCATCCGTCCAACTGACGCATGTACATTGCATACGTCGACACAGTGACCGAGGGAGGAGATGCATGCAGACGTCGTCTCCCTCATGATCGGAGCCCCACATCTCCACTGGCTCTCTCATCACACACAGCTCACTTTTGTATTCGATGTTTTCTAGAGCGCCCCCGTTCTCCTTTTGTATTCGATCTTAACACAGATGGATCGTTACTGCTGCCGCGCGCCTCCTTATCAAACTTGCAGACAAAACAACAACACTATCTAAGATGGTAGAGATAGAGACGGGAATAAAACTACAAGAAATTAAAACAAATTGCTCAACATTAATGGTACATGGTATGATTAAGATTAAGATTAATATTATTAATCATTGAATAATACTTTAATTTTAAAAACAAAACTATATGTCAATACTTCATATATATATATATATAAATATAATGTCTTGAATCCTACTCCAACTGAAAATTCATTTGGACCCAAGATACTATGAAGTAAAAAGCGTCCACGCACTACGAGATCTCGCTACTCGGACAAAGAGATTGTGAAGGATCAAGGAGGGATCCAGGGAGATCCCCTATCGGGATGTGGGGGACGAAGCCTATTGAATCAAAATTTTACGAGGGATTTTGTATGTGATTCGAATTTGATTTATTTCTTTATCACGAAATAAGTGTTCTAATTTTGAAGAATTAATTTAAAATCTCAATCGGTATGAATTTTTTATCATTTGTAAAGACCTATATAAACTCTTTAGGGGTCTGAATAAAAAGCAATCTGAATTGTAATATTCTTCTATTCTCATTTAATAAAACTCTGCATCGCCTAAAATTTTTTGAATTTTTTTCGATGCGTAATATCTCTTGTAAGGAATATTAGCGTGAGATAAGAGATTTTGATCTCACCCTCGAATCAGTGAATCTCAACCGTTATAATTATACATCAACGATTCAGATCTCATGAGACTAAATAAAAGGTTGAACCTATTTTTTTTACATTTGAATCAGGTTCAACTAAGATATCGATCTGGACCGTTGATGCATAGTTATAACGACTGAGATTCGTTGATGTGAGGATATATATATATATATTCGAGAATTGATTAGCCGTTGAAACAATGACAGCTGACTACTTGTTCGAAAGGAATAAATATATGAATATATTGTTGGAGGCTTTGATCAATTGATCGAACGTGATAATTATTCCTTACTACTTAATTTCAGATAGTGATGGGTTCATGAACGAAGCGCACATGTATTTTTTTTTATATTTATAATTATTATTCTCTATTGCAGCATTGATTGTTCATATATATATATATTATATTTATAATTATTATTCTCTATTGCAGCATTGATTGTTCATATATATATATATATATATATATATATATATGTGTGTGTGTGGCAGATCATGCATATGTTAGGGTGCTCAATTAGAAGGTTATGTGTCATGTCATGCCGTCATGGCATACGTATGGTTTTTTTTTTACTTTTTTTTCCTTTTAACCCGTTCCAGAAATTATCCATAACAAGTATTGTAGTGAACCTACCATTCCATAAAACAATTAACGGAACAGATCGAGAAACACTTATAAATTAATACGTGCCAGAGCTAATATTAATTGCGTCGAAATTGAATCTAAACAATTTATCGAAGAGGGCACATTGTTGTATCAAACCTCAAATTAATTAAGTAATCAAAGTAATTGGGTTTTGTTTATAAAAGTTGAAGGAAGAAATAAATAATCATGAAATGGTAGTACAGACATATCTCATAGTTAAGATTTAATAATAATTAATTAGGAGAGGGGGGAAATATCTCTCTTGTTAGGTTTTGTACAATATCTCTTCTTTGTACTCGATCCTGACAAGAATATAGACACGTACGCATGTGTGCCTCTAGTAGTATGATATGAAATCTATCACAAGATATGGTGCAATATGTGTCCTCGGTAAGTAAAAAAGATTGAGCCAACAAATTTCTTCGTGCATCGCGACTGGCTAGCTATAATATAACAAGTTTAATTACAAGGGTGCCCTCATGCACATGCCACACGTGTGAGCCAACTGAGAAGGGACGTTTCTTTTGCTGTCATGGCCCTTTTTGCCACATGTGGTACGTCCGAGTTTCGCACGTGGTGCTGGTGCCACACCCTATTATAAACAACATGCATGGTTTCTGCAACTTAATGTTAATTAGGAGGTTAACTTTAGTTGTTCAATTGAGTTTTTAGCGCTTCAAAACTATGACACAATGCAAGTAGAGATTGATAGCATAATCCGGTGCTCGAGTTAAATTAAGTGTGTATATATATGACGCTAATTTAATTAGTACTCTTCTCCAGCGAAGTAGGAGATTTATAGCATTTGCACATGATGGTGTGTATTACAAGGGTGGTGAGGAGCTTATATTATAATACGTCGTCATGTGAGCATATATATAGAATCATGTATGAGGTTATCTAATGCAATACTTCGCCAGTTCGTCTAAATACTTGGACATTTAGGCCTCGTTTGACATGGGTTATCTCACAGAATAGTCATATTCTTATGTTTACAATAAAAAGTTGAGAGTAACTTGTTGGATCAGCGTGCAATTAAGACATTGGAGTTATCTATGGAGTCATCTAATTTTAATCCCAGATTAACTATTACATCCAAACATATCCTTAGGATTTGTGATGGGTGAAATATGGAGGAATGAAATTTGATATGACTTGTTTGGTTATATTTTTTATTTAAGTTAAGAGTGGTGAGATGGAATAGTTAAGCTCTCCAAACATCATATTTTTCATTCCACTAAATTAATGGAATGAGAAGGAATAAATAATTTTAAATCAAAAGAACTCCTACTAAATTATTTCTCTTGTTATTAAATTAAACCCTCTCTCTTTCTCTGATAAATTATCTGGCCAGAGAGGTGGGTCTGGACCGGAGGGAGAGAAGGAGGAGAGAGGGGGAGATCGAGAGAGGGAGGGAGAGAAGGAGGAGAGAGGGGGAGATCGAGAGAGGGAGGGAGAGGGGGAGATCGAGAGAGAGGTTGGAGGAGAGATGGAGATCGCCGACTGTCGGAGTCCTTACTTGAATCGCGGACCACTTGGATAGCCTCGCCGGTCGCCTGGATTGTCGGCCGCCAGGATCGTCAGCCGCCTAGATTGAGAGGAGAGGGGGAGACCAAGAGAGAGGTCAGAGGAGAGGGGGAGATCGCCGGCGCCGGAGTCCTCGCGGAGTCCTTGCTTCGACTGAAGTAGAGGATCCACGAGAGCAAGGGCATCCCGCTGAACCGCTTCGCCCTGCACCACGGCGAAGCCGAGATGAAGGACCAATGGGCGCTGGTTAAGCATGATGTCTCGGACCGTGCGGAGATCACGGTGGCCGCGAGGCCGCTCATGCCGACGTTGGTCGCATCGGCGGGAGGGGTCGGTGGCGGAGGAGGAGGAGGGCCGGCGAAGAGGTTGAAGTTGATGGTGCTACCCAGGATCGAGAGAGAGGTTGCAGGATTGCCGGCCGCCTAGATCGAGAGAGTCAGCACGATGGAAAGAGGGGAGAGAGAGTAAGGGGGATATCTTCTTGTGAGTCATTCAAAATCTCGTGCATGATCGTGAGAGCCGTCCAATTTGATTTGGATGGCCGGATCAGATCGTGCTTTACACGGTGTGAAGCAAAGGACACTCATCATATACATTAATCTCCCATATATATATATATATATATATATATATATATATATATATATATATATATATATGAATGAATTTATTGGGGGTCCTCCCCCCATTTGCGCCCATCGGATCTCCATCCGATAAGCACGATTTTTTCGCGGTTCAAGGATTCATAAAATGATTTTTTTTCTACCCATTTTTTTGCCTGATTTTTCTTACGGTTCATGTTGAGCCGTTTGAGGGTGAAGAGAATCTGACGGGCGGCAAGCGGCGGTGGGTGGTGATGACCTCACGGTGCGGCGGTGGCAGTGTCCTAGCTCGCAGCGGTGGTGGCGGCAGCGAAGATGTCAAAACTTGGCGGGCGACCTTGAGGCTTTGAGAACGAAGATCTTAACCTAGGGCACGACCTAGCTCGTGGTGGGCGGTAGCGATCTCATGTCGAAGAATGCTGATCTGGTGTCGAAGATCATCGCGAGGGGGGACGATCGTCGATCGTGGTGACGGTGTGGGCCGATTGTCGAGAGGGATGATGCACGATGAAGAGAGAGGCCGATCGACGGTGAGGGAGGACGCGCAGTGGCGAGGGAGGACGTCCTCGCCGCACCATCATCGTCTCCGTCGTGAAATCGCCGTCTATGTTGCCATCCTTGTCGCGGATCTGTGCTCATCGTCATCCCTGCCGTGAAACCGCCGACCACATTGCCGTCCTCATTGTGGATCTGTGCTCATCGTAGTCCGTGTCACGAAACTGCCGACCATGTTGCCGTCTCCGCCGTGGATCCGTGCTCGTCATCGTCCTCGTTGCAGCATTGTCGTGCCTGCTCCGGACGCCGACAAACGCCACAAACTGCAGACATCGAACGTACCACAAGATGGCGAAGAGGGCATGACCACCACGTCCCCGTCGAACGACCCTAAACCCCCTCTCCTTAACGCTGCGAACCGCACGCTCTACCCCCCTGAATCGTGCTCACCATCGGTGGCCGTCGGATCCCCATCTTGTTTATTATTCATTTTTTAAAAATATTATTGCACTAAAGTAGAAAAAATGGAGTTAAGAGACGATTGCTTTCGTCGAAGTGATTCGAAAATTGAGTCAAACGATCTGCCAACCCCAATAGTTTATATAGGAGCCAGAGAAGAAATAATAAGGGCCGACATAATATTGTCATCCCAATTAGTTAAGATTTTATGGAGGACAATGTAGTCGAGAGTGATTTGATATTTATTTGTAATCATATAAACGTGTACTCTATTCTTTTTAATTAGAGAGGGTCTTGATTCCAGTCTAGGAGAAAATGGTAGAACATGAATTATTTATTAAAAGAAAGGATGTTAAAGGCTCTGTTTAATAATGGAATTTGGCTGAAATCAGGAGCTGATTTCAACTTAATCTTCCATACAAAAAGATGGTGGTCTGGTTCCAAATTGAAACTAGGCCATCATAAATGAGGTAATGGATCCTAGTTCCGCATTTTCGATGGAATCAAGTGACCATTCTTTTTCTTTTATTTGACAATTTTTTCTTTTCAACCTTTTTTTCTATTTTACCATTTTTTCCTTTTTGTCTTGTTTATATAAAATGATTTATTTATTGAATATAAAATAGTTATAATAAAATATTAATATAACATTATTTATTGATTATTATTTTAATATTTTATTAAATATAATTGATGAGTACATGTTGATTATGGGGATCAAGCACTCTTGTTATATGTGGCAAATCCTAATAAACATTGGCATGCAATGCGGATTATCAGCAAAGAAGATTTCCTGGAAGAGGTGAACATCAGTTTTATGAGGCAATTGTGTTGGTAATCATGTTCAAGTTGAAACGATACTTAAACTTCATGGACACCGTGATATGTTTATTATTGCAAAATACAAAGAAACTTAATTAACATGTTGAAGCCTTAATTTATTAATGAATTCGAGATGAAATTAAAGGTTGAATAGTAAGATAGTTGAGTGGAGATTAATTCAAAAGAATGAGTTGGAAACAATTTGCTATTCGCATTGAAAAAAGAGAAAATGTTTCTTACTGGTGTTCTAGAGAAGTTACTTAGGGGGTATGCAACGGTTAGGAGTGTTCACCATGGGTCGGGTCAGGTAAGGATTGGATTTTTCCAATCCGAGTCGATTCGACCTGATCAACTCAAACTTTTTATTTTTTTATTTTTTTATTTTTTTATTTAAATATAATCTTATATTTAATTTTAAAATTTTAAAATAAATTAAAATAAAATATTTTAAGTACAACAATAATATTAAATAATTAGAAAACTTATTTTATGCTTTAAAATAATATTAAACAATATTTTTATATTAAAAAATATTAAAATAGTAAGAAAAAAATTTTTAAAAAAAGAAAATTGGATGATCGAGTAACCCGACCATCCAACCCGAACCCGACCCGACCCGAGTCAGATTGGGTCGGATTCACCCCCTCCTCCCAACCCCTTGACCCGACCCGATTTGACCAATCGGGTCGGGTTTGTTCACGGGTCGAGTCCAACCCGACCCATGGACCCGACCCGTGGACACCCTTAGTAACGGTGTAATCAAATGAATTTGGAACATGATGATACATATCTGGTCTCTTCTTTTAAATTGTCTTTGACTTTTGTCATGTTGATGGGTACATCTTTGGAAAATGCTATGATTGTAACGAAGGAGATTTGGTTTATGCTAAAACTGTTATAGGAGTATAATCAACGTGGTCTGTCAATACATGACAAATTTGGAAAACAACATTGTCCAATGATGCAATGAATATTTGCAGTATTCAAATCGGCAACAAGTATGCTTTTTAAGAGTTGAAACACAACCAACTCGAGGTTGGGTGAAACTCAACATCTCGAATTCAATTTCTTATGAATCTAGAAAATTCATATTGAACCTCACTTGTCATTGATAGGTACGTGGCGCGGAACGACTTAATTGAATTAATTGAGATAGATCGATCTCCAATTTATGAATAATACGCTTAATAACACTGTAAGAGTTCGGTCGTCGGCACTACTTCTCAAACATCAAGAACTAACTACAAAAAAAGATTGAAACACAACCAACAAAAGATGGATTTATAATAGTAATTGTGATTTTCAATTTGTTCGTTGGATTAAGATCACACAATTACTCCAAATAACGTGCAAATATAAATAATTCGTTAGATGAAGATGTTACGGTGAGTATATTAAGACAAATTCAAATGATGCACATGTATGCTTCAATTATGAATTGTTTGCTCTCAAAAGTCGGACGTTCATTTCATTATACAAATCATTTTTTTTTCATTTAAAGGTTTTCCACAAGATGCATAATAATCAAACCTACTAATAGAGCGGAATGACGTCGTATGATCCATGTAGCCGACCCCATCTAGTGGGATAAGGCTTTGTTTGTTGTTGTTGTTGTTGTTGCATAATAATCAAACCCCACTTTCTCTTACCTAAAAAATCTTTTAAACTTGAAATTCATAATCAATAAATTTGACATAGTAATATTTCATTTTTTTTTTCAAAAAGAGAAGTTATCTATTATTATAATCCCCTGGTACATAAACATGCAAGAAAGACAGGATGTCTAAAGGAGGAACATCCTTCCAAAAGTGATCAAAAAAAGGTCTCACAGCCAAAGTCGGCTAGCCGTTCCGCCGCAAAGTTAGCTTCAAAAGAAGTGGAGATGCAAAGTTAGCTTCAAAAGAAGTGGAGATGTGCCAAATATTTTGCATCAGGGTCGATAGCCTCCAAGGACAATTAATCTGTCCGTTGATAAATTTGACGATGCTGCTTGAATCCAATTCCAACCAGACGCCATCTGAATTAATTTGCATCGGATCCAAAAGGAATCTTAGACTTATAGTTTAACCCTTAAGACTCCGTTGCAGCCCGCTCATCTCATTCTGGGATCTGGATCAATGGTGTTGCACCCAAGACAAAGTGGCCATTTCTTCTCAAATAAGCTTTTGCAGCACCTCTCTGAGATCATGCAACTCCGCATCCCACTGCATTGGCACATTGCCTTCTTTATTGTGCCGAAGAGTTTGTACAACTCGCGCAGAGGGCCCACAAATAAATTGAGAAGAACCCAAGTTCGGAGGATTTCGAAGAGGAAATTAAAGTTCTCTGGGTCGACTGGGGAGGAGTCAGAAGCCATTAGCCACTTCATGCGTTCGATGAAAACCGTATCAGACGACATTTGGAAGAAGAAAAGGAAAATTGCAGAGGGTTCCAATAACAAACGCATACTCGTACGACTGACCAAGAAGTCGAAACAAAGTAAGAATCCGGTGAGAGAAAGCAGTTGCATTTTTTGTGCTTGCGGAGGATTCGGAATGTTACGTGGCATCTGCAAAGATCTCATTCTAAAGTCACCACAAGCAAAAACCTGAAGAGTCCTGCAGAACGAACAAAGATAGCAGGCTACCAAGTGCAGTTTCGGGCAGCACTCCAGCATAGCATCAGATTAGGCCCCAAAGCGCTTGCTTCCGATACATGTTTACAACGCAATGGACATCATACAACGAAAGCATCAATGTCTTCCACATAACTTTGTACAGCCTTCTGAGACCATAAACCTTTTTTTTCCTTTTTTTCCTTTTTTTCCCATTACATCCTCTTCCCTGACAAGGGAAATGAATATGTTGTCCATCCCTCAAACGGCAACACAATGGTGTACAAAATGGTTGATGTGATTGTAAGTATCTATACATTATGTGATAAAAAATCACCTAGAATACAAAAAAAAATTCAAAAAGTAAAACAAATGAGAGATGAGAGAGACAAAACAAACCTCCACAAGAAAAAAAGGGAAAATTGCACAAGTGAACTACATATTCATAAACCAGGGGGAAAATTACTGATTTGTCCTTGTTCAAGCCTATCTTCGCCATTCAATTTGTAAGCGATCCTTACCCGCATGGCTAATGCTTTCTGCATAAGGAAAATGGTGAAACGATTAAGGCATCCAATTATATAAAGGTAAAACCAACAAAAAAATTATTTAAAAAACACAAAAGAATAATAAACTAACCCGAAATACAAAAAAGGAACGATACTAGATGTACCATAATAACAAACACATCCAAGTCCTTGAAAGATACTCAAGACATGTGAAGAACACAGCGCATGCTTTCAACTTACAATTTATTAAAATAATGCCATCAATATAGAAAATCGGGTACTAAACATCATTTCATTTACTCCCATATGTTTCTCTGTTTGCAAGCCCCCAGAGTTTGTACAACCAATGTAGACTTTGAGCTCAAGTTTTTGACTTGTTGAAAAAAACTCCAGGTTTTTTTTTTTTTTGAAACGAAACATTGAACTCCAGTTGGCACAGAAAGAAGTGAATTGATATATTAACTTGGTGTTTCAACATTAATGCAAGTACTAAAAATTCTCAATTTTCATCATATACGTTACCTGTCCATGTTGACTATTGGTAACGGACAGACTTTGTGTAATCATGCCAATACCACCAGCTGGAAGAATATTGCCACTGGCTGGTTCCAGATGCAGCTGCACAAACTGCAAAATAAGTATATGTCAGGAGGCCTGCTTACAAGTTTCAAGTGTTTATGAATCAAACCCAAGGAATCATTTTGGTGTCTGCATATTCCATAAATGTCGGCGCATACAGGATATTCTTAACATATGATGCTAAATTTTACGAGTCAATCATAAAACCAGAATGATGCTGAAGATTATAGTCCAAATCACAATATGTGGAACCAACCCAGACAATTATATTATCACCAGCTGTTGGTGATCAATCAGGTCTGCCACCATATCATGTGGGTTAATCCTCTGGTCGCACATGAGGGCATATCGAATGCTACAAATAGGGATTAGAATTGAACTGCATGACGGAAAGGGACATCATGCTTCAACATCGGAATCTTACAATTTTTCAAATTCGACTGTGTAAAGTATGTTGGACCACATGTGCCATAATTTATATTACAGTTTTCCTGCTCAACTCCTTTCAGGATAAAAGGAAAACTTTGCTAGCACTAACTTGAATTTGGCATCATATTGTTCATTCTTCAGGTTAGAGTTTCGTGAAAGGGATTTTAGATTAGAATTTCATCTTTTTTTTTCTTTTTAAAAAGGTTGTTAATCCTTCTTCAACTTGTAAAGGAGAAACAAATCAGATAACCTAGCAAAAAACAAAAGGTCACAATGAAGAGATATGTAAAGACAGATGATAATACCTTTGGGACAGCTGCCTGGAAAATAAAATCTGTATATGATTCAGATGATAGGTTTGCAAATGTGGCCTGAATCAGCGTAACTTGTGGTTTCTCAGGTTGCTTCTTGAAGTTGAATGTTATCTTCAAAGAACTGCTTTGGAAAGCCGTAATAGATGGGTAGAGTGGATGTTGAACCCCTATTCAATTGTAAATTTGAAATCAGTATAACAATTAATGCAGTCAGAAAATTAGCAACAAGATATCAACCTGAGTTATTAGGAGTTGCATCTGATGATAAGCCATCTAATAAATCCATCATGAGAGCAGGTTTGGATGGCAGCACAGTTTCTAAGATAAAATAAAATGTCATACTTTTGACGAGATAATAATGTACATCCCAGATAAAAGTTAAAAAAGAAATGGCACCTTCGTTGGGGGAAGTAACTTTGACTGCTGCATCATTTTGAACAGGTGAGCCAATTGATAACAGATCCATAAGAATATCAGTGCTTGCTGCTGGACCATTGCCTTTATGCACAACATCAAATTTAGTTAATATTCTTTCAGGACTATGACAAATAATATTCCAGCTCGTAGATGTTTTATACATTTACTTATTTTGCAAAGTTTGTTTTTGATTAACTTCAAATGGTGAAAATAATTAGGAATAAAAAAATAAATATTCAGAATAATGATGATTAAATAAGTATTTATTTGGTAAACAACGTAATAACAAATAATTTGTACCTGCAGTAAGTAACTCAAAAAGAACGTAGTTTAAACAAGTAACTTAAACAATTAAGTTTTCTGTGTTGAAGAATTAACTGCACTTAAAATCAAATTAACTGCAAGAAAATTAACTTATAAGTAATTCTTTGTAAACTATGCAATGATCATCAACACTAACAAGATTAATACGGCTAGGGATTGTAACTATAAACCAATGTCAGATCTTTTTTTCTTTTTTTGAGCGAATTTTATTACAACAACAACAACAAAGCCTTATCCCACTATGTGGGGTCGGCTACATAGATCATACGACGCCATTCCGCTCTATTAGTAACCAAACCTTTCGGTATATTATTCACCAATAGATCTTGCTCTATTAGTTCGCCAAGTGTCCGCCTTGGCCTCCCTCTCCCTCTTTTAATCGGACTCCAGATTATTTGATCTACTCTTCTTACTGGCGCATCTAATGGTCTTCTCTGAACATGACCAAACCATTTCAAACGATTCTCTACCATTTTCTCACTAATAGGAGCCACTCCGACTCGTTCACATATATGGTCATTCCTAATCTTATCTAATCTTGTATGACCACACATCCATCTCAACATCCTCATTTCGGCTGCCCCCACTTTACGTTTGAGCGAATTTTGTTAGATCTACATAAAATTAAATGAAAGAATTTTTATTGAGGAAAAAGCCTGCAACCTGAAGATGGAGCCATCAAGTCAATGCCTAACAGGTCGTGCAGAAAATCATTAGTAGATGAAGTAGGTGCTGGCGTATCATCGGAACTGAGATCAAGTAAATCGACCAAGGGAGATGCTGGAGGCTTTGCGACACCATTTGATAATTTGAGAGAAGTTACAGCTGGTGTCGATGCAGTAGATTTATCAGATGGAAGGTTTACTTGAGAAGATCCAGTTCTCTTTCCAATGTATGCAGATTCATCCAAAACAGGCATTCGCTCAACTAAAGAAGATCTGGCATAAGCATCAAGAGTTGTTAAATTAAGTTAAATTTCTACAGCAGAAACTGCACCCAACAACAAATAAAGAAATAGAATCCATTCATTACGTTATATTCTGATGTCTTTGGATAATAGAATTGAACTCAATTGCTCTTTGCTGTAATTCAAGGACAACGCTTCCCTTTAGCTGCATAATGATTTCTCTTATCCTCCTGGAAAACAAACCCATTAAATGATAATGTTAGCACATAAAGGTCTGTAAGTTGATACAATGAACAACATATCTTCAAAACAAAATAATTCCAGTGCAGGGTTTGGGGATAAAAGCAAATGTGAAACTTGAAGCCATATAAACATGGGACAAATCAAACATTATTTGTTCGAGTCAGGTGCATACTCTGATGTTGACGGAAAACGTGAAGATAGCTTCAAAAGGGCAACCAAAGACATTGATCGAGTTGTAATATCTGATTGATCACGTTTCAGAGAGGCCTCCAAGACATCCACAGCATCAGATTCTGTAACCTGTGATGGAAACTAATGCTATTGGAAACAATTATTTATTTAAATGGTAATAACAAGAATCACCTGAGACTAGGCCCTGAAAAAAACTTTATTCAGGTGTACAGAATCCAGATTTAATCAAACATCCAGTTGGGTTTTAGTTCAACGATAGTTTTAGCAAAACAACAAATAAAATGGGGAAGTACCAAAAGCTTTAGAAAACCTCAAATACAATGCCCGGAGCTGTATCTCATATCCAATGCAAAATTCTATTTAGATGGAAAAGGAAAAAGAAATTCATTATCTTTTAAACCATCCTGTACTAGGATGAGGATAAGAAAATGTTGGCCAGGATCATATATCCCAACAGATGACAATGCCAAGGCAAGGTAAAGTCTGAACAATGATATAAAACACCTTGGAAGAGAGGGTGACTCTGAAGATGGTTCTTTTTTTAGGATAAAAGAGGCAGAACCCACAAGACTCGAAGACACCATTTGGCACGGGAATAAGGGGAGGATTAAGGCTTTATTCCAAAGATTTTACCAAAACACTCTTGGATTAAGATTTGTGGGACCCACTTGCAATCGTTGCAAGAATGTGTATTCTTTACTTTACACAGAACACATTGATCCGGGCAGGTTAAGAAGATGGGGGTAAGTGTGGGATTAATAAAATCTTATTCCAAATTTATTTTGTCCAAACGGGGCTAAGGGTTAGGTGAAAAATCAATGTCTCCACATCAATCTCAATTGGTTAAGAGTAACCAGTGGGTTTTTGTAATTCAAAATAGCAAAATTAGGTTTAAAAAATAGCAAAATTAGAACCTCAAGCATCCATGATAAGTTTTACTACAAAATTTGCATGAAATTAACAGATGTCAAGACACCCATGTGAAGACAGGAAATGGAAATAAGAGCATGATATAATAATACACATCTACCTGTGGAAGTTTGCACATAAACATGAACCATGACTTACCTTGCCACAATGGTATAAAACTGATGGACATCTCACATTATTATCAAATCAAATATACCTTATATTACCATAATTGACCGTCTATGATTATGTTAACACCAAAGGTATCGTGGAGAAACATAAGAAATATTCAAGCATAACATAAATGTTCCGGAAATGGCCTCATAAATTGTTAACATTAAATAATGATACTGAACAAACATAATATTTTAGGAAATAGTATCTGATCACTGGACAACCTTATGACTACATCTTACTAAAGAAAGTAGACATCAACAGTTTTTTTCCGGATAAGAGAGATGTCAATAGTTATAATCTAGGGAACTTACAGTCATTGGTTCTTCAACTTGCAAAGTGCCAACATTATTGACCAACATCTCGCCATATTCACCAATGCACCATACGGTCACTCGAACTAAGCTTACCTGGACAATTGATTTACAATATCCATTAGTGCATTTATTGCACAGGTAACATGGATAGTTGAAGCAACAAAATTATATATACCTGGTCCGATGCAGTTTGGAATGCTCTATAGAGACACCTCACAGCATATCCTTGCAGATCAGATGCATTGCCAATAGCAACTATAAGGGCATGGCATACATCATCCTTCGTATAGTTCCCTCCCTATTAGCCCATCATTGAAATTGACAGAAGTGAAAATAAAGATTTTCATGGATAATGAAATGCTACATTCTTCATGTTGATGGAAAAGAGAAGCAGAAAGTTACTCCAATAAATTATCATGATATACATAGCACAAACGTGTGCTGCCCATTTTCCTAGAAATAATAATCACACAACAAGGTAAATGAACGATTATATCCTTTCTTCAATCACATTAAACTGTAAAATACATACATACAACGGGAGCTTCAAGACTCTCTGACAACCAAGAAAGATATTTGAGACCTATAAATATGATAAATAACATAGGATCTCAAGCTAATGAAACCACAAGCAGATGCCTTGCCTATGGATTACCTTATATATAAATATATACATGTGAGTGTGTGTGTGTGTATGTATATTGAGGGAACCTATATATTATAATATGTTACACCGATTTGCTAATAGAGAAAATAATACACCAATCCCCCTTTGATGGTTGAATGGGGGAAGCATAAGAGGGGGTGGGGGTAGCTCTATTTTGGATTCCACGCCCACTACAACTACTTTTTTTACTTTTCTTTCTTTGCTCTGTACACAATTGTACATCTCAGATTTTCGTTTTAAATACAAAGTGGATGACTACTCAAACCATAGTCATAATTTTCTAAAAAAACTGAGGCAATTACGTTATGAAAAACAATATCAGTACGTCAGTTCTCATCAGGTTGGTTATTTATTCAGCTCACAGATTTTCCCAGGATCTGAAGAGCGCGTGTAATGATCATTATAACAGAAGATGCTGGCCTGTTGGTTCTGATCTCAACTTTTTAGAATTGTTGCTCCGTCACATTTCTTAAATTGATAAGACATAGTTCTCTTTTAGTGACTCATACCAAGGCTCTAAAGAATTTAATGCGTGCAATCACTTGAGAGGTTGTGCCATGAAATCAACCTATGCATTTTTCTTTGAGAGAGAAGGATGGATACAAAGTTATGGGCACCATCCAATTTGTATCAAAACTATATCATGGAGAATTTACATGTATGTGAGTTGAGGAGACGCCCAATGAAAAAAAAGGTGTACAAACCACATAGCACCCACCGGTGCAGTGACAGCTGTCAATGCTTACCCAAAAACCCCACTCTCTAAGCAAAAAGGTGTGGTAATCTCTTCCACTAGTTCAACAAACTTTAAATCCGGCTTTCCATACCGCCATCTGAAGTTGAGCAATCATTTATCCATTACTCTTGAAAGAAGACAGAGATGACAAAAGACTAGCCATTCACAACATTCAGTCTAATTGAGTAATGTTTTTGTGGAGCTCGCCAGTCAATCATGGAGTGAAGCAGAATATCAACATGTGCAACAGATGATGGTGGCAGCAAAAGATTAGAACAACTCGACCGGCTAAACTGGACAACATTATCCACTTTAGTTGGTTACTCACATCTTCTGTGAAGCTTGCCAGTCAGTCATTGACCAAAGGCAGCAACAAGTGCAACAGATGGTGGTAGCGGCAGAAGATTAAAAAAACTCAGACCGTAAAAAATGGACAACACTATCCACTTTGGTTAGTTACTCCTTCCCACTAAACACCACAGGAACAATGGTTTATTCACTAACATGTATCACCATGTCCAACTACAAAGAAAGATGCCAAGGTCTTTATATGTCAAGGTGAATCCAGTATAACCATAAAAACATCAAACCCATAACAATTAAAAAACAAGAAAAAACAACTGAATGTCCTGACAATTATATCCAGATATATGATGAAATTTGGTAGCAATTTCATCTATTTAATAGAAATGGCATTGTCAAGTATTATGACATACCAAAGATAAGACTTTGAACATCTGGTCTATGTACCATAGTTTCTCCTGTGAAAACCTATAAAAAGAAACATGTAAAGTTATAAGCACCACATTACAAACTGAACAAGCTCAAGGATAGAGCTTTTCTCTAAAAAATAGGATAGAACAAAAAAACTGACTTTTTCAATCCAAAAGAACTTGCCACTTAATAGAAGGTACAACTAAGGTATAGAATAAAGAAGAGCAGATAACTGACGGTAGAAGTCAATTCATGTTAATATGATGTTATAATGGTCCAAGATGTCAGTTGAATGTAATCAAAATTGTTCTGATTTTTCTGACATTAAGGTTATAACCACAGCTTGTCAGTTTTTTTGTGCTTCTATTTCAGAGTGGAGTCGAATTTCCCCCGCCTCCTTACAAATGTGTTACACCAATGAAGGTCAGAAGGAAAAAATAAATTAAACTTTCAATACAAAACAACATCAAACTCGTGGAGGCATTGTATGCACCTGCACATTTGAATAGCTAATGAAGGGAAAGAACAATTTGAAACTAACTTATGTTAAACACACGACCATTTATCAAGAAAAGTGAAACACATTGCTCTTTCTTTCTTTTAAAAAAAATGATTAGGTGTTCATTGTTGTTAGAGAATCAGTTATATTTGATGAAAAGGAATTAGATGGGACATACTTATGCAAGAATCTCTTCTTTTTTCTTGGAGAACTGTTATGCAAGAATCTCTTCTTTTTTTTGGAGAAGTTTTATACAAAAACCTTGAACATAAGGTAGGACCCATCAGTGTATTTATAACCCGAAAAGTTAGTTACCTACAGTGGTAGAAACTAGAATTAATGTAGTAATCGAAAGTGTGGTTCCGAAAAGGGAACATCTCTTCTTCTAACCGTCCACTGTTTCCTTAAAGAATGTTTTTCCTAAAATAATTTGTAGATTAAATAAGGACATGTGGATCATATCAATTGTCCTTTCACTTACTTTTCAACGATAGAGCAAATTTTAGCAGTGAGATCTCCTTTGAAATCATTATCGCTCACTTCCAAATAATCAATTAGCTCTTTAGTCAAAGGCTTCACATTTGTGTCATTGACCAATAGAAAAACTAGTTCAAGAGCCCTTTTACGTATTGATGCATCAGAATCCTGGAAGTCACAGATAAAGAGAAGATAATACGTTCATCAGCTGCAAAATACAGATAATCAGCATATACATAAGAATCAAAATTCCTGATCTAAAGGCAATGAGTGGAAGGATTAAAAATAAGCGACAAAAGTGCTTACATCATATGATTTAAGCAGAAATTAGAACCCTAAACAATCATGTAAAACAGAAGTTAAAATCTCTTTTTTTTTTGAGAAGGAGAAGTTAAAATCTTAAACACATCAAATGAACAAAAAAATTAAAATATTAGACAAATCATCTGATTGGTGCTAAACAAGGGCTCAGTAGCAGTGTGATGTGTGGCATACTTACTAATTACTATTTACAATCTACCTTAGGAAAAATAATTATTACTCAATCACACAACCCGAAAAGTATTTTGTACCTTGACACACTCCAGAATGGTTGCTCTGTGCCTCTGCACTGCCTGAAAATCCACTGTAACAGCCTTCATGAGTATGTTCAGTGCCACATATCTGATGGAAAAGGGCAAAGAAATTAAGGCCTCAACAAGAAAAGGAAATATTCAGCATGGAAATTGGAAACTCAAATTTTCACGTCATGAGAAGAAGAATCACAGAGTTATTTCAAAACTTTGAATCCAATCAGAATGTATGCAAGCTCCTCGTACATAAAGGATATTATCGTATTAAGGTATGAGGCAAGGTTGTCAAAATTTCGATCCGACTATATAAGATAAAAATATAATCTCTTTCGTATTTTGATTCAAATCGATCCTATGATAGCAGTACACAATATTTCTTCCATATTGTATCATTGTCATAGAATATAAAATAAAAGAAGTAAATGTAGAACTTAAAGGAACTCAACCAAAATCTCTTTTTTTTCAATTTTGTCTTTTCCTTTTTTTGTTTTTTTTAAGGGAGAGAGCAAGTTCAATTCTTCTTTTTTTTTCCTTTTTACTCACATCAACTCTAATCTCATTCAATAGTCCAACATTTATCGTATAGTTTCACATAGGTGTGTTCACGGGTCGACCTGACCCGACCAAACCGCACCCTTTTTTAAATTTTCTTCTTTATTTTAAGCATTTTAATATGATAAATATTTTATTTTAAACCATAAAAATAACATTTTATTTTTTACTTATTTTTCTATATTTTGAAGGCTTTATTTTCATATTTTAAAATTTTTAAATCATATAAAACCTCTAAAATAAATAAAAAACAGTTTAATTTAAATAAAAAATAAAAAAGGTCGGGTCATTCCAACCCGCACCTGACCCAACCCTTGGTTGGATTGAGGTCGGCTCGGGTCCCACCAACCCGATCCGAAACAATTCGAGTCGGGTCGGATCCTGATCCGGTGAACATTACATCATATTTTATTTTAATATCATATCGTGATTTCCAGTCATGTAATCATTATTTAAATTAAAATATTATATTTCACTAAAATATTTTTTGAAAGTAAAATATATTTAAGCAGAATGTTTAATTCAGTATGTAGGATCATAGATACTCGATCCTCCTTCCTTCGATACTAGCCAGAATAGCAATAAACCTTGGTACGAGGAAATATGTTGTACTCAGAGTCTTGTTAGGCAAAGGGAGACATGATATTCATACCATTCCACAAGGTGTGTCCCACACTATTAGTTTTAATATATATTATATAAAGTGCATCTGCGACAGGATAAACCAGTAAATACTTTATGAACCTAATCGACAGCAAAATATATTAATAGATTATTAATATATTTTTTGGTTATTTCCTGTGACACCCCATCAATTATAACTTTTTTCCGCATCTAACCCTAATTGTAAATTTACAAATATTAGTCCACGAACTTATTGCGACACTTTAGTCTTTTTGTTAACTTTCATCCGAATCCTGTTGAGTTATGTTTTTATTATTTATGAAATGCCAATTTTACCCTTAATCCTTTAATATAAAGTATAAAAAATTTAAAATATTATCATGAGTATAATTTGCACAAAATATTATTCTTAAATAATACTTTTACCAATGTTGATTATTTTTATTTTAAAATGTTATTACTTTAATAAGGAACTAAGGGCAAACATGATCTTTTTATTAAAAAATAAACTAACAAAAATTTGGATGGAACTTAATGGAAGGACCTAAATGTCAAATTTCGACAATTTCATGGACTAAAAATTGTAAATTTATAGTTTAGGATTAAATGTGAAAAAAATATAGTTCAAGGGAATTTAAAAGAAATAACCTATATTTTTTTCATGTCCAATAGAAAAGGAGGTTTTGTCAGCTGGAGGTGTGATTGGGTTTGACTCGTCTTCTATTGTGAATTGCATCCGGGAGGCGGGACAGCAGTCACGTATCATCGCTCATCTGTCCAAACATTGACGTGCTATACCTTTTCAAGTCTTGTGGGCTGTTTTGTCTCAGCGCAATGGGATTATATTCAGAGGGGAGAGGAGATATTGGAAAATGTGCTAATCATGGCATTGCATCTGACGAGACATTGGAAGGAGAGAAATTTAATTTTCTTTGAAGCAATGTAATTACTTCTCTCTTGTATGCTAATCCTTCTTAATAAAGGATGATCACAAATTGAGGCAATCAGCCTTCTCTTTCAAAAAAATAATAACAGACTCCAAGTAGTGAAAAAGATATAACCTGATATTTTTTTTTAAGAGGAAGAGATAACCTGATGTTATTATCACGATTTGACAAGAATCTGCCCAAAATATTGATTGCAAGCACACGTAAACCACTGGTAGCTTCTATACCCATTATAGTTTCAACGCATTCATACAATATAGCATTCCCAGCATTTTTGTTTGATTCTGTCTTTGTAACGACCTGCAAAGAGAAGAAGCTTATAAGCATTAAATTTATCAGAATTATAATAAATCGGAAATTATGGCCCTGGTATGAAGATCATTCTACAAAAAAGTCTCCACTGCTGATATCAGCTCGAAATTGAGTTAAAATGTAAAGCATGTGCACTACAGCTCCAAGATTGCACATGAAAGAAATGCTAAAGCAATCCAATACTCAGGAAAAATACAAATGACACTGGATTCAACTTTATTTAAGTTGTGAACTGACTTTCCTACAGAGACACATAAGTACAATAACTCTTTGAACAATAATCCATGAAAGGTAATCTCGTTTTTAGTAAGCAACTGGCATAAAAAAAATGTTGGAATTGATAGGAAAGACACTACCGGATTCCAAGTTAAAACTATAACAATCTTCCTTGCATCCACAATTTGATAATCAGTATTATGAGATCCTACCAGTATTACAGAGCATATTCACATAGATAACTGTTTCCTATCTCCTAAAAACTAAATTAAATGTGTAACAAATGTTTTTAATTACACTGGAAACAAATTAACATAATATATCATTTAATCCCAAACCTGGAGAAATGCAAGGAACTTTTTCCTCACATAAACACAGTAAATTATTCAAGGAAGCTGACCTGGGCAAGAATGTCATTCATATATTCGCTGGCATCTGCATCTCCTTGGCCTAAGATACGCATCAATCTAAGTACTCGAATATGTAAGAACGGATCTGTAATTCCAGCAATATCGTACTCTGGTGCATACGGACTATTTGAGACATCCCTTAATATTCGAACCAAGCCCTCTGTGCAGTTCTAAAATCAAGAGAAACTAATTTATAGGATGAAATGCTGTTAAGCCAAAAACTGCAAGCTAATATTTTAAAATAGAAATAGGTTATAATTCCCAAAGAATATTGCAATAAAAAATCGGTTAATTACCAAAAGTAACATTTAATGGATTGGTGCAGAAAATGTTTTTTTAGAGGTAGAGCAAAAGAAATATTTTAAAGATCATACTTGTAGTCATCATTACCAACAACAACAAAGCCTTATCCCACTAGGTGGGGTCGGCTAAGTCATCATTACCAACAAGACCAAAATAGGTTAACCAATTCACGTGTGATGGAAAAGAAATACCTTTCGCAGGTGATCAAGGGCATCTTGACTAGCTTTACACAGATCTATACAGAGTTGGACTCCAGCAATTAAAGCTCCATGGTGCTTTTCTTTCAGCAGAGAAGCAGCAAAATTCATAAAGTTTTCTGCCAGGTCAGGAACTTTCCTTACTATCCTTATAGAGCACAAGGCAGCCTGTGGACAAGAAAACATAATCGATGAAGAATGGTGATCAAATTTGGAAATAGAGCAGGTACTGCAAGAACATTTCTACATGGATAAACCTTATAAGAACGCTTCCATAAAATCATAAATAAATAACTCTTGCACTCATACTTGCTAAACACAATAAAATAGAATAGTAATATAGTTGAAAGTAGCAATGCCTAGATTCGTTTTGTGGGATTCTGAAAGGGGAAACAATGTCTAAATTTAATGTCAAACCCTAACTTCAAGGATTCCTTTGTTTGGCTAACAGAATCATTTTCTTTTGGTAAACCGTTGTAGCTTAAAGCTTGGACATGGTTTGCTGAAAATAAATTCAGGGAAAAGATTTTCTGGAAAAACAAAATGCTTTATGTAAGTTTGTTTTTGTAATTTTTTTAGAACAAGTTTTGTTTTTGTAATTAACAATGTGTTACACATGAGCGATAGTATGAGACTGGAATTTTTTTCCCCTAAAAAGTAGAGGAAACACTTTCCCGAAAGTTGTGTAGAATGCTTTGGTCAAGCAAAAGGGATTTTCCATTGACCAATATTTTTCTGGTTGGTAAACACAGGAAAAACTTTTTGAACTAAATATATTTTCCTCTGAATTAAGCACAACCTATGTTGTAAACCTTTTGTACCAAAATCATCATGTGTAATGGGTACACTAGTATAGAAGCAAGAATAAGATATAAAGGTATGCAGCAATAATGCGGCCAAAAAAAAAATTAGGAAATACATTGTGAACTCTTCCTGCAGAAGCATGATACATATTGGCAACAACAACAACAAAGCCTTATCCCACTTGGCAAACGAAAGAAAAATATCTGAGTCATGCAACCATTGAGGGAAAGAACTTGACAATAAAATATAAAAGAAACCTTCTTTCTTATGTTCGGATCCCTAGATAAAAGCAAACGCTCCACTTCTGGTGCAAGATCCCGTGCCATTTCTGCAGAACATATATTCCCTAAAGCACAGAGAGCGAGACCCACAATGTACTGGTTTGTGTGATTGAGATCTCTACAAGTGTTAAGGAATGCCAATTTGGTTGGAAAAAGAAAACAGATTACTCAAATTTTGGCCTAAATTCAAATGGCAAACCAGAATCTAGATTAGGATTTCCTTGACTCTCACAGGCTAACAAATAGAACTGAAGGATACTGCTTCAACGAATTCGTAACCAACATAAGAACTTCTTGTCTTTCATCAAGAAGCAGCATGAGCCCTAAGTACCCGATCCTTTTCTCAGGAAATCCGGCAGAAGCAATCAGTTTTAGGCATTCCATTTGACCAAAATGAGTCGGATAACCGAGCATGTGAATAAACATAAGTTTCGCAAGATTGCGATGTCTATAATCTTGATCATTTTCACTAATTGAGGCACGTATAGCAGCACATTCTTTTCTTACAACTGCTCGTTCTTCGGCAGCAGTTTTACAAGCACGTATAGCTCGAATCATATCCCTGCAGTGTCAATATTAGTGACATCAGCAAAAATAACTTTAAGGAAGTATTTCCAGCCTGTGGCATCTGATAAGATTGCAGAAAATCTGTTTAAACTCAACGTCAAAACATATACATATGTTAAGTTCCCAAGAATCATGATAAAAGGAGATTAAAGCTCTCAATCTTAAAAGCATCTTAATTACTCTCAATATCAGGAAGAAGCTTAATGATTATTTACCTGAACTGCAAAGTAAGGAGGTTAAAGCCTTGCCAAATGTATAATGAAGAAGTGAAAAGAGAAAATTGAAAACAACAGGGAGAACCATTCTGCATTATTTGGGAGAAAAAAAGGGTACAATCTTTAGATTGTCTAAAACATCCTAAGACTGATAACCATCTAGGAGACCTTGACACTGAAAATCAGAATGACAAGTTATTTTTTTGTGCCCCTGATGATTTTCTTTTGACAGTGATGTTTGTAATGATTTGAAATTCGCCTCATTAGTTTAATCTCAAAAATAACCCCTAAAATCTCAATTTATCATATGACACTACTTTTATGTCCATACATCACCTAGATACTCATGCAATTAGCAGTTCATTATGTTAATTTCACATCGTTTGCAATATTCCTAAACAATCATAAAAATCCTTTTCTACTCAAATTTACCACTTTCTTAATTTTAAGGACTAATAGAGTAAGTTGGATCTGTTCTCTAATGAAGGGCATCAAATTGAAATGCATCATGATAGATATTTCCATATGTCAAATGACAGTGTCTTTGAACTTGAGTCCCAGTGAACCTCTATCTTTCTGTAGCGATCTTATCACCAATTTATCAAAATTCAAAATCCGTCTACTCCCATTGTAAAACCTACTGAAGTGAATTATGATTTAACAAGAAAATATTGAGAACCACTGATGTAATGTGTCAAGGAAAGCTCAATGGATATGATCTCATACAATTACATTAGATTCAACGACCTGTTATGAATCCTGAAACCAGTGACAACATGTACACAAAACATTTCCACATATCAGCATCACACAAAGACAACGAGACATTCTTAGCACTAGGTAAACATATACCCGTCCAACACAAACACAAACTCGCCACTCCAAACATCTTACAAAATTCTTGGACCCTAAACCCTACGAACAGCCAGATCGAGGACTCAATATGATCCCGTCCTACGCGTCAGAACCTCTAACAACCGCAGAACAAAATTGAGCTTATTCAGGCCAAGATGCGCCGATCTCCGATGAACCGCAAGCAAACAACGCAGAACCAAGCAGAGAAAGAAAAGGAAAACACAACGACGCAGGCACGAAGGGGTCGGATCGAAGCCAAGGTCACCTCAATCGCGTGCCGGACGAGAAGGGATTCATGGCTAAATCCACGGTGAAGTCTTCCACGGCCGCGAAACCTTCGAAAACCCCTCGCCGTCCCTCTCGATCGATCGCGAGGAGAAGATCGTCACAAAGGAACCCTAGATTTTGGAAAGGATTCGAGATCGGAGATCTGAGAAGACGAGGGGGAAGGAGGAGGAGGAGCAGAGAGAAAGCGAGCTCGGATCTGAGAGAGAGTGCTACGGCGGGTTTTTTCTCTCTCTCCCCCTCTCCTTCTTGTTTCCGATTTTTTCTTCCCGTTATTTCAGCAGTAGGTGTATATAACGGTTCGCAAGCGACGAGGCCGGTTTAACGCGGTCGGACTCCGGGGGGTCTTATCTGCATGTTCTACTGTAATTACAATTACAATGATATCTAATTATTGAGGAGAAATTGACACAACGGAATTATATCATAAAATCTCTAATTATTAATATTCTCACGTTTTATTCTTAAAATTATTATTTTCATCAGAAATTATTCGTTTCATTTTGATCTTAACATTAAATTAATCGGATGCTACTAGCTGACACCTCTAGACTCAGATAAAAAAAATTTAGGAGAAAAGGAATTGTAAGTTGAGTTCAGCCTTGATTAACTGTGGTTACGTTCAACGTTTGAATGATTACTCACTTTTTACTAAAAGGAATGGTGATAGATTTGTGTTGATGCTTATATATGTCGATGATATTCTCGTTGCTAGGAATTATGTCATTTAATAAATGAGCTAAAGAATGTTTTGATATTTTTTGGATATGAAAATTGCGAACAAAACTAAAATAGTACTAAATTAAAGAAAATATGCACCAGAATTGTGTTTGTGTATTATGTGCGACTCGTCTATAAAACTCATTAGATAACATCGTGTTGACCTTAAAATAAGCTCCATTTGATTATATATCATGATTAACAAGGGAAAACAAATAGATTTAGTTTTGAAGGCATAACTATACAAATCGCAATTGTGAACCAGAAGGTTTAAATATATATGATTGTATTTTTGTTTAATCTTTTTCAACCAAAAAAGTATGGATTTAGTTTTATCAATTACCGCATTACTTCAAAAGAAACTATTTTTTTTCAAATATCAATTTCAAGATTACCAATTTTCATTAATATTCGCTTCTTAGTAAAAACAATACCATCAATTTCAGAAATCTAGAAGGAAACACGGAAGAAAATGGCAGTATTACTCAAAATGTAGACTATTCATTTTGTTTTAATGAAAAGTTCTCCACGTGCAAGTAATTAGATCATGACTCTCATGTTAATATATATACATAGTTAAAGAAAAATTCTATCGTACTAATATAAGATCAGTAGTGTTATATGGTAGTGAATGTTGGACTATGAAGGGACAACGTAAAGTGAGAGTAGTCGAAATGAGGATGTTGAGATGGATGTGTGGTCATACAAGATTAGATAAGATTAGGAATGACCATATACGTGAACGAGTCGGAGTGGCTCCTATTAGTGAAAAAATTATAGAGAATCGTTTGAGATGGTTTGATCATGTTCAGAGAAGACCATTAGATGCGTCAGTAAGAAAAGTAGATCAAATAATTTGGAGTCCGATTAAAAGAGGGAGAGGGAGGCCAAGGCGGACACTTGGCGAACTAATAGAGCAAGATCTATTGGTGAATAATATACCAAAAGATTTAGTTACTAATAGAGCGGAATGACGTCGTATGATCCATATAGCCGACCCCACCTATTGGGATAAGGCTTTGTCGTTGTTGTTATATATATATATATATATATATATATATATATATATAATTTCGAGTAATAAATGAGATCTCTACATTTGGAAACATTTCTTTTTCTTAGAAAATTCTTCAAAACAGGATTAGCCGACTTTCCATCATAATTCTGTTTCCTTAACATTATGATGAGTTTTTTCTTTAAATCGATCCTATTAATTTTTGTTATTGTTTTTTTAATAAATTAGTATTAGTAAACAAATACTGGTATCTACAAGTCTTGGTGGGTGCATTATTCACCACAGGGTTTCCATATTTCTTTTGCTCCTATTCACAGATCCAAAGATATTATTTGCCTAGTTAAACAATGCACATGCACAGATCATAAAATTAGCATCTTTAGATTCAAAGGATAAAATTTGTTGAACCAAATTTATCATAGGCCCCAAGATCAAATCTCAGCATTCAGTTCCCTTTTAACTAAAGTAGAATCCTTTATACTTCTGAAGAGCTCACCTACAAAGAACTTGCACATTGACTAACTAAATCTTAGATTTCAACTGCTTTCTTCTTCACACTCAGATGAAATTACTATACTCACAAATGCATGATCAAGTAGGGATGGGAAAGTTATGTTTAGAGATACATGTGCCATTTCGCGACTCGCGGACAATTGAAAGAAGCTGACCTAAGAGATCTTAATTTATTTAAACAGATGTCCTATATCACATATGGAGATTAACGAAAGATTTACAAAATTACATCCATCAAGGACTTGTTCTAACTCAGCATTACACTTCTTTCACATTTCAGCACTCTCCTGTTTTCAGAATGTTTCATCCCCCCAATCTTATAGACATAGGAAACAGAGAGGGCAATACCAAAGTTTGATATCATTCACATGTAGGAAGAAAGAAAAAAAGAAAGATTCTTCTTAGTTCAGTAGTTGCCAGTATAACCCATGAAAGTGTTCCGGTACCGCATACCATAATGCTCATAGATGGGATCCCCATAGTTCACAGCCTTGATCTCCACTGTTCTGCGCTTGCTATCCATCTCCTGAACTGCTCCGAAAACAACCTCGTTAGTTGTTTCACTGCTCTGCTCATAGTAAGTCTGGGGGCCTGAAGAATACTGTCTGTGATGTTGCAGGTGCTGCTGCTGATGTATTTGCTGCTGCTGTGGGGGCAGCTCGGCATCCCAGCCAGTAAAGTGAGGCCGCCCATGCCGTATATGGTGGATCTTTTCTGGCTCCTTTGACATAAAGGCATAAGTCTTACGAGGCGTTGGCACCCTCGTTTCTAACGGTGGTGGTATCTCATCATCAGGTATGACAAAACTCTCTTGCATGGGTAATGTGTTCATCCTGTGCTGTTGATGATGTTGCTGATACTGATACTGACTGACATGTGATTTCCTTCTGGAAAATGGGAATATTGCACCGAATATTTCTGCCATGGACGAAAAGGCTCCAGATATAAGCTTCCCAATTGAGTTAAAAAGCCCTTCTTCGTCTTCTGTCTTCTCTATTTCAGCTCCGGTAGGTATTAGTGGTGGTCTAACAGAAGATCTAACTGGCTTCTGATATGGAGGCATGCTTTGCTTCATTGTACCTTGGGGTTCCTGGAAGGTGATGATACAGTTCAATTAAGGATCTGCGTAGAAAGCTACCAAATTGTCTGATATGATATGATTTCTGCTTACCTCAAGTTATTGCATGTGTAAGATTAATAAAATTAAGCATCAGAGCTAGCTGTAAAGCTACAATATATTATCCCTTTGCATGTGAAACAAATTTCAGATAATCAATTTGCTATTGAGAAACAGACACGAGTAGTGTTAAGTTAAAAGAGTGAAAACAGTAGTCCTTATGGCAGTGGTTTTAGAAACCAGATTTTATTTGAATACACATGATAGATTTCCATGAGCCATGATAAAAGGTAAAAAAGCACCAATTACTCACATCACTAGAAGACACCATCACGCCTACACGCCTTTGAAGCAAAGCAAGCATGTAACCGAAGAAACCCGCAGCAAAGAGCACTGCGATTCCTGCATCATCCCATGAAATCCGGATGTTAATCCTTGTACCAGAAATGTTTAGGCTTTGGAGAAGAATTTGCCTTTGGAAACTTCCTATTTTGGAATGGACAAATTTACTATTTATAATTTATACCACATAATATACCTAGAGGAAAACCAGCTTCATACTGATTTGCACAGTCATCAAAATTAAGTTGAATCTCTCGGATGGCCTGATTCCCCCTGTCAATTACTAGAAGGGAACAACTGCTAGCAATGTAAACAACTTCGAAGTCATTAGAAAATTTTGCATCTACACTTGGCCCATCAAAATGTCCCCCTTTCTTCCCCTTTCCTCCGGCAATGGTTGTGACACCTGCAAAAATGTGCATTACACTTAAGCAGCAATAATTACACTACTTGTACTTTTGGTCTCAGTAGTTGTAAAATTAATAAAAATACTGCATGAATTTTTTATTCTTTAGTACATTAAGAACCTAATATTACCACAAGGAACATAGAACTTCCAAGTAACATTACAATTAAAAATTAATAGACGATGCTTGGATGCTAACTTTTTTTCTTCTTATCAGCAAATACAGGAAAAAGAAATGAAGGAGAACCTAGCAAACAAGACAGGGGCACTCAATGTCATAGTAAACCAACAACAACAACAACAACAACAACAAAGCCTTATCCCACTAGGTGGGGTCGGCTACATGGATCATACGACGTCATCCCGCTTTATTAGTAACCAAACCTTTCGGTATTATTCGTTGATCCATGTTCATAAGATTCAACAAAGTTTTACGCTAGCTGTCGGGGCCTAACACAACCCTCCTCCTTTATCCGGGCTTGGGACTGGCTATAAAACATAGGCGGAGTTGATTTAATTTGCAGTACTTTAGGTGTTGATTTAATTGATTCCTAGTGGATATGGAAGCATACATTATTTCAGATGAGACAGTTTTCAGAAGCATACATCATACATGTATATACAACAATGTTGTTTCCAATATACAAGACTACAAAGAGAGAGAATAGAAAGGAAAAAAAACACTAACAAGCAAATAAGTCTTTCTCTTCATGTTGAACAGAAAGACATAGTAAGCTAAGATCTAGAGGATAGTTTTAAAGTTTTTCGACAAAAACAAATAGTGAGTTAAAGTAGAGTATAGTCTTAAAAGTAATGTTCTTCAAAAAAGACTATATATTGACATATTCCTCATAGATCATATTTCGAGGTTTCTCTCTAACCTGTATCACTAATTTTCCTGATCGCCATGTTCATAGTGTCAGCCACATAAATGTTTCCCCTGTGGTCCACAGTAAAGCCCTTGGGATGGTTCATCCTTGCCTCGCGAAGCTTTCCGTCAACATGACCAGCATAGCCTTCTGCTGAACCAGCAACCAGCTTGGGTCTACTATCTGCATAGTTCAAATCAATATACAAATTTATCTGAGTTTAGCACAGTTCAAGAATCCCTAGGAAATCATATATATTTAAAATCAAATCAACAGAAATGCATGGCTATTATTGTTGAGACTTGAGAATAACAGCTTATTGACATCAAGCATCTGACTCGGTTCAAGTATTAATACACAGGAAACGGGAATTAAAATGTTCACTAAAGAGTCTGATCTCCTTACAATGCTGGAATAAAATTCAACCAAAAATTATTAGTCTCTAGTATGATAAATGCAAAATGCAGAATGTACAAGACAATGTAACAAAAATATGCAAATACAAATGGAGTCAGGAAACATTCTGGCAAATTCAAATCCAAGAACATCACGTGAAAAGCCAGGCCGTGGAAAAACGATGTATGTTGCAGAGCAAAAATCACATTAAGCTTTGTTGCATCAAGCTTATCTGACAACATGATGACGCAGACCGAGGGCGTAAAAATTCAACTTACATATAGATAATGGTAGTGAAATCCTGTACAAATTGCTGTTAACCGAATCCAGGACCAAGAGCTCCCCGGTCTGCGCCACCACGACGGAGTAGGGCTCGATGCCGAGCTTGCTGCCATCGAACACCGTCTCCACAGTGTACCCGCCCTCAAATTTCATTAATGGGCGGTTCCCTTGCACAGCTGTAACGAGACAGGTCAAATGAAGGCCATCTCACGGAAAACCCCGAAGAATGCAACTGAAGAGTCGAAAAGGGGGAGCTTTTACCTGTCTTTGCAGTAGATTTCACAGACCAGAGCCTCTTCAGAAGAGAGGAGGCGGCATTGGAGACAACCCCACCAAAAATCTCAACTAAAATGGGACAGACCAAGAGTGAGCAAAGGCACTGCACGCAAGAACGGGGGCAAAACGCATAGAGACTTACTTGCTGGCGAAACAGCTGAGGCGGAACTGCGATCGACGAGCAGAAGTAAACCCAGGAGAAGCAACAAGGCTGAAACTTTCCTCCTCTTGACCATTGCGTCTTGCATGACCAAGAACCGGCGGTAACCCAAGAGATTTAGGACAGAGACGAAGGCAAAGCTTAGAGAGCACAATGCGGGTGGGAAGCCATCCGAATGCAACTCAGACCAAGGTTACTTATGGGCAGCAGAAAGAAGACACCAGCTTTTGCTTTGTTTCAACCCTTTTACTATGTGTATGTTTTCGTCTGTGCATGAAGGATGCACCTCTGGCCTCTCACTCTGAGCGGAGAAGAAAAGAGCAGAGAACGGGGAGGAGAAAGAGACAAGGCACAGTAGCGAGGAGTGTGTGAGAGAGAGTGAACGGTGGAAAAGATGGACAAAAACGCTGCCTGGGAACAATGAGGAGAGAGGAGAAGAAAAAAGAGGCCTGTGTCACATGCAGCATCAGCAGCCCTCTTGCTACTTCTGCCGCTGCTGCAGTTATTAAGCATCTAGCAAAGCCTATGAGCGCTTTGTTTTTTTTACTTCTTTCTCTCTCCACTTACTCGGCGTGGAATCTAATTTTACCAAATATGAGCATGTTCAGAGAGCATTCGATGCATTCCAAGTACATTAAAAGCACAGAAAGGGAGCTAAGGACCTCTGCTTTCCTCCATATTTTGCTATTTTGTTTACAAGTTTCATTTTTTTTCTTTTTCCTTCGCAACTTTCGAGAAGAAGAAGGTGGTGCTGCTGCCGCTGTGGGGTTCACATAGGCAAAATGGTATGGTCTCGTTGCTAATAATGTTATGCAGATTTCTTCCTTTCTTCTTTGCTGTGGGTGAGCCAGTGGGATATATTCCCCACTCCATAACCCTCCTGACTCACTCTCTCTCTCTCCTCCTTTCCCCTTTCTCACCTTTTGATATAATTGCATGGCGCCCTTTTGTATTGTTGCTGGCTGTGCAGCTGAGTTTTTAATGTAAGGGATCTCATTTTTTTCTCGTGTTATTGCAATATGTTAATGTTGGAGCTTGGCATGCACCTGCAGCTTGGTGCATGATCTGGTCCTCTGAACACCTTAATTTAATGGTGAAACAAAATGTTGAGACAGGAGCAGAACGTAGCATGGTTTTGTCCTGCTGCTGATCGGATCTGTTTGTTTGGTGACAGTTCATAAATTTTCCTTTTTTTTTTGGCTTGACGTTGGGGTAAAGGAAATTGGTGAATGATAGAAGTTGGTAGGTAGCAGGAGTTCATTCATCACTTATTTATTTTCACCAACATTGACAGTCTTGGTTAATTAGTACAAAAGCCAAAATGTGAAATCAAAAGATAAAAAAATCATCATTTAAGTTGGACATTTGTTGTTGCAGCAAGTCATGAATATTTAAAAAAAAAATCAAAACTACTACATGATACATCCATGGCGTACAAGTTACTTGGTTCATTCATGAATTGCTAATAGCTGAATACATAGGAATTAGCTAACAGTTGGCCCACTTTGCAGTAGTTGTCATCAAGTTCTTGGTAGGTCTCTTGTGAGTGGATCCAGGAACCAGGAGAGAAGGGGATGTGTGTGATTTGTCTGTGGAGATTAGACATATGGAAATGCAACTCTAACGCAGCAGCAGCAGCAGCACTTCAGGCCAGAGTTCTGATTTCTGAATTAGTCTCCCTTTGTGCAGTGGGAATGAGCTGTGCAGCTTAGAAGTTTTTTACTGGGGAAATGGAGCCCTCATTAATCAAAAGAAAAAAAAAGTTGAAAACTTGCAGCAGGCAGGAACCCAGCAGCCAGTTGGCTGGCATTTGTTTTCTTCTGATTGGGTTGTTTGGAGAAAAAAGAAATGTTCTTTATTTTGATTCCTTGCCCATTTGCAACGAGGTAAGAGCACATTTCACAGTAGATCCAAGTTGCTTTCCAGAACAACACTAGTCATGATTCTTCCAAGAAATTATTCAAGGATTGTGAGATTGAATCATATTTAACGGCACTAATAAGCTTCTGAGTATCAGAATTGACAATGTAAAAAGAAAAAATTGTATTCAGTTGCAATCTGGAGTGACACTGCTGCAGCTACTCCTGGCTGCTCCTCAGCATGCACCCACAAGGCACACAATTGGTTACAAATTGTGGCACCTTCTTTTTGTCATCATGATCTTGATTGCAAGGGCAGTGGCAGAATTTTGTTTTGGTTCCAAGATCTCATTTCTTAAAGCCATAGATTGGGTCCAGTTTGGTCCCATGCTTCCACTACCATGGATCCCTTTTCTCTTTGTTCCAGCTCTGCAAGAATGGTGGATTCATCTACTTTTCGACGGGGGTTGCAGAAGTTTAGCAGCAGCCTAAAAGTTATTGACTATGTTTGTTCTGATTATTGAGGAGGCTTTGTGGATGCAATGAGATGTCTCATTGAAAAATATGAATTTTACTTGTTTTTTAAGGTTAATTCACAGGTGGTCTCATATCAACAATTGTCAGACAAGTACTTCTTAACAAGGTAATGATTGTTCAGATTACCATTACAAAATTATATAGAATAATTATTCTATTAGGTATAACAAAAGCACCGATGTGGCATATGCACTTTTTACCAACATGTTCTATAAATCAAGTTAAACAATGGACTTCGCATCATCACGTGATATGATGTTCGAAACTCAGACCATACACATTTATTGCTCCAACAAAGTGAAGAAACATATGAATGATTCATCATGTCATGAAGTCATGGAAATTAGAAAAGAATCATTATTTGTAAATTTCACACAATACAATTTTAATTTAGTGCATATATGCGCTTATGGAAAAATCTTAATAATACTAGGTAAAAGTTAACACGCACATAATTAAGAATAACAAATAATCTTTCCACTTGTATGTGTATATTTATATGTATATATAATATATAATGCACCTAGAACAAATGAATTTTCCAAACAAAGCACACTGTATGAAAATAATTAATAACAAAGGCGTCAGAGTCTGACAGTTGCGAGGCAATAACAATAGTTTCTTTTCCTGTAAAGATCTTTCTATCGAACTAAATGTAGAGTCTCCTACTTCCATGTCAGGGTTAACTGATCCTTGGTTGCAAAGGAATGGCAAGAACAAGACCATTTTTACATTCGGGGAGACGAGGGTGGATATGCCCACAACAAACAGGGGCATGCCAAAGTAAAGGGAAGATGTCAGCACACAATAAGAATGTAACAGAATCATCAGAGAATGTACAGGTCCTCTATGGACCACATAACTTTAGCTGTTAAAATGCCCTCTCAAAAGATACTTGATCTTGTGTTACCTTCTTCTGAGATGAAGCATCAGCAATACCTCGCAGTAGTCTGATCACTTCGCTGGTGTCATCAACGTAGTACTTGGCCTTGCTTGGCTTCTGCCCAACCGTGCATGCAAAAACTTCAGGAACAAAAGCACACTGGCTGCTTGTGCATGTAGTGTTGATTGTTTCAAACATGTCCTCGTCGGAACGGTCATCACCTATGCACATCACGAAGTCCGGTGCCTTTCCATTGTTTATGAGAGTCCCTATAAGTTTTTCCACTACAAGTCCTTTGCTAACTCCCTGTACGCATACAATTGACAACTCATTACTTGACTACTTCTGAAAGAAGACCGAAGCAGAACATGCTTGAAATAAACAGAAGTTACAAACCTGGCGTTTCACTTCTACAATATGTTGACCCCTTTTCACAACTACTGGCTCATTGGAAAGCACACTCTCAAGATGATCCAAGAGTTCCTTAGCTTGACAGGTACCGAAATCATGGTCCGCATACTGATGATGCCACACCAATGCACTCTCCTTTGGTTCTATATATGATCCATCTGTAGTCTCAGTATATAATTGCATAACAGGCTCTGCTATCGTCTTCCAATCAGAATCAGTAACAACTGAACTGGTATCCCACTTGTCATCCTTTCTCCACCTGTGGAAGGAAAAGAGAACAAACTGAGTCATCTGTATTCAGGGAAGAGCAATGAAATCTTACAAGGGATGAAGTTTTATGTACCTAATATAATACCCATGCTCAGCAGCAATTCCGAGGGATTCACAAGAAGTGAACCAATCATCAAGAGGTTTTCTTCCTCTTCCACTGACAATGAAGACTGTGTTGTTTGGATCACTGCACAACTTGTTCAGAATAGATATGGCTTCTGGACCTGGAGTTTTATTTATTGATGCTTCAGGTATTATGGTGCCATCATAGTCCAAAAAAATTGCCCGACTATGAGTTTTCTTGTAAGACGATACAATGTGGTTAAAAGACAACTTTCTAAAATTATGTGAAAGAGCAACAATTCTAAAGTTGAGACCAAATCCAACAGGCCAACACCTTTTGTTGTAATGATCTTTACATGCTCTCTCTAGATCCTGGGAAAAGCTACGAGCCCAATAACCAACATGATGAGTACTGACATAGCGATAGTGTTTTTCATGACGTAACTGCCTCTCAGTCTCTGGCAATTGAAATGCCTGATATAAAGCATCAGCTACATCTTCAATACTCCAAGGATTGACCCTAAAGGCCCCACTGAGAGATGGAGAGCAACCAACAAACTCGGACACAATAAGCATGCTTGTGTGATTATAATCTGCATTGATGCCCCTGTACTTGTCCATCTCCTCAGTTCCCTGCCTGCACACTACATACTCATATGGCACTAGATTCATACCATCCCTAACAGCATTGACAATGCAACATTCTGCCACTACATAGAAGGCAACCTTTTCATGAAAAGGTATGGTCTTGTCGATAAGGACTACTGGTTGATATCCTGGAGAGCCATACGACATGTTGATTCTTTCAGCTATAAACATTGCCTCTTCTCTCGCTTCTTTAACATCATTTCCTGTACTTCTCGCAGGGTTCATAATTTGTACAAGGACTATCACTCCTCTTAGTGTTGGGTTCCGCTCCAATAATAGCTCCAGGCCTAACAACTTAAGGCTGATGCCTTTGAATAAATCCATGTCATCCACGCCTAATAATAATTTTCTTCCTTTGTATTTCTCCTCGATCTGTTTAATCTTGATCATTGTATC
Organism: Pontederia crassipes; assembly: GCA_030549335.1. Classification (NCBI taxonomy): domain Eukaryota; kingdom Viridiplantae; phylum Streptophyta; class Magnoliopsida; order Commelinales; family Pontederiaceae; genus Pontederia; species Pontederia crassipes. The sequence continues at coordinate 41,776 of CM060185.1, read as the reverse complement.
ACGGAGATTCAATACAGACTGCAACCTTCCAACATGAACACCCACAGAGAGAATTTTGATGCTTACTGTGCGCCCAAAATATTCAAGCCCGATATAGCCACGCTTTGATTCATAGTTCAGACCTAACATCCTACTGCAACAAGAAAGGAAATGGCGGGCATAATCGTATGTCTGGAAACCAATGAGATCAGCATTAAGAAGCGCCTTAAGGATTTCTTCCCTTACTGGCAATGTCTTGTAAATTTCTGATGATGGAAATGGAGTATGGAGAAAGAACCCAAGCTTGATACGGTGCAATCTTTTCCTTAGAAATGTGGGGAGAAGCATAAGGTGATAATCATGAACCCACACATAGTCATCGTCTGAATTAATCACCTCCATCACCTTGTCTGCGAATGCCATATTAGCACGTACATATGCTTGAAAAAGAGAACGGTCAAAAAGGTCACCCTTGTCAAGACAGATGGGAAGCATGTTGTGGAATAGAGGCCAAAGATGCTGTTTACAGAAACCATAGTAGTACTTCTGGTGGAGGTCTGGTGAAAGAAATGTCGGAACACACTTGTACTCCTCAAGAAGCTTCTGGCTTACTTTTTCTTGTTCATTGACATCTATACTAATCTTTAGGCTGCCTACATACAAAACTTCTGTCTCAGGAGAAAATCCATCTTTTAATTGGAGAAGAAGTGAATCCTCATCCCAAGTAAAGTTCAATTTTCCAGATTCTTTATCTCTTGATGCATTCAAAGGAAGACAGTTGGATACTATTATTTTGCGATCCTGATATGGAACTTTGGAGTCATGAGAGTCCTCATCACTGCTTATTTCTCTGTCTATATCAGATATAATACCTGGGGTTGTCATAACCCTGGGAAGTGATCTAACTGCATGATGAAAATCTACCATATCATCCGAAGCTATATCGAAAAGGTTTGCGCATGATCTTGACTCCATCTTTGTCAGGGAAATCCCTTTCTCTGAGAAAAAAATAATTACTTCTCAGCAGAGGTGTAATCTCAGCTAACACCTCAATACTATTCCTGAGTTCTGGTTCCAAGAAGAAAGCCTCAACTAATCTAAAATAAATCAACACTCGTTTCAGAAGTAACTGTTATGTCCTGCAATTGAGAGTATTTGCTAAATGAGATTAGAAAGTTTCCTAAGATTTCAAAATTGCAGTAGCAACACATCACCTAATATGATGAAGAAATCATGACTTCCCACTAGAAATCCAAATTACCCGATGGAAAAAGAAGATGTGCATGAAGAATAAGCAGTCAAGACATTAGCATGGCATATAAGACAAGGTACTATTACTCTCTGGTCTGGGCTTATAATGGCAAGAAGGCCAGCAAATTGTGCAGGAAACCGATTTAACAGGACATGAAAAAACGAATATGGAAGTCTGAATTGTGAGAGAATCATGGATCACATTTCCTGGTGTAAAAAACATAAAAGAATACATCAGACAAGCACATTTTACAGTCAATATTATTACTCATTTTCACTTCAAAAAAATATGTTATTCCTCATTTTGACTTATCACATTATACGCAATGATCTTTGACAACACAACTTAGCTTATCAGAAAGTTCTACTAGTAAACTCCATGTTTATGTCATAAATTTATTAAATGAATGTTCTTACAAAGGAGAGCATGAATATGGATGCAAGACGTCAATTGAAAACAAATGCAAAACCATAGTCCAAATGAGAAGCTGAATTGAAATTTCATCATGGATTACATTTGAACCACAATGATAGCTATCAACCAAATTTCAAAACCATACTTGTTGAAAACTCATTAAGTAGAATTAGTTACAATTTGTGTAGAAATATTTGTAAGCATTCAATCCTATGAAGACTGTGTGTTAAAAATTTCCAGGTCCAACTAAGCTCTTGATTAAACAAGAGAGTTATAAGTACTGAACCCGAAACGTTTTATTTGATAATGCCCTTTTCACATCTGTAGTTAACTCAATTAATGTTTCCTTAAAAAAAATCTAATGCATTTAAAAAGCATGAGATTAAGTCAGTTATGCAGGACAACTGCTGAAGTGAAATGCTTGACGCAGATTAGTGAGATCATCCTAGAATTTACTCAGATCAAAGCTGTTAAAATATGTGCTCTGTAAGCTGTACCTTTTTAGGACTTGTTACCTTAATTAGCTATACTCACGGAACCTGTAGTCGAACTGTTCTTAGCATAATTACTAGTACATCCACTCTATGGCATGAAGTTTCACTCATCATGCCACTTTTTATTGGGTTTTGTAGGTTTTTTTTTGGGCATACGAGAAGGTAGTTAACTCCGCCTATGTTTTATAGCCGGTCCCAAGCCCGGATAAAAGAGGAGGGTTGTGTTAAGCCCCGACAGTCAGCGTAAAACCCTATCGAATCTCATGAACATGGATCAACGAATATATTGCCGACCCCACCTAGTGGGATAAGGCTTTGTTATTGTTGGATGAATCTATTTTAGTACTGAAAAGCAAAATGAATTCATGCATCCAGAATAGGCGGAGAATTGGTGATTTCCAAGGTTACTCTAGCAAATGCTCCTAAGGAGTCCTTAATAAGGTATCACCAAAGTTTTGTTTCAAAAGGAGAGCAACAAAAACACTTTATGTCAGTGCAAAGATCCTTATAAATTCAAATGTACTTGTGTATTGACTAGGGCCAGGGCACAAATCTACATTACAAACCAAAGGAACTTGCATGGACAATTTAGCTACCATCAATTGATTATAAGTATGTCAAGTAACTGGCCACGTCCAGGAATCAAGAATCTCCAAATAGCATGCCATGTAACAAATTCCACCAAGCTTAGGAAACCTAGAGCCATTAAACAAGAAGAGTCATTAACAAAGACTTCTACATTAGACTATTTCATCAAATGATCTGCAGTTATGCAACCCACAATAATGAGGGGATCTAGTTCCATTTTTTATCTAGAATAACAAAATGAAAGAAGCACTAAAACATCAACCAAGAGCTAAAGGCCTAAAAAAGATTTGTTTTTCCTTTTTCTGTACTTAAAAAATTTAAACTTCTCTAATACAACAACACTAGATCAAAGCAAATTAACTTTCAACGATAAAAATATGTAGCAAATTAACTCCGCCTATATTTTATAGCCGGTCCCAAGCCCGGATAAAGGAGGAGGGTTGTGTTAGGCCCCGACAGCCAGCGTAAAATCCTGTCGAATCTCATGAACATGGATCAACGAATGAGCGAAATGGCGCCGTATGATCCATGTAGCCGACCCCACTTAGTGGGATAAGGCTTTGTTGTTGTTGTTTTGTTGTTGATAAAAATATGTATAGTCAAACAAAATATAAAACTCTCAGCTGCCTACAGGTTCTTGCATAATTGAGTGAGCCTTGCTACCACCAATTCTGGTCAATGACATCTTAACGAGAAATATATGCTAATAATAAAGAAAAATTTCTGTAATAATGAACAACGATTCTACTAAGAGAAACAACAACTGGTAAAGAACGTGATAATTTTTTCCTATGTTGAACCCCCTTTTTCCCGCATTTTGACAGCGACGCCTCACAAACTGCAGTAAAGGTAAGTGAATATTCACGTTTTCCAATGATAATCACATTATCCACGCAATTAAATCTTATCCAGACAATGATCTGAGAATTGTGCGTGCAAGTTTCTTAACAAATAAAATCTAAAGAAAAAAAAATAAAAAGTAATCATGACCAGGACAACAAACTTCCAACTTTACTTTAGAATGTCAACAATCCAATTTCACAGTAAATGGTCCATCTAAAACCAATTCCAGAAGACGGAAAAAAAACATTCTGATTTCAACATGTACGAAACCAGATAAAGAGAACCCTCATATGCAAAAAAGAAAAAAAACGATTTTTTCGTGAACTAATGACAGAAAAGCATTGACAAAGGATCCAACACCGAAAGAAAAAAAAAAGGAAGAAGAAGACGAGCATGGTCTCGTATCGCGGCAACAAAATGGAAACAAGGAGAGAAACCATAAGAGGAAACCGCTTCGGCGACCGTATTAGCCAAAAGTTCTCAAACCAAATGCCACGAAAGACCAAGATTTGATCCCAGTGCATAAAGAAAAATTGCTTCGAAGCCTCGATTAACCTGGAGTGCTCACCTGTAAAGGGATCAAAAGGCGAGATATTTTAGTCCAAATCGAGCAGAAGAACTGTAACTCGAGCCGGGGACGAGGTCACGGGAGCTTTCCGGTGATCAAATCACGGTCGCATTCGGGAGATTTCGCCGTCGCCTTCCTTTCTCGTCTCGTTTTTGCTTCGTCTTCGTGCTGTATTTGTTTGTTCTTTCACAGAGACGGATAGAAATTAGAAACCTATGTGGGGAGAGAGAGAGAGAGAGAGAAATATATGTAAAGTTCTTAACTTTAAATGCCCCTATAAAGTTTTATTTTATGAAGGAAATTAAATTATTATTTCGGCCGGGTTACACAAATATCTTATCCGCTTGTCTCGCAAATGCCCCACCATTTTGAAAGTAATTACAACAATGGGATTCAAACATTTTTATAATCTGATATCCTCAGAAAAAAAAAAACAACTTCCTTTTTTTTGTTCCATCTTTTTTATATCAACAAATTTGGCTGAAATTAATTTTAGAGCAATTTTTTTTTTATATTTTGAACTGCGGAAAAATATATCACATTAGAATAAAAAACACATAAAAACCGATAACTCTTTAATTTGTTTTTTTATTTATAAATCTGAATTGTTAAAAAAAAATGTGTAATTCTGAAAAAAATGGATGAGCACTTCTTTACTTATGTTACTCTTAATTGAATGAGACAAATAAATTTTTATAAGTCCAATTAAATTATTGGGTCAATTAGTAGGATAGATGTTAAGATAAGGATGAATGGAGACCTTCTCGAAGGCTATTTAATTTAATGAGATTAAACTAATTATCAAACCTTCCATAATTTAGACAACTAAATTATCTTTGATATGGCTTTGCATTGCTATTGGAAAAACTTATTGAGTACTTGGTTTCCTATTTATAGTATTAAAATATCTTTTTTCTATTTATTTTATTAAACTTTGGATAATTTCTCTTAGCTATATTTTTTATTTAATTAAGTAGCTTGATAAATTAGTAGAAAATATATTGACACAGCTTTAATTCCTTGTTTATCATTACGATCATCTGATAGTAAATTATATCACAATTATTTCTCCTAAAATATATTAATTCTTGCTCGAATTGAATACAAAAAAAAAGGTATTCAAAATTAATATTAATACTATTATTTTTATGTGATTTGGAGAATGCACCTTGTGGACCAAATCAAATCAAACTCGTTCAAATTTCCAAATCTTTTCCTCTGAAACTACCTTAAATTTTCTCATCAAAACGGATTAATGCATATATGACGCCAATTATTGCGAAAATATTTAAAAATATGTTATATTATAATCACGTATAAGGAATTAAAAACATGCATAAATAAATTTAATCATGAATTATATAATATCACGTTTCTAATTTTTTATTACCATAATTAAATTCCACACGGTGTCATTAAATATTATTTCATACAAATATTAAACTCTCATATTTAACTTATTGTAAGACTTCTGTAAACTCAATTACTTTTCGGAAAAGTTTTTAGGGAGCAGAGTAATTATGGTTCAAGTCTAACTATAATGCAAATATTTTTTTAAGTATACAATAAATAAATATAACTTGAGATTGAGAAAAAAAGTTAATTACAGTAGTTAATCAAGCTCCAATTGATATCCCAAGTCCACTTTACAAATATATATAGAGATTAGTGCACCTCATTTAGTTAATTTTTTAGTCTGGAGAGATGCCGAGTAGATTATGAATAATGAAATCACATTATTTAACATCATTTAGTTGTCTTATCAACTAATCAACAACTCAGATTTGCTCAGCATTCTTTCGTAGTATAAGGTGTTCTGGAGGTATATTAATCTCATATATATATATATATATATATATTATACGTGCACTAATCCTTCCCTCTGCAGTTATAATCATATAAAAAAAAGCATGTTTAGTTTAAACGAATATAGTTTAAGTTTACACCCTTGTGTAAATGTTCCTTTTGGTGGTCTTCTACCTGTCAAAAAATAGATAAGGCCATCTAAAATATGTGACCACTTTTTTTCCTGCAGGCAGAGAGAGAGAGGGAGAGAGATTTTTTTCCTGCAGGCAGAGAGAGAGATGGAATATACCCAAATCTCTCACTTTCATTAACGTATAAAGTCAAAGAAATTGTTGTTAATTAGGCACATCTAATCACCCCCACTAATGAGTTATTAATTAAGTAATTAACAAATGGAACTCGGTCTTATCCCTTAGTCTCGATTGCTTAACGTATACCATTACATTTATTTTCCAATTGACAACACGCAACTAAAATCAATACGTATTGCAACTTTAAACCGTAAGAAAGGACGGCTTAATTGGTGGATAATCATCATTAACCTTAATCAACAAGTACTAAATCAATAGCTATAATATGTAGCTAAGGTTCTTTTGTTTTTTTATTTTTTACAAGTTATCAATAAGGTAAAATGGACTATGAAGGGACAACATGAACGTAAAATGGGGGTAGCCGAAATGAGGATGTTGAGATGGATGTGTGGTCATACAAGATTAGATAAGATTAGGAATGACCATATACGTGAACGAGTCGGAGTGGCTCCTATTAGTGAGAAAATGGTAGAGAATCGTTTGAGATGGTTTGGTCATGTTCAGAGAAGACCATTAGATGCGCCAGTAAGAAGAGTAGATCAAATAATCTGGAGTCCGATTAAAAGAGGGAGAGGGAGGCCAAGGCGGACACTTGGCGAACTAATAGAGCAAGATCTATTGGTGAATAATATACCGAAAGGCTTAGTTACTAATAGAGCGGAATGGCGTCGTATGATCCATGTAGCCGACCCCACCTAGTGGGATAAGGCTTTGTTGTTGTTGTTGTTGTATCAATAAGGTGTTTAAAATTTATAAATTTAGGTCATATGTATTGACATATGGATCCAACAACAAAACAATGGTCAAGAGAGAAGAACATAATCAAAAAGTGTTATTATGAGACATCAAGCCATCAAAATAATAATAAAAAAAACTTAAGCTTCAAATACACCCTCCACTACGATTATAGATATTTTTTTATTATTATTTTTTTTCTTACTTTTCATCATTCGTAATTTGAAATATGATTATATAGTAATTCAAGCCACATCAATATATACTTATATTTATGTATATGTTTTGACGAAGTTAATATGTTAATTAGTGGATAGGAGTTTGGCTAAGGTGATAGAGGTCTGATTAGATTATAACATTTATATTTTAGGAAGCAGCAATTTAATTATGTATTTAATAAAAAAAATCACAACAGATTTGAACAATACACCATGTTTAATAATTATATAAAATAGTCTTTTTGTTAAAAAAAAATTGATTAGGAATAGAATATCGAACTACTATATTACGTACTCTATAAACTAATTAAAGTACCCTACGGGGTTTTTATTATCAAACCTCTGAATTGATATTTAAAAAAAAATTTCATGAAAAATTATGTATATGAATATTGTAATCTTGCATATGACATAAGAGTTTGTGGAATAAACTTAGTATAAAAAAACAAAAATAAAGCGAAACAAAAATAAATAAAAATGACTAATTAGAAAATCTAATCAATTTTTTTTCTGAAAAAAAAAATCATATCAAAGTGTGCCAAACAATGGGGGTAATTACGGTAGTTAACTTTGTTGACCCAGGGGTACGAGTTTTTGTTCAGAAATGGGCGATAAATTCTTCAGCTTTACCTGACAACTTTTTGCCACTTGCAGAAATATCTCATGATTTTTAATTATTCATTATGTTTTCTTTTCTTTTTTTTTTTGGGAAGCTGCTGCAGTAAAAAAAAAGTGCCAGCTGGAACACGCTTCCCACTGTTCCCACTCTTTTACCCCCCTTTTTATTTATCTTTCTATCTCTCTCTTTTTTTTACCCCCTTTTCATATTTTTTTTTAACTCAATTTTATTTTTCAAACTGTATTATATTATGATTTATTATTATTATTATTATTATTATTATTTATTCAAATGCCGCGGGCTGCACGTAGCAACCCGACAACGCGAGTCCGCGCTGGCGACCATCTGGATAAAGCTCCGTCTTTGTTCTCTCTGATAATTTACCCTTGGGAATTTTAATTATTTACGATTGAGCCACTTGGTTCGTGGAGGGCGGTCCACGTCAGCCGTTCGTGGATAAACATCAGCTCCTAATTACATTAAATTAAAATTAAATTAAATTGGGCTGAAATTTCCGCCGGAAGTCTTCGGATGTGTCCGTTTGATGTGTCCTTTTTGTTTAATGACTTAGAAAGGGTTTAATCCATGGGATGTGCATCTTAGAAATTAAACATGAAATTAAATTAAATTAGAAATGAAAGTTTTTTTTTTCAATTTTATTTGGAATAATCAAATGGACAACCTTAGAAATAGAAATTAAAAAGAAAATATTAAACTTTGATTATGCAGTGGGCCGAATCGGATTAAATTTTACACATTTTTTTGTCAAGATTTATTTATGTATAAGATTATAATATTTGACTAATTCGATGTTCACACGGAATAAATTTTAATCAAAGTGATGATTATAAGAATCGAATCTAAAACTACTAACATTCAGAGATAACAAGACACAACCCGCTATCGGAATATGTAAACCATCTATTGTTAATTTTGCACATATTTTGATGTCATTGTTATTTTGATCTAGATATTAAACTTTTCGTTATAATATAATGAAAATATTAAATATATATATGTAGGTTTGAACGGTGTCTTGTGGGAAAGTTTCTTTTGAATTAAAAGGAATTCAAGCTTTAGAATTGTTAGTTGATTCAAAGTTGAACGTCAAAATGAAGATGAGAGAGAGAGAGAATAGTTGGTCAATGAGGGAAGAAAAGGAGAAGCGCCCTTTTGTTCGATTTAGATGGTGGGTGGGTCATCGTCAACACAACACAAATATTTAGGACGCCACAAAGATCTCGACTTGGACCATGCCAAATAATAATAATAATAAAATAAAATAGATACACAAATTTTGATTATAGTTTCTACCTAAATTTCATGTTCTAATTTAAGTTTTGTAAATGGCTAATTAAACTATTTTTGGATGTTGTTCGTGCGGAGATCGAACATATGACGTGTATTGCGAGAGGATAAGCGTCCAAAGGGGTCTTTTGTTCATTTCAATTTGTCTTTTCTTGGTCGTCTTCAAATGGGAAATAATTTAAGATTTTATTGGAAAGGAGAACGAAAGTAATCGATAATTTATAGTTTGACTTGATAATTATTACTTTATAATGCTATCTTTTCTTTCTACTTCTCACAATAGATTAAACCTTCCTTAAATTATCGTAATTTTTTATATCTAATCTCAAAATATGAATTTACCTTAGGATATCCTTAAACTTTACCGCATTTAAATTCGCAAACTACTCACATGTCCATCATTCTAACCTAGCTCCATCATCTCCCGCTTCGGCTGTTATCGTCGTCGCCAAAGCTTCATTGTCGCTAGAACTTCATCTCCGACAATGGTTGTCGGCTCTTCCAGAGGAGATGATCTCGTCCTAAAAGCTATGTTTGAATGGAGATTTGCGATCAGAACTTGCTCAAATCCCTCTCCCCCCAAACACCAACCAAAGTTTTTACGGGACCCATGAGAACTTTGGTACCAATCAAACCGATATATTCGTCAAAGTTCTCGTGAAAAAGTTTCGCCCATAGAACTTGAGGAATCCAACATAGTCGTCCGGATTTCACCAATGCCCACGCTGTCTCTTTCCCCTCCTCTCAAACTTCGTCCATCTTTTTCTCTCTCCCTCGCTTCTCTGACATTTTCCTCGAAATTCTAATGCACTCAACCAAACACTAGCATCAATTATTCAGAACTAATGCATCTTGTCACCAGCTTAAGTTCTGCTGCCCATCGAAATTTTGCCCAAACACGAAAGAGAACTTTCGTGTCATATCTTAAAACTTTAGGAAACTAAAGTTCTCAAGTTTTCATCCATCCAAACACTAGCATCAATTAAATGGCACTATTGGAAAAGATGGTCGAATAATTGGCTTCTCACACAACCTAAGTTTGAATCTTTCTCTCCAAAGTAATTAAGAACTCGCTTGATTGTCCTCCCATAATTCCCTATTGTCAAAGAAAAAAGAGGCCCATTTTGGGAGTCAGAGACGACAAGACCTTAAGACTTTGTACTAATGTGAACATGTGAGCCGAACCGATCGTCATCCCTCGAATCGGTGCATCGTGAATCGTGCCTTCTTTGATCATCCATCGTACTTCATTCTGCATCTATCGACAATGAATGCGAGTGGGAGGACCATCCTATCATCTCAAAGTGGAAGGACACATATTATATCCGAAATTCGAACTAGGAATCGTAAGTTTATAAATCGGCACCGGGAGGTAGTCAAAGTGCAAGCAGCACCATATCAAAGGTGAAGGACATGATTCTTGAGACCCGGAGGATTTTGAATTTATTTTTTAAACATGATTTCTAAATTATTTTATCATTTTTTTTAAAAAAAAGTTTAATTGCAACTCTAATCAAATCTTATGTTCTGTTAGTGGTCCCTCATTTTTGCAAGTTTTTCCGGCCAACCCAATATTTAGTTGGACTTGGAGTAGAAAAAAATGTGATATGACTCCAAAACGGTCTAAACCAATATAAATCGTCACATCACCTTAAAAACAATGTAAGAAAAAAAAACTGGTAAAAAAACAAAGATTATCCAATAATTGAATTGGTCATTTCTCATTTCTTAATAATAATAATAATAATAATAATAATAATAATAATAATAATAATAATAAGTAGATGGGAGGGCAATTTGGGAACGTGATGTTCTCGAGGAGGGGGTGACGCGGATCCAAACTCCGAAACTCGAATTCTAATTGGCCCCGTGACTCGTTAATTTTTTCTTTAGAGTTTAAAGTTAGTTGGGATAAAAAAAAAAGATTGACCCCTGCTATAAACTTAATAACTACATCCCCACGTCCGTACGAATTAGATGGGGGCTCCTCGGATACCCGCCACGTAGGACGGACCGGAGGTGGCGTTATCACGATGACGTGGCTTTGTCATCCGTTTCTTTAAACCCCTCCGCGTTCCCAGGCGCAACGTGGTCGGTGCGTCTTATCCAAATTCCCCCCCACCACGACATCAATGATTTTTTATATTTTAAAAATTAAATTATTGAACTATTTTAATTGCAACAACAACAATATATATATATATATATATTATGAAGCAGCATGCCTCTATAATTTATTTTTATTATGGATGATGAAGATAAAATCATGTCATTTTTAATTGCTGTGAAGCGATAACTTTATCTTCGCACACAAGCTTCTTTTTATTTTCTATATAATATTCGTAGTGTAACATGATTGGAACCATCACATTTTGTTTTGTTTCTTTTTTTTTTGTTTTTTTTTAGATGGCACACTCTTAATTAATTATTAATGCAAAATAAAAAAAATTAAGAAGAAAAAAAAAGTTCGGCAGCTCGTTTTTCATGATGACCGATCTTCTTGTATTGAGTACGGCCCATGCCAACTTTTTCATTTCATTTTATTTTATTAATGCTCTTAAATTAAGATGGACTCTCATCATCTTAATTAGTGACGATCATTTTTTTCCCTGCACGGACATTAACTAATCTCTTATAATAAATAATAATACTACTACATTAACTAGTCATTATTTATTGGACTTTTTTCGCTAACCCCCCTAACTGTGAATTTTTTCGTGTCTACTCACGTCTTTCAAATATTCCGATGACCCCCTTTGAACTATACCGCATTTTCCACTTAAGTCCATCCATCAACCTCTAACAACTTTTTCCGTTAATTTTTTATTTATGAAATGATCAAATTATCCCTCTCTCGTATTATCTTATATTAAAAAATAAAAAATAATATATTATAAAAATAAAAAAGTTTACTTCGTCGGGGACGCCCCCATCTTGTCGGCTGCGACCTTGCCTGATATCCTGAGCGCCGGGAGGCTCCTGTCCGCGTAGGATGAGTTGAACTCATTCACAGGCCGCTCGAGCCAAACGTACTTGCGCATCTTGTCGGGATGCCACCGGAGCTTGATATAGTCCTTGCGCCGTTCCCAAAGGTCGGCGGAGGCAGCAATGCTGAACACTATGTGCTGCAACCCTGTCGGCTCCTTTCCAGCGTCCAAGGTCTTCTTCAACACAGTGGACGACGACGATTGCACCTTAGTTAAAGATGACGACGATCATGCCTTAGTTAAAGACGCGGAGGCATTGGCAAAAGCGGAAGCACTGCCATTGTTGTTTCTTATGCCATTGAGGAATGACTGCGCAAGAATGCGATCATTCGCAGTTGTTTCAGTTTGACCAGAGGATGAGGAGCCGATCGAAACATCTGAGAGAGAAGTCGTCGCAGCAAAGAAAGAGTTGTCAGAATGGGAGAAGAGCATACGACGATCATGCCTTAGTTAAAGACGCGAAGGCATTGGCAAAAGCGGAAACACTGCCATTGTTGTTTCTTATGCCGTTGAGGAATGACTGCGCAAGAATGTGATCATTCGCAGTTATTTCAATTTGACCAGAGGATGAGGAGCCGACCGAAACATCTGAGAGAGCAGTCGTCGCAGCAAAGAAAGAGTCGTCAGAATGGGAGAAGAGCATACTAAGAGGGTAGAAGATGAACGCATCCAGCGGTGATGGAGTGAGGATGCCATTGTGGGAGGACAGTGGCCGCCCCCAACTCGACGCCCTTCGGGATGCCAACGACTTTGCCTCCATTCATCATGTTGGCGGTGTGCGACGCCGTCGCAAGGGGGTCTCACGAGGGCCTACATTTTTTATATTTACTATTTATATTATTCTAAATTTTGAGGGTAATTTGATCATTTTATAGATAAAAAATAAAAATTAACGAAAAAGTTGACAGAGGTTGATGGATGGACTTAAGTTGAAAAGACGATATAGTTTAAGGGGGTCAGCGGAATATTCGAAAGACGTGGGTAGACGCGAAAAAAATTTAGAGTTCAAGGGGGTTAACGAAAAAAAAAACCCTTATTTATTATAGATATCAATGATGGGTGACATTTAAATGTCATATATAATGTCGCTTAAGTTATATTTTTGTAATGTTTAAATGACACCTATAGTGAGTTTTTGTGACGTTTAATGCTTTTTAAAGGTAATATAGCTACTATTTATTAACGTATAATTGTTACTAATGCTTACCATTTTGTGAGACGTTAGGGATGACTACTGAATATATGTGGCTAGGATCTTTTTATAACTCAAGTCATGTGACGTTTATTGCATGACGCCTATTAAACGTTATAAATGATCTTTTGTGATATTTAATAAAAATTTTGTGCCTTCATGTACATGAATTTGTACCAAAAAAAAAAAAAACTAGAACGAGTAGAACTTGAAAACACCTATGTCATACACACACTTCGATATATAGAGTGTTTATTTATTATTATTTAATTAATTTAATAATTATAATTCATGAATAAATAGATTATATACTTCTTAGATGAAGTAATATATTTTTTTTGAGCGATTTAATAATAAAAATATATCATATAAGACTAAATAAATCACAATAGTTGAATTAATCATGTGTTGTTTACTATGATTTGATCATAATAATCTGGATAATGGATGATCTTAATTTTAATCACTTTTACTATTTAACATATATTTTAAATTAATATACAATTATTTTATTAATTTAATAAATAGAATTAGTACTCTACATCCCCTTATATGTCAAATGATGTACGTATACATTTGAGATATCCATTACACGTATGCATGCGTCAGCTGGATAGAATTAGAATGCTCAACATTAAAGCTGCGATCGCATCGAAAGAAATTGCACAATAATTACGCGTCGATGGAGATCCAAAGCAACTAATATTTTTGGCACTTTAAGATCTCCAAGTAAATTAGATCACATCCACATAGGCAGCTCATTCAAATTTAGTTTCAACGCTATAATAACAATTTGCACAATTAATTTTAAATTTTTTTTCAGGTTCTTTAATTATTGTATGCTCTGACTTTAACAGAAGATGTAAAATAAATAAATAAATAAATATTATTCTGTCTGAGTCCACCTAAAAACGTATATAATTTTCATGGAAGCAAGTGAAGGAAATCTTACCATTGTAAAATTATCCAAAGCATATGCGTGATGGGAAAATCCGAGAACAAGGAGAGAAGATCGCAGAGAGATTGCAGAAAAATAGAGGAGACACACGAAATTTACCCAGGTTCACCCTTGCGATAAGGGCTACGTCCTGCAAAGAGGTTCCACTATATGTTTAGGTTTACAGCCGCCACACCAAATTACATCAGAAATTAGGCTATTAATAGCCTCTCCAAACCGGGTTTAAAACCCAAACAAACAGAGAAAAAACTTAATCCGAACCACACGGGCCGGCTAAACAAAAGCCCAAAACCCGTCTGACCGCCGTCGGGGGGCGGGGCCCCCCGAACCCCCCCTTTCGTTCGTACGCCAGCAATACTGTTAATTGGGTAATACTCAGATTCCCCTAAGCTCACGTGGGCGAACCCGGTGTGAGAAACAAGGGGCCCTGAAGTATTCACCAACTCTAACATTCTCCCACTTGGTGGATACTTCACACCAATGAGAGCCTTGCCAGCAACATTCTTCTTCAATCCGACAGCAGTAGAGCACCACTCAAACTTTACACCTGTAACTGCTTTAGTCAGAAAATCAGAACTATTCTCTGTTGTATCAACCTTTTCAAGCTGAACCTCTTTCTTTTCCACCTTTTCCCGAATAAAGTGGAATTGGATGTCAATATGCTTTGTGCGTGAGTGAAATGCGGGATTCTTAGCTAACTGAATAGCACCTTGATTATCACATCTCACCTCTATAGCACCTTGCTCAAATCCGAGCTCCAAGCACAATCGTCGTAGCCATATGGCCTCTTTTGCAGCATGAGTAAGAGCCATATATTCTGCTTCTGTAGAAGAAAGTGCTACCACGCTTTGTCTCTTGCTCATCCAACTTAGTGCAGCCCCAAACAATGTAAAAACATATCCGCTAGTGGACCGTCTACTATCAATGTCTCCACCCCAATCAGCATCTACATGGCCCACAATATCAAGCATCTTTCCTTTTCCCGCACCTTCAAAGCACAAAGCAAAATCTGAAGTTCCACGAAGGTACCTGAAAACTCTCTTGATAGCATTCCAATGTTCCCTGCCTGGGTTAGACATATACCGACTCAAGACTCCCACTGCTTGGGCTATATCTGGACGCGTGCAAATCATGGCGTACATCAAGCTGCCCACTGCACTTGCATATGGCACACGGTCCATCTCTTCGGCTTCTTCATCCGTCTTCGGGCATTGCTCTGCAGAAAGTTTGGTTCCTAGAGACATAGGAGTACCCACTGGCTTGCAGTCCGACATGTTAAATTTCTTCAACACTTCTTTTATGTACTTCTCCTGTCCTAGCCACAACTTTCTCTTCTGACGATCCCTTCTAATCTGCATACCCAAAATAAAATTCGCCGGTCCCAAGTCTTTCATCTCAAACTTCTTGGCCAACAAACCCTTCACTGAATTCACCATCTTCATACTGGTTCCAATCAGCAACATGTCATCCACATACAATGTAAGAATGACAAACTGATCTCCAACTCTCTTCACATAAACACAATGATCTGAATCTGAACGTACAAACTTGAGTTCGAGCATGTACGTATCAAACTTCTGGTACCACATCCTTGGCGACTGCTTCAATCCACACAGAGACTTCTTCAATTTACACACCAGCTTCTCTTTACCGTGAACCTCAAAGTCTTCTGGTTGTCTCATATATATCTCTTCCTCCAAGTCCCCATGAAGGAATGTCGTCTTTACATCCATCTGCTCTACCTCAAGATTATATGCTGCTGCCAGAGATAGAACAAATCTAATTGAAGTCATTTTCGCCACGGGAGAAAAAATCTCATCATAGTCAACTCCCTCAACCTGAGAGTACCCTTTAGCTACCAGCCTCGCCTTGTACTTCTCTACAGATCCATCCGGTTTCAGCTTTCGCTTGAACACCCATTTGCAACCAATTGCCTTTCTATCCTTAGGCAATTTACACAAACTCCATGTTTCATTCTTATCCAGTGACTGCATCTCATCTGCCATAGCAAGCTCCCACTGATTTGCATCATCCATAGACCTTGCATCTTTTACAGAGCTAGGTTCTTCTCCGATGATGCTCAAAGCATGAAACGAACTCAGAGCATTAAGAGAGTATCTCAAAGGTGCTCTTCTTTCTCGTGTCGATCTCCTGAGAACTGGTATGGTAGTACCAATATCTGGGTCTTCATCTGAATCTGCATCTTCAACTTCATTAACCGAGTCCTCTTGATCCGGTTCTATAACAGACTCAACTGAAGTATCTTGTGCATCCACCTCTGAAGTTTCAGAATCAGAATCTTCTTCAAGCACTACCACTTTCTTAGGTTCATCGCATTTTTGAACTTCAACTTGGGAACGTGATTCACGGAAAACAACATCCCTGCTGTAAACAATAGTCTTTGACTTTGGATTCCACAGTTTGTAGCTCTTGATCCCTTCCTTATATCCGACAAATATGTTCTTTTCAGATTTACTGTCAAGCTTACCCCGCTTTTCCTTGGGTATATGAACATATGCGTCACATCCGAACACCCGAACATGAGACAAATTTGGCTTCTTCCCAAACATTGCCTCATAAAGTGTCTGATCCTTCACTGATGAGGTCGGTGAGCGGTTCTTCAGGTAGTTTGCTGTGGCTACAGCTTCTGCCCAGAATTCTTGCCCCAATTCAGCCCAACTCAGCATACATCTGGCCTTCTCTATGAGTGACCGATTTAACCTTTCAGCTACTCCATTCTGCTCAGGTGTATATGGAGTTGTCTTCTGCCTAGCAATACCATTGTCCACGCAGAACTGCTCAAACTTATCTGAACAAAATTCACCTCCATTATCTGTACGAAGAACCTTGATCTTGCAGCTCAATTGATTTTCCACCAAAACTTTAAATTCTCGAAACTTATCGAATACATCTGATTTATTCTTGATAAAATAAATCCAACTGTATCTCGAAAAATCATCTATAAAAGAAACATAGTACCTGGACCCTCCAATAGATGGAGTCGGAGTTGGTCCAAAGACATCACTATGAATCAGTTCGAGAATCTTCGTTGCTCTTGAACCTGTGTGTTGAAAACTGACTCGGTTCTGTTTTCCATGGAGGCAATGTTCACAGAATCCGAAGCCCACAGAACAATCCGGAACTCCTTCTACCATCTGACTTGATGCTATAGTGGAGAGTCCTTTTTCACTGATATGGCCTAATCTCCGATGCCACAACATAGATTTGCTGTCTTCATCTTCTTTGGCCTCTTCAGAAATAAATCCGCAGCCCACAGATATTGTCTCTCCGAGCAACTTGTACAACGTGCCATAGCGAACCCCTCGTGCAATTACAATGGACCCTCTGATCATCTTGCACGAATCCTTATCGCAACTGAATATAACACCCGAGTCAGCCATTGTACCAACAGATAATAAACTCCTGCTCATAAGTGGTATATGCATCACATCTGGTAGAGTCTTCACCGTGCCATCATTCATCCTCAACTTCACCCTGCCACGTCCAACAATCTGAACCGCAGTGTCATCTCCGAGCATGACATCCCCACCATTATACTCCTCATATTCACAGAACCAGTGTTTATGAGGCGTCATGTGGTACGAAGCACCAGTGTCGATAAGCCAGACATCTTTATCTGACTGTGCCGTACATGCAGAAGCCACATACATATCTCCTGCCTCAGCCTCCTTTTTGTCCGAGGTTGACTCAGCTTCTTTCTTATGAACCGGCTTGTTTTTGCAATCTCGCTTCAGATGGCCCCACTCTTGACATCTCCAGCATTGCACCTTCTTATCCTTACTCTTCGAACGCCCACGAGATTTGGATCTCCCTCTCTGATTTTGATTCCTTTCTGGTTGCCTTCCTCTGGCCGCCAGCGCCTCTTTACCAGAACTTGCTGATCCCTTTCTCCGTATTTCCTCTGATAACAAGGCAGCACATACACTTTCATACGAAAGTTCTTTATCCCCGCCACCAATCACAACAATCAGATTGTCCCATGAATCCGGCAGCGAACAGAGCAATGTTATTGCCTTATCATCATCTTGAAACTTAACACCGATTGATACAAGTTGACTGATCACCGTGTTAAAGTTATAAAGATGGGTAGAAAACGAGTCACCCTCCTGCATCCGAAGATTGTACAATTTCTTCCTCAGAAATAACTTGTTAACCAACGACTTACTTTGATATAGGGATTCCAACTTCCTCCACAGATCTCTGGCAGTAGGTTCGCCCATCACATTCGTAAGAATTGAATCCGCGAGACACAGCCGAATCAAACCCTTCGCCTTTCTATCAATCCGATCCCACTCTTCGATCGCCTTTGGATCTGCCTGACTGGAGGAGGCCTCGTCCGCGACCTTCGCCGCCTCCATGTCTGGTCTCTCCTTCTCGATTGCCGTCCAAAGATCTCGATCACAGAGAAGATCCTCCATCTTCATCTTCCAGAGATCAAATCGTGTTCCATCAAATTTTTCTATCTCAATCCGCGATCCTCCTGACATCTCGAATAAACCCTAATTCCTCGAACCACCTGTGCTCTGATACCAATTGATGGGAAAATCCGAGAACAAGGAGAGAAGATCGCAGAGAGATTGCAGAAAAATAGAGGAGACACACAAAATTTACCCAGGTTCACCCTTGCGATAAGGGCTACGTCCTGCAAAGAGGTTCCACTATATGTTTAGGTTTACAGCCGCCACACCAAATTACATCAGAAATTAGGCTATTAATAGCCTCTCCAAACCGGGTTTAAAACCCAAACAAACAGAGAAAAAACTTAATCCGAACCACACGGGCCGGCTAAACAAAAACCCAAAACCCGTCTGACCGCCGTCGGGGGGCGGGGCCCCCCGAACCCCCCCTTTCGTTCGTACGCCAGCAATACTGTTAATTGGGTAATACTCAGATTCCCCTAAGCTCACGTGGGCGAACCCGGTGTGAGAAACAAGGGGCCCTGAAGTATTCACCAACTCTAACAATGCAGGGTATCATCATCATCATAATCATAATCTAAGCTCATAATTATCATAGCACTCGGAATATGCCTCCTCTTCATTCTCTCTCTTCATCACATGTAATAATGTCAGAAAGGCAGAAGTTGAGATATAATTGACCTGACGATCACATCCATACAGTTTTCAAGTCGTTCCCAACATGAAAAAATTATTCAACAATTATCAATATTTGAAGAAAAGGGGACAAGAAGAAGAAGAACAATAATATACTGATAAGAATGATGAGAAGAAGACACCACAGAGGGTTAAAAATGGTGATGTTTGGAAAAGAAATTAATAAGTGGGATGGGCGACGCCGGAAATGGCACTGAGATGGTCACCCTGTGCCTTCCATTTTCTGTAGCAAAATTAAAGATCAACAGGAGAAGAAGAGTTAAACAAAAATAGTATTTTTTTGTGAAGTCTTGTTCTCACTCTCCAATATTAATTTAAGATGTTCCAAGGTCTAATACTTGTTCCAAATTTGATATTCAAACTCTCGTTTAGAGTATGAGACTGAAAAGTGGTTTGAAAGAGTTTTTCTTTTTCTTTTTAAAGTTAGATGGTGTTTGAAGCTTTGAATTGGTAATAAAGAATTAGAATTGATGACTCCTCTCCCTCTCTCTGTCTCTCTCTCACACACACACACAACACACACTTTTTAGATAACTATTGGACAAACACGGGTAAACCAATGCACAATCATACCCCCTTGGTCCCTGTAGTGAGTAACAAGAAAGAAAAAGAGGGACATAAATGGAAATATGTTGTATTGCATATTTGCAGCTCTTCCAATATCTATACTCGAAGTTAACAGGCAACTACACCTCTAAAACCTCCTAACTACGTATAAGAAACCTTGCAAATGCTCTTTTTTGGATGCATCAGAGACACCAGAAGTTATTTATGGTACATGTGAAGAAAGTAAAAAGAAGAGAAAAGAAACTGTTCAGCTTCCATTAGAGCTCAAACATGGTAGACCATGCCGACTTCCAAGGTTGATGCATGAGGGATGCTAACGGCATATGATGGTCTTCTGCAATTCCTCCTCAAGAACTCGTATCCTACGATAGCTAACCGTTTTATTATACCTGACCCAGATTTTGGTTTCATATATGATTGTCCCATTATAAATGCCATCCCTGCTTCTCTAGCTTCAGTTAACTCTTCCAGCTCCTCCTTCACCCATATGTCTACATCAGGGCTCTTTGGCAACAAAAATCTAACTCTTTTTTTCTTTGGTTTTATTGCTACAGTATGCACAACACTGGGGTCAGACGGTTCCGGTGCTTCTTCGGGTTCAACTTTTTCCTCAAACAACCTAAAACTTCCTCCAACTACAGCCATTTTCTCGTCTCCCTTATCATTCTCCTCAACCAAGCCATTCTGTTCTGAGCTGTCAGACTGTATGAATTCTGCAATGCTGCACACTAGGTCCTTCTCAAACTCCAGGTCATCCTTGTGTATATCATGGTACCCATATCGCACAATGACCCTGTATATCCTGTACTCTTTTGGGCCAACACGACCTACAAGGAATCGCTCCTCTCGGCGGACATATGGCACTTGCACAGACTTGATGCACAGGAACACAAGCACCTGTGCCACATAAGATTAATCATCATTGACTCTGTCTTCTCATGATTCGGGTGAATGCACAAAGTAAAGTTCAAAGTGTACCTGGTGAAATGCAGGTAGGTTTGTGACAAAGTGGGAGAAAACAGCTGGAATCCCCGATACTAGCTCAGTATGTATTAGCCCAATGCCTCGTACACGTACAAATCCAAGGGTAGGACCAAGAGTGAGGAGCCAGTTAATGGAGACTTTGTTATGAACATCAAAATCATATTTCTTAAGCGTTCCATAATGCCAGATATACATTAAAATCATGAACATGAAGGAAAGGGCAATAGGGAACCATGCCCCCTCGAGGAACTTGATAACGGAAGCTGAAAAGTAAAGAACCTCTATAGAGCCAAAGAAAAGTATGAAGCATGCTGCGAGGAAGATACTCTTGTGCCAGCACAGGACAATCACTAGGGACATCAAGCACGTAGTGACTAACATAACAGAAATGACTGCCAAACCTGATGTCAAAGTGTCAAAAGGAGACTGTATTAGCAACATATGTATTATTTTTGTTTTACTGGCAAAAGATAAGAAAGATGCCAAGGTATTTCCATTGAGATACGTACTTCTTAGCTAGTTGTAACATATCTTGCAGGAGAGTAAATTCTAAGTAATATTACCGCCAGATGTTTGACATATAAACAGTTAACCTGGCATTTATTTCTTTAATAGCAGTTAAACTTATAAAGTTTATTTATAATTAGCAAATAACAAAATATACTGCCACAGATGAAGTGGAAATAAATTCTTCACAGCTCAAAAAATTACAAGCTCAAGATCAGAAAATCATGCTTATTAACAGAATAATATGATGAACTGCCTACTAGTATTAAGTTTTTTTTTTTAAAAACGAACTAGTATTAAGTTTATTAATAAAATTTCCAACCAAAGCCAGAATAAAACAATCATTGAGGCAAGTGCAGAGCATGATAACTTTGAACAAAGTGTATAAACCCATAGCACAAAAAAAAAAATTAAAGAAAATGAATTTTGTACCTGAAGCATTTCCCAAGTGTTTTGTATCTCTAAAACCAATGGTCACAGCCAAGCACAATATCATTAGAATCCAGTTGATCTCTGGAATGTATATTTGCCCATGTACTTTGGAAGAAGTATGCATAATCTTCACCCCTGGGAAGCAACCCAAAGCTGAGCACTGTTTGATTATGGAGAAAGTACCTGTAATAACTGCTTGGCTTCCTACTACAGCTGCAAGTATAGCTATTACTAGAACTGGCCACCTTATCCTCTCTAACAAGACAAAAAAAATACACGTAAAAATTCTTGAAATCAGCAAGATTATGCTTATCAAAATTCGAAATTTTTAGTCTACCTGGTACAGACACATAAAAGCTAATCCGATAGTCATTTTGAATAATATGATGCTGCGAAAGATAAGCAGCTTGGCCCATGTATGCAAGGATCAAGGATGGATAAACCACAAAAGTAAAAGCGATCTGCAAGGAAGTATCAATTCACTACAAAACAGAACAACATAATAAAGTGTGCAAGATGCTTTAAATAATAATGTTAATCTTTCATATCCTTAAGAGTTTACTAGACAAAATTACAGGCTATCCTGTTCAATACCACAAGCAAATTCATATGTGTTAATGTCAAAGATGATGTTGAAGGAAATTGGAAAAGTTCCAAGTTAATTTGTGCTCGTAAAAGGCTCATACCTTAATTGATGCCTGTGAAAAATGTCCTAGATCAGCATACATAGCTTCGGATCCTGCCAAAAGGAAAGGATGTTGGTGAAACACAGGCAAAAGACATTACATTGGTGATGATTGTCATTCCCACCTGTTATGCATAACAATATTCCGCCTAAAGACATCCAACCTCCTTTTTGGGTCTTCTTCAGAAAATTGTACATGTAGTGTGGTGAGAGCGCTTGATAGATATGTCGATTCCAACAGAAAATGTTATAAAGCCCAATGGTGCTAATGCATAAAAGCCAGGTCATAACAATTGGCGCAAAAAGGAAACCTATTCGGTGAGTACCATAGTGCTGCAATGCAAACAACAGTACCAAAATGAAACATGCAACAGGAACATCAACATCTGCAAATTCACAAACAGAAGATCGCATGAGAAAAAAAATGAATTTACTATTAGGACAGCGCATAGTGAGCATATCCAACAAGATATGAGAAATTCAATTAATCAAATAAAAAATTTGCATCGTCTGAAAAGTATAAACCTTACAGAGGCGATTTATGAGTCACACGATGAAATTATAGAGGGATTAAACTTATGAGTCACACAATGAAATTATGGGAAAAAGTGATTGAGCATAGATTGAGAATGGAGACTAGTATTTCTGAGAGACAATTTGGGTTCATGCCAGGAAGATCCACTACAGAGGCGATTTATTTACTAAGGGGGATGATGGAAAAGTATCGAAGTAGGAGAAGAGACTTACATATGACTTTCATTGACTTAGAGAAGACGTATGATCGGGTACCAAGGGATGTACTTTGGAAAGCCTTGCAAAAGAAGAGGGTGAGTGTTGTCTACATTAATATAATACAAGATATGTACGATGGGGCATTGACTAGGTTTAGGACACCCGGAGGTGAGACAAATGAATTTCCTATAGGAATTGGCCTACATCAAGGATCAGCTTTAAGCCCGTATCTATTTAACTTAGTTATCGATGCTATAACCGAGAGTATCATAGAGGAGGTACCTAAGTGCATGCTATTTGCGGATGATATAGTACTTTTAGCGGATTCAAGAGAAGAGATTAATACAAAATTAAAAATATGGAGAAATACGTTGGAGTCAAAGGGTTTTCGTTTAAGTAGGAATAAAACAGAATATATGCATAGCAATTTCACAAATAAACAACTTAGAGACGATTTGAAAGTTAGGCTAGGGGAGGATATAATTCCTCAAGTGACAAAGTTTAAATATTTAGGATCAATTGTAAGACAAGATGGTGAGATTGATGACGATGTTAATCATAGAATTCAAGCTGGTTGGTGTAAGTGAAGGAAAGCCACTGGAGTTCTTTGTGATAGAAAAGTACCCAATAAAGTTAAAGAAAAATTCTATCGTACTGGTATAAGGCCAGCAGTGTTATATGGTAGTGAATGTTGGGCTATGAAGGGACAACATGAACGTAAAGTGGGAGTAGCCGAAATGAGGATGTTGAGATGGATGTGTGGTCATACAAGATTAGATAAGATTAGGAATGACCATATACGTGAACGAGTCGGAGTGGCTCCTATGAGAAAATGGTAGATAATCGTTTGAGATGGTTTGATCATGTTCAGAGAAGACCATTAGATGCGTCAGTAAGAAGAGTAGATCAAATAATCTGGAGTCCGATTAAAAGAGGGAGAGGGAGGCCAAGGCGGACACTTGGCGAACTAATAGAACAAGATCTATTAGTGAATAATATACCGAAAGGTTTGGTTACTAATAGAGCGGAATGACGTTGTATGATTCATGTAGCCGACCCCACCTAGTGGGATAAGGCTTTGTTGTTGTTGTTGTCGTCTGAAAAGTATAAACCTTACATTTATGATGTTCCTTTGCCATAGACAGCTCTAGCCCTGAAACAGCAGAAAAAACTGCCAAAAAGAACACATCTTCAGAACAGCAAACAATGAAGTTAGAGAACTACTGTAGACAAGGAACAAATATGCAACCTGAGATTGCAGGGGTCAAGACACCATCTCCTATTACCATACATGTCCCGAGCAGCGCAAGAATCAGCAGCATGCGCTGCAGCACCTGGTACTTCTCCAAGATCCTCCTCAGTGCAGTTGAAGGGGTTCGGCTGCCTGAGAAAGCAGTTTCAACCCCTGATAATCTGGAAGAGTGTTCATCGTTCTTCTTATACGCCGAGAGCTCCTCATCAGCAAGCTGGCCACTGGTCAAGAAACCAATGCGGGCATGGCGGCAGAGGAGGGAGTAAAGGGCGAACGTGCCGCCCTCACCATTGTCATCCGCCCGAAGCACGATGAAAACATACTTGAGAAGAGGGATGAGAGTGAGGGTCCAGAAAACAAAGGAGAGCACGCCATAGATCTCTTCGTTGCTCTCCGAATGCACAATGTCGTCGGCAAAGGTGTTCCGGTACACGTAGAGTGGAGACGTGCTCAGGTCGCCATAGACAACACCAAGGCTTAGGTAGGCCAGCAGCAGGACGGACCTCCATGATTGCTTCTGGAATGCCAAGAGAGTGAGCACAACCTCGTCTTCGATACGCAAAATCAACAGAGAGCACTCCGGAATATTAACATAGACATTAAATCGAATATATTGCGAACCTGGAGACCCAATCATTCTCCGCTCCCTTTAAAATTTCATGAAGAAAATCGTGGAGCAAAAAAACCATGTAGAGAAAAGAATGCACACAAGAAGAACTCTCCTTTGACAACAAACTCCGCCGTTACGAACTCGGGAATCTTAAATTAAATATCAATTCAAACGTGTCGCCGCAAAGAAACCAACAAAGATCCTCCATTTCCCTTAAAAAAACAAACCCATGAAACAACTCGACAAAGTTCTTTAACAGGAACAATTTCACAGGGAAAACCCACATGAAAACGCCTCAAAATCCGGTCCCTGACACGAGAGCCTGCGTTAATAGCATCGCGCAGTCCGACAAAAATCCCTCCTTGGAACACAAAATTGCAGAAACTTTAACCCTCCGGATAAAAAAAACCTTCAAAATGACAGATTCATTAAAAATAAACTTCTTTGAACCCAGAATCCAACCAGTGGAGTAAAAAGAAAAAACTCTGCAAAATCCAAACTTTAATGCTCCACGAACTAATTCCAAAAAACCCACCTTTGCGAGATTGGCGTAGGGACCGCTCTCGAGATCCATCGCCATGTAAATTGAAATCTCAGAAGCCCATGCTACCTTCCCTGCACAAGCAAATGGAGGAGTTCGAGGGAGTCAGGCCACTCTGCTCGTCCTCGCATCCATATCTTCCCTCCCAGAGACGTGCACTCGGCCAGCAAGGAACCGAACTAGGCAAGCAAAAAAAATGGTGGAATATAAGCAGAAAAATCAAGTTGGGGTTGTGGTGTCCAGGAGGCCAAATGCTGCAATACTTTGTGGAACTGTGAATATATAAATCCCCCCCTTGTGTGGGTTTTGTTTTTGTCTGAGGCTTCTGCGACAATGCATAGCCTGATTAGATTACAATTAACAGGATATTAATTATGATTAATGATTTGGTCTCATGATAAAATTTCCAAAATATAATTATGGGGTGGAGAGAGAGAGAGAGGGTGACAGAATGGTAAAAAGGGGAATGATGACAAGGCAGAGAAGATTTGCATTAATGTGAAGTATATCTTGTTACTATGCAATAATTAATATATAATTAATGGCAGGTGAAGAGGATTATAATGGATAAGATGGTGCTCCTTTTACTCCCCTGACAAATTGACTTATCAAAAAGATGAAAACGTGAGGAAATTTTTTATTTTTTTATTTAAAAAAAAGGTGAAAACGAATTTGGAAATTTATTTATTTTTGATGGATTTGGTTAATGTGTCGCTTTTTCATGTCCATTTTTGTTTTGTTTCTTTTTTACTTGTGATTTGGAAAGTAAGTAATTGTGATTTTGATGTGCATGAACGCTGCGGTACAGCTAATTGTACTTTTGAGGGTGAGCACAAATTCTTTCGGAGATTTTTTTAAGTTGCTTTTTGGAAATTAAAGGACGATTATTCATGAATAGTTGAATTGATATATTAGTTCGAAATATGTTTAAATAAATAAAACAAAAGTGATAGAAAAAAATAATATAAAGATCTTTTTAAATAATTTCGAGTTCTAATAATATATAATAATATACTATTACATTAATAGAATTCAAAATTATTAGTTTTTGTCAACCTTTAAAACATAATCTTAATAAAGAGAAAAGAATAAACTCTTTTTTATATATAATATTTATAGAAGTAAAAATTCGGAGTTATTAGATTTTGTTAAAATAGTAGTTGTCTTAATTAGATATGTCGGCCAAACTAAATTTGCTATTTTAATCTTGAGAGTACATCAAAGAGGAGGATGACAGCTAACAAATTCATATTTTAGACTTGGAGTTGGAGATGGTAAGTAAGATCTCAATAATTATTTTGGGAAAAAAATCGTGAATATTTTTTTTATAACTTACTTTAGTACGGTAATTTTTTTAAAATTTAAATAATAAAAAATAATAATAATACATTTAATATGATAATGAAAATATAGAATATAACATCAAAATTTTAAATTTATCAAAAAAATAATATTATAGTGTAATAGTATTAAATTATACAAAATGATTAAATCATTAATAAAAAAATAAAGACTTATGAACTGATAATATAAATAAAAGATTTTTTTTTACAAAAACAAACCCCTTGGACACCTGTGATTTGTCAGGATGGGTCCTAGACTTGTAGTATGTAATTGGCATGAACATATTGATGCAAAATGATGTATTAATGTTATTCACCTTCATGGATGCTTGGGACCTTGGAGACTTGTATATAGGATTATATAAAGAGGTTGTTACAAGGGGATGATGGCAATTAACAAATTGAAATATAAAAGTTAGGTTGGATGTGATATTTTTCAACAGTTCTATGTTTACTTTAAGTTTTATTTTTTTTTTAAAAAAAAGAGAGACATAAAATTCAACAATAAATAGTTCAATTCATAATTATCTATTCTCTTTATTAAAAAAAAATAAAATTTGGAATTATTGAAACTAATTATAAGAAAATACATTTTTCTATATTTTATTGTGTTTGATTATCGAAATTATTGACTATAATTTAATTATGGGATTGATGATTGTGTGGATCCAAAACAGGGATTATTGTTGATATGCAGATCAATGATAGTCTTAAATTCATTATAAATGCACTTTAAAAAGTGCTTATCAATAACTACTATTGATTTATTAATCAACGGTGAGTCCACGTATTCCTTACATCTTTTAATTTTTTTATATGCATGTTTAATGATTTGCATAATTAATTATTTATTGTATGATGGATAACAATGCTAATTTAATATAAATTTTATTGTGAATATAAATATTTATATGTTTTAATAAAAAATATACATTATTAATTGTGATATTTAAGTTAGTTTGATTTGAAATATAAATATTTACTTATTACATTATAATTAACTTTATATAGTGTTTGAATTGAATATCATATATTTAATTATGCCATTTAATAGTCATCAACTTATTATACTGTTAAATCAAACACTTATTTATCAGTATCCTAAATCAACCTCTACTTTGTACTCATTATCCCGCTATTCACTATTGCTCGAATCTCGATTTGTTATCAAACTATTTTTTTTTTCATTTATTGAACCGTCAATAATTTCAAAGATTTAATTTACCTCTAGAGCAACCTTTGCTAATGGAGCAATTTAAATAACCAATTTGTCATTCCAATCGTTGATCAATAATTCATATGTGCTCAGCATCCTTCAAAGCAAATGCTAGGGAGATAAATTAAATCATAATTTCATATAGAACATTGACCTAAGTTTAAAATGAAAATTGTTATATCTATCTTTTTGTCGGTTGCAAGTATCCAATTGTCTGAGATTTTTTCTATTAAAGATATATATATATATATATATATATATATATATATATATATATATACAAATTCATTTACAAAATATCATTAAAAAATATGAACTCCATCAAAATTTGAACAAAACATTATGTATCACAATATTTTAAAATATTCCATATATAATATTTTTTCGGCAAAGATAAAAGATTGGCCTGTGTCAAGATTAAATATTGAAACGTCGGTTTAATTATTTATAATAATTATATTTTTCAACTCAACTGATGCATAATTAGGATTACAAATTCCATTTTATGAAGCACCACTGTTCAATATTTTCTCCTAATATATTGGTAGAGAAAACACAAACTTCTGTCTTTATTGAGCATTTATGACATCCCACGATGGAATATAAAATACCACAAGGGTCATGAGAAAAGCATGATCAACCTATCTGATTCCATGATCATGTATATATCTTAGGAACTATATCTAACATTAACATTCACGTTTAAGATTAAAAAAAAACTCGTCGACATTTTAACAAATTATTATTTTAACAAAATTCTAACATTAACATTCACGTTTAACATTACATGCTTGATACAAAGACATCGTCATTTCTTTAGGCACGATGGAGACTACACACATGAAGTGTCTTAATTTTTTTGAGTAAGTAGTGTCATAAATAATTTAGTTTCCAATTTTTTTTTAAGAATCAATATTTATTTATTGGTGTTCAAAATTATTAACGCATAATAAATTTAATATTCAAAATTATTATAAAAGAAGGAAGAGGAGCAATCACACACAAAACGACGAGAGATTTACGATATTCGTAATTAATTGGGCTACGTCATCGGATGATTATAAGCTTTTTACGCGAAAGAAAATAACGATGATTATAAGAATAATAATCCAACCGTCTTAATTATATAGAAATTTCATTTTTGTATAAACTAGGAGTAACAAAATATTTACAATTGAATTAAAATTTAAAGAATTATTAATAAAAATAAAGAACAAATGATATTGTTCCAATTAAGCGATGACTTTAACAATTAAACTCAGGAATAATTAGGATATCAATCAAAATTTAATTTAGTTTCTTTAACTTTATTTTACACCTCAAGTGGTTCATATATTTCCCCATAATTTTTTGTCTGGTCTAATAATGAGGAATAGGAAATGACCAAATTACTTGAGACTACAAATTAATTAAATTGGAGATCCATCTCCATGGACGACGAAATATGTTGAGTTGCCAAAATTTTCCACATAAAAAATGTGGCACGACACCAGGGACGTGGCTTCTATCGCTCTCACACATCGAGATCCCACGTGTCAGTACGTGACATATGTCGAGACCCCCCGTGTACAATTAAAACACCTCTCTCTCTCTCTATTTATTATTATTATTATTCTCGACAAGGTGGAAATAGACATGTCCTTTTTTTAATCTATCAATTGAAAAGTAAATTAAGAAACAAACAAGAAGGCTTTAATATCTATATCTATATCTATATATATGTAATATAATTTAAATTGAAGCATGTTATCCTCAAATATTTTAAATGATATATATATTTTTTTTTCTATTATTAAAAAAAGTTGGAATGTCAATGTCATACCATTTCAAAAAAGAAAGATGGGTCTTTTTCGTAGCACATCAAGTTGTTTGCTACCTATCGAAATCGACAATGAAGTAAAAAAAAATAATTCCACTTAAATAAAATGTGGTTTACTATTATACTATATTTTTAGGCACTCCATCTTTATATTATGAAGAGATTAAGTTATCACTTTGATTGCAAAAAACTTTCTTCTTATGAAATATATTTTTAAATAATCACTATCAAAGCCAACACTAGAATTCAAAGTTTTTTTTTTTAAAAAAATAGAAACATCGACTATAAGAATCATATCTTAATTTATTTAATGCAACAATCTAAAACTTGGATGGGTAAGAAATTATGTGGGGGATATTTCTTAGTCTAGACGTATATGAAAGCATGTTTGATCTTAAAAGCATAACTTCTTAAGTACTGACTCATACTTTTAATGTCACACATCTCAATTATTTGATGCCTCATGGGCGTGGGGTAAAAGATATTTCGTACATTTCTTATTCTTGACCTTAAGTTCGAATTTTAAATATATTGTTTAACAGTGAAATTAACTTTTAACATTTATTTCATTAATTGGATCACACACTAAAACAACTTTAAACATCAATCGGAAAATGAGAAGCTTACTTAGATAGATACGCCATTAAGTTTTTTTTTCTTTTTCCCCAAAAGTACGTGTTGCACCAAGATCTATATTTATATATAATCAATTTAATAATGATAATTTTAACCATACTTATAAGATCCACAAGGGTGTGAGATCTCTGATAGTGTCATCCATACATCTTATGATTAGGTGATCATATTATATATATATATATATATAACATGCCTTAATTACAATGAATTAGATGGATAGAGATGGATTGATGTAGTAGTATTAGTGGGTCCAAGATGATGAACTCAAGTAGCCATCACCAATTCTGAATCTGCGAGGATGCATGCACCTGCCAGTACGGACACAAACCGACTTTCATATTTTGACTCTTTGACCATACCATGCATCCTAACCTGAGACTAATAATAATAATATATATTTATTTCTGCTAGTTCCCGATGTTCGATAAGGTCTGTTAGGACATTGAATCATATTTTCCCTTGTGGAAGGTTAACCCCTTTCGAGTTCAACTAATTCGATAATGTTATTCTGTCGTCATATGTCTAACAATAAAAATGAGACTTCCAACAAAATTTTTTAAAAAACTCAAACTCGAAATATGAGGAGGAGCCACAGCACTCCATTCCAAATTCTTGTTGATCTAAATAATAAAGCTTTAATCCACAATACAGGTACACAAACAAGGAGTCATGTCAAAATCACTATCATCACCATACTAATCACATGATTCACATAACTATGATCGAGTTATATCGAATCAGAATTCTTTTAAGTATGACTCACATGATTCACATAATTAAATATGATTGAGTATAAATTTTGGAAGAAAAAGAAAGTGCAAAACTTGATTTAAAAAAAATGCTCTCCAACTCGATGTGAATTGGAGCTAGGCCGAGGTAATATAAAATATAATGCAAAATTAACATTTCGATTCAATTTTTTTACCAGCTTCCGTAAAGTGATATCGACGACTTAATTTGCGCGACGCTAAAGAACACATTATCTATAAATTAAAAATGGATACTAACGATGATAAGTGAAGTACCAATAAAAATATTCTACTTCGATCTTTTAATTGAAATATTATAATATTAAGTATATGGATAATTAGGGTATAATGTGGTGACAAATCAGATCACCATCGTGCATGCATATCCCTTGGGATCTGAGTGGTGGGAGCCGAGCATTCAATGTGATATGATATTTATGGATACTTCTTGATCTCATCCACGTACACACAACCCTCCTTTACCCTTATATATGATTACGGTATTATGTTAAACTCTTAATTATTAATTTCATTGCCATCATCTAAACTCAACATCCACCATAATCATTATTTATAAGAAAAGTTTTATTTCGTTTAGTTCTAAAAGATTCGATTCAATGTTGATGACCGAATTGGTCAACTCGATTAATATAGTATTATTATATATATGAATTTTAGTATTATTATATTTAAGAAAGTTTTGGCATAAACCAATAATAATAACTTTTTATTGTTCGAATGAATAGAATAATAAAGAAGTTCGAACTGGCTAATTAATTTAGTTAGCTGAACCTGCACATTTAAACTTCTAATAATAATTTTGGGTCGGTTTTTCGATCCCAAAAGTAATCTTCTATTTTTTGTTTTGTCTTTTTTATTTTATTTTTAAAATATATTCTAAAATAATTTAACAAAATAAGGCCACAGATCAAATTTTTCGAAGTCCTGGTATGATTATATTTAAAAATTACATAATAAAATAAATTATTTAGTTTTTAAGTAAATATAAAAATATGCTACTAAAATTGTAACATTATCAAATTATACTAAAATGTTATTATATACAAAAACTATTATATTTGTAATAAAAAAATACAAATTAATTATATAAGGATGGGATTCTAATTTTAGTTGGTCGGTTTTAATTTATTAAAAAATATTCTAAATTTGGACTTCTAATTTTTAATTCAACTTTTTCGAATCTAATAATTTTTTTAGTTTTATCGAATTTTTCTTACACCATTATTCAACATCCCTTTTCCGTACACAGATATATTATAATATTGTTGTCATAAAGGTGAATCATAGATTTAATGAAATAAACTACAAAATAAAAAAGGTTAGATAAACTTAGGCAGTGTTTGGCTATACTAGAACTTGGAAACTTTAACAATTTGAAATCAATTATTTGGCAAAGTTTTGCATCGTCAATTTGACATTATGCGTCGAGCAAGTTCGGGCAAAAAATAAAAATAAAATAAAATCCGACATTTTGCCAAAACTTTTTAGTGGAACAAAAGTTTTGGTGAATAGTTCTTGTCATTAGTTTCTTGCTAAACATAGCAAAAAAATCGCATTGAAAGTGTAACATATCGGCCTTTAATAAAAAAACATAATAATAATAATAATAATAATAATAATAATAATAATAATAATAATAATAAAAAGAAAATTTGAAACGAACAGTCGGCAGGGGAGGCGTCGCCTCCCTTGGCCTCCTGCCGTTTCGCCTTCGGCCGACCAAGGGTCGGTCGGGACATATAAGAGGGGAGGGAGGGCCGCAGTGGCGCCCTCTTGGAACCCTCTGCCGCCCCCTCACCGTCTCTCTCTCGCTTTCTCCCTTATCCGGCGAATGGCGACTCGAGCGCACGAGCAGAGCAACGACGGACGGCGACAATCGATGACCCTCGACGCACGACTTCGACCTTCCCTCGCGTGTGCACGAACCGGGCGATTCCCCGCACCGATCATAAGCATCCAGCGATCACCGGACAACGAGAAGGTGATCGACAAACCCGATTTCCGACGAGAAAGGTACTCTTAGCGTTTTAAATCCCTAGACGATGAAATATCAATTGTTGAATGTATAGGATATGTTCAATATTATCGTGAAGTTATTTCCTACATGTTTCATATTCATGTCGGCGTCAATTGACGGTCGGAAGGCCGCCGGAATCAATGGAGAAATCCAGTGGCCTGTTTTATCGCAGCGACCGGTCGACCGATTCCAGAGATCGGCGACCGGTCTATGCATCGGTCGACCGACCCCGCCACGGCGACCGACTGATCTATATGTGGACAGATAGATGAAATCTTATGATCGGTCGACCGGTCCTAGAGAATGGTCGACCGATCCGATGAGTGGTGCGCATCTCCATGATCAAATGAACGGTCGACCGACACCCAAATCGATCGACCGATCCGCCTACACCAAACCAAGAATACAATCGACCGATTCCAGAGGTCCGATCGACCGGTTCCAAGGAACGGTCGACCGGTCACTCGGAAGGTCGACCGATTTACAAATTCGACTGAGGAACGGTCGACCGATCCCGATAGAGAACCAAATGATGACTTTTAAATCATAACAGTGACTCTGACTGGTTCGCTTATACCGGCAAGGGTCCTATTGTACAAAGATCAAAGTTCCATGGAACCTACATTATAGATTTCACAATGACTAAAGATAAATAAAGTAAGGACAAAGACATGTGATTGCTATGTGCCGCCCCCAAAGTCAAAGCAAAGATCAGAGATTAAAGCAGAGGAGGGATAGGTAGTTAGTTGAGGGGACAACGACGCTACTGTCTTAAATGACCATTATTCCTGAGATTTTAAGTTTTCTCCCACCTGTATTTCGAATGAATGGTGATGCTAAAGGATATACTCCTTTCCTTAAAGATTAAAGTATTATGTCAGAGGGACATGTAGCTAACTGAGGAGACAGTGAACTTACAGGTCTTGTAACCGATCACTGTTCCTGGATTGTAGGAATTCTTCTCCCTACCTTCCGAACTGGGTGAGGTATTAACACCCATCCCTTTTTCCTCATGGACTTTCTGGCATTAGAGAATCAGAGAGGCACCTCTGGTTTTCCAACCTAATAAAGTCGAGCTCGCATAGGACAACCAACCATAAGGATATTTTAGTAATGTAAAAGACGTAGTACAACTCACAGTAAAGCAAAGCAAAGTATTGTAAAGCAAGGTAGAGATAATGTAAAGTAAAGTATAACACAACATAACAGAGACATCGTAAAGCAAAGATAAAGTATTATTATAATAAAGAACAGAGTACCGACTTGAACAAAGATTTATATATTACTTTCATCGGGCCTTATTTCACCGTCTATAGCTATTGTACTGGGCATGTTTGCTCATGTGTATTCTATTTTCCTGCATTGGAATTTTACAGGTGAGAATGCCAACTGAGGAGATGATGGAGAGCGCAGAGCTTGGAGAACGCTGCACATGACTAATATGTCTACTCCGAGCTTTTTATGGCATTTCTGTTTAAAGCATACTTTGTTCAGAACTATTATATTTTACTTCCGCTCATAGAACATCAGACAAGTCTTACCATGAACTTCCGCATACTTTATATTATATGGACATCATAGACTTTCGCATATTTTCTATATATATGAGACGTTATGAACTTCCGCATTTAAGTCATCCATCATGGCATTTCGACTACTCTTCCGTATTTAAAGTCCCCTACCATGTTTATTATTATTTTATTAACGCCATGTATGCAGTTTTGTTGAATGTTCAAGGTCAGTAGAATAATAGACAGTGTAGCGCTCCCAGGGTCAAACTGACTGCCTACGTGGCAGGAGATGCGATTTTGGGAGCGTTACAGAAAACCTCTTTTATTTTTCGGTTGTCAAACGACGCCGATCGTCTAAATCATACGGTGTTAGGGTTGAAGTATCGACTCACCATCGAGCTCGATTATTCTAATGCGACTCTTCAAACAAGACACATGATCATGATAGATGAGACTTCCAATAAATATTTTCTACATCTACAAATATTTGAACTCTATATTTTTACTTAAGCGTTCAAGAGCTATCCACTCTTTCAATTTGAATCATTGATCACACACTTTTTCTATGTTACATTATAGCGAGAATACAATATTAGCATCCATGAGAAGTCTTTGCGCGATGCAACACGAAGTGCCACTTAAATTACTAAATTGGGACAAAGAACAAACACAAAGATATGGACGCATTATCTTCCAAGAAAGAGAAATTTGAAGCTTCTCCGCAGTCGCCCAATTCATGAAAAGCAGTAGGTAAATAAGCGTACGGTCTCCATCCCGCTTGTTTTTTTTTTCTTTTTAGCGAAGTTCTTGGTACATGAAAAGCGATGTAAACGACGCTAATAATTATACACACAATTCAAAATTTAAATTAGATTACAATCGAATTTAATTAATTTAGTAAAATCATTACATGCCCCTATGTTCATGTAAATAAATTTGATTGTACGCAAACAGGGAAAAAATAATAAAAAAAATAATGTACACAAAATTTGTGACTAGTGCTTTTTGCAATACTTGATTGACCTCCATGTTCTTGCCTACATACGATTGCCACATTGTTTTTATAGATTATCAATTTTGGAATATATGATAAATTTTGGAATGATGAAAGTTCGTTGTTATACGCATACAATTATTATTATGAGTAATCAAATATCTCCGGCAATTCTTTTGTAGTCAAATTATCAATCGATTCAACTAGTTCATCAATTGATTCCAATGAAGATATGAACTCAAACAACCTCTAACTTTGATCATTGGATCGTTCTTTTTTTTTCTTGAAAAAAACATATTATAATTACTATGATTTGAGTGAAGTCACTCGCATTTTTCTTGGGAACCACTGTTTTGATTTTCTATGTTAACATCTTGAGTTCGAGTTTTTTTTTTACAAAGGTAAAAAGAATTTATTGGAAGAACGTAACTAAGAATCACATAATCGAATTAGTTAAACACGGTGATGTACCTATTTTTAATTTATGAATAATATATATTTTT
The DNA here is from genome assembly GCA_030549335.1 of Pontederia crassipes. Classification (NCBI taxonomy): domain Eukaryota; kingdom Viridiplantae; phylum Streptophyta; class Magnoliopsida; order Commelinales; family Pontederiaceae; genus Pontederia; species Pontederia crassipes. The sequence goes on along the minus strand of CM060185.1, from coordinate 5,247 downwards.
AAGATCGCAAGAGTGATTATAAAAAAAAAAGGTGTTTTGATTCCTGCGATGGAACATGGAAATTTCAAATTTGGGTAGGAGATGGATAGAGGTCACTCTCACTCTCACTTTCGACTTTCAAGAAATGGTACTCGATGCTACGGCAACGTGCATGATGTTCCACATCAATTTTATATATTATATTTACATATAATATTTATATTGCAAAACCTAGGAAATTTCAAGGAAGAAGACTATTTAACTTTCCTTCTTTTGACTCCACATTAAATCCCCTTTTTTATCGACACATACAAAAAAATATGGTAAGCATAATTGTCAAATAGGAATTGCCGGCCAATGGATAGAAAAGAAACAAAAGTAGAAGAAGTTGTAATTGATTGGTAGTTGTGAATTTGTCACAAAACTATTAATGTTAGATAGAAGAAATCCAAAGTGCTTATTGTATGGACACACTCAATCTTGTCAGAGATGCCAAATTCATGAACACTTTTTGCAGTAAAAAAATAAATCATTTAGATCTTAATTGACAGGAAAAAAGAGTTGCCCAAGAGTAGGCAAATTGGGTGAGAAGTTGGTTAATTAATAGGCAAGAAAAAAAAGGGATTTGGTATGCGTCAACAAGTTTCATATGCATTTGGATCCACTCTTCTCCATCCATCCATATAACAAATATATGAAAATATGTGCTAATTAAGTGAAGATTTTTGTTTTGTTTTTGTCTTTCTTTGGTTGCACGTTTGGTCTCGTCAAATGGGTGGAAATGGAGAGCAAAAGATGAGATTTGTAACTCATCTTGTTCGATAAGGACAAAAAAAAAAGATAATGCATTTATTTATTTTACTCTATAGAGATATTAGAATTCTGACTATTTTTTTTAAAAAAATCTTTCCTAAATTATAACCATTTTTCATGTTTAATTTAAAATCATGAACTTATCGAACGACGTTTCTAAATTTTATCGCGATTTTTATTTCAATCCTCCCATATGATTTTGCTCACTTTGTCCGTTATTTTTTTCTATTTATGAAAAAATTAAAATATTTTTCAATGAACTATTCTCTCGTTTGATATGTTTGAAATAAAGTATTTTAATAAGTCGGCAATATCAAATATTATCTTTTTACTTTTATATTACTATTTATTATTATTTTATTCTTTAAACATTAAAAATTTTTTCATAAAAAAATATAAAATAATAAGAAAATGACAAAATTAGATATATGGAAGGACTAGAGTGAAAATAGTGATAAACTTTATGGACGTCATAAGTTCATAGTTTTAGGTTAAACGCAAAGAATTGTTATACTTCATGACGGATGTTTAAGGAAATAAATCTAGAAACAATTATGATAATTTTAAGAATTTTAAATCATCATTATCATATTTAACCAATAAATTGCATGTTTCTTTCTCATTTTTTTTTTTGCCTGTTATGGTCAATGAACAAGCAAATACTTAGTGGGGACTGGGGACACAACAATTATTGGTCACAAGGAATAACATCTTAATTACGTGGACAAATACGAAATTAAACACGCATTAATTAATATTTAAGTTGTAATAATAGGGAGAAGGTCTGTGTCGCATTGTTTAATGGCACATTTTATGATTGTGGAATTAATGATGCATGCTGATTATGATCACTCTTTAATCATATATATATATTTTAAAAAACTTTGATTTGACTCAAATGATGATTATTGAGTATACACTAAAATGCAAAATGTGCAACATTGTAATATACAGTGTATGCAAAAATCATTTAAATTTTCATGCTTACTCGGTGATCCATACTGAAGCCTTGGGAGCAATTGAAGGGATCCGGAAGGCTAAAACCCTTGGTCTAACGCATGTTTGGCCGGAGTCGGACTCTCTCAACTCGGTCCAGATTATCAACAACGAAACCAGATCTCATCGACAAAATATGTCAAATGAAGCAATTAATTGCATCTTTCATGTCTTTCAAAAGTAGCCATTGTTATAGAGAAACCAACTCTGCGACGGATTTCTTGGCTAATCTTGGCCGGAATTCTTCTTTTGATCTTTTTTGAGAGGAAAATCTGCCTCCGATGCTCTTCCGCCTATTGCATGACGATGTATCGGGTGCTTTTACCACTAGATAAGGAATTTATTTAAAAAAAATCATTTGGCTAATGAAATATCAAGTTAATTAGCATTAACTTTTGGAGGATAACCCTCTTAAGAGTCTGCTCAAACATATTGTAAGGACTTGTCAACACTTTCCTTTAATAGACAATCCTGTTATTTTCCTTTCTTGAAAATAAAAGATTTATTTCCCGTTTTAGGGATTATATCTACCATTATTTTAATAAATACTATTTTTATATCAGCCTTTACTATTCTTGTTAATTATGCCTGTTTAGTTGAATAAATAATAGACTAGTCAATTTCTTAGCCTTTACTACAATAAATTTTTTTAATCATATTATATTAACTAATTGTTAGGACTGAACGATGTTAATTTTTGCTCGATTCTCTATGACAATAATTTTAAAATTTATATAATATATTAAAATTTTAAGTAAAAAATGTTTAATACTATAATTATAATTCGTGAAGGAGTTATGTAATGCATGGTGCGGAGATGAGCTCAGCCTGTTTAGTTGTCAATTGTTGTAACAAATTGGGCCTCTATAGAATTAGGCCCAAACAGCCTGCCTGGAGGACACACACAGACTCTGCATCTTTTTCTTTTTTTTCTTTTCGGTTGCCACCAGCTGATTGTTGAATTCATAGCGCGCTAAGAGTTACGTGCACTAGTCATAAATTAAAATCTTGATTCATCATTGAGATCAATCAATTTAATGGCACTCCAAGTATGACGAATAACGCTCTTAATGAAAATTTTCTCTATTTTATGGTTATGATGATTTAGCCATCTGACTGAGTAATATAACCAAAATTCAGTGGTTGAGCCAATCATCAGAAGATGACAGTCGCCATCTTTCTTAACATGTTAACTGTAACATGCGGAATTTTATTGGAGGTAAATGAATCATTTGGTTTAAAGTCCTAATCTCCTCTATATAACAGTTAAACTCTTCTATTTATTTATTTTCTCTCCACCTAAACTCTTTCAGGAAGGAGAACTTAGGATTATTTGATTGAGAGTGAAAGGATGATAAGGAGAGGGAAGGAAAATGAGAAGAATCTATTCTGATCGTTTGGTTGAATTTAAATTAGAAGAGAATGAAGGGAAAAGTCTTCTCCTTTCTTTTTCATTCTCCTCCGATGTTCCATTTTTCTTTTCCCTCCAAATCGAAGTGAAAAGGAGCGGATATGAAATACATATTTAATATGTGTCTTCAATTTTAATCAAAGAAATTAAATATATGATTATATATGTAAAGAATAAAATCATCTAACTAAATTAATCACTTAACATTCATTTATTTTTCTTCTCTTTAATAATATCAACCAAATAATGATAACTATTCACTTCATTCTTCTACATTTTTTTTTCATTATTTTTTTTTCACTCTTTATCTTTCATTTTCTTTAATAAATTTTGAACCAAATATGCCGTTAAGAAATAAGGAGGAAGAAGAACATAAGGAAGAAAGATGAGGAGGAAGAAGAACATGGAAGAAAGGTGAGGTGATTTTTGGGGGTGTTATATTAACTTTATCATTTAAGAAAATAAACACGTTTTTCTATCTATGTTTTTTTATCAATCTATGTTCCTTGTCAAACTTAGAATCTTTTTTCCATCGGTGTGATTAAACATCGGCTTTCATATGTATGTGCCTTGAATTGAAGCAGATGTTTCTATCACGAGTCATGTCTCTTGTTATACGGTTTGGTCATCCGAGAGAGAGAGAGAGAGAGAGAGAGAGAGAGAGAGAGAGAGAGAGAGAGAGAGAGAGAGAGAGAGAGAGAGAGAGAGAGAGAGAGAGAGAGAGAGAGAGACTACGACTTATAATTGTTTGTAGTATCATTTCTCAAAATTTTTTTTTTGTCTTGCAGTAATTACGTCTCGTGCGATTGGTTGTTTATTTTACAATGTTCAATACTCATATCTATTATCTTATTTTGCGAAGATGTTGGAGTCTTATTCTCTCTGAAACACACGGTCTTATTCCTTTGCATTTTTTCTACAGGAGAAAGGGCATCGATCAATGTATATATAACTTGGGACTCGCCATCAATCCTGTTGCTTCTATTGACTTTGAACCCCCTCATTGTTTTGATTATATATTCTGTGATTTATGTACTTATATCAACAGGTGACACTTCAAGTTTCCTACCTCCTATTTTGTTGATCATAAAAGAAATAATCATTACATCCACAGAACTTTCTTTCATCTACAAGCTCATCTACTACTATGTGTTGTAGGATGAAACTGTGCCTAACTAAATGTCCATCTGCAAGTTCATGATAATTATATATTCTACCAACTAGTTTCCCATTGATCATGCCTAAACCAACAAGAAATGGACAGGAAAGCTGCAAATGTTTCACAGTGTTTAATGACATGCTTTGCATATATCAATTGGATGGATGTTTCTCGTTTTGCAGGTGGATCAATTATTTTGTTCAAAGGAGGAAAAAAAGTTTCAAATTATTCTATGTATCATTGTCACACATTCTTTGCACAATGCATATCTTGGACATCATGATTCACGTCAGTAGTAAATTCTGGGGATGGAAGAAGGGGAGAAAGAAAGAAAAAGGGTACAAGCATCTGAATTGAGAAGATCCAAAGCAAATTTGTCTCGCCTGCATTAAGAAGGGGTGTTGGGGGGGGGGGGGGGGGGGGGGGGGGGGGGGGGGGGATGAGTCATCACTTTTTGATTCCTGTTGGCGAGTGAGTGCGTCACTAGTGACTCTACTGTACTTGGAATCTTTTGCGTTGCTGATGCATTTTCATGCAAACCTTTTCCCACTTCAGACTTCAGAGAGAAGGAAAAAAAAAAAAAGAAAGAAAGTGAGGGGTGCAAGAAAAAACTCACCCATATGAAAACTCTAATCAAATGGAAAAGATCAATTCGAAAAAAAAATTACGAATTCGAGCTTCGATTAAAAATTAGGTTAATTTTTTAGAATAATTAAAACCATCCATTTAAATTAAGGCTCCTAACCAAAAAAATCGGAGGAGCCCGATCCGAAATAAATATATTTTATAAAATATTATAACTAAAATATTATTTCAATTTTCAAATAATAGTTCACAACTTTACATTTTTTATCCATATTTGTTAGATTAAGTGCACTGTTGACTTATT